>OZ038464.1:10597333-11901666 GCA_964036295.1 Plumapathes pennacea | reverse complement strand
AGGAAAAATATCAGAATTTGTGTAATTGCTTGCTTCCAATATAAGACGTCACCATAACTTCATGTGACGTTTGTTTACTACGCTGATAGTAATGTTTTAATCAATAGTCACACTATGTTAATATAAGCACAGTTAATCACGGTTTTACCAACATAGTAAGGGTTACCCATGCATACCCATGTATAAAACAAAAGAAAAAATTCACAGAAATTGTGCAACTGCTTCCGTCGAATATAAGACGTCACGATGGCTTTAAGTGACGTTTGTTTACTACGCAGATAGTAATGTTTTAATCAATTGTCACTCTATGTTAATTTAAGCACAGTTAATCACGGTTTTACCAACATAGTAGGGGTTAACCAAGCATAGCAATGCAATAAACTAAACCAAATATTATCAGAAATTGTGTAATTACTTGCTTCCAATATAAGACGCCACCATGACTTCATGTGACGTTTGTTTACTACGCGGATAGTAAAGTTTTGATCAATAGTCACTCTATGTTAATATAAGCACAGTTAATCAAGATTTTACCAACATAGTAAGGGTTACCCATGCACACCCATGCATTAAACTAAAGGAAAAATTATCAGAAATTGTGTAATTGCTTGCTTCAAATATAAGACGTCAGCATGACGTCATGTGACGTTTGTTTACTACGCAGATAGTAATATTTTGATCAATAGTCACTCTATGTTAATATAAGCACAAATAATCACGGTTCTACCAACATAGCAAAGGTTACCCATGCATACCCATGCATTAAACTAAAAGAAAAATTATCAGAAATCGTGTAATTGCTTGCTTCTAATAGAAGACGTCACCATGACGTCATGTGACGTTTGTTTACTACGTTGATAGTAATGTTTTGATCAATAGTCACTCTATGTTAATATAAGCACAGTTAATCACGGTTTTAGCAACATAGTAAGGGTTACCCATGCATACCCATGCATTAAACTAAAGGGAAGATTCACAGAAATTGTGTAATTGCTTGCTTCCAATATAAGACGTCACCATAAATTCATGTGGCGTTTCTTTACGACGGGGATAGTAATGTTTAGATCTCTAGTCACTCTGTGTTAATATAAGCACAGTTAATCACGGTTTTACCAACATAGTAAGGGTTACCCATGTATACCAATGCATTAAACTACAGGAAAATTATCAGAAATTGTGTAATTACTTGATTCCAATATAAGACGTCGCCATGACGTCGTCTGACGTTTGTTTACTACGCCGATAGTAATATTTTAATTAATAGTAACTCTATCTTAATTTAAGCATAGTTAATCACGGTTTTACCAACATAGTAAGGGTTAACCATGCATACCCATGCATTAAACTAAAGGAAAAATTCACACAAATTGTGTAATTACTTGCTTCCAATATAAGACGTCACCATGACGTCATGTCACGTTTGTTTACTACGCTGATAGTAATGTTTTAATCAATAGTCACTCTATGTTAATATAAGCATAGTTAATCACGGTTTTACGAACATAGTAAGGGTTACCCAAACATACCCATGCATTAAACTAAAGAAAAAATTCACAGAAATTTTGTAATTGCTTGCTTCCAATATAAGACGTCACCATGACTTCATGTGACGTTTCTTTACTACGCGGATAGTAATGTTTAGATCACTAGTCACTCGGTGTTAATATAAGCGCAATTAATCACGGTTTTACCGACATAGTAAGGGTTACCCATGCATACCCATGCATTAAACTAAAAGAAAAATTATCAGAAATTGTGTAATTGCTTGCGTCCAATATATGACGTCACTATGACTTCATGTGACGTTTGTTTACTACGCGGACAGTAATGTTTAATCAATAGTCACTCTGTGTTAATATAAGCACAGTTAATCAAGGTTTTATTAACATAGTAAGGGTTACCCATGCATACCGATGTATTAAACTACAGGAAAAATTCACACAAATTGTGTAATTGTTTGCTTCCAATATAAGACGTCACCATAACTTCATGTGACGTTTGTTTACTACGCTGATAGTAATGTTTTAATCAACAGTCGCTCTATGTTAATATAAGCACAGTTAATTAAGGTTTTACCAACATAGTAAGGGTTACACATGCATACTCATGCATTAAACTTAAGGAAAATTCACAGAAATTCTGCAACTGCTTCCTTCGAATATAAGACGTCACCATGGCTTTATGTGACGTTTGTTTACTACGCAGATTGTAATGTTTTAATCAATAGTCACTCTATGTTAATTTAAGCACAGTTAATCACGGTTTTACCAACATAGTAAGGGTTACCCAAGCATACCAATGCATTAAACTAAAGAAAATATTATCAGAAATTGTGTAATTGCTTGCTTCCAATATAAGACGCAACCATGAC
This sequence comes from Plumapathes pennacea, assembly GCA_964036295.1. Taxonomy (NCBI): domain Eukaryota; kingdom Metazoa; phylum Cnidaria; class Anthozoa; order Antipatharia; family Myriopathidae; genus Plumapathes; species Plumapathes pennacea. The sequence goes on along the minus strand of OZ038464.1, from coordinate 11,899,295 downwards.
TTCATGTGATGTTTGTTTACTACGCGGATAGTAAAGTTTTGATCACTAGTCACTCTATGTTAATATAAGCACAGTTAATCACGGTTTTATTAACATAATAAGGGTTACCCATGCATACCCATGCATTAAACTAAAGGAAAAATTCACAGAAATTGTGTAATTGCTTGCTTCCAATATAAGACGTCACCATAACTTCATGTGACGTTTGTTTACTACGCTGATAGTAATGTTTTAATCAATAGTCACACTATGTTAATATAAGCACAGTTAATCACGGTTTTACCAACATAGTAAGGGTTACCCATGCATACCAATGCAATAAACTATAGGAAATATTATCAGAAATTGCGTAATTTCTTGCTTCCAATATAAGACGTCACCATAACTTCATGTGACGTTTGCTTACTACCCGGGTAATAAAGTTTTGATCAATAGTCACTGTATGTTAATATAAGAACAGTTAATCAAGGTTTCACCAACATAGTAAGGGTTACCCCTGCTTACCCATGTATTAAACTAAAGGAAAAATTATCAGAAATTGTGTAATTGCTTCCTTCAAATATAAGACGTCACCATGACGTCATCTGACGTTTGTTTACTACGGAGATAGTAATGTTTTGATCAATAGTCACTCAGTGATAATATAAGCACAGTTAATCACGGTTCTACCAACATAGCAAGGGTTACCCATGCATACCTATGCATTAAACTAAAGGAGAAATTCACAGAAATCGTGTAATTGCTTGCTTCAAATAAAAGCCGTCACCATGACGTCATGTGACGTTTGTTTACTACGTTGATAGAAATGTTTTCATCAATAGTCACTCTATGTTAATATAAGCACAGTTAATCAAGGTTTTACCAACATAGTAAGGGTTACCCATGCATACCCATGCATTAAACTAAAAAAAAAGTTATCAGAAATTGTGTAATTGCTTCCTTCCAATATAAGTCGTCACCATGACTTCTTGTGACGTTTGTTTTCTATGCGGTTAGTAATGTTTTAATCAATAGTCACTCTATGTTAATATAAGCACATTTAATCACGGTTTTACCAACATTGTAAGGGTTACCCATGCATACCTATGCATTAAACTAAAAGAACAATTCACAGAAATTGTGTAATTACTTTCTTCCATTATAGGACGTCACCTTGACTTCATGTCGCGTTTCTTTTCTACGCGGATAGTAATGTTTAGCTCAATAGTCACTTTATGTTAATATAAGCACAGATAATCACGGTTCTACCAACATAGCAAGAGTTACCCATCCATACCCATATATTTCACTAAAGAAAAAATTATCACAAATTGTGTAATTACTTGCTTCCAATATACGACGTCACCATAACGTCATGTGACGTTTGTTTACTACGTTGATAGTAATGTTTTGATCAATAGTCACTCTATGTTAATATAAGCACAGTTAATCAAGGTTTTACCGACATAGTAAGGGTTACCCATGCATACCCATGCATTAAACTACAGGAAAAATTCACACAAATTGTGTAATTGCTTGCTTCCAATATAAGACGTCACCATGACTTCATGTGGCGTTTGTTTACTACGCGGATAGTAATGTTTAGATCACTAGTCACTCTGTGTACATATAAGCACAGCTAATCACGGTTTTACCGTCATAGGAAGGGTTACCCATGCATACCCATGCATTAAACTAAAAAAAAAATTATCAGAAATTTGTGTAATTGCTTGCTTCCAATATAAGACGTCACCATGACTTCATGTGACGTTTGTTTACTACGCGGATAGTAATGTTTAATAAATAGTCATTCTGTGTTAAAATCAGCACAGTTAATCAAGGTTTTATTAACATAGTAAGGGTTACCCATGCATACCGATGTATTAAACTACAGGAAAAATTATCAGAAATTGTGTAATTGCTTGCTTCCAATATAAGACGTCACCATAACTTCATGTGACGTTTGTTTACTACGCTGATAGTAATATTTTAATCAATAGTCACACTATGTTAATATAACCACAGTTAATCACGGTTTTACCAACATAGTAAGGGTTACCCATGCATACCCATGTATTAAACAAAAGGAAAAATTCACAGAAATTGTGCAACTGCTTCCGTCGAATATAAGACGTCACGATGGCTTTATGTGACGTTTGTTTACTACGCAGATAGTAATGTTTTAATCAAATGTCACTCTATGTTAATTTAAGCACAGTTAATCACGGTTTTACCAACATAGTAGGGGTTAACCAAGCATACCAATGCAATAAACTAAACCAAATATTATCAGAAATTGTGTAATTACTTGCTTCCAATATAAGACGCCACCATGACTTCATGTGACGTTTGTTTACTACGCGAATAGTAAAGTTTGGATCAATAGTCACTCTATGTTAATATAAGCACAGTTAATCAAGGTTTTACCAACATAGCAAGGGTTATCCATGCACACCCATGCATTAAACTAAAGGAAAAATTATCAGAAATTGTGTAATTGTTTCCTTCAAATATAAGACGTCAGCATGACATCATGTGACGTTTGTTTACTACGCAGATAGTAATATTTTGATCAATAGTCACTCTATGTAAATATCAGCACAAATAATCACGGTTCTACCAACATAGCAAGGGTTACCCATGCATACCCATGCATTAAACTAAAGGAAAAATTATCAGAAATCGTGTAATTGCTTGCTTCCAATATACGACGTCACCATGACATCATGTGACGTTTGTTTACTACGTTGATAGTAATGTTTTGATCAATAATCACTCTATGTTAATATAAGCACAGTTAATCACGGTTTTACCAACATAGTAAGGGTTACCCATGCATACCCATGCATTAAACTAATAGGAAGATTCAAAGAAATTCTGTAATTTCTTACTTCCAATATAAGACGTCACCATGAATTCAAGTGGCGTTTCTTTACGACGCGGATAGTAATGTTTAGATCTCTAGTCACTCTGTGTTAATATAAGCACAGTTAATCACGGTTTTACCAACATAGTAAGGGTTACCCATGCATACCCATGCATTAAACTACAGGAAAAATTATCAGAAATTGTGTAATTACTTGCTTCCAATATAAGACGTCACCATGACGTCGTCTGACGTTTGTTTACTACGCCGATAGTAATATTTTAATTAATAGTAACTCTATCTTAATTTGAGCATAGTTAATCACGGTTTTACCAACATAGTAAGGGTTAACCATGCATACCCATGCATTAAACTACAGGAAAAATTCACACAAATTGTGTAATTGCTTGCTTCCAATATAAGACGTCACCATGACGTCATGTCACGTTTGTTTACTACGCTGATAGTAATGTTTTGATCAATAGTCACTCTATGTTAATATAAGCACAGTTAATCACGGTTTTACGAACATAGTAAGGGTTACCCATACATACCCATGCATTAAACTAAAGGAAAAATTATCAGAAATTGTGTAATTACTTGCTTCCAATATAAGACGGCACCATGACTTCATGTGACGTTTGTTTACTACGCGAATAGTAAAGTTTTGATCAATAGTCACTCTATGTTAATATAAGCACAGTTAATCAAGGTTTTACCAACATAGTAAGGGTTATCCATGCACACCCATGCATTAAACTAAAGGAAAAATTATCAGAAATTGTGTAATTGTTTCCTTCAAATATAAGACGTCAGCATGACAACATGTGACGTTTGTTTACTATGCAGATAGTAATATTTTGATCAATAGTCACTCTATGTAAATATCAGCACAAATAATCACGGTTCTACCAACATAGCAAGGGTTACCCATGCATACCCATGCATTAAACTAAAGGAAAAATTATCAGAAATCGTGTAATTGCTTGCTTCCAATATACGACGTCACCATGACATCATGTGACGTTTGTTTACTACGTTGATAGTAATGTTTTGATCAATAATCACTCTATGTTAATATAAGCACAGTTAATCACGGTTTTACCAACATAGTAAGGGTTACCCATGCATACCTATGCATTAAACTAAAGGGAAGATTCAAAGAAATTGTGTAATTTCTTACTTCCAATATAAGACGTCACCATGAATTCATGTGGCGTTTCTTTACGACGCGGATAGTAATGTTTAGATCTCTAGTCACTCTGTGTTAATATAAGCACAGTTAATCACGGTTTTACCAACATAGTAAGGGTTACCCATGCATACCCATGCATTTAACTACAGGAAAAATTATCAGAAATTGTGTAATTACTTGCTTCCAATATAAGACGTCACCATGACGTCGTCTGACGTTTGTTTACTACGCCGATAGTAATATTTTAATTAATAGTAACTCTATCTTAATTTGAGCATAGTTAATCACGGTTTTACCAACATAGTAAGGGTTAACCATGCATACCCATGCATTAAACTACAGGAAAAATTCACACAAATTGTGTAATTGCTTGCTTCCAATATAAGACGTCACCATGACGTCATGTCACGTTTGTTTACTACGCTGATAGTAATGTTTTGATCAATAGTCACTCTATGTTAATATAAGCACAGTTAATCACGGTTTTACGAACATAGTAAGGGTTACCCATACATACCCATGCATTAAACGAAAGGAAAAATTATCAGAAATTGTGTAATTGCTTGCTTCCAATATAAGACGTCACCATGACTTCATGTGGCGTTTGTTTACTACGCGGATAGAAATGTTTACATCATTAGTCAATCGGTGTTAATATAAGCGCAATTAATCACGGTTTTACCGATATAGTAAGGGTTACCCATGCATACCCATGCATTAAACTACAGGAAAAATTATCAGAAATTGTGTAATTGCTTGCTTCCAATATAAGACGTCACCATGACTTCATGTGACGTTTGTTTACTACGCGGATAGTAATGTTTAATCAATAGTCACTCTGTGTTAATATAAGCACAGTTAATCAAGGTTTTATTAACATAGTAAGGGTTACCCATGCAAACCCATGCATTAAACTAAAGGAAAAATTATCAGAAATTGTGTAATTGCTTCCTTCAAATATAAGACGTCACCATGACGTCATCTGACGTTTGTTTACTACGGAGATAGTAATGTTTTGATCAATAGTCACTCAGTGATAATATAAGCACAGTTAATCACGGTTCTACCAACATAGCAAGGGTTACCCATGCATACCTATGCATTAAACTAAAGGAGAAATTCACAAAAATTGTGTAATTGCTTGCTTCCAATATAAGACGTCACCATGACGTCATGTCACGTTTGTTTACTACGCTGATAGTAATGTTTTGATCAATAGTCACTCTATGTTATTATAAGCACAGTTAATCACGGTTTTACGAACATAGTAAGGGTTACCCATACATACCCATGCATTAAACTAAAGGAAAAATTATCAGAAATTGTGTAATTGCTTGCTTCCAATATAAGACGTCACCATGACTTCATGTGGCGTTTGTTTACTACGCGGATAGAAATGTTTACATCATTAGTCAATCGGTGTTAATATAAGCGCAATTAATCACGGTTTTACCGATATAGTAAGGGTTACCCATGCATACCCATGCATTAAACTACAGGAAAAATTATCAGAAATTGTGTAATTGCTTGCTTCCAATATAAGACGTCACCATGACTTCATGTGACGTTTGTTTACTACGCGGATAGTAATGTTTAATCAATAGTCACTCTGTGTTAATATAAGCACAATTAATCAAGGTTTTATTAACATAGTAAGGGTTACCCATGCAAACCCATGCATTAAACTAAAGGAAAAATTATCAGAAATTGTGTAATTGCTTCCTTCAAATATAAGACGTCACCATGACGTCATCTGACGTTTGTTTACTACGGAGATAGTAATGTTTTGATCAATAGTCACTCAGTGATAATATAAGCACAGTTAATCACGGTTCTACCAACATAGCAAGGGTTACCCATGCATACCTATGCATTAAACTAAAGGAGAAATTCACAAAAATCGTGTAATTGCTTGCTTCCAATATAAGACGTCACCATGACGTCATGTCACGTTTGTTTACTACGTTGATAGTAATGTTTTCATCAATAGTCACTCTATGTTAATATAAGCACAGTTAATCAAGGTTTTACCAACATAGTAAGGGTTACCTATGCATACCTATGCATTAAACTAAAGGAAAAGTTATCAGAAATTGTGTAATTGCTTCCTTCCAATATAAGTCGTCACCATGACTTCTTGTGACGTTTGTTTTCTATGCGGTTAGTAATGTTTTAATCAATAGTCACTCTATGTTAATATAAGCACATTTAATCACGGTTTTACCAACATTGTGAGGGTTACCCATGTATACCTATGCATTAAACTAAAAAAACATTTCACAGAAATTGTGTAGTTACTTTCTTCCAATATAGGACGTCACCTTGACTTCATGTGGCGTTTCTTTACTACGCTGATAGTAATGTTTTGCTCAATAGTCACTTTATGTTAATATAAGCACAGATAATCACGGTTCTACCAACATAGCAAGAGTTACCCATCCATACCCATACATTTCACTAAAGAAAAAATTATCACAAATTGTGTAATTACTTGCTTCCAATATACGACGTCACCATGACGTCATGTGACGTTTGTTTACTACGTTGATAGTAATGTTTTGATCAATAGTCACTCTATGTTAATATAAGCACAGTTAATCACGGTTTTACCAACATAGTAGGGGTTACCCATGCATACCCATGCATTAAACTACAGGAAAAATTCACACAAATTGTGTAATTGCTTGCTTCCAATATAAGACGTCACCATGACTTCATGTGGCGTTTGTTTACTACGCGGATAGTAATGTTTAGATCACTAGTCACTCTGTGTACATATAAGCACAGTTAATCACGGTTTTACCGACATAGGAAGGGTTACCCATGCATACCCATGCATTAAACTAAAAGAAAAATTATCAGAAATTGTGTAGTTGCTTGCTTCCAATATAAGACGTCACCATGACTTCATGTGACGTTTGTTTACTACGCGGATAGTAATGTTTAATAAATAGTAACTCTGTGTTAAAATCAGCACAGTTAATCAAGGTTTTATTAACATAGTAAGGGTTACCCATGCATACCCATGCATTAAACTACAGGAAAAATTCAAAGAAATTGTGTAATTGCTTGCTTCCAATATAAGACGTCACCATGACTTCATGTGACGTTTGTTTACTACGCGAATAGTAAAGTTTTGATCAATAGTCACTCTATGTTAATATAAGAACAGTTAATCAAGGTTTCACCAACATAGTAAGGGTTACCCCTGCTTACCCATGCATTAAACTAAAGGAAAAATTATCAGAAATTGTGTAATTGCTTCCTTCAAATATAAGACGTCACCATGACGTCATCTGACGTTTGTTTACTACGGAGATAGTAATGTTTTGATCAATAGTCACTCAGTGATAATATAAGCACAGTTAATCACGGTTCTACCAACATAGCAAGGGTTACCCATGCATACCTATGCATTAAACTAAAGGAGAAATTCACAGAAATCGTGTAATTGCTTGCTTCCAATATAAAACGTCACCATGACGTCATGTGACGTTTGTTTACTACGTTGATAGTAATGTTTTCATCAATAGTCACTCTATGTTAATATAAGCACAGTTAATCAAGGTTTTACCAACATAGTAAGGGTTACCCATGCATACCCATGCATTAAACTAAAGGAAAAGTTATCAGAAATTGTGTAATTGCTTCCTTCCAATATAAGTCGTCACCATGACTTCTTGTGACGTTTGTTTTCTATGCGGTTAGTAATGTTTTAATCAATAGTCACTCTATGTTAATATAAGCACATTTAATCACGGTTTTACCAACATTGTAAGGGTTACCCATGCATACCTATGCATTAAACTAAAAAAACAATTCACAGAAATTGTGTAATTACTTTCTTCCAATATAGGACGTCACCTTGACTTCATGTGGCGTTTCTTTACTACGCGGATAGTAATGTTTTGCTCAATAGTCACTTTATGTTAATATAAGCACAGATAATCACGGTTCTACCAGCATAGCAAGAGTTACCCATCCATACCCATACATTTCACTAAGAAAAAAATTATCACAAATTGTGTAATTACTTGCTTCCAATATACGACGTCACCATGACGTCATGTGACGTTTGTTTACTACGTTGATAGTAATGTTTTGATCAAAAGTCACTCTATGTTAATATAAGCACAGTTAATCACGGTTTTACCAACATAGTAGGGGTTACCCATGCATACCCATGCATTAAACTACAGGAAAAATTCACACAAATTGTGTAATTGCTTGCTTCCAATATAAGACGTCACCATGACTTCATGTGGCGTTTGTTTACTACGTTGATAGTAATGTTTTGATCAATAATCACTCTATGTTAATATAAGCACAGTTAATCACGGTTTTACCGACATAGGAAGGGTTACCCATGCATACCCATGCATTAAACTAAAAGAAAAATTATCAGAAATTGTGTAATTGCTTGCTTCAAATATAAGACGTCACCATGACTTCATGTGACGTTTGTTTACTACGCGGATAGTAATGTTTAATAAATAGTAACTCTGTGTTAAAATCAGCACAGTTAATCAAGGTTTTATTAACATAGTAAGGGTTACCCATGCATACCGATGTATTAAACTACAGGAAAAATTATCAGAAATTGTGTAATTGCTTGCTTCAAATAAAAGACGTCAGCATGACGTCATGTGACGTTTGTTTACTACGCAGATAGTAATTTTTTGATCAATAGTCACTCTATGTTAATATAAGCACAAACAATCACGGTTCTACCAACATAGCAAAGGTTACCCATGCATACCCATGCATTAAACTAAAAGAAAAATTATCAGAAATCGTGTAATTGCTTGCTTCCAATAGACGACGTCACCATGACGTCATGTGACGTTTATTTACTACGTTGATAGTAATGTTTTGATCAATATTCACTCTATGTTAATATAAGCACAGTTAATCACGGTTTTACCAACATAGTAAGGGTTACCCATGCATACCCATGCATTAAACTAAAGGGAAGATTCACAGAAATTGTGTAATTGCTTGCTTCCAATATAAGACGTCACCATAAGTTCATGTGGCGTTTCTTTACGACGGGGATAGTAATGTTTAGGTCTCTAGTCACTCTGTGTTAATATAAGCACAGTTAATCACCGTTTTACCAACATAGTAAGGGTTACCCATGCATACCAATGCATTAAACTACAGGAAAATTATCAGAAATTGTGTAATTACTTGATTCCAATATAAGACGTCGCCATGACGTCGTCTGACGTTTGTTTACTACGCCGATAGTAATATTTTAATTAATAGTAACTCTATCTTAATTTAAGCATAGTTAATCACGGTTTTACCAACATAGTAAGGGTTAGCCATGCATACCCATGCATTAAACTACAAAAAAAATTCACACAAATTGTGTAATTACTTGCTTCCAATATAAGACGTCACCATGACGTCATGTCACGTTTGTTTACTACGCTGAAAGTAATGTTTTGATCAATAGTCACTCTATGTTAATATAAGCATAGTTAATCACGGTTTTACGAACATAGTAAGGGTTACCCATACATACCCATGTATTAAACTAAAGAAAAAATTCACAGAAATTTTGTAATTGCTTGCTTCCAATATAAGACGTCACCATGACGTCATGTCACGTTTGTTTACTACGCGGATAGTAATGTTTAGATCACTAGTCACTCGGTGTTAAAATAAGCGCAATTAATCACGGTTTTACCGACATAGTAAGGGTTACCCATGCATACCCATGCATTAAACTAAAGGAAAAATTATCAGAAATTGTGTATTTGCTTGCTTCCAATATATGACGTCACCATGACTTCATGTGACGTTTCTTTACTACGCGGATAGTAATGTTTAGATCACTAGTCACTCGGTGTTAATATAAGCGCAATTAATCACGGTTTTACCGACATAGTAAGGGTTACCCATGCATACCCATGCATTAAACTAAAGGAAAAATTATCAGAAATTGTGTATTTGCTTGCTTCCAATATATGACGTCACCATGACTTCATGTGACGTTTGTTTACTACGCGGACAGTAATGTTTAATCAATAGTCACTCTGTGTTAATATAAGCACAGTTAATCAAGGTTTTATTAACATAGTAAGGGTTACCCATGCATACCCATGCATTAAACTACAGGAAAAATTCACACAAATTGTGTAATTGCTTGCTTCCAATATAAGACGTCACCATGACTTCATGTGGCGTTTGTTTACTACGCGGATAGTAATGTTTAGATCACTAGTCACTCTGTGTACATATAAGCACAGTTAATCACGGTTTTACCGACATAGGAAGGGTTACCCATGCATACCCATGCATTAAACTAAAAGAAAAATTATCAGAAATTGTGTAGTTGCTTGCTTCCAATATAAGACGTCACCATGACTTCATGTGACGTTTGTTTACTACGCGGATAGTAATGTTTAATAAATAGTAACTCTGTGTTAAAATCAGCACAGTTAATCAAGGTTTTATTAACATAGTAAGGGTTACCCATGCATACCCATGCATTAAACTACAGGAAAAATTCAAAGAAATTGTGTAATTGCTTGCTTCCAATATAAGACGTCACCATGACTTCATGTGACGTTTGTTTACTACGCGAATAGTAAAGTTTTGATCAATAGTCACTCTATGTTAATATAAGAACAGTTAATCAAGGTTTCACCAACATAGTAAGGGTTACCCCTGCTTACCCATGCATTAAACTAAAGGAAAAATTATCAGAAATTGTGTAATTGCTTCCTTCAAATATAAGACGTCACCATGACGTCATCTGACGTTTGTTTACTACGGAGATAGTAATGTTTTGATCAATAGTCACTCAGTGATAATATAAGCACAGTTAATCACGGTTCTACCAACATAGCAAGGGTTACCCATGCATACCTATGCATTAAACTAAAGGAGAAATTCACAGAAATCGTGTAATTGCTTGCTTCCAATATAAAACGTCACCATGACGTCATGTGACGTTTGTTTACTACGTTGATAGTAATGTTTTCATCAATAGTCACTCTATGTTAATATAAGCACAGTTAATCAAGGTTTTACCAACATAGTAAGGGTTACCCATGCATACCCATGCATTAAACTAAAGGAAAAGTTATCAGAAATTGTGTAATTGCTTCCTTCCAATATAAGTCGTCACCATGACTTCTTGTGACGTTTGTTTTCTATGCGGTTAGTAATGTTTTAATCAATAGTCACTCTATGTTAATATAAGCACATTTAATCACGGTTTTACCAACATTGTAAGGGTTACCCATGCATACCTATGCATTAAACTAAAAAAACAATTCACAGAAATTGTGTAATTACTTTCTTCCAATATAGGACGTCACCTTGACTTCATGTGGCGTTTCTTTACTACGCGGATAGTAATGTTTTGCTCAATAGTCACTTTATGTTAATATAAGCACAGATAATCACGGTTCTACCAGCATAGCAAGAGTTACCCATCCATACCCATACATTTCACTAAGAAAAAAATTATCACAAATTGTGTAATTACTTGCTTCCAATATACGACGTCACCATGACGTCATGTGACGTTTGTTTACTACGTTGATAGTAATGTTTTGATCAAAAGTCACTCTATGTTAATATAAGCACAGTTAATCACGGTTTTACCAACATAGTAGGGGTTACCCATGCATACCCATGCATTAAACTACAGGAAAAATTCACACAAATTGTGTAATTGCTTGCTTCCAATATAAGACGTCACCATGACTTCATGTGGCGTTTGTTTACTACGTTGATAGTAATGTTTTGATCAATAATCACTCTATGTTAATATAAGCACAGTTAATCACGGTTTTACCGACATAGGAAGGGTTACCCATGCATACCCATGCATTAAACTAAAAGAAAAATTATCAGAAATTGTGTAATTGCTTGCTTCAAATATAAGACGTCACCATGACTTCATGTGACGTTTGTTTACTACGCGGATAGTAATGTTTAATAAATAGTAACTCTGTGTTAAAATCAGCACAGTTAATCAAGGTTTTATTAACATAGTAAGGGTTACCCATGCATACCGATGTATTAAACTACAGGAAAAATTATCAGAAATTGTGTAATTGCTTGCTTCAAATAAAAGACGTCAGCATGACGTCATGTGACGTTTGTTTACTACGCAGATAGTAATTTTTTGATCAATAGTCACTCTATGTTAATATAAGCACAAACAATCACGGTTCTACCAACATAGCAAAGGTTACCCATGCATACCCATGCATTAAACTAAAAGAAAAATTATCAGAAATCGTGTAATTGCTTGCTTCCAATAGACGACGTCACCATGACGTCATGTGACGTTTATTTACTACGTTGATAGTAATGTTTTGATCAATATTCACTCTATGTTAATATAAGCACAGTTAATCACGGTTTTACCAACATAGTAAGGGTTACCCATGCATACCCATGCATTAAACTAAAGGGAAGATTCACAGAAATTGTGTAATTGCTTGCTTCCAATATAAGACGTCACCATAAGTTCATGTGGCGTTTCTTTACGACGGGGATAGTAATGTTTAGGTCTCTAGTCACTCTGTGTTAATATAAGCACAGTTAATCACCGTTTTACCAACATAGTAAGGGTTACCCATGCATACCAATGCATTAAACTACAGGAAAATTATCAGAAATTGTGTAATTACTTGATTCCAATATAAGACGTCGCCATGACGTCGTCTGACGTTTGTTTACTACGCCGATAGTAATATTTTAATTAATAGTAACTCTATCTTAATTTAAGCATAGTTAATCACGGTTTTACCAACATAGTAAGGGTTAGCCATGCATACCCATGCATTAAACTACAAAAAAAATTCACACAAATTGTGTAATTACTTGCTTCCAATATAAGACGTCACCATGACGTCATGTCACGTTTGTTTACTACGCTGAAAGTAATGTTTTGATCAATAGTCACTCTATGTTAATATAAGCATAGTTAATCACGGTTTTACGAACATAGTAAGGGTTACCCATACATACCCATGTATTAAACTAAAGAAAAAATTCACAGAAATTTTGTAATTGCTTGCTTCCAATATAAGACGTCACCATGACGTCATGTCACGTTTGTTTACTACGCGGATAGTAATGTTTAGATCACTAGTCACTCGGTGTTAAAATAAGCGCAATTAATCACGGTTTTACCGACATAGTAAGGGTTACCCATGCATACCCATGCATTAAACTAAAGGAAAAATTATCAGAAATTGTGTATTTGCTTGCTTCCAATATATGACGTCACCATGACTTCATGTGACGTTTCTTTACTACGCGGATAGTAATGTTTAGATCACTAGTCACTCGGTGTTAATATAAGCGCAATTAATCACGGTTTTACCGACATAGTAAGGGTTACCCATGCATACCCATGCATTAAACTAAAGGAAAAATTATCAGAAATTGTGTATTTGCTTGCTTCCAATATATGACGTCACCATGACTTCATGTGACGTTTGTTTACTACGCGGACAGTAATGTTTAATCAATAGTCACTCTGTGTTAATATAAGCACAGTTAATCAAGGTTTTATTAACATAGTAAGGGTTACCCATGCATACCGATGTATTAAATTACAGGAAAAATTCACACAAATTGTGTAATTGCTTGCTTCCAATATACGACGTCACCATAACTTCATGTGACGTTTGTTTACTACGCTGATAGTAATGTTTTAATCAACAGTCGCTCTATGTTAATATAAGCACAGTTAATCAAGGTTTTACCAACATAGTAAGGGTTACACATGCATACTCATGCATTAAACTTAAGGAAAATTCACAGAAATTCTGCAACTGCTTCCTTCGAATATAAGACGTCACCATGGCTTTATGTGACGTTTGTTTACTACGCAGATTGTAATGTTTTAATCAATAGTCACTCTATGTTAATTTAAGCACAGTTAATCACGGTTTTACCAACATAGTAAGGGTTACCCAAGCATACCAATGCATTAAACTAAAGAAAATTTTATCAGAAATTGTGTAATTGCTTGCTTCCAATATAAAACGCCACCATGACTTCATGTGACGTTTGTTTACTACGCGGATAGTAAAGTTTTGATTACTAGTCACTGTATGCTAATATAAGAACAGTTAATCACGGTTTTATTAACATAGTAAGGGTTACCCATGCATACCTATGCATTAAACTAAAGGAAAAATTCACAGAAATTGTGTAATTGCTTGCTTCCAATATAAGACGTCACCATAACTTCATGTGACGTTTGTTTACTACGCTGATAGTAATGTTTTAATCAATAGTCACACTATGTTAATATAAGCACAGTTAATCACGGTTTTACCTACATAGTAAGGGTTACCCATGCATACCAATGCAATAAACTATAGGAAATATTATCAGAAATTGCGTAATTTCTTGCTTCCAATATAAGACGTCACCATAACTTCATGTGACGTTTGTTTACTACCCGGGTAATAAAGTTTTGATCAATAGTCACTGTATGTTAATATAAGAACAGTTAATCAAGGTTTCACCAACATAGTAAGGGTTACCCCTGCTTACCCATGTATTAAACTAAAGGAAAAATTATCAGAAATTGTGTAATTGCTTCCTTCAAATATAAGACGTCACCATGACGTCATCTGACGTTTGTTTACTACGGAGATAGTAATGTTTTGATCAATAGTCACTCAGTGATAATATAAGCACAGTTAATCACGGTTCTACCAACATAGCAAGGGTTACCCATGCATACCTATGCATTAAACTAAAGGAGAAATTCACAGAAATCGTGTAATTGCTTGCTTCCAATATAAGCCGTCACCATGACGTCATGTGACGTTTGTTTACTACGTTGATAGTAATGTTTTCATCAATAGTCACTCTATGTTAATATAAGCACAGTTAATCAAGGTTTTACCAACATAGTAAGGGTTACCCATGCATACCCATGCATTAAACTAAAAAAAAAGTTATCTGAAATTGTGTAATTGCTTCCTTCCAATATAAGTCGTCACCATGACTTCTTGTGACGTTTGTTTTCTATGCGGTTAGTAATGTTTTAATCAATAGTCACTCTATGTTAATATAAGCACATTTAATCACGGTTTTACCAACATTGTAAGGGTTACCCATGCATACCTATGCATTAAACTAAAAAAACAATTCACAGAAATTGTGTAATTACTTTCTTCCAATATAGGACGTCACCTTGACTTCATGTGGCGTTTCTTTACTACGCGGATAGTAATGTTTAGCTCAATAGTCACTTTATGTTAATATAAGCACAGATAATCACGGTTCTACCAACATAGCAAGAGTTACCCATCCATACCCATACATTTCACTAAAGAAAAAATTATCACAAATTGTGTAATTACTTGCTTCCAATATACGACGTCACGATAACGTCATGTGAAGTTTGTTTACTACGTTGATAGTAATGTTTTGATCAATAGTCACTCTATGTTAATATAAGCACAGTTAATCAAGGTTTTACCAACATAGTAAGGGTTACCCATGCATACCCATGCATTAAACTACAGGAAAAATTCACACAAATTGTGTAATTGCTTGCTTCCAATATAAGACGTCACCATGACTTCATGTGGCGTTTGTTTACTACGCGGATAGTAATGTTTAGATCACTAGTCACTCTGTGTACATATAAGCACGGTTAATCACGGTTTTACCGTCATAGGAAGGGTTACCCATGCATACCCATGCATTAAACTAAAGGAAAAAATATCAGAAATTTGTGTAATTGCTTGCTTCCAATATAAGACGTCACCATGACTTCATGTGACGTTTGTTTACTACGCGGATAGTAATGTTTAATAAATAATCACTCTGTGTTAAAATCAGCACAGTTAATCAAGGTTTTATTAACATAGTAAGGGTTACCCATGCATACCGATGTATTAAACTACAGGAAAAATTATCAGAAATTGTGTAATTTCTTGCTTCCAATATAAGACGTCACCATAACTTCATGTGACGTTTGTTTACTACGCTGATAGTAATGTTTTAATCAATAGTCACACTATGTTAATATAACCACAGTTAATCACGGTTTTACCAACAAAGTAAGGGTTACCCATGCATACCCATGTATTAAACAAAAGGAAAAATTCACAGAAATTGTGCAACTGCTTCCGTCGAATATAAGACGTCACCATGACTTCATGTGGCGTTTGTTTACTACGCGGATAGTAATATTTTGATCACTAGTCACTCTATGTTAATATTAGCACAATTAATCAAGGTTTTACCAGATAGTAAGGGTTACCCATGCATACCCATGTATTAAACTAAAGGAAAAAGTCACAGAAATTGTGTAACTGCTTGCTTCAAATATAAGACGTCACCATGGCTTTATGTGACGTTTGTTTACTATGCAGATAGAAATGTTTTGATCAATAGTCACTCTATGTTAATATAAGCACAGTTAATCACGGTTTTATCAACATAGCAAGGGTTACCCATGCATACCAATGCATTTAACTAAAGAAAAAATTACCAAAAATTGTGTCATTCCTTGCTTCCAATATAAGACGTCACCATGACTTCATGTGGCGTTTCTTTACTACGCGGATAGTAATGTTTAGATCACTAGTCACTCTGTGTTAATATAAGCACAGTTAATCACGGTTTTACCGACATAGTAAGGGTTACCCATTCATACTCATGCATTAAACTAAAAGAAAAAGTCACAGAAATTGTGTAACTACTTCTTTCCAATATAAGACATCACCATGGCTTTATGTGACGTTTGTTTACTATGCAGAGAGAAATGTTTTGATCAATAGTCACTCTATGTTAATTTAAGCACAGTTAATCACGGTTCTACCAACATAGTAAGGATTACCCAAGCATACCCATGCATTAAACTAAAGGAAAAATTCACAGAAATTCTGTTATTACTTGCTTCCAATATAAGACGTCACCATAACTTCATGTGACGTTTGTTTACTATGCGGTTAGTAATGTTTTAATCAATATTCACTCTATGTTAATGTAAGCACATTTAATCACGGTTTTACCAACATAGTAAGGGCTACCCATGCATACCCATGCATTAAACTAAGAAAAATTTCACAGAAATTCTGTAATTGCTTGCTTCCAATTTAAGACGTCACCATGACTTCATGTGGCGTTTGTTTACTACGCGGATAGTAAATGTTTAGATCACTAGTCACTCTGTGTTAATAAAAGGAAAGTTAATCACGGTTTTACCGACATAGTAAGGGTTACCCATGCATACCTATGTATTAAATTAAAGAAAAAATTCACAGAAATTGTGCAATTGCTTGCTTCCAATATAAGACGTCACCATGGCTTCATCTGACGTTTGTTCATTATGCAGATAGTAATGATTTAATCAATAGTCACTCTATGTTAATTTAAGCAGAGTTAATCATGGTTTTACCAACATAGTAAGGGTTACCCATGCATATACATGCATTAAACTAAAGGAAAAAATCACAGAAATTGTGTAATTACTTGCTTCCAATATAAGACGTCACCATGACGTCATGTCACGTTTGTTTACTACGCTGATAGTAATGTTTTGATCATTAGTCACTCTATGTTAATTTAAGCACAGTTAATCACGGTTTTACCAACATAGTAAGGGTTACCCATGCATACCCATGCATTAAACTAAAGGAAAAATTCACAGAAATTGTGTAATTACTTGCTTCCAATATAAGACGTCACCATGACGTTATGTGACGTTTGTTTACTACGCTGATAGTAATGTTTTGATCATTAGTCATTCTATGTTAATATAAGCACAGTTAATCAAGGTTTTACCAACATAGTAAGGGTTACCCATGCATACCCATGCATTAAACTAAAGGAAAAATTCACACAAATTCTGTAATTGCTTGCTTCCAATATAAGACGTCACCATGACTTCATGTGGCGTTTGTTTACTACGCGGATAGTAATATTTAGATCACTAGTCACTCTGTGCTAATATAAGCACAGTTAATCACGGTTTTACCGACATAGTAAGGGTTACCCATGCATACCCATGCATTAAACTAAAGGAAAAATTATCAGAAATTGTGTAATTGCTTGCTTCCAATATAAGACGTCACCATGACTTCATGTGACGTTTGTTTACTACGCGGATAGTGATGTTTTAATCAATAGTCACTCTGTGTTAATATAAGCACAGTTAATCAAGGTTTTATTAACATAGTAAGAGTTACCCATGCAATAAACTAAAGGAAAAATTCACAGATATTCTGTAGTTGCTTCCTTCGAATATAAGACGTCACCATGACGTTATGTGACGTTTGTTTACTACCCTGATAGTAATGTTTTGATCAATAGTCACACTATGTTAATATAAGCACAGTTAATCACGGTTTTACCGACAAAGTAAGGGTTACCTATGCATACCCATGTATTAAACTAAGGGAACAATTCACAGAAATTGTGTAACTGCTTGCTTCCAATATAAGACGTCACCATGGCTTTATGTGACGTTTGTTTACTATGCACATAGAAATGTTTTGATCAATAGTCACTCTTTGTTAATTTGAGCACAGTTAATCACGGTTTTACCAACATAGTAAGGGTTACCAATGCATACCCATGCATTTAACTAAAGAAAAAATTATCAGAAATTGTGTAATTACTTGCTTCCATTATAACACGCCACGATGACATCATGTGGCGTTTGTTTACTACGCGGATAGTAATGTTTAGATCACTAGTCACTCTATGTTAATTTAAGCACAATTAATCAAGGTTTTACCAACATAGTAAGGGTTACCCATGCATACCCATGTATTAAACTAAAAGAAAAATTCACAGAAATTCTGTAATTGCTTGCTTCCAATTTAAGACGTCACCATGACTTCATGTGGCGTTTATTTACTACGCGGATAGTAAATTATTAGATCACTAGTCACTCTGTGTTAATATAAGGAGAGTTAATCACGGTTTTACCGACATAGTAAGGGTTACCCATGCATACCTATGTATTAAATTAAAGAAAAAATTCACAGAAATTGTGTAATTGCTTGCTTCCAATATAAGACGTCACCATGGCTTCATCTGACGTTTGTTCATTATGCAGATAGTAATGATTTAATCAATAGTCACTCTATGTTAATTTAAGCAGAGTTAATCACGGGTTTACCAACATACTAAGGGTTACCCATGCATACCCAAGCATTAAACTAAAGAAAAAATTCACAGAAATTGTGTAATTGCTTGCTTCCAATATAAGACGTCACCATGGCTTCATCTGACGTTTGTTCATTATGCAGATAGTAATGATTTAATCAATAGTCACTCTATGTTAATTTAAGCAGAGTTAATCACGGGTTTACCAACATACTAAGGGTTACCCATGCATACCCAAGCATTAAACTAAAGGAAAAATTATCAGAAATTGTGTAATTACTTGCTTCCAATATAAGACGTCACCATGACTTCATGTGACGTTTGTTTACTGCGCGGATAGTAAAGTTTTGATCAATAGTCACTCTATGTTAATATACGCACAGTTAATCAAGGTTTTACCAACATAGTAAGGGTTACTTATGCATACCCATGTATCAAACTAAAGGAAAAACTATCAGAAATTGTGTAATTCCTTGCTTCAAATATAAGACGTCACCATGACGTCATGTGACGGATGTAATTACTTGCTTCCAATATAAGACGTCATCATGACGACAGAAATTGTGTAATTGCTTCCTTCCAATATAAGACGTCACCATGACTTCATGTGCCGTTTATTTAGTATGCGGTTAGTAATGTTTTAATCAATAGACATTCTATGTTACTATAAGCACAGTCAATCACGGTTTTACCAACATAGTAAGGGTTACCCATGCATACTCATGCATTAAACTAAAGGAAAAATTAACAGAAAATATGTAATTACTTGCCTCAAATATAAGATGTCACCATGACTTCATGTGACGTTTGTTTACTACGTTGATAGTAATGTTTTAATCAGTAGTCACTCTTTGTTAATATAAGCATAGTTAATCACGGTTTTACCAACATAGTAAGGGTTAACCATGCATACCCATGCATTAAACTAAAGGAAAAATTAACAGAAATTATGTAATGACTTGCTTCCAATATAAGACGTCACCATGACTTCATGTGACGTTTGTTTACTACGTTGATAGTAATGTTTAATCAATAGTCACTCTCTGTTAATATAAGCATAATTAATCACGGTTTTACCAACATAGTAAGGGTTACCCATGCATACCCATGCATTAAACTAAAGGAAAAATTAACAGAAATTATGTAATTAGTTGCTTCCAATATAAGACGTGACCAGGACTTCATGTGACGTTTGTTTACTACGGAGATAGTAATGTTTTAATCAAAAGTCACACTATGTTAATTTAAGCACAGTTAATCACGGTTTTACCAACATAGTAAGGGTTACCCATGTATACCCATGCATTAAACTAAAGGAAAAATTCACAGAAATTGTGTAATTACTTGCTTCCAATATAAGACGTCACCATGACCTCATGTCACGTTTGTTTACTACGCTGATAGTAATGTTTTGATAATTAGTCACTCTATGTTAATTTAAGCACAGTTAATCACGGTTTTACCAACATAGTAAGGGTTACCCATGCATACCCATGCATTAAACTAAAGGAAAAATTCACAGAAATTGTGTAATTACTTGCTTCCAATATAAGACGTCACCATGACGTCATGTGACGTTTGTTTACTACGCTGATAGTAATGTTTAGATCACTAGTCACTCTGTGTTAATATAAGCACAGTTAATCACGGTTTTACCGACATAGTAAGGGTTACCCATGCATACCCATGCATTAAACTAAAGGAAAAATTCACAGAAATTGTGTAATTACTTGCTTCCAATATAAGACGTCACCATGACGTCATGTGACGTTTGTTTACTACGCTGATAGTAATGTTTAGATCACTAGTCACTCTGTGTTAATATAAGCACAGTTAATCACGGTTTTACCGACATAGTAAAGGTTACCTATGCATACCCATGCATTAAACTAAAAAAAATATTATCAGAAATTGTGTAATTGCTTGCTTCCAATATAAGACGTCACCATGACTTCATGTGACGTTTGTTTACTACGCGGATAGTGATGTTTTAATCAATAGTCACTCTGTGTTAATATAAGCACAGTTAATCAAGGTTTTATTAACATAGTAAGAGTTACCCATGCAATAAACTAAAGGAAAAATTCACAGAATTTCTTTAATTGCTTCCTTCGAATATAAGACGTCACCATGACGTTATGTGACGTTTGTTTACTACGCTGATAGTAATGTTTTGATCAATAGTCACACTAAGTTAATATAAGCACAGTTAATCACGGTTTTACCGACATAATAAGGGTTACCTATGCATACCCATGTATTAAACTAAGGGAACAATTCACAGAAATTGTGTAACTGCTTGCTTCCAATATAAGACGTCACCATGGCTTTATGTGACGTTTGTTTACTATGCACATAGAAATGTTTTGATCAATAGTCACTCTATGTTAATTTGAGCACAGTTAATCACGGTTTTACCAACATAGTAAGGGTTACCCATGCATACCCATGCATTAAACTAAAGGAAAAATTCACAGAAAATGTGTAATTACTTGCTTCCAATATAAGACGTCACCATGACGTCATGTGACGTTTGTTTACTACGCTGATAGTAATGTTTAGATCACTAGTCACTCTGTGTTAATATAAGCACAGTTAATCACGGTTTTACCGACATAGTAAGGGTTACCCATGCATACCCATGCATTAAACTAAAGGAAAAATTCACAGAAATTGTGTAATTACTTGCTTCCAATATAAGACGTCACCATGACGTCATGTGACGTTTGTTTACTACGCTGATAGTAATGTTTAGATCACTAGTCACTCTGTGTTAATATAAGCACAGTTAATCACGGTTTTACCGACATAGTAAGGGTTACCTATGCATACCCATGCATTAAACTAAAAAAAATATTATCAGAAAATGTGTAATTGCTTGCTTCCAATATAAGACGTCACCATGACTTCATGTGACGTTTGTTTACTACGCGGATAGTGATGTTTTAATCAATAGTCACTCTGTGTTAATATAAGCACAGTTAATCAAGGTTTTATTAACATAGTAAGAGTTACCCATGCAATAAACTAAAGGAAAAATTCACAGAATTTCTTTAATTGCTTCCTTCGAATATAAGACGTCACCATGACGTTATGTGACGTTTGTTTACTACGCTGATAGTAATGTTTTGATCAATAGTCACACTATGTTAATATAAGCACAGTTAATCACGGTTTTACCGACATAATAAGGGTTACCTATGCATACCCATGTATTAAACTAAGGGAACAATTCACAGAAATTGTGTAACTGCTTGCTTCCAATATAAGACGTCACCATGGCTTTATGTGACGTTTGTTTACTATGCACATAGAAATGTTTTGATCAATAGTCACTCTATGTTAATTTGAGCACAGTTAATCACGGTTTTACCGACATAGTAAGGGTTACCCATTCATACTCATGCATTAAACTAAAGGAAAAAGTCACAGAAATTGTGTAACTACTTCTTTCCAATATAAGACATCACCATGGCTTTATGTGACGTTTGTTTACTATGCAGAGAGAAATATTTTGATCAATAGTCACTCTATGTTAATTTAAGCACAGTTAATCACGGTTCTACCAACATAGTAAGGATTACCCAAGCATACCCATGCATTAAACTAAAGGAAAAATTCACAGAAATTCTGTTATTACTTGCTTCCAATATAAGACGTCACCATAACTTCATGTGACGTTTGTTTACTATGCGGTTAGTAATGTTTTAATCAATATTCACTCTATGTTAATGTAAGCACATTTAATCACGGTTTTACCAACATAGTAAGGGCTACCCATGCATACCCATGCATTAAACTAAGAAAAAATTCACAGAAATTCTGTAATTGCTTGCTTCCAATTTAAGACGTCACCATGACTTCATGTGGCGTTTGTTTACTACGCGGATAGTAAATGTTTAGATCACTAGTCACTCTGTGTTAATATAAGGAAAGTTAATCACGGTTTTACCGACATAGTAAGGGTTACCCATGCATACCTATGTATTAAATTAAAGAAAAAATTCACAGAAATTGTGCAATTGCTTGCTTCCAATATAAGACGTCACCATGGCTTCATCTGACGTTTGTTCATTATGCAGATAGTAATGATTTAATCAATAGTCACTCTATGTTAATTTAAGCAGAGTTAATCACGGGTTTACCAACATACTAAGGGTTACCCATGCATACCCAAGCATTAAACTAAAGAAAAAATTATCAGAAATTGTGTAATTACTTGCTTCCAATATAAGACGTCACCATGACTTCATGTGACGTTTGTTTACTGCGCGGATAGTAAAGTTTTGATCAATAGTCACTCTATGTTAATATAAGCACAGTTAATCAAGGTTTTACCAACATAGTAAGGGTTACCTATGCATACCCATGCATCAAACTAAAGGAAAAATTATCAGAAATTGTGTAATTCCTTGCTTCAAATATAAGACGTCACCATGACGTCATGTGACGGATGTAATTACTTGCTTCCAATACAAGACGTCATCATGATGACAGAAATTGTGTAATTGCTTCCTTCCAATATAAGACGTCACCATGACTTCATGTGACGTTTATTTAGTATGCGGTTAGTAATGTTTTAATCAATAGACACTCTATGTTACTATAAGCACAGTCAATCACGGTTTTACCAACATAGTAAGGGTTACCCATGCATACTCATGCATTAAACTAAGAGAAAAATTAACAGAAATTATGTAATTACTTGCTTCCAATATAAGACGTCACCATGACTTCATGTGACAATTGTTTACTACGTTGATAGTAATGTTTTAATCAATAGTCACTCTTTGTTAATATAAGCATAGTTAATCACGGTTTTACCAACATAGTAAGGGTTAACCATGCATACCCATGCATTAAACTAAAGGAAAAATTCACAGAAATTATGTAATGACTTGCTTCCAATATAAGACGTCATCATGACTTCATGTGACGTTTGTTTACTACGTTGATATTAATGTTTTAATCAATAGTCACTCTCTGTTAATATAAGCATAGTTAATCACGGTTTTACCAACATAGTAAGGGTTACCGATGCATACCCATGCATTAAACTAAAGGAAAAATTAACAAAAATTATGTAATTACTTGCCTCCAATATAAGACGTGACCATCACTTCATGTGACGTTTGTTTACTACGGAGATAGTAATGTTTTAATCAATAGTCACACTATGTTAAATTAAGCACAGTTAATCATGGTTTTACCAACATAGTAAGGGTTACCCATGCATATCCATGCATTAAACTAAAGGAAAAATTCACAGAAATTGTGTAATTACTTGCTTCCAATATAAGACGTCACCATGACTTCATGTGACGTTTGTTTACTACGTTGATATTAATGTTTTAATCAATAGTCACTATCTGTTAATATAAGCATAGTTAATCACGGTTTTACCAACATAGTAAGGGTTACCGATGCATACCCATGCATTAAACTAAAGAAAAAATTAACAAAAATTATGTAATTACTTGCTTCCAATATAAGACGTGACCATCACTTCATGTGACGTTTGTTTACTACGGAGATAGTAATGTTTTAATCAATAGTCACACTATGTTAATTTAAGCACAGTTATTTATGGTTTTACCAACATAGTAAGGGTTACCCATGCATATACATGCATTAAACTAAAGGAAAAAATCACAGAAATTGTGTAATTACTTGCTTCCAATATAAGACGTCACCATGACGTCATGTCACGTTTGTTTACTACGCTGATAGTAATGTTTTGATCATTAGTCACTCTATGTTAATTTAAGCACAGTTAATCACGGTTTTACCAACATAGTAAGGGTTACCCATGCATACCCATGCATTAAACTAAAGGAAAAATTCACAGAAATTGTGTAATTACTTGCTTCCAATATAAGACGTCACCATGACGTTATGTGACGTTTGTTTACTACGCTGATAGTAATGTTTTGATCATTAGTCATTCTATGTTAATTTAAGCACAGTTAATCAAGGTTTTACCAACATAGTAAGGGTTACCCATGCATACCCATGCATTCAACTAAAGGAAAAATTCACACAAATTCTGTAATTGCTTGCTTCCAATATAAGACGTCACCATGACTTCATGTGGCGTTTGTTTACTACGCGGATAGTAATATTTAGATCACTAGTCACTCTGTGCTAATATAAGCACAGTTAATCACGGTTTTACCGACATAGTAAGGGTTACCCATGCATACCCATGCATTAAACTAAAGGAAAAATTATCAGAAATTGTGTAATTGCTTGCTTCCAATATAAGACGTCACCATGACTTCATGTGACGTTTGTTTACTACGCGGATAGTGATGTTTTAATCAATAGTCACTCTGTGTTAATATAAGCACAGTTAATCAAGGTTTTATTAACATAGTAAGAGTTACCCATGCAATAAACTAAAGGAAAAATTCACAGATATTCTGTAATTGCTTCCTTCGAATATAAGACGTCACCATGACGTTATGTGACGTTTGTTTACTACCCTGATAGTAATGTTTTGATCACTAGTCACACTATGTTAATATAAGCACAGTTAATCACGGTTTTACCGACAAAGTAAGGGTTACCTATGCATACCCATGTATTAAACTAAGGGAACAATTCACAGAAATTGTGTAACTGCTTGCTTCCAATATAAGACGTCACCATGGCTTTATGTGACGTTTGTTTACTATGCACATAGAAATGTTTTGATCAATAGTCACTCTATGTTAATTTGAGCACAGTTAATCACGGTTTTACCAACATAGTAAGGGTTACCAATGCATACCCATGCATTTAACTAAAGAAAAAATTATCAGAAATTGTGTAATTACTTGCTTCCAATATAACACGCCACGATGACATCATGTGGCGTTTGTTTACTACGCGGATAGTAATGTTTAGATCACTAGTCACTCTATGTTAATTTAAGCACAATTAATCAAGGTTTTACCAACATAGTAAGGGTTACCCATGCATACCCATGTATTAAACTAAAGGAAAAATTCACAGAATTTCTGTAATTGCTTGCTTCCAATTTAAGACGTCACCATGACTTCATGTGGCGTTTATTTACTACGCGGATAGTAAATTATTAGATCACTAGTCACTCTGTGTTAATATAAGGAGAGTTAATCACGGTTTTACCGACATAGTAAGGGTTACCCATGCATACCTATGTATTAAATTAAAGAAAAAATTCACAGAAATTGTGTAATTGCTTGCTTCCAATATAAGACGTCACCATGGCTTCATCTGACGTTTGTTCATTATGCAGATAGTAATGATTTAATCAATAGTCACTCTATGTTAATTTAAGCAGAGTTAATCACGGGTTTACCAACATACTAAGGGTTACCCATGCATACCCAAGCATTAAACTAAAGAAAAAATTCACAGAAATTGTGTAATTGCTTGCTTCCAATATAAGACGTCACCATGGCTTCATCTGACGTTTGTTCATTATGCAGATAGTAATGATTTAATCAATAGTCACTCTATGTTAATTTAAGCAGAGTTAATCACGGGTTTACCAACATACTAAGGGTTACCCATGCATACCCAAGAATTAAACTAAAGGAAAAATTATCAGAAATTGTGTAATTACTTGCTTCCAATATAAGACGTCACCATGACTTCATGTG
This sequence comes from Plumapathes pennacea, assembly GCA_964036295.1. Classification (NCBI taxonomy): domain Eukaryota; kingdom Metazoa; phylum Cnidaria; class Anthozoa; order Antipatharia; family Myriopathidae; genus Plumapathes; species Plumapathes pennacea. Next base: position 11,872,504 of record OZ038464.1, on the reverse strand, counting down.
ACGTTTGTTTACTGCGCGGATAGTAAAGTTTTGATCAATAGTCACTCTATGTTAATATACGCACAGTTAATCAAGGTTTTACCAACATAGTAAGGGTTACCTATGCATACCCATGTATCAAACTAAAGGAAAAACTATCAGAAATTGTGTAATTCCTTGCTTCAAATATAAGACGTCACCATGACGTCATGTGACGGATGTAATTACTTGCTTCCAATATAAGACGTCATCATGACGACAGAAATTGTGTAATTGCTTCCTTCCAATATAAGACGTCACCATGACTTCATGTGCCGTTTATTTAGTATGCGGTTAGTAATGTTTTAATCAATAGACACTCTATGTTACTATAAGCACAGTCAATCACGGTTTTACCAACATAGTAAGGGTTACCCATGCATACTCATGCATTAAACTAAAGGAAAAATTAACAGAAATTATGTAATTACTTGCCTCAAATATAAGATGTCACCATGTCTTCATGTGACGTTTGTTTACTACGTTGATAGTAATGTTTTAATCAGTAGTCACTCTTTGTTAATATAAGCATAGTTAATCACGGTTTTACCAACATAGTAAGGGTTAACCATGCATACCCATGCATTAAACTAAAGGAAAAATTAACAGAAATTATGTAATTACTTGCTTCCAATATAAGACGTGACCAGGACTTCATGTGACGTTTGTTTACTACGGAGATAGTAATGTTTTAATCAAAAGTCACACTATGTTAATTTAAGCACAGTTAATCACGGTTTTACCAACATAGTAAGGGTTACCCATGTATACCCATGCATTAAACTAAAGGAAAAATTCACAGAAATTGTGTAATTACTTGCTTCCAATATAAGACGTCAACATGACCTCATGTCACGTTTGTTTACTACGCTGATAGTAATGTTTTGATAATTAGTCACTCTATGTTAATTTAAGCACAGTTAATCACGGTTTTACCAACATAGTAAGGGTTACCCATGCATACCCATGCATTAAACTAAAAAAAAAATTCACAGAAATTGTGTAATTACTTGCTTCCAATATAAGACGTCACCATGACGTCATGTGACGTTTGTTTACTACGCTGATAGTAATGTTTAGATCACTAGTCACTCTGTGTTAATATAAGCACAGTTAATCACGGTTTTACCGACATAGTAAGGGTTACCCATGCATACCCATGCATTAAACTAAAGGAAAAATTCACAGAAATTGTGTAATTACTTGCTTCCAATATAAGACGTCACCATGACGTCATGTGACGTTTGTTTACTACGCTGATAGTAATGTTTAGATCACTAGTCACTTTGTGTTAATATAAGCACAGTTAATCACGGTTTTACCGACATAGTAAGGGTTACCTATGCATATCCATGCATTAAACTAAAAAAAAAATTATCAGAAATTGTGTAATTGCTTGCTTCCAATATAAGACGTCACCATGACTTCATGTGACGTTTGTTTACTACGCGGATAGTGATGTTTTAATCAATAGTCACTCTGTGTTAATATAAGCACAGTTAATCAAGGTTTTATTAACATAGTAAGAGTTACCCATGCAATAAACTAAAGGAAAAATTCACAGAATTTCTGTAATTGCTTCCTTCGAATATAAGACGTCACCATGACGTTATGTGACGTTTGTTTACTGCGCTGATAGTAATGTTTTGATCAATAGTCACACTATGTTAATATAAGCACAGTTAATCACGGTTTTACCGACATAATAAGGGTTACCTATGCATACCCATGTATTAAACTAAGGGAACAATTCACAGAAATTGTGTAACTGCTTGCTTCCAATATAAGACGTCACCATGGCTTTATGTGACGTTTGTTTACTATGCACATAGAAATGTTTTGATCAATAGTCACTCTATGTTAATTTGAGCACAGTTAATCACGGTTTTACCAACATAGTAAGGGTTACCAATGCATACCCATGCATTTAACTAAAGAAAAAATTATCAGAAATTGTGTAATTACTTGCTTCCAATATAACACGCCACGAAGACCTCATGTGGCGTTTGTTTACTACGCGGATAGTAATGTTTAGATCACTAGTCACTCTATGTTAATTTAAGCACAATTAATTAAGGTTTTACCAACATAGTAAGGGTTACCCATGCATAACCATGTATTCAACTAAAGGAAAAATTCACAGAAATTGTGTAACTGCTTGCTTCCAATATAAGACGTCACCATGACTTCATGTGGCGTTTGTTTACTACGCGGATAGTAATATTTTGATCACTAGTCACTCTATGTTAATATAAGCACAATTAATCAAGGTTTTACCAGATAGTAAGGGTTACCCATGCATACCCATGTATTAAACTAAAGGAGAAATTCACAAAAATTGTGTAACTGTTTGCTTCCAATATAAGACGTCACCATGGCTTTATGTGACGTTTGTTTACTATGCAGATAGAAATGTTTTGATCAATAGTCACTCTATGTTAATATAAGCACAGTTAATCACGGGTTTACCAACATAGCAAGGGTTACCCATGCATACCCATGCATTAAACTAAAGAAAAAATTATCAGAAATTGTGTCATTCCTTGCTTCCAATATAAGACGTCACCATGACTTCATGTGGCGTTTGTTTACTACGCGGATAGTAATGTTTTGATCACTAGTCACTCTATGTTAATATAAGCACAATTAATCAAGGTTTTACCAGAAAATAAGGGTTACCCATGCATACCCATGTGTTAAACTAAAGGAAAAATTCACACAAATTGTGTAACTGCTTGCTTCCAATATAAGACGTCACCATGGCTTTATGTGACGTTTGTTTACTATGCACATAGAAATGTTTTGATCAACAGTCACTCTATGTTAATATAAGCACAGTTAATCACGGTTTTACCGACATAGTAAGGGTTACCCATTCATACCGATGCATTAAACTAAAGGAAAAATTCACAGAAACTGTGTAACTGCTTCTTTCCAATATAAGACGTCACCATGGCTTTATGTGACGTTTGTTTACTATGCAGATAGAAATGTTTTGATCAATAGTCACTCTATGTTAATTTAAGCACAGTTAATCACGGTTCTACCAACATAGTAAGGGTTACCCAAACATACCCATGCATTAAACTAAAGGAAAAATTCACAGAAATTCTGTTATTACTTGCTTCCAATATAAGACGTCACCATAACTTCATGTGACGTTTGTTTACTATGCGGTTAGTAATGTTTTAATCAATATTCACTCTATGTTAATGTAAGCACATTTAATCACGGTTTTACCAACATAGTAAGGGCTACCCATGCATACCCATGCATTAAACTAAGGAAAAATTCACAGAAATTCTGTAATTGCTTGCTTCCAATTTAAGACGTCACCATGACTTCATGTGGCGTTTGTTTACTACGCGGATAGTAAATGTTTAGATCACTAGTCACTCTGTGTTAATAAAAGGAAAGTTAATCACGGTTTTACCGACATAGTAAGGGTTACCCATGCATACCTATGTATTAAATTAAAAAAAAAATTCACAGAAATTGTGCAATTGCTTGCTTCCAATATAAGACGTCACCATGGCTTCATCTGACGTTTGTTCATTATGCAGATAGTAATGATTTAATCAATAGTCACTCTATGTTAATTTAAGCAGAGTTAATCACGGGTTTACCAACATACTAAGGGTTACCCATGCATACCCAAGCATTAAACTAAAGAAAAAATTATTAGAAATTGTGTAATTACTTGCTTCCAATATAAGACGTTACCATGACTTCATGTGACGTTTGTTTACTGCGCGGATAGTAAAGTTTTGATCAATAGTCACTCTATGTTAATATAAGCACAGTTAATCAAGGTTTTACCAACATAGTAAGGGTTACCTATGCATACCCATGCATCAAACTAAAGGAAAAATTATCAGAAATTGTGTAATTCCTTGCTTCAAATATAAGACGTCACCATGACGTCATGTGACGGATGTAATTACTTGCTTCCAATACAAGACGTCATCATGATGACAGAAATTGTGTAATTGCTTCCTTCCAATATAAGACGTCACCATGACTTCATGTGACGTTTATTTAGTATGCGGTTAGTAATGTTTTAATCAATAGACACTCTATGTTACTATAAGCACAGTCAATCACGGTTTTACCAACATAGTAAGGGTTACCCATGCATACTCATGCATTAAACTAAGAGAAAAATTAACAGAAATTATGTAATTACTTGCTTCCAATATAAGACGTCACCATGACTTCATGTGACAATTGTTTACTACGTTGATAGTAATGTTTTAATCAATAGTCACTCTTTGTTAATATAAGCATAGTTAATCACGGTTTTACCAACATAGTAAGGGTTAACCATGCATACCCATGCATTATACTAAAGGAAAAATTCACAGAAATTATGTAATGACTTGCTTCCAATATAAGACGTCACCATGACTTCATGTGACGTTTGTTTACTACGTTGATATTAATGTTTTAATCAATAGTCACTATCTGTTAATATAAGCATAGTTAATCACGGTTTTACCAACATAGTAAGGGTTACCGATGCATACCCATGCATTAAACTAAAGAAAAAATTAACAAAAATTATGTAATTACTTGCTTCCAATATAAGACGTGACCATCACTTCATGTGACGTTTGTTTACTACGGAGATAGTAATGTTTTAATCAATAGTCACACTATGTTAATTTAAGCACAGTTAATCATGGTTTTACCAACATAGTAAGGGTTACCCATGCATATACATGCATTAAACTAAAGGAAAAAATCACAGAAATTGTGTAATTACTTGCTTCCAATATAAGACGTCACCATGACGTCATGTCACGTTTGTTTACTACGCTGATAGTAATGTTTTGATCATTAGTCACTCTATGTCAATTTAAGCACAGTTAATCACGGTTTTACCAACATAGTAAGGGTTACCCATGCATACCCATGCATTAAACTAAAGGAAAAATTCACAGAAATTGTGTAATTACTTGCTTCCAATATAAGACGTCACCATGACGTCATGTGACGTTTGTTTACTACGCTGATAGTAATGTTTTGATCAATAGTCATTCTATGTTAATTTAAGCACAGTTAATCAAGGTTTTACCAACATAGTAAGGGTTACCCATGCATACCTATGCATTAAACTAAAGGAAAAATTCACACAAATTCTGTAATTGCTTGCTTCCAATATAAGACGTCACCATGACTTCATGTGGCGTTTGTTTACTACGCGGATAGTAATATTTAGATCACTAGTCACTCTGTGTTAATATAAGCACAGTTAATCACGGTTTTACCGACATAGTAAGGGTTACCCATGCATACCCATGCATTAAACTAAAGGAAAAATTATCAGAAATTGTGTAATTGTTTGCTTCCAATATAAGACGTCACCATGACTTCATGTGACGTTTGTTTACTACGCGGATAGTGATGTTTTAATCAATAGTCACTCTGTGTTAATATAAGCACAGTTAATCAAGGTTTTATTAACATAGTAAGAGTTACCCATGCAATAAACTAAAGGAAAAATTCACAGATATTCTGTAATTGCTTCCTTCGAATATAAGACGTCACCATGACGTTATGTGACGTTTGTTTACTACGCTGATAGTAATGTTTTGATCAATAGTCACACTATGTTAATATAAGCACAGTTAATCACGGTTTTACCGACAAAGTAAGGGTTACCTATGCATACCCATGTATTAAACTAAGGGAACAATTCACAGAAATTGTGTAACTGCTTGCTTCCAATATAAGACGTCACCATGGCTTTATGTGACGTTTGTTTACTATGCACATAGAAATGTTTTGATCAATAGTCACTCTATGTTAATTTGAGCACAGTTAATCACGGTTTTACCAACATAGTAAGGGTTACCAATGCATACCCATGCATTTAACTAAAGAAAAAATTATCAGAAATTGTGTAATTACTTGCTTCCAATATAACACGCCACGAAGACCTCATGTGGCGTTTGTTTACTACGCGGATAGTAATGTTTAGATCACTAGTCACTCTATGTTAATTTAAGCACAATTAATTAAGGTTTTACCAACATAGTAAGGGTTACCCATGCATAACCATGTATTCAACTAAAGGAAAAATTCACAGAAATTGTGTAACTGCTTGCTTCCAATATAAGACGTCACCATGACTTCATGTGGCGTTTGTTTACTACGCGGATAGTAATATTTTGATCACTAGTCACTCTATGTTAATATAAGCACAATTAATCAAGGTTTTACCAGATAGTAAGGGTTACCCATGCATACCCATGTATTAAACTAAAGGAAAAATTCACAGAAATTGTGTAACTGTTTGCTTCCAATATAAGACGTCACCATGGCTTTATGTGACGTTTGTTTACTATGCAGATAGAAATGTTTTGATCAATAGTCACTCTATGTTAATATAAGCACAGTTAATCACGGGTTTACCAACATAGCAAGGGTTACCCATGCATACCCATGCATTAAACTAAAGAAAAAATTATCAGAAATTGTGTCATTCCTTGCTTCCAATATAAGACGTCACCATGACTTCATGTGGCGTTTGTTTACTACGCGGATAGTAATGTTTTGATCACTAGTCACTCTATGTTAATATAAGCACAATTAATCAAGGTTTTACCAGAAAATAAGGGTTACCCATGCATACCCATGTGTTAAACTAAAGGAAAAATTCACACAAATTGTGTAACTGCTTGCTTCCAATATAAGACGTCACCATGGCTTTATGTGACGTTTGTTTACTATGCACATAGAAATGTTTTGATCAACAGTCACTCTATGTTAATATAAGCACAGTTAATCACGGTTTTACCGACATAGTAAGGGTTACCCATTCATACCGATGCATTAAACTAAAGGAAAAATTCACAGAAACTGTGTAACTGCTTCTTTCCAATATAAGACGTCACCATGGCTTTATGTGACGTTTGTTTACTATGCAGATAGAAATGTTTTGATCAATAGTCACTCTATGTTAATTTAAGCACAGTTAATCACGGTTCTACCAACATAGTAAGGGTTACCCAAACATACCCATGCATTAAACTAAAGGAAAAATTCACAGAAATTCTGTTATTACTTGCTTCCAATATAAGACGTCACCATAACTTCATGTGACGTTTGTTTACTATGCGGTTAGTAATGTTTTAATCAATATTCACTCTATGTTAATGTAAGCACATTTAATCACGGTTTTACCAACATAGTAAGGGCTACCCATGCATACCCATGCATTAAACTAAGGAAAAATTCACAGAAATTCTGTAATTGCTTGCTTCCAATTTAAGACGTCACCATGACTTCATGTGGCGTTTGTTTACTACGCGGATAGTAAATGTTTAGATCACTAGTCACTCTGTGTTAATAAAAGGAAAGTTAATCACGGTTTTACCGACATAGTAAGGGTTACCCATGCATACCTATGTATTAAATTAAAGAAAAAATTCACAGAAATTGTGCAATTGCTTGCTTCCAATATAAGACGTCACCATGGCTTCATCTGACGTTTGTTCATTATGCAGATAGTAATGATTTAATCAATAGTCACTCTATGTTAATTTAAGCAGAGTTAATCACGGGTTTACCAACATACTAAGGGTTACCCATGCATACCCAAGCATTAAACTAAAGGAAAAATTATCAGAAATTGTGTAATTACTTGCTTCCAATATAAGACGTTACCATGACTTCATGTGACGTTTGTTTACTGCGCGGATAGTAAAGTTTTGATCAATAGTCACTATATGTTAATATAAGCACAGTTAATCAAGGTTTTACCAACATAGTAAGGGTTACCTATGCATACCCATGCATCAAACTAAAGGAAAAATTATCAGAAATTGTGTAATTCCTTGCTTCAAATATAAGACGTCACCATGACGTCATGTGACGGATGTAATTACTTGCTTCCAATACAAGACGTCATCATGATGACAGAAATTGTGTAATTGCTTCCTTCCAATATAAGACGTCACCATGACTTCATGTGACGTTTATTTAGTATGCGGTTAGTAATGTTTTAATCAATAGACACTCTATGTTACTATAAGCACAGTCAATCACGGTTTTACCAACATAGTAAGGGTTACCCATGCATACTCATGCATTAAACTAAGAGAAAAATTAACAGAAATTATGTAATTACTTGCTTCCAATATAAGACGTCACCATGACTTCATGTGACAATTGTTTACTACGTTGATAGTAATGTTTTAATCAATAGTCACTCTTTGTTAATATAAGCATAGTTAATCACGGTTTTACCAACATAGTAAGGGTTAACCATGCATACCCATGCATTAAACTAAAGGAAAAATTCACAGAAATTATGTAATGACTTGCTTCCAATATAAGACGTCACCATGACTTCATGTGACGTTTGTTTACTACGTTGATATTAATGTTTTAATCAGTATTCACTCTCTGTTAATATAAGCATAGTTAATCACGGTTTTACCAACATAGTAAGGGTTACCGATGCATACCCATGCATTAAACTAAAGAAAAAATTAACAAAAATTATGTAATTACTTGCCTCCAATATAAGACGTGACCATCACTTCATGTGACGTTTGTTTACTACGGAGATAGTAATGTTTTAATCAATAGTCACACTATGTTAATTTAAGCACAGTTAATCATGGTTTTACCAACATAGTAAGGGTTACCCATGCATATCCATGCATTAAACTAAAGGAAAAATTCACAGAAATTGTGTAATTACTTGCTTCCAATATAAGACGTCACCATGACGTCATGTGACGTTTGTTTACTACGTTGATACTAATGTTTTAATCAATAGTCACTATCTGTTAATATAAGCATAGTTAATCACGGTTTTACCAACATACTAAGGGTTACCGATGCATACCCATGCATTAAACTAAAGAAAAAATTAACAAAAATTATGTAATTACTTGCTTCCAATATAAGACGTGACCATCACTTCATGTGACGTTTGTTTACTACGGAGATAGTAATGTTTTAATCAATAGTCACACTATGTTAATTTAAGCACAGTTAATCATGGTTTTACCAACATAGTAAGGGTTACCCATGCATATACATGCATTAAACTAAAGGAAAAAATCACAGAAATTGTGTAATTACTTGCTTCCAATATAAGACGTCACCATGACGTCATGTCACGTTTGTTTACTACGCTGATAGTAATGTTTTGATCATTAGTCACTCTATGTTAATTTAAGCACAGTTAATCACGGTTTTACCAACATAGTAAGGGTTACCCATGCATACCCATGCATTAAACTAAAGGAAAAATTCACAGAAATTGTGTAATGACTTGCTTCCAATATAAGACGTCACCATGACTTCATGTGACGTTTGTTTACTACGCTGATAGTAATGTTTTAATCAGTAGTCACTCTCTGTTAATATAAGCATAGTTAATCACGGTTTTACCAACATAGTAAGGGTTACCGATGCATACCCATGCATTAAACTAAAGAAAAATTTAACAAAAATTATGTAATTACTTGCCTCCAATATAAGACGTGACCATCACTTCATGTGACGTTTGTTTACTACGGCGATAGTAATGTTTTAATCAATAGTCACACTATGTTAATTTAAGCACAGTTAATCATGGTTTTACCAACATAGTAAGGGTTACCCATGCATATCCATGCATTAAACTAAAGGAAAAATTCACAGAAATTGTGTAATTACTTGCTTCCAATATAAGACGTCACCATGACGTCATGTGACGTTTGTTTACTACGTTGATACTAATGTTTTAATCAATAGTCACTATCTGTTAATATAAGCATAGTTAATCACGGTTTTACCAACATAGTAAGGGTTACCGATGCATACCCATGCATTAAACTAAAGAAAAAATTAACAAAAATTATGTAATTACTTGCTTCCAATATAAGACGTGACCATCACTTCATGTGACGTTTGTTTACTACGGAGATAGTAATGTTTTAATCAATAGTCACACTATGTTAATTTAAGCACAGTTAATCATGGTTTTACCAACATAGTAAGGGTTACCCATGCATATACATGCATTAAACTAAAGGAAAAAATCACAGAAATTGTGTAATTACTTGCTTCCAATATAAGACGTCACCATGACGTCATGTCACGTTTGTTTACTATGGTGATAGTAATGTTTTGATCATTAGTCACTCTATGTTAATTTAAGCACAGTTAATCACGGTTTTACCAACATAGTAAGGGTTACCCATGCATACCCATGCATTAAACTAAAGGAAAAATTCACAGAAATTGTGTAATTACTTGCTTCCAATATAAAACGTCACCATGACGTCATGTGACGTTTGTTTACTACGCTGATAGTAATGTTTTGATCATTAGTCATTCTATGTTAATTTAAGCACAGTTAATCAAGGTTTTACCAACATAGTAAGGGTTACCCATGCATACCCATGCATTAAACTAAAGGAAAAATTCACAGAAATTCTGTAATTGCTTGCTTCCAATATAAGACGTCACCATGACTTCATGTGGCGTTTGTTTACTACGCGGATAGTAATATTTAGATCACTAGTCACTCTGTGCTAATATAAGCACAGTTAATCACGGTTTTACCGACATAGTAAGGGTTACCCATGCATACCCATGCATTAAACTAAAGGAAAAATTATCAGAAATTGTGTAATTGCTTGCTTCCAATATAAGACGTCACCATGACTTCATGTGACGTTTGTTTACTACGCGGATAGTGATGTTTTAATCAATAGTCACTCTGTGTTAATATAAGCACAGTTAATCAAGGTTTTATTAACATAGTAAGAGTTACCCATGCAATAAACTAAAGGAAAAATTCACAGATATTCTGTAATTGCTTCCTTCGAATATAAGACGTCACCATGACGTTATGTGACGTTTGTTTACTACCCTGATAGTAATGTTTTGATCAATAGTCACACTATGTTAATATAAGCACAGTTAATCACGGTTTTACCGACAAAGTAAGGGTTACCTATGCATACCCATGTATTAAACTAAGGGAACAATTCACAGAAATTGTGTAACTGCTTGCTTCCAATATAAGACGTCACCATGGCTTTATGTGACGTTTGTTTACTATGCACATAGAAATGTTTTGATCAATAGTCACTCTATGTTAATTTGAGCACAGTTAATCACGGTTTTACCAACATAGTAAGGGTTACCAATGCATACCCATGCATTTAACTAAAGAAAAAATTATCAGAAATTGTGTAATTACTTGCTTCCAATATAACACGCCACGATGACATCATGTGGCGTTTGTTTACTACGCGGATAGTAATGTTTAGATCACTAGTCACTCTATGTTAATTTAAGCACAATTAATCAAGGTTTTACCAACATAGTAAGGGTTACCCATGCATACCCATGTATTAAACTAAAGGAAAAATTCACAGAATTTCTGTAATTGCTTGCTTCCAATTTAAGACGTCACCATGACTTCATGTGGCGTTTATTTACTACGCGGATAGTAAATGTTTAGATCACTAGTCACTCTGTGTTAATATAAGGAGAGTTAATCACGGTTTTACCGACATAGTAAGGGTTACCCATGCATACCTATGTATTAAATTAAAGAAAAAATTCACAGAAATTGTGTAATTGCTTGCTTCCAATATAAGACGTCACCATGGCTTCATCTGACGTTTGTTCATTATGCAGATAGTAATGATTTAATCAATAGTCACTCTATGTTAATTTAAGCAGAGTTAATCACGGGTTTACCAACATACTAAGGGTTACCCATGCATACCCAAGCATTAAACTAAAGAAAAAATTCACAGAAATTGTGTAATTGCTTGCTTCCAATATAAGACGTCACCATGGCTTCATCTGACGTTTGTTCATTATGCAGATAGTAATGATTTAATCAATAGTCACTCTATGTTAATTTAAGCAGAGTTAATCACGGGTTTACCAACATACTAAGGGTTACCCATGCATACCCAAGCATTAAACTAAAGGAAAAATTATCAGAAATTGTGTAATTACTTGCTTCCAATATAAGACGTCACCATGACTTCATGTGACGTTTGTTTACTGCGCGGATAGTAAAGTTTTGATCAATAGTCACTCTATGTTAATATACGCACAGTTAATCAAGGTTTTACCAACATAGTAAGGGTTACCTATACATACCCATGTATCAAACTAAAGGAAAAATTATAAAAAAAATTGTGTAATTCCTTGCTTCAAATATAAGACGTCACCATGACGTCATGTGACGGATGTAATTACTTGCTTCCAATATAAGACGTCATCATGACGACAGAAATTGTGTAATTGCTTCCTTCCAATATAAGACGTCACCATGACTTCATGTGCCGTTTATTTAGTATGCGGTTAGTAATGTTTTAATCAATAGACACTCTATGTTACTATAAGCACAGTCAATCACGGTTTTACCAACATAGTAAGGGTTACCCATGCATACTCATGCATTAAACTAAAGGAAAAATTAACAGAAATTATGTAATTACTTGCCTCAAATATAAGATGTCACCATGACTTCATGTGACGTTTGTTTACTACGTTGATAGTAATGTTTTAATCAGTAGTCACTCTTTGTTAATAAAAGCATAGTTAATCACGGTTTTACCAACATAGTAAGGGTTAACCATGCATACCCATGCATTAAAGTAAAGGAAAAAGTAACAGAAATTATGTAATGACTTGCTTCCAATATAAGACGTCACCATGACTTCATGTGACGTTTGTTTACTACGTTGATAGTAATGTTTAATCAATAGTCACTCTCTGTTAATATAAGCATAATTAATCACGGTTTTACCAACATAGTAAGGGTTACCCATGCATACCCATGCATTAAACTAAAGGAAAAATTCACAGAAATTATGTAATTACTTGCTTCCAATATAAGACGTGACCAGGACTTCATGTGACGTTTGTTTACTACGGAGATAGTAATGTTTTAATCAAAAGTCACACTATGTTAATTTAAGCACAGTTAATCACGGTTTTACCAACATAGTAAGGGTTACCCTTGTATACCCATGCATTAAACTAAAGGAAAAATTCACAGAAATTGTGTAATTACTTACTTCCAATATAAGACGTCACCATGACGTCATGTCACGTTTGTTTACTACGCTGATAGTAATGTTTTGATAATTAGTCACTCTATGTTAATTTAAGCACAGTTAATCACGGTTTTACCAACATAGTAAGGGTTACCCATGCATACCCATGCATTAAACTAAAGGAAAAATTCACAGAAATTGTGTAATTACTTGCTTCCAATATAGACGTCACCATGACGTCATGTGACGTTTGTTTACTACGCTGATAGTAATGTTTAGATCACTAGTCACTCTGTGTTAATATAAGCACAGTTAATCACGGTTTTACCGACATAGTAAGGGTTACCCATGCATACCCATGCATTAAACTAAAGGAAAAATTCACACAAATTCTGTAATTACTTGCTTCCAATATAAGACGTCACCATGACGTCATGTGACGTTTGTTTACTACGCTGATAGTAATGTTTAGATCACTAGTCACTCTGTGTTAATATAAGCACAGTTAATCACGGTTTTACCGACATAGTAAGGGTTACCTATGCATACCCATGCATTAAACTAAAAAAAAAATTATCAGAAATTGTGTAATTGCTTGCTTCCAATATAAGACGTCACCATGACTTCATGTGACGTTTGTTTACTACGCGGATAGTGATGTTTTAATCAATAGTCACTCTGTGTTAATATAAGCACAGTTAATCAAGGTTTTATTAACATAGTAAGAGTTACCCATGCAATAAACTAAAGGAAAAATTCACAGAATTTCTGTAATTGCTTCCTTCGAATATAAGACGTCACCTTGACGTTATGTGACGTTTGTTTACTACGCTGATAGTAATGTTTTGATCAATAGTCACACTATGTTAATATAAGCACAGTTAATCACGGTTTTACCGACATAATAAGGGTTACCTATGCATACCCATGTATTAAACTAAGGGAACAATTCACAGAAATTGTGTAACTGCTTGCTTCCAATATAAGACGTCACCATGGCTTTATGTGACGTTTGTTTACTATGCACATAGAAATGTTTTGATCAATAGTCACTCTATGTTAATATAAGCACAGTTAATCACGGTTTTACCAACATAGTAAGGGTTACCAATGCATACCCATGCATTTAACTAAAGAAAAAATTATCAGAAATTGTGTAATTACTTGCTTCCAATATAACACGCCACGAAGACCTCATGTGGCGTTTGTTTACTACGCGGATAGTAGATCACTAGTCACTCTATGTTAATTTAAGCACAATTAATCAAGGTTTTACCAACATAGTAAGGGTTACCCATGCATAACCATGTATTCAACTAAAGGAAAAATTCACAGAAATTGTGTAACTGCTTGCTTCCAATATAAGACGTCACCATGACTTCATGTGGCGTTTGTTTACTACGCGGATAGTAATATTTTGATCACTAGTCACTCTATGTTAATATAAGCACAATTAATCAAGGTTTTACCAGATAGTAAGGGTTACCCATGCATACCCATGTATTAAACTAAAGGAAAAATTCACAGAAATTGTGTAACTGTTTGCTTCCAATATAAGACGTCACCATGGCTTTATGTGACGTTTGTTTACTATGCAGATAGAAATGTTTTGATCAATAGTCACTCTATGTTAATATAAGCACAGTTAATCACGGTTTTACCAACATAGCAAGGGTTACCCATGCATACCCATGCATTAAACTAAAGAAAAAATTATCAGAAATTGTGTCATTCCTTGCTTCCAACATAAGACGTCACCATGACTTCATGTGGCGTTTGTTTACTACGCGGATAGTAATGTTTTGATCACTAGTCACTCTATGTTAATATAAGCACAATTAATCAAGGTTTTACCAGAAAATAAGGGTTACCCATGCATACCCATGTATTAAACTAAAGGAAAAATTCACACAAATTGTGTAACTGCTTGCTTCCAATATAAGACGTCACCATGGCTTTATGTGACGTTTGTTTACTATGCACATAGAAATGTTTTGATCAATAGTCACTCTATGTTAATATAAGCACAGTTAATCACGGTTTTACCGACATAGTAAGGGTTACCCATTCATACCGATGCATTAAACTAAAGGAAAAATTCACAGAAACTGTGTAACTGCTTCTTTCCAATATAAGACGTCACCATGGCTTTATGTGACGTTTGTTTACTATGCAGATAGAAATGTTTTGATCAATAGTCACTCTATGTTAATTTAAGCACAGTTAATCACGGTTCTACCAACATAGTAAGGGTTACCCAAACATACCCATGCATTAAACTAAAGGAAAAATTCACAGAAATTCTGTTATTACTTGCTTCCAATATAAGACGTCACCATAACTTCATGTGACGTTTGTTTACTATGCGGTTAGTAATGTTCTAATCAATATTCACTCTATGTTAATGTAAGCACATTTAATCACGGTTTTACCAACACAGTAAGGGCTACCCATGCATACCCATGCATTAAACTAAAGAAAAAATTATCAGAAATTCTGTAATTGCTTGCTTCCAATTTAAGACGTCACCATGACTTCATGTGGCGTTTGTTTACTACGCGGATAGTAAATGTTTAGATCACTAGTCACTCTGTGCTAATATAAGGAGAGTTAATCACGGTTTTACCGACATAGTAAGGGCTACCCATGCATACCTATGTATTAAATTAAAGAAAAAATTCACAGAAATTGTGTAATTGCTTGCTTCCAATATAAGACGTCACCATGGCTTCATCTGACGTTTGTTCATTATGCAGATACTAATGATTTAATCAATAGTCACTCTATGTTAATTTAAGCAGAGTTAATCACGGGTTTACCAACATACTAAGGGTTACCCATGCATAACCAAGCATTAAACTAAAGAAAAAATTATCAAAAATTGTGTAATTACTTGCTTCCAATATAAGACGTCACCATGACTTCATGTGACGTTTGTTTACTGCGCGGATAGTAAAGTTTTGATCAATAGTCACTCTATGTTAATATAAGCACAGTTAATCACGGTTTAACCAACATAGTAAGGGTTACGTATGCATACCCATGCATCAAACTAAAGGAAAAATTATCAGAAATTGTGTAATTCCTTGCTTCAAATATAAGACGTCACCATGACGTCATGTGACGGATGTAATTACTTGCTTCCAATATAAGACGTCATCATGACGACAGAAATTGTGTAATTCCTTCCTTCCAATATAAGACGTCACCATGACTTCATGTGACGTTTATTTAGTATGCGGCTAGTAATGTTTTAATCAATAGACACTCTATGTTACTATAAGCACAGTCAATCACGGTTTTACCAACATAGTAAGGGTTACCCATGCATACTCATGCATAAAACTAAAAGGAAAAATTAACAGAAATTATGTAATAACTTGCTTCCAATATAAGACGTCACCATGACTTCATGTGACGTTTGTTTACTACGTTGACAGTAATGTTTTAATCAATAGTCACTCTTTGTTAATATAAGCATAGTTAATCAAGGTTTTACCAACATAGTAAGGGTTACCCATGCATACCCATGCATTAAACTAAAGGAAAAATTAACAGAAATTATCTAATTACTTGCTTCTAATATAAGACGTCACCATGACTTCATGTGACGTTTGTCTACTACGGAGATAGTAATGTTTTAATCAATAGTCACTCTATGTTAATTTAAGCACAGTTAATCACGGTTTTACCAACATAATAAGGATTACCCATGCATACCCATGCATTAAACTAAAGGAAAAATTCACAGAAATTGTGTAATTATTTTCTTCCAATATAAGACGTCACCATGACGTCATATGACGTTTGTTTACTACGCTGATAGTAATGTTTTGATCATTAGTCACTCTATGTTAATTTAAGCACAGTTAATCACGGTTTTACCAACATAGTAAGGGTTACCCATGCATACCCATGCATTAAACTAAAGGAAAAATTCACAGAAATTGTGTATTTACTTGCTTCCAATATAAGACGTCACCATGACGTCATGTGACGTTTGTTTACTACGCTGATAGTAATGTTTTGATCATTCACTCTCTGTTAATTTAAGCACAGTTAATCAAGGTTTTACCAACATAGTAAGGGTTACCCATGCATACCCATGTATTAAACTAAAGGAAAAATTCACAGAAATTCTGTAATTGCTTGCTTCCAATATAAGACGTCACCATGACTTCATGTGGCGTTTCTTTACTACGCGGATAGTAATGTTTAGATCACTAGTCACTCTGTGTTAATATAAGCACAATTTATCACAGTTTTACCAACATAGTAAGGGTTACCCATGCATACCCATGCATTAAACTAAAGGAAAAATTATCAGAAATTGTGTAATTGCTTCCTTCCAATATAAGACGTCACCATGGCTTTATGTGACGTTTGTTTACTATGCAGATAGAAATGTTTTGATCAATAGTCACTCTATTTTAATATAAGCACAGTTAATCACGGTTTTACCAACATAGCAAGGGTTACCCATGCATACCCATGCATTTAACTAAAGAAAAAATTATCACAAATTGTGTCATTCCTTGCTTCCAATATAAGACGTCACCATGACTTCATGTGGCGTTTGTTTACTACGCGGATAGTAATATTTTGATCACTAGTCACTCTATGTTAATATAAGCACAATTAATCAAGGTTTTACCAGATAGTAAGGGTTACCCATGCATACCCATGTATTAAACTAAAGGAAAAATTCACAGAAATTGTGTAACTGCTTGCTTCCAATATACGACGTCACCATGGCTTTATGTGACGTTTGTTTACTATGCAGATAGAAATGTTTTGATCAATAGTCACTCTATGTTAATATAAGCACAGTTAATCACGGGTTCACCAACATAGAAAGGGTTACCCATGCATTTAACTAAAGAAAAAATTATCAGAGATTGTGTCATTCCTTGCTTCCAATATAAGACGTCACCATGACGTCATGTGACGTTTGTTTACTACGTTGATACTAATGTTTTAATCAATAGTCACTATCTGTTAATATAAGCATAGTTAATCACGGTTTTACCAACATAGTAAGGGTTACCGATGCATACCCATGCATTAAACTAAAGAAAAAATTAACAAAAATTATGTAATTACTTGCTTCCAATATAAGACGTGACCATCACTTCATGTGACGTTTGTTTACTACGGAGATAGTAATGTTTTAATCAATAGTCACACTATGTTAATTTAAGCACAGTTAATCATGGTTTTACCAACATAGTAAGGGTTACCCATGCATATACATGCATTAAACTAAAGGAAAAAATCACAGAAATTGTGTAATTACTTGCTTCCAATATAAGACGTCACCATGACGTCATGTCACGTTTGTTTACTATGGTGATAGTAATGTTTTGATCATTAGTCACTCTATGTTAATTTAAGCACAGTTAATCACGGTTTTACCAACATAGTAAGGGTTACCCATGCATACCCATGCATTAAACTAAAGGAAAAATTCACAGAAATTGTGTAATTACTTGCTTCCAATATAAAACGTCACCATGACGTCATGTGACGTTTGTTTACTACGCTGATAGTAATGTTTTGATCATTAGTCATTCTATGTTAATTTAAGCACAGTTAATCAAGGTTTTACCAACATAGTAAGGGTTACCCATGCATACCCATGCATTAAACTAAAGGAAAAATTCACAGAAATTCTGTAATTGCTTGCTTCCAATATAAGACGTCACCATGACTTCATGTGGCGTTTGTTTACTACGCGGATAGTAATATTTAGATCACTAGTCACTCTGTGCTAATATAAGCACAGTTAATCACGGTTTTACCGACATAGTAAGGGTTACCCATGCATACCCATGCATTAAACTAAAGGAAAAATTATCAGAAATTGTGTAATTGCTTGCTTCCAATATAAGACGTCACCATGACTTCATGTGACGTTTGTTTACTACGCGGATAGTGATGTTTTAATCAATAGTCACTCTGTGTTAATATAAGCACAGTTAATCAAGGTTTTATTAACATAGTAAGAGTTACCCATGCAATAAACTAAAGGAAAAATTCACAGATATTCTGTAATTGCTTCCTTCGAATATAAGACGTCACCATGACGTTATGTGACGTTTGTTTACTACCCTGATAGTAATGTTTTGATCAATAGTCACACTATGTTAATATAAGCACAGTTAATCACGGTTTTACCGACAAAGTAAGGGTTACCTATGCATACCCATGTATTAAACTAAGGGAACAATTCACAGAAATTGTGTAACTGCTTGCTTCCAATATAAGACGTCACCATGGCTTTATGTGACGTTTGTTTACTATGCACATAGAAATGTTTTGATCAATAGTCACTCTATGTTAATTTGAGCACAGTTAATCACGGTTTTACCAACATAGTAAGGGTTACCAATGCATACCCATGCATTTAACTAAAGAAAAAATTATCAGAAATTGTGTAATTACTTGCTTCCAATATAACACGCCACGATGACATCATGTGGCGTTTGTTTACTACGCGGATAGTAATGTTTAGATCACTAGTCACTCTATGTTAATTTAAGCACAATTAATCAAGGTTTTACCAACATAGTAAGGGTTACCCATGCATACCCATGTATTAAACTAAAGGAAAAATTCACAGAATTTCTGTAATTGCTTGCTTCCAATTTAAGACGTCACCATGACTTCATGTGGCGTTTATTTACTACGCGGATAGTAAATGTTTAGATCACTAGTCACTCTGTGTTAATATAAGGAGAGTTAATCACGGTTTTACCGACATAGTAAGGGTTACCCATGCATACCTATGTATTAAATTAAAGAAAAAATTCACAGAAATTGTGTAATTGCTTGCTTCCAATATAAGACGTCACCATGGCTTCATCTGACGTTTGTTCATTATGCAGATAGTAATGATTTAATCAATAGTCACTCTATGTTAATTTAAGCAGAGTTAATCACGGGTTTACCAACATACTAAGGGTTACCCATGCATACCCAAGCATTAAACTAAAGAAAAAATTCACAGAAATTGTGTAATTGCTTGCTTCCAATATAAGACGTCACCATGGCTTCATCTGACGTTTGTTCATTATGCAGATAGTAATGATTTAATCAATAGTCACTCTATGTTAATTTAAGCAGAGTTAATCACGGGTTTACCAACATACTAAGGGTTACCCATGCATACCCAAGCATTAAACTAAAGGAAAAATTATCAGAAATTGTGTAATTACTTGCTTCCAATATAAGACGTCACCATGACTTCATGTGACGTTTGTTTACTGCGCGGATAGTAAAGTTTTGATCAATAGTCACTCTATGTTAATATACGCACAGTTAATCAAGGTTTTACCAACATAGTAAGGGTTACCTATACATACCCATGTATCAAACTAAAGGAAAAATTATAAAAAAAATTGTGTAATTCCTTGCTTCAAATATAAGACGTCACCATGACGTCATGTGACGGATGTAATTACTTGCTTCCAATATAAGACGTCATCATGACGACAGAAATTGTGTAATTGCTTCCTTCCAATATAAGACGTCACCATGACTTCATGTGCCGTTTATTTAGTATGCGGTTAGTAATGTTTTAATCAATAGACACTCTATGTTACTATAAGCACAGTCAATCACGGTTTTACCAACATAGTAAGGGTTACCCATGCATACTCATGCATTAAACTAAAGGAAAAATTAACAGAAATTATGTAATTACTTGCCTCAAATATAAGATGTCACCATGACTTCATGTGACGTTTGTTTACTACGTTGATAGTAATGTTTTAATCAGTAGTCACTCTTTGTTAATAAAAGCATAGTTAATCACGGTTTTACCAACATAGTAAGGGTTAACCATGCATACCCATGCATTAAAGTAAAGGAAAAAGTAACAGAAATTATGTAATGACTTGCTTCCAATATAAGACGTCACCATGACTTCATGTGACGTTTGTTTACTACGTTGATAGTAATGTTTAATCAATAGTCACTCTCTGTTAATATAAGCATAATTAATCACGGTTTTACCAACATAGTAAGGGTTACCCATGCATACCCATGCATTAAACTAAAGGAAAAATTCACAGAAATTATGTAATTACTTGCTTCCAATATAAGACGTGACCAGGACTTCATGTGACGTTTGTTTACTACGGAGATAGTAATGTTTTAATCAAAAGTCACACTATGTTAATTTAAGCACAGTTAATCACGGTTTTACCAACATAGTAAGGGTTACCCTTGTATACCCATGCATTAAACTAAAGGAAAAATTCACAGAAATTGTGTAATTACTTACTTCCAATATAAGACGTCACCATGACGTCATGTCACGTTTGTTTACTACGCTGATAGTAATGTTTTGATAATTAGTCACTCTATGTTAATTTAAGCACAGTTAATCACGGTTTTACCAACATAGTAAGGGTTACCCATGCATACCCATGCATTAAACTAAAGGAAAAATTCACAGAAATTGTGTAATTACTTGCTTCCAATATAGACGTCACCATGACGTCATGTGACGTTTGTTTACTACGCTGATAGTAATGTTTAGATCACTAGTCACTCTGTGTTAATATAAGCACAGTTAATCACGGTTTTACCGACATAGTAAGGGTTACCCATGCATACCCATGCATTAAACTAAAGGAAAAATTCACACAAATTCTGTAATTACTTGCTTCCAATATAAGACGTCACCATGACGTCATGTGACGTTTGTTTACTACGCTGATAGTAATGTTTAGATCACTAGTCACTCTGTGTTAATATAAGCACAGTTAATCACGGTTTTACCGACATAGTAAGGGTTACCTATGCATACCCATGCATTAAACTAAAAAAAAAATTATCAGAAATTGTGTAATTGCTTGCTTCCAATATAAGACGTCACCATGACTTCATGTGACGTTTGTTTACTACGCGGATAGTGATGTTTTAATCAATAGTCACTCTGTGTTAATATAAGCACAGTTAATCAAGGTTTTATTAACATAGTAAGAGTTACCCATGCAATAAACTAAAGGAAAAATTCACAGAATTTCTGTAATTGCTTCCTTCGAATATAAGACGTCACCTTGACGTTATGTGACGTTTGTTTACTACGCTGATAGTAATGTTTTGATCAATAGTCACACTATGTTAATATAAGCACAGTTAATCACGGTTTTACCGACATAATAAGGGTTACCTATGCATACCCATGTATTAAACTAAGGGAACAATTCACAGAAATTGTGTAACTGCTTGCTTCCAATATAAGACGTCACCATGGCTTTATGTGACGTTTGTTTACTATGCACATAGAAATGTTTTGATCAATAGTCACTCTATGTTAATATAAGCACAGTTAATCACGGTTTTACCAACATAGTAAGGGTTACCAATGCATACCCATGCATTTAACTAAAGAAAAAATTATCAGAAATTGTGTAATTACTTGCTTCCAATATAACACGCCACGAAGACCTCATGTGGCGTTTGTTTACTACGCGGATAGTAGATCACTAGTCACTCTATGTTAATTTAAGCACAATTAATCAAGGTTTTACCAACATAGTAAGGGTTACCCATGCATAACCATGTATTCAACTAAAGGAAAAATTCACAGAAATTGTGTAACTGCTTGCTTCCAATATAAGACGTCACCATGACTTCATGTGGCGTTTGTTTACTACGCGGATAGTAATATTTTGATCACTAGTCACTCTATGTTAATATAAGCACAATTAATCAAGGTTTTACCAGATAGTAAGGGTTACCCATGCATACCCATGTATTAAACTAAAGGAAAAATTCACAGAAATTGTGTAACTGTTTGCTTCCAATATAAGACGTCACCATGGCTTTATGTGACGTTTGTTTACTATGCAGATAGAAATGTTTTGATCAATAGTCACTCTATGTTAATATAAGCACAGTTAATCACGGTTTTACCAACATAGCAAGGGTTACCCATGCATACCCATGCATTAAACTAAAGAAAAAATTATCAGAAATTGTGTCATTCCTTGCTTCCAACATAAGACGTCACCATGACTTCATGTGGCGTTTGTTTACTACGCGGATAGTAATGTTTTGATCACTAGTCACTCTATGTTAATATAAGCACAATTAATCAAGGTTTTACCAGAAAATAAGGGTTACCCATGCATACCCATGTATTAAACTAAAGGAAAAATTCACACAAATTGTGTAACTGCTTGCTTCCAATATAAGACGTCACCATGGCTTTATGTGACGTTTGTTTACTATGCACATAGAAATGTTTTGATCAATAGTCACTCTATGTTAATATAAGCACAGTTAATCACGGTTTTACCGACATAGTAAGGGTTACCCATTCATACCGATGCATTAAACTAAAGGAAAAATTCACAGAAACTGTGTAACTGCTTCTTTCCAATATAAGACGTCACCATGGCTTTATGTGACGTTTGTTTACTATGCAGATAGAAATGTTTTGATCAATAGTCACTCTATGTTAATTTAAGCACAGTTAATCACGGTTCTACCAACATAGTAAGGGTTACCCAAACATACCCATGCATTAAACTAAAGGAAAAATTCACAGAAATTCTGTTATTACTTGCTTCCAATATAAGACGTCACCATAACTTCATGTGACGTTTGTTTACTATGCGGTTAGTAATGTTCTAATCAATATTCACTCTATGTTAATGTAAGCACATTTAATCACGGTTTTACCAACACAGTAAGGGCTACCCATGCATACCCATGCATTAAACTAAAGAAAAAATTATCAGAAATTCTGTAATTGCTTGCTTCCAATTTAAGACGTCACCATGACTTCATGTGGCGTTTGTTTACTACGCGGATAGTAAATGTTTAGATCACTAGTCACTCTGTGCTAATATAAGGAGAGTTAATCACGGTTTTACCGACATAGTAAGGGCTACCCATGCATACCTATGTATTAAATTAAAGAAAAAATTCACAGAAATTGTGTAATTGCTTGCTTCCAATATAAGACGTCACCATGGCTTCATCTGACGTTTGTTCATTATGCAGATACTAATGATTTAATCAATAGTCACTCTATGTTAATTTAAGCAGAGTTAATCACGGGTTTACCAACATACTAAGGGTTACCCATGCATAACCAAGCATTAAACTAAAGAAAAAATTATCAAAAATTGTGTAATTACTTGCTTCCAATATAAGACGTCACCATGACTTCATGTGACGTTTGTTTACTGCGCGGATAGTAAAGTTTTGATCAATAGTCACTCTATGTTAATATAAGCACAGTTAATCACGGTTTAACCAACATAGTAAGGGTTACGTATGCATACCCATGCATCAAACTAAAGGAAAAATTATCAGAAATTGTGTAATTCCTTGCTTCAAATATAAGACGTCACCATGACGTCATGTGACGGATGTAATTACTTGCTTCCAATATAAGACGTCATCATGACGACAGAAATTGTGTAATTCCTTCCTTCCAATATAAGACGTCACCATGACTTCATGTGACGTTTATTTAGTATGCGGCTAGTAATGTTTTAATCAATAGACACTCTATGTTACTATAAGCACAGTCAATCACGGTTTTACCAACATAGTAAGGGTTACCCATGCATACTCATGCATAAAACTAAAAGGAAAAATTAACAGAAATTATGTAATAACTTGCTTCCAATATAAGACGTCACCATGACTTCATGTGACGTTTGTTTACTACGTTGACAGTAATGTTTTAATCAATAGTCACTCTTTGTTAATATAAGCATAGTTAATCAAGGTTTTACCAACATAGTAAGGGTTACCCATGCATACCCATGCATTAAACTAAAGGAAAAATTAACAGAAATTATCTAATTACTTGCTTCTAATATAAGACGTCACCATGACTTCATGTGACGTTTGTCTACTACGGAGATAGTAATGTTTTAATCAATAGTCACTCTATGTTAATTTAAGCACAGTTAATCACGGTTTTACCAACATAATAAGGATTACCCATGCATACCCATGCATTAAACTAAAGGAAAAATTCACAGAAATTGTGTAATTATTTTCTTCCAATATAAGACGTCACCATGACGTCATATGACGTTTGTTTACTACGCTGATAGTAATGTTTTGATCATTAGTCACTCTATGTTAATTTAAGCACAGTTAATCACGGTTTTACCAACATAGTAAGGGTTACCCATGCATACCCATGCATTAAACTAAAGGAAAAATTCACAGAAATTGTGTATTTACTTGCTTCCAATATAAGACGTCACCATGACGTCATGTGACGTTTGTTTACTACGCTGATAGTAATGTTTTGATCATTCACTCTCTGTTAATTTAAGCACAGTTAATCAAGGTTTTACCAACATAGTAAGGGTTACCCATGCATACCCATGTATTAAACTAAAGGAAAAATTCACAGAAATTCTGTAATTGCTTGCTTCCAATATAAGACGTCACCATGACTTCATGTGGCGTTTCTTTACTACGCGGATAGTAATGTTTAGATCACTAGTCACTCTGTGTTAATATAAGCACAATTTATCACAGTTTTACCAACATAGTAAGGGTTACCCATGCATACCCATGCATTAAACTAAAGGAAAAATTATCAGAAATTGTGTAATTGCTTCCTTCCAATATAAGACGTCACCATGGCTTTATGTGACGTTTGTTTACTATGCAGATAGAAATGTTTTGATCAATAGTCACTCTATTTTAATATAAGCACAGTTAATCACGGTTTTACCAACATAGCAAGGGTTACCCATGCATACCCATGCATTTAACTAAAGAAAAAATTATCACAAATTGTGTCATTCCTTGCTTCCAATATAAGACGTCACCATGACTTCATGTGGCGTTTGTTTACTACGCGGATAGTAATATTTTGATCACTAGTCACTCTATGTTAATATAAGCACAATTAATCAAGGTTTTACCAGATAGTAAGGGTTACCCATGCATACCCATGTATTAAACTAAAGGAAAAATTCACAGAAATTGTGT
The DNA here is from genome assembly GCA_964036295.1 of Plumapathes pennacea. Classification (NCBI taxonomy): domain Eukaryota; kingdom Metazoa; phylum Cnidaria; class Anthozoa; order Antipatharia; family Myriopathidae; genus Plumapathes; species Plumapathes pennacea. The sequence continues at coordinate 11,846,465 of OZ038464.1, read as the reverse complement.
AACTGCTTGCTTCCAATATACGACGTCACCATGGCTTTATGTGACGTTTGTTTACTATGCAGATAGAAATGTTTTGATCAATAGTCACTCTATGTTAATATAAGCACAGTTAATCACGGGTTCACCAACATAGAAAGGGTTACCCATGCATTTAACTAAAGAAAAAATTATCAGAGATTGTGTCATTCCTTGCTTCCAATATAAGACGTCACCATGACTTCATGTGGCGTTTGTTTACTACGCGGATAGTAATATTTTGATCACTAGTCACTCTATGTTAATATAAGCACAATTAATCAAGGTTTTACCAGATAGTAAGGGTTACCCATGCATACCCATGTATTAAACTAAAGGAAAAATTCACAGAAATTGTGTAACTGCTTGCTTCCAATATAAGACGTCACCATGGCTTTATGTGACGTTTGTTTACTATGCAGATAGAAATGTTTTGATCAATAGTCACTCTATGTTAATATAAGCACAGTTAATCACGGTTTTACCAACATAGCAAGGGTTACCCATGCATACCCATGCATTTAACTAAAGAAAAAATTATCAGAAATTGTGTCATTCCTTGCTTCCAATATAAGACGTCACCATGACTTCATGTGGCGTTTCTTTACTACGCGGATAGTAATGTTTAGATCACTAGTCACTCTGTGTTAATATAAGCACAGTTAATCACGGTTTTACCGACATAGTAAGGGTTACCCATTCATACCCATGCATTAAACTAAAGGAAAAATTCACAGAAATTGTGTAACTGCTTCTTTCCAATATAAGACGTCACCATGGCTTTATGTGACGTTTGTTTACTATGCAGACAGAAATGTTTTAATCAATAGTCACTCTATGTTAATTTAAGCACAGTTAATCACGGTTCTACCAACATAGTAAGGGTTACCCAAACATACCCATGCATTAAACTAAAGGAAAAATTCACAGAAATTCTGTTATTACTTGCTTCCAATATAAGACGTCACCATAACTTCATGTGACGTTTGTTTACTATGCGGTTAGTAATGTTTTAATCAATATTCACTCTATGTTAATGTAAGCACATTTAATCACGGTTTTACCAACACAGTAAGGGCTACCCATGCATACCCATGCTTTAAACTAAAGGAAAAATTCACAGAAATTCTGTAATTGCTTGCTTCCAATTTAAGACATCACCATGACTTCATGTGACGTTTGTTTACTACGCGGATAGTGATGTTTTAATCAATAGTCACTCTTTGTTAATATAAGCATAGTTAATCACGGTTTTACCAACATAGTAAGGGTTACCAATGCATACCCATGCATTAAACTAAAGGAAAAATTAACAGAAATTATCTAATTACTTGCTTCCAATATAAGACGTCACCATGACTTCATGTGACGTTTGTTTACTACGGAGATAGTAATGTTTTAATCAATAGTCACTCTATGTTAATTTAAGCACAGTTAATCACGGTTTTACCAACATAGTAAGGGTTACCCATGCATACCCATGCATTAAACTAATTAAAGGAAAAATTCACAGAAATTGTGTAATTACTTTCTTCCAATATAAGACGTCACCATGACGTCATGTGACGTTTGTTTACTACGCTGATAGTAATGTTTTGATCATTAGTCACTCTATGTTAATTTAAGCACAGTTAATCACGGTTTTACCGACATAGTAAGGGTTACCCATGCATACCCATGCATTAAACTAAAGGAAAAATTCACAGAAATTGTGTAATTACTTGCTTCCAATATAAGACGTCACCATGACGTCATGTGACGTTTGTTTACTACGCTGATAGTAATGTTTTGATCATTCACTCTATGTTAGTTTAAGCACAGTTAATCAAAGTTTTACCAACATAGTAAGGGTTACCCATGCATACCCATGCATTAAATTAAAGGAAAAATTCACAGAAGTTCTGTAATTGCTTGCTTCCATTATAAAACGTCACCATGACTTCATGTGGCGTTTCTTTACTACGCGGATAGTAATGTTTAGATCACTAGTCACTCTGTGTTAATATAAGCACATTTAATCACGGTTTTACCAACATAGTAAGGGTTACCCATGCATACCCGTGTATTAAAGTAAAGGAAAAATTATCAGAAATTGTGTAATTGCTTGTTTCCAATATAAGACGTCACCATGACTTCATGTGACGTTTGTTTACTACGCGGATAGTGATGTTTTAATCAATAGTCACTCTATGTTAATGTAAGCACATTTAATCACGGTTTTACCAACACAGTAAGGGCTACCCATGCATACCCATGTATTAAACTAAAGGAAAAATTCACAGAAATTCTGTAATTGCTTGCTTCCAATTTAAGACGTCACCATGACTTTATGTGGCGTTTGTTTACTACGCGGATAGTAAATGTTTAGATCACTAGTCACTCTGTGTTAATATAAGGAGAGTTAATCACGGTTTTACCGACATAGTAAGGGTTACCCATGCATGCCTATGTATTAAATTAAAGAAAAAATTCACAGAAATTGTGTAATTGCTTGCTTCCAATATAAGACGTCACCATGGCTTCATCTGACGTTTGTTCATTATGCAGATAGTAATGATTTAATCAATAGTCACTCTATGTTAATTTAAGCAGAGTTAATCACGGGTTTGCCAACATACTAAGGGTTACCCATGCATACCCAAGCATTAAACTAAAGAAAAAATTATCAGAAATTGTGTAATTACTTGCTTCCAATATAAGACGTCACCATGACTTCATGTGACGTTTGTTTACTGCGCGGATAGTAAAGTTTTGATCAATAGTCACTTTATGTTAATATAAGCACAGTTAATCAAGGTTTTACCAACATAGTAAGGGTTACCTATGCATACCCATGCATCAAACTAAAGGAAAAATTATCAGAAATTGTGTAATTCCTTGCTTCAAATATAAGACGTCACCATGACGTCATGTGACGGATGTAATTACTTGCTTCCAATATAAGACGTCATCATGACGACAGAAATTGTGTAATTGCTTGCTTCCAATATAAGACGTCACCATGACTTCATGTGACGTTTGTTTAGTACGCGGATAGTGATGTTTTAATCAATAGTCACTCTGTGTTAATATAAGCACATTTAATCACGGTTTTACCAACATAGTAAGGGTTACCCATGCATACCCATGCATTAAACTAAAGGAAAAATTATTAGAAATTGTTGTGGACGAAACTTTCACGTTTTCAGGCTAAAAAATGATCGGAAAGTTTAGATGTAACCCTGGATTAGCCTAATCATGCTTTGAAAAACTGGGCCCAGAACATTATTTTCTTTTACTAAGGCTTGCACTAAAAAGCTTGGTATTTATTGTAATTGACAGGTCTTTTGTACTAGTGAAGCATGTTAGTACTGATGTGGAAAACGGTTTATACCCAGTAGTGTGAACAGTATGTTGGTTGTGATTGTCTGGGTTAGAGTAGTCTCTAAAATGACTCCAAAGATAACTTCCACTCAGGGAGTTGAAACGTCAGTCACCAACAACAGTCTTCCTGGAGACTACTTTAACCCGAACAATGACAGCCAACATACTATACATAATTGTATAGTACTGTACTAGGTAGGTATGGTCACGGATTAGTACTGTGAATCTCATGTAGTGTCATCTTTTGGTCTACAAACTGGCCACTACACATGATCATGAATACATGCGACCTGTCAGTGCAGAATATCTAGGCCTCACCTTCTGTAGCATTTTACTTCCATACACTTTTGTATGCTTTTCCCAAGTTCCAAATTTTCTGAAAATAAAAACAAACAAACAACAGCAACAACAGACAAAAAAGACAAAACATTAATTTTAACAACAAACAAATGACATGTTTATAATTAAAGTACCCCTTCATTAAAAGAAAAGAAAAATGGAAGAAACAAGTACAACACAACTTGGAAATATGTTCTTGACACCACTTCCGTTGGTCAGCATTCATTGCCACTAAACATAACTCACTCTAACTTAAGGTAAAATTTCATCTTGTGCACAAGCCCCATTTTTCTTGAATGTGCACAATGTATGTTATAAAAAATGCATCAAAATAGCATATACTTGAGTATCAAGTTATTGTTGCCTTTTGGTTGAGACTTGGTGTTTTGCACTTCATACAAAATCTTCACTTCAATGCACAGTTTTTGCAATGACTGCTGACCAAAAAACTAGGTAAATACATGGCTGAAAAACATATTTCCAGTGTCAATGAGTGTTGGTTCCACAAAACACTCCAGCTGTCTGTGCTTGTGGCTCTAGACCAGTTCTTTAGAATTCAGTTCTTTACTTACTTCCCTCCTACATCCTTCAGTTTCCTTGCAAACTCTTGTGAAGCTGAGGAAATATCTCCACAAAAATCTTACTAGAATAAAAAATTTCAGGATAAATCAACTCAAGAGATTTTAGTAGAAAGTGACACTCAAATGAACTTCAGATCAGTGGCCACAATATTTTACAGGAGATCTCTCCTGTGAAACCTTAATAATAATAAAACTAATTAAAATAAACTAAACCTTCTCATGTCACCAAGAGAACCTTCTGACTTTGCAAGTGCCAACCAATGCATGTAATAATATAGTTTGTAGTCTTCGATCATTTTTGTACTGGGATTTTCAGAGTGCATACGATTTTATGAAATACTGGTTCTGTATAAACAACTGGTATTGCTATCAGTACAGTGATATTGATAATGATAATTTATTTGCCCTATTGAAGATATTTTCACAATAGTGTTTCTATTATACAGTTGATAAATAGGAGCAGGAGCTCTCAGGAAACCCTGTTGGGCTTTTCGAGGAGAGCCCCTGTTTACAGTTGTGATAATATACGGTATTGCCAATATTTCTTAGTTATAATTATATGAAGACAACTTGTGGAACTTTGACAAGAAAATTTTGTCAGTTTGATTAATTTCTTTTTTGTGGGTTTTAAAACTATCATTTTCAAAAAAGTGTTCCAAAAATTGGGTTGCACATTATACACAAATAAATACATGGTAGATGGAATTGATTGATGCATAAATCATGCATGGAATGTCTCATACCCTGAAAAGTTTGTTTGTTCTTTTCCAGTCCAGTTCCCTTATACAGTTTTTTGTTTTGCACAAGTGAAGTCTTGAATCCAGATTCATTCTCTGGCCCACTGTCACTACTACTCCCATGATCTGTTAAATGACAAAGATATATCTGATTAGGTGGCAACTCTTAGTAGCCATAATATGGCTTATTATATTCTATATATGTTTGCAATTTTTGAGAAAGTTGTTTCTCAAAAAGTGCTTAACTCCAAACATTATAAAATTTTAATCGCTGAATAATATGCAATGACCAACGAAAGCTACAATTCAGTAGAATGCTGTTCCCTTGGAGGGATGGTCAAATACAACGTATAATTTACTGGCATGTACATTGAATGACATGGAGGAATGATCAAATGGAATTACACAGTAATATATGAACAAATAATACTTTGTACGATCAAATGGCATGCAGTTTATGATCTAGTTGCACTTTTGTGCTGAATGCACCTCCATTAATGCTAATTAAGCAAACATGTACACAAAGATATGCATGCAAGGAATGGCACAATAGGATGTATACTCAAGGATTTAGTAATTTAGTGATTTATTGACTGGGAAACTGATAAAAGTGGGCCAATTACCCAAAGTATGCACTCCTACTGTAAACTATTGTGTAATTGTTGTTTCATCCTATAAGCAGACATTATTTTAATCTCAACTCTCTTTGTTAGCAGTACCATAAATATGTGTACCCCCTACTGTATGTAAGCAAGCCTGCCCCCCATGTAAGCAAGCCAAGTCGATCCAACTCAACCCATGTTTCCGAGTTGGGTATCATTTGGCCCCCCACTTGGTTTGAACTCCAGTATCACCCCAGGCAACCCTAGTTTTTTCCTGATTGGCCACCCTTGTACCAACTTTGTTTTGACAATCCAATGGTTTTCTTGTGACTTGGCTCAACTTGGGAGTACTGTTTGGCCACCCACACACAAATTCCGATTTTGCAAACTTGGATTGAGTCAGGTTGACTTGGCATGCCTTCTAGTATTAACCTTTTCACTCCCAAGCTCAAAATGCAGATTTTTCCAGCTTTTGAAAGAGAAAAGATTTGAGTGATGTAGTGAGAATCAATAGCTGAATCAGCGTGTGAATACAGTTAAGTGGCAAATTCCCCATATTCTGTAGTTATATAATCTTTGGTGTGAGATTGAACGAGGATATAGGAGTTCAAAACACTTGGGAGTGAAAGGGTTAAATGATAATATGTTGTATTTTATTTTTATTGTGGCACACGAAATGATACCACATGCCAATCTCCCTGGGGGGGGGGGGGGGGGGGGAGGTACTCCCATATATTTCCTATATAGGGATGTTCCGCCCAATAGGGTATCATTTTCATGGTCTTCTGTCTTAAACAGGGTATCAAATTTTACAGTTTTGTATCTTAAACAGGGTTATTTTCCGAAGATTTTTTCCTCTTCCCCTCCCCCCTCAACCACATTTTTGCTCTCGCCATTTTCGCGCAATTTCTTCGTATGCTCCAGTGGAAACGCATGCAACGCAGGCTAACTTATCTAAACTTAGTCTTGAACAGGGTATCAAATTAGAGCACTTTGTCTTAGACAGGGTAGCAAAATTTCCATTTTTGTGTCTTGAATAGGGTCAGGGTTTTATAGAGTCGGCGGAACCCCCCTACCCAAATTCCTATCTCTGCATATGTCATAATATGAAAAGATTGACTGCACTGAATACCTTCATCTTCCGTCTTTTTTTTTTTTTTTTTTTTTCTTTCTTTCCCGTCTGTACAATACCACCACTGACAAAGTTCAACGGTTTCGAATAATCTTTCGTCTTCCGCCCAACAAAGCTGTCCTCGTCATCCGAATCCTTTTCGGCCCACATTCCATATATCGCTTGTTCTTTCGTCATACTCCGTTTTCTGTAGCCCAAACCCATTCCAAATCCTTGCATCAGGTCATAGTCTGTGATCCCAAACTCTTCCACCTCTTGTTCATCTTCCATCTTGAATTTAAATTACTACCTTCCGCAAAAATACCAGAAAGTGAAGTTCTCCTTCCCAGTGCAGACTATAGTGTGCTACTGAGTTCACCACATCAGTCATACAGCATTTAATTTGCCTTTAAAACAGTGTAGCCAGACCGCAACACACACGAATCTTTATCCGCCATATTGGATATATCTCGCTCCAGGCTCTGCTCTGTCAGGTACGACCGTTTAACATTTTGCCCCAGACTCTTTTGCGGGGGCATGGCGCAGGATTTTTTTCATTTTGGCTGCCACTTCTTTAGCCTGAGACGGGGGCACTGGGTCAACTTTTGTATCTGTCTAAAAGGATCCTAAAGAGTGTTAATTTTTATTGAAAAATATTATCTTTTGGGTAGCGGGAATTGGTTTATGGTATGCCATTGTGCCAATGCCCGCCTCTCCCTCCCCCCTGTGATAGCTGCTGATAAGTGCATTATAACAGCATCGAAATTGACATTTTTTTTGTGTGCACACATTTGACAAACTAACTACATGAAAATATTTACGAAGTGTCTCTATTAGAATTATTTGAATGGCTTGCATTATGTTGTAATGTTTATTATGCATTACAAAAAATAATGACCATCTGGCCATGATCTGGGGAAAATTAAATAATTGCCCCCCTTTGAATAAAATCTACAATGCCCCACACCCCTCCCTGCCCTAAATTTGAAATAAGCCCCTGGGACGCTTATTCCAGGATTTGCGGTAACTTTATTCCATGCAGTTTCCCAAGCATAAGTACTCTAACATTAATTTAATGGTTGTAAATGGTTGCCTGCATCATCTGTTATATTATATAATATTCTATTGCACCTTTTCACATCAAACTGGACTGATGAGTGACAGTTTATGTATGTATGTGAATGTACATAACTATATGTAAATGCATTAACAGCGTTTCATTGATAGGGTTAACGTTATGGGGACACAGAGAAACAACTGCAATAACTGGTGTTGGATTGATTTATAAAACAACTATAATACTATACTTGCTTTCCAATTGGCTTAACAACTGTGTAAGATGAGAGTATATATTTACATACTGACGTACTTATATTTGATGCATTTTATTGACTAATAATTACAATTAAAAACATTTCTTGTTCCATAAAAGAAAATAACACATTCCTGTGTAATATAGCCTCATCTAAACATGCAGGAAGTTGGGAGAACAAAAGAGTAGGGTAAGGAAACCACGAGACTGCTGTACTTCTTAATAATAATAATCACAATTATTGCTACTTCATTTGCACTTAAAATGGTCCCAGCAGTTTAATAGACCAGCTACATTTGTGGGGTATCAAAATGCCGTGAACTGCATTAACTTCTAACAGTTTACTAATTGCTACCAAAATCAGAATTTACTAAATACTGGGTGATCTGCTATCAGTTGGTAAATAAATAAACACAGCCAACTCTCTCAAGTAGCAGCATCATCCAAGTAGCCAAAAAGCAGTTAGTAGCTGCAGTGGCTTTTTTGTAAAAGAGAGTGTAGCGAACCTTAGGTCACGCATATTTACGATCGCGTTACTAATTAAGTAATAGGTTATACGTAAGCTTCGCGCACGCGCTGTGAGATATTCGTGTAGTAACCATGTCGGAATGTACACCTGAGGAGTCTCAGGAAAGGCGTAGCTCGGACGTGCTCGGCCTAAATAATAGATGACTCATAGATTGTCAGCTGGTAGGTTGAGTTCTAACAGCCTAACGCTTTCACACGTTCGCTAACCTTTGTAACCAGTTGTGCCGCGGAAATGCTTTCTGACCCTAATCGTGTTGTGGCTTTGACCTTAATTAACTTGTTTACAAGTCAGGAAATGTGCTAGCCCATCCTAGCTTGTGTACGTGCTGCTAGCTAAGCTAAGAGCATATATAAATCGGTGATTTTAGTCCAATAAACGCATTCAGTTCAAGACTCAGTTGAAGTGCTTGTTTCGACTCGCGTAACGCCCGGCTCCCGAACTTCTGCGCTCCTCGCTTCGACACGACTTGGTTTCTCCCTCTCGGCCTACTTCCACTCGGTTCGTTACAAGAGGTACCTGTACTCTTAATTTTCACCTTGAACTGCACAATAAAAAAGTTGTCCAAAATAAGATAATTATCTCTATATAATAATACGCTTAGCAACCGCTGACCGCGGCTCATGTGTGTGTGTGTGTGTGTGTGTGTGTGTGTGTGTGTGTGTGTGTGTGTGTGTGTGTGTGTGTGTGTGTGTGTGTGTGTGTGTGTGTGTGTGTGTGTGTGTGTGTGTGTGTGTGTGTGTGTAACAAATTGATAATTTGGATTGGTGACGTAACAAATTAAACCGGTAATTAGATAATGTATTTGAATTTCTGACGCAACATTAATGCTCGCGTACGATCGTTAGTCATAATTACTATACCATCAATTCGAACTGAATCACCGGGAAAAGCAAGCCAGAAATCTTCTCGACCGTAGCCTTTCCGAGGACGCGAATACTGAAGGTGAGAATTCCGTCTTAGTGTAGAAATAGAATTTCAGCTCTCAGGTGTCTGGATAAGGGGCTGATGCTGCCGCATGTTCGAAAAACGGGAAGATTTTGATGTCGGACGATCGGTGGTTCGACGAGTCGAGTATGATCAAGTGGTACATGCACTGCAGGGACGTTTGTACTTTGACGCGGTAAACTGCGTTTGAGATGCTCGAAATTGAATTCAAAAAGGAGAAAAGAAAGAAAAGAATTTCGAAAAACGGGGAGCTTTTGATGTCGATTGATCGGCAATTCACCGAGTGGTACAGTCGAGTGGTTATGTACTACAGAGAGATTTTGATGTTAGGGTTAGAAAAAAGAAATCCAATCCCCGTATTTTACGGGGGTCCCGCTAGTCTCTATATAATAATACGCTAAGCAACCGCTGACCGCGGCTCATGTGTGTGTGTGTGTGTGTAACAAATTGATATAATTTCGATTGGTGACGTAACAAATTAAACCGGTAATTAGATAATGCGTGATTTAAATTTCTGACGCAACAGTATTGCTCGCGTACGATCGTTAGTCATAATTACTTTATCGTCAATTTGAACTGAATCGCCGGGAAAAGCAAGCCAGAAATCTTCTGGACCGTACCCTTTCAACCAAGCCCACGGGACGCGATTACTGAAGGTGAGAATCCCGTTTGACTTTAGAAAAAGAATTTCAGCTGTCACGTGTCTGGATGGCCGCATGTTTGAATCAAAGCAGCAAGGCAGCTGTAAGCTCGCGAATTTGTAAAATTTGCGGGAGTGGGTATTTAATAGAACTGGCTCAAGGCCACATCGTAAAAATTGCTCAATTTTAGGTATGTGGAAGTTCGCATCCGTTTCCGCGGGCCTCCACTTTTGCTGAACCGTGTATTCGATTTAGTCTCAGTTTTGAAAACCCTTATTTACGAGGCGGCAGAGGGTGAAAATTATAAAACTTAGACGCTCGAAATGGGAGAATTTAAAATTCTTCACCGAGTCCAAATCTTTGAACCGGAAGGAGACCTTTCGGAGTCGCACTGAAAAAAGTCTATCCGTGGCTTCATTACTCATGTCATGCACAGCTTATGTTCAACATCTACATATTCATCAGAGGCCATGATACTCCAGCCTGGGCTGCATTCAAGCTAAATACGTGCTTAAAGAAAACACGCCTTTCTTCTTTTGGCTGAGTTTCAAGTCTAATAAGTTTAAATGAAATCTGATAACTTGTTGACATTACTTGCGGTTTTGGTCAAATTCATTTTCGAATTCTTCTTCTCTCGGTTCTCTACAGCATTTTTCATTGTTGGCGAAAACTATGCGAAGCAAAGCAAATATAATCAAACGATAGAAATATTTCGACAAGCTGAAGTCACTCGATCGCAATCAGGGCTGTCAGTGGTCACGGGTCTTTGAACTTTGACTTACGCTTGTCAAACCGAGAATTTACCAAAACCTCTGTGATAATGGTTCTGAAGTGCAACAGATCTACTGGCAATTCAGGAATACAATGATAACAATCAAAATAACTCCATAACTCTTCGTTTCTTCATGCGTATTCGCTGATGCTCAAACTTCAAAGGCAATTGTTGACACAGCATGACGGACTGACTGACTGACGCAGTCTTAACTGCAATAAGATGGAATGCTTAAAAATGCCACCGCAAAAACTACTTCGACGATCGCGTTCTCGATTTTGTTGCGTTTCGGTAAGATCGATACTGCCAAAATTGGGAACAGAACGACTTCCATATTTGGAATCCATTGTTGACAGCACCGGGACACATTCCAATTGACTGGATCGCATGAAGCTTCGCTTTTCAGCACTTCGTGCTGAACGCGAGCTTAAAAACGGGGAGATTTTGATGTCGACCGATCGGTGGTTCGACGAGTCGAGTACGGTCGAGTGGTATACATGCACTACAGAAATTTGTACTTTGACGCGGTAAACTGCGTTCGAGATGCTTGAAATGGAATTCAAAACGGAAAAGAAAAACAGAAAAAATATTAGGAAAAAAGAAATCCGATCCCCGTATTTTACGGGGGTCCCGCTAGTCTCTATATAATAATACGCTAAGCAACCGCTGACCGCGGCTCATGTGTGAAAGTGAACAATTCGGCCCAAATTCTGCACATATCCGCTCCACTATTTACAACGTCAGCCGGAAGACACCAGAAAGGCCACGGTTCTTCTGGACTGGTTACTTTTTGGCTGGTCAGCCAGTCTTGCCGAATTCTTTTTGCCAGGTTGCACTTCTTTATGCCTGCTTTACCCTTTGACTCGACCATATGACGGCTTTTCTTGCCGGCCTCTTTCCATCGACCAAGGGCTCGACGACACGAAGCGCATAAATATCCTTGCTCTTCCAAGGAAACTCGAAACATTAAACCAACGAGAAGAGGACCGGCAACCGCAAACTTTACATTTTTTAGAAACCATTTTTGACATAGTGGCAATTTAAATTGGCCGGTGTTTACACTGCGGCCCGCGCGGATGGCGGCGTCGAATGGCGTCATATCCTTTCGCCAGTCTCTAGCATGCAGCAAGATTGGGGAGGTATGGGAATGAAATGCGCGCGCGCACGCTGTAATGATCAATGAACGCTGACGCACTGGGGTCAATAAGTTGGCGGTGAAAACGCTCGTGACGCGTCAAAAATAACTGAACGGAAAAAAATAACGGATTCACCAGGTTTTGACAGTAGTAACAGCGATGTGACAAGCAAAATGATAGGAGGGTATATTTTATATTTACGGGAGCTTGCTGGATTCGGGGCGCTGGTGTTGCTGGGATACTTTGCGTACAAACGGTACAGTCAATCAGAAAAAGGCCAGGTCAGTATGAGCAAAAGAGAACCACTAAGACATCGTCTTAAAAAAATCTTTGCGATCAATGGAATTAGAAGCATTCAAGCCCTAGCCAAACCTATGGAAAAACGTATTCGCCAGTCGACCCAAATCCCTCCCCAAATCAAGTCAAACTTGCGAAACCAGAACCGAATGCGTACGGATTGGCAATGGGTGGGCCAAACGGACTCGCAAGCTCAACTTGAGTTGGGTGGCGAAACCTGCGTTGACTGGCATGTAATTTCTTAGCTCGACCAAAGTCAACTCAATTCAATCCAAGTGGCTGCCCAAACAATACGCAAGTGCAACTTTCCCGTACTGTTTGGCGATCTTAGCATTAAGCCATACAAGGGCCTGTTGCGCAGGCTACATTAAGCCCTGGCCAAACGGACTCACAAGTTGACGCACGTCAGCAGACTTGCGATGAGTAGGCAAACAGTAAAAACACGTGCTACTCGACTTGAGTCAATCCAAGTCGATGGCAAACGAAACACAAGTCGAAAACTTGTGTCGCCTTGCGAGACCGTTTGGGCAGGGCTTTAAGGTGGTGTTACACTGGTCGATTTGCAACGCCGATTTGCTCTAAATTCACGCAACCGTGTTGCAATTTTTTGAATCGCTTTCAAAAACTGCAACGCGCCCGATTTTTAGCGCAACATCGTATCGCTGCAAATCGTCGTTGCAAATCGACCAGTGTAACACCACCTTTAGATAGCCTACTCGAATGAAAACTGATTGTATTCTAATTCTCTTGGTTGGGAGAATCGCTATGTTCAAGAGTTTCTTGACCCTTTCACTTAAGCTCAAAATGAAGATTCTCTCAACCTTTTAAGAAGAACATGTACGAGTGATGTAGTGAGAACTGATAGTTTAATCAGCTTTCATCTAAGCAAGCTTTCAAAAGTCGCTCTGCTGTATGCGCTGCATGGCCCTGGCGAGAAACTGAAGGAGAAATTTTGAAGTTGATTGCTCCTGGGACTGCAGTTCCGCAATTACAAAAAAAAAAAAAAAAATGGAAACGTAGCTTTACGTATTAAGTCACAACTCATCCCCAGCCCCAAACAGAGGAGACTCAAGTAGTCATTGCTGGTGAGACCGCTGCTCCAGGAAACGTGGGCGTTGGGTGCGAGACGACCAGAAGACGGGCATGCGCAACTAAAATAACGGCAGATGAATGCGAGATGAATCAGTCGTACAATGATGTCAATCAAACTGACAAGGGAAGAAAGGAATCGTGGAACATCCGCTCTCCGTGCGCGGTAAATGGCGGGAACAAAGCCGTGTCTGCTGTCGGGTACTCGAGCGACAGCGACGCCGACGAGGGCGAAAGACTACTGGCGCCCGATACCTCTCCGACGGGACCCGAGCCCCCGAAAAGTGTTTTCGCACGATTCATGTCCCGGATATACCCGGGCGATATTAGTAGACAACAGTAGACCAGTTCTGTAATATCAACCTTCAGTTGTCTTCGCGTAAGAAAAAAAATGTCACAAACCGCAGTAAACTATCAGTATGTTCTTAATGGCGCACAAAGGTTGCGTGGAAAACTGAGGAAACTCCTACTGTTTCTGATTAGGCCTTGACGTAATGCATCAAACTGGTGTTAAATACATGTATTCACTACTCTTACTCTAACAAAGAAGAACTTAGTCCTAGTTTCCTGTGATGGCCAGTGTTCTCCGGATTTTGAGTATCGAGGAGTTGCATCGATTTTATCAATCTTCATAGACCTGAGCAAAACAGCCGACCTTTTAGAAAGTATAAATAACTCGAGCAATCTTCGTCAACAATGACATAAAGGGGTTCTTGGTAGTAATTCTCAAGACGAGTCACCCGTTTGGAGTACGTTTACTTACTATCGTCACTTCGATAAACATTGCAGGTGCCTGTTTGAGGCAAATAGGTCTTCAGTTTGTTTGGTGAGGTCACATGTGTCACGTGACTGGAACTGATGTGACGTCACACGTGTCGCGTGACTGATTCCGATTTGATGTTGTACAAGTCACGTGATATTACCTTGCCTCATTTCGCCAGAATCATGAGGTTCTGCAGTGAGACTGGTTTCCAGCTGCCTTGCGACTGAACAAAAGCCACGCCACGGTCTATGTAGATGGTCGCCTTTCCTACAGAGTACAACGTCTTGCCTTCGTGACGTCGGTTTGGTATCGGCATGAAAAGGACATTGTTGTCTTCAGCCTGAGAACAAAGTCGGTATGTGGTCGGTAACGTGGTCGGCATGTGATTACAAGGTCGGTATGTAGTCGATATGTGGTCGGTAACCTGGTCGGCATGTGATTATGTGGCCGGTATATAGTCGGTATGTGCTCGGCAATACGGTCGGTATATGGTCGGTCTATAGCTATCGATAGTGGTTGCTTTGGTTTTGCATTTGCGGCGCTTTTTGATTGGTTCATACAAGTTTGGTAACATTCAGGTTAGGGGGTGTTGTATTATGTTAGGACAAATCTCCTCCTGTTCTTAAGATTTTACACTGTAAACTTTGCTGGAAGAGCCCGAGCAGTTGAAACAGGCCGAACAAATGATGTCAAACGAATACATGCTCGTCTCCTCGGATAAACTGGGAAATAGAAAACGAACAACCAACACAAAAAATACCTATATGGGAAGAAGTAAGGGCTAACACGGTTTGAAAGCCAAAGAATAAAGTTGAATAGCAAAGGAACAACAAAGTGCACGTCTTGCTAAACAGTGTAGCAAAAACGGCTAAAACCTTAAACTGATAAAATTCTACATCAAAACGAGAACATTGGAAGTGCCAGTAACAACTTTCAGGCTTGCTTCGTGGCTTTTAGAATGCAAGCTGGCTCACCGTTTTCTGTACGAGGTCTTTGAAGTTGGATGGCACATTCTGTGCTGCAACACTTCTTGCGGCTTCCACCTGAGAACGGACAAAAGAAACATTAAAATGGAAATGTACTTTGTGTGACAGTTTTAGAATAGTTCTGTGTCCTATTAGTTGGTTCTGCACCACTCTAACTCTACTGCAGTAAAATGATCATTTCTTCAGAAAATGTGCAGCGCACCTTTTGTTTCTCAGCAGCTGCAACCGCCGCCTCCGCTTCTTTTCTATAAAAAAGTAAAGAATAACAATCATTTGCAACAACAAGAGGCATTTATTTCTTAACCCTTTCACTCCCAAGCTGAAATACAGATTCTCTCAGCCTTTTAAGAAGAAAACATATGAAAGATGTAGTGGAAATCTCTATATTAAAAAAGCTTTCTTTTGAGCATGCCTGCTATTAGAAGCCAAGTTCTCTTTAATGTATTCGTTAGCGCTCGTCAACAAACCACCGAGTAAATTAGTGATCATTTATTCAGAGTTGGTTTGATTCAGTATCATCCATTGAGTGAATCATTCGAACACTATACAAATGATCACTAAGATCGCACGCCAACAAAACACTATTAAAAGTGAATGACTCAAACTATTAACAAAAGATCATTAAGAACGCGCGCCATCAAAGCCATGAATGAATGATTCAAACACTTAACAAATAATCACTAAGAACGCTCGTCAACAAACCACTGAGTAAACAGGTGATCATTTATTCAGAGTTCCTTTGATTCACCATCATTCATTGAGTGAATCATTCGAACACTATACAAATGATCACCAAGATCGCACGTCAACAAACCACTATTAAAAGTGACTGACTCAAACTATTAACAAATGATCATTAAGAACGCGTGTCATCAAAGCCATCAGTGAATGATTCAAACTCTTATCAAATAATCATTAAGAACGTGCGTCAACAAACCACTGAGTGAATGATCCAAACACTTAACAAATACTCACTAAGAACGCGCGTCAACAAACGACTGAGTGAATGAAACAAACACTTAACAAATAATCACTAAGAACGTGCGTCATCAAAGCCATGAGCGAATGATTCAAACACTTAACAAATAATCACTAAAACGTGCTTCAACAAACCACTGAGTAAATGATTCAAACACTTAACAAATGATCACTAAGAACGCGCCTCAACAAACGATTGAGTGAATGATCCAAACACTTAACAAATAATCACTAAGAACGTGCGTCAACAAACTACTGGCTGAATGATTCAAACACTTAATAAATAATCATTAAGAACGTGCGTCAGCAAAGCCATGAGCGAATGATTCAAACACTTACCAAAAAGCTCACCAAGAACGCGCGTAATCAAAGCCATGAGTGAATGATTCAAACACTTAACAAATAATCAGTGAGAACGTGCGTCAACAAACCACTGAGTGAATGATTCAAACACTTAACAAATAATCATTAAGAACGTGCGTCAACAAACCACTGAATGAATGATTCAAACACTTAATAAATAATCAGTGAGAACGTGCGTCAACAAACCACTGAGTGAATGATCCAAACACTTAACAAATACTCACTAAGAACGTGCGTCAACAAACGACTGAGTGAATGAAACAAACACTTAACAAATAATCACTAAGAACGTGTGTCAACAAACCACTGAATGAATGATTCAAACACTTAACAAATAATCAGAGAGAACGTGCGTCAACAAACCACTGAGTGAATGATTGAAACACTTAACAAATAATCAGTGAGAAAGTGCCTCAACAAACCACCGAGTGAATGATTCCAACACTTAACAAATGATCACTAAGATCGTGCGTCAACAAAACACTGAATGAATGATTCAAACACTTAACAAATAATCATTAAGAACGTGCGTCAACAAACCACTGAATGAATGATTCAAACACTTAATAAATAATCAGTGAGAACGTGCGTCAACAAACCACTGAGTGAATGATCCAAACACTTAACAAATACTCACTAAGAACGTGCGTCAACAAACGACTGAGTGAATGAAACAAACACTTAACAAATAATCACTAAGAACGTGTCAACAAACCACTGAATGAATGATTCAAACACTTAACAAATGATCAGTGAGAACGTGCGTCAACAAACCACTGAGTGAATGATTCAAACACTTAACAAATAATCAGTGAGAAAGTGCCTCAATAAACCACCGAGTGAATGATTCCAACACTTAACAAATGATCACTAAGATCGTGCGTCAACAAAACACTGAGTGAATGATTCAAACACTTAACAAATAATCACTAAGAACGTGTGTCAACAAGCCACTGAGTGAATGATTCAAACACTTAACAAATAATCATTAAGAACGTGCGTCAACAAGCCACTGAATGAATGATTCAAACACTTAAAAAATGATCACTAAGAACGCGCGTCAACAAGCCACTGAATAAACTGGTGATCATTTATTCAGAGTTCCTTTGATTCAGTATCATTCATTGAGTGAATCATTCGAACACTATACAAATGATCACCAAGATCGCACGTCAGCAAACCACTATTAAAAGTGACTGACTCAAACTATTAACAAATGATCATTAAGAACGTGCGTCATCAAACCACTGAGTGAATGATTCAAACAGTTAACAAATAATCATTAAGAACGTGCGTCAACAAGCCACTGAGTAAACTGGTGATCATTTATTCAGAGTTCCTTTGATTCAGCATCATTCATTGAGTGAATCATTCGAACACTATACAAATGATCACCAAGATCCCACGTCAACAAACCACTATTAAAAGTGACTGACTCAAACTATTAACAAATGATCATTACGAACGCGTGTCATCAAAGTCATGAGTGAATGATTCAAACACTTAAAAAATAACCACTAAGAACGCGCGTCAACAAACCACTGACTGAATGATTAAAACACTTAACAAATGATCACTAAGAACGTGCGTCAACAAGCCACTGAGTGAATGATTCAAACACTTAACAAAAAATCACTAAGAACGTGTGTCAACAAACCACTGAATGAATGATTCAAACACTTAACAAATAATCAGTGAGAACGTGAGTCAATAAACCACTGAGTAAATGATTCAAAAACTTAACAAATAATCAGTGAGAACGTGCTTCAACAAACCACTGAGTAAATGATTCAAACACTTAACAAATCATCACTAAGATCGTGCTTCAACAAAACACTGAGTAAATGATTCAAACACTTAACAAATGATCAGTAAAAACGTGCGTCAACAAGCCACTGAATGAATGATTCAAACCCTTAACAAATGATCACTAAGAAAGTGCGTCAACAAACCACTGAGTGAATGATTCAAACACTTAACAAATAATCGCTAAGAACGTGCTTCAACAAACCACCGAGTGCATGATTCAAACTCTTAACAAATCATCACTAAGAAAGTGCGTCAACAAACCACTGAGTGAATGATTCAAACACTTAAATAATAATCATTAAGAACGTACGTAATCAAAGCTATGACCGAATGATTCAAACACTTAACAAATAATCAGTAAGAACGTGCGTCAACAAACCACTGAGTGAATGATTCAAACACTTAACAAATAATCACTAAGAACGTGCATCAACAAGCCACTGAATGAATGATTCAAACACTTAAAAAATGATCATTAAGAACGTGCGTCAACAAACCACTCAGTGAATGATTCAAACACTTAACAAATAATCAGTGAGAAAGTGCCTCAACAAACCACCGAGTGAATGATTCCAACACTTAACAAATGATCACTAAGATCGTGCGTCAACAAAACACTGAGTGAATGATTCAAACACTTAACAAATGATCACTAAGATCGTGCTTCAACAAAACACTGAGTGAATGATTCAAACACCTAACAAATGATCAGTAAGAACGTGCGTCAACAAGCCACTAAATGAATGATTCAAACCCTTAGGAAATGATCACTAAGAAAGTGCGTCAACAAACCACTAAGTGAATGATTGAAACACTTAACAAATAATCATTAAGAAAGTACGTCATTAAAGCCATGAGCGAATGATTCAAACACTTATGAAATAATCAGTAAGAACGTGCGTCAACAAACCACTGAGTGAATGATTCAAATACTTAACAAATGATCACTAAGAACGTGCGTAAACAAAACACTGAGTGAATGATTCAAACACTTAACAGATGATCACTAAGAACGTGCTTCAACAAGCCACTCAGTGAAAGATTGAAACACTAAACAAATAATCAGTAAGAACGTGCTTCAACAAACCACTGAGTGAATAATTCAAACTCTTAACAAATAATCACTAAGAACGTGCGTCAACAAGCCACTGAATGAATGATTCAAACACTTAACAAATGATCACTAAGAACGTGCGTCATCAAACCACTCAGAGAGTGATTCAAAAACTTAACAAATGATCACTAAGATCGTGCTTCAACAAAACACTGAGTGAATGATTCAAACACTTAACAAATGATCATTAAGAACGTGCGTCAACAAACCACTGAGTGAATGATTCAAACACTTAACAAATAATCATTAAGAACGTACGTCATCAAAGCCATGAGCGAATGATTCAAACACTTAACAAATAATCACTAAGAACGTGCGTCAACAAGCCACTGAGTGAATGATTCAAACACTTAACAAATAATCATTAAGAACGTGCGTCATCAAACCACTGAGTGAATGATTCACACACTTAACAAATGATCACTAAGAACGTGTGTCAACAAGCCACTGAGTGAATGATTCAAACACTTAACAAATAATCATTAAGAACGTGCGTCAACAAACCACTGAATGAATGATTCAAACACTTAAGAAATAATCACTAAAGGCCATGTCATACGAGGCAATTTTCACTTCCGACAACATTGCGAGACAAGTTGCAAAGTACATGGCACACGGTGCAACAAGATCGCGCAACGTTACGAAAAGTAGGAGACTGTTCAAATTTTTCTGCAACTCGTCTCGCACTTTTTTGTTGCGTTGCAACTTGCAAAGGGGGTGTCGCACGCGCAACTTCTTGTGCAACGCGTTATTAAACTGTTTGATGTTTTCGTACCTTCTCTCAGTGCTGGTTAGATAGGCGATATTTTCTCTGGCTCCGGGCTGTAGATAACCTCCTGGTGATGTTACGGCTTGATTCATCACATCCAGAGCTCGGTTGAACTGAGCTGAAATATCATCACATGCACCGCATGAAAGACCATTTTAAAAGTATGATTCTCTGAGTCGTGTATTCGCCCGGTCGGAAGCTGACGTATTCCCCAAAAACAACATGGACACGGCGGATGGTTCTCGGTGTTACAAAATGTCCTGAATCCGATCTTTGACTATTATTCACCAAATAAATGTGAACACAGCAGCTTTTTGGCGTTTGCCTACTGATGTTTTTATTTCCCCCAAATGGAGATCACGTGATTAAAATAAGTACACAGCCAATCACAGATGCTGTAATAAACACTTTCAACAACTTGGAAGCCAAAGTAATTTGCGTTTGGAAGAAACTAAGTGCTAGAAAACTTCATCGCAATCAGGTTTTGCTGTTGTTTCTGATTGGCTGAGAATGCAGCCAAGGTTTTTTAGAACAATCCAAAGGCGCAGCAAACGCAAAACCAAAGCAATATCACGATTACTTCCGATAGGTACCCGGAAACAGCACGATTACTTCCGATAGGTACCCGGAAACGGCTCTGAAGCCTCGTTAACACGAGAGGAAAACTTGGCATGGCTCAAATTTCTCTTGAATATATAGTGTTTGCAGCACAAATTTTATGACATTTCTTCTTAAATGGTCACTTGGAAATAAAAGGAAGTAGTTAGCTTACCTTTTACAGTTGGATTGCTGAGTAGATCCTCTTCAAACATCGACTTCCAGCCGATATACCTGAAATTAGAACCAGAAGACATTATTGTTTAACCCTTTAATTGCCAAGGGTGATCAACTTCGGTTTTCTCCTTCAGTTTCTCAACAGAGATATATCATACGGTATGGAGAACTTGGCTTTTCATAAGTTTGCTCAGATGAAAGCCGATAAAGCTATCAGTTTTGACTACAACGTTCATACATTTTCTGTTAAAAGGTTGGGAGAGTCTGCATATTAAATTTGGAGCTAGTGAATCCGGTTAACATCACAAAACAAAGCGACCTAACTTGTTGTGTCCTAATAACTCAGAAATGTTTTGTAATCGCCTCCATAATCGTGGTGGTACTAACAACGCGGGGTACCTACCATTTCGTAACTTCGTCATAATTTGGATTACTGCTCAGCCATCCACGGAGGACCTAAAAAAAGGCAAATCGACCATCAATTAAAAACAACAGGATAGTGGATTGGAAAGCTAAGCCAAGGATCAGGACAGCTAGCCTGAATCTCAGCTACACTCCAGTTCGTACCCAGGAGAGGGGCCTTCTTAACCACAGTCCTTTGTTAGTGCCTCCGAAAGTTGAAAGATAATTTAGCAATCTATTTCCGTCCAATTCGTTTGAGAAGATTAGTTTCTTTTAGTCTAAAAGTTCTGCTTACCTATTTTGCTATTGATTTATTACATTTTTCTATGTTGGGAACCAAATTTTCCCTTTTACACGTTTCCAGATGTAAACAAAAACATTGAATGATTAACTTCATGTTTCTCTTTACAGTCTCCCACCAGAGATATGTCGTAAAGTATGGAGAATTTGGCATTTGACAACTTGCTCAAACGACAGATGATTATAACATAAATTCTCTTTTCGTCACTAATACATTTTTTATTTTATGGTTGGGAGAATTTGTACTTTGAGTTTGGGGTTAAAGGGTTAAGTAATGTGGAGTTGAGACGTTTTATTTAAGAAATATATAACGCGTCACCGTGTAATATAGCCTCATCTAAACACGCGGGAAGTTGGGAGAACACGAGAGTAGCGTAAGGAAACTACGAGGCCGCCGAGTGGTTTTCGGCGCTACTCGTGTGTTCTCCCAACTTCCCAAGTGTTTAGATGAGGCTATATTACACGGGAACACGTTATATATTTCTTTTATAACATAATTAGTCAAGTAAAGAACATCGCGTATCGCGTCAGCGTGTAATATACTCTCATCTAACACGGTTATTTAGCCAATCAGGGCGCGCGTAGTACTTTAGTTATTTTATAATTCTTCTTAGTGTTGCCCTCTCCGTTCTCGTATGGGACACAAACACAGCTAAAATGCAGACACAGGCAAACCATCAAAAGCATCCAGCAAAAAAATGTGTGAATACAACGGGAAAAGCCGGGTAACTTTTGTATTGTGGACAATACTAATCGATTCCTCGCGACATGAATAAACTTACCTGAATCCATCGGGGGAAGAAATGCTTGTCGAGAAGACTGACAAAATGCTGACGAGGAATAATGTCCTTCCAAGACATCACCCAATGAAAAGGATCTAATAGGAAAACAGAGTTTAATTTTCTTTCACTTTCATCAAAGAGAAAACTACTGATAATAATAATATTATAATGATGATAATATTAATATTAAGGTAAAAAAAAACACTTTACAGTCTTATAAACTAGTGGCCCTCTATCTACAATAACCCTAAATTAAACGAAAAAGGAGAAGGAAAAAAAAGGAGAAGAAATGCTCGAAGCTGAATATAGCTTCCACTTTCTGCCTTCTGAGAGAAGGAGACGAAGACAGAGAAGGAGAAGGAGAAGAACATAATGGCCCAAGCTAAATATTGCCAAGACCACAATCTTCTAGAACAGGCAAGATAATTTCTCTGTATCTATATCTCTTCCTTTCCACCGTCTGCCTTCTGACTAAAACCTCGCGTCTCACATGCACCGAACTTAATGCAAATGAGCAAAAACCATTGTTTGAGCTGATATGCACTAGTTTCGGTGCGTGTGAGGCGCGACATTTAAAACGGGCCTTATGTCTCACAGTCCTTCTATGCAGGATTTAGTTATCTGGTGACTTACCTAGATGCTGCTGGTGTGGATTGATAACAAACTCGCCCAGATACTGGGACAGCTTGGGATAGATTGAGCGAAGAATGAAGGCGTCCATTGAACCTTTAGAGAAAACCTGTGAGAAAATGAACCAAGTTGACCATGAAAGCCAACCACAGCACAACAGCTGGAATAAACACTATTATAGGATAGTATTCTTGACGTCCCTTCCGTTGGTCAGCGTTCGTCGTCATTACTGTGTAACTCGGTCTAACTCGAGGTAAATTTCACCTCGTGTGCAAGCCCCGTTTCTCTTGTGTACAACATATGCTATACATAGAAAATGCACTAACTTATAGGCGAGTATCGAGTCCTAGCAATGTGTTTCTTGGCTAAGTCTTGACGTTTTACGAGCGTTACACTAAACTACAAAATCTGCAATCAAATCCAGTTTTTTGCAGCGACCGCTGACTCCAAAAAAGGTGACCTCGCGGTCAAAAATGTATTTTCGCGGTGTCTAGCTGGCCTGAAGTTAAATATCCCGGATGTCGGGCTAGCGAGTCTTTTTAGCGTTACACTCACATTACTCCAGGGCTGTAGGATCATTTTAGCGGACGGATCGGACGGGTGCCAGTTGGTGAGTGCAGATGCCAGTTTGTATCTTATAGGAGCGTACAGCGGTTCAAGACGCTGACCTGAAGGACAGGAAATATCAGAGTTACGTTCACGGTGTCAGTTGAAAAAAATCTTAACCATTTCTCTCCTAAGCTGAAAATGCAGATTCTCCCAACTTTCTATAAAGAAAATGTATGAGTGATGTGGTGAGAACTGATACTTTAATCAGCTTTCATCTTAGCAAACTATCAAAAGCCAAGTTCTCCATATTGTATGATATATTTCTGGTGAGAAACTGAAGGAGAAAATTATAGATGACCACTCAAGTTTGTACCTATGAGAGGAAGCCAGGGATGGATCCAAGCGTGGATAGGCACCGTGTCCGTCAGAGGATTCCATGAGTCCACATTCACCTGGAGATAAAACAACATAGTAACAAATATACCACAAACAAAAAAGGTTGTGTCTTGTTTTGAAAGTATGTTTTAATCCAACTGTGTTTATTTGCGGACCAAAACCCCATTTACAAGTGCTAAAAAATGTCACGGCACCCCCAAACGTTAGCACGGTACCATTGTTTTTTTCAGCACGACACCCCTAATACGGTGCAGTCCAAACTTTATTGACGTACTGGTGCTTGAATTTTAAGGGTGCCGAGGCTACCTTAATCTGGTTTCAGAGGTCCTTAAATTACTCCTTCATGAATTTCCGACAAGAACGACGGCGACAAAGCGAGCGGAAAGGACCTCTGGGCGCGCGAGGTAGCAACATCAGAGGTTCCCTCGCCACCGTTCGCCTTTGCCGCTCTTTGCCGAGCCTTCGCTGCCCTTCATTGGCAAGCGAGGAACCTCTGGAACCAGAGTAAGGCTACCCAGGTACCGTGCTAACTTTTAAGGGTGTCGTGCCATTTTTTAGCGCGTGTAAATTGGGTTCAAAGTTCAGGATTAACCTTGACACACCTGTAAGCGAGGCAGAATCAACTGGTCTATGATGTTGTCCATGATCCAAGACGGTAGAACTGGTAACCAGTGCTCAATCAGTTCTATCATTGGATCGCAGTACTGGCAATGCCACGCACTGAATAAGAAGGGAAACATTGGATTGAAGCTATTCTGCTTGATTTATTATCTAGACGTTAATGAAATTTTCAAGGACTGCTGTCTAAATTCAAGGACCTCTAAAGGCATCATACAAATTCAAGGGCTTTAGTCAAAACAAGCAGTTAAATTTAAGGGCTTTAGTCAAGACAAGCACTTAAATTCAAGGGCTTTCCAAGATTGTACAAATCCTGAAGAGTCAAACACTTGTGAGTTTTTCTGGCAACGTACCTTATTGTTGAACGGAGGAAAGGCATCCATACTTCCCAGATGAGCCGGTCGTAAATGTCCATGCTGTGCGGAGATAAAGGTAACAGTTAAACCTCTCTACAATGGCCTGGGGACGACACCGCGAAAATACGTTCTTGACGTCACTTCCGTTGGTCAGCGTACGTCGCTATTACTATCAAAGTTGCTGAATGTTTAGCCTGTGAACAGGCTCTCTCTTTTACGGCCGCACGGAGTCTGGGAGAGAGTTCCCCTCCCCGACAAATTCTCTCCCAGACTCCGCACGGCCGTAAAAGAGAGAATGTTGTGAGCTACCATAAACAAATACTGACAACAATTTCACAGCAACTAACCATCGTGAATATTTTTTTGTTTCTACTGCGTTCTCACTTAGCAGAGTCTGGAATGTTTCCTTGAGTGTTGAGAGTGAATCCGGTCGATTTATCGCTCTGCAGTAAGTCTTTCCACCTCTTGATGACGTCCATTCCATGCGTGGGATTTGCCAGGGGATTTCAGCTCTGGAAATGAGCCCTGATCTGTGAACACCACAAGAGAAAATGTTGGTAACTGTTTATGCGAAGCTGGTCCGGTCCGTTAGGTCCATTTACACACTGATGCGAGTTTTGCTGTCGCATGCTACCCTAGTAACGACACGCTTACTAACACGCAAATCGCATCAGGCAAATCGGCCCTGCAGTATAACAATCATATCGTAAGAGTGTCGTAAGGGGGTCGCAGGCGACAGACGCAAATTCAAATCGTAGCGTATAAATCGGCTCTTTTACAAGCACGACCTACAGATATCTGGTGGAAAACTGCTGTCTGTGTATTGAAATAACATCACAAAATGCTCAAAACGTGCTCTGAATATAAGAACATTTGTTATGTGTGAGGTTAAAAGACAATACTATGCAGTGTTTTATATTTTACAACGAACTTCAATCAACAAATGTTACAGGGGATACAAAGCTAATCCCGTGGTATTAGTGAATCTGTAGAGCTGTGTCACTTACCAAAGGGAAAACCAAGGGGATTGCCAGGGTTGACAGGTCGTACATCTGTGAACCAACAAGAAAACGTGAAATACACGCTGTTCAACGCGGATACACTTTTTTTGTGAGTGAAGAGTTTATCTGTGTACTTGAATAATCTATTCATTCACAGCTTACTCAAGCCCTCACATCTAGCCAGCTAACTGACTAACCAGCCATTGAAATAGTCTCTGTTACTTCCTCAATTACGCTCTTATTCGCTAATTTTGTTGCAAATTCATTCACTCGCGCACTCAATCACATTCACTCACTAACTCCGTTATTCACTCCGTTACACCCATTTGTTTCATACATTCATTCATTCATTCATTCATTTATTCATTCAGTGCGCTCTTTATTCACATTCTTGTAAACAAATTATCATAGCTGATTGCTAGTAACACTTGCCCTGTATTCTTCATAGTGTTCTTCCTGTAGCATTCTGAATATGTCCTCACACAGTGACAACGACATGGGCTCATGGTTTGATAGAGAATGTTTTTTACATCTGAAGATAAGAGGGGAGGGTCATGAATTCAATGCCATCATTGTGACGTAACGTTGTTAAGTTGACCGCTGCATTGCATTTTGTAATGTTCGTGCGCATGTGCCATGTGCACAACACCTCGTGTTTTGAATGTAATTAAAGTAGTTGATTTTTGTGTTGAACTGAAGACGCGTCCTGTTTAACTACGAGCAGCAAGCTTAAACATCGCGACAATCATATCGAGCTTCACTCTCGGGCAACTGTTCGCTTCTCGGAACAGATAATATCCTCGGACAAATATCCGCAATTTCCTCGCCACAAGTAGGTAATTGTTTATTTAACCTGCGTGTCAGGCCAAGCATTCTTCTTCGAGTGCAAGGTTGAGGATGGCTTGGTCCCAGCGGGGAAAAGAGGAGGTACCCCTTTCATATACCTTTTAATGCGATTGTTGCAATTTTTTAAGGAAGTCGTTTTTAACGACCTTACGAAAGCCCTGCCGAAATATTTCTGCATAACGAAAGGACTGAAATTCCTACCTTTTATTTACCTCCATCCTCAAAAAGGTACGGCCCCTTTCATACACCTCTAGCCTGAAAAAGGCACCCCTTTCGCATACTTCCAGCCTCAAAAAGGTATCCCTTTCGGCCGAGCCTCCACGTGTACTACACTATAGGGAATACCCCCCCCCCACCCCCCTTCCCCGGGAGGAAGGAGGGGGGGGGGGGTACTCCCTCCGGAGCTTTGGTTCCAATTGGTCGAACAGTGATTGAGGATGGCTTAGGTTGACGTGGCAAGGGATATTACTCTAATTACCTGTCAATCAGGTCCATGACTTCAATCAGTTTGTTGATTTGCTTCTCTTCTTGTTCCAACTGAGCGGACATTTCTCCCTCTCATGTTTTAAGTTCACCACAAGGTCTCTCTCATGTCTCAGTCTGCGCAGGAAAAATCAACATCTCAGCACACATTCAGGTCAATAACAAAATCAAATATTACCACAGCAGTCACAACTTACTTCCTGAGTAAGCAAATTAAGCCATGTCCAACTCTATCCAAAATAGTTAACCATCGTTTTAAAAACATTTTAAGGGTTACCAATGGTTACCCATGTAATAAACTAAAAAGATTAATAGAATATGTGTAACTAGCGAGACCCCCGTAAAATACGGTGATCGGATTTCTTTTTCCCAATATTTTTTCTTTTTTTCTCCTTTTTGAATTTCATTTTGCGCATATCGAGCGCAGTTTAGAGTGCCCAAGAACAAACTTCTATAGTGCATTTACCAATTAACTGTACTTAAAATATTCCCGTTTTTCGAAATTCTTTTCTTTCTTTTCTCCTTTTTGAATTCAATTTTGAGCATCTCAAACACAGTCTACCGCGTCAAAGTACATACTTCACTGTAGTGCATGTACCACTCAACCGTACTCGACTCGTCGAACCACCGATCGATCGACATCAAAATCTCCCAGTTTTTCGAACATGCGGCAGTACATGATTCTAATATAAGACGTCACCATCACGTAATGTGACGTTTGTTTACTGCACCGATAGTAATGTTTTAATCAACAGCCACTCTGTGTCAATATAAGCACAGCTAACCGTGGATCTACTAACATCTAAGGGTTCCCTATGGTTATCCATGCAATAAACTAAAAAGTAATTTAACAGAAGTCTTGTAATTACATGCTTTGATTAAAAGGCGTCACAATGACGTCATGTGACGTTTGTTTACAACGTGTATAGTAATGTTTTAATCAACAGCCACTCTGTGTCAATATAATGACAGTTAACTATGGTTTCATTAACATTTTAAGGGTTACCCATGGTTACCCATGTATAAACATTAAGAAACATTCAACAGAAATGGTTTGTTTACATGCTTTTATTATAAGGGGTCATAATGACGTCATGTGAAGTTTCTTTACTCTACGGACAGTAATGTTTCAAACAACAGCCACTCTGTGTTAATATAAGCACAACTAACTGTGATTCTACTAAGACATTAAGGGTTAAACATGGATACCCATGCATTAAACTAAAAAAAAATTAACAGAAATCGTATAAATACATGCTCTTATTATAAGGCGTGATCATGACGTCATGTGACGTTTGTTTACTGTACGGACAATGATGTTTTATTCAATAACATAGTAAGGGTTACCCATGTATTAAACTAAAAATAAATAAAACAGAAGTTGTGTAATTACATTCTTCTTTTATAAGAGTCACCATGACGTCATGTGACGTTTGTTTACTACGCCGATAGTAATATTTTAATTAATAGTCACTCTATGTTAAATTAAGCACAATTAATCACGGTTTTACCGACATAGTAAAGGTTACCCATGCATACCCATGCCTTAAACTAAAGGAAAAATTATCAGAAATTGTGTAATTACTTGTTTCCAATAAAAGACGTCACCATGACTTCATGTGACGTTTGTTTACTGCGCGGATAGTAATGTTTTAATCAATAGTCACTCTATGTTAATATAAGCACGGTTAATCACGGTTTTTTAATGTTGTTAAAACAACATTTTAAGAGTCACCCATGCATACCAATGCATTAACACCAAAAAAAAAATGATCAGAAACCGTGTAATTACTTGCTTCCAATATAAGACGTCACCATGACGTCGTGTGACGTTTGTTTACTACGCCGATAGTAATATTTTCATTAATAGTCACTCTATGTTAATTTAAGCACAGTTAATCACGGTTTTACCAACATAGTAAAGGTTACCCATGCATACCCATGCATTAAACTAAAGCAAAAATTCACAGAAATTGTGTAATTACTTGTTTCCAATAAAAGACGTCACCATGACGTCATATGACGTTTCTTTACTGCGCGCATAGTAATGTTTTAATCGATAGTCACTCTATCTTAATATAAGCACGGTTAATCACGGTTTTAACAACATAGTAAGGGTTACCCATGCATATCTATGCATTAAACTAAAGGAAAAATTCACAGAAATTGTGTAATTGCTTGCTTCCAATATAAGACGTCACCATGACTTCATGTGACGTTTCTTTACTACGCGGATAGTAAAGTTTTAATCAATAGTCACTCTGTGTTACTATAAGCACAGTTAATCACGGTTTTACCAACATAGTAAGGGTTACCCATGCATACTCATGCATTAAACTAAAGGAAAAATTCACAGAAATTCTGTAATTGCTTGCTTCCAATATAAGACGCCACCATGACTTCATGTGATGTTTGTTTATTACGCGGATAGTAATGTTTTAATCAATAGTCACTCTGTGTTAATATAAGCACAGTTAATCAAGGTTTTATTAACAGTTTAAAGGTTACCCATGCATACCCATGCATTAAACTAAAGGAAAAATTCACAGAAATTGTGTAATTGCTTGCTTCCTATATAAGACGTCACCATGACGTCATGTGACGTTTGTTTACTACGGGGATAGTAATGTTTTGATCAATGCTCACTCTATGTTAATATAAGCACAGTTAATCACGGTTTTACCAACATAGTAAGGGTTACCCATGCATACCCATGCATTAAACTAAAGGAAAAATTCACAGAAATTGTGTAATTGCTTGCTTCCAATATAAGACGTCACCATGATGTCATGTGACGTTTGTTTACTACGCAGATAGTAATGTTTTGATCAATAGTCACTCTATGTTAATTTAAGCACAGTTAATCAAGGTTTTACCAACATAGTAAGGGTTACCCATGCATACTCATGCATTAAACTAAAGGAAAAATTCACAGAAATTCTGTAATTGCTTGCTTCCAATATAAGACGCCACCATGACTTCATGTGATGTTTGTTTATTACGCGGATAGTAATGTTTTAATCAATAGTCACTCTGTGTTAATATAAGCACAGTTAATCAAGGTTTTATTAACATTTTAAAGGTTACCCATGCATACCCATGCATTAAACTAAAGGAAAAATTCACAGAAATTCTGTAATTGCTTGCTTCCTATATAAGACGTCACCATGACGTCATGTGACGTTTGTTTACTACGGGGATAGTAATGTTTTGATCAATGCTCACTCTATGTTAATATAAGTACATTTAATCACGGTTTTACCAACATAGTAAGGGTTACCCATGCATACCCATGCATTAAACTAAAGGAAAAATTCACAGAAATTGTGTAATTGCTTGCTTCCAATATAAGACGTCACCATGATGTCATGTGACGTTTGTTTACTACGCAGATAGTAATGTTTTGATCAATAGTCACTCTATGTTAATTTAAGCACAGTTAATCAAGGTTTTACCAACATAGTAAGGGTTACCCATGCATACCCATGCATTAAACTAAAGGAAAAATTATCAGAAATCGTGTAATTGCTTGCTTCCAATATAAGACGTCACCATGACTTCATGTGACGTTTCTTTACTACGCGGATAGTAATGTTTTAATCAATAGTCACTCTGTGTTACTATAAGCACAGTTAATCACGGTTTTACCAACATAGTAAGGGTTACCCATGCATACCCATGCATTAAACTAAAGGAAAAATTCACAGAAATTCTGTAATTGCTTGCTTCCAATATAAGACGCCACCATGACTTCATGTGATGTTTGTTTATTACGCGGATAGTAATGTTTTAATCAATAGTCACTCTGTGTTAATATAAGCACAGTTAATCAAGGTTTTATTAACATTTTAAAGGTTACCCATGCATACCCATGCATTAAACTAAAGGAAAAATTCACAGAAATTGTGTAATTGCTTGCTTCCAATATAAGACGTCACCATGATGTCATGTGACGTTTGTTTACTACGCAGATAGTAATGTTTTGATCAATAGTCACTCTATGTTAATTTAAGCACAGTTAATCAAGGTTTTACCAACATAGTAAGGGTTACCCATGCATACTCAAGCATTAAACTAAAGGAAAAATTCACAGAAATTCTGTAATTGCTTGCTTCCAATATAAGACGCCACCATGACTTCATGTGATGTTTGTTTATTACGCGGATAGTAATGTTTTAATCAATAGTCACTCTGTGTTAATATAAGCACAGTTAATCAAGGTTTTATTAACATTTTAAAGGTTACCCATGCATACCCATGCATTAAACTAAAGGAAAAATTCACAGAAATTCTGTAATTGCTTGCTTCCTATATAAGACGTCACCATGACGTCATGTGACGTTTGTTTACTACGGGGATAGTAATGTTTTGATCAATGCTCACTCTATGTTAATATAAGCACATTTAATCACGGATTTACCAACATAGTAAGGGTTACCCATGCATTAAACTAAAGGAAAAATTCACAGAAATTGTGTAATTGCTTGCTTCCAATATAAGACGTCACCATGATGTCATGTGACGTTTGTTTACTACGCAGATAGTAATGTTTTGATCAATAGTCACTCTATGTTAATTTAAGCACAGTTAATCAAGGTTTTACCAACATAGTAAGGGTTACCCATGCATACCCATGCATTAAACTAAAGGAAAAATTATCAGAAATCGTGTAATTGCTTGCTTCCAATATAAGACGTCACCATGACTTCATGTGACGTTTCTTTACTACGCGGATAGTAATGTTTTAATCAATAGTCACTCTGTGTTACTATAAGCACAGTTAATCACGGTTTTACCAACATAGTAAGGGTTACCCATGCATACTCATGCATTAAACTAAAGGAAAAATTCACAGAAATTCTGTAATTGCTTGCTTCCAATATAAGACGCCACCATGACTTCATGTGATGTTTGTTTATTACGCGGATAGTAATGTTTTAATCAATAGTCACTCTGTGTTAATATAAGCACAGTTAATCAAGGTTTTATTAACATTTTAAAGGTTACCCATGCATACCCATGCATTAAACTAAAGGAAAAATTCACAGAAATTCTGTAATTGCTTGCTTCCAATATAAGACGCCACCATGACTTCATGTGATGTTTGTTTATTACGCGGATAGTAATGTTTTAATCAATAGTCACTCTGTGTTAATATAAGCACAGTTAATCAAGGTTTTATTAACATTTTAAAGGTTACCCATGCATACCCATGCATTAAACTAAAGGAAAAATTCACAGAAATTGTGTAATTGCTTGCTTCCAATATAAGACGTCACCATGATGTCATGTGACGTTTGTTTACTACGCAGATAGTAATGTTTTGATCAATAGTCACTCTATGTTAATTTAAGCACAGTTAATCAAGGTTTTACCAACATAGTAAGGGTTACCCATGCATACTCATGCATTAAACTAAAGGAAAAATTCACAGAAATTCT
Source organism: Plumapathes pennacea (assembly GCA_964036295.1). Classification (NCBI taxonomy): domain Eukaryota; kingdom Metazoa; phylum Cnidaria; class Anthozoa; order Antipatharia; family Myriopathidae; genus Plumapathes; species Plumapathes pennacea. Next base: position 11,813,636 of record OZ038464.1, on the reverse strand, counting down.
GTAATTGCTTGCTTCCAATATAAGACGCCACCATGACTTCATGTGATGTTTGTTTATTACGCGGATAGTAATGTTTTAATCAATAGTCACTCTGTGTTACTATAAGCACAGTTAATCAAGGTTTTATTAACATTTTAAAGGTTACCCATGCATACCCATGCATTAAACTAAAGGAAAAATTCACAGAAATTCTGTAATTGCTTGCTTCCTATATAAGACGTCACCTTGACGTCATGTGACGTTTGTTTACTACGGGGATAGTAATGTTTTGATCAATGCTCACTCTATGTTAATATAAGCACAGTTAATCACGGTTTTACCAACATAGTAAGGGTTACCCATGCATACCCATGCATTAAACTAAAGGAAAAATTCACAGAAATTGTGTAATTGCTTGCTTCCAATATAAGACGTCACCATGATGTCATGTGACGTTTGTTTACTACGCAGATAGTAATGTTTTGATCAATAGTCACTCTATGTTAATTTAAGCACAGTTAATCAAGGTTTTACCAGCATAGTAAGGGTTACCCATGCATACCCATGCATTAAACTAAAGGAAAAATTATCAGAAATCGTGTAATTGCTTGCTTCCAATATAAGACGTCACCATGACTTCATGTGACGTTCGTTTACTACACGGATAGTAATGTTTAAATCAATAGTCACTCTATGTTAATATAAGCACAAATAATCACGGTTTTACCAACATAGTAAGGGTTACCCATGCATACCCATGCATTAAACTAAAGGAAAAATTATCAGAAATTGTGTAATTACTTGTTTCCAATAAAAGACGTCACCATGACGTCATGTGACGTTTGTTTACTGCGCGGATAGTAATGTTTTAATCGATAGTCACTCTATGTTAATATAAGCACGGTTAATCACGGTTTTAACACCATTTTAAGGGTCACCCATGCATACCCATGCATTGACACTAAAGAAAACATAGGTCCGCATAGCGTACGTGAAGCTATTTGCTAGTTGATGATAGTCTATGATAGGTAGTTCGTGTTACAACGGGGAACGAACTATCATCGAATATTATCACCGCTTGATCGGGGTTTTACACTATGTTCTACTATGCCAGCTACGTATTATGCATGACCAAACACAAATGCACAAACATGACAGTTTATTTTATGATTATTTTGAGCTGATCGACATAAAAGGAGGAAAGTATAGCTTGCCAAAATATTTCAAGTCGTAAATTTCTGCGAGGTAAGCCAGACTTTGACTTGTTATAGTAGTTTCGTATTAACGTAACACACTCCAGCCAAACAAACCTGTTTCTCGTGCTCTTCGAATGGTGGTGTAGTGTCCTGTCCACGTGATCCCTAGTTATAGATTAACGGATTAATAGAACGGGAGTTCGAGAATAAAGTATGTCAGCAAACCATGCGGTCTCATAACTCTACAGGCACCTATACATCTATGGGAAACCACTAACGGTGTACACAGACCACAAGCCACTTATCGCCATCTACGGGAATCCAGCATCTCAGCCCCCAGCCCGCATCCAGAGATGGGCACTGAGACTGCAACCATATCAGCTCACCGTAAGGTACCGGCCAGGTGACGGCAATCCTGCAGACTACATGTCGAGACACCCCGCTAAGTCGATACCGACACACAGTAGACAAGAGAAAGTTGCAGAAGAATTTGTCGACTACATCACCGCCACATCAACACCCAAGGCGCTTCAACTCCAAGACATCGAGGATACTACAAAACAAGACCCTACACTCAGTGCAATAACAGATGCACTACGCACAAGCAACTGGTCCAAAGCAGCCAAAAATCCAGGCATCAACGCATCTGCATACCGAGCAATGGAGAGAATGAAGAACGAGTTAACAGTTGGACTAACATCCCACGTCATAATACGGGGAAGCAGGATCGTAATCCCTGACAAGCTACAGCACACAGTGGTAGATCTCGCCCATGAGGGACATCAAGGGATCGTCAAGACAAAGGCCCTCCTGCGTGAGAAAGTCTGGTTCCCAGGCATCAACAAATTGACAGAGGAGCGAGTCAAATCCTGTCTTGCATGCCAAGCAGCAACGCCCGAGAAGAAACTGGAACCGCTGAACATGTCCCCGCTGCCCCAAGCGCCCTGGCAGGAAGTCAGCATCGACTTCAAGGAACTATCAAGTGGAGACTACCTACTCGTTGTAATGGATGACTACTCCAGATATCCCATCGTAGAAGTAGTACATACCACAGCAGCCAAGGTAGTCATCCCACGACTAAACAAGATCTTCTCAGAATTTGGGATACCAGAGGTTGTCCGATCAGACAACGGACCATCATACAACAGCCAAGACTTCCGGGACTTTGCTGACTCCCTGGGATTTAAGCACAGGAAAGTCACCCCCCTATGGCCGCGAGCCAACGGTGAAGTAGAGCGCTTCATGAGGACCATCAAGAAGGCAGTCAACACAGCCAAAACGGAGAGCCGACCCTGGAAGGAAGAACTGTGCAAGTTGTTACGCAACTACCGAGCAACGCCACACACTACCACAGGGAGAACCCCAGCAACAGCTATGTTCAACCGGCAGATGCGCATCAAGCTGCCTGAACTGCCAACCACCAACACTGACCCCGCAGCAATCGGACGCATGATGTTGCTGCGAAGAGGAAGATGAAGGCCTACGCAGACAAGAAAGCCCACGCCCGGCCTAATGTCATCACAGAGGGAAGCTCCGTAATCGTAAAGCGAGACCCTTCATACAGGAAATCCGGGAACCCTTATGACTCAAGGCCGTATGTGGTGACCCAGCGCAAGGGATCCATGATAACTGCCACAAGGGAAGGCAAAACAGTGACGCGCAACTCATCTTTCTTCAAGCCTGTGAAGGAGAATGCACCTGCAGAGATGGAAGAACCGGATGCGCTGACGGATACTGGAGAGGATCAAGAGGAAGCTGACCATCCAACCATCGAGAGCACCGAACAAGCCGTAGACATGCCAGAGCCAACTCAACCACCAGAGGTTTTGAGCCAACCAGACACCAAAATAGCCCGACGGTACCCCCAACGAACCACAAGACACCCTCCAAGGCATCTGGCGGACTATGTCACAAATACCTAGAGCTTACAGAGGACACATGTTTAATTTCTGAGCTCGTGAGGAAACGCGACGTTGTTTCAGACTGTTAACGTTTACATTTGTTTTGTTCATTATAATAGGCAATTAAGAGGAACTCAGCACTTAAGGACTTCAATCCCTTTAATCTCCTAAGGACGTTGATTTGTATTTCCAGTTAGGGAGGAATGTAGTGTCCTGTCCACGTGATCCCTAGTTATAGATTAACGGATTAATAGAACGGGAGTTCGAGAATAAAGTATGTCAGCAAACCATGCGGTCTCATAACTCTACAGGTGGTGAAATAGATTCACAGTAAAATTTCCTGTCGACTATTCAGTCGAATTTTCATTAGCGACAAAACCAGCTAGAGACAATTTTTGTAAACAAACTCAGACAAACCACAGTCGATCTGGTCATGAAATCATGTGTCAACAAACATATCATGCGAGGTAAACCAGATTTTGACTCGTTATAATAGTTTCGTAACGTAACACACTCCAGCCGAACAAACCTGTTTCTCGTGCTATTCGAACGGTGGTGAAAAGGATTCACAGTAAAATTTCCTGTCGATTTTTCATTAGTGACAGAATCCGCTCGAGAATATTTTATAAACAAACAACTCAGACATACCACAGTCCATCTGTATTTGCAATTATGACATGAAATCATGTGTCAACAAACATATCAGCGAACGCAAAAAAACTCGGAATAAGCTTTTACCTTTGCCAAAACATATGTCATGGTCACACCATACAGCTGTGTTCCTTCTTTTGTGAGCGGAGCGTATATTCGCAAATGTGTCCAGAAATGTCGCTCTAAATGTGAATCTGTGTCGCCTGTTTGCCAGATACTACGGATATGTCAGCCGGGGGCTGAAGGGGGAGCAGATTTCCACATGCAACCAAAGAATCGGCAACGCTCACAACCGCCATTAAATAATGCCTTGAATTTCCACGTGCGAGAGAGCCAATTATATTTAGAAAACCTCTCCCTGGAGAGGTAATTTAGCTTCTGACATTCTCTCGCAAAGTTATAACATTAGCACGGAAACCCTTTACTGGACATCTCTCTGTGCATTCCTTGTATTAAGTAGATAATAAAAAACAAACTTTCTCACAGGACCTGTACCACGGCGGCTTTTAAATGGATAACACTTCATGCTCCTCCCCCCTCAGTAGTTTTTGCCACGTAGAGGGGGAGCATTTTAATGACCTAATGACATGGGCCGAACGGCTGTTCAACTATCGCCCAAACGCCGAAATAGAAGCTATTTGCATATTGCAAATAGCTTCAAAAATTTTCAGAAACTGTGTAATTACTTGCTTCCAATATAAGACGTCACCATGACGTCGTGTGACGTTTGTTTACTACGCCGATAGTAATATTTTAATTAATAGTAACTCTATCTTAATTTAAGCACAGTTAATCACGGTTTTACCAACATAGTAAGGGTTACCCATGCATACCCATGCATTAAACTAAAGGAAAAATTCACAGAAATTGTGTACGTGCTTGCTTCCAATATAAGACGTCACCATGACGTCATGTCACGTTTGTTTACTACGCTGATAGTAATGTTTTGATCAATAGTCACTCTATGTTAATATAAGCACAGTTAATCACGGTTTTACTAACATAGTAAGGGTTACCCATGCATACCCATGCATTAAACTAAAGGAAAAATTATCAGAAATTGTGTAATTGCTTGCTTCCAATATAAGACGTCACCATGACTTCATGTGGCGTTTGTTTACTACGCGGATAGTAATGTTTAGATCACTAGTCACTCTGTGTTAATATAAGCACAGTTAATCACGGTTTTACCGACATAGGAAGGGTTACCCATGCATACCCATGCATTAAACTAAAGGAAAAATTATCAGAAATTGTGTAATTGCTTGCTTCCAATATAAGACGTCACCATGACTTCATGTGACGTTTGTTTACTACGCGGATAGTAATGTTTAATAAATAGTCACTCTGTGTTAAAATCAGCACAGTTAATCAAGGTTTTATTAACATAGTAAGGGTTACCCATGCATACCGATGTATTAAACGACAGGAAAAATTATCAGAAATTGTGTAATTGCTTGCTTCCAATATAAGACGTCACCATAACTTCATGTGACGTTTGTTTACTACGCTGATAGTAATGCTTTAATCAATAGTCACACTATGTTAATATAACCACAGTTAATCAAGGTTTTACCAACATAGTAAGGGTTACCCATGCATACCCATGTATTAAACAAAAGGAAAAAATCACAGAAATTGTGCAACTGCTTCCTTCGAATATAAGACGTCACCATGGCTTTATGTGACGTTTGTTTACTACGCAGATAGTAATGTTTTAATCAATAGTCACTCTATGTTAATTTAAGCACAGTTAATCACGGTTTTACCAACATAGTAGGGGTTAACCAAGCATACCAATGCAATAAACTAAAGGAAATATTATCAGAAATTGTGTAATTACTTGCTTCCAATATAAGACGCCACCATGACTTCATGTGACGTTTAATTACTACGCGAATAGTAAAGTTTTGATCAATAGTCACTTTATGTTAATATAAGCACAGTTAATCACGGTTTTACCAACATAGTAAGGGTTACCCATGCATCCCCATGCATTAAACTAAAGGAAAAATTATCAGAAATTGTGTAATTGCTTGCTTCCAATATACGACGTCACCATGACGTCATGTGACGTTTGTTTACTACGTTGATAGTAATGTTTTGATCAATAGTCACTCTATGTTAATATAAGCACAGTTAATCACGGTTTTACCAACATAGTAAGGGTTACCCATGCATACCCATGCATTAAACTAAAGGGAAGATTCACAGAAATTGTGTAATTGCTTGCTTCCAATATAAGACGTCACCATGAATTCATGTGGCGTTTCTTTACGACGCGAATAGTAATGTTTAGATCTCTAGTCACTCTATGTTAATATAAGCACAGTTAATCACGCTTTTACCAACATAGTAAGGGTTACCCATGCATACCCATGCATTAAACTAAAGGGAAGATTCACAGAAATTGTGTCATTCCTTGCTTCCAATATAAGACGTCACCATGAATTCATGTGGCGTTTCTTTACGACGCGGATAGTAATGTTTAGATCTCTAGTCACTCTATGTTAATATAAGCACAGTTAATCACGCTTTTACCAACATAGTAAGGGTTACCCATGCATACCCATGCATTAAACTACAGGAAAAATTATCAGAAATTGTGTAATTACTTGCTTCCAATATAAGACGTCACCATGACGTCGTCTGACGTTTGTTTACTACGCCGATAGTAATATTTTAATTAATAGTAACTCTATCTTAATTTAAGCACAGTTAATCACGGTTTTACCAACATAGTAAGGGCTAACCATGTATACCCATGCATTAAACTATAGGAAAAATTCACACAAATTGTGTAATTGCTTGCTTCCAATATAAGACGTCACCATGACGTCATGTCACGTTTGTTTACTACGCTGATAGTAATGTTTTGATCAATAGTCACTCTATGTTAATATAAGCACAGTTAATCACGGTTTTACGAACATAGTAAGGGTTACCCATACATACCCATGCATTAAACTAAAGGAAAAATTATCAGAAATTGTGTAATTGCTTGCTTCCAATATAAGACGTCACCATGACTTCATGTGGCGTTTGTTTACTACGCGGATAGTAATGTTTAGATCACTAGTCACTCGGTGTTAATATAAGCGCAATTAATCACGGTTTTACCGACATAGTAAGGGTTACCCATGCATATCCATGCATTAAACTAAAGGAAAAATTATCAGAAATTGTGTAATTGCTTGCTTCCAATATAAGACGTCACCATGACTTCATGTGACGTTTGTTTACTACGCGGATAGTAATGTTTAATCAATAGTCACTCTGTGTTAATATAAGCACAGTTAATCAAGGTTTTATTAACATAGTAAGGGTTACCCATGCATATCGATGTATTAAACTACAGGAAAAATTATCAGAAATTGTGTAATTGCTTGCTTCCAATATAAGACGTCACCATAACTTCATGTGACGTTTGTTTACTACGCTGATAGTAATGTTTTAATCAACAGTCGCTCTATGTTAATATAAGCACAGTTAATCAAGGTTTTACCGGCATAGTAAGGGTTACACATGCATACTCATGCATTAAACTTAAGGAAAATTCACAGAAATTGTGCAACTGCTTCCTTCGAATATAAGACGTCACCATGGCTTTATGTGACGTTTGTTTACTACGCAGATTGTAATGTTTTAATCAATAGTCACTCTATGTTAATTTAAGCACAGTTAATCACGGTTTTACCAACATAGTAAGGGTTACCCAAGCATACCAATGCATTAAACTAAAGGAAATATTATCAGAAATTGTGTAATTGCTTGCTTCCAATATAAGACGCCGCCATGACTTCATGTGACGTTTGTTTACTACGCGAATAGTAAAGTTTTGATCAATAGTCACTCTATGTTAATATAAGCACAGTTAATCAAGGTTTTACCAACATAGTAAGGGTTACCCATGCATCCCCATGCATTAAACTAAAGGAAAAATTATCAGAAGTTGTGTAATTGCTTGCTTCAAATATAAGACGTCAGCATGACGTCATGTGACGTTTGTTTACTACGCAGATAGTAATAATTTGATCAATAGTCACTCTATGTTAATATAAGCACAAATAATCACGGTTCTATCAACATAGCAAGGGTTACCCATGCATACCCATGCATTAAACTAAAGGAAAAATTATCAGAAATCGTGTAATTGCTTGCTTCCAATATACGACGTCACCATGACGTCATGTGACGTTTGTTTACTACGTTGATAGTAATGTTTTGATCAATAGTCACTCTATGTTAATATAAGCACAGTTAATCACGGTTTTACCAACATAGTAAGGGTTACCCATGCATACCCATGCATTAAACTAAAGGGAAGATTCACAGAAATTGTGTAATTGCTTGCTTCCAATATAAGACGTCACCACGAATTCATGTGGCCTTTCTTTACGACGCGGATAGTAATGTTTAGATCTCTAGTCACTCTATGTTAATATAAGCACAGTTAATCACGCTTTTACCAACATAGTAAGGGTTACCCAAGCATACCCATGCGTTAAACTACAGGAAAAATTATCAGAAATTGTGTAATTACTTGCTTCCAATATAAGACGTCACCATGACGTCGTCTGACGTTTGTTTACTACGCCGATAGTAATATTTTAATTAATAGTAACTCTATCTTAATTTAAGCACAGTTAATCACGGTTTTACCAACATAGTAAGGGTTAACCATGCATACCCATGCATTATACTATAGGAAAAATTCACACAAATTGTGTAATTGCTTGCTTCCAATATAAGACGTCACCATGACGTCATGTCACGTTTGTTTACTACGCTGATAGTAATGTTTTGATCAATAGTCACTCTATGTTAATATAAGCACAGTTAATCACGGTTTTACGAACATAGTAAGGGTTACCCATACATACCCATGCAATAAACTAAAGGAAAAATTCACAGAAATTGTGTAATTGCTTGCTTCCAATATAAGACGTCACCATGACTTCATGTGGCGTTTGTTTACTACGCGGATAGTAATGTTTAGATCACTAGTCACTCGGTGTTAATATAAGCGCAATTAATCACGGTTTTACCGACATAGTAAGGGTTACCCATGCATACCCATGCATTAAACTAAAGGAAAAATTATCAGAAATTGTGTAATTGCTTGCTTCCAATATAAGACGTCACCATGACTTCATGTGACGTTTGTTTACTACGCGGATAGTAATGTTTAATCAATAGTCACTCTGTGTTAATATAAGCACAGTTAATCAAGGTTTTATTAACATAGTAAGGGTTACCCATGCATACCGATGTATTAAACTACAGGAAAAATTATCAGAAATTGTGTAATTGCTTGCTTCCAATATAAGACGTCACCATAACTTCATGTGACGTTTGTTTACTACGCTGATAGTAATGTTTTAATCAACAGTCGCTCTATGTTAATATAAGCACAGTTAATCAAGGTTTTACAAACATAGTAAGGGTTACACATGCATACTCATGCATTAAACTTAAGGAAAATTCACAGAAATTGTGCAACTGCTTCCTTCGAATATAAGACGTCACCATGGCTTTATGTGACGTTTGTTTACTACGCAGATTGTAATGTTTTAATCAATAGTCACTCTATGTTAATTTAAGCACAGTTAATCACGGTTTTACCAACATAGTAAGGGTTACCCAAGCATACCAATGCATTAAACTAAAGGAAATATTATCAGAAATTGTGTAATTGCTTGCTTCCAATATAAGACGCCACCATGACTTCATGTGACGTTTGTTTACTACGCGGATAGTAAAGTTTTGATCACTAGTCACTCTATGTTAATATAAGCACAGTTAATCACGGTTTTATTAACATAGTAAGAGTTACCGATGCATACCCATGCTTTAAACTAAAGGAAAAATTATCAGAAATTGTGTAATTGCTTGCTTCCAATATAAGACGCCACCATAACTTCATGTGACGTTTGTTTCCTACGTTGATAGTAATGTTTTAATCAATAGTCACACTATGTTAATATAAGCACAGTTAATCACGGTTATACCAACATAGTAAGGGTTACCCATGCATACCAATGCAATAAACTATAGGAAATATTATCAGAAATTGCGTAATTTCTTGCTTCCAATATAAGACGTCACCATAACTTCATGTGACGTTTGTTTACTACCCGGATAATAAAGTTTTGATCAATAGTCACTCTATGTTAATATAAGCACAGTTAATCAAGGTTTCACCAACATAGTAAGGGTTACCCATGCTTACCCATGCATTAAACTAAAGGAAAAATAATCAGAAGTTGTGTAATTGCTTGCTTCAAATATAAGACGTCAGTATGACGTTATGTGTCGTTTGTTTACTACGCAGATACTAATGTTTTGATCAATAATCACTCTATCTTAATATAAGCACAGTTAATCAAGGTTTTACCAACATAGTAAGGGTTTCCCATGCATATCCATGCATTAAACTAAAGGGAAAATTCACAGAAATTCTGTAATTGCTTGCTTGCAATATAAGACGTCACCATGACTTCATGTGACGTTTGTTTATTAAGCTGATAGTAATGATTTAATCAATAGTCACTTTATGTTAAATTAAGCACAGTTAACCACGGTTTTACCAACATAGTAAGGGTTACCCATGCATACCCATGCATTAAACTAAAGGAAAAATTATCAGAAATTGTGTAATTACTTGCTTCCAATATAGGACGTCACCTTGACTTCTTGTGGCGTTTCTTTACTACGCCGATAGTAATGTTTAGATCACTAGTCACTCTATGTGAATATAAGCACAGTTAATCAAGGTTTTACCAACATAGTAAGGGTTACCCTTGCTTACCCATGCATTAAACTAAAGGAAAAATTCACAGAACTTCTCAAATTGCTTCCTACCAATATAAGACGTGAACATGACTTCATGTGACGTTTGTTTAGTATGCGGTTAGAAATGTTTAGATCACTAGTCACTCTATCTGAATATAAGCACATTTAATCATGGTTTTACCAACATAGTAAGGGTTACCCATGCTTACCCATGCATTAAACTAAAGGAAAAATAATCAGAAATTGTGTAATTGCTTGCTTCAAATATAAGACGTCAGCATGACGTTATGTGGCGTTTGTTTACTACGCAGATACTAATGTTTTGATCAATAATCACTCTATCTTAATATAAGCACAGTTAATCAAGGTTTTACCAACATAGCAAGGGTTTCCCATGCATATCCATGCATTAAACTAAAGGGAAAATTCACAGAAATTCTGTAATTGCTTGCTTGCAATATAAGACGTCACCATGACTTCATGTGACGTTTGTTTACTAAGCTGATAGTAATGCTTTAATCAATAGTCATTCTATGTTAATTTAAGCACAGTTAACCACGGTTTTACCAACATAGTAAGGGTTACCCATGCATACCCATGCATTAAACTAAAGGAAAAATTATCACAAATTGTGTAATTACTTGCTTCCAATATAGGACGTCACCTTGACTTCTTGTGGCATTTCTTTACTACGCCGATAGTAATGTTTAGATCACTAGTCACTCTATGTGAATATAAGCACAGTTAATCAAGGTTTTACCAACATAGTAAGGGTTACCCATGCTTACCCATGCATTAAACTAAAGGAAAAATTCACAGAACTTCTGAAATTGCTTCCTACCAATATAAGACGTGAACATGACTTCATGTGACGTTTGTTTAGTATGCGGTTAGAAATGTTTAGATCACTAGTCACTCTATGTGAATATAAGCACATTTAATCACGGTTTTACCAACATAGTAAGGGTTACCCATGCATACCTATGCATTAAACTAAAGGAAAAATTCACAGAAATTCTGTAATTGCTTGCTTCCAATATAAGACGTCACCATTACTTCACGTGGCGTTTCTTTACTACGCGGATAGTAATATTTAGATCACTAGTCAATCTCTGTTAATAAAAGCAGACTTAATCACGGTTTTACCGACATAGTAAGGGTTACCCATGCATACCTATGCATTAAACTAAAGGAAAATTCACAGAAATTGTGTAATTGCTTGCTTCCAATATAGGACGTCACCATGACGTTATGTGACGTTTCTTTACTACGCTGATAGTAATGCTTTGATCCATAGTTACTCTATGTTAACATAAGCACAGTTAATCACGGTTCTACCAACATAGTAAGGGTTACCCATGCATTTAACTAGAGAAAAAATTATCAGAAATTGTGTAATTACTTGCTTCCATTATAAGACGTCACCATGACTTCATGTGCCGTTTGTTTACTACGCGGCAGTAATGTTTAGATCACTAGTCACTCTATGTTAATATAAGCACAGCTAATCAAGGTTTTACCAACATAGTAAGAGTTACCCATACTTACCCATGCATTAAACTAAAGGAAAAATTCACAAAAATTGTGTAATTGCTTGCTTCCAATATAAGACGTCACCATGACTTCATGTGACGTTTGTTTACTACGCGGATAGTAAAGTTTTGATCAATAGTCACTCTATGTTAATATAAGAACAGTTAATCAAGGTTTCACCAACATAGTAAGGGTTACCCCTGCTTACCCATGCATTAAACTAAAGGAAAAATTATCAGAAATTGTGTAATTGCTTCCTTCAAAAATAAGACGTCAACATGACGTCATCTGACGTTTGTTTACTACGGAGATAGTAATGTTTTGATCAATAGTCACTCAGTGATAATATAAACACAGTTAATCACGGTTTTACCAACATAGCAAGGGTTACCCATGCATACCTATGCATTAAACTAAAGGAGAAATTCACAGAAATCGTGTAATTGTTTGCTTCCAATATAAGACGTCACCATGACGTCATGTGACGTTTGTTTATTACGTTGATAGTAATGTTTTGATCAATAGTCACTCTATGTTAATATAAGCACAGTTAATCAAGGTTTTACCAACATAGTAAGGGTTACCCATGCATACCCATACATTAAACTAAAGGAAAAGTTATCAGAAATTGTGTAATTGCTACTTTCCAATATAAGTCGTCACCATGACTTCTTGTGACGTTTGTTTTCTATGCGGTTAGTAATGTTTTAATCAATAGTCACTCTATGTTAATATAAGCACATTTAATCACGGTTTTACCAACATTGTAAGGGTTACCCATGCATACCTATGCATTAAACTAAAAAAACAATTCACAGAAATTGTGTAATTACTTTCTTCCAATATAGGACGTCACCTTGACTTCATGTGGCGTTTCTTTACTACGCGGATAGTAATGTTTTGCTCAATAGTCACTTTTTGTTAATATAAGCACAGATAATCACGGTTCTACCAACATAGCAAGAGTTACCCATCCATACCCATGCATTTCACTAAAGAAAAAATTATCACAAATTGTGTAATTACTTGCTTCCAATATACGACGTCACCATGACGTCATGTGAAGTTTGTTTACTACGTTGATAGTAATGTTTTGATCAATAGTCACTCTATGTTAATATAAGCACAGTTAATCACGGTTTTACCAACATAGTAAGGGTTACCCATGCATACCCATGCATTAAACTACAGGAAAAATTGACACAAATTGTGTAATTGCTTCCTTCCAATATAAGACGTCACCATGACTTCATGTGGCGTTTGTTTACTACGCGGATAGTAATGTTTAGATCACTAGTCACTCTGTGTTAATATAAGCACAGTTAATCACGGTTTTACCATCATAGGAAGGGTTACCCATGCATACCCATGCATTAAACTAAAGGAAAAATTATCAGAAAATGCGTAATTGCTTGCTTCCAATATAAGACGTCACCATGACTTCATGTGACGTTTGTTTACTACGCGGATAGTAATGTTTAAAAAATAGTCACTCTGTGTTAAAATCAGCACAGTTAATCAAGGTTTTATTAACATAGTAAGGGTTACTCATGCATACCGATGTATTAAACTACAGGAAAAATTATCAGAAATTGTGTAATTGCTTGCTTCCAATATAAGACGTCACCATAACTTCATGTGACGTTTGTTTACTACGCTGATAGTAATGTTTTAATCAATAGTCACACTATGTTAATATAACCACAGTTAATCATGGTTTTACCAACATAGTAAGGGTTACCCATGCATACCCATGTATTAAACAAAAGGAAAAATTCACAGAAATTGTGCAACTGCTTCCTTCGAATATAAGACGTCACGATGGCTTTATGTGACGTTTGTTTACTACGCAGATAGTAATATTTTAATCAATAGTCACTCTATGTTAATTTAAGCACAGTTAATAACGGTTTTACCAACACAGTAGGGGTTAACCAAGCATACCAATGTAATAAACTAAAGGAAATATTATCAGAAATTGTGTAATTACTTGCTTCCAATATAAGACGCCACCATGACTTCATGTGACGTTTGTTTACTACGCGAATAGTAAAGTTTTGATCAATAGTCACTCTATGCTAATATAAGCACAGTTAATCAAGGTTTTACCAACATAGTAAGGGTTACCCATGCATACCCATGCATTAAACTAAAGGAAAAATTATCAGAAATTGTGTAATTGCTTACTTCAAATATAAGACGTCAGCATGACGTCATGTGACGTTTCTTTACTACGCAGATAGTAATATTTTGATCAATAGTCACTCTATGTTAATATCAGCACAAATAATCACGTTTCTACCAACATAGCAAGGGTTACCCATGCATACCCATGCATTAAACTAAAGGAAAAATTATCAGAAATCGTGTAATTGTTTGCTTCCATTATACGACGTCACCATGACGTCATGTGACGTTTGTTTACTACGTTGATAGTAATGTTTTGATCAATAGTCACTCTATGTTAATATAAGCACAGTTAATCACGGTTTTACCAACATAGTAAGGGTTACCCATGCATACCTATGCATTAAACTACAGGAAAAATTATCAGAAATTTTGTAATTACTTGCTTCCAATATAGGACGTCACCATGACGTCGTCTGACGTTTGTTTACTACGCCGATAGTAATATTTTAATTAATAGTAACTCTATCTTAATTTAAGCACAGTTAATCACGGTTTTACCAACATAGTAAGGGTTAACCATGCATACCCATGCATTAAACTACAGGAAAAATTCACACAAATTCTGTAATTGCTTGCTTCCAATATAAGACGTCACCATGACGTCATGTCACGTTTGTTTACTACGCTGATAGTAATGTTTTGATCAATAGTCACTCTATGTTAATATAAGCACAGTTAATCACGGTTTTACGAACATAGTAAGGGTTACCCATACATACCCATGCATTAAACTAAAGGAAAAAATCACAGAAATTGTGTAATTGCTTGCTTCCAATATAAGACGTCACCATGACTTCATGTGGCGTTTGTTTACTACGCGGATAGTAACGTTTAGATCACTAGTCACTCGGTGTTAATATAAGCGCAATTAATCACGGTTTTACCGACATAGTAAGGGTTACTCATGCATACCCATGCATTAAACTAAAGGAAAAATTATCAGAAATTGTGTAATTGCTTGCTTCCAATATAAGACGTCACCATGACTTCATGTGACGTTTGTTTACTACGCTGATAGTAATGTTTTGATCAATAGTCACTCTATGTTAATATAAGCACAGTTAATCACGGTTTTACGAACATAGTAAGGGTTACCCATACATACCCATGCATTAAACTAAAGGAAAAATTATCAGAAATTGTGTAATTGCTTGCTTCCAATATAAGACGTCACCATGACTTCATGTGGCGTTCGTTTACTACGCGGATAGTAACGTTTAGATCACTAGTCACTCGGTGTTAATATAAGCGCAATTAATCACGGTTTTACCGACATAGTAAGGGTTACTCATGCATACCCATGCATTAAACTAAAGGAAAAATTATCAGAAATTGTGTAATTGCTTGCTTCCAATATAAGACGTCACCATGACTTCATGTGACGTTTGTTTACTACGCGGATAGTAATGTTTAATCAATAGTCACTCTGTGTTAATATAAGCACAGTTAATCAAGGTTTTATTAACATAGTAAGGGTTACCCATGCATACCGGTGTATTAAACTACAGGAAAAATTATCAGAAATTGTGTAATTGCTTGCTTCCAATATAAGACGTCACCATAACTTCATGTGACGTTTGTTTACTACGCTGATAGTAATGTTTTAATCAACAGTCGCTCTATGTTAATATAAGCACAGTTAATCAAGGTTTTACCAACATAGTAAGGGTTACACATGCATACTCATGCATTAAACTTAAGGAAAATTCACAGAAATTGTGCAACTGCTTCCTTCGAATATAAGACGTCACCATGGCTTTATGTGACGTTTGTTTACTACGCAGATTGTAATGTTTTAATCAATAGTCACTCTATGTTAATTTAAGCACAGTTAATCACGGTTTTACCAACATAGTAAGGGTTACCCAATCATACCAATGCATTAAACTAAAGGAAATATTATCAGAAATTGTGTAATTGCTTGCTTCCAATATAAGACGCCACCATGACTTCATGTGACGTTTGTTTACTACGCGGATAGTAAAGTTTTGATCACTAGTCACTCTATGTTAATATAAGCACAGTTAATCACGGTTTTATTAACATAGTAAGGGTTACCGATGCATACCCATGCATTAAACTAAAGGAAAAATTATCAGAAATTGTGTAATTGCTTGCTTCCAATATAAGACGTCACCATAACTTCATGTGACGTTTGTTTACTACGCTGATAGTAATGTTTTAATCAACAGTCGCTCTATGTTAATATAAGCACAGTTAATCAAGGTTTTACCAACATAGTAAGGGTTACACATGCATACTCATGCATTAAACTTAAGGAAAATTCACAGAAATTGTGCAACTGCTTCCTTCGAATATAAGACGTCACCATGGCTTTATGTGACGTTTGTTTACTACGCAGATTGTAATGTTTTAATCAATAGTCACTCTATGTTAATTTAAGCACAGTTAATCACGGTTTTACCAACATAGTAAGGGTTACCCAATCATACCAATGCATTAAACTAAAGGAAATATTATCAGAAATTGTGTAATTGCTTGCTTCCAATATAAGACGCCACCATGACTTCATGTGACGTTTGTTTACTACGCGGATAGTAAAGTTTTGATCACTAGTCACTCTATGTTAATATAAGCACAGTTAATCACGGTTTTATTAACATAGTAAGGGTTACCGATGCATACCCATGCATTAAACTAAAGGAAAAATTATCAGAAATTGTGTAATTGCTTGCTTCCAATATAAGACGCCACCATAACTTCATGTGACGTTTGTTTCCTACGCTGATAGTAATGTTTTAATCAATAGTCACACTATGTTAATATAAGCACAGTTAATCACGGTTTTACCAACATAGTAAGGGTTACCCATGCATAACAATGCAATAAACTATAGGAAATATTATCAGAAATTGCGTAATTTCTTGCTTCCAATATAAGACGTCACCATAACTTCATGTGACGTTTGTTTACTACCCGGATAATAAAGTTTTGATCAATAGTCACTCTATGTTAATATAAGCACAGTTAATCAAGGTTTCACCAACATAGTAAGGGTTACCCATGCTTACCCATGCATTCAACTAAAGGAAAAATAATCAGAAATTGTGTAATTGCTTGCTTCCAATATAAGACGTCACCATTACTTCACGTGGCGTTTCTTTACTACGCGGATAGTAATATTTAGATCACTAGTCAATCTCTGTTAATAAAAGCAGACTTAATCACGGTTTTACCGACATAGTAAGGGTTACCCATGCATACCTATGCATTAAACTAAAGGAAAATTCACAGAAATTGTGTAATTGCTTGCTTCCAATATAGGACGTCACCATGACGTTATGTGACGTTTCTTTACTACGCTGATAGTAATGCTTTGATCCATAGTTACTCTATGTTAACATAAGCACAGTTAATCACGGTTCTACCAACATAGTAAGGGTTACCCATGCATTTAACTAGAGAAAAAATTATCAGAAATTGTGTAATTACTTGCTTCCATTATAAGACGTCACCATGACTTCATGTGCCGTTTGTTTACTACGCGGCAGTAATGTTTAGATCACTAGTCACTCTATGTTAATATAAGCACAGCTAATCAAGGTTTTACCAACATAGTAAGAGTTACCCATACTTACCCATGCATTAAACTAAAGGAAAAATTCACAAAAATTGTGTAATTGCTTGCTTCCAATATAAGACGTCACCATGACTTCATGTGACGTTTGTTTACTACGCGGATAGTAAAGTTTTGATCAATAGTCACTCTATGTTAATATAAGAACAGTTAATCAAGGTTTCACCAACATAGTAAGGGTTACCCCTGCTTACCCATGCATTAAACTAAAGGAAAAATTAACAGAAATTGTGTAATTGCTTCCTTCAAAAATAAGACGTCAACATGACGTCATCTGACGTTTGTTTACTACGGAGATAGTAATGTTTTGATCAATAGTCACTCAGTGATAATATAAACACAGTTAATCACGGTTTTACCAACATAGCAAGGGTTACCCATGCATACCTATGCATTAAACTAAAGGAGAAATTCACAGAAATCGTGTACTTGTTTGCTTCCAATATAAGACGTCACCATGACGTCATGTGACGTTTGTTTATTACGTTGATAGTAATGTTTTGATCAATAGTCACTCTATGTTAATATAAGCACAGTTAATCAAGGTTTTACCAACATAGTAAGGGTTACCCATGCATACCCATACATTAAACTAAAGGAAAAGTTATCAGAAATTGTGTAATTGCTACTTTCCAATATAAGTCGTCACCATGACTTCTTGTGACGTTTGTTTTCTATGCGGTTAGTAATGTTTTAATCAATAGTCACTCTATGTTAATATAAGCACATTTAATCACGGTTTTACCAACATTGTAAGGGTTACCCATGCATACCTATGCATTAAACTAAAAAAACAATTCACAGAAATTGTGTAATTACTTTCTTCCAATATAGGACGTCACCTTGACTTCATGTGGCGTTTCTTTACTACGCGGATAGTAATGTTTTGCTCAATAGTCACTTTTTGTTAATATAAGCACAGATAATCACGGTTCTACCAACATAGCAAGAGTTACCCATCCATACCCATGCATTTCACTAAAGAAAAAATTATCACAAATTGTGTAATTACTTGCTTCCAATATACGACGTCACCATGACGTCATGTGAAGTTTGTTTACTACGTTGATAGTAATGTTTTGATCAATAGTCACTCTATGTTAATATAAGCACAGTTAATCACGGTTTTACCAACATGATAAGGGTTACCCATGCATACCCATGCATTAAACTACAGGAAAAATTGACACAAATTGTGTAATTGCTTCCTTCCAATATAAGACGTCACCATGACTTCATGTGGCGTTTGTTTACTACGCGGATAGTAATGTTTAGATCACTAGTCACTCTGTGTTAATATAAGCACAGTTAATCACGGTTTTACCATCATAGGAAGGGTTACCCATGCATACCCATGCATTAAACTAAAGGAAAAATTATCAGAAAATGCGTAAATGCTTGCTTCCAATATAAGACGTCACCATGACTTCATGTGACGTTTGTTTACTACGCGGATAGTAATGTTTAAAAAATAGTCACTCTGTGTTAAAATCAGCACAGTTAATCAAGGTTTTATTAACATAGTAAGGGTTACTCATGCATACCGATGTATTAAACTACAGGAAAAATTATCAGAAATTGTGTAATTGCTTGCTTCCAATATAAGACGTCACCATAACTTCATGTGACGTTTGTTTACTACGCTGATAGTAATGTTTTAATCAATAGTCACACTATGTTAATATAACCACAGTTAATCACGGTTTTACCAACATAGTAAGGGTTACCCATGCATACCCATGTATTAAACAAAAGGAAAAATTCACAGAAATTGTGCAACTGCTTCCTTCGAATATAAGACGTCACGATGGCTTTATGTGACGTTTGTTTACTACGCAGATAGTAATATTTTAATCAATAGTCACTCTATGTTAATTTAAGCACAGTTAATAACGGTTTTACCAACACAGTAGGGGTTAACCAAGCATACCAGTGTAATAAACTAAAGGAAATATTATCAGAAATTGTGTAATTACTTGCTTCCAATATAAGACGCCACCATGACTTCATGTGACGTTTGTTTACTACGCGAATAGTAAAGTTTTGATCAATAGTCACTCTATGCTAATATAAGCACAGTTAATCAAGGTTTTACCAACATAGTAAGGGTTACCCATGCATACCCATGCATTAAACTTAAGGAAAAATTATCAGAAATTGTGTAATTGCTTACTTCAAATATAAGACGTCAGCATGACGTCATGTGACGTTTCTTTACTACGCAGATAGTAATATTTTGATCAATAGTCACTCTATGTTAATATCAGCACAAATAATCACGTTTCTACCAACATGCAAGGGTTACCCATGCATACCCATGCATTAAACTAAAGGAAAACTTATCAGAAATCGTGTAATTGTTTGCTTCCAATATACGACGTCACCATGACGTCATGTGACGTTTGTTTACTACGTTGATAGTAATGTTTTGATCAATAGTCACTCTATGTTAATATAAGCACAGTTAATCACGGTTTTACCAACATAGTAAGGGTTACCCATGCATACCTATGCATTAAACTACAGGAAAAATTATCAGAAATTTTGTAATTACTTGCTTCCAATATAGGACGTCACCATGACGTCGTCTGACGTTTGTTTACTACGCCGATAGTAATATTTTAATTAATAGTAACTCTATCTTAATTTAAGCACAGTTAATCACGGTTTTACCAACATAGTAAGGGTTAACCATGCATACCCATGCATTAAACTACAGGAAAAATTCACACAAATTCTGTAATTGCTTGCTTCCAATATAAGACGTCACCATGACGTCATGTCACGTTTGTTTACTACGCTGATAGTAATGTTTTGATCAATAGTCACTCTATGTTAATATAAGCACAGTTAATCACGGTTTTACGAACATAGTAAGGGTTACCCATACATACCCATGCATTAAACTAAAGGAAAAATTCACAGAAATTGTGTAATTGCTTGCTTCCAATATAAGACGTCACCATGACTTCATGTGGCGTTTGTTTACTACGCGGATAGTAACGTTTAGATCACTAGTCACTCGGTGTTAATATAAGCGCAATTAATCACGGTTTTACCGACATAGTAAGGGTTACTCATGCATACCCATGCATTAAACTAAAGGAAAAATTATCAGAAATTGTGTAATTGCTTGCTTCCAATATAAGACGTCACCATGACTTCATGTGACGTTTGTTTACTACGCTGATAGTAATGTTTTGATCAATAGTCACTCTATGTTAATATAAGCACAGTTAATCACGGTTTTACGAACATAGTAAGGGTTACCCATACATACCCATGCATTAAACTAAAGGAAAAATTATCAGAAATTGTGTAATTGCTTGCTTCCAATATAAGACGTCACCATGACTTCATGTGGCGTTCGTTTACTACGCGGATAGTAACGTTTAGATCACTAGTCACTCGGTGTTAATATAAGCGCAATTAATCACGGTTTTACCGACATAGTAAGGGTTACTCATGCATACCCATGCATTAAACTAAAGGAAAAATTATCAGAAATTGTGTAATTGCTTGCTTCCAATATAAGACGTCACCATGACTTCATGTGACGTTTGTTTACTACGCGGATAGTAATGTTTAATCAATAGTCACTCTGTGTTAATATAAGCACAGTTAATCAAGGTTTTATTAACATAGTAAGGGTTACCCATGCATACCGGTGTATTAAACTACAGGAAAAATTATCAGAAATTGTGTAATTGCTTGCTTCCAATATAAGACGTCACCATAACTTCATGTGACGTTTGTTTACTACGCTGATAGTAATGTTTTAATCAACAGTCGCTCTATGTTAATATAAGCACAGTTAATCAAGGTTTTACCAACATAGTAAGGGTTACACATGCATACTCATGCATTAAACTTAAGGAAAATTCACAGAAATTGTGCAACTGCTTCCTTCGAATATAAGACGTCACCATGGCTTTATGTGACGTTTGTTTACTACGCAGATTGTAATGTTTTAATCAATAGTCACTCTATGTTAATTTAAGCACAGTTAATCACGGTTTTACCAACATAGTAAGGGTTACCCAATCATACCAATGCATTAAACTAAAGGAAATATTATCAGAAATTGTGTAATTGCTTGCTTCCAATATAAGACGCCACCATGACTTCATGTGACGTTTGTTTACTACGCGGATAGTAAAGTTTTGATCACTAGTCACTCTATGTTAATATAAGCACAGTTAATCACGGTTTTATTAACATAGTAAGGGTTACCGATGCATACCCATGCATTAAACTAAAGGAAAAATTATCAGAAATTGTGTAGTTGCTTGCTTCCAATATAAGACGCCACCATAACTTCATGTGACGTTTGTTTCCTACGCTGATAGTAATGTTTTAATCAATAGTCACACTATGTTAATATAAGCACAGTTAATCACGGTTTTACCAACATAGTAAGGGTTACCCATGCATACCAATGCAATAAACTATAGGAAATATTATTAGAAATTGCGTAATTTCTTGCTTCCAATATAAGACGTCACCATAACTTCATGTGACGTTTGTTTACTACCCGGATAATAAAGTTTTGATCAATAGTCACTCTATGTTAATATAAGCACAGTTAATCAAGGTTTCACCAACATAGTAAGGGTTACCCATGCTTACCCATGCATTAAACTAAAGGAAAAATAATCAGAAATTGTGTAATTGCTTGCTTCAAATATAAGACGTCAGCATGACGTTATGTGGCGTTTGTTTATTACGCAGATACTAATGTTTTGATCAATAATCACTCTATCTTAATATAAGCACAGTTAATCAAGGTTTTACCAACATAGTAAGGGTTTCCCATGCATATCCATGCATTAAACTAAAGGGAAAATTCACAGAAATTCTGTAATTGCTTGCTTGCAATAAAAGACGTCACCATGACTTCATGTGACGTTTGTTTACTAAGCTGATAGTAATGCTTTAATCAATAGTCACTCTATGTTAATTTAAGCACAGTTAACCACGGTTTTACCAACATAGTAAGGGTTACCCATGCATACCCATGCATTAAACTAAAGGAAAAATTATCAGAAATTGTGTAATTACTTGCTTCCAATATAGGACGTCACCTTGACTTCTTGTGGCGTTTCTTTACTACGCCGATAGTAATGTTTAGATCACTAGTCACTCTATGTGAATATAAGCACAGTTAATCAAGGTTTTACCAACATAGTAAGGGTTACCCTTGCTTACCCATGCATTAAACTAAAGGAAAAATTCACAGAACTTCTGAAATTGCTTCCTACCAATATAAGACGTGAACATGACTTCATGTGACGTTTGTTTAGTATGCGGTTAGAAATGTTTAGATCACTAGTCACTCTATGTGAATATAAGCACATTTAATCACGGTTTTACCAACATAGTAAGGGTTACCCATGCATACCTATGCATTAAACTAAAGGAAAAATTCACAGAAATTCTGTAATTGCTTGCTTCCAATATAAGACGTCACCATTACTTCACGTGGCGTTTCTTTACTACGCGGATAGTAATATTTAGATCACTAGTCAATCTCTGTTAATAAAGGCAGACTTAATCACGGTTTTACCGACATAGTAAGGGTTACCCATGCATACCTATGCATTAAACTAAAGGAAAAATTCACAGAAATTCTGTAATTGCTTGCTTTCAATATAAGACGTCACCATTACTTCACGTGGCGTTTCTTTACTACGCGGATAGTAATATTTAGATCACTAGTCAATCTCTGTTAATAAAAGCAGACTTAATCACGGTTTTACCGACATAGTAAGGGTTACCCATGCATACCTATGCATTAAACTAAAGGAAAATTCACAGAAATTGTGTAATTGCTTGCTTCCAATATAGGACGTCACCATGACGTTATGTGACGTTTCTTTACTACGCTGATAGTAATGCTTTGATCCATAGTTACTCTATGTTAACATAAGCACAGTTAATCACGGTTTTACGAACATAGTAAGGGTTACCCATGCATTTAACTAAAGAAAAAATTATCAGAAATTGTGTAATTACTTGCTTCCAATATAAGACGTCACCATGACTAAATGTGCCGTTTGTTTACTACGCGGCAGTAATGTTTAGATCACTAGTCACTCTATGTTAATATAAGCACAGCTAATCAAGGTTTTACCAACATAGTAAGAGTTACCCATACTTACCCATGCATTAAACTAAAGGAAAAATTCACAAAAATTGTGTAATTGCTTGCTTCCAATATAAGACGTCACCATGACTTCATGTGACGTTTGTTTACTACGCGGATAGTAAAGTTTTGATCAATAGTCACTCTATGTTAATATAAGAACAGTTAATCAAGGTTTCACCAACATAGTAAGGGTTACCCCTGCTTACCCATGTATTAAACTAAAGGAAAAATTAACAGAAATTGTGTAATTGCTTCCTTCAAATATAAGACGTCAACATGACGTCATCTGACGTTTGTTTACTACGGAGATAGTAATGTTTTGATCAATAGTCACTCAGTGATAATATAAGCACAGTTAATCACGGTTCTACCAACATAGTAAGGGTTACCCATGCATACCTATGCATTAAACTAAAGGAGAAATTCACAGAAATCGTGTAATTGTTTGCTTCCAATATAAGTCGTCACCATGACGTCATGTGACGTTTGTTTACTACGTTGATAGTAATGTTTTGATCAATAGTCACTCTATGTTAATATAAGCACAGTTAATCAAGATTTTACCAACATAGTAAGGGTTACCCATGCATACCCATACATTAAACTAAAGGAAAAGTTATCAGAAATTGTGTAATTGCTTCCTTCCAATATAAGTCGTCACCATGACTTCTTGTGACGTTTGTTTTCTATGCGGTTAGTAATGTTTTAATCAATAGTCACTCTATGTTAATATAAGCACATTTAATCACGGTTTTACCAACATTGTAAGGGTTACCCATGCATACCTATGCATTAAACTAAAAAAACAATTCACAGAAATTGTGTAATTACTTTCTTCCAATATAGGACGTCACCTTGACTTCATGTGGCGTTTCTTTACTACGCGGATAGTAATGTTTTGCTCAATAGTCACTTTATGTTAATATAAGCACAGATAATCACGGTTCTACCAACATAGCAAGAGTTACCCATCCATACCGATGAATTTTACTAAAGAAAAAATTATCACAAATTGTGTAATTACTTGCTTCCAATATAAGACGTCACCATGACGTCATGTGAAGTTTGTTTACTACGTTGATAGTAATGTTTTGATCAATAGTCACTCTATGTTAATATAAGCACAGTTAATCACGGTTTTACCAACATAGTAAGGGTTACCCATGCATACCCATGCATTAAACTACAGGAAAAATTGACACAAATTGTGTAATTGCTTCCTTCCAATATAAGACGTCACCATGACTTCATGTGGCGTTTGTTTACTACGCGGATAGTAATGTTTAGATCACTAGTCACTCTGTGTTAATATAAGCACAGTTAATCACGGTTTTACCGTCATAGGAAGGGTTACCCATGCATACCCATGCATTAAACTAAAGGAAAAATTAGCAGAAATTGTGTAATTGCTTGCTTCCAATATAAGACGTCACCATGACTTCATGTGACGTTTGTTTACTACGCGGATAGTAATGTTTAATAAATAGTCACTCTGTGTTAAAATCAGCACAGTTAATCAAGGTTTTATTAACATAGTAAGGGTTACTCATGCATACCGATGTATTAAACTACAGGAAAAATTATCAGAAATTGTGTAATTGCTTGCTTCCAACATAAGACGTCACCATAACTTCATGTGACGTTTGTTTACTACGCTGATAGTAATGTTTTAATCAATAGTCACACTATGTTAATATAACCACAGTTAATCACGGTTTTACCAACATAGTAAGGGTTACCCATGCATACCCATGTATTAAACAAAAGGAAAAATTCACAGAAATTGTGCAACTGCTTCCTTCGAATATAAGACGTCACGATGGCTTTATGTGACGTTTGTTCACTACGCAGATAGTAATGTTTTAATCAATAGTCACTCTATGTTAATTTAAGCACAGTTAAGCACGGTTTTACCAAAATAGGAGGGGTTAACCAAGCATACCAATGTAATAAAGTAAAGGAAATATTATCAGAAATTGTGTAATTACTTGCTTCCAATATAAGACGCCACCATGACTTCATGTGACGTTTGTTTACTACGCGAATAGTAAAGTTTTGATCAATAGTCACTCTCTGTTAATATAAGCACAGTTAATCAAGGTTTTACCAACATAGTAAGGGTTACCCATGCATACCCATGCATTAAACTAAAGGAAAAATTATCAGAAATTGTGTAATTGCTTGCTTCAAATATAAGACATCAGTTTGACGTCATGTGACGTTTGTTTACTACGCAGATAGTAATATTTTGATCAATAGTCACTCTATGTTAATATCAGCACCAAATAATCACGCTTCTACCAACATAACAAGGGTTACCCATGCATACCCATGCATTAAACTAAAGGAAAAATTATCAGAAATCGTGTAATTGCTTGCTTCCAATATACGACGTCACCATGACGTCATGTGACGTTCGTTTACTACGTTGATAGTAATGTTTTGATCAATAGTCACTCTATGTTAATATAAGCACAGTTAATCACGGTTTAACCAACATAGTAAGGGTTACCCATGCATACCCATGCATTAAACTAAAGGGAAGATTCACAGAAATTGTGTAATTGCTTGCTTCCAATATAAGACGTCACGATGAATTCATGTGGCGTTTCTTTACGACGCGGATAGTAATGTTTAGATCACTAGTCACTCGGTGTTAATATAAGCGAAAATTAATCACGGTTTTACCGACATAGTAAGGGTTACCCATGCATACCCATGCAATAAACTAAAGGAAAAATTATCAGAAATTGTGTAATTGCTTGCTTCCAATATAAGACGGCACCATGACTTCATGTGACGTTTGTTTACTACGCGGATACTAATGTTTAATCAATAGTCACTCTGTGTTAATATAAGCACAGTTAATCAAGGCTTTATTAACATAGTAAGGGTTACCCATGCATACCGATGTATTAAACTAAAGGAAAAATTCTCACAAATTGTGTAATTGCTTGCTCCCAATATAAGACGTCACCATGAATTCATGTGGCGTTTCTTTACGACGCGGATAGTAATGTTTAGATCTCTAGTCACTCTGTGTTAAAGTGCCTATGCAGCGAGAATCCCATAAACAAAATAAACTCACTAAGACAAACCTTTTGAGTTTTCTTTTGGATTGTGAAAGTTTCAGGGGAATTGATTTAAGGAAAGTACTTTTTTTCGCCGCTTGAAGACGACCTGGTCGACCCCGAAAATTGAGACAGTTTTGGCGCGGCCAAAATAACCCTGTGACGTCATCAGTTGTGTTTGCAGTCTAACATGGCGACCACTGATAAGTCAAAGCGTAGAGTTAGTGGAAAGTTTTGTGTTGCTGGAGGCCCGGGAAGTATTAGTTGTACTAGCAGCAGTTTAGTACCGGGTATCTCTATGCACACATTTCCAACTGATGAAAATATAAGACGGAAATGGACTAAATTTGTGCAGAAACACCGGCCAGCATTCAGGCCTTCAAAGACGTCAGTCTTGTGCTCGGTGCATTTCAGCCAAGATTGTTTTTCACGGAGATTAGATCTTCTTGCTGACAGTACTGATTTGAAAAATGTATCTGCTACAAGACGACTGATAAAGGGTTCTGTCCCTACCATCGACACGGCAATAAATCCAGCTTGCAAGCCAGACTTGTCTCGTCGCGACAAGAGAAAGGTGAATGTCTTAAACTACTATTAATAAATTTCTCCATTTTAGCGTGTGTTTGTCTCCTTTCGGGCTTAAGTCCTCAAACTTTCCTTTTCTGGATATTGTAGATCATTAAACAGGCTATGGACGATGAAGGACAACAAGAAATCGAAGACAAAGGACACGAAGATAAGCCAGTTGAACCATTTGTTGTTGAAACAGCCGATGAACCGCCCTTGTGCACTGTAAATTTACCACCAGAAAAAACTTCCTGTGCAGACTGCTTGAAAAAAGCGAAGGCTATACGAAAGTTACAAAGAAGTAATAGTTATTTGAGGAGAAGAGTTCGTGAACTCAAAGAGAGTAATAAACGCGTAAGTAAATTAAAAAGTCCCAGTACACGTCAGTGTGATCAATGTTTACGGTTCTTTTTGACAAGGTCCAAAGATTTAGAGCTTGAAACCATGCCTAAGTTAGCTTTACGTCTGTATTTTGTGCAGATTGCCGATGAAGATACTACCGAAAGTTCAGGAAATGAATCATTGTACGATGAATTGAACGAGGAGGTTAACTCCGGGAATACGAATACAGCTACCGAGACAGAAGTAACAGAGACAGAAGATGATCATGAAATGGACCCCGAATGGCTGGCACGTGAAGATATCGGGGACTCAACCGATGATGGTACACCGGAAAGTAGTGAGAGTAATATAAGGTAGGAATGCAAGCGATTTTCTGTATGTGCCACAAACGGGGTGGGGGCAAAATAATGTGTACCCTATCTCAGATCCCACTGCAAAATGTGTGGCACGTTTTACGTTCGGGATTTTTCCCATTTGCCATGCAATGTCATCTCTGTTAAAATCATGGCATATCCTAGACCAAAAAGACATAATCGATACTCTATTTCAGACCAAAAACAAAAAAATGGGGTGGGGATGGGGCTCTAGTGACAAATAATCTGGCCTATAGTAACATATTTAATAGTCATATGTGGAAAAGCAAATAACCCCATCTGTCTGAAAGTTAGTCTTAGGTTACGATAATATTATACTGTGTACAGTTCAGTGTGTTTTTGTAGGGAGGAGGGGGGCAGCAGCAGTAAATGTAGCAACAAACAAAAGTTCAAAATGGGAGAGTAGTATTTATCCCACAAAATTGCCCTCTACTTCATGAAATGTGAACAGCTGCAGATCAATATTAACCCCAGTGTGCAATTATATAGGTATAGCTATTAATTGTGTATTTTCCCTTATAGTGTGGAACCTGGTACACCACCTCACCAAGAGCCTAAGTTTGTGGTTTTCTACACCATGCTTCTAAATATTTTCTCAATGTTTTGCTTTAATTGCAAAATGGAAAAGCCCAAAGTTACAATGAAGAGAAATGGAACAATGGTAACTATTATTCAATCATGCACAACATGTACCGGATATAAGTGGCAAAGCCAACCATTTGTTTTGGGGAGACATCCTGCAGGAAATGTACTGATCAGTTTTGCTACATTAATGGCTGGTGCTTCTGTCAGCAAGATTCTCCTGTTCTGCAAACACATGGGACTTTCAGCCATTTCAATTCGTACATATTTCGTTCATCAAAAAAAGTTTATCTTCCCCTCTATACTCCATCACTGGGAAGTGTACAAGGCCAGACTTGTTGATCTGTTGAGGTGCAAAGATGCAGTGTGGAGTGGTGATGGAAGGTTCGACTCAATGGGCCACAGTGCCAAATATGGTGTCTATACTATGTTTTCACCAACTATTTTGAAAGTAGTGCACTTCGAGTTGTTGCAGGTACATTATATTTCTTATGATAATATATGTATATGTCTGTCTATGTGTCTGTCAGAAAGGGCTACTATACATACTGTATGCAATGAAATTCATTATAAAGACAGTCATGTTTTTGTGTCTTATAACCATTATTTTGTGACCTCTGTAATTTTATTGATGGATGTTTTGTTCCCCCACACCCCCTCCCCTCCATAGGCAAATCAGGTTGGAAGTAGTCAAGCAATGGAACTGGAAGAAGCGAAGAAATGCTTTAGCTACTTGTTGGCTGCTGGTCTTCAAATCAATTTGTCTATATTTTTGATCAGCAATACATTTTAAACTAAAAATGTTTAAAAGGTGGCACTTACCCTTTTTGAAATGGCTGTACTTACAGTAGTACAATGTATGAAATAATTATTTGGGTGCTTCTCAACTTTGTTTTTCTAGACAATAATATTGCTTTACTGATAGAAAGAATATGAAATCTTGTTATCTTTGATTTTATACAAAGCACTCAGAAAACATTTTCCTTTTCTAGATTATGTTGATGATATCAGTAAGATTCTGTTCAGTTTGTCTCCTGATGCTCGGGATGAAAAACTTCAGAAGTATGTGGCCATGGTACCAGAACCCTTGAATAGGCAATTTCCTGACAGGTTATCAAAAGAAGAGGCAATAAGCCATAAAGAAGAGAGAAACAAGCTAAGGACACAATTATTTCCAGAAGGTAAAAAAGTGTTTTTTTTTTTATTTTTTTATTATTATTTTTTTCTTGGTATTTCATGAATTAAAGTTCAAACACTAAAAACATGAAACTTTCAAAACTAATTTGCCATAATTAGCATAAATAATAATTGTGGTTTATAAAAAACTTAACATTGAACACGTGTGCTGTTTTTTACTTTTCAGATCAGAGGCAATATGAATTACAGTCAACGTCAGAAGAGCAACAAGGCAAATCTGCTGCCAAGAAAAAAAGGCCTT
The DNA here is from genome assembly GCA_964036295.1 of Plumapathes pennacea. Taxonomy (NCBI): domain Eukaryota; kingdom Metazoa; phylum Cnidaria; class Anthozoa; order Antipatharia; family Myriopathidae; genus Plumapathes; species Plumapathes pennacea. The sequence continues at coordinate 11,783,271 of OZ038464.1, read as the reverse complement.
GTTGTAAAACCTGTCACCAGCCAATGAGGGGCCATTCTAAAATCAATTGCCAATCATTGCAAAATAACACAGTCAATTCGAAAACTAAAAATTAAATACATTTCTAGTTATTTCTTTCTTGGAATGTAGCATATCCTGTGGTGTTGTGCGATGCTATTCTTGTCCGAATGCTGTTGTAAACACAGGCTGGAAGAGGTCTTGAATTCCCCCAGCCCAAATGGCCACATAGCCATCTAATCAACCATCTGTATGCAGTTGCTCTGAGTAGTCTGAATAGAAGTTATAATGTTGTTTGAGTTGATTGTTGTTGTTCTTTTTTGACACAAAATATTTACTTACTCATTTTCTGATCGGCCTGGTTGACGTCGATATCGTCTTCCTTGTGTATCTTTCAAAAGAGGGGCAATATTCTTGAGCACGGTGGTGTTTGTCATTGGTTCGAAGTCAGGGTGCTTTGTGATGCACTCTATATCATCCTTTCCTTCAAAACAAAGGAGGTTTAGCACTGGCTTTACCTCTTTACAGCACCGATATTCCAAGGCTGATTCCAAGTGTGCAGAATCACAATGATGACATGAGCACCTAAACAGTTTAAAAAAAGAGTGAGTGCACCGAATCATTACGATAGGTTGGCGATGAAATGATAGGAAAATCAAAGAGTCGATCACACTGGCGTATCTGACAATCAGAAGCACAGGTGCGAAGCAAATAAAACCTCCAAACTTTATGAATATAATTCAATATCTGGTAGTCGTGTGAAAGAAAATCATACCCATAACGATATGTATATATACACGTACCATATCTGAACGGGATCCGTTCCATCGTGTCGTCTCTCTAAAGTAAGAGGAGCTAACCCATCTTCATCTTCTTCTTCGCCGTCCGTCCATTCATCATCTGCTAGTGGTTCGTCCGCATACGGTTGAAACACATTTGCTATATGGTTTTCTTCGGAAGAAGACTCTCTTTCTCCCTCAGATGACGACGAGGATATCTGTGGTTCGCTTTCAGACATTTTGTTTCTTTCACGGAGTTCAAAAGCAACAGCACAGAATACTCGTCCAAACAATTACTCGCTTCGAATTACTCGAGCAAACATACACAACCGATGACGTCACTCGTTACCAGGCTCTTGGCTTAATTTTTTTCGTAAAAAAAGCGATCTTTGAGACGTAAAAAAGATATATTTCTTTGTGATCAAACAATTATTTTTTCCATGAAGGTGACCCTAATAGACCATATTTTTTGATTACGGAGATAAAAGTGGACATTCACTCTCGCTGCATAGGCACTTTAATATAAGCACGGTTAATCACGGTTTTACCAACATAGTAAGGGTTACCCATGCATACCCATGCATTAAACTACAGGAAAAATTATCAGAAATTGTGTAATTACTTGCTTCCATTATAAGACGTCACCATGACGTCGTCTGACGTTTGTTTACTACGCCGAAAGTAATATTTTAATTAATAGTAACTCTATCTTAATTTAAGCACAGTTAATCACGGTTTTACCAACACAGTAAGGGTTACCCATGCATACCCATGCATTAAACTAAAGGGAAGATTCACAGAAATTGTGTAATTGCTTGCTTCCAATATAAGACGTCACCATGAATTCATGTGGCGTTTCTTTACGACGCGGATAGTAATGTTTACATCTCTAGTCACTCTGTGTTAATATAAGCACAGTTAATCACGGTTTTACCAACATAGTAAGGGTTACCCATGCATACCCATGCATTAAACTACAGGAAAAATTATCAGAAATTGTGTAATTCCTTGCTTCCAATATAAGACGTCACCATGACGTCGTCTGACGTTTGTTTACTACGCCGATAGTAATATTTTAATTAATAGTAACTCTATCTTAATTGAAGCACAGTTAATCACGGTTTTACCAACATAGTAAGGGTTAACCATGCATACCCATGCATTAAACTACAGGAAAAATTCACACAAATTCTGTAATTGCTTGCTTCCAATATAAGACGTCACCATGACGTCATGTCACGTTTGTTTACTACGCTGATAGTAATGTTTTGATCAATAGTCACTCTATGTTAATATAAGCACAGTTAATCACGGTTTTACGAACATAGTAAGGGTTACCCATACATACCAAAGCATTAAACTAAAGGAAAAATTCACAGAAATTGTGTAATTGCTTGCTTCCAATATAAGACGTCACCATGACTTCATGTGGCGTTTGTTTACTACGCGGATAGTAATGTTTAGATCACTAGTCACTCGGTGTTAATATAAGCGCAATTAATCACGGTTTTACCGACATAGTAAGGGTTACCCATGCATACCCATGCATTAAACTGAAGGAAAATTTATCAGAAATTGTGTAATTGCTTGCTTCCAATATAAGACGTCACCATGCGGATAGTAATGTTTAATCAATAGTCACTCTGTGTTAATATAAGCACAGTTAATCAAAGTTTTATTAAAATAGTAAGGGTTACCCATGCATACCGATGTATTAAACTACAGGAAAAATTCACAGAAATTGTGTAATTGCTTGCTTCCAATATAAGACGTCACCATGAATTCATGTGGCGTTTCTTTACGACGCGGATAGTAATGTTTACATCTCTAATCACTCTGAGTTAATATAAGCACAGTTAATCACGGTTTTACCAACATAGTAAGGGTTACCCATGCATACCCATGCATTAAACTACAGGAAAAATTATCAGAAAATGTGTAATTACTTGCTTCCAATATAAGACGTCACCATGACGTCGTCTGACGTTTGTTTACTACGCCGAAAGTAATATTTTAATTAATAGTAACTCTATCTTAATTTAAGCACAGTTAATCACAGTTTTACCAACACAGTAAGGGTTACCCATGCATACCCATGCATTAAACTAAAGGGAAGATTCACAGAAAATGTGTAATTGCTTGCTTCCAATATAAGACGTCACCATGAATTCATGTGGCGTTTCTTTACGACGCGAATAGTAATGTTTAGATCTCTAGTCACTCTGTGTTAATATAAGCACAGTTAATCACGGTTTTACCAACATAGTAAGGGTTACCCATGCATACCCATGCATTAAACTACAGGAAAAATTATCAGAAATTGTGTAATTCCTTGCTTCCAATATAAGACGTCACCATGACGTCGTCTGACGTTTGTTTACTACGCCGATAGTAATATTTTAATTAATAGTAACTCTATCTGAATTGAAGCACAGTTAATCACGGTTTTACCAACATAGTAAGGGTTAACCATGCATACCCATGCATTAAACTACAGGAAAAATTCACACAAATTCTGTAATTGCTTGCTTCCAATATAAGACGTCACCATGACGTCATGTCACGTTTGTTTACTACGCTGATAGTAATGTTTTGATCAATAGTCACTCTATGTTAATATAAGCACAGTTAATCACGGTTTTACGAACATAGTAAGGGTTACCCATACATACCCATGCATTAAACTAAAGGAAAAATTCACAGAAATTGTGTAATTGCTTGCTTCCAATATAAGACGTCACCATGACTTCATGTGGCGTTTGTTTACTACGCGGATAGTAATGTTTACATCACTAGTCACTCGGTGTTAATATAGGCGCAATTAATCACGGTTTTACCGACATAGTAAGGGTTACCCATGCATACCCATGCATTAAACTAAAGGAAAAATTATCAGAAATTGTGTAATTGCTTGCTTCCAATATAAGACGTCACCATGCGGATAGTAATGTTTAATCAATAGTCACTCTGTGTTAATATAAGCACAGTTAATCAAGGTTTTATTAACATAGTAAGGGTTACCCATGCATACCGATGTATTAAACTACAGGAAAAATTCACAGAAATTCTGTAATTGCTTGCTTCCAATATAAGACGTCACCATGAATTCATGTGGCGTTTCTTTAAGACGCGGATAGTAATGTTTACATCTCTAGTCACTCTGTGTTAATATAAGCACAGTTAATCACGGTTTTACCAACATAGTAAGGGTTACCCATGCATACCCATGCATTAAACTACAGGAAAAATTATCAGAAATTGTGTAATTCCTTGCTTCCAATATAAGACGTCACCATGACGTCGTCTGACGTTTGTTTACTACGCCGATAGTAATATTTTAATTAATAGTAACTCTATCTTAATTTAAGCACAGTTAATCACGGTTTTAACAACATAGTAAGGGTTAACCATGCATACCCATGCATTAAACTACAGGAAAAATTGACACAAATTGTGTAATTGCTTGCTTCCAATATAAGACGTCACCATGACGTCATGTCACGTTTGTTTACTACGATGATAGTAATGTTTTGATCAATAGTCACTCTATGTTAATATAAGCACAGTTAATCACGGTTTTACGAACATAGTAAGGGTTACCCATGCATACCCATGCATTAAACTAAAGGAAAAATTATCAGAAATTGTGTAATTGCTTGCTTCCAATATAAGACGTCACCATGACTTCATGTGACGTTTGTTTACTACCCGGATAGTAATGTTTAATCAATAGTCACTCTGTGTTAATATAAGCACAGTTAATCAAGGTTTTATTACCATAGTAAGGGTTACCCATGCATACCGATGTATTAAACTACAGGAAAAATTCACAGAAATTGTGTAATTGCTTGCTTCCAATATAAGACGTCACCATAACTTCATGTGACGTTTGTTTCCTACGCTGATAGTAATGTTTTAATCAACAGTCGCTCTATGTTAATATAAGCACAGTTAATCAAGGTTTTACCAACATAGTTAGGGTTACACATGCATACTCATGTATTAAACTTAAGGAAAATTCACAGAAATTGTGCAACTGCTTCCTTCGAATATAAGACGTCACCATGGCTTTATGTGACGTTTGTTTACTACGCAGATTGTAATGTTTTAATCAAGTCACACTATGTTAATTTAAGCACAGTTAATCACGGTTTTACCAACATAGTAAGGGTTACCCAAGCATACCAATGCATTAAACTAAAGGAAATATTATCAGAAATTGTGTAATTGCTTGCTTCCAATATAAGACGCCACCATGACTTCATGTGACGTTTGTTTACTACGCGGATAGTAAAGTTTTGATCACTAGTCACTCTATGTTAATATAAGCACAGTTAATCACGGTTTTATTAACATAGTAAGGGTTACCGATGCATACCCATGCATTAAACTAAAGGAAAAATTATCAGAAATTGTGTAATTGCTTGCTTCCAATATAAGACGTCACCATAACTTCATGTGACGTTTGTTTCCTACGCTGATAGTAATGTTTTAATCAATAGTCACACTATGTTAATATAAGCACAGTTAATCACGGTTTTACCAACATAGTAAGGGTTACCCATGCATACCAATGCAATAAACTATAGGAAATATTATCAGAAATTGCGTAATTTCTTGCTTCCAATATAAGACGTCACCATAACTTCATGTGACGTTTGTTTACTACCTGGATAATAAAGTTTTGATCAATAGTCACTCTATGTTAATATAAGCACAGTAAATCAAGGTTTCACCAACATAGTAAGGGTTGCCCATGCTTACCCATGCATTAAACTAAAGGAAAAATAATCAGAAATTGTGTAATTGCTTACTTCAAATATAAGACGTCGGCATGACGTTATGTGACGTTTGTTTACTACGCAGATAGTAATGTTTTGATCAATAATCACTCTATCTTAATATAAGCACAGTTAATCAAGGTTTTACCAACATAGTAAGGGTTACCCATGCATATCCATGCATATCCATGCATTAAAGTAAAGGGAAAATTCACAGAAATTCTGTAATTGCTTGCTTGCAATATAAGACGTCACCATGACTTCATGTGACGTTTGTTTACTAAGCTGATAGTAATACTTTAATCAATAGTCACTTTATGTTAATTTAAGCACAGTTAACCACGGTTTTACCAACATAGTAAGGGTTACCCATGCATACCCATGCATTAAACTAAAGGAAAAATTATCAGAAATTGTGTAATTACTTGCTTCCAATATAAGACGTCACCTTGACGTCTTGTGGCGTTTCTTTACTACGCCGATAGTAATGTTTAGATCACTAGTCACTCTATGTGAATATAAGCACAGTTAATCAATGTTTTAACAACATAGTAAGGGTTACCCTTGCTTACCCATGCATTAAACTAAAGGAAAAATTCATAGAAATTCTGAAATTGCTTCCTACCAATATAAGACGTGAACATGACTTCATGTGACGTTTGTTTAGTATGCGGTTAGAAATGTTTAGATCACTAGTCACTCTATGTGAATATAAGCACATTTAATCACGGTTTTACCAGCATAGTAAGGGTTACCCATGCATACCTATGCATTAAACTAAAGGAAAAATTCACAGAAATTCTGTAATTGCTTGCTTCCAATATAAGACGTCACCATTACTTCACGTGGCGTTTCTTTACTACGCGGATAGTAATAATTAGATCACTAGTCAATCTCTGTTAATAAAAGCAGACTTAATCACGGTTTTACCGACATAGTAAGGGTTACCCATGCATACCTATGCATTAAACTAAAGGAAAATTCACAGAAATTGTGTAATTGCTTGCTTCCAATATAGGACGTCACCATGACGTTATGTGACGTTTGTTTACTACGCTGATAGTAATGTTTTGATCAATAGTTACTCTATGTTAATATAAGCACAGTTAATCACGGTTTTACCAACATAGTAAGGGTTACCCATGCATTTAACTAAAGAAAAAATTATCACAAATTGTGTAATTACTTGCTTCCAATATAAGACGTCACCATGACTTGATGTGCCGTTTGTTTACTACGCGGCAGTAATGTTTAGATCACTGGTCACTCTATGTTAATATAAGCACAGCTAATCAAGGTTTTACCAACATAGTAAGAGTTACCCATGCTTACCCATGCATTAAACTAAAGGAAAAATTCACAAAAATTGTGTAATTGCTTGCTTCCAATATAAGACGTCACCATGACTTCATGTAACGTTTGTTTACTACGCGGATAGTAAAGTTTTGATCAATAGTCACTCTATGTTAATATAAGAACAGTTAATCAAGGTTTCACCAACATAGTAAGGGTTACCCCTTCTTACCCATGCATTAAAATAAAGAAAAAATTATCAGAAATTGTGTAATTGCTTCCTTCAAATATAAGACGTCACCATGACGTCAACTGACGTTTGTTTACTACGGAGATAGTAATGTTTTGATCAATAGTCACTCAGTGATAATATAAGCACAGTTAATCCCGGTTTTACCAACATAGTAAGGGTTACCCATGCATACCAATGCATTAAACTACAGGAAAAATTATCAGAAATTCTGTAATTACTTGCTTCCAATATAAGACGTCACCATGACTTCATGTAACGTTTGTTTACTAAGCGGATAGTAATGTTTTGATCAATAGTCACTCTATCTTAATATATGCACAGTTAATCAAGGTTTTATCAACATAGTAAGGGTTACCCATGCATACCCATGCATTAAACTAAAGGAAAAATTATCAGAAATTGTGTAATTGCTTGCTTCCAATATAAGACGTCCCCATAACTTCATATGACGTTTGTTTACTATGAGGTTAGTAATGTTTTAATCAATAGTCATTCTATGTTAATATAAGCAGATTTAATCACGGTTTTACCAACATAGTAAGGGTTACCCATGCAAACCCATGCATTAAACTAAAGAAAAAATTATAAGAAATTCTGAAATTGCTTGCTTCCAATATAAGACGTCACCATGACTTCATGTGACGTTTGTTTACTACGCTGATAGTAATGTTTTGATCAATAGTTAGTCTATGTTAATATAAGGACAGTTAATCACGGTTTTACCAAAATAGTAAGGGTTACCCATGCATACCCGTGCATTAAAGTAAAGGAAAAATTCACAGAAATTGTGTAATGGCTTGCTTCCAATATAAAACGTCACCATGGCATCATCTCACGTTTGTTTACTATGCAGATAATAATGTTTTAATCCATAGTCACTCTATGTTAATTTAAGCACAGTTAATCACGGTTTTACCAACATAGTAAGGGTTACCGAAGCATACCGATGTATTAAACTAAAGAAAAAATTCACAGAAATTGTGTAATTGTATGCTTCCAATATAAGACGTCACCATGACTTCATGTGACGTTTGTTTACTACGCGGATAGTAATATTTTAATCAATAGTCACTCTGTGTTAATATAAGCATAGTTAATCTAGGTTTTATTAACATAGTAAGGGTTACCCATGCATACCCATGCATTAAACTAAAGGAAAAATTCACACAATTGTGTGTAATTGCTTCCTTCCAATATAAGACGGCACCATGACGTTATGTGACGTTTGTTTACTACGCTGATAGTAATGTTTTCATCAATAGTTACAGTATGTTAATATAAGCACAGTTAATCACGGTTTTACCAACATAGAAATGGTTACCTACACAAACCCATGTATTAAACTACGGGAAAAATTCACACAAATTGTGTAACTGCTTGCTTCCAATCACTAGTCACTCTGTGTTAATATAAGCACAGTTAATCACGGTTTTATCGACATAATAAGGGTTACCCATTCATACTCATGCATTAAACTAAAGGAAAAATTCACAGAAAATGTGTAACTACTTCTTTCCAATATAAGACGTCACCATGGCTTTATGTGACGTTTGTTTACTATGCAGATAGAAATGTTTTGATCTATAGTCACTCTATGTTAATTTAAGCACAGTTAATCACGGTTCTACCAACATAGTAAGGGTTACCCAAGCATACCCATGCATTAAACTAAAGGAAAAATTCAGAGAAATTCTGTTATTACTTGCTTCCAATATAAGACGTCACCATAACTTCATGTGACGTTTGTTTACTATGCGGTTAGTAATGTTTTAATCAATATTCACTCTATGTTAATGTAAGCACATTTAATCACGGTTTTACCAACATAGTAAGGGCTACCCATGCATACCCATGCATTAAACTAAAGGAAAAATTCACAGAAATTCTGTAATTGCTTGCTTCCAATTTAAGACGTCACCATGACTTCATGTGGCGTTTGTTTACTACGCGGATAGTAAATGTTTAGATCACTAGTCACTCTGTGTTAATATAAGGAAAGTTAATCATGGTTTTACCGACATAGTAAGGGTTACCCATGCATACCTATGTATTAATTTAAAGAAAAAATTCACAGAAATTGTGTAATTGCTTGCTTCCAATATAAGACGTCACCATGGCTTCATCTGACGTTTGTTCATTATGCAGATAGTAATGATTTAATCAATAGTCACTCTATGTTAATTTAAGCAGTATTAATCACGGGTTTACCAACATACTAAGGGTTACCCATACATACCCAAGCATTAAACTAAAGAAAAAATTATCAGAAGTTGTGTAATTACTTGCTTCCAATATAAGACGTCACCATGACTTCATGTGACGTTTCTTTACTGCGCGGATAGTAAAGTTTTGATCAATAGTCACTCTATGTTAATATAAGCACAGTTAATCAAGGTTTTACCAACATAGTAAGGGTTACCTATGCATACCCATGCATCAAACTAAAGGAAAAATTATCAGAAATTGTGCAATTCCTTGCTTCAAATATAAGACGTCACCATGACGTCATGTGACGGATGTAATTACTTGCTTCCAATATAAGACGTCATCATGACGACAGAAATTGTGTAATTGCTTCCTTCCAATATAAAACGTCACCATGACTTCATGTGACGTTTATTTAGTATGCGGTTAGTAATGTTTTAATCAATAGACACTCTATGTTACTAAAAGCACAGTCAATCACGGTTTTACCAACATAGTAAGGGTTACCCATGCATACTCATGCATTGAACTAAAGGAAAAATTAACAGAAATTATGTAATTACTTGCTTCCAATATAAGACGTCACCATGACTTCATGTGACGTTTGTTTACTACGTTGATAGTAATGTTTTAATCAATAGTCACTCTTTGTTAATATAAGCATAGTTAATCACGGTTTTACCAACATAGTAAGGGTTACCCATGCATACCCATGCATTAAACTAAACGAAAAATTAACAGAATTTTTGTAATTACTTGCTTCCAATATAAGACGTCACCATGACTTCATGTGAAGTTTGTTTACTACGTTGATATTAATGTTTTAATCAATAGTCACTCTCTGTTAATATAAGCATAGTTAATCACGGTTTTACCAACATAATAAGGGTTACCCATGCAAACCAATGCATTAAACTAAAGAAAAAATTAACAAAAATTATGTAATTACTTGCTTCCAATATAAGACGTGACCATGACTTCATGTAACATTTGTTTACTACGGAGATAGTAATGTTTTACTCAATAGTCACACTATGTTAATTTAAGCACAGTTAATCACGGTTTTACCAACGTAGTAAGGGTTACCCATGCATACCCATGCATTAAACTAAAGGAAAAATTCACAGAAATTGTGTAATTACTTGCTTCCAATATAAGACGTCACCATGACGTCATGTCACGTTTGTTTACTACGCTGATAGTAATGTTTTGATCATTAGTCATTCTATGTTAATTTAAGCACAGTTAATCAAGGTTTTACCAACATAGAAAGGGTTACCCATGCATACCCACGCATTAAACTAAAGGAAAAATTCACAGAAATTCTGTAATTACTTGCTTCCAATATGAGACGTCACCATGACGTCATGTGACGTTTGTTTACTACGCTGATAGTAATGTTTTGATCATTAGTCACTCTATGTTAATTTAAGCACAGTTAATCAAGGTTTTACCAACATAGTAAGGGTTACCCATGCATACCCATGCATTAAACTAAAGGAAAAATTCACAGAAATTCTGTAATTGCTTGCTTCCAATATAAGACGTCACCATGACTTCATGTGGCGTTTGTTTACTACGCGGATAGTAATGTTTAGATCACTAGTCACTCTGTGTTAATATAAGCACAGTTAATCACGGTTTTACCGACATAGTAAGGGTTACACATGCATACCCATGCATTAAACTAAAGGAAAAATTATCAGAAATTGTGTAATTGCTTGCTTCCAATATAAGACGTCACCATGACTTCATGTGACGTTTGTTTACTACGCGGATAGTGATGTTTTAATCAATAGTCACTCTGTGTTAATATAAGCACAGTTAATCAAGGTTTTATTAACATAGTAAGAGTTACCCATGCAATAAACTGAAGGAAAAATTCACAGAAATTCTGTAATTGCTTCCTTCGAATATAAGACGTCACCATGACGTTATGTGACGTTTGTTTACTACGCTGATAGTAATGTTTTGATCAATAGTCACACTATGTTAATATAAGCACAGTTAATCACGGTTTTACCGACATAGTAAGGGTTACCTATGGATACCCATGTATTAAACTAAGGGAACAATTCACAGAAATTGTGTAACTGCTTGCTTCCAATATAAGACGTCACCATGGCATTATTTGACGTTTGTTTACTATGCACATAGAAATGTTTTGATCAATAGTCACTCTATGTTAATTTGAGCACAGTTAATCACGGTTTTACCAACATAGTAAGGGTTACCAATGCATACCCATGCATTTAACTAAAGAAAAATTTATCAGAAATTGTGTAATTACTTGCTTCCAATATAACACGCCACGATGACCTCATGTGGCGTTTGTTTACTACGCGGATAGTAATGTTTAGATCACTAGTCACTCTATGTTAATTTAAGCACAATTAATCAAGGTTTTACCAACATAGTAAGGGTTACCCATGCATAACCATGCATTAAACTAAAGGAAAAATTCACAGAAATTCTGTAATTGCTTCCTTCCAATATAAGACGTCACCATGACTTCATGTGACGTTTATTTAGTATGCGGTTAGTAATGTTTTAATCAATAGACACTCTATGTTACTATAAGCACAGTCAATCAAGATTTTACCAACATAGTAAGGGTTACCCATGCATACTCATGCATTAAACTAAAGGAAAAATTAACAGAAATTATGTAATTACTTGCTTCCAATATAAAACGTCACCATGACGTCATGTGACGTTTGTTTACTACGTTGATAGTAATGTTTTAATCAATAGTCACTCTTTGTTAATATAAACATAGTCAATCACGGTTTTACCAACATAGTAAGGGTTACCCATGCATACTCATGCATTAAACTAAAGGAAAAATTAACAGAAATTATGTAATTACTTGCTTCCAATATAAGACGTTACCATGACTTCATGTGACGTTTGTTTACTACGTTCATAGTAATGTTTTAATCAATAGTCACTCTTTTTTAATATAGGCATAGTTAATCACGGTTTTACCAACATAGTAAGGGTTAACCATGCATACCCATGTATTAAACTAAAGGAAAAATTAACAGAAATTATGTAATTACTTGCTTCCAATATAAGACGTCACCATGACTTCATGTGACGTTTGTTTACTACGTTCATAGTAATGTTTTAATCAATAATCACTCTCTGTTAATATAAGGATAATTAATCACGGTTTTACCAACATAGTAAGGGTTACCCATGCATACCCATGCATTAAACTAAAGGAAAAATTAACAGAAAATATGTAATTACTTGCTTCCAATATAAGACGTGACCATGACTTCATGTGACGTTTGTTTACTACGGAGATAGTAATGTTTTAATCAATAGTCACACTATGTTAATTTAAGCACAGTTAATCACGGTTTTACCAACATAGTAAGGGTTACCCATGTATACCCATGCATTAAACTAAAGGAAAAATTCACAGAAATTGTGTAATTACTTGCTTCCAATATAAGACGTCACCATGACGTCATGTCACGTTTGTTTACTACGCTGATAGTAATGTTTTGATCATTAATCACTCTATGTTAATTTAAGCACAGTTAATCAAGGTTTTACCAACATAGTAAGGGCTACCCATGCATACCCATGCATTAAACTAAAGGAAAAATTCACAGAAATTGTGTAATTACTTGCTTCCAATATAAGACGTCACCATGACGTCATGTGACGTTTGTTAACTACGCTGATAGTAATGTTTTGATCATTAGTCACCCTATGTTAATTTAAGCACAGTTAATCAAGGTTTTACCAACTTAGAAAGGGTTACCCATGCATACCCATGCATTAACCTACAGGAAAAATTCACAGAAATTCTGTAATTGCTTGCTTCCAATATAAGACGTCACCATGACTTCATGTGGCGTTTGTTTACTACGCGGATATTAATGTTTAGATCACTAGTCACTCTGTGTTAATATAAGCACAGTTAATCACGGTTTTACCGACATAGTAAGGGTTACCCATGCATACCCATGCATTAAACTAAAGGAAAAATTATCAGAAATTGTGTAATTGCTTGCTTCCAATATAAGACGGCACCATGACTTCATGTGAAGTTTGTTTACTACGCGGATAGTGATGTTTTAATCAATAGTCACTCTGTGTTAATATAAGCACAGTTAATCAAGGTTTTATTAACATAGAAAGAATTACCCATGCAATAAACTGAAGGAAAAATTCACAGAAATTCTGTAATTGCTTCCTTCGAATATAAGACGTCACCATGACGTTATGTGACGTTTGTTTACTACGCTGATAGTAATGTTTTGATCAATAGTCACACTATGTTAATATAAGCACAGTTAATCACGGTTTTACCGACATAGTAAGGGTTACCTATGCATACCCATGTATTAAACTAAGGGAACAATTCACAGAAATTGTGTAACTGCTTGCTTCCAATATAAGACGTCACCATGGCTTTATGTGACGTTTGTTTACTATGCACATAGAAATGTTTTGATCAATAGTCACTCTATGTTAATTTGAGCACAGTTAATCACGGTTTTACCAACATAGTAAGGGTTACCAATGCATACCCATGCATTTAACTAAAGAAAAAATTATCAGAAATTGTGTAATTACTTGCTTCCAATATAACACGCCACGATGACCTCATGTGGCGTTTGTTTACTACGCGGATAGTAATGTTTAGATCACTAGTCACTCTATGTTAATTTAAGCACAATTAATCAAGGTTTTACCAACATAGTAAGGGTTACCCATGCATACCCATCTATTCAACTAAAGGAAAAATTCACAGAAATTGTGTAACTGCTTGCTTCCAATATAAGACGTCACCATGACTTCATGTGGCGTTTGTTTACTACGCGGATAGTAATGTTTTGATCACTAGTCACTCTATGTTAATATAAGCACAATTAATCAAGGTTTTACCAGATAGTAAGGGTTACCCATGCATACCCAAGTATTAAACTAAAGGAAAAATTCACAAAAATTGTGTAACTGCTTGCTTCCAATATAAGACGTCACCATGGCTTTATGTGACGTTTGTTTACTATGCAGATAGAAATGTTTTGATCAATAGTCACTCTATGTTAATATAAGCACAGTTAATCACGGTTTTACCAACATAGCAAGGGTTACCCATGCATACCCATGCATTTAACTAAAGAAAAAATTATCAGAAATTGTGTCATTCCTTGCTTCCAATATAAGACGTCACCATGACTTCATGTGGCGTTTGTTTACTACGCGGATAGTAATGTTTTGATCACTAGTCACTCTATGTTAATATAAGCACAATTAATCAAGGTTTTACCAGATAGTAAGAGTTACCCATGCATACCCATGTATTAAACTAAAGGAAAAATTCACAGAAATTGTGTAACTGCTTGCTTCCAATATAAGACGTCACCATGGCTTTATGTGACGTTTGTTTACTATGCAGATAGAAATGTTTTGATCAATAGTCACTCTATGTTAATATAAGCACACTTAATCACGGTTTTACCAACATAGCAAGGGTTACCCATGCATACCCATGCATTTAACTAAAGAAAAAATTATCAGAAATTGTGTCATTCCTTGCTTCCAATATAAGACGTCACCATGACTTCATGTGGCGTTTCTTTACTACGCGGATAGTAATGTTTAGATCACTAGTCACTCTGTGTTAATATAAGCACAGTTAATCACGGTTTTACCGACATAGTAAGCGTTACCCATTCATACCCATGCATTAAACTAAAGGAAAAATTCACAGAAATTGTGTAAATGCTTCTTTCCAAAATAAGACGTCACCATGGCTTTATGTGACGTTTGTTTACTATGCAGATAGAAATGTTTTGATCAATAGTCACTCTATGTTAATTTAAGCACAGTTAATCACGGTTCTACCAACATAGTAAGGGTTACCCAAGCATACCCATGCATTAAACTAAAGAAAAAAATCACAGAAATTCTGTTATTACTTGCTTCCAATATAAGACGTCACCATAACTTCATGTGACGTTTGTTTACTATGCGGTTAGTAATGTTTTAATCAATAGACACTCTATGTTACTATAAGCACAGTCAATCACGATTTTACCAACATAGTAAGGGTTACCCATGCATACTCATGCATTAAACTAAAGGAAAAATTAACAGAAATTATGTAATTACTTGCTTCCAATATAAAACGTCACCATGACGTCATGTGACGTTTGTTTACTACGTTGATAGTAATGTTTTAATCAATAGTCACTCTTTGTTAATATAAACATAGTTAATCACGGTTTTACCAACATAGTAAGGGTTACCCATGCATACCCATGCATTAAACTAAAGAAAAAATTAACAGAAATTTTGTAATTACTTGCTTCCAATATAAGACGTCACCATGACTTCATGTGACGTTTGTTTACTACGGAGATAGTAATGTTTTAATCAATAGTCACTCTATGTTAATTTAAGCACAGTTAATCACGGTTTTACCAACATAGTAAGGGTTACCCATGCATACCCATGCATTAAACTCAAGGAAAAATTCACAAAAAATGGGGAATTACTTTCTTCCAAAATAAGACGTCACCATGACGTCATGTGACGTTTGTTTACTACGCTGATAGTAATGTTTTGATCATTAGTCACTTTATCTTAATTTAAGCACAGTTAATCACGGTTTTACGAACATAGTAAGGGTTACCCATGCATACCCATGCATTAAACTAAAGGAAAAATTCACAGAAATAGTGTAATTACTTGCTTCCAATATAAGACGTCACCATGACGTCATGTGACGTTTGTTTACTACGCTGATAGTAATGTTTTGATCATTCACTCTATGTTAATTTAAGCACAGTTAATCAAAGTTTTACCAACATAGTAAGGGTTACCCATGCATACCCATGCATTAAATTAAAGGAAAAATTCACAGAAATTGTGTAATTGCTTGCTTCCAATATAAGACGTCACCATGGCTTTATGTGACGTTTGTTTACTATGCAGATAGAAATGTTTTGATCAATAGTCACTCTATTTTAATATAAGCACAGTTAATCACGGTTTTACCAACATAGCAAGGGTTACCCATGCATACCTATGCATTTAACTAAAGAAAAAATTATCAGAAATTGTGTCATTCCTTGCTTCCAATAAAAGACGTCACCATGACTTCATGTGGCGTTTGTTTACTACGCGGATAGTAATGTTTTGATCACTAGTCACTCTATGTTAATATAAGCACAATTAATCAAGGTTTTACCAGATAGTAAGGGTTACCCATGCATACCCATGTATTAAACTAAAGGAAAAATTCACAGAAATTGTGTAACTGCTTGCTTCCAATATAAGACGTCAGCATGGCTTTATGTGACGTTTCTTTACTATGCAGATAGAAATGTTTTGATCAATAGTCACTCTATGTTAATATAAGCACAGTTAATCACGGTTTTACCAACATAGCAAGGGTTACCCATGCATACCCATGCATTTAACTAAAGAAAAAATTATCAGAAATTGTGTCATTCCTTGCTTCCAATATAAGACGTCACCATGACTTCATGTGGCGTTTCTTTACTACGCGGATAGTAATGTTTAGATCACTAGTCACTCTGTGTTAATATAAGCACAGTTAATCACGATTTTACCGACATAGTAAGGGCTACCCATTCATACCCATGCATTAAACTACAGGAAAAATTATCAGAAATTGTGTAACTCCTTCTTTCCAATATAAGACGTCACCATGGCTTTATGTGACGTTTGTTTACTATGCAGATAGAAATGTTTTGATCAATAGTCACTCTATGTTAATTTAAGCACAGTTAATCACGGTTCTACCAGCATAGTAAGGGTTACCCAAGCATACCCATCCATTAAACTAAAGGAAAAATTCAGAGAAATTCTGTTATTACTTGCTTCCAATATAAGACGTCACCATAACTTCATGTGACGTTTGTTTACTATGCGGTTAGTAATGTTTTAATCAATATTCACTCTATGTTAATGTAAGCACATTTAATCACGGTTTTACCAACACAGTAAGGGCTACCCATGCATACCCATGCATTAAACTAAAGGAAAAATTCACAGAAATTCTGTAATTGCTTGCTTCCAATTTAAGACGTCACCATGACTTCATGTGGCGTTTCTTTACTACGCGGATAGTAAATGTTTAGATCACTAGTCACTCTGTGTTAATATAAAGAGAGTTAATCACGGTTTTACCGACATAATAAGGGTTACCCATGCATACCTATGTATTAAATTAAAGAAAAAATTCACAGAAATTGTGTAATTGCTTGCTTCCAATATAAGACGTCACCATGGCTTCATCTGACGTTTGTTCATTATGCAGATAGTAATGATTTAATCAATAGTCACTCTATGTTAATTTAGGCAGAGTTAATCACGGGTTTACCAACATACTAAGGGTTACCCATGCATACCCAAGCATTAAACAAAAGAAAAAATTATCAGAAATTGTGTAATTACTTGCTTCCAATATAAGACGTCACCATGACTTCATGTGACGTTTGTTTACTGCGCGGATAGTAAAGTTTTGATCAATAGTCACTCTATGTTAATATAAGCACAGTTAATCAAGGTTTCACCAACATAGTAAGGGTTACCTATGCATACCCATGCATCAAACTAAAGGAAAAATTATCAGAAATTGTGTAATTCCTTGCTTCAAATATAAGACGTCACCATGACGTCATGAGACGGATGTAATTACTTGCTTCCAATATAAGACGTCATCATGACGACAGAAATTGTGTAATTGCTTCCTTCCAATATAAGACGTCACCAAGACTTCATGTGACGTTTATTTAGTATGCGGTTAGTAATGCTTTAATCAATAGACACTCTATGTTACTATAAGCACAGTCAATCACGGTTTTACCAACATAGTAAGGGTTACCCATGCATACTCATGCATTAAACTAAAGGAAAAATTAACAGAAATTATGTAATTATTTGCTTCCAATATAAAACGTCACCATGACTTCATGTGACGTTTGTTTACTACGTTGATAGTAATGTTTTAATCAATAGTCACTCTTTGTTAATATAAGCATAGTTAATCACGGTTTTACCAACATAGTAAGGGTTACCCATGCATACCCATGCATTAAACTAAAGGAAAAATTAACAGAAATTATCTAATTACTTGCTTCCAATATAAGACGTCACCATGACTTCATGTGACGTTTGTTTACTACGGAGATAATAATGTTTTAATCAATAGTCACTCTATGTTAATTTAAGCACAGTTAATCACGGTTATACCAACATAGTAAGGGTTACCCATGCATACCCATGCATTAAACTCAAGGAAAAATTATCAGAAATTGTGTAATTACTTTCTTCCAATATAAGACATCACCATGACGTCATGTGACGTTTGTTTACTACGCTGATAGCAATGTTTTAATCAATAGTCACTCTTTGTTAATATAAGCATAGTTAATCACGGTTTTACCAACATAGTAAGGGTTACCCATGCATACCCATGCATTAAACTAAAAGAAAAATTAACAGAAATTATCTAATTACTTGCTTCCAATATAAGACGTCACCATGACTTCATGTGACGTTTGTTTACTACGGAGATAGTAATGTTTTCATCAATAGTCACTCTATGTTAATTTAAGCACAATTAATCACGGTTTTACCAACATAGTAAGGGTTACCCATGCATACCCATGCATTAAAATAAAGGAAAAATTCACAGAAATTGTGTAATAACTTTCTCCCAATATAAGACGTCACCATGACGTCATGTGACGTTTGTTTACTACGCTGATAGTAATGTTTTGATCATTAGTCACTCTATATTAATTTCAGCACAGTTAATCACGGTTTTACCAACATAGTAAGGGTTACCCATGCATACCCATGCATTAAACTAAAGGAAAAATTCATAGAAATTGTGTAATTACTTTCTTCCAATATAAGACGTCACCATGACGTCATGTCACGTTTGTTTACTACGCTGATAGTAATGTTTTAATCATTAGTCACTCTATGTTAATTTAAGCACAGTTAATCACGGTTTTACCAACATAGTAAGGGTTACCCATGCATACCCATGCATTAAACTCAAGGAAAAAATCACAGAAATTGTGTAAATACTTGCTTCCAATATAAGACGTCACCATGACGTCATGTCACGTTTGTTTACTACGCTGATAGTAATGTTTTGATCATTCACTCTATGTTAATTTAAGCACAGTTAATCAAGGTTTTACAAACATAGTAAGGGTTACCCATGCATACCCATGCATTAAACTAAAAGAAAAATTCACAGAAATTCTGTAATTGCTTGCTTCCAATATAAGACGTCACCATGACTTCATGTGGCGTTTCTTTACTACGCGGATAGTAATGTTTAGATCACTAGTCACTCTGTGTTAATATAAGCACAGTTTATCACAGTTTTACCAACATAGTAAGGGTTACCCATGCATACCCATGCATTAAACTAAAGGAAAAATTCACAGAAATTGTGTAACTGCTTGCTTCCAATATAAGACGTCACCATGGCTTTATGTGACGTTTGTTTACTATGCAGATAGAAATGTTTTGATCAATAGTCACTCTATTTTAATATAAGCACAGTTAATCACGGTTTTACCAACATAACAAGGGTTACCCATGCATACCCATGCGTTTAACTAAAGAAAAAATTATCAGAAATTGTGTCATTCCTTGCTTCCAATATAAGACGTCACCATGACTTCATGTGGCGTTTGTTTACTACGCGGATAGTAATGTTTTGATCACTAGTCACTCTATGTTAATATAAGCACAATTAATCAAGGTTTTACCAGATAGTAAGGGTTACCCATGCATACCCATGTATTAAACTAAAGGAAAAATTCACAGAAATTGTGTAACTGCTTGCTGCCAATATAAGACGTCACCATGGCTTTATGTGACGTTTCTTTACTATGCAGATAGAAATGTTTTGATCAATAGTCACTCTATGTTAATATAAGCACAGTTAATCACGGTTTTACCAACATAGCAAGGGTTACCCATGCATACCCATGCATTTAACTAAAGAAAAAATTATCAGAAATTGTGTCATTCCTTGCTTCCAATATAAGACGTCACCATGACTTCATGTGGCGTTTGTTTACTACGCGGATAGTAATGTTTTGATCACTAGTCACTCTATGTTAATATAAGCACAATTAATCAAGGTTTTACCAGATAGAAAGGGTTACCCATGCATACCCATGTATTAAACTAAAGGAAAAATTCACAGAAATTGTGTAACTGCTTGCTTCCAATATAAGACGTCACCATGGCTTTATGTGACGTTTGTTTACTATGCAGATAGAAATGTTTTGATCAATAGTCACTCTATGTTAATATAAGCACAATTAATCACGGTTTTACCAACATAGCAAGGGTTACCCAGGCATACCCATGCATTTAACTAAAGAAAAAATTATCAGAAATTGTGTCATTCCTTGCTTCCAATATAATACGTCACCATGACTTCATGTGGCGTTTCTTTACTACGCGGATAGTAATGTTTAGATCACTAGTCACTCTGTGTTAATATAAGCACAGTTAATCACGGTTTTACCGACATAGTAAGGGTTACCCATTCATACCCATGCATTAAACTAAAGGAAAAATTCACAGAAATTGTGCAACTGCTTCTTTCCAATATAAGACGTCACCATGGCTTTATTGACGTTTGTTTACTATGCAGATAGAAATGTTTTGATCTATAGTCACTTTATGTTAATTTAAGCACAGTTAATCACGGTTCTACCAACATAGTAAGGGTTACCCAAGCATACCCATGCATTAAACTAAAGGAAAAATTCAGAGAAATTCTGTTATTACTTGCTTCCAATATAAGACGTCACCATAACTTCATGTGACGTTTGTTTACTATGCGGTTAGTAATGTTTTAATCAATATTCACTCTATGTTAATGTAAGCACATTTACTCACGGTTTTACCAACACAGTAAGGGCTACCCATGCATACCCATGCATTAAACTAAAGGAAAAATTCACAGAAATTCTGTAATTGCTTGCTTCCAATTTAAGACGTCACCATGACTTCATGTGGCGTTTCTTTACTACGCGGATAGTAAATGTTTAGATCACTAGTCACTCTGTGTTAATATAAGGAGAGTTAATCACGGTTTTACCGACATAGTAAGGGTTACCCATGCATACCTATGTATTAAATTAAAGAAAAAATTCACAGAAATTGTGTAATTGCTTGCTTCCAATATAAGACGTCACCATGGCTTCATCTGACGTTTGTTCATTATGCAGATAGTAATGATTTAATCAATAGTCACTCTATGTTAATTTAAGCAGAGTTAATCACGGGTTTACCAACATACTAAGGGTTACCCATGCATACCCAAGCATTAAACTAAAGAAAAAATTATCAGAAATTGTGTAATTACTTGCTTCCAATATAAGACGTCACCATGACTTCATGTGACGTTTGTTTACTGCGCGGATAGTACAGTTTTGATCAATAGTCACTCTATGTTAATATAAGCACAGTTAATCAAGGTTTTACCAACATAGTAAGGGTTACCTATGCATACCCATGCATCAAACTAAAGGAAAAATTATCAGAAATTGTGTAATTCCTTGCTTCAAATATAAGACGTCATCATGACGACAGAAATTGTGTAATTGCTTCCTTCCAATATAAGACGTCACCAAGACTTCATGTGACGTGTATTTAGTATGCGGTTAGTAATGTTTTAATCAATAGACACTCTATGTTACTATAAGCACAGTCAATCACGGTTTTACCAGCATAGTAAGGGTTACCATGCATACTCATGCATTAAACTAAAGGAAAAATTAACAGAAATTATGTAATTACTTGCTTCCAATATAAGACGTCACCAAGACTTCATGTGACGTTTGTTTACTACGTTGATAGTAATGTTTTAATCAATAGTCACTCTTTGTTAATATAAGCATAGTTAATCACGGTTTTACCGACATAGTAAGGGTTACCCATGCATACCCATGCATTAAACTAAAGGAAAAATTAACAGAAATTATCTAATTACTTGCTTCCAATATAAGACGTCACCATGACTTCATGTGACGTTTGTTTACTACGGAGATAGTAATGTTTTAATCAATAGTCACTCTATGTTAATTTAAGCACAGTTAATCACGGTTTTACCAACATAGTAAGGGTTACCCATGCATACCCATGCATTAAACTAAAGGAAAAATTCACAGAAATTGTGTAATTACTTGCTTCCAATATAAGACGTCACCATGACGTCATGTCACGTTTGTTTACTACGCTGATAGTAATGTTTTGATCATTCACTCTATGTTAATTTAAGCACAGTTAATCAAGGTTTTACCAACATAGTAAGGGTTACCCATGCATACCCATGCATTAAACTAAAGGAAAAATTCACAGAAATTCTGTAATTGCTTGCTTCCAATATAAGACGTCACCATGAATTCATGTGGCGTTTCTTTACTACGCGGATAGTAATGTTTAGATCACTAGTCACTCTGTGTTAATATAAGCACAGTTTATCACGGTTTTACCGCCATAGTAAGGGTTACCCATGCATACCCATGCATTAAACTAAAGGAAAAATTATCAGAAATTGTGTAATTGCTTGCTTCCAATATAAGACGTCACCATGACTTCATGTGACGTTTGTTTACTACGCGGATAGTGATGTTTTGATCAATAGTCACTCTATGTTAATATAAGCACATTTAATCACGGTTTTACCAACATAGTAAGGGTTACCCATGCATACCCATGCATTAAACTAAAGGAAAAATTATCAGAAATTGTGTAATTGCTTGCTTCCAATATAGGACGTCACCATGACTTCATGTGACGTTTGTTTACTACGCGGATAGTGATGTTTTAATCAATAGTCACTCTATGTTAATATAAGCACATTTAATCACGGTTTTACCAACATAGTAAGGGTTACCCATGCATACCAATGTATTAAACTAAAGGAAAAATTATCAGAAATTGTGTAATTGCTTGCTTCCAATATAAGACGTCACCATGACTTCATGTGACGTTTGTTTACTACACGGATAGTGATGTTTTAATCAATAGTCACTCTGTGTTAATATAAGCACATTTAATCACGGTTTTACCAACATAGTAAGGGTTACCCTTGCATACCCATGCATTAAACTAAAGGAAAAATTCACAGAAATTGTTGTGGACAAAACTTTCACGTTTTCAGGCTAAAAAATGATTGGAAAGTTTAGATGTAACCCTGGATTAGCCTAATCATGCTTTGAAAAACTGGGCCCAGAACATTATTTTCTTTTACTAAGGCTTGCACTAAAAAGCTTGGTATTTATTGTAATTGACAGGTCTTTTGTACTAGTGAAGCATGTTAGTACTGATGTGAAAAACGGTTTATACCCAGTAGTGTGAACAGTATGTTGGTTGTGATTGTCTGGGTTAGAGTAGTCTCTAAAATGACTCCAAAGATAACTTCCACTCAGGGAGTTGAAACGTCAGCCACCAACAACAGTCTTCCTGGAGACTACTTTAACCCGAACAATCACAGCCAACATACTATACATAATTGTATAGTACTGTACTAGGTAGGTATGGTCACGGATTAGTACTGTGAATCTCATGTAGTGTCATCTTTTGGTCTACAAACTGGCCACTACACATGATCATATGAATACATGCGACCTGTCAGTGCAGAATATCTAGGCCTCACCTTCTGTAGCATTTTACTTCCATACACTTTTGTATGCTTTTCCCAAGTTCCAAATTTTCTGAAAATAAAAACAAACAAACAACAGCAACAACAGACAAAAAAGACAAAACATTAATTTTAACAACAAACAAATGACATGTTTATAATTAAAGTACCCCTTCATTAAAAGAAAAGAAAAATGGAAGAAACAAGTACAACACAACTTGGAAATATGTTCTTGACACCACTTCCGTTGGTCAGCATTCATTGCCACTAAACATAACTCACTCTAACTTAAGGTAAAATTTCATCTTGTGCACAAGCCCCATTTTTCTTGAATGTGCACAATGTATGTTATAAAAAATGCATCAAAATAGCATATACTTGAGTATCAAGTTATTGTTGCCTTTTGGTTGAGACTTGGTGTTTTGCACTTCATACAAAATCTTCACTTCAATGCACAGTTTTTGCAATGACTGCTGACCAAAAAACTAGGTAATTACATGGCTGAAAAACATATTTCCAGTGTCAATGAGTGTTGGTTCCACAAAACACTCCAGCTGTCTGTGCTTGTGGCTCTAGACCAGTTCTTTAGAATTCAGTTCTTTACTTACTTCCCTCCTACATCCTTCAGTTTCCTTGCAAACTCTTGTGAAGCTGAGGAAATATCTCCACAAAAATCTTACTAGAATAAAAAATTTCAGGATAAATCAACTCAAGAGATTTTAGTACAAAGTGACACTCAAATGAACTTCAGATCAGTGGCCACAATATTTCACAGGAGATCTCTCCTGTGAAACCTTAATAATAATAAAACTAATTAAAATAAACTAAACCTTCTCATGTCACCAAGAGAACCTTCTGACTTTGCAAGTGCCAACCAATGCATGTAATAATATAGTTTGTAGTCTTCGATCATTTTTGTACTGGGATTTTCAGAGTGCATACGATTTTATGAAATACTGGTTCTGTATAAACAACTGGTATTGCTATCAGTACAGTGATATTGATAATGATAATTTATTTGCCCTATTGAAGATATTTTCACAATAGTGTTTCTATTATACAGTTGATAAATAGGAGCAGGAGCTCTCAGGAAACCCTGTTGGGCTTTTCGAGGAGAGCCCCTGTTTACAGTTGTGATAATATATGGTATTGCCAATATTTCTTAGTTATATATATGAAGACAACTTGTGGAACTTTGACAAGAAAATTTTGTCAGTTTGATTAATTTCTTTTTTGTGGGTTTTAAAACTATCATTTTCAAAAAGGTGTTCCAAAAATTGGGTTGCACATTATACACAAATAAATACATGGTAGATGGAATTGATTGATGCATAAATCATGCATGGAATGTCTCATACCCTGAAAAGTTTGTTTGTTCTTTGCCAGTCCAGTTCCCTTATACAGTTTTTTGTTTTGCACAAGTGAAGTCTTGAATCCAGATTCATTCTCTGGCCCACTGTCACTACTACTCCCATGATCTGTTAAATGACAAAGATATATCTGATTAGGTGGCAACTCTTAGTAGCCATAATATGGCTTATTATATTCTATATATGTTTGCAATTTTTGAGAAAGTTGTTTCTCAAAAAGTGCTTAACTCCAAACGTTATAAAATTTTAATCGCTGAATAATATGCAATGACCAACGAAAGCTACAATTCAGTAGAATGCTGTTCCCTTGGAGGGATGGTCAAATGCAACGTATAATTTACTGGCATGTACATTGAATGACATGGAGGAATGATCAAATGGAATTACACAGTAATATATGAACAAATAATACTTTGTACGATCAAATGGCATGCAGTTTATGATCTAGTTGCACTTTTGTGCTGAATGCACCTCCATTAATGCTAATTAAGCAAACATGTACACAAAGATATGCATGCAAGGAATGGCACAATAGGATGTATACTCAAGGATTTAGTAATTTAGTGATTTATTGACTGGGAAACTGATAAAAGTGGGCCAATTACCCAAAGTATGCACTCCTACTGTAAACTATTGTGTAATTGTTGTTTCATCCTATAAGCAGACATTATTTTAATCTCAACTCTCTTTGTTAGCAGTACCATAAATATGTGTACCCCCTACTGTATGTAAGCAAGCCTGCCCCCCATGTAAGCAAGCCAAGTCGATCCAACTCAACCCATGTTTCCGAGTTGGGTATCATTTCGCCCCCCACTTGGTTTGAACTCCAGTATCACCCCAGGCAACCCTAGTTTTTTCCTGATTGGCCACCCTTGTACCAACTTTTGTTTTGACAATCCAATGGTTTTCTTGTGACTTGGCTCAACTTGGGAGTACTGTTTGGCCACCCGCACACAAATTCCGATTTTGCAAACTTGGATTGAGTCAGGTTGACTTGGCATGCCTTCTAGTATTAACCTTTTCACTCCGAAGCTCAAAATGCAGATTTTTCCAGCTTTTGAAAGAGAAAAGATTTGAGTGATGTAGTGAGAATCAATAGCTGAATCAGCGTGTGAATACAGTTAAGTGGCAAATTCCCCATATTCTGTTCAAAACACTTGGGAGTGAAAGGGTTAAATGATAATATGTTGTATTTTATTTTTATTGTGGCACACGAAATGATACCACATGCCAATCTCCCTGGGGGGGGGGGGGGGGGGGGGGGGAGGTACTCCCATATATTTCCTATATAGGGATGTTCCGCCCAATAGGGTATCATTTTCATGGTCTTCTGTCTTAAACAGGGTATCAAATTTTACAGTTTCGTATCTTAAACAGGGTTATTTTCCGAAGATTTTTTCCTCTTCCCCTCCCCCCTCAACCACATTTTTGCTCTCGCCATTTTCGCGCAATTTCTTCGTATGCTCCAGTGAAAACGCATGCAACGCAGGCTAACTTATCTAAACTTAGTCTTGAACAGGGTATCAAATTAGAGCACTTTGTCTTAGACAGGGTAGCAAAATTTCCATTTTTGTGTCTTGAATAGGGTCAGGGTTTTATAGAGTCGGCGCAACCCCCCTACCCAAATTCCTATCTCTGCATATGTCATAATATGAAAAGATTGACTGCACTGAATACCTTCATCTTCCGTCTTTTTTTTTTTTTTTTTTCTTTCTTTCCCGTCTGTACAATACCACCACTGACAAAGTTCAACGGTTTCGAATAATCTTTCGTCTTCCGCCCAACAAAGCTGTCCTCGTCATCCGAATCCTTTTCGGCCCACATTCCATATATCGCTTGTTCTTTCGTCATCCTCCGTTTTCTGTAGCCCAAACCCATTCCAAATCCTTGCATCAGGTCATAGTCTGTGATCCCAAACTCTTCCACCTCTTGTTCATCTTCCATCTTGAATTTAAATTACTACCTTCCGCAAAAATACCAGAAAGTGAAGTTCTCCTTCCCAGTGCAGACTATAGTGTGCTACTGAGTTCACCACATCAGTCATACAGCATTTAATTTGCCTTTAAAACAGTGTAGCCAGACCGCAACACACACGAATCTTTATCCGCCATATTGGATATATCTCGCTCCAGGCTCTGCTCTGTCAGGTACGACCGTTTAACATTTTGCCCCAGACTCTTTTGCGGGGGCATGGCGCGGGATTTTTTTATTTTGGCTGCCACTTCTTTAGCCTGAGACGGGGGCACTGGGTCAACTTTTGTATCTGTCTAAAAGGATCCTAAAGAGTGTTAATTTTTATTGAAAAATATTATCTTTTGGGTAGCGGGAATTGGTTTATGGTATGCCATTGTGCCAATGCCCGCCTCCCCCCCCCCCCCCCCCCCTGTGATAGCTGCTGATAAGTGCATTATAACAGCATCGAAATTGACATTTTTTTTGTGTGCACACATTTGACAAACTAACTACATGAAAATATTTACGAAGTGTCTCTATTAGAATTATTTGAATGGCTTGCATTATGTTGTAATGTTTAATATGCATTACAAAAAATAATGACCATCTGGCCATGATCTGGGGAAAATTAAATAATTGCCCCCCTTTGAATAAAATCTACAATGCCCCACACCCCTCCCTGCCCTAAATTTGAAATAAGCCCCTGGGACGCTTATTCCAGGATTTGCGGTAACTTTATTCCATGCAGTTTCCCAAGCATAAGTACTCTAACATTAATTTAATGGTTGTAAATGGTTGCCTGCATCATCTGTTATATTATATAATATTCTATTGCACCTTTTCACATCAAACTGGACTGATGAGTGACAGTTTATGTATGTATGTGAATGTACATAACTATATGTAAATGCATTAACAGCGTTTCATTGATAGGGTTAACGTTATGGGGACACAGAGAAACAACTGCAATAACTGGTGTTGGATTGATTTATAAAACAACTATAATACTATACTTGCTTTCCAATTGGCTTAACAACTGTGTAAGATGAGAGTATATATTTACATACTGACGTACTTATATTTGATGCATTTTATTGACTAATAATTACAATTAAAAACATTTCTTGTTCCATAAAAGAAAATAACACATTCCTGTGTAATATAGCCTCATCTAAACATGCAGGAAGTTGGGAGAACAAAAGAGTAGGGTAAGGAAACCACGAGACTGCTGTACTTCTTAATAATAATAATCACAATTATTGCTACTTCATTTGCACTTAAAATGGTCCCAGCAGTTTAATAGACCAGCTACATTTGTGGGGCATCAAAATGCCGTGAACTGCATTAACTTCTAACAGTTTACTAATTGCTACCAAAATCAGAATTTACTAAATACTGGGTGATCTGCTATCAGTTGGTAAATAAATAAACACAGCCAACTCTCTCAAGTAGCAGCATCATCCAAGTAGCCAAAAAGCAGTTAGTAGCTGCAGTGGCTTTTTTGTAAAAGAGAGTGTAGCGAACCTTAGGTCACGCATATTTACGATCGCGTTACTAATTAAGTAATAGGTTATACGTAAGCTTCGCGCACGCGCTGTAAGATATTCGTGTAGTAACCATGTCGGAATGTACACCTGAGGAGTCTCAGGAAAGGCGTAGCTCGGACGTGCTCGGCCTAAATAATAGATGACTCATAGATTGTCAGCTGGTAGGTTGAGTTCTAACAGCCTAACGCTTTCACACGTTCGCTAACCTTTGTAACCAGTTGTGCCGCGGAAATGCTTTCTGACCCTAATCGTGTTGTGGCTTTGACCTTAATTAACTTGTTTACAAGTCAGGAAATGTGCTAGCCCATCCTAGCTTGTGTACGTGCTGCTAGCTAAGCTAAGAGCATATATAAATCGGTGATTTTAGTCCAATAAACGCATTCAGTTCAAGACTCAGTTGAAGTGCTTGTTTCGACTCGCGTAACGCCCGGCTCCCGAACTTCTGCGCTCCTCGCTTCGACACGACTTGGTTTCTCCCTCTCGGCCTACTTCCACTCGGTTCGTTACAAGAGGTACCTGTACTCTTAATTTTCACCTTGAACTGCACAATAAAAAAGTTGTCCAAAATAAGATAATTATCTTCTCTATATAATAATACGCTTAGCAACCGCTGACCGCGGCTCATGTGTGTGTGTGTGTGTGTGTGTGTGTGTGTGTGTGTGTGTGTGTAACAAATTGATAATTTGGATTGGTGACGTAACAAATTAAACCGGTAATTAGATAATGTATTTGAATTTCTGACGCAACATTAATGCTCGCGTACGATCGTTAGTCATAATTACTATACCATCAATTCGAACTGAATCACCGGGAAAAGCAAGCCAGAAATCTTCTCGACCGTAGCCTTTCCGAGGACGCGAATACTGAAGGTGAGAATTCCGTCTTAGTGTAGAAATAGAATTTCAGCTCTCAGGTGTCTGGATAAGGGGCTGATGCTGCCGCATGTTCGAAAAACGGGAAGATTTTGATGTCGGACGATCGGTGGTTCGACGAGTCGAGTATGATCAAGTGGTACATGCACTGCAGGGACGTTTGTACTTTGACGCGGTAAACTGCGTTTGAGATGCTCGAAATTGAATTCAAAAAGGAGAAAAGAAAGAAAAGAATTTCGAAAAACGGGGAGCTTTTGATGTCGATTGATCGGCAATTCACCGAGTGGTACAGTCGAGTGGTTATGTACTACAGAGAGATTTTGATGTTAGGGTTAGAAAAAAGAAATCCAATCCCCGTATTTTACGGGGGTCCCGCTAGTCTCTATATAATAATACGCTAAGCAACCGCTGACCGCGGCTCATGTGTGTGTGTGTGTGTGTAACAAATTGATATAATTTCGATTGGTGACGTAACAAATTAAACCGGTAATTAGATAATGCGTGATTTAAATTTCTGACGCAACAGTATTGCTCGCGCACGATCGTTAGTCATAATTACTTTATCGTCCTTTGAATTTCTGACGCCACAGTAATGCTCGCGTACGATCGTTAGTCATAATTACTTTATCGTCAATTTGAACTGAATCGCCGGGAAAAGCAAGCCAGAAATCTTCTGGACCGTACCCTTTCAACCAAGCCCACGGGACGCGATTACTGAAGGTGAGAATCCCGTTTGACTTTAGAAAAAGAATTTCAGCTGTCACGTGTCTGGATGGCCGCATGTTTGAATCAAAGCAGCAAGGCAGCTGTAAGCTCGCGAATTTGTAAAATTTGCGGGAGTGGGTATTTAATAGAACTGGCTCAAGGCCACATCGTAAAAATTGCTCAATTTTAGGTATGTGGAAGTTCGCATCCGTTTCCGCGGGCCTCCACTTTTGCTGAACCGTGTATTCGATTTAGTCTCAGTTTTGAAAACCCTTATTTACGAGGCGGCAGAGGGTGAAAATTATAAAACTTAGACGCTCGAAATGGGAGAATTTAAAATTCTTCACCGAGTCCAAATCTTTGAACCGGAAGGAGACCTTTCGGAGTCGCACTGAAAAAAGTCTATCCGTGGCTTCATTACTCATGTCATGCACAGCTTATGTTCAACATCTACATATTCATCAGAGGCCATGATACTCCAGCCTGGGCTGCATTCAAGCTAAATACGTGCTTAAAGAAAACACGCCTTTCTTCTTTTGGCTGAGTTTCAAGTCTAATAAGTTTAAATGAAATCTGATAACTTGTTGACATTACTTGCGGTTTTGGTCAAATTCATTTTCGAATTCTTCTTCTCTCGGTTCTCTACAGCATTTTTCATTGTTGGCGAAAACTATGCGAAGCAAAGCAAATATAATCAAACGATAGAAATATTTCGACAAGCTGAAGTCACTCGATCGCGATCAGGGCTGTCAGTGGTCACGGGTCTTTGAACTTTGACTTACGCTTGTCAAACCGAGAATTTACCAAAACCTCTGTGATAATGGTTCTGAAGTGCAACAGATCTACTGGCAATTCAGGAATACAATGATAACAATCAAAATAACTCCATAACTCTTCGTTTCTTCATGCGTATTCGCTGATGCTCAAACTTCAAAGGCAATTGTTGACACAGCATGACGGACTGACTGACTGACGCAGTCTTAACTGCAATAAGATGGAATGCTTAAAAATGCCACCGCAAAAACTACTTCGACGATCGCGTTCTCGATTTTGTTGCGTTTCGGTAAGATCGATACTGCCAAAAATGGGAACAGAACGACTTCCATATTTGGAATCCATTGTTGACAGCACCGGGACACATTCCAATTGACTGGATCGCATGAAGCTTCGCTTTTCAGCACTTCGTGCTGAACGCGAGCTTAAAAACGGGGAGATTTTGATGTCGACCGATCGGTGGTTCGACGAGTCGAGTACGGTCGAGTGGTATACATGCACTACAGTACAATTTGTACTTTGACGCGGTAAACTGCGTTCGAGATGCTTGAAATGGAATTCAAAACGGAAAAGAAAAACAGAAAAAATATTAGGAAAAAAGAAATCCGATCCCCGTATTTTACGGGGGTCCCGCTAGTCTCTATATAATAATACGCTAAGCAACCGCTGACCGCGGCTCATGTGTGAAAGTGAACAATTCGGCCCAAATTCTGCACATATCCGCTCCACTATTTACAACGTCAGCCGGAAGACACCAGAAAGGCCACGGTTCTTCTGGACTGGTTACTTTTTGGCTGGTCAGCCAGTCTTGCCGAATTCTTTTTGCCAGGTTGCACTTCTTTATGCCTGCTTTACCCTTTGACTCGACCATATGACGGCTTTTCTTGCCGGCCTCTTTCCATCGACCAAGGGCTCGACGACACGAAGCGCATAAATATCCTTGCTCTTCCAAGGAAACTCGAAACATTAAACCAACGAGAAGAGGACCGGCAACCGCAAACTTTACATTTTTTAGAAACCATTTTTGACAGAGTGGCAATTTAAATTGGCCGGTGTTTACACTGCGGCCCGCGCGGATGGCGGCGTCGAATGGCGTCATATCCTTTCGCCAGTCTCTAGCATGCAGCAAGATTGGGGAGGTATGGGAATGAAATGCGCGCGCGCACGCTGTAATGATCAATGAACGCTGACGCACTGGGGTCAATAAGTTGGCGGTGAAAACGCTCGTGACGCGTCAAAAATAACTGAACGGAAAAAAATAACGGATTCACCAGGTTTTGACAGTAGTAACAGCGATGTGACAAGCAAAATGATAGGAGGGTATATTTCATATTTACGGGAGCTTGCTGGATTCGGGGCGCTGGTGTTGCTGGGATACTTTGCGTACAAACGGTACAGTCAATCAGAAAAAGGCCAGGTCAGTATGAGCAAAAGAGAACCACTAAGACATCGTCTTAAAAAAATCTTTGCGATCAATGGAATTAGAAGCATTCAAGCCTTAGCCAAACCTATGGAAAAACGTATTCGCCAGTCGACCCAAATCCCTCCCCAAATCAAGTCAAACTTGCGAAACCAGAACCGAATGCGTACGGATTGGCAATGGGTGGGCCAAACGGACTCGCAAGCTCAACTTGAGTTGGGTGGCGAAACCTGCGTTGACTGGCATGTAATTTCTTAGCTCGACCAAAGTCAACTCAATTCAATCCAAGTGGCTGCCCAAACAATACGCAAGTGCAACTTTCCCGTACTGTTTGGCGATCTTAGCATTAAGCCATACAAGGGCCTGTTGCGCAGGCTACATTAAGCCCTGGCCAAACGGACTCACAAGTTGACGCAAGTCAGCAGACTTGCGATGAGTAGGCAAACAGTAAAAACACGTGCTACTCGACTTGAGTCAATCCAAGTCGATGGCAAACGAAACACAAGTCGAAAACTTGTGTCGCCTTGCGAGACCGTTTGGGCAGGGCTTTAAGGTGGTGTTACACTGGTCGATTTGCAACGCCGATTTGCTCTAAATTCACGCAACCGTGTTGCAATTTTTTGAATCGCTTTCAAAAACTGCAACGCGCCCGATTTTTAGCGCAACATCGTATCGCTGCAAATCGTCGTTGCAAATCGACCAGTGTAACACCACCTTTAGATAGCCTACTCGAATGAAAACTGATTGTATTCTAATTCTCTTGGTTGGGAGAATCGCTATGTTCAAGAGTTTCTTGACCCTTTCACTTAAGCTCAAAATGAAGATTCTCTCAACCTTTTAAGAAGAACATGTACGAGTGATGTAGTGAGAACTGATAGTTTAATCAGCTTTCATCTAAGCAAGCTATCAAAAGTCGCTCTGCTGTATGCGCTGCATGGCCCTGGCGAGAAACTGAAGGAGAAATTTTGAAGTTGATTGCTCCTGGGACTGCAGTTCCGCAATTACAAAAAAAAAAAAAAAAATGGAAACGTAGCTTTACGTATTAAGTCACAACTCATCCCCAGCCCCAAACAGAGGAGACTCAAGTAGTCATTGCTGGTGAGACCGCTGCTCCAGGAAACGTGGGCGTTGGGTGCGAGACGACCAGAAGACGGGCATGCGCAACTAAAATAACGGCAGATGAATGCGAGATGAATCAGTCGTACAATGATGTCAATCAAACTGACAAGGGAAGAAAGGAATCGTGGAACATCCGCTCTCCGTGCGCGGTAAATGGCGGGAACAAAGCCGTGTCTGCTGTCGGGTACTCGAGCGACAGCGACGCCGACGAGGGCGAAAGACTACTGGCGCCCGATACCTCTCCGACGGGACCCGAGCCCCCGAAAAGTGTTTTCGCACGATTCATGTCCCGGATATACCCGGGCGATATTAGTAGACAACAGTAGACCAGTTCTGTAATATCAACCTTCAGTTGTCTTCGCGTAAGAAAAAAAATGTCACAAACCGCAGTAAACTATCAGTATGTTCTTAATGGCGCACAAAGGTTGCGTGGAAAACTGAGGAAACTCCTACTGTTTCTGATTAGGCCTTGACGTAATGCATCAAACTGGTGTTAAATACATGTATTCACTACTCTTACTCCAACAAAGAAGAACTTAGTCCTAGTTTCCTGTGATGGCCAGTGTTCTCCGGATTTTGAGTATCGAGGAGTTGCATCAATTTTATCAATCCTCATAGACCTGAGCAAAACAGCCGACCTTTTTAGAAAGTATAAATAACTCGAGCAATCTTCGTCAACAATGACATAAAGGGGTTCTTGGTAGTAATTCTCAAGACGAGTCACCCGTTTGGAGTACGTTTACTTACTATCGTCACTTCGATAAACATTGCAGGTGCCTGTTTGAGGCAAATAGGTCTTCAGTTTGTTTGGTGAGGTCACATGTGTCACGTGACTGGAACTGATGTGACGTCACACGTGTCGCGTGACTGATTCCGATTTGATGTTGTACAAGTCACGTGATATCACCTTGCCTCATTTCGCCAGAATCATGAGGTTCTGCAGTGAGACTGGTTTCCAGCTGCCTTGCGACTGAACAAAAGCCACGCCACGGTCTATGTAGATGGTCGCCTTTCCTACAGAGTACAACGTCTTGCCTTCGTGACGTCGGTTTGGTATCGGCATGAAAAGGACATTGTTGTCTTCAGCCTGAGAACAAAGTCGGTATGTGGTCGGTAACGTGGTCGGCATGTGATTACAAGGTCGGTATGTAGTCGATATGTGGTCGGTAACCTGGTCGGCATGTGATTATGTGGCCGGTATATAGTCGGTATGTGCTTGGTAATATGGTCGGCATATGGTCGGTCTATAGCTATCGATAGTGGTTGCTTTGGTTTTGCGTTTGCGGCGCTTTTTGATTGGTTCATACAAGTTTGGTAACATTCAGGTTTGGGGGTATTGTATTATGTTTAGGACAAATCTCCTCTTGTTCTTAAGATTTTACACTGTAAACTTTGCTGGAGGAGCCCGAGCAGTTGAAACAGGCCGAACAAATGATGTCAAACGAATACATGCTCGTCTCCTCGGATAAACTGGGAAATAGAAAACGAACAACCAACACAAAAAACACCTATATGGGAAGAAGTAAGGGCTAACACGGTTTGAAAGCCAAAGAATAAAGTTGAATAGCAAAGGAACAACAAAGTGCACGTCTTGCTAAACAGTGTAGCAAAAACGGCTAAAACCTTAAACTGATAAAATTCTACATCAAAACGAGAACATTGGAAGTGCCAGTAACAACTTTCAGGCGTGCATCGTGGCTTTTAGAATGCAAGCTGGCTCACCGTTTTCTGTACGAGGTCTTTGAAGTTGGATGGCACATTCTGTGCTGCAACACTTCTTGCGGCTTCCACCTGAGAACGGACACAAGAAACATTAAAATGGAAATATACTTTTTGTGACAGTTTTAGAATAGTTCTGTGTCCTATTAGTTGGTTCTGCACCACTCTATCTCTACTGCAGTAAAATGATCATTTCTTCAGAAAATGTGCAGCGCACCTTTTGTTTCTCAGCAGCTGCAACCGCCGCCTCCGCTTCTTTTCTATAAAAAAGTAAAGAATAACAATCATTTGCAACAACAAGAGGCATTTATTTTTTAACCCTTTCACTCCCAAGCTGAAATACAGATTCTCCCAGCCTTTTAAGAAGAAAACATATGAATGATGTAGTGGAAATCTCTATATTAAAAAAGCTTTCTTTTGAGCATGCCTGCTATTAGAAGCCAAGTTCTCTTTAATGTATTCGTCAGCGCTCGTCAACAAACCACCGAGTAAATTAGTGATCATTTATTCAGAGTTGGTTTGATTCAGTATCATTCATTGAGTGAATATCACTAAGATCGCACGCCAACAAAACACTATTAAAAGTGAATGACTCAAACTATTAACAAAAGATCATTAAGAACGCGCGTCATCAAAGCCATGAATGAATGATTCAAACACTTAACAAATAATCACTAAGAACGCTCGTCAACAAGCCACTGAGTAAACTGGTGATCATTTATTCAGAGTTCCTTTGATTCAGTATCATTCATTGAGTGAATCATTCCAACACTATACAAATGATCACCAAGATCGCACCTCAACAAACCACTATTAAAAGTGACTGACTCAAACTATTAACAAATGATCATTAAGAACGCGTGTCATCAAAGCCATGAGTGAATGATTCAAACACTTAACAAATAACCACTAAGAACTCGCGTCAACAAACCACTGAGTGAATGATTCAAACACTTAACAAATAATCACTACGAACGTGCGTCAACAAGCCACTGAGTGAATGATTCAAACACTTAACAAATAATCAGTGAGAACGTGCGTCAACAAACCACTGAATGAATGATTCAAACACTTAACAAATAATCAGTGAGAACGTGCGTCAACAAACCACTGAGTGAATGATCCAAACACTTAACAAATACTCACTAAGAACGCGCGTCAACAAACGATTGAGTGAATGAAACAAACACTTAACAAATAATCACTAAGAACGTGCGTCAACAAAGCCATGAGCGAATGATTCAAACACTTAACAAATAATCACTAAGAACGTGCTTCAACAAACCACTGAGTGAATGATTCAAACACTTAACAAATGATCACTAAGAACGCGCCTCAACAAACGATTGAGTGAATGATCCAAACACTTAACAAATAATCACTAAGAACGTGCGTCAACAAATTACTGGCTGAATGATTCAAACACTTAATAAATAATCATTAAGAACGTGCGTCATCAAAGCCATGAGCGAATGATTCAAACACTTAACAAAAAACTCACCAAGAACGCGCGTAATCAAAGCCATGAGTGAATGATTCAAACACTTAACAAATAACCACTAAGAACGCGAGCCAACAAACCACGGAGTGAATGATTCAAACACTTAACAAATAATCATTAAGAACGTGCGTCAACAAACCACTCAGTGAATGATTCAAACACTTAACAAATGATCACTAAGAACGTGCGTCAACAAGCCACTGAGTGAATGATTCAAACGCTTAACAAATAATCATTAAGATCGTGCTTCAACAAACAACTGAGTGAATGACTCAAACACTTAACAAATAATCACTAAGAACGTGCGTCAACAAGCCACTGAGTGAATGATTCAAACACTTCACAAATGATCATTAAGAACGTGCGTCAACAAACCACTGAGTGAATGATTCAAACACTTAACAAATGATCACTAAGATCGTGCTTCAACAAACCACTGAGTGAATGATTCAAACATTTAACAAATGATCACTAAGAACGTGCGTCAACAAGCCACTAAGTGAATGATTCAAACACTTAACAAATAATCAGTGAGATCGTGCTTCAACAAACCACTGAGTGAATGATTCAAACACTTAACAAATGATCACTAAGAACGAGCGTCAACAAGCCACTGAATAAATGATTCAAACACTTAACAAATAATCACTAAGAACGTGCTTCAACAAGCCACTGAGTGAATGATTCAAACACTTAACAAATGATCACTAAGAACGTGCGTCAACAAGCCACTGAGTGAATGATTCAAACACTTAAAAAATAATCAGTGAGAACGTGCTTCAACAAACCACTGAGTGAATGATTGAAACACTTAACAAATGATCACTAAGAACGTGCCTCAACAAACCATCGAGTGAATGATTCAAACACTTAACAAATGATCACTAAGATCGTGCGTCAACAAACCACTGAGTGAATGATTCAAACACTTAAAAAATAATCACTAAGAACGTGTGTCAACAAGCCATTGAGTGAATGATTCAAACACTTAACAAATAAGCATTAAGAACGTGTGTCAACAAACCACTGAGTGAATGATTCAAACACTTAACAAATAATCACTAAGAACGTGCGTCAACAAGCCACTGAGTGAATGATTCAAACACTTAACAAATAATCACTAAGAACGTGTGTCAACAAACCACTGAATGAATGATTCAAACACTTAACAAATAATCAGTGAGAACGTGCGTCAACAAACCATTGAGTGAATGATTCAAACAATTAGCAAATAATCAGTGAGAACGTGCGTCAACAAACCACTGAGTGAATGATTCAAACACTTAACAAATGATCACTAAGATCGTGCTTCAACAAAACACTGAGTGAATGATTCAAACACTTAACAAATGATCATTAAGAACGTGCGTCAACAAACCACTGAGTGAATGATTCAAACACTTAAAAAATAATCACTAAGAACGTGTGTCAACAAGCCAATGAGTGAATGATTCAAACACTTAACAAATAAGCATTAAGAATGTGCGTCAACAAGCCACTGAATGAATGATTCAAACACTTAAAAAATAATCACTAAGAACGCGCGTCAACAAGCCACTGAGTAAACTGGTGATCATTTATTCAGAGTTCCTTTGATTCAGTATCATTCATTGAGTGAATCATTCCAACACTATACAAATGATCACCAAGATCGCATGTCAACAAACCACTATTAAAAGTGACTGACTCAAACTATTAACAAATGATCATTAAGAACGCGTGTCATCAAAGCCATGAGTGAATGATTCAAACACTTAACAAATAACCACTAAGAACGCGCGTCAACAAACCACTGAGTGAATGATTCAAACACTTAACAAATAATCACTAAGAACGTGCGTCAACAAGCCACTGAGTAAATGATTCAAACACTTAACAAATAATCACTAAGAACGTGTGTCAACAAACCACTGAATGAATGATTCAAACACTTAACAAATAATCGGTGAGAACGTGCGTCAACAAACCACTGAGCGAATGATTCAAACACTTAACAAATAATCAGTGAGAACGTGCTTCAACAAACCACTGAGTGAATGATTGAAACACTTAACAAATAATCAGTGAGAACGTGCTTCAACAAACCACTGAGTGAATGATTCAAACACTTAACAAATAATCACTAAGAACGTGCGTCAACAAGCCACTGAGTGAATGATTCAAACACTCAACAAATAATCACTAAGAACGTGTGTCAACAAACCACTGAATGATTCAAACACTTAACAAATAATCAGTGAGAACGTGCTTCAACAAACCACTTAGTGAATGATTGAAACACTTAACAAATGATCACTAAGATCGTGCTTCAACGAAACACTGAGTGAATGATTCAAACACTTAACAAATGATCATTAAGAACGTGCGTCAACAAACCACTGAGTGAATGATTCAAACACTTAACAAATGATCACTAAGAATGATCACTAAGAACGTGCGTCAACAAACCACTGAGTGAATGATTCAAACACTTAACAAATAATCATTAAGAACGTGCGTCAACAAGCCACTGAATGAATGATTCAAACACTTAAAAAATGATCACTAAGAACGCGCGTCTACAAGCCACTCAATAAACTGGTGATCATTTATTCAGAGTTCCTTTGATTCAGTATCATTCATTGAGTGAATCATTCCAACACTATACAAATGATCACCAAGATCGCACGTCAACAAACCACTATTAAAAGTGACTGACTCAAACTATTAACAAATGATCATTAAGAACGCGTGTCATCAAACCACTGAGTGAATGATTCAAACACTTAACAAATAACCACTAAGAACGCGCGTCAACAAACCACTGAGTGAATGATTCAAACACTTAACAAACTAGACTGGCATTGCCAGTGAGCTCGCGGTGTGAGTTGCGTCGAGAACAGAATATACTAAAATGGAAAGTATGGGGACAAGAGTGGAACTCCCAAGAGGGACTTCCAGTTTCTCACCAGGAAAACATCACACAGTTATAGAGAACTTGGCTGTTGATACCTTGCTCAAATGAAACCTGATTAAACTATAAATTATCATTACAACACTCATACACTTGCTTCTTAAAGGTTGAGCGACCCTGCATTTTGAGAATACGTGACATATCTTTTTATGCACAATTGATTTTTGATAGTTTGACTTCGACTCTTATTTCTAACGAGAGGCCACGATTAATCCAGCCTCCGCTTCAATAATTTTGTGTTGTCTTTTATTAACTGAATACGTTTCTTCTATTAGGCTTTGAGTTTTCGTGTTCTGTGACAAGCGAGGAATGTAACACGACACTTGTTTACGTCAATATTATTGCGGTTTTGTTCACAGTGTGTTCAGTCATTTGTGAACTGCAAACTCAATGCTCAGGACTGTTTCGGTGTATTTTTCATATCTGGTATACAATGACCATTGCGAAACAAAGGCTACATGATCGAATGAAAGAAACATTTCAACAGGCAAAGTACGATAAGCAGAAGAATTTTATGAGGCAACAGATGTCATGTACAAAGTAAAGCATAAATCGCCATTGTTTTGCAGCTAAAGCTCATCGTAGCTTTGGTTTCCGTTTTTGGCCTGTTATTTTCCCAGAAGTATTTCGTGCCGCCACAGAAAGTTTCGTCGGGACTAAATATTTAGCGGCGACAGAGAAATTTGCAATCCCCAAGCGGTATCCATCAAACAATTGTTCCCTAAATCCAGTTTATCCGTGCATGTTCCACAGAGCCCAATGGTGTTGAGTTTGGATGGGATGCAGTTAACTTTTACACACAAGTAACGAGCAATTCACTGGCCACATCTCAATTTACATACATACATAAATATTTTTACTGATGCTCCCCTCAAGGGGCTTTTCAGCAACAATTTGGCTTCGCCATATTACTGTGGAGTACAGGCACTGAGGGTGGTCACTGCCAGAGATTTGTTTACGTCCTCAGTGGTTCTTTTACGTCCCCCCCCTCCCCCCCCCCGTCATCAAGTATAGAAGTATCTAGGGAGACGGGACCGCCATTTTACGTAGTCAGCCGAGCCAAGTGAAGATCTTACCATTTGCTGTTAGAAACAAAGGCAGCATCTTCTCTTCAGTTATTTTAAGACCCTGAGTGCTGGTCCGGCCGGGGTTCGAACCCGCGACCTCCCGCACGAAAGACCGGCACTCAACCAACTGAGCCAACCGGGCGGCGGTTTACGTCATCGAATATCACGTGATCATATGAACCAATCACCGTGCGCTGATTCTCGACCCAGAAGAAAAAAAAATCCATTTTTTAGCTCGCCGGGGCCACACCCCGCAAGCAATAATCACTAAGAACGTGCGTCAACAAGCCACTGAGTAAATGATTCAAACACTTAACAAATAATCACTAAGAACGTGTGTCAACAAACCATTGAATGAATGATTCAAACACTTAACAAATAATCAGTGAGAACGTGCGTCAACAAACCACTGAGTGAATGATTCAAACACTTAACAAATGATCACTAAGAAAGTGCGCCAACAAACCACTGAATAAACTGGTGATCATTTATTCAGAGTTCCTTTGATTCAGCATCATTCATTGAGTGAATCATTCCAACACTATACAAATGATCACCAAGATCGCACGTCAACAAACCACTATTAAAAGTGACTGACTCAAACTATTAACAAATGATCATTAAGAACGTGCGTCATCAAAGCCATGAATGAATGATTCAAACACTTAACAAATAATCAGTGAGATCGTGCGTCAACAAACCACTGAATGAGTGATTCAAACACTTAACAAATAATCAGTGAGAACGTGCGTCAACAAACCCCTGAGTGAATGATCCAAACACTTAACAAATACTCACTAAGAACGCGCGTCAACAAACGATTGAGTGAATGAAACAAACACTTAACAAATAATCACTAAGAACGTGTGTCATCAAAGCCATGAGTGAATGATTCAAACACTTAACAAATAACCACTAAGAACGTGCGTCAACAAACCACTGAGTGAATGATTCAAACACTTAACAAATAATCAATGAGAACGTGCATCAACAAACCACTGAGTGAATGATCCAAACACTTAACAAATACTCACTAAGAACGCGCGTCAACAAACGATTGAGTGAATGAAACAAACACTTAACAAATAATCACTAAGAACGTGTGTCATCAAAGCCATGAGCGAATGATTCAAACACTTAACAAATAATCACTAAGAACGTGCTTCAACAAACCACTGAGTAAATGATTCAAACACTTAACAAATGATCACTAAGAACGCGCCTCAACAAACGATTGAGTGAATGATCCAAACACTTAACAAATAATCACTAAGAACGTGCGTCAACAAACTACTGGCTGAATGATTCAAACACTTAATAAATAATCATTAAGAACGTGCGTCATCAAAGCCATGAGCGAATGATTCAAACACTTAACAAAAAACTCACCAAGAACGCGCGTAATCAAAGCCATGAGTGAATGATTCAAACACTTAACAAATAACCACTAAGAACGCGAGCCTATACAAATGATACAAATGATCACCAAGATCGCACGTCAACAAACCACTATTAAAAGTGACTGACTCAAACTATTAACAAATGATCATTAAGAACGTGCGTCATCAAACCACTGAGTGAATGATTCAAACACTTAACAAATAATCATTAAGAACGCTCGTCAACAAGCCACTGAGTAAACTGGTGATCATTTATTCAGAGTTCCTTTGATTCAGTATCATTCATTGAGTGAATCATTCGAACACTATACAAATGATCACCAACATCGCACGTCAAGAAACCACTATTAAAAGTGACTGACTCAAACTATTAACAAATGATCAAGAACGCGTGTCATCAAAGCCATGAGTGAATGATTCAAACACTTAACAAATAACCAATAAGAACGCGCGTCAACAAACCACTGAGTGAATGATTCAAACACTTAACAAATGATCATTAAGAACGTACGTCATCAAAGCCATGAGCGAATGATTCAAACACTTAACAAATAATCAGTAAGAACGTGCGTCAACAAACCACTGAGTGAATGATTCAAAAACTTAACAAATAATCACTAAGAACGTGCGTCAACACGCCACTCAATGAATGATTGAAACACTTAACAAATAATCACTAAAAACGTGCGTCATCAAACCACTGAGTGAATGATTCAAACACTTAACAAATGATCACTAAGAACGTGCGTCAACAAGCCACTGAGTGAATGATTCAAACACTTAACAAATAATCATTAAGAACGTACGTCATCAAAGCCATGAGCGAATGATTCAAACACTTAACAAATAATCAGTAAGAACCTGCGTCAACAAACCACTGAGTGAATGATTCAAACACTTAACAAATAATCACTAAGAACGTGCGTCAACACGCCACTGAATGAATGATTGAAACACTTAACAAATAATCACTAAGAACGTGCGTCATCAAACCACTGAGTGAATGATTCAAACACTTAACAAATGATCACTAAGAACGTGCGTCAACAAGCCA
Organism: Plumapathes pennacea; assembly: GCA_964036295.1. Lineage (NCBI taxonomy): Eukaryota > Metazoa > Cnidaria > Anthozoa > Antipatharia > Myriopathidae > Plumapathes > Plumapathes pennacea. The sequence goes on along the minus strand of OZ038464.1, from coordinate 11,739,823 downwards.
CTGAGTGAATGATTCAAACACTTAACAAATGATCATTAAGAACGTACGTCATCAAACCACTGAATGAATGATTCAAACACTTAACAAATAATCACTAAGAACGTGCGTCAACACGCCACTGAATGAATGATTGAAACACTTAACAAATAATCACTAAGAACGTGCGTCATCAAACCACTGAGTGAATGATTCAAACACTTAACAAATGATCACTAAGAACGTGCGTCAACAAGCCACTGAGTGAATGATTCAAACACTTAACAAATGATCATTAAGAACGTGCGTCATCAAACCACTGAATGAATGATTCAAACACTTAACAAATAATCACTAAGAACGTGCGTCAACACGCCACTGAATGAATGATTGAAACACTTAACAAATAATCACTAAGAACGTGCGTCAACAAGCCACTGAATGAATGATTGAAACACTTAACAAATAATCATTAAGAACGTGCGTCATCAAACCACTGAATGAATGATTCAAAAACTTAAGAAATAATCACTAAAGGCCATGTCATACGAGGCAATTTTCCCTTCCGACAACATTGCGAGACAAGTTGCAAAGTACATGGCATACGGTGCAACAAGATCGCGAAACGTTAGGAAAAGTAGGAGACTGTTCAAATTTTTCTGCAACTCGTCTCGCACTTTTATGTTGCGTTGCAACTTGCAAAGGGGGTGTCGCACGCGCAACTTCTTGTGCAACGCGTTATTAAACTGTTTGATGTTTCCGTACCTTCTCTCAGTGCTGGTTAGATAGGCGATATTTTCTCTGGCTCCGGGCTGTAGATATCCTCCTGGTGATGTTACGGCTTGATTCATCACATCCAGAGCTCGGTTGTACTGAGCTGAAATATCATCACATGCACCGCATGAAAGACCATTTTAAAAGTATGATTTTCTGAGCCGTGTATTCGCCCGGTCGGAAGCTGACGTATTCCCCAAAAACAACATGGACATGGTGGATGGTTCTCGGTGTTACAAAATGTCCTGAATCAGATCTTTGACTATTATTCACCAAATAAATGTGAACACAGCAGCTTTTTGGCGTTTGCCTACTGATGTTTGTATTTTCCCTAAATGGAGAACACGTGATCAAAATAAGTACACAGCCAATCACAGATGCTGTAATAAACACTTTCAACAACTTGGAAGCCAAAGTAATTTGCGTTTGGAAGAAACTAAGTGCTAGAAAACTTCATCGCAATCAGGTTTTGCTGTTGTTTCTGATTGGCTGAGAATGCAGCCAAGGTTTTTTAGAACAATCCAAAGGCGCAGCAAACGCAAAACCAAAGCAATATCACGATTACTTCCGATAGGTACCCGGAAACAGCACGATTACTTCCGATAGGTACCCGGAAACGGCTCTGAAGCCTCGTTAACACGAGAGGAAAACTTGGCATGGCTCAAATTTCTCTTGAATATATAGAGTTTGCAGCACAAATTTTATGACATTTCTTCTTAAATGGTCACTTGGAAATAAAAAGAAGTAGTTAGCTTACCTTTTACAGTTGGATTGCTGAGTAGATCCTCTTCAAACATCGACTTCCAGCCGATATACCTGAAATTAGAACCAGAAGACATTATTGTTTAACCCTTTAATTGCCAAGGGTGATCAACTTCGGTTTTCTCCAGCTTCAGTTTCTCACCAGAGATATACCATACGGTATGGAGAACTTGGCTTTTCATAAGCTTGCTCAGATGAAAGCCGATAAAGCTATCAGTTTTGACTACAACGTTCATACATTTTCTGTTAAAAGGTTGGGAGAGTCTGCATATTAAATTTGGAGCTAGTGAATCCGGTTAACATCACAAAACAAAGCGACCTAACTTGTTGTGTCCTAATAACTCAGAAATGTTTTGTAATCGCCTCCATAATCGTGGTGGTACTAACAACGCGGGGTACCTACCATTTCGTAACTTCGTCATAATTTGGATTACTGCTCAGCCATCCACGGAGGACCTAAAAAAAGGCAAATCGACCATCAATTAAAAACAACAGGATAGTGGATTGGAGAGCTAAGCCAAGGATCAGGACGGCTAGCCTGAATCTCAGCTACACTCCAGTTCGTACCCAGGAGAGGGGCCTTCTTAACCACAGTCCTTTGCGCGCCCAAATCATTGATCCTCCATCGTTAGTGCCTCCGAAAGTCGAAAGATAATTTAGCAATCTATTTCCGTCCAATTCGTTTGAGAAGATTAGTTTCTTTTAGTCTAAAAGCTCTGCTTACCTATTTTGCTATTGATTTATTACATTTTTCTATGTTGGGAACCAAATTTTCCCTTTTACACGTTTCCAGATGTAAACAAAAACATTGAATGATTAACTTCATATTTCTCTTTTCAGTCTCCCATCAGAGATATGTCGTAAAGTATGGAGAATTTGGCATTTGACAACTTGCTCAAATGACAGATGATTATAACATAAATTCTCTTTTCGTCACTAATAAATTTTCTTATTTTATGGTTGGGAGAATTTGTACTTTGAGTTTGGGGTTAAAGGGTTAAGCAATGTGGAGTTGAGACGTTTTATTTAAGAAATATATAACGCGTCACCGTGTAATATAGCCTCATCTAAACACGCGGGAAGTTGGGAGAACACGAGAGTAGCGTAAGGAAACTACGAGGCCGCCGAGTGGTTTCCGGCGCTACTCGTGTGTTCTCCCAACTTCCCAAGTGTTTAGATGAGGCTATATTACACGGGAACACGTTATATATTTCTTTTATAAAATAATTAGTCAAGTAAAGAACATCGCGTATCGCGTCAGCGTGTAATATACTCTCATCTAACACGGTTATTTAGCCAATCAGGGCGCGCGTAGTATCATAGTTATTTTATAATTCTTCTTAGTGTTGCCCTCTCCGTTCTCATATGGGACACAAACACAGCTAAAATACAGACACAGGCAAACCATCAAAAGCATCCAGCAAAAAAATGTGTGAATACAACGGGAAAAGCCGGGTAACTTTTGTATTGTGGACAATACTAATCGATTCCTCGCGACCTGAATAAACTTACCTGAATCCATCGGGGGAAGAAATGCTTGTCGAGAAGACTGACAAAATGCTGACGAGGAATAATGTCCTTCCAAGACATCACCCAATGAAAAGGATCTAATAGGAAAACAGAGTTTAATTTTCTTTCATTTTCATCAAAGAGAAAACTAATGATAATAATATTATTATAAAGATGATAATATTAATATTAAGGTAAAAAAAAAAAACACTTTACAGTCTGATAAACTAGTGGCCCTCTATCTACAATAACGCTAAATTAAACGAAAAAGGAGAAGGAAAAGAAGGAGAAGAAATTCTCGAAGCTGAATATAGCGCCCACTTTCTGCCTTCTGAGAGAAGGAGACGAAGACAGAGAAGGAGACGGAGAAGGAGAAGAAAATAATGGCCCAAGCTAAATATAGCCAAGACCACAATCTGCTAGAACAGGCAAGACAATTTCTCTGTATATATATCTCTTCCTTTCCACCGTCTGCCTTCTGACTAAAACCTCGCGTCTCACATGCACCGAACTTAATGCAAATGAGCAAAAACCATTGTTTGAGCTGATATGCACGAGGTTCGGTGCGTGTGAGGCGCGACGTTTAAAACGGGCCTTAGTGTCTCACAGTCCTTCTCTGCAGGATTTAGTTATCTGGTGACCTACCTAGATGCTGCTGGTGTGGATTGATAACAAACTCGCCCAGACACTGGGACAGCTTGGGATAGATTGAGCGAAGAATGAAGGCGTCCATTGAACCTTTAGAGAAAACCTGTGAGAAAATGAACCAAGTTGACCATGAAAGCCAACCACAGCACAACAGCTGGAATAAACACTATTATAGGATAGCCTTCTTGACGTCCCTTCCGTTGGTCAGCGTTCGTCGTCATTACTGTGTAACTCGGTCTAACTCGAGGTAAATTTCACCTCGTGTGCAAGCCCCGTTTCTCTTGTGTACAACATACGTTATACATAGAAAATGCACTAACTTATAGGCGAGTATCGAGTCCTAGCAATGTGTTTCTTGGCTACGTCTTGACGTTTTACGAGCGTTACACTAAACTACAAAATCTGCAATCAAATCCAGTTTTGTGCAACGACCGCTGACTCCAAAAAAGGTGACCTCGCGGTCAAAAATGTATTTTCGCGGTGTCTAGCTGGCCTGAAGTTAAATATCCCGGATGTCGGGCTAGCGAGTCTTTTTAGCGTTACACTCACATTACTCCAGGGCTGTAGGATCATTTTAGCGGACGGATCGGACGGGTGCCAGTTGGTGAGTGCAGATGCCAGTTTGTATCTTATAGGAGCGTACAGCGGTTCAAGACGCTGACCTGAAGGACAGGAAATATCAGAGTTACGTTCACGGTGTCAGTTGAAAAAAATCTTAACCATTTCTCTCCTAAGCTAAAAATGCAGATTCTCCCAACTTTCTATAAAGAAAATGTATGAGTGATGTGGTGAGAACTGATACTTTAATCAGCTTTCATCTTAGCAAACTATCAAAAGCCAAGTTCTCCATAATGTATGATATATTTCTGGTGAGAAACTGAAGGAGAAAATTATAGATGACCACTCAAGTTTGTACCTATGAGAGGAAGCCAGGGATGGATCCAAGCGTGGATAGGCACCGTGTCCGTCAGAGGATTCCATGAGTCCACATTCACCTGGAGATAAAACAACATAGTAACAAATATACCACAAACAAAAAAGGTTGTGTCTTGTTTTGAAAGTATGTTTTAATCCAACTGTGTTTATTTGCGGACCAAAACCCCATTTACAAGTGCTAAAAAATGTCACGGCACCCCCAAACGTTAGCACGGTACCATTGTTTTTTTCAGCACGACACCCCTAATACGGTGCAGTCCAAACTTTATTGACGTACTGGTGCTTGAATTTTAAGGGTGCCGAGGCTACCTTAATCTGGTTTCAGAGGTCCTTAAATTACTCCTTCATGAATTTCCGACAAGAACGACGGCGACAAAGCGAGCGGAAAGGACCTCTGGGCGCGCGAGGTAGCAACATCAGAGGTTCCCTCGCCACCGTTCGCCTTTGCCGCTCTTTGCCGAGCCTTCGCTGCCCTTCATTGGCAAGCGAGGAACCTCTGGAACCAGAGAAAGGCTACCCAGGTACCGTGCTAACTTTTAAGGGTGTCGTGCCATTTTTTAGCGCGTGTAAATTGGGTTCAAAGTTCAGGATTAACCTTGACACACCTGTAAGCGAGGCAGAATCAACTGGTCTATGATGTTGTCCATGATCCAAGACGGTAGAACTGGTAACCAGTGCTCAATCAGTTCTATCATTGGATCGCAGTACTGGCAATGCCACGCACTGAATAACAAGGGAAACATTGGATTGAAGCTATTCTGCTTGATTTATTATCTAGACGTTAATGAAATTTTCAAGGACTGTTGTCTAAATTCAAGGACCTCTCAAGGCATCATACAAATTCAAGGGCTTTAGTCAAGACAAGCACTTAAATTAAAGGGCTTTCCAAGATTGTACAAGTCCTGAAGAGTCAAACACTTGTGAGTTTTTCTGGCAACGTACCTTATTGTTGAGCGGAGGAAAGGCATCCATACTTCCCAGATGAGCCGGTCGTAAATATCCATGCTGTGCGGAGATAAAGGTACAGTTAAACCTCTCTACAATGGCCTGGGGACGACACCGCGAAAATACGTTCTTGACGTCACTTCCGTTGGTCAGCGTACGTCGCTATTACTATCAAAGTTGCTGAATGTTTAGCCTGTGAACAGGCTCTCTTTTTTACGGCCGCACGGAGTCTGGGAGAGAGTTCCCCTCCCCAACAAATTCTCTCCCAGACTCCGCACGGCCGTAAAAGAGAGAATGTTGTGTGCTACCATAAACAAATACTGACAACAATTTCACAGCAACTACCCATCGTGAATAGTTTTTTGTTTCTACTGTGTTCTCACTTAGCAGAGTCTGGAATGTTTCCTTGAGTGTTGAGAGTGAATCCGGTCGATTTATCGCTCTGCAGTAAGTCTTTCCACCTCTTGATGACGTCCATTCCATGCGTGGGATTTGCCAGGGGATTCCAGCTCTGGAAATGAGCCCTGATCTGTGAACACCACAAGAGAAAATGTTGGTAACTGTTTATGCGAAGCTGGTCCGGTCCGTTAGGTCCATTTACACACTGATGCGAGTTTTGCTGTCGCATGCTACCCTAGTAACGACACGCTTACTAACACGCAAATCGCATCAGGCAAATCGGCCCTGCAGTATAACAATCATATCGTAAGAGTGTCGTAAGGGGGTCGCAGGCGACAGACGCAAATTCAAATCGTAGCGTATAAATCGGCTCTTTTACAAGCACGACCTACAGATATCTGGTGGAAAACTGCTGTCTGTGTATTGAAATAACATCACAAAATGCTCAAAACGTGCTCTGAATATAAGAACATTTGTTATGTGTGAGGTTAAAAGACAATACTATGCAGTGTTTTATATTTTACAACGAACTTCAATCAACAAATGTTACAGGGGATACAAAGCTAATCCCGTGGTATTAGTGAATCTGTAGAGCTGTGTCACTTACCAAAGGGAAAACCAAGGGGATTGCCAGGGTTGACAGGTCGTACATCTGTGAACCAACAAGAAAACGTGAAATACACGCTGTTCAACGCGGATACACTTTTTTTGTGAGTGAAGAGTTTATCTGTGTACTTGAATAATCTATTCATTCACAGCTTACTCAAGCCCTCACATCTAGCCAGCTAACTGACTAACCAGCCATTGAAATAGTCTCTGTTACTTCCTCAATTACGCTCTTATTCGCTAATTTTGTTGCAAATTCATTCACTCGCGCACTCAATCACATTCACTCACTAACTCCGTTATTCACTCCGTTACACCCATTTGTTTCATACATTCATTCATTCATTCATTCATTCATTTATTCATTCAGTGCGCTCTTTATTCACATTCTTGTAAACAAATTATCATAGCTGATTGCTAGTAACACTTGCCCTGTATTCTTCATAGTGTTCTTCCTGTAGCATTCTGAATATGTCCTCACACAGTGACAACGACATGGGCTCATGGTTTGATGATAGAGAATGTTTTTTACATCTGAAGATAAGAGGGGAGGGTCATGAATTCAATGCCATCATTGTGACGTAACGTTGTTAAGTTGACCGCTGCATTGCATTTTGTAATGTTCGTGCGCATGTGCCATGTGCACAACACCTCGTGTTTTGAATGTAATTAAAGTAGTTGATTTTTGTGTTGAACTGAAGACGCGTCCTGTTTAACTACGAGCAGCAAGCTTAAACATCGCGACAATCATATCGAGCTTCACTCTCGGGCAACTGTTCGCTTCTCGGAACAGATAATATCCTCGGACAAATATCCGCAATTTCCTCGCCACAAGTAGGTAATTGTTTATTTAACCTGCGTGTCAGGCCAAGCATTCTTCTTCGAGTGCAAGGTTGAGGATGGCTTGGTCCCAGCGGGGAAAAGAGGAGGTACCCCTTTCATATACCTTTTAATGCGATTGTTGCAATTTTTTAAGGAAGTCGTTTTTAACGACCTTACGAAAGCCCTGCCGAAATATTTCTGCATAACGAAAGGACTGAAATTCCTACCTTTTATTTACCTCCATCCTCAAAAAGGTACGGCCCCTTTCATACACCTCTAGCCTGAAAAAGGCACCCCTTTCGCATACTTCCAGCCTCAAAAAGGTATCCCTTTCGGCCGAGCCTCCACGTGTACTACACTATAGGGAATACCCCCCCCCCCCCCCACCCCCCTTCCCCGGGAGGAAGGAGGGGGGGGGGGTACTCCCTCCGGAGCTTTGGTTCCAATTGGTCGAACAGTGATTGAGGATGGCTTAGGTTGACGTGGCAAGGGATATTACTCTAATTACCTGTCAATCAGCTCCATGACTTCAATCAGTTTGTTGATTTGCTTCTCTTCTTGTTCCAACTGAGCGGACATTTCTCCCTCTCATGTTTTAAGTTCACCACAAGGTCTCTCTCATGTCTCAGTCTGCGCAGGAAAAATCAACATCTCAGCACACATTCAGGTCAATAACAAAATCAAATATTACCACAGCAGTCACAACTTACTTCCTGAGTAAGCAAATTAAGCCATGTCCAACTCTATCCAAAATAGTTAACCATCGTTTTAAAAACATTTTAAGGGTTACCAATGGTTACCCATGTAATAAACTAAAAAGATTAATAGAATATGTGTAACTAGCGAGACCCCCGTAAAATACGGTGATCGGATTTCTTTTTCCCAATATTTTTTCTTTTTTTCTCCTTTTTGAATTTCATTTTGCGCATATCGAGCGCAGTTTAGAGTGCCCAAGAACAAACTTCTATAGTGCATTTACCAATTAACCGTACTTAAAATATTCCCGTTTTTCGAAATTCTTTTCTTTCTTTTCTCCTTTTTGAATTCAATTTTGAGCATCTCAAACACAGTCTACCGCGTCAAAGTACATACTTCACTGTAGTGCATGTACCACTCAACCGTACTCGACTCGTCGAACCACCGATCGATCGACATCAAAATCTCCCAGTTTTTCGAACATGCGGCAGTACATGATTCTAATATAAGACGTCACCATCACGTAATGTGACGTTTGTTTACTGCACCGATAGTAATGTTTTAATCAACAGCCACTCTGTGTCAATATAAGCACAGCTAACCGTGGATCTACTAACATCTAAGGGTTCCCTATGGTTATCCATGCAATAAACTAAAAAGTAATTTAACAGAAGTCTTGTAATTACATGCTTTGATTAAAAGGCGTCACAATGACGTCATGTGACGTTTGTTTACTACGTGTATAGTAATGTTTTAATCAACAGCCACTCTGTGTCAATATAATGACAGTTAACTATGGTTTCATTAACATTTTAAAGGTTACCCATGGTTACCCATGTATAAACATTAAGAAACATTCAACAGAAATGGTTTGTTTACATGCTTTTATTATAAGGGGTCATAATGACGTCATGTGAAGTTTCTTTACTCTACGGACAGTAATGTTTCAAACAACAGCCACTCTGTGTTAATATAAGCACAACTAACTGTGATTCTACTAAGACATTAAGGGTTAAACATGGATACCCATGCATTAAACTAAAAAAAAAATTAACAAAAATCGTATAAATACATGCTTTTATTATAAGGCGTGATCATGACGTCATGTGACGTTTGTTTACTGTACGGACAATGATGTTTTATTCAATAACATAGTAAGGGTTACCCATGTATTAAACTAAAAATAAATAAAACAGAAGTTGTGTAATTACATTCTTCTTTTATAAGAGTCACCATGACGTCATGTGACGTTTGTTTACTACGCCGATAGTAATATTTTAATTAATAGTCACTCTATGTTAAATTAAGCACAATTAATCACGGTTTTACCAACATAGTAAGGGTTACCCATGCATACCCATGCCTTAAACTAAAGGAAAAATTATCAGAAATTGTGTAATTACTTGTTTCCAATAAAAGACGTCACCATGACTTCATGTGACGTTTGTTTACTGCGCGGATAGTAATGTTTTAATCAATAGTCACTCTATGTTAATATAAGCACGGTTAATCACGGTTTTTTAATGTTGTTAAAACAACATTTTAAGGGTCACCCATGCATACCAATGCATTAACACCAAAGAAAAAATGATCAGAAACCGTGTAATTACTTGCTTCCAATATAAGACGTCACCATGACGTCGTGTGACGTTTGTTTACTACGCCGATAGTAATATTTTCATCAATAGTCACTCTATGTTAATTTAAGCACAGTTAATCACGGTTTTACCAACATAGTAAAGGTTACCCATGCATACCCATGCATTAAACTAAAGCAAAAATTCACAGAAATTGTGTAATTACTTGTTTCCAATAAAAGACGTCACCATGACGTCATATGACGTTTCTTTACTGCGCGGATAGTAATGTTTTAATCGATAGTCACTCTATCTTAATATAAGCACGGTTAATCACGGTTTTAACAACATAGTAAGGGTTACCCATGCATATCTATGCATTAAACTAAAGGAAAAATTCACAGAAATTGTGTAATTGCTTGCTTCCAATATAAGACGTCACCATGACTTCATGTGACGTTTCTTTACTACGCGGATAGTAATGTTTTAATCAATAGTCACTCTGTGTTACTATAAGCACAGTTAATCACGGTTTTACCAACATAGTAAGGGTTACCCATGCATACTCATGCATTAAATTAAAGGAAAAATTCACAGAAATTCTGTAATTCCTTGCTTCCAATATAAGACGCCACCATGACTTCATGTGATGTTTGTTTATTACGCGGATAGTAATGTTTTAATCAATAGTCACTCTGTGTTAATATAAGCACAGTTAATCAAGGTTTTATTAACATTTTAAAGGTTACCCATGCATACCCATGCATTAAACTAAAGGAAAAATTCACAGAAATTGTGTAATTGCTTGCTTCCTATATAAGACGTCACCATGACGTCATGTGACGTTTGTTTACTACGGGGATAGTAATGTTTTGATCAATGCTCACTCTATGTTAATATAAGCAGAGTTAATCACGGTTTTACCAACATAGTAAGGGTTACCCATGCATACCCATGCATTAAACTAAAGGAAAAATTCACAGAAATTGTGTAATTGCTTGCTTCCAATATAAGACGTCACCATGACTTCATGTGACGTTTCTTTACTACGCGGATAGTAATGTTTTAATCAATAGTCACTCTGTGTTACTATAAGCACAGTTAATCACGGTTTTACCAACATAGTAAGGGTTACCCATGCATACTCATGCATTAAATTAAAGGAAAAATTCACAGAAATTCTGTAATTGCTTGCTTCCAATATAAGACGCCACCATGACTTCATGTGATGTTTGTTTATTACGCGGATAGTAATGTTTTAATCAATAGTCACTCTGTGTTAATATAAGCACAGTTAATCAAGGTTTTATTAACATTTTAAAGGTTACCCATGCATACCCATGCATTAAACTAAAGGAAAAATTCACAGAAATTGTGTAATTGCTTGCTTCCTATATAAGACGTCACCATGACGTCATGTGACGTTTGTTTACTACGGGGATTGTAATGTTTTGATCAATGCTCACTCTATGTTAATATAAGCAGAGTTAATCACGGTTTTACCAACATAGTAAGGGTTACCCATGCATACCCATGCATTAAACTAAAGGAAAAATTCACAGAAATTGTGTAATTGCTTGCTTCCAATATAAGACGTCACCATGATGTCATGTGACGTTTGTTTACTACGCAGATAGTAATGTTTTGATCAATAGTCACTCTATGTTAATTTAAGCACAGTTAATCAAGGTTTTACCAACATAGTAAGGGTTACCCATGCATACTCATGCATTAAACTAAAGGAAAAATTCACAGAAATTCTGTAATTGCTTGCTTCCAATATAAGACGCCACCATGACTTCATGTGATGTTTGTTTATTACGCGGATAGTAATGTTTTAATCAATAGTCACTCTGTGTTAATATAAGCACAGTTAATTAAGGTTTTATTAACATTTTAAAGGTTACCCATGCATACCCATGCATTAAACTAAAGGAAAAATTCACAGAAATTGTGTAATTGCTTGCTTCCTATATAAGACGTCACCATGACGTCATGTGACGTTTGTTTACTACGGGGATAGTAATGTTTTGATCAATGCTCACTCTATGTTAATATAAGCAGAGTTAATCACGGTTTTACCAACATAGTAAGGGTTACCCATGCATACCCATGCATTAAACTAAAGGAAAAATTCACAGAAATTGTGTAATTGCTTGCTTCCAATATAAGACGTCACCATGATGTCATGTGACGTTTGTTTACTACGCAGATAGTAATGTTTTGATCAATAGTCACTCTATGTTAAATTAAGCACAGTTAATCAAGGTTTTACCAACATAGTAAGGGTTACCCATGCATACCCATGCATTAAACTAAAGGAAAAATTATCAGAAATCGTGTAATTGCTTGCTTCCAATATAAGACGTCACCATGACTTCATGTGACGTTTCTTTACTACGCGGATAGTAATGTTTTAATCAATAGTCACTCTGTGTTACTATAAGCAAAGTTAATCACGGTTTTACCAACATAGTAAGGGTTACCCATGCATACTCATGCATTAAACTAAAGGAAAAATTCACAGAAATTCTGTAATTGCTTGCTTCCAATATAAGACGCCACCATGACTTCATGTGATGTTTGTTTATTACGCGGATAGTAATGTTTTAATCAATAGTCACTCTGTGTTAATATAAGCACAGTTAATCAAGGTTTTATTAACATTTTAAAGGTTACCCATGCATACCCATGCATTAAACTAAAGGAAAAATTCACAGAAATTCTGTAATTGCTTGCTTCCAATATAAGACGCCACCATGACTTCATGTGATGTTTGTTTATTACGCGGATAGTAATGTTTTAATCAATAGTCACTCTGTGTTAATATAAGCACAGTTAATCAAGGTTTTATTAACATTTTAAAGGTTACCCATGCATACCCATGCATTAAACTAAAGGAAAAATTCACAGAAATTGTGTAATTGCTTGCTTCCAATATAAGACGTCACCATGATGTCATGTGACGTTTGTTTACTACGCAGATAGTAATGTTTTGATCAATAGTCACTCTATGTTAATTTAAGCACAGTTAATCAAGGTTTTACCAACATAGTAAGGGTTACCCATGCATACTCATGCATTAAACTAAAGGAAAAATTCACAGAAATTCTGTAATTGCTTGCTTCCAATATAAGACGCCACCATGACTTCATGTGATGTTTGTTTATTACGCGGATAGTAATGTTTTAATCAATAGTCACTCTGTGTTAATATAAGCACAGTTAATCAAGGTTTTATTAACATTTTAAAGGTTACCCATGCATTAAACTAAAGGAAAAATTCACAGAAATTCTGTAATTGCTTGCTTCCAATATAAGACGCCACCATGACTTCATGTGATGTTTGTTTATTACGCGGATAGTAATGTTTTAATCAATAGTCACTCTGTGTTAATATAAGCACAGTTAATCAAGGTTTTATTAACATTTTAAAGGTTACCCATGCATACCCATGCATTAAACTAAAGGAAAAATTCACAGAAATTGTGTAATTGCTTGCTTCCTATATAAGACGTCACCATGACGTCATGTGACGTTTGTTTACTACGGGGATAGTAATGTTTTGATCAATGCTCACTCTATGTTAATATAAGCACAGTTAATCACGGTTTTACCAACATAGTAAGGGTTACCCATGCATACCCATGCATTAAACTAAAGGAAAAATTCACAGAAATTGTGTAATTGCTTGCTTCCAATATAAGACGTCACCATGATGTCATGTGACGTTTGTTTACTACGCAGATAGTAATGTTTTGATCAATAGTCACTCTATGTTAATTTAAGCACAGTTAATCAAGGTTTTACCAACATAGTAAGGGTTACCCATGCATACCCATGCATTAAACTAAAGGAAAAATTATCAGAAATCGTGTAATTGCTTGCTTCCAATTTAAGACGTCACCATGACTTCATGTGACGTTCGTTTACTACACGGATAGTAATGTTTAAATCAATAGTCACTCTATGTTAATATAAGCACAATTAATCACGGTTTTACCAACATAGTAAGGGTTACCCATGCATACCCATGCATTAAACTAAAGGAAAAATTATCAGAAATTGTGTAATTACTTGTTTCCAATAAAAGACGTCACCATGACGTCATGTGACGTTTGTTTACTGCGCGGATAGTAATGTTTTAATCGATAGTCACTCTATGTTAATATAAGCACGGTTAATCACGGTTTTAACACCATTTTAAGGGTCACCCATGCATACCCATGCATTGACACTAAAGAAAACATAGGTCCGCAAAGCGTACGTGAAGCTATTTGCTAGTTGATGATAGTCTATGATAGGTAGTTCGTGTTACAACGGGGAACGAACTATCATCGAATATTATCACCGCTTGATCGGGGTTTTACACTATGTTCTACTATGCCAGCTACGTATTATGCATGACCAAACACAAATGCACAAACATGACAGTTTATTTTATGATTATTTTGAGCTGATCGACATAAAAGGAGGAAAGTATAGCTTGCCAAAATAGTTCAAGTCGTAAATTTCTGCGAGGTAAGCCAGACTTTGACTTGTTATAGTAGTTTCGTATTAACGTAACACACTCCAGCCAAACAAACCTGTTTCTCGTGCTCTTCGAATGGTGGTGTAGTGTCCTGTCCACGTGATCCTTAGTTATAGATTAACGGATTAATAGAACGGGAGTTCGAGAATAAAGTATGTCAGCAAACCATGCGGTCTCATAACTCTACAGGCACCTATACATCTATGGGAAACCACTAACGGTGTACACAGACCACAAGCCACTTATCGCCATCTACGGGAATCCAGCATCTCAGCCCCCAGCCCGCATCCAGAGATGGGCACTGAGACTGCAACCATATCAGCTCACCGTAAGGTACCGGCCAGGTGACGGCAATCCTGCAGACTACATGTCGAGACACCCCGCTAAGTCGATACCGACACACAGTAGACAAGAGAAAGTTGCAGAAGAATTTGTCGACTACATCACCGCCACATCAACACCCAAGGCGCTTCAACTCCAAGACATCGAGGATACTACAAAACAAGACCCTACACTCAGTGCAATAACAGATGCACTACGCACAAGCAACTGGTCCAAAGCAGCCAAAAATCCAGGCATCAACGCATCTGCATACCGAGCAATGGAGAGAATGAAGAACGAGTTAACAGTTGGACTAACATCCCACGTCATAATACGGGGAAGCAGGATCGTAATCCCTGACAAGCTACAGCACACAGTGGTAGATCTCGCCCATGAGGGACATCAAGGGATCGTCAAGACAAAGGCCCTCCTGCGTGAGAAAGTCTGGTTCCCAGGCATCAACAAATTGACAGAGGAGCGAGTCAAATCCTGTCTTGCATGCCAAGCAGCAACGCCCGAGAAGAAACTGGAACCGCTGAACATGTCCCCGCTGCCCCAAGCGCCCTGGCAGGAAGTCAGCATCGACTTCAAGGAACTATCAAGTGGAGACTACCTACTCGTTGTAATGGATGACTACTCCAGATATCCCATCGTAGAAGTAGTACATACCACAGCAGCCAAGGTAGTCATCCCACGACTAAACAAGATCTTCTCAGAATTTGGGATACCAGAGGTCGTCCGATCAGACAACGGACCATCATACAACAGCCAAGACTTCCGGGACTTTGCTGACTCCCTGGGATTTAAGCACAGGAAAGTCACCCCCCTATGGCCGCGAGCCAACGGTGAAGTAGAGCGCTTCATGAGGACCATCAAGAAGACAGTCAACACAGCCAAAACGGAGAGCCGACCCTGGAAGGAAGAACTGTGCAAGTTGTTACGCAACTACCGAGCAACGCCACACACTACCACAGGGAGAACCCCAGCAACAGCTATGTTCAACCGGCAGATGCGCATCAAGCTGCCTGAACTGCCAACCACCAACACTGACCCCGCAGCAATCGGACGCATGATGTTGCTGCGAAGAGGAAGATGAAGGCCTACGCAGACAAGAAAGCCCACGCCCGGCCTAATGTCATCACAGAGGGAAGCTCCGTAATCGTAAAGCGAGACCCTTCATACAGGAAATCCGGGAACCCTTATGACTCAAGGCCGTATGTGGTGACCCAGCGCAAGGGATCCATGATAACTGCCACAAGGGAAGGCAAAACAGTGACGCGCAACTCATCTTTCTTCAAGCCTGTGAAGGAGAATGCACCTGCAGAGATGGAATAACCGGATGCGCTGACGGATACTGGAGAGGATCAAGAGGAAGCTGACCATCCAACCATCGAGAGCACCGAACAAGCCGTAGACATGCCAGAGCCAACTCAACCACCAGAGGTTTTGAGCCAACCAGACACCAAAATAGCCCGACGGTACCCCCAACGAACCACAAGACACCCTCCAAGGCATCTGGCGGACTATGTCACAAATACCTAGAGCTTACAGAGGACACATGTTTAATTTCTGAGCTCGTGAGGAAACGCGACGTTGTTTCAGACTGTTAACGTTTACATTTGTTTTGTTCATTATAATAGGCAATTAAGAGGAACTCAGCACTTAAGGACTTCAATCCCTTTAATCTCCTAAGGACGTTGATTTGTATTTCCAGTTAGGGAGGAATGTAGTGTCCTGTCCACGTGATCCCTAGTTATAGATTAACGGATTAATAGAACGGGAGTTCGAGAATAAAGTATGTCAGCAAACCATGCGGTCTCATAACTCTACAGGTGGTGAAATAGATTCACAGTAAAATTTCCTGTCGACTATTCAGTCGAATTTTCATTAGCGACAAAACCAGCTAGAGACAATTTTTGTAAACAAACTCAGACAAACCACCAGTCGATCTGGTCATGAAATCATGTGTCAACAAACATATCATGCGAGGTAAACCAGATTTTGACTCGTTATAATAGTTTCGTAACGTAACACACTCCAGCCGAACAAATCTGTTTCTCGTGCTATTCGAACGGTGGTGAAAAGGATTCACAGTAAAATTTCCTGTCGATTTTTCATTAGTGACAGAATCCGCTCGAGAATATTTTATAAACAAACAACTCAGACATACCACAGTCCATCTGTATTTGCAATTATGACATGAAATCATGTGTCAACAAACATATCAGCGAACGCAAAAAAACTCGGAATAAGCTTTTACCTTTGCCAAAACATATGTCATGGTCACACCATACAGCTGTGTTCCTTCTTTTGTGAGCGGAGCGTATATTCGCAAATGTGTCCAGAAATGTCGCTCTAAATGTGAATCTGTGTCGCCTGTTTGCGAGATACTACGGATATGTCAGCCGGGGGCTGAAGGGGGAGCAGATTTCCACATGCAACCAAAGAATCGGCAACGCTCACAACCGCCATTAAATAATGCCTTGAATTTCCACGTGCGAGAGAGCCAATTATATTTAGAAAACCTCTCCCTGGAGAGGTAATTTAGCTTCTGACATTCTGTCGCAAAGTTATAACATTAGCACGGAAACCCTTTACTGGACATCTCTCTGTGCATTCCTTGTATTAAATAGATAATAAAAAACAAACTTTCTCAAAGAACCTGTACCACGGCGGCTTTTATATGGATAACACTTCATGCTCCTCCCCCCTCAGTAGTTTTTGCCACGTAGAGGGGGAGCATTTTAATGACCTAAAGACATGGGCCGAACGGCTATTCAACTATCGCCCAAACGCCGAAATAGAAGCTATTTGCATATTGCAAATAGCTTCAAAAATTTTCAGAAACTGTGTAATTACTTGCTTCCAATATAAGACGTCACCATGACGTCGTGTGACGTTTGTTTACTACGCCGATAGTAATATTTTAATTAATAGTAACTCTATCTTAATTTAAGCACAGTTAATCACGGTTTTACCAACATAGTAAGGGTTACCCATGCATACCCATGCATTAAACTAAAAGAAAAATTCACAGATATTGTGTACGTGCTTCCTTCCAATATAAGACGTCACCATGACGTCATGTCACGTTTGTTTACTACGCTGATAGTAATGTTTTGATCAATAGTCACTCTATGTTAATATAAGCACAGTTAATCACGGTTTTACTAACATAGTAAGGGTTACCCATGCATACCCATGCATTAAACTAAAGGAAAAATTATCAGAAATTGTGTAATTGCTTGCTTCCAATATAAGACGTCACCATGACTTCATGTGGCGTTTGTTTACTACGCGGATAGTAATGTTTAGATCACTAGTCACTCTGTGTTAATATAAGCACAGTTAATCACGGTTTTACCAACATAGTAAAGGTTACCCATGCATACCCATGCATTAAACTAAAGGAAAAATTATCAGAAATTGTGTAATTGCTTGCTTCCTATATAAGACGTCACCATGACTTCATGTGACGTTTGTTTACTACGCGGATAGTAATGTTTTAATCAATAGTCACTCTGTGTTAATATAAGCACAGTTTATCACGGTTTCACCAACATTGTAAGGGTTACCCATAAATACCCATGCATTAAACTAAAGGAAAAATTCACAGAAATTGTGTAATTGTTTGCTTCCAATATAAGACGTCAGCATGACGTTATGTGACGTTTCTTTACTACGCTGATAGTAATGTTTTGATCAATAGTCACACTATGTTAATATAAGCACAGTTAATCAAGGTTTTATTAACATAGTAAAGGTTACCCATGCATACCCATGCATTAAACTATAGGAAAAATTCACAGAAATTGTGTAATTGTTTGCTTCCAATATAAGACGTCACCATGACGTCATGTCACGTTTGTTTACTACGCTGATAGTAATGTTTTGATCAATAGTCACTCTATGTTAATATAAGCACAGTTAATCACGGTTTTACCAACATAGTAAGGGTTACCCATGCATACCCATGCATTAAACTACAGGAAAAATTCACAGAAATTGTGTAATTGCTTGCTTCCAATATAAGACGTCACCATGACTTCATGTGGCGTTTGTTTACTACGCGGATAGTAATGTTTAGATCACTAGTCACTCTGTGTTAATATAAGCACAGTTAATCACGGTTTTACCGACAAAGGAAAGGTTACCCATGCATACCCATGCATTAAATTAAAGGAAAAATTATCAGAAATTGTGTAATTACTTACTTCCAATATAAGACCTCACCATGACGTCGTGTGACGTTTGTTTAATACGCCGATAGTAATATTTTAATTAATAGTAACTCTATGTTAATTTAAGCACAGTTAATCACAGTTTTACCAACATAGTAAGGGTTACCCATGCATACCCATGCATTAAACTACAGGAAAAATTCACACAAATCGTGTAATTGCTTGCTTCCAATATAAGACGTCACCATGACTTCATGTGGCATTTGTTTACTACGCGGATAGTAATGTTTAGATCACTAGTCAATCTGTGTTAATATAAACACAGTTAATCACTGTTTTACCGACATAGGAAGGGTTACCCATGCATACCCATGCATTAAATTAAAGGAAAAATTATCAGAAATTGTGTAATTACTTACTTCCAATATAAGACCTCACCATGACGTCGTGTGACGTTTGTTTAATACGCCAATAGTAATATTTTAAATAATAGTAACTCTATGTTAATTTAAGCACAGTTAATCACGGTTTCACCAACATAGTAAGGGTTAACCATGCATACCCATGCATTAAACTACAGGAAAAATTCACACAAATTGTGTAATTGCTTGCTTCCAATATAAGACGTCACCATGACGTCATGTGACGTTTATTTACTACGCTGATAATAATGTTTTGATCAATAGTCACTCTATGTTAATATAAGCACACTTAATCACGGTTTTACCAACATAGTAAGGGTTACCCATGCATACCCATGCATTAAACTACAGGAAAAATTCACACAAATTGTGTAATTGCTTGCTTCCAATATAAGACGTCACCATGACTTCATGTGGCGTTTGTTTACTACGCGGATAGTAATGTTTAGATCACTAGTCACTCTGTGTTAATATAAGCACAGTTAATCACGATTTTACCGACATAGGAAGGGTTACCCATGCATACCCATGCATTAAACTAAAGGAAAAATTATCAGCAATTGTGTAATTGCTTGCTTCCAATATAAGACGTCACCATGACTTCATGTGACGTTTGTTTACTACGCGGATAGTAAAGTTTAATAAATAGTCACTCTGTGTTAAAATCAGCACAGTTAATCAAGGTTTTATTAACATATTAAGGGTTACCCATGCATACCAATGTATTAAACTACAGGAAAAATATCAGAATTTGTGTTATTGCTTGCTTCCAATATAAGACGTCACCATAACTTCATGTGACGTTTGTTTACTACGCTGATAGTAATGTTTTAATCAATAGCCACACTATGTTAATATAACCACAGTTAATCACGGTTTTACCAACATAGTAAGGGTTACCCATGCATACTCATGTATAAAACAAAAGGAAAAATTCACAGAAATTGTGCAACTCCTTCCTTCGAATATAAGACGTCACGATGGCTTTATGTGACGTTTGTTTACTACGCAGATAGTAATGTTTTAATCAATTGTCACTCTATGTTAATTTAAGCACAGTAAATCACGGTTTTACCAACATACTAGGGGTTAACCAAGCATACCAATGCAATAAACTAAACCAAATATTATCAGAAATTGTGTAATTACTTGCTTCCAATATAAGACGCCACCATGACTTCATGTGACGTTTGTTTACTACGCGAATAGTAAAGTTTTGATCAATAATCACTCTATGTTAATATAAGCACAGTTAATCAAGATTTTACCAACATAGTAAGGGTTACCCATGCACACCCATGCATTAAATTAAAGGAAAAATTATCAGAAATTGTGTAATTGCTTGCTTCAATTATAAGACGTCAGCATGACGTCATGTGACGTTTGTTTACTACGCAGATAGTAATAATTTGATCAATAGTCACTCTATGTTAATATAAGCACAAATAATCACGGTTCTACTAACATAGCAAAGGTTACCCATGCATACCCATGCATTAAACTAAAAGAAATATCAGAAATCGTGTAATTGCTTGCTTCCAATATACGACGTCACCATGACGTCATGTGACGTTTGTTTACTACGTTGATAGTAATGTTTTGATCAATAGTCACTCTATGTTAATATAAGCACAATTAATCACGGTTTTACCAACATAGTAAGGGTTACCCATGCATACCCATGCATTAAACTAAAGGGAAGATTCACAGAAATTGTGTACGTGCTTCCTTCCAATATAAGACGTCACCATAAATTCATGTGGCGTTTCTTTACGACGCGGATAGTAATGTTTAGATCTCTAGTCACTCTGTGTTAATATAAGCACAGTTAATCACGGTTTTACCAACATAGTAAGGGTTACCCATGCATACCCATGCATTAAACTACAGGAAAATTATCAGAAATTGTGTAATTACTTGCTTCCAATATAAGACGTCCCCATGACGTCGTCTGACGTTTGTTTACTACGCCGATAGTAATATTTTAATTAATAGTAACTCTATCTTAATTTAAGCCCAGTTAATCACGGTTTTACCAACATAGTAAGGGTTAACCATGCATACCCATGCATTAAACTACAGGAAAAATTCACACAAATTGTGTAATTGCTTGCTTCCAATATAAGACGTCACCATGACGTCATGTCACGTTTGTTTACTACGCAGATAGTAATGTTTTGATCAATATTCACTCTATGTTAATATAAGCATAGTTAATCACGGTTTTACGAACATAGTAAGGGTTACCCATACATACCCATGCATTAAACTACAGGAAAAATTCACACAAATTGTGTAATTGCTTGCTTCCAATATAAGACGTCACAATGACTTCATGTGGCGTTTGTTTACTACGCGGATAGTAATGTTTAGATCACTAGTCACTCTGTGTTAATATAAGCACAGTTAATCACGGTTTTACCGACATAGGAAGGGTTACCAATGCATTAAACTAAAGGAAAAATTATCAGAAATTGTGTAATTGCTTGCTTCCAATATAAGACGTCACCATGACTTCATGTGACGTTTGTTTACTACGCGGATAGTAATGTTTAATAAATAGTCACTCTGTGTTAAAATCAGCACAGTTAATCAAGGTTTTATTAACATAGTAAGGGTTACCGATGCATACCGATGTATTAAACTACAGGAAAAATATCAGAATTTGTGTAATTGCTTGCTTCCAATATAAGACGTCACCATAACTTCATGAAACGTTTGTTTACTACGCTGATAGTAATGTTTTAATCAATAGTCACACTATGTTAATAAAACCACAGTTAATCACGGTTTTACCAACATAGTAAAGGTTACCCATGCATACCCATGTATAAAACAAAAGGAAAAAATCACAGAAATTGTGCAACTGCTTCCTTCGAATATAAGACGTCACGATGGCTTTATGTGACGTTTGTTTACTACGCAGATAGTAATGTTTTAATCAATTGTCACTCTATGTTAATTTAAGCACAGTTAATCACGGTTTTACCAACATAGTAGGGGTTAACCAAGCATACCAATGCAATAAACTAAAGGAAATATTATCAAAACTTGTGTAATTACTTGCTTCCAATATAAAACGCCACCATGACTTCATGTGACGTTTATTTACTACGCGAATAGTAAAGTTTTGATCAATAGTCACTCTATGTTAATATAAGCACAGTTAATCAAGATTTTACCAACATAGTAAGGGTTACCCTTGCACACCCATGCATTAAACTAAAGGAAAAATTATCAGAAATTGTGTAATTGCTTGCTTCAAATATAAGACGTCAGCATGACGTCATGTGACGTTTGTTTACTACGCAGATAGTAATATTTTGATCAATAGTCACTCTATGTTAATATAAGCACAAATAATCACGGTTCTACCAACATAGCAAAGGTTACCCATGCATACCCGTGCATTAAACTAAAAGAAAAATTATCAGAAATCGTGCAATTGCTTGCTTCCAATATACGACGTTACCATGACGTCGTGTGACGTTTGTTTACTACGTTGATAGTAATGTTTTGATCAATAGTCACTCTATGTTAATATAAGCACAGTTAATCACGGTTTTACCAACATAGTAAGGGTTACCCATGCATACCCATGCATTAAACTAAAGGGAAGATTCACAGAAATTGTGTAATTGCTTGCTTCCAATATAAAACGTCACCATGACGTCATCTGACGTTTGTTTACTACGCAGATAGTAATGTTTTGATCAATAGTCACTCTATGTTAATATAAGCATAGTTAATCACGGTTTTACGAACATAGTAAGGGTTACCCATACATACCCATGCATTAAACTAAAGGAAAAATTCACACAAATTGTGTAATTGCTTGCTTCCAATATAAGACGTCACCATGACTTCATGTGGCGTTTGTTTACTACGCGGATAGTAATGTTTAGATCACTAGTCACTCTGTGTTAATATAAGCGCAGTTAATCACGGTTTTACCGACATAGGAAGGGTTACCCATGCATACCCATGCATTAAACTAAAGGAAAAATTATCAGCAATTGTGTAATTGCTTGCTTCCAATATAAGACGTCACCATGACTTCATGTGACGTTTGTTTACTACGCGAATAGTAATGTTTAATAAATAGTCACTCTGTGTTAAAATCAGCACAGTTAATCAAGGTTTTATTAACATAGTAAGGGTTACCCATGCATACCGATGTATTAAACTACAGGAAAAATATCAGAATTTGTGTAATTGCTTGCTTCCAATATAAGACGTCACCATAACTTCATGTGACGTTTGTTTACTACGCTGATAGTAATGTTTTAATCAATAGTCACACTATGTTAATATAAGCACAGTTAATCACGGTTTTACCAACATAGTAAGGGTTACCCATGCATACCCATGTATAAAACAAAAGAAAAAATTCACAGAAATTGTGCAACTGCTTCCGTCGAATATAAGACGTCACGATGGCTTTAAGTGACGTTTGTTTACTACGCAGATAGTAATGTTTTAATCAATTGTCACTCTATGTTAATTTAAGCACAGTTAATCACGGTTTTACCAACATAGTAGGGGTTAACCAAGCATACCAATGCAATAAACTAAACCAAATATTATCAGAAATTGTGTAATTACTTGCTTCCAATATAAGACGCCACCATGACTTCATGTGACGTTTGTTTACTACGCGGATAGTAAAGTTTTGATCAATAGTCACTCTATGTTAATATAAGCACAGTTAATCAAGATTTTACCAACATAGTAAGGGTTACCCATGCACACCCATGCATTAAAATAAAGGAAAAATTATCAGAAATTGTGTAATTGCTTGCTTCAATTATAAGACGTCAGCATGACGTCATGTGACGTTTGTTTACTACGCAGATAGTAATATTTTGATCAATAGTCACTCTATGTTAATATAAGCACAAATAATCACGGTTCTACCAACATAGCAAAGGTTACCCATGCATACCCATGCATTAAACTAAAAGAAAAATTATCAGAAATCGTGTAATTGCTTGCTTCTAATAAAAGACGTCACCATGACGTCATGTGACGTTTGTTTACTACGTCGATAGTAATGTTTTGATCAATAGTCACTCTATGTTAATATAAGCACAGTTAATCACGGTTTTACCAACATAGTAAGGGTTACCCATGCATACCCATGCATTAAACTAAAGGGAAGATTCACAGAAATTGTGTAATTGCTTGCTTCCAATATAAGACGTCACCATAAATTCATGTGGCGTTTCTTTACGACGGGGATAGTAATGTTTAGATCTCTAGTCACTCTGTGTTAATATAAGCACAGTTAATCACGGTTTTACCAACATAGTAAGGGTTACCCATGCATACCAATGCATTAAACTACAGGAAAATTATCAGAAATTGTGTAATTACTTGATTCCAATATAAGACGTCGCCATGACGTCGTCTGACGTTTGTTTACTACGCCGATAGTAATATTTTAATTAATAGTAACTCTATCTTAATTTAAGCATAGTTAATCACGGTTTTACCAACATAGTAAGGGTTAACCATGCATACCCATGCATTAAATTAAAGGAAAAATTCACACAAATTGTGTAATTACTTGCTTCCAATATAAGACGTCACCATGACGTCATGTCACGTTTGTTTACTACGCTGATAGTAATGTTTTAATCAATAGTCACTCTATGTTAATATAAGAATAGTTAATCACGGTTTTACGAACATAGTAAGGGTTACCCATACATACCCATGCATTAAACTAAAGAAAAAATTCACAGAAATTTTGTAATTGCTTGCTTCCAATATAAGACGTCACCATGACTTCAAGTGACGTTTGTTTACTACGCGGATAGTAATGTTTAGATCACTAGTCACTCGGTGTTAATATAGGCGCAATTAATCACGGTTTTACCGACATAGTAAGGGTTACCCATGCATACCCATGCATTAAACTAAAGGAAAAATTATCAGAAATTGTGTAATTGCTTGCTTCCAATATATGACGTCACTATGACTTCATGTGACGTTTGTTTACTACGCGGACAGTAATGTTTAATCAATAGTCACTCTGTGTTAATATAAGCACAGTTAATCAAGGTTTTATTAACATAGTAAGGGTTACCCATGCATACCGATGTATTAAACTACAGGAAAAATTCACACAAATTGTGTAATTGTTTGCTTCCAATATAAGACGTCACCATAACTTCATGTGACGTTTGTTTACTACGCTGATAGTAATGTTTTAATCAACAGTCGCTCTATGTTAATATAAGCACAGTTAATTAAGGTTTTACCAACATAGTAAGGGTTACACATGCATACTCATGCATTAAACTTAAGGAAAATTCACAGAAATTCTGCAACTGCTTCCTTCGAATATAAGACGTCACCATGGCTTTATGTGACGTTTGTTTACTACGCAGATTGTAATGTTTTGATCAATAGTCACTCTATGTTAATTTAAGCACAGTTAATCACGGTTTTACCAACATAGTAAGGGTTACCCAAGCATACCAATGCATTAAACTAAAGAAAATATTATCAGAAATTGTGTAATTGCTTGCTTCCAATATAAGACGCCACCATGACTTCATGTGATGTTTGTTTACTACGCGGATAGTAAAGTTTTGATCACTAGTCACTCTATGTTAATATAAGCACACTTAATCACGGTTTTATTAACATAGTAAGGGTTACCCATGCATACCCATGCATTAAACTAAAGGAAAAATTCACAGAAATTGTGTAATTGCTTGCTTCCAATATAAGACGTCACCATAACTTCATGTGACGTTTGTTTACTACGCTGATAGTAATGTTTTAATCAATAGTCACACTATGTTAATATAAGCACAGTTAATCACGGTTTTACCAACATAGTAAGGGTTACCCATGCATACCAATGCAATAAACTATAGGAAATATTATCAGAAATTGCGTAATTTCTTCCTTCCAATATAAGACGTCACCATAACTTCATGTGACGTTTGTTTACTACCCGGGTAATAAAGTTTTGATCAATAGTCACTGTATGTTAATATAAGAACAGTTAATCAAGGTTTCACCAACATAGTAAGGGTTACCCCTGCTTACCCATGTATTAAACTAAAGGAAAAATTATCAGAAATTGTGTAATTGCTTCCTTCAAATATAAGACGTCACCATGACGTCATCTGACGTTTGTTTACTACGGAGATAGTAATGTTTTGATCAATAGTCACTCAGTGATAATATAAGCACAGTTAATCACGGTTCTACCAACATAGCAAAAGTTACCCATGCATACCTATGCATTAAACTAAAGGAGAAATTCACAAAAATCGTGTAATTGCTTGCTTCCAATATAAGACGTCACCATGACGTCATGTGACGTTTGTTTACTACGTTGATAGTAATGTTTTCATCAATAGTCACTCTATGTTAATATAAGAACAGTTAATCAAGGTTTTACCAACATAGTAAGGGTTACCCATGCATACCCATGCATTAAACTAAAGGAAAATTTATCAGAAATTGTGTAATTGCTTCCTTCCAATATAAGTCGTCACCATGACTTCTTGTGACGTTTGTTTTCTATGCGGTTAGTAATGTTTTAATCAATAGTCACACTATGTTAATATAACCACAGTTAATCACGGTTTTACCAACAAAGTAAGGGTTACCCATGCATACCCATGTATTAAACAAAAGGAAAAATTCACAGAAATTGTGCAACTGCTTCCGTCGAATATAAGACGTCACCATGACTTCATGTGGCGTTTGTTTACTACGCGGATAGTAATATTTTGATCACTAGTCACTCTATGTTAATATTAGCACAATTAATCAAGGTTTTACCAGATAGTAAGGGTTACCCATGCATACCCATGTATTAAACTAAAGGAAAAAGTCACAGAAATTGTGTAACTGCTTGCTTCCAATATAAGACGTCACCATGGCTTTATGTGACGTTTGTTTACTATGCAGATAGAAATGTTTTGATCAATAGTCACTCTATGTTAATATAAGCACAGTTAATCACGGTTTTACCAACATAGCAAGGGTTACCCATGCATACCAATGCATTTAACTAAAGAAAAAATTATCAAAAATTGTGTCATTCCTTGCTTCCAATATAAGACGTCACCATGACTTCATGTGGCGTTTCTTTACTACGCGGATAGTAATGTTTAGATCACTAGTCACTCTGTGTTAATATAAGCACAGTTAATCACGGTTTTACCGACATAGTAAGGGTTACCCATTCATACTCATGCATTAAACTAAAGGAAAAATTCACAGAAATTGTGTAACTACTTCTTTCCAATATAAGACATCACCATGGCTTTATGTGACGTTTGTTTACTATGCAGAGAGAAATGTTTTGATCAATAGTCACTCTATGTTAATTTAAGCACAGTTAATCACGGTTCTACCAACATAGTAAGGATTACCCAAGCATACCCATGCATTAAACTAAAGGAAAAATTCACAGAAATTCTGTTATTACTTGCTTCCAATATAAGACGTCACCATAACTTCATGTGACGTTTGTTTACTATGCGGTTAGTAATGTTTTAATCAATATTCACTCTATGTTAATGTAAGCACATTTAATCACGGTTTTACCAACATAGTAAGGGCTACCCATGCATACCCATGCATTAAACTAAGGAAAAATTCACAGAAATTCTGTAATTGCTTGCTTCCAATTTAAGACGTCACCATGACTTCATGTGGCGTTTGTTTACTACGCGCATAGTAAATGTTTAGATCACTAGTCACTCTGTGTTAATATAAGGAAAGTTAATCACGGTTTTACCGACATAGTAAGGGTTACCCATGCATACCTATGTATTAAATTAAAGAAAAAATTCACAGAAATTGTGCAATTGCTTGCTTCCAATATAAGACGTCACCATGGCTTCATCTGACGTTTGTTCATTATGCAGATAGTAATGATTTAATCAATAGTCACTCTATGTTAATTTAAGCAGAGTTAATCACGGGTTTACCAACATACTAAGGGTTACCCATGCATACCCAAGCATTAAACTAAAGAAAAAATTATCAGAAATTGTGTAATTACTTGCTTCCAATATAAGACGTCACCATGACTTCATGTGACGTTTGTTTACTGCGCGGATAGTAAAGTTTTGATCAATAGTCACTCTATGTTAATATAAGCACAGTTAATCAAGGTTTTACCAACATAGTAAGGGTTACCTATGCATACCCATGCATCAAACTAAAGGAAAAATTATCAGAAATTGTGTAATTCCTTGCTTCAAATATAAGACGTCACCATGACGTCATGTGACGGATGTAATTACTTGCTTCCAATACAAGACGTCATCATGATGACAGAAATTGTGTAATTGCTTCCTTCCAATATAAGACGTCACCATGACTTCATGTGACGTTTATTTAGTATGCGGTTAGTACTGTTTTAATCAATAGACACTCTATGTTACTATAAGCACAGTCA
This sequence comes from Plumapathes pennacea, assembly GCA_964036295.1. NCBI lineage: Eukaryota > Metazoa > Cnidaria > Anthozoa > Antipatharia > Myriopathidae > Plumapathes > Plumapathes pennacea. The sequence continues at coordinate 11,711,280 of OZ038464.1, read as the reverse complement.
ATCACGGTTTTACCAACATAGTAAGGGTTACCCATGCATACTCATGCATTAAACTAAGAGAAAAATTAACAGAAATTATGTAATTACTTGCTTCCAATATAAGACGTCACCATGACTTCATGTGACAATTGTTTACTACGTTGATAGTAATGTTTTAATCAATAGTCACTCTTTGTTAATATAAGCATAGTTAATCACGGTTTTACCAACATAGTAAGGGTTAACCATGCATACCCATGCATTAAACTAAAGGAAAAATTCACAGAAATTATGTAATGACTTGCTTCCAATATAAGACGTCACCATGACTTCATGTGACGTTTGTTTACTACGTTGATATTAATGTTTTAATCAATAGTCACTCTCTGTTAATATCAGCATAGTTAATCACGGTTTTACCAACATAGTAAGGGTTACCGATGCATACCCATGCATTAAACTAAAGAAAAAATTAACAAAAATTATGTAATTACTTGCCTCCAATATAAGACGTGACCATCACTTCATGTGACGTTTGTTTACTACGGAGATAGTAATGTTTAAATCAATAGTCACACTATGTTAATTTAAGCACAGTTAATCATGGTTTTACCGACATAGTAAGGGTTACCCATGCATATCCATGCATTAAACTAAAGGAAAAATTCACAGAAATTGTGTAATTACTTGCTTCCAATATAAGACGTCACCATGACTTCATGTGACGTTTGTTTACTACGTTGATATTAATGTTTTAATCAATAGTCACTATCTGTTAATATAAGCATAGTTAATCACGGTTTTACCAACATAGTAAGGGTTACCGATGCATACCCATGCATTAAACTAAAGAAAAAATTAACAAAAATTATGTAATTACTTGCTTCCAATATAAGACGTGACCATCACTTCATCTGACGTTTGTTTACTACGGAGATAGTAATGTTTTAATCAATAGTCACACTATATTAATTTAAGCACAGTTAATCACGGTTTTACCAACATAGTAAGGGTTACCCATGCATATACATGCATTAAACTAAAGGAAAAAATCACAGAAATTGTGTAATTACTTGCTTCCATTATAAGACGTCACCATGACGTCATGTCACGTTTGTTTACTACGCTGATAGTAATGTTTTGATCATTAGTCACTCTATGTTAATTTAAGCACAGTTAATCACGGTTTTACCAACATAGTAAGGGTTACCCATGCATACCCATGCATTAAACTAAAGGAAAAATTCACAGAAATTGTGTAATTACTTGCTTCCAATATAAGACGTCACCATGACGTCATGTGACGTTTGTTTACTACGCTGATAGTAATGTTTTGATCATTAGTCATTCTATGTTAATTTAAGCACAGTTAATCAAGGTTTTACCAACATAGTAAGGGTTACCCATGCATACCCATGCATTAAACTAAAGGAAAAATTCACACAAATTCTGTAATTGCTTGCTTCCAATATAAGACGTCACCATGACTTCATGTGGCGTTTGTTTACTACGCGGATAGTAATATTTAGATCACTAGTCACTCTGTGCTAATATAAGCACAGTTAATCACGGTTTTACCGACATAGTAAGGGTTACCCATGCATACCCATGCATTAAACTAAAGGAAAAATTATCAGAAATTGTGTAATTGCTTGCTTCCAATATAAGACGTCACCATGACTTCATGTGACGTTTGTTTACTACGCGGATAGTGATGTTTTAATCAATAGTCACTCTGTGTTAATATAAGCACAGTTAATCAAGGTTTTATTAACATAGTAAGAGTTACCCATGCAATAAACTAAAGGAAAAAATCACAGATATTCTGTAATTTCTTCCATCGAATATAAGACGTCACCATGACGTTATGTGACGTTTGTTTACCACCCTGATAGTAATGTTTTGATCAATAGTCACACTATGTTAATATAAGCACAGTTAATCACGGTTTTACCGACAAAGTAAGGGTTACCTATGCATACCCATGTATTAAACTAAGGAACAATTCACAGAAATTGTGTAACTGCTTGCTTCCAATATAAGACGTCACCATGGCTTTATGTGACGTTTGTTTACTATGCACATAGAAATGTTTTGATCAATAGTCACTCTATGTTAATTTGAGCACAGTTAATCACGGTTTTACCAACATAGTAAGGGTTACCAATGCATACCCATGCATTTAACTAAAGAAAAAATTATCAGAAATTGTGTAATTACTTGCTTCCAATATAACACGCCACGATGACATCATGTGGCGTTTGTTTACTACGCGGATAGTAATGTTTAGATCACTAGTCACTCTATGTTAATTTAAGCACAATTAATCAAGGTTTTACCAACATAGTAAGGGTTACCCATGCATAACCATGTATTAAACTAAAGGAAAAATTCACAGAAATTCTGTAATTGCTTGCTTCCAATATAAGACGTCACCATGACTTCATGTGGCGTTTATTTACTACGCGGATAGTAAATGTTTAGATCACTAGTCACTCTGTGTTAATATAAGGAGAGTTAATCACGGTTTTACCGACATAGTAAGGGTTACCCATGCATACCTATGTATTAAATTAAAGAAAAAATTCACAGAAATTGTGTAATTGCTTGCTTCCAATATAAGACGTCACCATGGCTTCATCTGACGTTTGTTCATTATGCAGATAGTAATGATTTAATCAATAGTCACTCTATGTTAATTTAAGCAGAGTTAATCACGGGTTTACTAACATACTAAGGGTTACCCATGCATACCCAAGCATTAAACTAAAGAAAAAATTCACAGAAATTGTGTAATTGCTTGCTTCCAATATAAGACGTCACCATGGCTTCATCTGACGTTTGTTCATTATGCAGATAGTAATGATTTAATTAATAGTCACTCTATGTTAATTTAAGCAGAGTTAATCACGGGTTTACCAACATACTAAGGGTTACCCATGCATACCCAAGCATTAAACTAAAGAAAAAATTATCAGAAATTGTGTAATTACTTGCTTCCAATATAAGACGTCACCATGACTTCATGTGACGTTTGTTTACTGCGCGGATAGTAAAGTTTTGATCAATAGTCACTCTATGTTAATAAACGCACAGTTAATCAAGGTTTTACCAACATAGTAAGGGTTACCTATGCATACCCATGTATCAAACTAAAGGAAAAACTATCAGAAATTGTGTAATTCCTTGCTTCAAATATAAGACGTCACCATGACGTCATGTGACGGATGTAATTACTTGCTTCCAATATAAGACGTCATCATGACGACAGAATTTGTGTAATTGCTTCCTTCCAATATAAGACGTCACCATGACTTCATGTGCCGTTTATTTAGTATGCGGTTAGTAATGTTTTAATCAATAGACACTCTATGTTACTATAAGCACAGTCAATCACGGTTTTACCAACATAGTAAGGGTTACCCATGCATACTCATGCATTAAACTAAAGGAAAAATTAACACAAATTATGTAATTACTTGCCTCAAATATAAGATGTCACCATGACTTCATGTGACGTTTGTTTACTACGTTGATAGTAATGTTTTAATCAGTAGTCACTCTTTGTTAATATAAGCATAGTTAATCACGGTTTTACCAACATAGTAAGGGTTAACCATGCATACCCATGCATTAAACTAAAGGAAAAATTAACAGAAATTATGTAATGACTTGCTTCCAATATAAGACGTCACCATGACTTCATGTGACGTTTGTTTACTACGTTGATAGTAATGTTTAATCAATAGTCACTCTCTGTTAATATAAGCATAATTAATCACGGTTTTACCAACATAGTAAGGGTTACCCATGCATACCCATGCATTAAACTAAAGGAAAAATTAACAGAAATTATGTAATTACTTGCTTCCAATATAAGACGTCACCATGACTTCATGTGACGTTTGTTTACTACGGAGATAGTAATGTTTTAATCAAAAGTCACACTATGTTAATTTAAGCACAGTTAATCACGGTTTTACCAACATAGTAAGGGTTACCCTTGTATACCCATGCATTAAACTAAAGGAAAAATTCACAGAAATTGTGTAATTACTTGCTTCCAATACAAGACGTCACCATGACGTCATGTGACGTTTGTTTACTACGCTGATAGTAATGTTTTGATAATTAGTCACTCTATGTTAATTTAAGCACAGTTAATCACGGTTTTACCAACATAGTAAGGGTTACCCATGCATACCCATGCATTAAACTAAAGGAAAAATTCACAGAAATTGTGTAATTACTTGCTTCCAATATAAGACGTCACCATGACGTCATGTGACGTTTGTTTACTACGCTGATAGTAATGTTTAGATCACTAGTCACTCTGTGTTAATATAAGCACAGTTAATCACGGTTTTACCGACATAGTAAGGGTTACCCATGCATACCCATGCATTAAACTAAAGGAAAAATTCACAGAAATTCTGTAATAACTTGCTTCCAATATAAGACGTCACCATGACGTCATGTGACGTTTGTTTACTACGCTGATAGTAATGTTTAGATCACTAGTCACTCTGTGTTAATATAAGCACAGTTAATCACGGTTTTACCGACATAGTAAGGGTTACCTATGCATACCCATGCATTAAACTAGAAAAAAAATTATCAGAAATTGTGTAATTGCTTGCTTCCAATATAAGACGTCACCATGACTTCATGTGACGTTTGTTTACTACGCGGATAGTGATGTTTTAATCAATAGTCACTCTGTGTTAATATAAGCACAGTTAATCAAGGTTTTATTAACATAGTAAGAGTTACCCATACAATAAACTAAAGGAAAAATTCACAGAATTTCTGTAATTGCTTCCTTCGAATATAAGACGTCACCATGACGTTATGTGACGTTTGTTTACTACGCTGATAGTAATGTTTTGATCAATAGTCACACTATGTTAATATAAGCACAGTTAATCACGGTTTTACCGACATAATAAGGGTTACCTATGCACACCCATGTATTAAACTAAGGGAACAATTCACAGAAATTGTGTAACTGCTTGCTTCCAATATAAGACGTCACCATGGCTTTATGTGACGTTTGTTTAATATGCACATAGAAATGTTTTGGTCAATAGTCACTCTATGTTAATTTGAGCACAGTTAATCACGGTTTTACCAACATAGTAAGGGTTACCAATGCATACCCATGCATTTAACTAAAGAAAAATTATCAGAAATTGTGTAATTACTTGCTTCCAATATAACACGCCACGATGACCTCATGTGGCGTTTGTTTACTACGCGGATAGTAATGTTTAGATCACTAGTCACTCTATGTTAATTTAAGCACAATTAATCAAGGTTTTACCAACATAGTAAGGGTTACCCATGCATAACCATGTATTCAACTAAAGGAAAAATTCACAGAAATTGTGTAACTGCTTGCTTCCAATATAAGACGTCACCATGGCTTTATGTGACGTTTGTTTACTATGCACATAGAAATGTTTTGGTCAATAGTCACTCTATGTTAATTTGAGCACAGTTAATCACGGTTTTACCAACATAGTAAGGGTTACCAATGCATACCCATGCATTTAACTAAAGAAAAAATTATCAGAAATTGTGTAATTACTTGCTTCCAATATAACACGCCACGATGACCTCATGTGGCGTTTGTTTACTACGCGGATAGTAATGTTTAGATCACTAGTCACTCTATGTTAATTTAAGCACAATTAATCAAGGTTTTACCAACATAGTAAGGGTTACCCATGCATAACCATGTATTCAACTAAAGGAAAAATTCACAGAAATTGTGTAACTGCTTGCTTCCAATATAAGACGTCACCATGGCTTTATGTGACGTTTGTTTACTATGCACATAGAAATGTTTTGGTCAATAGTCACTCTATGTTAATTTGAGCACAGTTAATCACGGTTTTACCAACATAGTAAGGGTTACCAATGCATACCCATGCATTTAACTAAAGAAAAAATTATCAGATATTGTGTAATTACTTGCTTCCAATATAACACGCCACGATGACCTCATGTGGCGTTTGTTTACTACGCGGATAGTAATGTTTAGATCACTAGTCACTCTATGTTAATTTAAGCACAATTAATCAAGGTTTTACCAACATAGTAAGGGTTACCCATGCATAACCATGTATTCAACTAAAGGAAAAATTCACAGAAATTGTGTAACTGCTTGCTTCCAATATAAGACGTCACCATGACTTCATGTGGCGTTTGTTTACTACGCGGATAGTAATATTTTGATCACTAGTCACTCTATGTTAATATAAGCACAATTAATCAAGGTTTTACCAGATAGTAAGGGTTACCCATGCATACCCATGTATTAAACTAAAGGAAAAATTCACAGAAATTGTGTAACTGTTTGCTTCCAATATAAGACGTCACCATGGCTTTATGTGACGTTTGTTTACTATGCAGATAGAAATGTTTTGATCAATAGTCACTCTATGTTAATATAAGCACAGTTAATCACGGGTTTACCAACATAGCAAGGGTTACCCATGCATACCCATGCATTAAATTAAAGAAAAAATTATCAGAAATTGTGTCATTCCTTGCTTCCAATATAACACGCCACGATGACCTCATGTGGCGTTTGTTTACTACGCGGATAGTAATGTTTAGATCACTAGTCACTCTATGTTAATTTAAGCACAATTAATCAAGGTTTTACCAACATAGTAAGGGTTACCCATGCATAACCATGTATTCAACTAAAGGAAAAATTCACAGAAATTGTGTAACTGCTTGCTTCCAATATAAGACGTCACCATGGCTTTATGTGACGTTTGTTTACTATGCACATAGAAATGTTTTGGTCAATAGTCACTCTATGTTAATTTGAGCACAGTTAATCACGGTTTTACCAACATAGTAAGGGTTACCAATGCATACCCATGCATTTAACTAAAGAAAAAATTATCAGAAATTGTGTAATTACTTGCTTCCAATATAACACGCCACGATGACCTCATGTGGCGTTTGTTTACTACGCGGATAGTAATGTTTAGATCACTAGTCACTCTATGTTAATTTAAGCACAATTAATCAAGGTTTTACCAACATAGTAAGGGTTACCCATGCATAACCATGTATTCAACTAAAGGAAAAATTCACAGAAATTGTGTAACTGCTTGCTTCCAATATAAGACGTCACCATGGCTTTATGTGACGTTTGTTTACTATGCACATAGAAATGTTTTGGTCAATAGTCACTCTATGTTAATTTGAGCACAGTTAATCACGGTTTTACCAACATAGTAAGGGTTACCAATGCATACCCATGCATTTAACTAAAGAAAAAATTATCAGAAATTGTGTAATTACTTGCTTCCAATATAACACGCCACGATGACCTCATGTGGCGTTTGTTTACTACGCGGATAGTAATGTTTAGATCACTAGTCACTCTATGTTAATTTAAGCACAATTAATCAAGGTTTTACCAACATAGTAAGGGTTACCCATGCATAACCATGTATTCAACTAAAGGAAAAATTCACAGAAATTGTGTAACTGCTTGCTTCCAATATAAGACGTCACCATGACTTCATGTGGCGTTTGTTTACTACGCGGATAGTAATATTTTGATCACTAGTCACTCTATGTTAATATAAGCACAATTAATCAAGGTTTTACCAGATAGTAAGGGTTACCCATGCATACCCATGTATTAAACTAAAGGAAAAATTCACAGAAATTGTGTAACTGTTTGCTTCCAATATAAGACGTCACCATGGCTTTATGTGACGTTTGTTTACTATGCAGATAGAAATGTTTTGATCAATAGTCACTCTATGTTAATATAAGCACAGTTAATCACGGGTTTACCAACATAGCAAGGGTTACCCATGCATACCCATGCATTAAATTAAAGAAAAAATTATCAGAAATTGTGTCATTCCTTGCTTCCAATATAAGACGTCACCATGACTTCATGTGGCGTTTGTTTACTACGCGGATAGTAATGTTTTGATCACTAGTCACTCTATGTTAATATAAGCACAATTAATCAAGGTTTTACCAGAAAATAAGGGTTACCCATGCATACCCATGTATTAAACTAAAGGAAAAATTCACACAAATTGTGTAACTGCTTGCTTCCAATATAAGACGTCACCATGGCTTTATGTGACGTTTGTTTACTATGCACATAGAAATGTTTTGATCAATAGTCACTCTATGTTAATATAAGCACAATTAATCACGGTTTTACCGTCATAGTAAGGGTTACCCATTCATACCGATGCATTAAACTAAAGGAAAAATTCACAGAAATTGTGTAACTGCTTCTTTCCAATATAAGACGTCACCATGGCTTTATGTGACGTTTGTTTACTGCGCGGATAGTAAAGTTTTGATCAATAGTCACTCTATGTTAATATAAGCACAGTTAATCAAGGTTTTACCAACATAGTAAGGGTTACCTATGCATACCCATGCATCAAACTAAAGGAAAAATTATCAGAAATTGTGTAATTCCTTGCTTCAAATATAAGACGTCACCATGACGTCATGTGACGGATGTAATTACTTGCTTCCAATACAAGACGTCATCATGATGACAGAAATTGTGTAATTGCTTCCTTCCAATATAAGACGTCACCATGACTTCATGTGACGTTTATTTAGTATGCGGTTAGTACTGTTTTAATCAATAGACACTCTATGTTACTATAAGCACAGTCAATCACGGTTTTACCAACATAGTAAGGGTTACCCATGCATACTCATGCATTAAACTAAGAGAAAAATTAACAGAAATTATGTAATTACTTGCTTCCAATATAAGACGTCACCATGACTTCATGTGACAATTGTTTACTACGTTGATAGTAATGTTTTAATCAATAGTCACTCTTTGTTAATATAAGCATAGTTAATCACGGTTTTACCAACATAGTAAGGGTTAACCATGCATACCCATGCATTAAACTAAAGGAAAAATTCACAGAAATTATGTAATGACTTGCTTCCAATATAAGACGTCACCATGACTTCATGTGACGTTTGTTTACTACGTTGATATTAATGTTTTAATCAATAGTCACTCTCTGTTAATATCAGCATAGTTAATCACGGTTTTACCAACATAGTAAGGGTTACCGATGCATACCCATGCATTAAACTAAAGAAAAAATTAACAAAAATTATGTAATTACTTGCCTCCAATATAAGACGTGACCATCACTTCATGTGACGTTTGTTTACTACGGAGATAGTAATGTTTAAATCAATAGTCACACTATGTTAATTTAAGCACAGTTAATCATGGTTTTACCGACATAGTAAGGGTTACCCATGCATATCCATGCATTAAACTAAAGGAAAAATTCACAGAAATTGTGTAATTACTTGCTTCCAATATAAGACGTCACCATGACTTCATGTGACGTTTGTTTACTACGTTGATATTAATGTTTTAATCAATAGTCACTATCTGTTAATATAAGCATAGTTAATCACGGTTTTACCAACATAGTAAGGGTTACCGATGCATACCCATGCATTAAACTAAAGAAAAAATTAACAAAAATTATGTAATTACTTGCTTCCAATATAAGACGTGACCATCACTTCATCTGACGTTTGTTTACTACGGAGATAGTAATGTTTTAATCAATAGTCACACTATATTAATTTAAGCACAGTTAATCACGGTTTTACCAACATAGTAAGGGTTACCCATGCATATACATGCATTAAACTAAAGGAAAAAATCACAGAAATTGTGTAATTACTTGCTTCCATTATAAGACGTCACCATGACGTCATGTCACGTTTGTTTACTACGCTGATAGTAATGTTTTGATCATTAGTCACTCTATGTTAATTTAAGCACAGTTAATCACGGTTTTACCAACATAGTAAGGGTTACCCATGCATACCCATGCATTAAACTAAAGGAAAAATTCACAGAAATTGTGTAATTACTTGCTTCCAATATAAGACGTCACCATGACGTCATGTGACGTTTGTTTACTACGCTGATAGTAATGTTTTGATCATTAGTCATTCTATGTTAATTTAAGCACAGTTAATCAAGGTTTTACCAACATAGTAAGGGTTACCCATGCATACCCATGCATTAAACTAAAGGAAAAATTCACACAAATTCTGTAATTGCTTGCTTCCAATATAAGACGTCACCATGACTTCATGTGGCGTTTGTTTACTACGCGGATAGTAATATTTAGATCACTAGTCACTCTGTGCTAATATAAGCACAGTTAATCACGGTTTTACCGACATAGTAAGGGTTACCCATGCATACCCATGCATTAAACTAAAGGAAAAATTATCAGAAATTGTGTAATTGCTTGCTTCCAATATAAGACGTCACCATGACTTCATGTGACGTTTGTTTACTACGCGGATAGTGATGTTTTAATCAATAGTCACTCTGTGTTAATATAAGCACAGTTAATCAAGGTTTTATTAACATAGTAAGAGTTACCCATGCAATAAACTAAAGGAAAAAATCACAGATATTCTGTAATTTCTTCCATCGAATATAAGACGTCACCATGACGTTATGTGACGTTTGTTTACCACCCTGATAGTAATGTTTTGATCAATAGTCACACTATGTTAATATAAGCACAGTTAATCACGGTTTTACCGACAAAGTAAGGGTTACCTATGCATACCCATGTATTAAACTAAGGAACAATTCACAGAAATTGTGTAACTGCTTGCTTCCAATATAAGACGTCACCATGGCTTTATGTGACGTTTGTTTACTATGCACATAGAAATGTTTTGATCAATAGTCACTCTATGTTAATTTGAGCACAGTTAATCACGGTTTTACCAACATAGTAAGGGTTACCAATGCATACCCATGCATTTAACTAAAGAAAAAATTATCAGAAATTGTGTAATTACTTGCTTCCAATATAACACGCCACGATGACATCATGTGGCGTTTGTTTACTACGCGGATAGTAATGTTTAGATCACTAGTCACTCTATGTTAATTTAAGCACAATTAATCAAGGTTTTACCAACATAGTAAGGGTTACCCATGCATAACCATGTATTAAACTAAAGGAAAAATTCACAGAAATTCTGTAATTGCTTGCTTCCAATATAAGACGTCACCATGACTTCATGTGGCGTTTATTTACTACGCGGATAGTAAATGTTTAGATCACTAGTCACTCTGTGTTAATATAAGGAGAGTTAATCACGGTTTTACCGACATAGTAAGGGTTACCCATGCATACCTATGTATTAAATTAAAGAAAAAATTCACAGAAATTGTGTAATTGCTTGCTTCCAATATAAGACGTCACCATGGCTTCATCTGACGTTTGTTCATTATGCAGATAGTAATGATTTAATCAATAGTCACTCTATGTTAATTTAAGCAGAGTTAATCACGGGTTTACTAACATACTAAGGGTTACCCATGCATACCCAAGCATTAAACTAAAGAAAAAATTCACAGAAATTGTGTAATTGCTTGCTTCCAATATAAGACGTCACCATGGCTTCATCTGACGTTTGTTCATTATGCAGATAGTAATGATTTAATTAATAGTCACTCTATGTTAATTTAAGCAGAGTTAATCACGGGTTTACCAACATACTAAGGGTTACCCATGCATACCCAAGCATTAAACTAAAGAAAAAATTATCAGAAATTGTGTAATTACTTGCTTCCAATATAAGACGTCACCATGACTTCATGTGACGTTTGTTTACTGCGCGGATAGTAAAGTTTTGATCAATAGTCACTCTATGTTAATAAACGCACAGTTAATCAAGGTTTTACCAACATAGTAAGGGTTACCTATGCATACCCATGTATCAAACTAAAGGAAAAACTATCAGAAATTGTGTAATTCCTTGCTTCAAATATAAGACGTCACCATGACGTCATGTGACGGATGTAATTACTTGCTTCCAATATAAGACGTCATCATGACGACAGAATTTGTGTAATTGCTTCCTTCCAATATAAGACGTCACCATGACTTCATGTGCCGTTTATTTAGTATGCGGTTAGTAATGTTTTAATCAATAGACACTCTATGTTACTATAAGCACAGTCAATCACGGTTTTACCAACATAGTAAGGGTTACCCATGCATACTCATGCATTAAACTAAAGGAAAAATTAACACAAATTATGTAATTACTTGCCTCAAATATAAGATGTCACCATGACTTCATGTGACGTTTGTTTACTACGTTGATAGTAATGTTTTAATCAGTAGTCACTCTTTGTTAATATAAGCATAGTTAATCACGGTTTTACCAACATAGTAAGGGTTAACCATGCATACCCATGCATTAAACTAAAGGAAAAATTAACAGAAATTATGTAATGACTTGCTTCCAATATAAGACGTCACCATGACTTCATGTGACGTTTGTTTACTACGTTGATAGTAATGTTTAATCAATAGTCACTCTCTGTTAATATAAGCATAATTAATCACGGTTTTACCAACATAGTAAGGGTTACCCATGCATACCCATGCATTAAACTAAAGGAAAAATTAACAGAAATTATGTAATTACTTGCTTCCAATATAAGACGTCACCATGACTTCATGTGACGTTTGTTTACTACGGAGATAGTAATGTTTTAATCAAAAGTCACACTATGTTAATTTAAGCACAGTTAATCACGGTTTTACCAACATAGTAAGGGTTACCCTTGTATACCCATGCATTAAACTAAAGGAAAAATTCACAGAAATTGTGTAATTACTTGCTTCCAATACAAGACGTCACCATGACGTCATGTGACGTTTGTTTACTACGCTGATAGTAATGTTTTGATAATTAGTCACTCTATGTTAATTTAAGCACAGTTAATCACGGTTTTACCAACATAGTAAGGGTTACCCATGCATACCCATGCATTAAACTAAAGGAAAAATTCACAGAAATTGTGTAATTACTTGCTTCCAATATAAGACGTCACCATGACGTCATGTGACGTTTGTTTACTACGCTGATAGTAATGTTTAGATCACTAGTCACTCTGTGTTAATATAAGCACAGTTAATCACGGTTTTACCGACATAGTAAGGGTTACCCATGCATACCCATGCATTAAACTAAAGGAAAAATTCACAGAAATTCTGTAATAACTTGCTTCCAATATAAGACGTCACCATGACGTCATGTGACGTTTGTTTACTACGCTGATAGTAATGTTTAGATCACTAGTCACTCTGTGTTAATATAAGCACAGTTAATCACGGTTTTACCGACATAGTAAGGGTTACCTATGCATACCCATGCATTAAACTAGAAAAAAAATTATCAGAAATTGTGTAATTGCTTGCTTCCAATATAAGACGTCACCATGACTTCATGTGACGTTTGTTTACTACGCGGATAGTGATGTTTTAATCAATAGTCACTCTGTGTTAATATAAGCACAGTTAATCAAGGTTTTATTAACATAGTAAGAGTTACCCATACAATAAACTAAAGGAAAAATTCACAGAATTTCTGTAATTGCTTCCTTCGAATATAAGACGTCACCATGACGTTATGTGACGTTTGTTTACTACGCTGATAGTAATGTTTTGATCAATAGTCACACTATGTTAATATAAGCACAGTTAATCACGGTTTTACCGACATAATAAGGGTTACCTATGCACACCCATGTATTAAACTAAGGGAACAATTCACAGAAATTGTGTAACTGCTTGCTTCCAATATAAGACGTCACCATGGCTTTATGTGACGTTTGTTTAATATGCACATAGAAATGTTTTGGTCAATAGTCACTCTATGTTAATTTGAGCACAGTTAATCACGGTTTTACCAACATAGTAAGGGTTACCAATGCATACCCATGCATTTAACTAAAGAAAAATTATCAGAAATTGTGTAATTACTTGCTTCCAATATAACACGCCACGATGACCTCATGTGGCGTTTGTTTACTACGCGGATAGTAATGTTTAGATCACTAGTCACTCTATGTTAATTTAAGCACAATTAATCAAGGTTTTACCAACATAGTAAGGGTTACCCATGCATAACCATGTATTCAACTAAAGGAAAAATTCACAGAAATTGTGTAACTGCTTGCTTCCAATATAAGACGTCACCATGGCTTTATGTGACGTTTGTTTACTATGCACATAGAAATGTTTTGGTCAATAGTCACTCTATGTTAATTTGAGCACAGTTAATCACGGTTTTACCAACATAGTAAGGGTTACCAATGCATACCCATGCATTTAACTAAAGAAAAAATTATCAGAAATTGTGTAATTACTTGCTTCCAATATAACACGCCACGATGACCTCATGTGGCGTTTGTTTACTACGCGGATAGTAATGTTTAGATCACTAGTCACTCTATGTTAATTTAAGCACAATTAATCAAGGTTTTACCAACATAGTAAGGGTTACCCATGCATAACCATGTATTCAACTAAAGGAAAAATTCACAGAAATTGTGTAACTGCTTGCTTCCAATATAAGACGTCACCATGGCTTTATGTGACGTTTGTTTACTATGCACATAGAAATGTTTTGGTCAATAGTCACTCTATGTTAATTTGAGCACAGTTAATCACGGTTTTACCAACATAGTAAGGGTTACCAATGCATACCCATGCATTTAACTAAAGAAAAAATTATCAGATATTGTGTAATTACTTGCTTCCAATATAACACGCCACGATGACCTCATGTGGCGTTTGTTTACTACGCGGATAGTAATGTTTAGATCACTAGTCACTCTATGTTAATTTAAGCACAATTAATCAAGGTTTTACCAACATAGTAAGGGTTACCCATGCATAACCATGTATTCAACTAAAGGAAAAATTCACAGAAATTGTGTAACTGCTTGCTTCCAATATAAGACGTCACCATGACTTCATGTGGCGTTTGTTTACTACGCGGATAGTAATATTTTGATCACTAGTCACTCTATGTTAATATAAGCACAATTAATCAAGGTTTTACCAGATAGTAAGGGTTACCCATGCATACCCATGTATTAAACTAAAGGAAAAATTCACAGAAATTGTGTAACTGTTTGCTTCCAATATAAGACGTCACCATGGCTTTATGTGACGTTTGTTTACTATGCAGATAGAAATGTTTTGATCAATAGTCACTCTATGTTAATATAAGCACAGTTAATCACGGGTTTACCAACATAGCAAGGGTTACCCATGCATACCCATGCATTAAATTAAAGAAAAAATTATCAGAAATTGTGTCATTCCTTGCTTCCAATATAACACGCCACGATGACCTCATGTGGCGTTTGTTTACTACGCGGATAGTAATGTTTAGATCACTAGTCACTCTATGTTAATTTAAGCACAATTAATCAAGGTTTTACCAACATAGTAAGGGTTACCCATGCATAACCATGTATTCAACTAAAGGAAAAATTCACAGAAATTGTGTAACTGCTTGCTTCCAATATAAGACGTCACCATGGCTTTATGTGACGTTTGTTTACTATGCACATAGAAATGTTTTGGTCAATAGTCACTCTATGTTAATTTGAGCACAGTTAATCACGGTTTTACCAACATAGTAAGGGTTACCAATGCATACCCATGCATTTAACTAAAGAAAAAATTATCAGAAATTGTGTAATTACTTGCTTCCAATATAACACGCCACGATGACCTCATGTGGCGTTTGTTTACTACGCGGATAGTAATGTTTAGATCACTAGTCACTCTATGTTAATTTAAGCACAATTAATCAAGGTTTTACCAACATAGTAAGGGTTACCCATGCATAACCATGTATTCAACTAAAGGAAAAATTCACAGAAATTGTGTAACTGCTTGCTTCCAATATAAGACGTCACCATGGCTTTATGTGACGTTTGTTTACTATGCACATAGAAATGTTTTGGTCAATAGTCACTCTATGTTAATTTGAGCACAGTTAATCACGGTTTTACCAACATAGTAAGGGTTACCAATGCATACCCATGCATTTAACTAAAGAAAAAATTATCAGAAATTGTGTAATTACTTGCTTCCAATATAACACGCCACGATGACCTCATGTGGCGTTTGTTTACTACGCGGATAGTAATGTTTAGATCACTAGTCACTCTATGTTAATTTAAGCACAATTAATCAAGGTTTTACCAACATAGTAAGGGTTACCCATGCATAACCATGTATTCAACTAAAGGAAAAATTCACAGAAATTGTGTAACTGCTTGCTTCCAATATAAGACGTCACCATGACTTCATGTGGCGTTTGTTTACTACGCGGATAGTAATATTTTGATCACTAGTCACTCTATGTTAATATAAGCACAATTAATCAAGGTTTTACCAGATAGTAAGGGTTACCCATGCATACCCATGTATTAAACTAAAGGAAAAATTCACAGAAATTGTGTAACTGTTTGCTTCCAATATAAGACGTCACCATGGCTTTATGTGACGTTTGTTTACTATGCAGATAGAAATGTTTTGATCAATAGTCACTCTATGTTAATATAAGCACAGTTAATCACGGGTTTACCAACATAGCAAGGGTTACCCATGCATACCCATGCATTAAATTAAAGAAAAAATTATCAGAAATTGTGTCATTCCTTGCTTCCAATATAAGACGTCACCATGACTTCATGTGGCGTTTGTTTACTACGCGGATAGTAATGTTTTGATCACTAGTCACTCTATGTTAATATAAGCACAATTAATCAAGGTTTTACCAGAAAATAAGGGTTACCCATGCATACCCATGTATTAAACTAAAGGAAAAATTCACACAAATTGTGTAACTGCTTGCTTCCAATATAAGACGTCACCATGGCTTTATGTGACGTTTGTTTACTATGCACATAGAAATGTTTTGATCAATAGTCACTCTATGTTAATATAAGCACAATTAATCACGGTTTTACCGTCATAGTAAGGGTTACCCATTCATACCGATGCATTAAACTAAAGGAAAAATTCACAGAAATTGTGTAACTGCTTCTTTCCAATATAAGACGTCACCATGGCTTTATGTGACGTTTGTTTACTATGCAGATAGAAATGTTTTGATCAATAGTCACTCTATGTTAATTTAAGCACAGTTAATCACGGTTCTACCAACATAGTAAGGGTTACCCAAACATACCCATGCATTAAACTAAAGGAAAAATTCACAGAAATTCTGTTATTACTTGCTTCCAATATAAGACGTCACCATAACTTCATGTGACGTTTGTTTACTATGCGGTTAGTAATGTTCTAATCAATATTCACTCTATGTTAATGTAAGCACATTTAATCACGGTTTTACCAACACAGTAAGGGCTACCCATGCATACCCATGCATTAAACTAAAGAAAAAATTATCAGAAATTCTGTAATTGCTTGCTTCCAATTTAAGACGTCACCATGACTTCATGTGGCGTTTGTTTACTACGCGGATAGTAAATGTTTAGATCACTAGTCACTCTGTGCTAATATAAGGAGAGTTAATCACGGTTTTACCGACATAGTAAGGGCTACCCATGCATACCTATGTATTAAATTAAAGAAAAAATTCACAGAAATTGTGTAATTGCTTCCTTCCAATATAAGACGTCACCATGGCTTCATCTGACGTTTGTTCATTATGCAGATACTAATGATTGAATCAATAGTCACTCTATGTTAATTTAAGCAGAGTTAATCACGGGTTTACCAACATACTAAGGGTTACCCATGCATAACCAAGCATTAAACTAAAGAAAAAATTATCAGAAATTGTGTAATTACTTGCTTCCAATATAAGACGTCACCATGACTTCATGTGACGTTTGTTTACTGCGCGGATAGTAAAGTTTTGATCAATAGTCACTCTATGTTAATATAAGCACAGTTAATCACGGTTTAACCAACATAGTAAGGGTTACTTATACATACCCATGCATCAAACTAAAGGAAAAATTATCAAAAATTGTGTAATTCCTTGCTTCAAATATAAGACGTCACCATGACGTCATGTGACGGATATAATTACTTGCTTCCAGTATAAGACGTCATCATGACGACAGAAATTCTGTAATTCCTTCCTTCCAATATAAGACGTCACCATGACTTCATGTGACGTTTATTTAGTATGCGGTTAGTAATGTTTTAATCAATAGACACTCTATGTTACTATAAGCACAGTCAATCACGGTTTTACCAACATAGTAAGGGTTACCCATGCATACTCATGCATAAAACTAAAAGGAAAAATTAACAGAAATTATGTAATAACTTGCTTCCAATATAAGACGTCACCAAGAATTCATGTGACGTTTGTTTACTACGTTGACAGTAATGTTTTAATCAATAGTCACTCTTTGTTAATATAAGCATAGTTAATCAAGGTTTTACCAACATAGTAAGGGTTACCCATGCATACCCATGCATTAAACTAAAGGAAAAATTAACAGAAATTATCTAATTACTTGCTTCTAATATAAGACGTCACCATGACTTCATGTGACGTTTGTTTACTACGGAGATAGTAATGTTTTAATCAATAGTCACTCTATGTTAATTTAAGCACAGTTAATCACGGTTTTACCAACATAATAAGGATTACCCATGCATACCCATGCATTAAACTAAAGGAAAAATTCACAGAAATTGTGTAATTATTTTCTTCCAATATAAGACGTCACCATGACGTCATGTGACGTTTGTTTACTACGCTGATAGTAATGTTTTGATCATTAGTCACTCTATGTTAATTTAAGCACAGTTAATCACGGTTTTACCAACATAGTAAGGGTTACCCATGCATACCCATGCATTAATCTAAAGGAAAAATTCACAGAAATTGTGTAATTACTTGCTTCCAATATAAGACGTCACCATGACGTCATGTGACGTTTGTTTACTACGCTGATAGTAATGTTTTGATCATTCACTCTCTGTTAATTTAAGCACAGTTAATCAAGGTTTTACCAACATAGTAAGGGTTACCCATGCATACCCATGTATTAAACTAAAGGAAAAATCCACAGAAATTCTGTAATTGCTTGCTTCCAATATAAGACGTCACCATGACTTCATGTGGCGTTTCTTTACTACGCGGATAGTAATGTTTAGATCACTAGTCACTCTGTGTTAATATAAGCACAATTTATCACAGTTTTACCAACATAGTAAGGGTTACCCATGCATACCCATGCATTAAACTAAAGGAAAAATTATCAGAAATTGTGTAATTGCTTCCTTCCAATATAAGACGTCACCATGGCTTTATGTGACGTTTGTTTACTATGCAGATAGAAATGTTTTGATCAATAGTCACTCTATGTTAATATAAGCACAGTTAATCACGGTTTTACCAACATAGCAAGGGTTACCCATGCATACCCATGCATTTAACTAAAGAAAAAATTATCACAAATTGTGTCATTCCTTGCTTCCAATATAAGACGTCACCATGACTTCATGTGGCGTTTGTTTACTACGCGGATAGTAATGTTTTGATCACTAGTCACTCTATGTTAATATAAGCACAATTAATCAAGGTTTTACCAGATAGTAAGGGTTACCCATCCATACCCATGTATTAAACTAAAGGAAAAATTCACAGAAATTGTGTAACTGCTTGCTTCCAATATACGACGTCACCATGGCTTTATGTGACGTTTGTTTACTATGCAGATAGAAATGTTTTGATCAATAGTCACTCTATGTTAATATAAGCACAGTTAATCACGGGTTCACCAACATAGAAAGGGTTACCCATGCATACCCATGCATTTAACTAAAGAAAAAATTATCAGAGATTGTGTCATTCCTTGCTTCCAATATAAGACGTCACCATGACTTCATGTGGCGTTTGTTTACTACGCGGATAGTAATGTTTTGATCACTAGTCATTCTATGTTAATATAAGCACAATTAATCAAGGTTTTACCAGATAGTAAGGGTTACCCATGCATACCCATGTATTAAACTAAAGGAAAAATTCACAGAAATTGTGTAACTGCTTGCTTCCAATATAAGACGTCACCATGGCTTTATGTGACGTTTGTTTACTATGCAGATAGAAATGTTTTGATCAATAGTCACTCTATGTTAATATAAGCACAGTTAATCACGGTTTTACCAACATAGCAAGGGTTACCCATGCATACCCATGCATTTAACTAAAGAAAAAATTATCAGAAATTGTGTCATTCCTTGCTTCCAATATAAGACGTCACCATGACTTCATGTGGCGTTTCTTTACTACGCGGATAGTAATGTTTAGATCACTAGTCACTCTGTGTTAATATAAGCACAGTTAATCACGGTTTTACCGACATAGTAAGGGTTACCCATTCATACCGATGCATTAAACTAAAGGAAAAATTCACAGAAATTGTGTAACTGCTTCTTTCCAATATAAGACGTCACCATGGCTTTATGTGACGTTTGTTTACTATGCAGACAGAAATGTTTTAATCAATAGTCACTCTATGTTAATTTAAGCACAGTTAATCACGGTTCTACCAACATAGTAAGGGTTACCCAAGCATACCCATGCATTAAACTAAAGGAAAAATTCACAGAAATTCTGTTATTACTTGCTTCCAATATAAGACGTCACCATAACTTTATGTGACGTTTGTTTACTATGCGGTTAGTAATGTTTTAATCAATATTCACTCTATGTTAATGTAAGCACATTTAATCACGGTTTTACCAACACAGTAAGGGCTACCCATGCATACCCATGCATTAAACTAAAGGAAAAATTCACAGAAATTCTGTAATTGCTTGCTTCCAATTTAAGACGTCACCATGACTTCATGTGACGTTTGTTTACTACGCGGATAGTGATGTTTTAATCAATAGTCACTCTTTGTTAATATAAGCATAGTTAATCACGGTTTTACCAACATAGTAAGGGTTACCCATGCATACCCATGCATTAAACTAAAGGAAAAATTAACAGAAATTATCTAATTACTTGCTTCCAATATAGGACGTCACCATGACTTCATGTGACGTTTGTTTACTACGGAGATAGTAATGTTTTAATCAATAGTCACTCTATGTTAATTTAAGCACAGTTAATCACGGTTTTACCAACATAGTAAGGGTTACCCATGCATACCCATGCATTAAACTAATTAAAGGAAAAATTCACAGAAATTGTGTAATTACTTTCTTCCAATATAAGACGTCACCATGACGTCATGTGACGTTTGTTTACTACGCTGATAGTAATGTTTTGATCATTAGTCACTCTATGTTAATTTAAGCACAGTTAATCACGGTTTTACCGACATAGTAAGGGTTACCCATGCATACCCATGCATTAAACTAAAGGAAAAATTCACAGAAATTGTGTAATTACTTGCTTCCAATATAAGACGTCACCATGACGTCATGTGACGTTTGTTTACTACGCTGATAGTAATGTTTTGATCATTCACTCTATGTTAGTTTAAGCACAGTTAATCAAAGTTTTACCAACATAGTAAGGGTTACCCATGCATACCCATGCATTAAACTAAAGGAAAAATTTACAGAAGTTCTGTAATTGCTTGCTTCCATTATAAGACGTCACCATGACTTCATGTGGCGTTTCTTTACTACGCGGATAGTAATGTTTAGATCACTAGTCACTCTGTGTTAATATAAGCACATTTAATCACGGTTTTACCAACATAGTAAGGGTTACCCATGCATACCCGTGTATTAAAGTAAAGGAAAAATTATCAGAAATTGTGTAATTGCTTGCTTCCAATATAAGACGTCACCATGACTTCATGTGACGTTTGTTTACTACGCGGATAGTGATGTTTTAATCAATAGTCACTCTATGTTAATGTAAGCACATTTAATCACGGTTTTACCAACACAGTAAGGGCTACCCATGCATACCCATGTATTAAACTAAAGGAAAAATTCACAGAAATTCTGTAATTGCTTGCTTCCAATTTAAGACGTCACCATGACTTTATGTGGCGTTTGTTTACTACGCGGATAGTAAATGTTTAGATCACTAGTCACTCTGTGTTAATATAAGGAGAGTTAATCACGGTTTTACCGACATAGTAAGGGTTACCCATGCATACCTATGTATTAAATTAAAGAAAAAATTCACAGAAATTGTGTAATTGCTTGCTTCCAATATAAGACGTCACCATGGCTTCATCTGACGTTTGTTCATTATGCAGATAGTAATGATTTAATCAATAGTCACTCTATGTTAATTTAAGCAGAGTTAATCACGGGTTTGCCAACATACTAAGGGTTACCCGTGCATACCCAAGCATTAAACTAAAGAAAAAATTATCAGAAATTGTGTAATTACTTGCTTCCAATATAAGACGTCACCATGACTTCATGTGACGTTTGTTTACTGCGCGGATAGTAAAGTTTTGATCAATAGTCACTTTATGTTAATATAAGCACAGTTAATCAAGGTTTTACCAACATAGTAAGGGTTACCTATGCATACCCATGCATCAAACTAAAGGAAAAATTATCAGAAATTGTGTAATTCCTTGCTTCAAATATAAGACGTCACCATGACGTCATGTGACGGATGTAATTACTTGCTTCCAATATAAGACGTCATCATGACGACAGAAATTGTGTAATTGCTTGCTTCCAATATAAGACGTCACCATGACTTCATGTGACGTTTGTTTAGTACGCGGATAGTGATGTTTTAATCAATAGTCACTCTGTGTTAATATAAGCACATTTAATCACGGTTTTACCAACATAGTAAGGGTTACCCATGCATACCCATGCATTAAACTAAAGGAAAAATTATTAGAAATTGTTGTGGACGAAACTTTCACGTTTTCAGGCTAAAAAATGATTGGAAAGTTTAGATGTAACCCTGGATTAGCCTAATCATGCTTTGAAAAACTGGGCCCAGAACATTATTTTCTTTTACTAAGGCTTGCACTAAAAAGCTTGGTATTTATTGTAATTGACAGGTCTTTTGTACTAGTGAAGCATGTTAGTACTGATGTGGAAAACGGTTTATACCCAGTAGTGTGAACAGTATGTTGGTTGTGATTGTCTGGGTTAGAGTAGTCTCTAAAATGACTCCAAAGATAACTTCCACTCAGGGAGTTGAAACGTCAGTCACCAACAACAGTCTTCCTGGAGACTACTTTAACCCGAACAATGACAGCCAACATACTATACATAATTGTATAGTACTGTACTAGGTAGGTATGGTCACGGATTAGTACTGTGAATCTCATGTAGTGTCATCTTTTGGTCTACAAACTGGCCACTACACATGATCATGAATACATGCGACCTGTCAGTGCAGAATATCTAGGCCTCACCTTCTGTAGCATTTTACTTCCATACACTTTTGTATGCTTTTCCCAAGTTCCAAATTTTCTGAAAATAAAAACAAACAAACAACAGCAACAACAGACAAAAAAGACAAAACATTAATTTTAACAACAAACAAATGACATGTTTATAATTAAAGTACCCCTTCATTAAAAGAAAAGAAAAATGGAAGAAACAAGTACAACACAACTTGGAAATATGTTCTTGACACCACTTCCGTTGGTCAGCATTCATTGCCACTAAACATAACTCACTCTAACTTAAGGTAAAATTTCATCTTGTGCACAAGCCCCATTTTTCTTGAATGTGCACAATGTATGTTATAAAAAATGCATCAAAATAGCATATACTTGAGTATCAAGTTATTGTTGCCTTTTGGTTGAGACTTGGTGTTTTGCACTTCATACAAAATCTTCACTTCAATGCACAGTTTTTGCAATGACTGCTGACCAAAAAACTAGGTAATTACATGGCTGAAAAACATATTTCCAGTGTCAATGAGTGTTGGTTCCACAAAACACTCCAGCTGTCTGTGCTTGTGGCTCTAGACCAGTTCTTTAGAATTCAGTTCTTTACTTACTTCCCTCCTACATCCTTCAGTTTCCTTGCAAACTCTTGTGAAGCTGAGGAAATATCTCCACAAAAATCTTACTAGAATAAAAAATTTCAGGATAAATCAACTCAAGAGATTTTAGTAGAAAGTGACACTCAAATGAACTTCAGATCAGTGGCCACAATATTTTACAGGAGATCTCTCCTGTGAAACCTTAATAATAATAAAACTAATTAAAATAAACTAAACCTTCTCATGTCACCAAGAGAACCTTCTGACTTTGCAAGTGCCAACCAATGCATGTAATAATATAGTTTGTAGTCTTCGATCATTTTTGTACTGGGATTTTCAGAGTGCATACGATTTTATGAAATACTGGTTCTGTATAAACAACTGGTATTGCTATCAGTACAGTGATATTGATAATGATAATTTATTTGCCCTATTGAAGATATTTTCACAATAGTGTTTCTATTATACAGTTGATAAATAGGAGCAGGAGCTCTCAGGAAACCCTGTTGGGCTTTTCGAGGAGAGCCCCTGTTTACAGTTGTGATAATATACGGTATTGCCAATATTTCTTAGTTATAATTATATGAAGACAACTTGTGGAACTTTGACAAGAAAATTTTGTCAGTTTGATTAATTTCTTTTTTGTGGGTTTTAAAACTATCATTTTCAAAAAAGTGTTCCAAAAATTGGGTTGCACATTATACACAAATAAATACATGGTAGATGGAATTGATTGATGCATAAATCATGCATGGAATGTCTCATACCCTGAAAAGTTTGTTTGTTCTTTTCCAGTCCAGTTCCCTTATACAGTTTTTTGTTTTGCACAAGTGAAGTCTTGAATCCAGATTCATTCTCTGGCCCACTGTCACTACTACTCCCATGATCTGTTAAATGACAAAGATATATCTGATTAGGTGGCAACTCTTAGTAGCCATAATATGGCTTATTATATTCTATATATGTTTGCAATTTTTGAGAAAGTTGTTTCTCAAAAAGTGCTTAACTCCAAACATTATAAAATTTTAATCGCTGAATAATATGCAATGACCAACGAAAGCTACAATTCAGTAGAATGCTGTTCCCTTGGAGGGATGGTCAAATACAACGTATAATTTACTGGCATGTACATTGAATGACATGGAGGAATGATCAAATGGAATTACACAGTAATATATGAACAAATAATACTTTGTACGATCAAATGGCATGCAGTTTATGATCTAGTTGCACTTTTGTGCTGAATGCACCTCCATTAATGCTAATTAAGCAAACATGTACACAAAGATATGCATGCAAGGAATGGCACAATAGGATGTATACTCAAGGATTTAGTAATTTAGTGATTTATTGACTGGGAAACTGATAAAAGTGGGCCAATTACCCAAAGTATGCACTCCTACTGTAAACTATTGTGTAATTGTTGTTTCATCCTATAAGCAGACATTATTTTAATCTCAACTCTCTTTGTTAGCAGTACCATAAATATGTGTACCCCCTACTGTATGTAAGCAAGCCTGCCCCCCATGTAAGCAAGCCAAGTCGATCCAACTCAACCCATGTTTCCGAGTTGGGTATCATTTGGCCCCCCACTTGGTTTGAACTCCAGTATCACCCCAGGCAACCCTAGTTTTTTCCTGATTGGCCACCCTTGTACCAACTTTGTTTTGACAATCCAATGGTTTTCTTGTGACTTGGCTCAACTTGGGAGTACTGTTTGGCCACCCACACACAAATTCCGATTTTGCAAACTTGGATTGAGTCAGGTTGACTTGGCATGCCTTCTAGTATTAACCTTTTCACTCCCAAGCTCAAAATGCAGATTTTTCCAGCTTTTGAAAGAGAAAAGATTTGAGTGATGTAGTGAGAATCAATAGCTGAATCAGCGTGTGAATACAGTTAAGTGGCAAATTCCCCATATTCTGTAGTTATATAATCTTTGGTGTGAGATTGAACGAGAATATAGGAGTTCAAAACACTTGGGAGTGAAAGGGTTAAATGATAATATGTTGTATTTTATTTTTATTGTGGCACACGAAATGATACCACATGCCAATCTCCCTGGGGGGGGGGGGGGGGGGGGGGGGGGAGGTACTCCCATATATTTCCTATATAGGGATGTTCCGCCCAATAGGGTATCATTTTCATGGTCTTCTGTCTTAAACAGGGTATCAAATTTTACAGTTTTGTATCTTAAACAGGGTTATTTTCCGAAGATTTTTTCCTCTTCCCCTCCCCCCTCAACCACATTTTTGCTCTCGCCATTTTCGCGCAATTTCTTCGTATGCTCCAGTGGAAACGCATGCAACGCAGGCTAACTTATCTAAACTTAGTCTTGAACAGGGTATCAAATTAGAGCACTTTGTCTTAGACAGGGTAGCAAAATTTCCATTTTTGTGTCTTGAATAGGGTCAGGGTTTTATAGAGTCGGCGGAACCCCCCTACCCAAATTCATATCTCTGCATATGTCATAATATGAAAAGATTGACTGCACTGAATACCTTCATCTTCCGTCTTTTTTTTTTTTTTTTTCTTTCTTTCCCGTCTGTACAATACCACCACTGACAAAGTTCAACGGTTTCGAATAATCTTTCGTCTTCCGCCCAACAAAGCTGTCCTCGTCATCCGAATCCTTTTCGGCCCACATTCCATATATCGCTTGTTCTTTCGTCATACTCCGTTTTCTGTAGCCCAAACCCATTCCAAATCCTTGCATCAGGTCATAGTCTGTGATCCCAAACTCTTCCACCTCTTGTTCATCTTCCATCTTGAATTTAAATTACTACCTTCCGCAAAAATACCAGAAAGTGAAGTTCTCCTTCCCAGTGCAGACTATAGTGTGCTACTGAGTTCACCACATCAGTCATACAGCATTTAATTTGCCTTTAAAACAGTGTAGCCAGACCGCAACACACACGAATCTTTATCCGCCATATTGGATATATCTCGCTCCAGGCTCTGCTCTGTCAGGTACGACCGTTTAACATTTTGCCCCAGACTCTTTTGCGGGGGCATGGCGCAGGATTTTTTTCATTTTGGCTGCCACTTCTTTAGCCTGAGACGGGGGCACTGGGTCAACTTTTGTATCTGTCTAAAAGGATCCTAAAGAGTGTTAATTTTTATTGAAAAATATTATCTTTTGGGTAGCGGGAATTGGTTTATGGTATGCCATTGTGCCAATGCCCGCCTCTCCCTCCCCCCTGTGATAGCTGCTGATAAGTGCATTATAACAGCATCGAAATTGACATTTTTTTTGTGTGCACACATTTGACAAACTAACTACATGAAAATATTTACGAAGTGTCTCTATTAGAATTATTTGAATGGCTTGCATTATGTTGTAATGTTTATTATGCATTACAAAAAATAATGACCATCTGGCCATGATCTGGGGAAAATTAAATAATTGCCCCCCTTTGAATAAAATCTACAATGCCCCACACCCCTCCCTGCCCTAAATTTGAAATAAGACCCTGGGACGCTTATTCCAGGATTTGCGGTAACTTTATTCCATGCAGTTTCCCAAGCATAAGTACTCTAACATTAATTTAATGGTTGTAAATGGTTGCCTGCATCATCTGTTATATTATATAATATTCTATTGCACCTTTTCACATCAAACTGGACTGATGAGTGACAGTTTATGTATGTATGTGAATGTACATAACTATATGTAAATGCATTAACAGCGTTTCATTGATAGGGTTAACGTTATGGGGACACAGAGAAACAACTGCAATAACTGGTGTTGGATTGATTTATAAAACAACTATAATACTATACTTGCTTTCCAATTGGCTTAACAACTGTGTAAGATGAGAGTATATATTTACATACTGACGTACTTATATTTGATGCATTTTATTGACTAATAATTACAATTAAAAACATTTCTTGTTCCATAAAAGAAAATAACACATTCCTGTGTAATATAGCCTCATCTAAACATGCAGGAAGTTGGGAGAACAAAAGAGTAGGGTAAGGAAACCACGAGACTGCTGTACTTCTTAATAATAATAATCACAATTATTGCTACTTCATTTGCACTTAAAATGGTCCCAGCAGTTTAATAGACCAGCTACATTTGTGGGGTATCAAAATGCCGTGAACTGCATTAACTTCTAACAGTTTACTAATTGCTACCAAAATCAGAATTTACTAAATACTGGGTGATCTGCTATCAGTTGGTAAATAAATAAACACAGCCAACTCTCTCAAGTAGCAGCATCATCCAAGTAGCCAAAAAGCAGTTAGTAGCTGCAGTGGCTTTTTTGTAAAAGAGAGTGTAGCGAACCTTAGGTCACGCATATTTACGATCGCGTTACTAATTAAGTAATAGGTTATACGTAAGCTTCGCGCACGCGCTGTGAGATATTCGTGTAGTAACCATGTCGGAATGTACACCTGAGGAGTCTCAGGAAAGGCGTAGCTCGGACGTGCTCGGCCTAAATAATAGATGACTCATAGATTGTCAGCTGGTAGGTTGAGTTCTAACAGCCTAACGCTTTCACACGTTCGCTAACCTTTGTAACCAGTTGTGCCGCGGAAATGCTTTCTGACCCTAATCGTGTTGTGGCTTTGACCTTAATTAACTTGTTTACAAGTCAGGAAATGTGCTAGCCCATCCTAGCTTGTGTACCTGCTGCTAGCTAAGCTAAGAGCATATATAAATCGGTGATTTTAGTCCAATAAACGCATTCAGTTCAAGACTCAGTTGAAGTGCTTGTTTCGACTCGCGTAA
This sequence comes from Plumapathes pennacea, assembly GCA_964036295.1. NCBI lineage: Eukaryota > Metazoa > Cnidaria > Anthozoa > Antipatharia > Myriopathidae > Plumapathes > Plumapathes pennacea. Next base: position 11,682,719 of record OZ038464.1, on the reverse strand, counting down.
CGCCCGGCTCCCGAACTTCTGCGCTCCTCGCTTCGACACGACTTGGTTTCTCCCTCTCGGCCTACTTCCACTCGGTTCGTTACAAGAGGTACCTGTACTCTTAATTTTCACCTTGAACTGCACAATAAAAAAGTTGTCCAAAATAAGATAATTATCTCTATACTAGCGGGACCCCCGTAAAATACGGGGATCGGGTGATCGAATTTCTTTTTTCCTAATATTTTCTGTCTTTTTCTTTCCTTTTTGAATTCCATTTTGAGCATCTCGAACTCAATTTCAACCGTATTCGACTGTTTACCGCGTCAAAGTACAAACTTCCCTGAAGCGCATGTACCACTCGACCGTACTCGACTCGTCAAACCACCGATCGTCCGACATCCAAATCTTCCCGTTTTTCGAACATGCGGCAGCATCACCCCGCCATCCAGTCAGTTGACACTCTGAAATTCTCTTTCTAAACTCAAACGGAACTCTCACCTTCAGTAATCGCGTCCCGTGGGGCTTGGTTGAAAGGCAGCGGTCGAGAAGATTTCTGGCTTGCTTGTCCCGGCGATTCAATTCGAATTGACGATACAGTAATTATGACTAACGAGTACGCGAGCATTAATGTGGCGTCAGAAATTCAAACCACGCATTATCTAATTACCGGTTTAATTTGTTACGTCACCAATCGAAATTATCAATTTGTTACACACACACACACACATGAGCCGCGGTCAGCGGTTGCTTAGCGTATTATTATATCTCTATATAATAATACGCTAAGCAACCGCTGACCGCGGCTCATGTGTGTGTGTGTGTGTGTGTGTGTGTGTAACAAATTGTTAATTTCGATTGGTGACGTAACAAATTAAACCGGTAATTAGATAATGCGTGGTTTGAATTTCTGACGCAACAAATGCTCGCGTACGATCGTTAGTCATAATTACTGTATCGTCAATTCGAATTGAATCGCCGGGAAAAGCAGGCCAGAAATCTTCTCGACCGCTGCCTTTCAACCAAGCCCACGGGACGCGATTACTGAAGGTGAGAATTCCGTTTGAGTTTAGAAAGAGAATTTCAGAGTGTCAACTGACTGGATGGCGGGCTGATGCTTCCGCATGTTCGAAAAACGGTAAGATTTGGATGTCGGACGATCGGTGGTTCGACGAGTCGAGTACGGTCGAGTGGTACATGCGCTACAGGAAAATTTGTATTTTGACGCGGTAAACAGTCGAATACGGTTGAAATTGAGTTCGAGATGCTCAAAATGGAATTCAAAAAGGCAAAAAAAGACAAAGAATATTAGGAAAAAAGCAATTCGATCACCCGATCCCCGTATTTTACGGGGGTCCTGCTAGTAGAGATAATAATACGCTTAGCAACCGCTGACCGCGGCTCATGTGTGTGTGTGTGTGTGTGTGTGTGTGTGTGTGTGTGTGTGTGTGTGTGTGTGTGTAACAAATTGATAATTTGGATTGGTGACGTAACAAATTAAACCGGTAATTAGATAATGTATTTGAATTTCTGACGCAACATTAATGCTCGCGTACGATCGTTAGTCATAATTACTATACCATCAATTCGAACTGAATCACCGGGAAAAGCAAGCCAGAAATCTTCTCGACCGTAGCCTTTCCGAGGACGCGAATACTGAAGGTGAGAATTCCGTCTTAGTGTAGAAATAGAATTTCAGCTCTCAGGTGTCTGGATAAGGGGCTGATGCTGCCGCATGTTCGAAAAACGGGAAGATTTTGATGTCGGACGATCGGTGGTTCGACGAGTCGAGTATGATCAAGTGGTACATGCACTGCAGGGACGTTTGTACTTTGACGCGGTAAACTGCGTTTGAGATGCTCGAAATTGAATTCAAAAAGGAGAAAAGAAAGAAAAGAATTTCGAAAAACGGGGAGCTTTTGATGTCGATTGATCGGCAATTCACCGAGTGGTACAGTCGAGTGGTTATGTACTACAGAGAGATTTTGATGTTAGGGTTAGAAAAAAGAAATCCAATCCCCGTATTTTACGGGGGTCCCGCTAGTCTCTATATAATAATACGCTAAGCAACCGCTGACCGCGGCTCATGTGTGTGTGTGTGTGTGTAACAAATTGATATAATTTCGATTTGTGACGTAACAAATTAAACCGGTAATTAGATAATGCGTGATTTAAATTTCTGACGCAACAGTATTGCTCGCGCACGATCGTTAGTCATAATTACTTTATCGTCCTTTGAATTTCTGACGCCACAGTAATGCTCGCGTACGATCGTTAGTCATAATTACTTTATCGTCAATTTGAACTGAATCGCCGGGAAAAGCAAGCCAGAAATCTTCTGGACCGTACCCTTTCAACCAAGCCCACGGGACGCGATTACTGAAGGTGAGAATCCCGTTTGACTTTAGAAAAAGAATTTCAGCTGTCACGTGTCTGGATGGCCGCATGTTTGAATCAAAGCAGCAAGGCAGCTGTAAGCTCGCGAATTTGTAAAATTTGCGGGAGTGGGTATTTAATAGAACTGGCTCAAGGCCACATCGTAATCAAAGCAGCGATGCCGCTGTAAGGTCGGCTATCTTTATGATTGGCAGACTTTGGTTGTGGTCTAGTCCGTACAACAGGCTTGTGTCTTAACTGCTCTAAAGTAGGGATTGCCTTGAGTGAATATAGTGGTAAAGTGATGTCACAAAAAATATTGGAATATGGATTTTAGACAATTCTGTGGAATGCCCTGTCTAAAAACGGTCACACAAAAAATTAGCTCTTTAGCGCATTGAACAGCTGAGATGTGGGCTATTGAAGTTCAAATTGCTCAACACTAAACCCTCCTATTTGGTGTTAATGGTTCCTTTGATTTAGAACTGATGCTAAATAAGAGAGTTCAGTATGGAGCTATCTGGTTGCTGTCAGTAGGGCTAGCGATTTGAAACTTTGCACACGTTTGTGCAGCAGCTGTGTATGTTTAGAGATTCGAATGGAAAATTTTGCAAAGTAAGACATCACGCTTTACCACTGTGAGGGCAACACGCTTGCACTCAATCAAGCGTAACATGCATATTTAATGAGGCAATCGGCTCAGCTCAGAGAGTCAAATAACTTCTCGTAAACCTCAAAGTGGCCTTAAATCCCCTCAACTCAAAGCGAACATTGACAGGATATTATTATTCTAAAGTGCACAAACCTTGCCCGCTTTACCGGTGTTTAAATCATTTTGAGCGGCGTAACTTCCTTCCAAGCGGTATACATATTCACGGTAATCTTTAACTCGGGTTTCAAATGACGACGAATACAAAATGCTTTTTGAGTGAAGTTTATTATAGTCACATGAATGACCTGTCATAGAAGGTTCACATATTTACGGTCTCGGTAATCCGATGAAACAGATAAATATTAACCGGATGACTGAATACGTACATACGTACAAGAATGTGTTGTTTTCTTGCATAGTTCGTTCGAGCGAACTCTTAATAATATTGTAACTCATTATCAACGAAGAACACCAAAGTAACCTTTCGTTCAAGGGCTTCGGCATACACAATATACTTCAAGTCTTGCGGTAAGTTATCCAGGCAAATTTAAACCGAGGAATGTAAACAACTAAATCGCGCGCGTCCACTGCACAATGAGTGTCGATAGAGATGAACGCCGGGTTCCTGTGTACGGTCAACCGACTGAAACATTCACACAAAATAATAACTACACGATCGATATAAAGTCCGTACCGTTACGCCAGTATGAAATGTTGTTTTCACACAGAGTTTATCAGGAAAATCGGGCGATGCTTGAAACACTCGAGGTATCGGCCAAGAGCAAGTATAAACCTTTGGAGCATCTTCCGCATTCATACTTTCACCAAAAGCCGTGATTAAAAGGTCGTATAATTCCGTGCCTTTAAAGTTAATCGATCTCTTGAAATGTATTTCATCATGCGTGATCGTGCCCAAATTTGGAATAAACTTCCTAATTTGGAAGCCTATTGTTGACACAGATGACGGACTGACTGACGGACTGACTGACGGACTGACTGACGGACTGACGGTGTCGTGGCCGCAACAAGGTCGTGCTTCTCACTTTCGTGAGACGCCGACCTTAAAAATTGCTCAATTTTAGGTATGTGGAAGTTCGCATCCGTTTCCGCGGGCCTCCACTTTTGCTGAACCGTGTATTCGATTTAGTCTCAGTTTTGAAAACCCTTATTTACGAGGCGGCAGAGGGTGAAAATTATAAAACTTAGACGCTCGAAATGGGAGAATTTAAAATTCTTCACCGAGTCCAAATCTTTGAACCGGAAGGAGACCTTTCGGAGTCGCACTGAAAAAAGTCTATCCGTGGCTTCATTACTCATGTCATGCACAGCTTATGTTCAACATCTACATATTCATCAGAGGCCATGATACTCCAGCCTGGGCTGCATTCAAGCTAAATACGTGCTTAAAGAAAACACGCCTTTCTTCTTTTGGCTGAGTTTCAAGTCTAATAAGTTTAAATGAAATCTGATAACTTGTTGACATTACTTGCGGTTTTGGTCAAATTCATTTTCGAATTCTTCTTCTCTCGGTTCTCTACAGCATTTTTCATTGTTGGCGAAAACTATGCGAAGCAAAGCAAATATAATCAAACGATAGAAATATTTCGACAAGCTGAAGTCACTCGATCGCAATCAGGGCTGTCAGTGGTCACGGGTCTTTGAACTTTGACTTACGCTTGTCAAACCGAGAATTTACCAAAACCTCTGTGATAATGGTTCTGAAGTGCAACAGATCTACTGGCAATTCAGGAATACAATGATAACAATCAAAATAACTCCATAACTCTTCGTTTCTTCATGCGTATTCGCTGATGCTCAAACTTCAAAGGCAATTGTTGACACAGCATGACGGACTGACTGACTGACGCAGTCTTAACTGCAATAAGATGGAATGCTTAAAAATGCCACCGCAAAAACTACTTCGACGATCGCGTTCTCGATTTTGTTGCGTTTCGGTAAGATCGATACTGCCAAAATTGGGAACAGAACGACTTCCATATTTGGAATCCATTGTTGACAGCACCGGGACACATTCCAATTGACTGGATCGCATGAAGCTTCGCTTTTCAGCACTTCGTGCTGAACGCGAGCTTAAAAACGGGGAGATTTTGATGTCGACCGATCGGTGGTTCGACGAGTCGAGTACGGTCGAGTGGTATACATGCACTACAGTACAATTTGTACTTTGACGCGGTAAACTGCGTTCGAGATGCTTGAAATGGAATTCAAAACGGAAAAGAAAAACAGAAAAAATATTAGGAAAAAAGAAATCCGATCCCCGTATTTTACGGGGGTCCCGCTAGTCTCTATATAATAATACGCTAAGCAACCGCTGACCGCGGCTCATGTGTGAAAGTGAACAATTCGGCCCAAATTCTGCACATATCCGCTCCACTATTTACAACGTCAGCCGGAAGACACCAGAAAGGCCACGGTTCTTCTGGACTGGTTACTTTTTGGCTGGTCAGCCAGTCTTGCCGAATTCTTTTTGCCAGGTTGCACTTCTTTATGCCTGCTTTACCCTTTGACTCGACCATATGACGGCTTTTCTTGCCGGCCTCTTTCCATCGACCAAGGGCTCGACGACACGAAGCGCATAAATATCCTTGCTCTTCCAAGGAAACTCGAAACATTAAACCAACGAGAAGAGGACCGGCAACCGCAAACTTTACATTTTTTAGAAACCATTTTTGACATAGTGGCAATTTAAATTGGCCGGTGTTTACACTGCGGCCCGCGCGGATGGCGGCGTCGAATGGCGTCATATCCTTTCGCCAGTCTCTAGCATGCAGCAAGATTGGGGAGGTATGGGAATGAAATGCGCGCGCGCACGCTGTAATGATCAATGAACGCTGACGCACTGGGGTCAATAAGTTGGCGGTGAAAACGCTCGTGACGCGTCAAAAATAACTGAACGGAAAAAAATAACGGATTCACCAGGTTTTGACAGTAGTAACAGCGATGTGACAAGCAAAATGATAGGAGGGTATATTTTATATTTACGGGAGCTTGCTGGATTCGGGGCGCTGGTGTTGCTGGGATACTTTGCGTACAAACGGTACAGTCAATCAGAAAAAGGCCAGGTCAGTATGAGCAAAAGAGAACCACTAAGACATCGTCTTAAAAAAATCTTTGCGATCAATGGAATTAGAAGCATTCAAGCCCAAGCCAAACCTATGGAAAAACGTATTCGCCAGTCGACCCAAATCCCTCCCCAAATCAAGTCAAACTTGCGAAACCAGAACCGAATGCGTACGGATTGGCAATGGGTGGGCCAAACGGACTCGCAAGCTCAACTTGAGTTGGGTGGCGAAACCTGCGTTGACTGGCATGTAATTTCTTAGCTCGACCAAAGTCAACTCAATTCAATCCAAGTGGCTGCCCAAACAATACGCAAGTGCAACTTTCCCGTACTGTTTGGCGATCTTAGCATTAAGCCATACAAGGGCCTGTTGCGCAGGCTACATTAAGCCCTGGCCAAACGGACTCACAAGTTGACGCACGTCAGCAGACTTGCGATGAGTAGGCAAACAGTAAAAACACGTGCTACTCGACTTGAGTCAATCCAAGTCGATGGCAAACGAAACACAAGTCGAAAACTTGTGTCGCCTTGCGAGACCGTTTGGGCAGGGCTTTAAGGTGGTGTTACACTGGTCGATTTGCAACGCCGATTTGCTCTAAATTCACGCAACCGTGTTGCAATTTTTTGAATCGCTTTCAAAAACTGCAACGCGCCCGATTTTTAGCGCAACATCGTATCGCTGCAAATCGTCGTTGCAAATCGACCAGTGTAACACCACCTTTAGATAGCCTACTCGAATGAAAACTGATTGTATTCTAATTCTCTTGGTTGGGAGAATCGCTATGTTCAAGAGTTTCTTGACCCTTTCACTTAAGCTCAAAATGAAGATTCTCTCAACCTTTTAAGAAGAACATGTACGAGTGATGTAGTGAGAACTGATAGTTTAATCAGCTTTCATCTAAGCAAGCTTTCAAAAGTCGCTCTGCTGTATGCGCTGCATGGCCCTGGCGAGAAACTGAAGGAGAAATTTTGAAGTTGATTGCTCCTGGGACTGCAGTTCCGCAATTACAAAAAAAAAAAAAAAAATGGAAACGTAGCTTTACGTATTAAGTCACAACTCATCCCCAGCCCCAAACAGAGGAGACTCAAGTAGTCATTGCTGGTGAGACCGCTGCTCCAGGAAACGTGGGCGTTGGGTGCGAGACGACCAGAAGACGGGCATGCGCAACTAAAATAACGGCAGATGAATGCGAGATGAATCAGTCGTACAATGATGTCAATCAAACTGACAAGGGAAGAAAGGAATCGTGGAACATCCGCTCTCCGTGCGCGGTAAATGGCGGGAACAAAGCCGTGTCTGCTGTCGGGTACTCGAGCGACAGCGACGCCGACGAGGGCGAAAGACTACTGGCGCCCGATACCTCTCCGACGGGACCCGAGCCCCCGAAAAGTGTTTTCGCACGATTCATGTCCCGGATATACCCGGGCGATATTAGTAGACAACAGTAGACCAGTTCTGTAATATCAACCTTCAGTTGTCTTCGCGTAAGAAAAAAAATGTCACAAACCGCAGTAAACTATCAGTATGTTCTTAATGGCGCACAAAGGTTGCGTGGAAAACTGAGGAAACTCCTACTGTTTCTGATTAGGCCTTGACGTAATGCATCAAACTGGTGTTAAATACATGTATTCACTACTCTTACTCTAACAAAGAAGAACTTAGTCCTAGTTTCCTGTGATGGCCAGTGTTCTCCGGATTTTGAGTATCGAGGAGTTGCATCGATTTTATCAATCTTCATAGACCTGAGCAAAACAGCCGACCTTTTAGAAAGTATAAATAACTCGAGCAATCTTCGTCAACAATGACATAAAGGGGTTCTTGGTAGTAATTCTCAAGACGAGTCACCCGTTTGGAGTACGTTTACTTACTATCGTCACTTCGATAAACATTGCAGGTGCCTGTTTGAGGCAAATAGGTCTTCAGTTTGTTTGGTGAGGTCACATGTGTCACGTGACTGGAACTGATGTGACGTCACACGTGTCGCGTGACTGATTCCGATTTGATGTTGTACAAGTCACGTGATATTACCTTGCCTCATTTCGCCAGAATCATGAGGTTCTGCAGTGAGACTGGTTTCCAGCTGCCTTGCGACTGAACAAAAGCCACGCCACGGTCTATGTAGATGGTCGCCTTTCCTACAGAGTACAACGTCTTGCCTTCGTGACGTCGGTTTGGTATCGGCATGAAAAGGACATTGTTGTCTTCAGCCTGAGAACAAAAGTCGGTATGTGGTCGGTAACGTGGTCGGCATGTGATTACAAGGTCGGTATGTAGTCGATATGTGGTCGGTAACCTGGTCGGCATGTGATTATGTGGCCGGTATATAGTCGGTATGTGCTCGGCAATACGGTCGGTATATGGTCGGTCTATAGCTATCGATAGTGGTTGCTTTGGTTTTGCATTTGCGGCGCTTTTTGATTGGTTCATACAAGTTTGGTAACATTCAGGTTAGGGGGTGTTGTATTATGTTAGGACAAATCTCCTCCTGTTCTTAAGATTTTACACTGTAAACTTTGCTGGAAGAGCCCGAGCAGTTGAAACAGGCCGAACAAATGATGTCAAACGAATACATGCTCGTCTCCTCGGATAAACTGGGAAATAGAAAACGAACAACCAACACAAAAAATACCTATATGGGAAGAAGTAAGGGCTAACACGGTTTGAAAGCCAAAGAATAAAGTTGAATAGCAAAGGAACAACAAAGTGCACGTCTTGCTAAACAGTGTAGCAAAAACGGCTAAAACCTTAAACTGATAAAATTCTACATCAAAACGAGAACATTGGAAGTGCCAGTAACAACTTTCAGGCTTGCTTCGTGGCTTTTAGAATGCAAGCTGGCTCACCGTTTTCTGTACGAGGTCTTTGAAGTTGGATGGCACATTCTGTGCTGCAACACTTCTTGCGGCTTCCACCTGAGAACGGACAAAAGAAACATTAAAATGGAAATGTACTTTGTGTGACAGTTTTAGAATAGTTCTGTGTCCTATTAGTTGGTTCTGCACCACTCTAACTCTACTGCAGTAAAATGATCATTTCTTCAGAAAATGTGCAGCGCACCTTTTGTTTCTCAGCAGCTGCAACCGCCGCCTCCGCTTCTTTTCTATAAAAAAGTAAAGAATAACAATCATTTGCAACAGCAAGAGGCATTTATTTCTTAACCCTTTCACTCCCAAGCTGAAATACAGATTCTCTCAGCCTTTTAAGAAGAAAACATATGAAAGATGTAGTGGAAATCTCTATATTAAAAAAGCTTTCTTTTGAGCATGCCTGCTATTAGAAGCCAAGTTCTCTTTAATGTATTCGTCAGCGCTCGTCAACAAACCACCGAGTAAATTAGTGATCATTTATTCAGAGTTGGTTTAATTCAGTATCATCCATTGAGTGAATCATTCGAACACTATACAAATGATCACTAAGATCGCACGCCAACAAAACACTATTAAAAGTGAATGACTCAAACTATTAACAAAAGATCATTAAGAACGCGCGCCATCAAAGCCATGAATGAATGATTCAAACACTTAACAAATAATCACTAAGAACGCTCGTCAACAAACCACTGAGTAAACAGGTGATCATTTATTCAGAGTTCCTTTGATTCACCATCATTCATTGAGTGAATCATTCGAACACTATACAAATGATCACCAAGATCGCACGTCAACAAACCACTATTAAAAGTGACTGACTCAAACTATTAACAAATGATCATTAAGAACGCGTGTCATCAAAGCCATCAGTGAATGATTCAAACTCTTATCAAATAATCATTAAGAACGTGCGTCAACAAACCACTGAGTGAATGATCCAAACACTTAACAAATACTCACTAAGAACGCGCGTCAACAAACGACTGAGTGAATGAAACAAACACTTAACAAATAATCACTAAGAACGTGCGTCATCAAAGCCATGAGCGAATGATTCAAACACTTAACAAATAATCACTAAAACGTGCTTCAACAAACCACTGAGTAAATGATTCAAACACTTAACAAATGATCACTAAGAACGCGCCTCAACAAACGATTGAGTGAATGATCCAAACACTTAACAAATAATCACTAAGAACGTGCGTCAACAAACTACTGGCTGAATGATTCAAACACTTAATAAATAATCATTAAGAACGTGCGTCAGCAAAGCCATGAGCGAATGATTCAAACACTTACCAAAAAGCTCACCAAGAACGCGCGTAATCAAAGCCATGAGTGAATGATTCAAACACTTAACAAATAATCAGTGAGAACGTGCGTCAACAAACCACTGAGTGAATGATTCAAACACTTAACAAATAATCATTAAGAACGTGCGTCAACAAACCACTGAATGAATGATTCAAACACTTAATAAATAATCAGTGAGAACGTGCGTCAACAAACCACTGAGTGAATGATCCAAACACTTAACAAATACTCACTAAGAACGTGCGTCAACAAACGACTGAGTGAATGAAACAAACACTTAACAAATAATCACTAAGAACGTGTGTCAACAAACCACTGAATGAATGATTCAAACACTTAACAAATAATCAGAGAGAACGTGCGTCAACAAACCACTGAGTGAATGATTGAAACACTTAACAAATAATCAGTGAGAAAGTGCCTCAACAAACCACCGAGTGAATGATTCCAACACTTAACAAATGATCACTAAGATCGTGCGTCAACAAAACACTGAATGAATGATTCAAACACTTAACAAATAATCATTAAGAACGTGCGTCAACAAACCACTGAATGAATGATTCAAACACTTAATAAATAATCAGTGAGAACGTGCGTCAACAAACCACTGAGTGAATGATCCAAACACTTAACAAATACTCACTAAGAACGTGCGTCAACAAACGACTGAGTGAATGAAACAAACACTTAACAAATAATCACTAAGAACGTGTCAACAAACCACTGAATGAATGATTCAAACACTTAACAAATGATCAGTGAGAACGTGCGTCAACAAACCACTGAGTGAATGATTCAAACACTTAACAAATAATCAGTGAGAAAGTGCCTCAATAAACCACCGAGTGAATGATTCCAACACTTAACAAATGATCACTAAGATCGTGCGTCAACAAAACACTGAGTGAATGATTCAAACACTTAACAAATAATCACTAAGAACGTGTGTCAACAAGCCACTGAGTGAATGATTCAAACACTTAACAAATAATCATTAAGAACGTGCGTCAACAAGCCACTGAATGAATGATTCAAACACTTAAAAAATGATCACTAAGAACGCGCGTCAACAAGCCACTGAATAAACTGGTGATCATTTATTCAGAGTTCCTTTGATTCAGTATCATTCATTGAGTGAATCATTCGAACACTATACAAATGATCACCAAGATCGCACGTCAGCAAACCACTATTAAAAGTGACTGACTCAAACTATTAACAAATGATCATTAAGAACGTGCGTCATCAAACCACTGAGTGAATGATTCAAACACTTAACAAATAATCATTAAGAACGTGCGTCAACAAGCCACTGAGTAAACTGGTGATCATTTATTCAGAGTTCCTTTGATTCAGCATCATTCATTGAGTGAATCATTCGAACACTATACAAATGATCACCAAGATCCCACGTCAACAAACCACTATTAAAAGTGACTGACTCAAACTATTAACAAATGATCATTACGAACGCGTGTCATCAAAGTCATGAGTGAATGATTCAAACACTTAAAAAATAACCACTAAGAACGCGCGTCAACAAACCACTGACTGAAAGATTAAAACACTTAACAAATGATCACTAAGAACGTGCGTCAACAAGCCACTGAGTGAATGATTCAAACACTTAACAAAAAATCACTAAGAACGTGTGTCAACAAACCACTGAATGAATGATTCAAACATTTAACAAATAATCAGTGAGAACGTGAGTCAATAAACCACTGAGTAAATGATTCAAAAACTTAACAAATAATCAGTGAGAACGTGCTTCAACAAACCACTGAGTGAATGATTCAAACACTTAACAAATGATCACTAAGATCGTGCTTCAACAAAACACTGAGTAAATGATTCAAACACTTAACAAATGATCAGTAAAAACGTGCGTCAACAAGCCACTGAATGAATGATTCAAACCCTTAACAAATGATCACTAAGAAAGTGCGTCAACAAACCACTGAGTGAATGATTCAAACACTTAACAAATAATCGCTAAGAACGTGCTTCAACAAACCACCGAGTGCATGATTCAAACTCTTAACAAATCATCACTAAGAAAGTGCGTCAACAAACCACTGAGTGAATGATTCAAACACTTAAATAATAATCATTAAGAACGTACGTAATCAAAGCCATGACCGAATGATTCAAACACTTAACAAATAATCAGTAAGAACGTGCGTCAACAAACCACTGAGTGAATGATTCAAACACTTAACAAATAATCACTAAGAACGTGCATCAACAAGCCACTGAAGAATGATTCAAACACTTAACAAATGATCATTAAGAACGTGCGTCAACAAACCACTCAGTGAATGATTCAAACACTTAACAAATAATCAGTGAGAAAGTGCCTCAACAAACCACCGAGTGAATGATTCCAACACTTAACAAATGATCACTAAGATCGTGCGTCAACAAAACACTGAGTGAATGATTCAAACACTTAACAAATGATCACTAAGATCGTGCTTCAACAAAACACTGAGTGAATGATTCAAACACCTAACAAATGATCAGTAAGAACGTGCGTCAACAAGCCACTAAATGAATGATTCAAACCCTTAGGAAATGATCACTAAGAAAGTGCGTCAACAAACCACTAAGTGAATGATTGAAACACTTAACAAATAATCATTAAGAAAGTACGTCATTAAAGCCATGAGCGAATGATTCAAACACTTATGAAATAATCAGTAAGAACGTGCGTCAACAAACCACTGAGTGAATGATTCAAATACTTAACAAATGATCACTAAGAACGTGCGTAAACAAAACACTGAGTGAATGATTCAAACACTTAACAGATGATCACTAAGAACGTGCTTCAACAAGCCACTCAGTGAAAGATTGAAACACTAAACAAATAATCAGTAAGAACGTGCTTCAACAAACCACTGAGTGAATAATTCAAACTCTTAACAAATAATCACTAAGAACGTGCGTCAACAAGCCACTGAATGAATGATTCAAACACTTAACAAATGATCACTAAGAACGTGCGTCATCAAACCACTCAGAGAGTGATTCAAAAACTTAACAAATGATCACTAAGATCGTGCTTCAACAAAACACTGAGTGAATGATTCAAACACTTAACAAATGATCATTAAGAACGTGCGTCAACAAACCACTGAGTGAATGATTCAAACACTTAACAAATAATCATTAAGAACGTACGTCATCAAAGCCATGAGCGAATGATTCAAACACTTAACAAATAATCACTAAGAACGTGCGTCAACAAGCCACTGAGTGAATGATTCAAACACTTAACAAATAATCATTAAGAACGTGCGTCATCAAACCACTGAGTGAATGATTCACACACTTAACAAATGATCACTAAGAACGTGTGTCAACAAGCCACTGAGTGAATGATTCAAACACTTAACAAATAATCATTAAGAACGTGCGTCAACAAACCACTGAATGAATGATTCAAACACTTAAGAAATAATCACTAAAGGCCATGTCATACGAGGCAATTTTCACTTCCGACAACATTGCGAGACAAGTTGCAAAGTACATGGCACACGGTGCAACAAGATCGCGCAACGTTACGAAAAGTAGGAGACTGTTCAAATTTTTCTGCAACTCGTCTCGCACTTTTTTGTTGCGTTGCAACTTGCAAAGGGGGTGTCGCACGCGCAACTTCTTGTGCAACGCGTTATTAAACTGTTTGATGTTTTCGTACCTTCTCTCAGTGCTGGTTAGATAGGCGATATTTTCTCTGGCTCCGGGCTGTAGATAACCTCCTGGTGATGTTACGGCTTGATTCATCACATCCAGAGCTCGGTTGAACTGAGCTGAAATATCATCACATGCACCGCATGAAAGACCATTTTAAAAGTATGATTCTCTGAGCCGTGTATTCGCCCGGTCGGAAGCTGACGTATTCCCCAAAAACAACATGGACACGGCGGATGGTTCTCGGTGTTACAAAATGTCCTGAATCCGATCTTTGACTATTATTCACCAAATAAATGTGAACACAGCAGCTTTTTGGCGTTTGCCTACTGATGTTTTTATTTCCCCCAAATGGAGATCACGTGATTAAAATAAGTACACAGCCAATCACAGATGCTGTAATAAACACTTTCAACAACTTGGAAGCCAAAGTAATTTGCGTTTGGAAGAAACTAAGTGCTAGAAAACTTCATCGCAATCAGGTTTTGCTGTTGTTTCTGATTGGCTGAGAATGCAGCCAAGGTTTTTTAGAACAATCCAAAGGCGCAGCAAACGCAAAACCAAAGCAATATCACGATTACTTCCGATAGGTACCCGGAAACAGCACGATTACTTCCGATAGGTACCCGGAAACGGCTCTGAAGCCTCGTTAACACGAGAGGAAAACTTGGCATGGCTCAAATTTCTCTTGAATATATAGAGTTTGCAGCACAAATTTTATGACATTTCTTCTTAAATGGTCACTTGGAAATAAAAGGAAGTAGTTAGCTTACCTTTTACAGTTGGATTGCTGAGTAGATCCTCTTCAAACATCGACTTCCAGCCGATATACCTGAAATTAGAACCAGAAGACATTATTGTTTAACCCTTTAATTGCCAAGGGTGATCAACTTCGGTTTTCTCCTTCAGTTTCTCAACAGAGATATATCATACGGTATGGAGAACTTGGCTTTTCATAAGTTTGCTCAGATGAAAGCCGATAAAGCTATCAGTTTTGACTACAACGTTCATACATTTTCTGTTAAAAGGTTGGGAGAGTCTGCATATTAAATTTGGAGCTAGTGAATCCGGTTAACATCACAAAACAAAGCGACCTAACTTGTTGTGTCCTAATAACTCAGAAATGTTTTGTAATCGCCTCCATAATCGTGGTGGTACTAACAACGCGGGGTACCTACCATTTCGTAACTTCGTCATAATTTGGATTACTGCTCAGCCATCCACGGAGGACCTAAAAAAAGGCAAATCGACCATCAATTAAAAACAACAGGATAGTGGATTGGAAAGCTAAGCCAAGGATCAGGACAGCTAGCCTGAATCTCAGCTACACTCCAGTTCGTACCCAGGAGAGGGGCCTTCTTAACCACAGTCCTTTGCGCGCCGAAATCATTGATCCTCCATTGTTAGTGCCTCCGAAAGTTGAAAGATAATTTAGCAATCTATTTCCGTCCAATTCGTTTGAGAAGATTAGTTTCTTTTAGTCTAAAAGTTCTGCTTACCTATTTTGCTATTGATTTATTACATTTTTCTATGTTGGGAACCAAATTTTCCCTTTTACACGTTTCCAGATGTAAACAAAAACATTGAATGATTAACTTCATGTTTCTCTTTACAGTCTCCCACCAGAGATATGTCGTAAAGTATGGAGAATTTGGCATTTGACAACTTGCTCAAACGACAGATGATTATAACATAAATTCTCTTTTCGTCACTAATACATTTTTTATTTTATGGTTGGGAGAATTTGTACTTTGAGTTTGGGGTTAAAGGGTTAAGTAATGTGGAGTTGAGACGTTTTATTTAAGAAATATATAACGCGTCACCGTGTAATATAGCCTCATCTAAACACGCGGGAAGTTGGGAGAACACGAGAGTAGCGTAAGGAAACTACGAGGCCGCCGAGTGGTTTTCGGCGCTACTCGTGTGTTCTCCCAACTTCCCAAGTGTTTAGATGAGGCTATATTACACGGGAACACGTTATATATTTCTTTTATAACATAATTAGTCAAGTAAAGAACATCGCGTATCGCGTCAGCGTGTAATATACTCTCATCTAACACGGTTATTTAGCCAATCAGGGCGCGCGTAGTACTTTAGTTATTTTATAATTCTTCTTAGTGTTGCCCTCTCCGTTCTCGTATGGGACACAAACACAGCTAAAATGCAGACACAGGCAAACCATCAAAAGCATCCAGCAAAAAAATGTGTGAATACAACGGGAAAAGCCGGGTAACTTTTGTATTGTGGACAATACTAATCGATTCCTCGCGACATGAATAAACTTACCTGAATCCATCGGGGGAAGAAATGCTTGTCGAGAAGACTGACAAAATGCTGACGAGGAATAATGTCCTTCCAAGACATCACCCAATGAAAAGGATCTAATAGGAAAACAGAGTTTAATTTTCTTTCACTTTCATCAAAGAGAAAACTACTGATAATAATAATATTATAATGATGATAATATTAATATTAAGGTAAAAAAAAACACTTTACAGTCTTATAAACTAGTGGCCCTCTATCTACAATAACCCTAAATTAAACGAAAAAGGAGAAGGAAAAAAAAGGAGAAGAAATGCTCGAAGCTGAATATAGCTTCCACTTTCTGCCTTCTGAGAGAAGGAGACGAAGACAGAGAAGGAGAAGGAGAAGAACATAATGGCCCAAGCTAAATATTGCCAAGACCACAATCTTCTAGAACAGGCAAGATAATTTCTCTGTATCTATATCTCTTCCTTTCCACCGTCTGCCTTCTGACTAAAACCTCGCGTCTCACATGCACCGAACTTAATGCAAATGAGCAAAAACCATTGTTTGAGCTGATATGCACTAGGTTCGGTGCGTGTGAGGCGCGACATTTAAAACGGGCCTTATGTCTCACAGTCCTTCTATGCAGGATTTAGTTATCTGGTGACTTACCTAGATGCTGCTGGTGTGGATTGATAACAAACTCGCCCAGATACTGGGACAGCTTGGGATAGATTGAGCGAAGAATGAAGGCGTCCATTGAACCTTTAGAGAAAACCTGTGAGAAAATGAACCAAGTTGACCATGAAAGCCAACCACAGCACAACAGCTGGAATAAACACTATTATAGGATAGTATTCTTGACGTCCCTTCCGTTGGTCAGCGTTCGTCGTCATTACTGTGTAACTCGGTCTAACTCGAGGTAAATTTCACCTCGTGTGCAAGCCCCGTTTCTCTTGTGTACAACATATGCTATACATAGAAAATGCACTAACTTATAGGCGAGTATCGAGTCCTAGCAATGTGTTTCTTGGCTAAGTCTTGACGTTTTACGAGCGTTACACTAAACTACAAAATCTGCAATCAAATCCAGTTTTTTGCAGCGACCGCTGACTCCAAAAAAGGTGACCTCGCGGTCAAAAATGTATTTTCGCGGTGTCTAGCTGGCCTGAAGTTAAATATCCCGGATGTCGGGCTAGCGAGTCTTTTTAGCGTTACACTCACATTACTCCAGGGCTGTAGGATCATTTTAGCGGACGGATCGGACGGGTGCCAGTTGGTGAGTGCAGATGCCAGTTTGTATCTTATAGGAGCGTACAGCGGTTCAAGACGCTGACCTGAAGGACAGGAAATATCAGAGTTACGTTCACGGTGTCAGTTGAAAAAAATCTTAACCATTTCTCTCCTAAGCTGAAAATGCAGATTCTCCCAACTTTCTATAAAGAAAATGTATGAGTGATGTGGTGAGAACTGATACTTTAATCAGCTTTCATCTTAGCAAACTATCAAAAGCCAAGTTCTCCATATTGTATGATATATTTCTGGTGAGAAACTGAAGGAGAAAATTATAGATGACCACTCAAGTTTGTACCTATGAGAGGAAGCCAGGGATGGATCCAAGCGTGGATAGGCACCGTGTCCGTCAGAGGATTCCATGAGTCCACATTCACCTGGAGATAAAACAACATAGTAACAAATATACCACAAACAAAAAAGGTTGTGTCTTGTTTTGAAAGTATGTTTTAATCCAACTGTGTTTATTTGCGGACCAAAACCCCATTTACAAGTGCTAAAAAATGTCACGGCACCCCCAAACGTTAGCACGGTACCATTGTTTTTTTCAGCACGACACCCCTAATACGGTGCAGTCCAAACTTTATTGACGTACTGGTGCTTGAATTTTAAGGGTGCCGAGGCTACCTTAATCTGGTTTCAGAGGTCCTTAAATTACTCCTTCATGAATTTCCGACAAGAACGACGGCGACAAAGCGAGCGGAAAGGACCTCTGGGCGCGCGAGGTAGCAACATCAGAGGTTCCCTCGCCACCGTTCGCCTTTGCCGCTCTTTGCCGAGCCTTTGCTGCCCTTCATTGGCAAGCGAGGAACCTCTGGAACCAGAGTAAGGCTACCCAGGTACCGTGCTAACTTTTAAGGGTGTCGTGCCATTTTTTAGCGCGTGTAAATTGGGTTCAAAGTTCAGGATTAACCTTGACACACCTGTAAGCGAGGCAGAATCAACTGGTCTATGATGTTGTCCATGATCCAAGACGGTAGAACTAGTAACCAGTGCTCAATCAGTTCTATCATTGGATCGCAGTACTGGCAATGCCACGCACTGAATAAGAAGGGAAACATTGGATTGAAGCTATTCTGCTTGATTTATTATCTAGACGTTAATGAAATTTTCAAGGACTGCTGTCTAAATTCAAGGACCTCTAAAGGCATCATACAAATTCAAGGGCTTTAGTCAAAACAAGCAGTTAAATTTAAGGGCTTTAGTCAAGACAAGCACTTAAATTCAAGGGCTTTCCAAGATTGTACAAATCCTGAAGAGTCAAACACTTGTGAATTTTTCTGGCAACGTACCTTATTGTTGAACGGAGGAAAGGCATCCATACTTCCCAGATGAGCCGGTCGTAAATGTCCATGCTGTGCGGAGATAAAGGTAACAGTTAAACCTCTCTACAATGGCCTGGGGACGACACCGCCAAAATACGTTCTTGACGTCACTTCCGTTGGTCAGCGTACGTCGCTATTACTATCAAAGTTGCTGAATGTTTAGCCTGTGAACAGGCTCTCTCTTTTACGGCCGCACGGAGTCTGGGAGAGAGTTCCCCTCCCCGACAAATTCTCTCCCAGACTCCGCACGGCCGTAAAAGAGAGAATGTTGTGAGCTACCATAAACAAATACTGACAACAATTTCACAGCAACTAACCATCGTGAATAGTTTTTTGTTTCTACTGCGTTCTCACTTAGCAGAGTCTGGAATGTTTCCTTGAGTGTTGAGAGTGAATCCGGTCGATTTATCGCTCTGCAGTAAGTCTTTCCACCTCTTGATGACGTCCATTCCATGCGTGGGATTTGCCAGGGGATTTCAGCTCTGGAAATGAGCCCTGATCTGTGAACACCACAAGAGAAAATGTTGGTAACTGTTTATGCGAAGCTGGTCCGGTCCGTTAGGTCCATTTACACACTGATGCGAGTTTTGCTGTCGCATGCTACCCTAGTAACGACACGCTTACTAACACGCAAATCGCATCAGGCAAATCGGCCCTGCAGTATAACAATCATATCGTAAGAGTGTCGTAAGGGGGTCGCAGGCGACAGACGCAAATTCAAATCGTAGCGTATAAATCGGCTCTTTTACAAGCACGACCTACAGATATCTGGTGGAAAACTGCTGTCTGTGTATTGAAATAACATCACAAAATGCTCAAAACGTGCTCTGAATATAAGAACATTTGTTATGTGTGAGGTTAAAAGACAATACTATGCAGTGTTTTATATTTTACAACGAACTTCAATCAACAAATGTTACAGGGGATACAAAGCTAATCCCGTGGTATTAGTGAATCTGTAGAGCTGTGTCACTTACCAAAGGGAAAACCAAGGGGATTGCCAGGGTTGACAGGTCGTACATCTGTGAACCAACAAGAAAACGTGAAATACACGCTGTTCAACGCGGATACACTTTTTTTGTGAGTGAAGAGTTTATCTGTGTACTTGAATAATCTATTCATTCACAGCTTACTCAAGCCCTCACATCTAGCCAGCTAACTGACTAACCAGCCATTGAAATAGTCTCTGTTACTTCCTCAATTACGCTCTTATTCGCTAATTTTGTTGCAAATTCATTCACTCGCGCACTCAATCACATTCACTCACTAACTCCGTTATTCACTCCGTTACACCCATTTGTTTCATACATTCATTCATTCATTCATTCATTTATTCATTCAGTGCGCTCTTTATTCACATTCTTGTAAACAAATTATCATAGCTGATTGCTAGTAACACTTGCCCTGTATTCTTCATAGTGTTCTTCCTGTAGCATTCTGAATATGTCCTCACACAGTGACAACGACATGGGCTCATGGTTTGATAGAGAATGTTTTTTACATCTGAAGATAAGAGGGGAGGGTCATGAATTCAATGCCATCATTGTGACGTAACGTTGTTAAGTTGACCGCTGCATTGCATTTTGTAATGTTCGTGCGCATGTGCCATGTGCACAACACCTCGTGTTTTGAATGTAATTAAAGTAGTTGATTTTTGTGTTGAACTGAAGACGCGTCCTGTTTAACTACGAGCAGCAAGCTTAAACATCGCGACAATCATATCGAGCTTCACTCTCGGGCAACTGTTCGCTTCTCGGAACAGATAATATCCTCGGACAAATATCCGCAATTTCCTCGCCACAAGTAGGTAATTGTTTATTTAACCTGCGTGTCAGGCCAAGCATTCTTCTTCGAGTGCAAGGTTGAGGATGGCTTGGTCCCAGCGGGGAAAAGAGGAGGTACCCCTTTCATATACCTTTTAATGCGATTGTTGCAATTTTTTAAGGAAGTCGTTTTTAACGACCTTACGAAAGCCCTGCCGAAATATTTCTGCATAACGAAAGGACTGAAATTCCTACCTTTTATTTACCTCCATCCTCAAAAAGGTACGGCCCCTTTCATACACCTCTAGCCTGAAAAAGGCACCCCTTTCGCATACTTCCAGCCTCAAAAAGGTATCCCTTTCGGCCGAGCCTCCACGTGTACTACACTATAGGGAATACCCCCCCCCCCCCCACCCCCCTTCCCCGGGAGGAAGGAGGGGGGGGGTACTCCCTCCGGAGCTTTGGTTCCAATTGGTCGAACAGTGATTGAGGATGGCTTAGGTTGACGTGGCAAGGGATATTACTCTAATTACCTGTCAATCAGCTCCATGACTTCAATCAGTTTGTTGATTTGCTTCTCTTCTTGTTCCAACTGAGCGGACATTTCTCCCTCTCATGTTTTAAGTTCACCACAAGGTCTCTCTCATGTCTCAGTCTGCGCAGGAAAAATCAACATCTCAGCACACATTCAGGTCAATAACAAAATCAAATATTACCACAGCAGTCACAACTTACTTCCTGAGTAAGCAAATTAAGCCATGTCCAACTCTATCCAAAATAGTTAACCATCGTTTTAAAAACATTTTAAGGGTTACCAATGGTTACCCATGTAATAAACTAAAAAGATTAATAGAATATGTGTAACTAGCGAGACCCCCGTAAAATACGGTGATCGGATTTCTTTTTCCCAATATTTTTTCTTTTTTTCTCCTTTTTGAATTTCATTTTGCGCATATCGAGCGCAGTTTAGAGTGCCCAAGAACAAACTTCTATAGTGCATTTACCAATTAACTGTACTTAAAATATTCCCGTTTTTCGAAATTCTTTTCTTTCTTTTCTCCTTTTTGAATTCAATTTTGAGCATCTCAAACACAGTCTACCGCGTCAAAGTACATACTTCACTGTAGTGCATGTACCACTCAACCGTACTCGACTCGTCGAACCACCGATCGATCGACATCAAAATCTCCCAGTTTTTCGAACATGCGGCAGTACATGATTCTAATATAAGACGTCACCATCACGTAATGTGACGTTTGTTTACTGCACCGATAGTAATGTTTTAATCAACAGCCACTCTGTGTCAATATAAGCACAGCTAACCGTGGATCTACTAACATCTAAGGGTTCCCTATGGTTATCCATGCAATAAACTAAAAAGTAATTTAACAGAAGTCTTGTAATTACATGCTTTGATTAAAAGGCGTCACAATGACGTCATGTGACGTTTGTTTACTACGTGTATAGTAATGTTTTAATCAACAGCCACTCTGTGTCAATATAATGACAGTTAACTATGGTTTCATTAACATTTTAAGGGTTACCCATGGTTACCCATGTATAAACATTAAGAAACATTCAACAGAAATGGTTTGTTTACATGCTTTTATTATAAGGGGTCATAATGACGTCATGTGAAGTTTCTTTACTCTACGGACAGTAATGTTTCAAACAACAGCCACTCTGTGTTAATATAAGCACAACTAACTGTGATTCTACTAAGACATTAAGGGTTAAACATGGATACCCATGCATTAAACTAAAAAAAAAATTAACAGAAATCGTATAAATACATGCTTTTATTATAAGGCGTGATCATGACGTCATGTGACGTTTGTTTACTGTACGGACAATGATGTTTTATTCAATAACATAGTAAGGGTTACCCATGTATTAAACTAAAAATAAATAAAACAGAAGTTGTGTAATTACATTCTTCTTTTATAAGAGTCACCATGACGTCATGTGACGTTTGTTTACTACGCCGATAGTAATATTTTAATTAATAGTCACTCTATGTTAAATTAAGCACAATTAATCACGGTTTTACCAACATAGTAAGGGTTACCCATGCATACCCATGCCTTAAACTAAAGGAAAAATTATCAGAAATTGTGTAATTACTTGTTTCCAATAAAAGACGTCACCATGACTTCATGTGACGTTTGTTTACTGCGCGGATAGTAATGTTTTAATCAATAGTCACTCTATGTTAATATAAGCACGGTTAATCACGGTTTTTTAATGTTGTTAAAACAACATTTTAAGGGTCACCCATGCATACCAATGCATTAACACCAAAGAAAAAATGATCAGAAACCGTGTAATTACTTGCTTCCAATATAAGACGTCACCATGACGTCGTGTGACGTTTGTTTACTACGCCGATAGTAATATTTTTATTAATAGTCACTCTATGTTAATTTAAGCACAGTTAATCACGGTTTTACCAACATAGTAAAGGTTACCCATGCATACCCATGCATTAAACTAAAGCAAAAATTCACAGAAATTGTGTAATTACTTGTTTCCAATAAAAGACGTCACCATGACGTCATATGACGTTTCTTTACTGCGCGGATAGTAATGTTTTAATCGATAGTCACTCTATCTTAATATAAGCACGGTTAATCACGGTTTTAACAACATAGTAAGGGTTACCCATGCATATCTATGCATTAAACTAAAGGAAAAATTCACAGAAATTGTGTAATTGCTTGCTTCCAATATAAGACGTCACCATGACTTCATGTGACGTTTCTTTACTACGCGGATAGTAATGTTTTAATCAATAGTCACTCTGTGTTACTATAAGCACAGTTAATCACGGTTTTACCAACATAGTAAGGGTTACCCATGCATACTCATGCATTAAACTAAAGGAAAAATTCACAGAAATTCTGTAATTGCTTGCTTCCAATATAAGACGCCACCATGACTTCATGTGATGTTTGTTTATTACGCGGATAGTAATGTTTTAATCAATAGTCACTCTGTGTTAATATAAGCACAGTTAATCAAGGTTTTATTAACAGTTTAAAGGTTACCCATGCATACCCATGCATTAAACTAAAGCAAAAATTTACAGAAATTGTGTAATTACTTGTTTCCAATAAAAGACGTCACCATGACGTCATATGACGTTTCTTTACTGCGCGGATAGTAATGTTTTAATCGATAGTCACTCTATCTTAATATAAGCACGGTTAATCACGGTTTTACCAACATAGTAAGGGTTACCCATGCATATCTATGCATTAAACTAAAGGAAAAATTCACAGAAATTGTGTAATTGCTTGCTTCCAATATAAGACGTCACCATGACTTCATGTGACGTTTCTTTACTACGCGGATAGTAATGTTTTAATCAATAGTCACTCTGTGTTACTATAAGCACAGTTAATCACGGTTTTACCAACATAGTAAGGGTTACCCATGCATACTCATGCATTAAACTAAAGGAAAAATTCACAGAAATTCTGTAATTGCTTGCTTCCAATATAAGACGCCACCATGACTTCATGTGATGTTTGTTTATTACGCGGATAGTAATGTTTTAATCAATAGTCACTCTGTGTTAATATAAGCACAGTTAATCAAGGTTTTATTAACAGTTTAAAGGTTACCCATGCATACCCATGCATTAAACTAAAGGAAAAATTCACAGAAATTCTGTAATTGCTTGCTTCCTATATAAGACGTCACCATGACGTCATGTGACGTTTGTTTACTACGGGGATAGTAATGTTTTGATCAATAGTCACTCTATGTTAATTTAAGCACAGTTAATCAAGGTTTTACCAACATAGTAAGGGTTACCCATGCATACTCATGCATTAAACTAAAGGAAAAATTCACAGAAATTCTGTAATTGCTTGCTTCCAATATAAGACGCCACCATGACTTCATGTGATGTTTGTTTATTACGCGGATAGTAATGTTTTAATCAATAGTCACTCTGTGTTAATATAAGCACAGTTAATCAAGGTTTTATTAACATTTTAAAGGTTACCCATGCATTAAACTAAAGGAAAAATTCACAGAAATTCTGTAATTGCTTGCTTCCAATATAAGACGCCACCATGACTTCATGTGATGTTTGTTTATTACGCGGATAGTAATGTTTTAATCAATAGTCACTCTGTGTTAATATAAGCACAGTTAATCAAGGTTTTATTAACATTTTAAATGTTACCCATGCATACCCATGCATTAAACTAAAGGAAAAATTCACAGAAATTGTGTAATTGCTTGCTTCCTATATAAGACGTCACCATGACGTCATGTGACGTTTGTTTACTACGGGGATAGTAATGTTTTGATCAATGCTCACTCTATGTTAATATAAGCACATTTAATCACGGTTTTACCAACATAGTAAGGGTTACCCATGCATACCCATGCATTAAACTAAAGGAAAAATTCACAGAAATTGTGTAATTGCTTGCTTCCAATATAAGACGTCACCATGATGTCATGTGACGTTTGTTTACTACGCAGATAGTAATGTTTTGATCAATAGTCACTCTATGTTAATTTAAGCACAGTTAATCAAGGTTTTACCAACATAGTAAGGGTTACCCATGCATACCCATGCATTAAACTAAAGGAAAAATTATCAGAAATCGTGTAATTGCTTGCTTCCAATATAAGACGTCACCATGACTTCATGTGACGTTTCTTTACTACGCGGATAGTAATGTTTTAATCAATAGTCACTCTGTGTTACTATAAGCACAGTTAATCACGGTTTTACCAACATAGTAAGGGTTACCCATGCATACTCATGCATTAAACTAAAGGAAAAATTCACAGAAATTCTGTAATTGCTTGCTTCCAATATAAGACGCCACCATGACTTCATGTGATGTTTGTTTATTACGCGGATAGTAATGTTTTAATCAATAGTCACTCTGTGTTAATATAAGCACAGTTAATCAAGGTTTTATTAACATTTTAAAGGTTACCCATGCATACCCATGCATTAAACTAAAGGAAAAATTCACAGAAATTGTGTAATTGCTTGCTTCCTATATAAGACGTCACCATGACGTCATGTGACGTTTGTTTACTACGGGGATAGTAATGTTTTGATCAATGCTCACTCTATGTTAATATAAGCACAGTTAATCACGGTTTTACCAACATAGTAAGGGTTACCCATGCATACCCATGCATTAAACTAAAGGAAAAATTATCAGAAATTGTGTAATTGCTTGCTTCCAATATAAGACGTCACCATGATGTCATGTGACGTTTGTTTACTACGCAGATAGTAATGTTTTGATCAATAGTCACTCTATGTTAATTTAAGCACAGTTAATCAAGGTTTTACCAACATAGTAAGGGTTACCCATGCATACCCATGCATTAAACTAAAGGAAAAATTATCAGAAATCGTGTAATTGCTTGCTTCCAATATAAGACGTCACCATGACTTCATGTGACGTTCGTTTACTACACGGATAGTAATGTTTAAATCAATAGTCACTCTATGTTAATATAAGCACAATTAATCACGGTTTTACCAACATAGTAAGGGTTACCCATGCATACCCATGCATTAAACTAAAGGAAAAATTATCAGAAATTGTGTAATTACTTGTTTCCAATAAAAGACGTCACCATGACGTCATGTGACGTTTGTTTACTGCGCGGATAGTAATGTTTTAATCGATAGTCACTCTATGTTAATATAAACACGGTTAATCACGGTTTTAACACCATTTTAAGGGTCACCCATGCATACCCATGCATTGACACTAAAGAAAACATAGGTCCGCAAAGCGTACGTGAAGCTATTTGCTAGTGGATGATAGTCTATGATAGGTAGTTCGTGTTACAACGGGGAACGAACTATCATCGAATATTATCACCGCTTGATCGGGGTTTTACACTATGTTCTACTATGCCAGCTACGTATTATGCATGACCAAACACAAATGCACAAACATGACAGTTTATTTTATGATTATTTTGAGCTGATCGACATAAAAGGAGGAAAGTATAGCTTGCCAAAATATTTCAAGTCGTAAATTTCTGCGAGGTAAGCCAGACTTTGACTTGTTATAGTAGTTTCGTATTAACGTAACACACTCCAGCCAAACAAACCTGTTTCTCGTGCTCTTCGAATGGTGGTGTAGTGTCCTGTCCACGTGATCCCTAGTTATAGATTAACGGATTAATAGAACGGGAGTTCGAGAATAAAGTATGTCAGCAAACCATGCGGTCTCATAACTCTACAGGCACCTATACATCTATGGGAAACCACTAACGGTGTACACAGACCACAAGCCACTTATCGCCATCTACGGGAATCCAGCATCTCAGCCCCCAGCCCGCATCCAGAGATGGGCACTGAGACTGCAACCATATCAGCTCACCGTAAGGTACCGGCCAGGTGACGGCAATCCTGCAGACTACATGTCGAGACACCCCGCTAAGTCGATACCGACACACAGTAGACAAGAGAAAGTTGCAGAAGAATTTGTCGACTACATCACCGCCACATCAACACCCAAGGCGCTTCAACTCCAAGACATCGAGGATACTACAAAACAAGACCCTACACTCAGTGCAATAACAGATGCACTACGCACAAGCAACTGGTCCAAAGCAGCCAAAAATCCAGGCATCAACGCATCTGCATACCGAGCAATGGAGAGAATGAAGAACGAGTTAACAGTTGGACTAACATCCCACGTCATAATACGGGGAAGCAGGATCGTAATCCCTGACAAGCTACAGCACACAGTGGTAGATCTCGCCCATGAGGGACATCAAGGGATCGTCAAGACAAAGGCCCTCCTGCGTGAGAAAGTCTGGTTCCCAGGCATCAACAAATTGACAGAGGAGCGAGTCAAATCCTGTCTTGCATGCCAAGCAGCAACGCCCGAGAAGAAACTGGAACCGCTGAACATGTCCCCGCTGCCCCAAGCGCCCTGGCAGGAAGTCAGCATCGACTTCAAGGAACTATCAAGTGGAGACTACCTACTCGTTGTAATGGATGACTACTCCAGATATCCCATCGTAGAAGTAGTACATACCACAGCAGCCAAGGTAGTCATCCCACGACTAAACAAGATCTTCTCAGAATTTGGGATACCAGAGGTTGTCCGATCAGACAACGGACCATCATACAACAGCCAAGACTTCCGGGACTTTGCTGACTCCCTGGGATTTAAGCACAGGAAAGTCACCCCCCTATGGCCGCGAGCCAACGGTGAAGTAGAGCGCTTCATGAGGACCATCAAGAAGGCAGTCAACACAGCCAAAACGGAGAGCCGACCCTGGAAGGAAAAACTGTGCAAGTTGTTACGCAACTACCGAGCAACGCCACACACTACCACAGGGAGAACCCCAGCAACAGCTATGTTCAACCGGCAGATGCGCATCAAGCTGCCTGAACTGCCAACCACCAACACTGACCCCGCAGCAATCGGACGCATGATGTTGCTGCGAAGAGGAAGATGAAGGCCTACGCAGACAAGAAAGCCCACGCCCGGCCTAATGTCATCACAGAGGGAAGCTCCGTAATCGTAAAGCGAGACCCTTCATACAGGAAATCCGGGAACCCTTATGACTCAAGGCCGTATGTGGTGACCCAGCGCAAGGGATCCATGATAACTGCCACAAGGGAAGGCAAAACAGTGACGCGCAACTCATCTTTCTTCAAGCCTGTGAAGGAGAATGCACCTGCAGAGATGGAAGAACCGGATGCGCTGACGGATACTGGAGAGGATCAAGAGGAAGCTGACCATCCAACCATCGAGAGCACCGAACAAGCCGTAGACATGCCAGAGCCAACTCAACCACCAGAGGTTTTGAGCCAACCAGACACCAAAATAGCCCGACGGTACCCCCAACGAACCACAAGACACCCTCCAAGGCATCTGGCGGACTATGTCACAAATACCTAGAGCTTACAGAGGACACATGTTTAATTTCTGAGCTCGTGAGGAAACGCGACGTTGTTTCAGACTGTTAACGTTTACATTTGTTTTGTTCATTATAATAGGCAATTAAGAGAAACTCAGCACTTAAGGACTTCAATCCCTTTAATCTCCTAAGGACGTTGATTTGTATTTCCAGTTAGGGAGGAATGTAGTGTCCTGTCCACGTGATCCCTAGTTATAGATTAACGGATTAATAGAACGGGAGTTCGAGAATAAAGTATGTCAGCAAACCATGCGGTCTCATAACTCTACAGGTGGTGAAATAGATTCACAGTAAAATTTCCTGTCGACTATTCAGTCGAATTTTCATTAGCGACAAAACCAGCTAGAGACAATTTTTGTAAACAAACTCAGACAAACCACAGTCGATCTGGTCATGAAATCATGTGTCAACAAACATATCATGCGAGGTAAACCAGATTTTGACTCGTTATAATAGTTTCGTAACGTAACACACTCCAGCCGAACAAACCTGTTTCTCGTGCTATTCGAACGGTGGTGAAAAGGATTCACAGTAAAATTTCCTGTCGATTTTTCATTAGTGACAGAATCCGCTCGAGAATATTTTATAAACAAACAACTCAGACATACCACAGTCCATCTGTATTTGCAATTATGACATGAAATCATGTGTCAACAAACATATCAGCGAACGCAAAAAAACTCGGAATAAGCTTTTACCTTTGCCAAAACATATGTCATGGTCACACCATACAGCTGTGTTCCTTCTTTTGTGAGCGGAGCGTATATTCGCAAATGTGTCCAGAAATGTCGCTCTAAATGTGAATCTGTGTCGCCTGTTTGCCAGATACTACGGATATGTCAGCCGGGGGCTGAAGGGGGAGCAGATTTCCACATGCAACCAAAGAATCGGCAACGCTCACAACCGCCATTAAATAATGCCTTGAATTTCCACGTGCGAGAGAGCCAATTATATTTAGAAAACCTCTCCCTGGAGAGGTAATTTAGCTTCTGACATTCTCTCGCAAAGTTATAACATTAGCACGGAAACCCTTTACTGGACATCTCTCTGTGCATTCCTTGTATTAAGTAGATAATAAAAAACAAACTTTCTCACAGGACCTGTACCACGGCGGCTTTTAAATGGATAACACTTCATGCTCCTCCCCCCTCAGTAGTTTTTGCCACGTAGAGGGGGAGCATTTTAATGACCTAATGACATGGGCCGAACGGCTGTTCAACTATCGCCCAAACACCGAAATAGAAGCTATTTGCATATTGCAAATAGCTTCAAAAATTTTCAGAAACTGTGTAATTACTTGCTTCCAATATAAGACGTCACCATGACGTCGTGTGACGTTTGTTTACTACGCCGATAGTAATATTTTAATTAATAGTAACTCTATCTTAATTTAAGCACAGTTAATCACGGTTTTACCAACATAGTAAGGGTTACCCATGCATATCCATGCATTAAACTAAAGGAAAAATTCACAGAAATTGTGTACGTGCTTGCTTCCAATATAAGACGTCACCATGACGTCATGTCACGTTTGTTTACTACGCTGATAGTAATGTTTTGATCAATAGTCACTCTATGTTAATATAAGCACAGTTAATCACGGTTTTACTAACATAGTAAGGGTTACCCATGCATACCCATGCATTAAACTAAAGGAAAAATTATCAAAAATTGTGTAATTGCTTGCTTCTAATATAAGACGTCACCATGACTTCATGTGGCGTTTGTTTACTACGCGGAAAGTAATGTTTAGATCACTAGTCACTCTATGTTAATATAAGCACAGTTAATCACGGTTTTACCGACATAGGAAGGGTTACCCATGCATACCCATGCATTAAACTAAAGGAAAAATTATCAGAAATTGTGTAATTGCTTACTTCCAATATACGACGTCACCATGACGTCATGTGGCGTTTGTTTACTACGCGGATAGTAATGTTTAGATCACTAGTCACTCTGTGTTAATATAAGCACAGTTAATCACGGTTTCACGAACATAGTAAGGGTTACCCATGCATACCCATGCATTAAACTAAAGGAAAAATTCACACAAAATGTGTAATTGCTTGCTTCCAATATAAGACGTCACCATGACTTCATGTGGCGTTTGTTTACTACGCGGATAGTAATGTTTAGATCACTAGTCACTCTGTGTTAATATAAGCACAGTTAATCACGGTTTTACCGACATAGGAAGGGTTACCCATGCATACCCATGCATTAAACTAAAGGAAAAATTATCAGAAATTGTGTAATTGCTTGCTTCCAATATAAGACGTCACCATGACTTCATGTGACGTTTGTTTACTACGCGGATAGTAATGTTTAATAAATAGTCACTCTGTGTTAAAATCAGCACAGTTAATCAAGGTTTTATTAACATAGTAAGGGTTACCCATGCATACCGATGTATTAAACTACAGGAAAAATTATCAGAAATTGTGTAATTGCTTGCTTCCAATATAAGACGTCACCATAACTTCATGTGACGTTTGTTTACTACGCTGATAGTAATGCTTTAATCAATAGTCACACTATGTTAATATAACCACAGTTAATCAAGGTTTTACCAACATAGTAAGGGTTACCCATGCATACCCATGTATTAAACAAAAGGAAAAAATCACAGAAATTGTGCAACTGCTTCCTTCGAATATAAGACGTCACGATGGCTTTATGTGACGTTTGTTTACTACGCAGATAGTAATGTTTTAATCAATAGTCACTCTATGTTAATTTAAGCACAGTTAATCACGGTTTTACCAACATAGTAGGGGTTAACCAAGCATACCAATGCAATAAACTAAAGGAAATATTATCAGAAATTGTGTAATTACTTGCTTCCAATATAAGACGCCACCATGACTTCATGTGACGTTTATTTACTACGCGAATAGTAAAGTTTTGATCAATAGTCACTCTATGTTAATATAAGCACAGTTAATCACGGTTTTACCAACATAGTAAGGGTTACCCATGCATCCCCATGCATTAAACTAAAGGAAAAATTATCAGAAATTGTGTAATTGCTTGCTTCCAATATACGACGTCACCATGACGTCATGTGACGTTTGTTTACTACGTTGATAGTAATGTTTTGATCAATAGTCACTCTATGTTAATATAGGCACAGTTAATCACGGTTTTACCAACATAGTAAGGGTTACCCATGCATACCCATGCATTAAACTAAAGGGAAGATTCACAGAAATTGTGTAATTGCTTGCTTCCAATATAACACGTCACCATGAATTCATGTGGCGTTTCTTTACGACGCGGATAGTAATGTTTAGATCTCTAGTCACTCTATGTTAATATAAGCACAGTTAATCACGCTTTTACCAACATAGTAAGGGTTACCCATGCATACCCATGCATTAAACTAAAGGGAAGATTCACAGAAATTGTGTAATTGCTTGCTTCCAATATAACACGTCACCATGAATTCATGTGGCGTTTCTTTACGACGCGGATAGTAATGTTTAGATCTCTAGTCACTGTATGTTAATATAAGCACAGTTAATCACGCTTTTACCAACATAGTAAGGGTTACCCATGCATACCCATGCATTAAACTACAGGAAAAATTATCAGAAATTGTGTAATTACTTGCTTCCAATATAAGACGTCACCATGACGTCGTCTGACGTTTGTTTACTACGCCGATAGTAATATTTTAATTAATAGTAACTCTATCTTAATTTAAGCACAGTTAATCACGGTTTTACCAACATAGTAAGGGCTAACCATGTATACCCATGCATTAAACTATAGGAAAAATTCACACAAATTGTGTAATTGCTTGCTTCCAATATAAGACGTCACCATGACGTCATGTCACGTTTGTTTACTACGCTGATAGTAATGTTTTGATCAATAGTCACTTTATGTTAATATAAGCACAGTTAATCACGGTTTTACGAACATAGTAAGGGTTACCCATACATACCCATGCATTAAACTAAAGGAAAAATTATCAGAAATTGTGTAATTGCTTGCTTCCAATATAAGACGTCACCATGACTTCATGTGGCGTTTGTTTACTACGCGGATAGTAATGTTTAGATCACTAGTCACTCGGTGTTAATATAAGCGCAATTAATCACGGTTTTACCGACATAGTAAGGGTTACCCATGCATACCCATACATTAAACTAAAGGAAAAATTATCAGAAATTGTGTAATTGCTTGCTTCCAATATAAGACGTCACCATGACTTCATGTGACGTTTGTTTACTACGCGGATAGTAATGTTTAATCAATAGTCACTCTGTGTTAATATAAGCACAGTTAATCAAGGTTTTATTAATATAGTAAGGGTTACCCATGCATATCGATGTATTAAACTACAAGAAAAATTCACAGAAATTGTGTAATTGCTTGCTTCCAATATAAGACGTCACCATAACTTCATGTGACGTTTGTTTACTACGCTGATAGTAATGTTTTAATCAACAGTCGCTCTATGTTAATATAAGCACAGTTAATCAAGGTTTTACCAGCATAGTAAGGGTTACACATGCATACTCATGCATTAAACTTAAGGAAAATTCACAGAAATTGTGCAACTGCTTCCTTCGAATATAAGACGTCACCATGGCTTTATGTGACGTTTGTTTACTACGCAGATTGTAATGTTTTAATCAATAGTCACTCTATGTTAATTTAAGCACAGTTAATCACGGTTTTACCAACATAGTAAGGGTTACCCAAGCATACCAATGCATTAAACTAAAGGAAATATTATCAGAAATTGTGTAATTGCTTGCTTCCAATATAAGACGCCGCCATGCCTTCATGTGACGTTTGTTTACTACGCGAATAGTAAAGTTTTGATCAATAGTCATTCTATGTTAATATAAGCACAGTTAATCAAGGTTTTACCAACATAGTAAGGGTTACCCATGCATCCCCATGCATTAAACTAAAGGAAAAATTATCAGAAATTGTGTAATTGCTTGCTTCAAATATAAGACGTCAGCATGACGTCATGTGACGTTTGTTTACTACGCAGATAGTAATAATTTGATCAATAGTCACTCTATGTTAATATAAGCACAAATAATCACGGTTCTATCAACATAGCAAGGGTTACCCATGCATACCCATGCATTAAACTAAAGGAAAAATTATCAGAAATCGTGTAATTGCTTGCTTCCAATATACGACGTCACCATGACGTCATGTGACGTTTGTTTACTACGTTGATAGTAATGTTTTGATCAATAGTCACTCTATGTTAATATAAGCACAGTTAATCACGGTTTTACCAACATAGTAAGGGTTACCCATGCATACCCATGCATTAAACTAAAGGGAAGATTCACAGAAATTGTGTAATTGCTTGCTTCCAATATAAGACGTCACCAAGAATTCATGTGGCCTTTCTTTACGACGCGGATAGTAATGTTTAGATCTCTAGTCACTCTATGTTAATATAAGCACAGTTAATCACGCTTTTACCAACATAGTAAGGGTTACCCAAGCATACCCATGCGTTAAACTACAGGAAAAATTATCAGAAATTGTGTAATTACTTGCTTCCAATATAAGACGTCACCATAACGTCGTCTGACGTTTGTTTACTACGCCGATAGTAATATTTTAATTAATAGTAACTCTATCTTAATTTAAGCACAGTTAATCACGGTTTTACCAACATAGTAAGGGTTAACCATGCATACCCATGCATTATACTATAGGAAAAATTCACAGAAATTGTGTAATTGCTTGCTTCCAATATAAGACGTCACCATGACGTCATGTCACGTTTGTTTACTACGCTGATAGTAATGTTTTGATCAATAGTCACTCTATGTTAAAATAAGCACAGTTAATCACGGTTTTACGAACATAGTAAGGGTTACCCATACATACCCATGCAATAAACTAAAGGAAAAATTCACAGAAATTGTGTAATTGCTTGCTTCCAATATAAGACGTCACCATGACTTCATGTGGCGTTTGTTTACTACGCGGATAGTAATGTTTAGATCACTAGTCACTCGGTGTTAATATAAGCGCAATTAATCACGGTTTTACCGACATAGTAAGGGTTACCCATGCATACCCATGCATTAAACTAAAGGAAAAATTATCAGAAATTGTGTAATTGCTTGCTTCCAATATAAGACGTCACCATGACTTCATGTGACGTTTGTTTACTACGCGGATAGTAATGTTTAATCAATAGTCACTCTGTGTTAATATAAGCACAGTTAATCAAGGTTTTATTAACATAGTAAGGGTTACCCATGCATACCGATGTATTAAACTACAGGAAAAATTATCAGAAATTGTGTAATTGCTTGCTTCCAATATAAGACGTCACCATAACTTCATGTGACGTTTGTTTACTACGCTGATAGTAATGTTTTAATCAACAGTCGCTCTATGTTAATATAAGCACAGTTAATCAAGGTTTTACCAACATAGTAAGGGTTACACATGCATACTCATGCATTAAACTTAAGGAAAATTCACAGAAATTGTGCAACTGCTTCCTTCGAATATAAGACGTCACCATGGCTTTATGTGACGTTTGTTTACTACGCAGATTGTAATGTTTTAATCAATAGTCACTCTATGTTAATTTAAGCACAGTTAATCACGGTTTTACCAACATAGTAAGGGTTACCCAAGCATACCAATGCATTAAACTAAAGGAAATATTATCAGAAATTGTGTAATTGCTTGCTTCCAATATAAGACGCCACCATGACTTCATGTGACGTTTGTTTACTACGCGGATAGTAAAGTTTTGATCACTAGTCACTCTATGTTAATATAAGCACAGTTAATCACGGTTTTATTAACATAGTAAGGGTTACCGATGCATACCCATGCATTAAACTAAAGGAAAAATTATCAGAAATTGTGTAATTGCTTGCTTCCAATATAAGACGCCACCATAACTTCATGTGACGTTTCTTTCCTACGCTGATAGTAATGTTTTAATCAATAGTCACACTATGTTAATATAAGCACAGTTAATCACGGTTTTACCAACATAGTAAGGGTTACCCATGCATACCAATGCAATAAACTATAGGAAATATTATCAGAAATTGCGTAATTTCTTGCTTCCAATATAAGACGTCACCATAACTTCATGTGACGTTTGTTTACTACCCGGATAATAAAGTTTTGATCAATAGTCACTCTATGTTAATATAAGCACAGTTAATCAAGGTTTCACCAACATAGTAAGGGTTACCCATGCTTACCCATGCATTAAACTAAAGGAAAAATAATCAGAAATTGTGTAATTGCTTGCTTCAAATATAAGACGTCAGCATGACGTTATGTGGCGTTTGTTTACTACGCAGATAGTAATGTTTTGATCAATAATCACTCTATCTTAATATAAGCACAGTTAATCAAGGTTTTACCAACATAGTAAGGGTTTCCCATGCATATCCATGCATTAAACTAAAGGGAAAATTCACAGAAATTCTGTAATTGCTTGCTTGCAATATAAGACGTCACCATGACTTCATGTGACGTTTGTTTACTAAGCTGATAGTAATGATTTAATCAATAGTCACTTTATGTTAAATTAAGCACAGTTAACCACGGTTTTACCAACATAGTAAGGGTTACCCATGCATACCCATGCATTAAACTAAAGGAAAAATTATCACAAATTGTGTAATTACTTGCTTCCAATATAGGACGTCACCTTGACTTCTTGTGGCGTTTCTTTACTACGCCGATAGTAATGTTTAGATCACTAGTCACTCTATGTGAATATAAGCACACTTAATCAAGGTTTTACCAACATAGTAAGGGTTACCCTTGCTTACCCATGCATTAAACTAAAGGAAAAATTCACAGAACTTCTGAAATTGCTTCCTACCAATATAAGACGTGAACATGACTTCATGTGACGTTCGTTTAGTATGCGGTTAGAAATGTTTAGATCACTAGTCACTCTATCTGAATATAAGCACATTTAATCATGGTTTTACCAACATAGTAAGGGTTACCCATGCTTACCCATGCATTAAACTAAAGGAAAAATAATCAGAAATTGTGTAATTGCTTGCTTCAAATATAAGACGTCAGCATGACGTTATGTGGCGTTTGTTTACTACGCAGATAGTAATGTTTTGATCAATAATCACTCTATCTTAATATAAGCACAGTTAATCAAGGTTTTACCAACATAGCAAGGGTTTCCCATGCATATCCATGCATTAAACTAAAGGGAAAATTCACAGAAATTCTGTAATTGCTTGCTTGCAATATAAGACGTCACCATGACTTCATGTGACGTTTGTTTACTAAGCTGATAGTAATGCTTTAATCAATAGTCACTCTATGTTAATTTAAGCACAGTTAACCACGGTTTTACCAACATAGTAAGGGTTACCCATGCATACCCATGCATTAAACTAAAGGAAAAATTATCAGAAATTGTGTAATTACTTGCTTCCAATATAGGACGTCACCTTGACTTCTTGTGGCATTTCTTTACTACGCCGATAGTAATGTTTAGATCACTAGTCACTCTATGTGAATATAAGCACAGTTAATCAAGGTTTTACCAACATAGTAAGGGTTACCCTTGCTTACCCATGCATTAAACTAAAGGAGAAATTCACAGAACTTCTGAAATTGCTTCCTACCAATATAAGACGTGAACATGACTTCATGTGACGTTTGTTTAGTATGCGGTTAGAAATGTTTAGATCACTAGTCACTTTATGTGAATATAAGCACATTTAATCACGGTTTTACCAACATAGTAAGGGTTACCCATGCATACCTATGCATTAAACTAAAGGAAAAATTCACAGAAATTCTGTAATTGCTTGCTTCCAATATAAGACGTCACCATTACTTCACGTGGCGTTTCTTTACTACGCGGATAGTAATATTTAGATCACTAGTCAATCTCTGTTAATAGAAGCAGACTTAATCACGGTTTTACCGACATAGTAAGGGTTACCCATGCATACCTATGCATTAAACTAAAGGAAAATTCACAGAAATTGTGTAATTGCTTGCTTCCAATATAGGACGTCACCATGACGTTATGTGACGTTTCTTTACTACGCTGATAGTAATGCTTTGATCCATAGTTACTCTATGTTAACATAAGCACAGTTAATCACGGTTTTACCAACATAGTAAGGGTTACCCATGCATTTAACTAAAGAAAAAATTATCAGAAATTGTGTAATTACTTGCTTCCAATATAAGACGTCACCATGACTTCATGTGCCGTTTGTTTACTACGCGGCAGTAATGTTTAGATCACTAGTCACTCTATGTTAATATAAGCACAGCTAATCAAGGTTTTACCAACATAGTAAGAGTTACCCATACTTACCCATGCATTAAACTAAAGGAAAAATTCACAAAAATTGTGTAATTGCTTGCTTCCAATATAAGACGTCACCATGACTTCATGTGACGTTTGTTTACTACGCGGATAGTAAAGTTTTGATCAATAGTCACTCTATGTTAATATAAGAACAGTTAATCAAGGTTTCACCAACATAGTAAGGGTTACCCCTGCTTACCCATGCATTAAACTAAAGGAAAAATTATCAGAAATTGTGTAATTGCTTCCTTCAAAAATAAGACGTCAACATGACGTCATCTGACGTTTGTTTACTACGGAGATAGTAATGTTTTGATCAATAGTCACTCAGTGATAATATAAACACAGTTAATCACGGTTTTACCAACATAGCAAGGGTTACCCATGCATACCTATGCATTAAACTAAAGGAGAAATTCACAGAAATCGTGTAATTGTTTGCTTCCAATATAAGACGTCACCATGACGTCATGTGAAGTTTGTTTATTACGTTGATAGTAAGGTTTTGATCAATAGTCACTCTATGTTAATATAAGCACAGTTAATCAAGGTTTTACCAACATAGTAAGGGTTACCCATGCATACCCATACATTAAACTAAAGGAAAAGTTATCAGAAATTGTGTAATTGCTTCCTTCCAATATAAGTCGTCACCATGACTTCTTGTGACGTTTGTTTTCTATGCGGTTAGTAATGTTTTAATCAATAGTCACTCTATGTTAATATAAGCACATTTAATCACGGTTTTACCAACATTGTAAGGGTTACCCATGCATACCTATGCATTAAACTAAAAAAACAATTCACAGAAATTGTGTAATTACTTTCTTCCAATTTAGGACGTCACCTTGACTTCATGTGGCGTTTCTTTACTACGCGGATAGTAATGTTTTGCTCAATAGTCACTTTTTGTTAATATAAGCACAGATAATCACGGTTCTACCAACATAGCAAGAGTTACCCATCCATACCCATGCATTTCACTAAAGAAAAAATTATCACAAATTGTGTAATTACTTGCTTCCAATATACGACGTCACCATCACGTCATGTGAAGTTTGTTTACTACGTTGATAGTAATGTTTTGATCAATAGTCACTCT
Organism: Plumapathes pennacea; assembly: GCA_964036295.1. Lineage (NCBI taxonomy): Eukaryota > Metazoa > Cnidaria > Anthozoa > Antipatharia > Myriopathidae > Plumapathes > Plumapathes pennacea. The sequence goes on along the minus strand of OZ038464.1, from coordinate 11,643,744 downwards.
ATGTTAATATAAGCACAGTTAATCACGGTTTTACCAACATAGTAAGGGTTACCCATGCATACCCATGCATTAAACTACAGGAAAAATTGACACAAATTGTGTAATTGCTTCCTTCCAATATAAGACGTCACCATGACTTCATGTGGCGTTTGTTTACTACGCGGATAGTAATGTTTAGATCACTAGTCACTCTGTGTTAATATAAGCACAGTTAATCACGGTTTTACCGTCATAGGAAGGGTTACCCATGCATACCCATGCATTAAACTAAAGGAAAAATTATCAGAAATTGCGTAATTGCTTGCTTCCAATATAAGACGTCACCATGACTTCATGTGCCGTTTGTTTACTACGCGGATAGTAATGTTTAATAAATAGTCACTCTGTGTTAAAATCAGCACAGTTAATCAAGATTTTATTAACATAGTAAGGGTTACTCATGCATACCGATGTATTAAACTACAGGAAAAATTATCAGAAATTGTGTAATTGCTTGCTTCCAATATAAGACGTCACCATAACTTCATGTGACGTTTGTTTACTACGCTGATAGTAATGTTTTAATCAATAGTCACACTATGTTAATATAACCACAGTTAATCACGGTTTTACCAACATAGTAAGGGTTACCCATGCATACCCATGTATTAAACAAAAGGAAAAATTCACAGAAATTGTGCAACTGCTTCCTTCGAATATAAGACGTCACGATGGCTTTATGTGACGTTTGTTTACTACGCAGATTGTAATATTTTAATCAATAGTCACTCTATGTTAATTTAAGCACAGTTAATAACGGTTTTACCAACACAGTAGGGGTTAACCAAGCATACCAATGTAATAAACTAAAGGAAATATTATCAGCAATTGTGTAATTACTTGCTTCCAATATAAGACGCCACCATGACTTCATGTGACGTTTGTTTACTACGCGAATAGTAAAGTTTTGATCAATAGTCACTCTATGCTAATATAAGCACAGTTAATCAAGGTTTTACCAACATAGTAAGGGTTACCCATGCATACCCATGCATTAAACTAAAGGAAAAATTATCAGAAATTGTGTAATTGCTTACTTCAAATATAAGACGCCAGCATGACGTCATGTGACGTTTCTTTACTACGCAGATAGTAATATTTTGATCAATAGTCACTCTATGTTAATATCAGCACAAATAATCACGCTTTTACCAACATAGCAAGGGTTACCCATGCATACCCATGCATTAAACTAAAAAAAAAATTATCAGAAATCGTGTAATTGTTTGCTTCCAATATACGACGTCACCATGACGTCATGTGACGTTTGTTTACTACGTTGATAGTAATGTTTTGATCAATAGTCACTCTATGTTAATATAAGCACAGTTAATCACGGTTTTACCAACTTAGTAAGGGTTACCCATGCATACCTATGCATTAAACTACAGGAAAAATTATCAGAAATTGTGTAATTACTTGCTTCCAATATAGGACGTCACCATGACGTCGTCTGACGTTTGTTTACTACGCCGATAGTAATATTTTAATTAATAGTAACTCTATCTTAATTTAAGCACAGTTAATCACGGTTTTACCAACATAGTAAGGGTTAACCATGCATACCCATGCATTAAACTACAGGAAAAATTCACACAAATTGTGTAATTGCTTGCTTCCAATATAAGACGTCACCATGACGTCATGTCACGTTTGTTTACTACGCTGATAGTAATGTTTTGATCAATAGTCACTCTATGTTAATATAAGCACAGTTAATCACGGTTTTACGAACATAGTAAGGGTTACCCATACATACCCATGCATTAAACTAAAGGAAAAATTCACAGAAATTGTGTAATTGCTTGCTTCCAATATAAGACGTCACCATGACTTCATGTGGCGTTTGTTTACTACGCGGATAGTAACGTTTAGATCACTAGTCACTCGGTGTTAATATAAGCGCAATTAATCACGGTTTTACCGACATAGTAAGGGTTACTCATGCATACCCATGCATTAAACTAAAGGAAAAATTATCAGAAATTGTGTAAATGCTTGCTTCCAATATAAGACGTCACCATGACTTCATGTGACGTTTGTTTACTACGCGGATAGTAATGTTTAATCAATAGTCACTCTGTGTTAATATAAGCACAGTTAATCAAGGTTTTATTAACATAGTAAGGGTTACCCATGCATACCGGTGTATTAAACTACAGGAAAAATTATCAGAAATTGTGTAATTGCTTGCTTCCAATATAAGACGTCACCATAACTTCATGTGACGTTTGTTTACTACGCTGATAGTAATGTTTTAATCAACAGTCGCTCTATGTTAATATAAGCACAGTTAATCAAGGTTTTACCAACATAGTAAGGGTTACACATGCATACTCATGCATTAAACTTAAGGAAAATTCACAGAAATTGTGCAACTGCTTCCTTCGAATATAAGACGTCACCATGGCTTTATGTGACGTTTGTTTACTACGCAGATTGTAATGTTTTAATCAATAGTCACTCTATGTTAATTTAAGCACAGTTAATCACGGTTTTACCAACATAGTAAGGGTTACCCAATCATACCAATGCATTAAACTAAAGGAAATATTATCAGAAATTGTGTAATTGCTTGCTTCCAATATAAGACGCCACCATGACTTCATGTGACGTTTGTTTACTACGCGGATAGTAAAGTTTTGATCACTAGTCACTCTATGTTAATATAAGCACAGTTAATCACGGTTTTATTAACATAGTAAGGGTTAGCGATGCATACCCATGCATTAAACTAAAGGAAAAATTATCAGAAATTGTGTAATTGCTTGCTTCCAATATAAGACGCCACCATAACTTCATGTGACGTTTCTTTCCTACGCTGATAGTAATGTTTTAATCAATAGTCACACTATGTTAATATAAGCACAGTTAATCACGGTTTTACCAACATAGTAAGGGTTACCCATGCATACCAATGCAATAAACTATAGGAAATATTATCAGAAATTGCGTAATTTCTTGCTTCCAATATAAGACGTCACCATAACTTCATGTGACGTTTGTTTACTACCCGGATAATAAAGTTTTGATCAATAGTCACTCTATGTTAATATAAGCACAGTTAATAAAGGTTTCACCAACATAATAAGGGTTACCCATGCTTACCCATGCATTAAACTAAAGGAAAAATAATCAGAAATTGTGTAATTGCTTGCTTCAAATATAAGACGTCAGCATGACGTTATGTGGCGTTTGTTTATTACGCAGATAGTAATGTTTTGATCAATAATCACTCTATCTTAATATAAGCACAGTTAATAAAGGTTTAACCAACATAGTAAGGGTTTCCCATGCATATCCATGCATTAAACTAAAGGGAAAATTCACAGAAATTCTGTAATTGCTTGCTTGCAATAAAAGACGTCACCATGACTTCATGTGACGTTTGTTTACTAAGCTGATAGTAATGCTTTAATCAATAGTCACTCTATGTTAATTTAAGCACAGTTAACCACGGTTTTACCAACATAGTAAGGGTTACCCATGCATACCCATGCATTAAACTAAAGGAAAAATTATCAGAAATTGTGTAATTACTTGCTTCCAATATAGGACGTCACCTTGACTTCTTGTGGCGTTTCTTTACTACGCCGATAGTAATGTTTAGATCACTAGTCACTCTATGTGAATATAATCACAGTTAATCAAGGTTTTACCAACATAGTAAGGGTTACCCTTGCTTACCCATGCATTAAACTAAAGGAAAAATTCACAGAACTTCTGAAATTGCTTCCTACCAATATAAGACGTGAACATGACTTCATGTGACGTTTGTTTAGTATGCGGTTAGAAATGTTTAGATCACTAGTCACTCTATGTGAATATAAGCACATTTAATCACGGTTTTACCAACATAGTAAGGGTTACCCATGCATACCTATGCATTAAACTAAAGGAAAAATTCACAGAAATTCTGTAATTGCTTGCTTCCAATATAAGACGTCACCATTACTTCACGTGGCGTTTCTTTACTACGCGGATAGTAATATTTAGATCACTAGTCAATCTCTGTTAATAGAAGCAGACTTAATCACGGTTTTACCGACATAGTAAGGGTTACCCATGCATACCTATGCATTAAACTAAAGGAAAATTCACAGAAATTGTGTAATTGCTTGCTTCCAATATAGGACGTCACCATGACGTTATGTGACGTTTCTTTACTACGTTGATAGTAATGCTTTGATCCATAGTTACTCTATGTTAACATAAGCACAGTTAATCACGGTTTTACCAACATAGTAAGGGTTACCCATGCATTTAACTAAAGAAAAAATTATCAGAAATTGTGTAATTACTTGCTTCCAATATAAGACGTCACCATGACTACATGTGCCGTTTGTTTACTACGCGGCAGTAATGTTTAGATCACTAGTCACTCTATGTTAATATAAGCACAGCTAATCAAGGTTTTACCAACATAGTAAGAGTTACCCATGCTTACCCATGCATTAAACTAAAGGAAAAATTCACAAAAATTGTGTAATTGCTTGCTTCCAATATAAGACGTCACCATGACTTCATGTGACGTTTGTTTACTACGCGGATAGTAAAGTTTTGATCAATAGTCACTCTATGTTAATATAAGAACAGTTAATCAAGGTTTCACCAACATAGTAAGGGTTACCCCTGCTTACCCATGCATTAAACTAAAGGAAAAATTAACAGAAATTGTGTAATTGCTTCCTTCAAAAATAAGACGTCAACATGACGTCATCTGACGTTTGTTTACTACGGAGATAGTAATGTTTTGATCAATAGTCACTCAGTGATAATATAAGCACAGTTAATCACGGTTCTACCAACATAGTAAGGGTTACCCATGCATACCTATGCATTAAACTAAAGGAGAAATTCACAGAAATCGTGTAATTGTTTGCTTCCAATATAAGTCGTCACCATGACGTCATGTGACGTTTGTTTACTACGTTGATAGTAAGGTTTTGATCAATAGTCACTCTATGTTAATATAAGAACAGTTAATCAAGGTTTTACCAACATAGTAAGGGTTACCCATGCATACCCATACATTAAACTAAAGGAAAAGTTATCAGAAATTGTGTAATTGCTTCCTTCCAATATAAGTCGTCACCATGACTTCTTGTGACGTTTGTTTTCTATGCGGTTAGTAATGTTTTAATCAATAGTCACTCTATGTTAATATAAGCACATTTAATCACGGTTTTACCAACATTGTAAGGGTTACCCATGCATACCTATGCATTAAACTAAAAAAACAATTCACAGAAATTGTGTAATTACTTTCTTCCAATATAGGACGTCACCTTGACTTCATGTGGCGTTTCTTTACTACGCGGATAGTAATGTTTTGCTCAATAGTCACTTTATGTTAATATAAGCACAGATAATCACGCTTCTACCAACATAGCAAGAGTTACCCATCCATACCGATGAATTTCACTAAAGAAAAAATTATCACAAATTGTGTAATTACTTGCTTCCAATATAAGACGTCACCATGACGTCATGTGAAGTTTGTTTACTACGTTGATAGTAATGTTTTGATCAATAGTCACTCTATGTTAATATAAGCACAGTTAATCACGGTTTTACCAACATAGTAAGGGTTACCCATGCATACCCATGCATTAAACTACAGGAAAAATTGACACAAATTGTGTAATTGCTTGCTTCCAATATAAGACGTCACAATGACTTCATGTGGCGTTTGTTTACTACGCGGATAGTAATGTTTAGATCACTAGTCACTCTGTGTTAATATAAGCACAGTTAATCACGGTTTTACCGTCATAGGAAGGGTTACCCATGCATACCCATGCATTAAACTAAAGGAAAAATTATCAGAAATTGTGTAATTGCTTGCTTCCAATATAAGACGTCACCATGACTTCATGTGACGTTTGTTTACTACGCGGATAGTAATGTTTAATAAATAGTCACTCTGTGTTAAAATCAGCACAGTTAATCAAGGTTTTATTAACATAGTAAGGGTTACTCATGCATACCGATGTATTAAACTACAGGAAAAATTATCAGAAATTGTGTAATTGCTTGCTTCCAATATAAGACGTCACCATAACTTCATGTGACGTTTGTTTACTACGCTGATAGTAATGTTTTAATCAATAGTCACACTATGTTAATATAACCACAGTTAATCACGGTTTTACCAACATAGTAAGGGTTACCCATGCATACCCATGTATTAAACAAAAGGAAAAATTCACAGAAATTGTGCAACTGCTTCCTTCGAATATAAGACGTCACGATGGCTTTATGTGACGTTTCTTTACTACGCAGATAGTAATGTTTTAATCAATAGTCACACTATGTTAATTTAAGCACAGTTAATCACGGTTTTACCAAAATAGGAGGGGTTAACCAAGCATACCAATGTAATAAAGTAAAGGAAATATTATCAGAAATTGTGTAATTACTTGCTTCCAATATAAGACGCCACCATGACTTCATGTGACGTTTGTTTACTACGCGAATAGTAAAGTTTTGATCAATAGTCACTCTATGTTAATATAAGCACAGTTAATCAAGGTTTTACCAACATAGTAAGGGTTACCCATGCATACCCATGCATTAAACTAAAGGAAAAATCATCAGAAATTGTGTAATTGCTTGCTTCAAATATAAGACATCAGTTTGACGTCATGTGACGTTTGTTTACTACGCAGATAGTAATATTTTGATCAATAGTCACTCTATGTTAATATAAGCACAGTTAATCACGGTTTTACCAACATAGTAAAGGTTACCCATACATACCCATGCATTAAACTAAAGGAAAAATTATCAGAAATTGTGTAATTGCTTGCTTCCAATATAAGACGTCACCATGACTTCATGTGGCGTTTGTTTACTACGCGGATAGTAATGTTTAGATCACTAGTCACTCGGTGTTAATATAAGCGCAATTAATCACGGTTTTACCGACATAGTAAGGGTTACCCATGCATACCCATGCATTAAACTGAAGGAAAATTTATCAGAAATTGTGTAATTGCTTGCTTCCAATATAAGACGTCACCATGCGGATAGTAATGTTTAATCAATAGTCACTCTGTGTTAATATAAGCACAGTTAATCAAAGTTTTATTAACATAGTAAGGGTTACCCATGCATACCGATGTATTAAACTACAGGAAAAATTCACAGAAATTGTGTAATTGCTTGCTTCCAATATAAGACGTCACCATGAATTCATGTGGCGTTTCTTTACGACGCGGATAGTAATGTTTACATCTCTAATCACTCTGTGTTAATATAAGCACAGTTAATCACGGTTTTACCAACATAGTAAGGGTTACCCATGCATACCCATGCATTAAACTACAGGAAAAATTATCAGAAAATGTGTAATTACTTGCTTCCAATATAAGACGTCACCATGACGTCGTCTGACGTTTGTTTACTACGCCGAAAGTAATATTTTAATTAATAGTAACTCTATCTTAATTTAAGCACAGTTAATCACGGTTTTACCAACACAGTAAGGGTTACCCATGCATACCCATGCATTAAACTAAAGGGAAGATTCACAGAAATTGTGTAATTGCTTGCTTCCAATATAAGACGTCACCATGAATTCATGTGGCGTTTCTTTACGACGCGGATAGTAATGATTAGATCTCTAGTCACTCTGTGTTAATATAAGCACAGTTAATCACGGTTTTACCAACATAGTAAGGGTTACCCATGCATACCCATGCATTAAACTACAGGAAAAATTATCAGAAATTGTGTAATTCCTTGCTTCCAATATAAGACGTCACCATGACGTCGTCTGACTTTTGTTTACTACGCCGATAGTAATATTTTAATTAATAGTAACTCTATCTGAATTGAAGAACAGTTAATCACGGTTTTACCAACATAGTAAGGGTTAACCATGCATACCCATGCATTAAACTACAGGAAAAATTCACACAAATTGTGTAATTGCTTGCTTCCAATATAAGACGTCACCATGACGTCATGTCACGTTTGTTTACTACGCTGATAGTAATGTTTTGATCAATAGTCACTCTATGTTAATATAAGCACAGTTAATCACGGTTTTACGAACATAGTAAGGGTTACCCATACATACCCATGCATTAAACTAAAGGAAAAATTCACAGAAATTGTGTAATTGCTTGCTTCCAATATAAGACGTCACCATGACTTCATGTGGCGTTTGTTTACTACGCGGATAGTAATGTTTACATCACTAGTCACTCGGTGTTAATATAAGCGCAATTAATCACGGTTTTACCGACATAGTAAGGGTTACCCATGCATACCCATGCATTAAACTAAAGGAAAAATTATCAGAAATTGTGTAATTGCTTGCTTCCAATATAAGACGTCACCATGCGGATAGTAATGTTTAATCAATAGTCACTCTGTGTTAATATAAGCACAGTTAATCAAGGTTTTATTAACATAGTAAGGGTTACCCATGCATACCGATGTATTAAACTACAGGAAAAATTCACAGAAATTGTGTAATTGCTTGCTTCCAATATAAGACGTCACCATGACTTCATGTGGCGTTTCTTTACGACGCGGATAGTAATGTTTAGATCTCTAGTCACTCTGTGTTAATATAAGCACAGTTAATCACGGTTTTACCAACATAGTAAGGGTTACCCATGCATACCCATGCATTAAACTACAGGAAAAATTATCAGAAATTGTGTAATTCCTTGCTTCCAATATAAGACGTCACCATGACGTCGTCTAACGTTTGTTTACTACGCCGATAGTAATATTTTAATTAATAGTAACTCTATCTTAATTTAAGCACAGTTAATCACGGTTTTAACAACATAGTAAGGGTTAACCATGCATACCCATGCATTAAACTACAGGAAAAATTCACACAAATTGTGTAATTGCTTGCTTCCAATATAAGACGTCACCATGACGTCATGTCACGTTTGTTTACTACGATGATAGTAATGTTTTGATCAATAGTCACTCTATGTTAATATAAGCACAGTTAATCACGGTTTTACGAACATAGTAAGGGTTACCCATGCATACCCATGCATTAAACTAAAGGAAAAATTATCAGAAATTGTGTAATTGCTTGCTTCCAATATAAGACGTCACCATGACTTCATGTGACGTTTGTTTACTACCCGGATAGTAATGTTTAATCAATAGTCACTCTGTGTTAATATAAGCACAGTTAATCAAAGTTTTATTACCATAGTAAGGGTTACCCATGCATACCGATGTATTAAACTACAGGAAAAATTCACAGAAATTGTGTAATTGCTTGCTTCCAATATAAGACGTCACCATAACTTCATGTGACGTTTGTTTCCTACGCTGATAGTAATGTTTTAATCAACAGTCGCTCTATGTTAATATAAGCACAGTTAATCAAGGTTTTACCAACATAGTTAGGGTTACACATGCATACTCATGTATTAAACTTAAGGAAAATTCACAGAAATTGTGCAACTGCTTCCTTCGAATATAAGACGTCACCATGGCTTTATGTGACGTTTGTTTACTACGCAGATTGTAATGTTTTAATCAATAGTCACACTATGTTAATTTAAGCACAGTTAATCACGGTTTTACCAACATAGTAAGGGTTACCCAAGCATACCAATGCATTAAACTAAAGGAAATATTATCAGAAATTGTGTAATTGCTTGCTTCCAATATAAGACGCCACCATGACTTCATGTGACGTTTGTTTACTACGCGGATAGTAAAGTTTTGATCACTAGTCACTCTATGTTAATATAAGCACAGTTAATCACGGTTTTATTAACATAGTAAGGGTTACCGATGCATACCCATGCATTAAACTAAAGGAAAAATTATCAGAAATTGTGTAATTGCTTGCTTCCAATATAAGACGTCACCATAACTTCATGTGACGTTTGTTTCCTACGCTGATAGTAATGTTTTAATCAATAGTCACACTATGTTAATATAAGCACAGTTAATCACGGTTTTACCAACATAGTAAGGGTTACCCATGCATACCAATGCAATAAACTATAGGAAATATTATCAGAAATTGCGTAATTTCTTGCTTCCAATATAAGACGTCACCAAAACTTCATGTGACGTTTGTTTACTACCTGGATAATAAAGTTTTGATCAATAGTCACTCTATGTTAATTTAATTACAGTAAATCAAGGTTTCACCAACATAGTAAGGGTTGCCCATGCTTACCCATGCATTAAACTAAAGGAAAAATAATCAGAAATTGTGTAATTGCTTGCTTCAAATATAAGACGTCGGCATGACGTTATGTGACGCTTGTTTACTACGCAGATAGTAATGTTTTGATTAATAATCACTCTATCTTAATATAAGCACAGTTAATCAAGGTTTTACCAACATAGTATGGGTTACCCATGCATATCCATGCATATCCATGCATTAAACTAAAGGGAAAATTCACAGAAATTCTGTAATTGCTTGCTTGCAATATAAGACGTCACCATGACTTCATGTGACGTTTGTTTACTAAGCTGATAGTAATACTTTAATCAATAGTCACTTTATGTTAATTTAAGCACAGTTAACCACGGTTTTACCAACATAGTAAGGGTTACCCATGCATACCCATGCATTAAACTAAAGGAAAAATTATCAGAAATTGTGTAATTACTTGCTTCCAATATAGGACGTCACCATGACGTCGTCTGACGTTTGTTTACTACGCCGATAGTAATATTTTAATTAATAGTAACTCTATCTTAATTTAAGCACAGTTAATCACGGTTTTAACAACATAGTAAGGGTTAACCATGCATACCCATGCATTAAACTACAGGAAAAATTCACACAAATTGTGTAATTGCTTGCTTCCAATATAAGACGTCACCATGACGTCATGTCACGTTTGTTTACTACGATGATAGTAATGTTTTGATCAATAGTCACTCTATGTTAATATAAGCACAGTTAATCACGGTTTTACGAACATAGTAAGGGTTACCCATGCATACCCATGCATTAAACTAAAGAAAAAATTATCAGAAATTGTGTAATTGCTTGCTTCCAATATAAGACGTCACCATGACTTCATGTGACGTTTGTTTACTACCCGGATAGTAATGTTTAATCAATAGTCACTCTGTGTTAATATAAGCACAGTTAATCAAGGTTTTATTACCATAGTAAGGGTTACCCATGCATACCGATGTATTAAACTACAGGAAAAATTCACAGAAATTGTGTAATTGCTTGCTTCCAATATAAGACGTCACCATAACTTCATGTGACGTTTGTTTCCTACGCTGATAGTAATGTTTTAATCAACAGTCGCTCTATGTTAATATAAGCACAGTTAATCAAGGTTTTACCAACATAGTTAGGGTTACACATGCATACTCATGTATTAAACTTAAGGAAAATTCACAGAAATTGTGCAACTGCTTCCTTCGAATATAAGACGTCACCATGGCTTTATGTGACGTTTGTTTACTACGCAGATTGTAATGTTTTAATCAATAGTCACACTATGTTAATTTAAGCACAGTTAATCACGGTTTTACCAACATAGTAAGGGTTACCCAAGCATACCAATGCATTAAACTAAAGGAAATATTATCAGAAATTGTGTAATTGCTTGCTTCCAATATAAGACGCCACCATGACTTCATGTGACGTTTGTTTACTACGCGGATAGTAAAGTTTTGATCACTAGTCACTCTATGTTAATATAAGCACAGTTAATCACGGTTTTATTAACATAGTAAGGGTTACCGATGCATACCCATGCATTAAACTAAAGGAAAAATTATCAGAAATTGTGTAATTTCTTGCTTCCAATATAAGACGTCACCAAAACTTCATGTGACGTTTGTTTACTACCTGGATAATAAAGTTTTGATCAATAGTCACTCTATGTTAATATAATTACAGTAAATCAAGGTTTCACCAACATAGTAAGGGTTGCCCATGCTTACCCATGCATTAAACTAAAGGAAAAATAATCAGAAATTGTGTAATTGCTTGCTTCAAATATAAGACGTCGGCATGACGTTATGTGACGCTTGTTTACTACGCAGATAGTAATGTTTTGATTAATAATCACTCTATCTTAATATAAGCACAGTTAATCAAGGTTTTACCAACATAGTATGGGTTACCCATGCATATCCATGCATATCCATGCATTAAACTAAAGGGAAAATTCACAGAAATTCTGTAATTGCTTGCTTGCAATATAAGACGTCACCATGACTTCATGTGACGTTTGTTTACTAAGCTGATAGTAATACTTTAATCAATAGTCACTTTATGTTAATTTAAGCACAGTTAACCACGGTTTTACCAACATAGTAAGGGTTACCCATGCATACCCATGCATTAAACTAAAGGAAAAATTATCAGAAATTGTGTAATTACTTGCTTCCAATATAGGACGTCACCATGACGTCGTCTGACGTTTGTTTACTACGCCGATAGTAATATTTTAATTAATAGTAACTCTATCTTAATTTAAGCACAGTTAATCACGGTTTTAACAACATAGTAAGGGTTAACCATGCATACCCATGCATTAAACTACAGGAAAAATTCACACAAATTGTGTAATTGCTTGCTTCCAATATAAGACGTCACCATGACGTCATGTCACGTTTGTTTACTACGATGATAGTAATGTTTTGATCAATAGTCACTCTATGTTAATATAAGCACAGTTAATCACGGTTTTACGAACATAGTAAGGGTTACCCATGCATACCCATGCATTAAACTAAAGAAAAAATTATCAGAAATTGTGTAATTGCTTGCTTCCAATATAAGACGTCACCATGACTTCATGTGACGTTTGTTTACTACCCGGATAGTAATGTTTAATCAATAGTCACTCTGTGTTAATATAAGCACAGTTAATCAAGGTTTTATTACCATAGTAAGGGTTACCCATGCATACCGATGTATTAAACTACAGGAAAAATTCACAGAAATTGTGTAATTGCTTGCTTCCAATATAAGACGTCACCATAACTTCATGTGACGTTTGTTTCCTACGCTGATAGTAATGTTTTAATCAACAGTCGCTCTATGTTAATATAAGCACAGTTAATCAAGGTTTTACCAACATAGTTAGGGTTACACATGCATACTCATGTATTAAACTTAAGGAAAATTCACAGAAATTGTGCAACTGCTTCCTTCGAATATAAGACGTCACCATGGCTTTATGTGACGTTTGTTTACTACGCAGATTGTAATGTTTTAATCAATAGTCACACTATGTTAATTTAAGCACAGTTAATCACGGTTTTACCAACATAGTAAGGGTTACCCAAGCATACCAATGCATTAAACTAAAGGAAATATTATCAGAAATTGTGTAATTGCTTGCTTCCAATATAAGACGCCACCATGACTTCATGTGACGTTTGTTTACTACGCGGATAGTAAAGTTTTGATCACTAGTCACTCTATGTTAATATAAGCACAGTTAATCACGGTTTTATTAACATAGTAAGGGTTACCGATGCATACCCATGCATTAAACTAAAGGAAAAATTATCAGAAATTGTGTAATTGCTTGCTTCCAATATAAGACGTCACCATAACTTCATGTGACGTTTGTTTCCTACGCTGATAGTAATGTTTTAATCAATAGTCACACTATGTTAATATAAGCACAGTTAATCACGGTTTTACCAACATAGTAAGGGTTACCCGTGCATACCAATGCAATAAACTATAGGAAATATTATCAGAAATTGCGTAATTTCTTGCTTCCAATATAAGACGTCACCATAACTTCATGTGACGTTTGTTTACTACCTGGATAATAAAGTTTTGATCAATAGTCACTCTATGTTAATATAAGCACAGTAAATCAAGGTTTCACCAACATAGTAAGGGTTGCCCATGCTTACCCATGCATTAAACTAAAGGAAAAATAATCAGAAATTGTGTAATTGCTTACTTCAAATATAAGACGTCGGCATGACGTTATGTGACGTTTGTTTACTACGCAGATAGTAATGTTTTGATCAATAATCACTCTATCTTAATATAAGCACAGTTAATCAAGGTTTTACCAACATAGTAAGGGTTACCCATGCATATCCATGCATATCCATGCATTAAACTAAAGGGAAAATTCACAGAAATTCTGTAATTGCTTGCTTGCAATATAAGACGTCACCATGACTTCATGTGACGTTTGTTTACTAAGCTGATAGTAATACTTTAATCAATAGTCACTTTATGTTGATTTAAGCACAGTTAACCACGGTTTTACCAACATAGTAAGGGTTACCCATGCATACCCATGCATTAAACTAAAGGAAAAATTATCACAAATTGTGTAATTACTTGCTTCCAATATAGGACGTCACCTTGACTTCTTGTGGCGTTTCTTTACTACGCCGATAGTAATGTTTAGATCACTAGTCACTCTATGTGAATATAAGCACAATTAATCAATGTTTTAACAACATAGTAAGGGTTACCCTTGCTTACCCATGCATTAAACTAAAGGAAAAATTCATAGAAATTCTGAAATTGCTTCCTACCAATATAAGACGTGAACATGACTTCATGTGACGTTTGTTTAGTATGCGGTTAGAAATGTTTAGATCACTAGTCACTCTATGTGAATATAAGCACATTTAATCACGGTTTTACCAACATAGTAAGGGTTACCCATGCATACCTATGCATTAAACTAAAGGAAAAATTCACAGAAATTCTGTAATTGCTTGCTTCCAATATAAGACGTCACCATTACTTCACGTGGCGTTTCTTTACTACGCGGATAGTAATATTTAGATCACTAGTCAATCTCTGTTAATAAAAGCAGACTTAATCACGGTTTTACCGACATAGTAAGGGTTACCCATGCATACCTATGCATTAAACTAAAGGAAAATTCACAGAAATTGTGTAATTGCTTGCTTCCAATATAGGACGTCACCATGACGTTATGTGACGTTTGTTTACTACGCTGATAGTAATGTTTTGATCAATAGTTACTCTATGTTAATATAAGCACAGTTAATCACGGTTTTACCAACATAGTAAGGGTTACCCATGCATTTAACTAAAGAAAAAATTATCAGAAATTGTGTAATTACTTGCTTCCAATATAAGACGTCACCATGACTTGATGTGTCGTTTGTTTACTACGCGGCAGTAATGTTTAGATCACTGGTCACTCTATGTTAATATAAGCACAGCTAATCAAGGTTTTACCAACATAGTAAGAGTTACCCATGCTTACCCATGCATTAAACTAAAGGAAAAATTCACAAAAATTGTGTAATTGCTTGCTTCCAATATAAGACGTCACCATGACTTCATGTAACGTTTGTTTACTACGCGGATAGTAAAGTTTTGATCAATAGTCACTCTATGTTAATCTAAGCACAGTTAATCACGGTTTTTCCAACATAGTAAGGGTTACCCATGCATACCCATGCATTAAAATAAAGAAAAAATTCACAGAAATTGTGTAATTGCTTCCTTCAAATATAAGACGTCACCATGACGTCATCTGACGTTTGTTTACTACGGAGATAGTAATGTTTTGATCAATAGTCACTCAGTGATAATATAAGCACAGTTAATCCCGGTTTTACCAACATAGTAAGGGTTACCCATGCATACCAATGCATTAAACTACAGGAAAAATTATCAGACATTCTGTAATTACTTGCTTCCAATATAAGACGTCACCATGACTTCATGTAACGTTTGTTTCCTAAGCGGATAGTAATGTTTTGATCAATAGTCACTCTATCTTAATATATGCACAGTTAATCAAGGTTTTATCAACATAGTAAGGGTTACCCATGCATACCCATGCATTAAACTACAGGAAAAATTATCAGAAATTGTGTAATTGCTTGCTTCCAATATAAGACGTCCCCATAACTTCATATGACGTTTGTTTACTATGCGGTTAGTAATGTTTTAATCAATAGTCACTCTATGTTAATATAAGCAGATTTAATCACGGTTTTACCAACATAGTAAGGGTTACCCATGCAAACCCATGCATTAAACTAAAGAAAAAATTATAAGAAATTCTGAAATTGCTTGCTTCCAATATAAGACGTCACCATGACTTCATGTGACGTTTGTTTACTACGCTGATAGTAATGTTTTGATCAATAGTTAGTCTATGTTAATATAAGGACAATTAATCACGGTTTTACCAAAATAGTAAGGGTTAACCATGCATACCCGTGCATTAAAGTAAAGGAAAAATTCACAGAAATTGTGTAATTGCTTGCTTCCAATATAAAACGTCACCATGGCATCATCTCACGTTTGTTTACTATGCAGATAATAATGTTTTAATCCATAGTCACTCTATGTTAATTTAAGCACAGTTAATCACGGTTTTACCAACATAGTAAGGGTTACCGAAGCATACCGATGTATTAAACTAAAGAAAAAATTCACAGAAATTGTGTAATTGTATGCTTCCAATATAAGACGTCACCATGACTTCATGTGACGTTTGTTTACTACGCGGATAGTAATATTTTAATCAATAGTCACTCTGTGTTAATATAAGCATAGTTAATCTAGGTTTTATTAACATAGTAAGGGTTACCCATGCATACCCATGCATTAAACTAAAGGAAAAATTCACACAATTGTGTGTAATTGCTTCCTTCCAATATAAGACGGCACCATGACGTTATGTGACGTTTGTTTACTACGCTGATAGTAATGTTTTCATCAATAGTTACAGTATGTTAATATAAGCACAGTTAATCACGGTTTTACCAACATAGAAATGGTTACCTACACAAACCCATGTATTAAACTACGGGAAAAATTCACACAAATTGTGTAACTGCTTGCTTCCAATATAAGACGTCACCATGACGTCGTGTAACGTTTGTATACTACGCCAATAGTAATATTTTAATTAATAGTAACTCTATCTTAATTTAAGCACAGTTAATCACGGTCTTACCAACATAGTAAGGGTTACCCATGCATACCCATGCATTAAACTAAAGGAAAAATTCACAAAAATTGTGTAAGTGCATGCTTCCAATATAAGACATCACCATGACGTCATGTGACGTTTGTTTACTACGCTGATAATAATGTTTTGATCTTTAGTCATTCTATGTTAATATAAGCACAGTTAATCGCGGTTTTACGAACATAGTAAGGGTTACCCATGCATACCCATGCATTAAACTAAAGGAAAAATTCACACAAATTCTGTAATTGCTTGCTTCCGACATAAGACGTCACCATGACTACATGTGGCGTTTCTTTACTACGCGGATAGTAATGTTTAGATCACTAGTCACTCTGTGTTAATATAAGCACAGTTAATCTCGGTTTTACCGACATATTAAGAGTTAAACATGCATACCCATGCATTAAACTAAAGGAAAAATTATCAGAAATTCTGTAATTACTTGCTTCCAATATAAGACGTGACCATGACTTCATGTGACGTTTGTTTACTACGCGGATAGTGATGTTTTAATCAATAGTCACTCTGTGTTAATCTAAGCACAGTTAATCACGGTTTTTCCAACATAGTAAGGGTTACCCATGCATACCCATGCATTAAAGTAAAGGAAAAATTCACAGAAATTGTGTAATTGCTTGCTTCCAATATAAAACGTCACCATGGCTTCATCTGACGTTTGTTTACTATGCAGATAGTAATGTTTTAATCCATAGTCACTTTATGTTAATTTAAGCACAGTTAATCACGGTTTTAGCAACAAAGTAAGGGTTACCCAAGCATACCGATGTATTATACTAAAGAAAAAATTATCAGAAATTGTGTCATTCCTTGCTTCCAATATAAGACGTCACCATGACTTCATGTGGCGTTTGTTTACTACGCGGATAGTAATGTTTTGATCACTAGTCACTCTATGTTAATATAAGCACAATTAATCAAGGTTTTACCAGATAGTAAGGGTTACCCATGCATACCCATGTATTAAACTAAAGGAAAAATTCACAGAAATTGTGTAACTACTTCTTTCCAATATAAGACGTCACCATGGCTTTATGTGACGTTTGTTTACTATGCAGATAGAAATGTTTTGATCAATAGTCACTCTATGTTAATATAAGCAAAGTTAATCACGGTTTTACTAACATAGCAAGGGTTACCCATGCATACCCATGCATATAACTAAAGAAAAAATTATCAAAAATTGTGTCATTCCTTGCTTCCAATATAAGACGTCACCATGACTTCATGTGGCGTTTCTTTACTACGCGGATAGTAATGTTTAGATCACTAGTCACTCTGTGTTAATATAAGCACAGTTAATCACGGTTTTATCGACATAATAAGGGTTACCCATTCATACTCATGCATTAAACTAAAGGAAAAATTCACAGAAATTGTGTAACTACTTCTTTCCAATATAAGACGTCACCATGGCTTTATGTGACGTTTGTTTACTATGCAGATAGAAATGTTTTGATCTATAGTCACTCTATGTTAATTTAAGCACAGTTAATCACGGTTCTACCAACATAGTAAGGGTTACCCAAGCATACCCATGCATTAAACTAAAGGAAAAATTCACAGAAATTCTGTTATTACTTGCTTCCAATATAAGACGTCACCATAACTTCATGTGACGTTTGTTTACTATGCGGTTAGTAATGTTTTAATCAATATTCACTCTATGTTAATGTAAGCACATTTAATCACGGTTTTACCAACATAGTAAGGGCTACCCATGCATACCCATGCATTAAACTAAAGGAAAAATTCACAGAAATTCTGTAATTGCTTGCTTCCAATTTAAGACGTCACCATGACTTCATGTGGCGTTTGTTTACTACGCGGATAGTAAATGTTTAGATCACTAGTCACTCTGTGTTAATATAAGGAAAGTTAATCATGGTTTTACCGACATAGTAAGGGTTACCCATGCATACCTATGTATTAAATTAAAGAAAAAATTCACAGAAATTGTGTAATTGCTTGCTTCCAATATAAGACGTCACCATGGCTTCATCTGACGTTTGTTCATTATGCAGATAGTAATGATTTAATCAATAGTCACTCTATGTTAATTTAAGCAGAGTTAATCACGGGTTTACCAACATACTAAGGGTTACCCATACATACCCAAGCATTAAACTAAAGAAAAAAATATCAGAAGTTGTGTAATTACTTGCTTCCAATATAAGACGTCACCATGACTTCATGTGACGTTTGTTTACTGCGCGGATAGTAAAGTTTTGATCAATAGTCACTCTATGTTAATATAAGCACAGTTAATCAAGGTTTTACCAACATAGTAAGGGTTACCTATGCATACCCATGCATCAGACTAAAGGAAAAATTATCAGAAATTGTGCAATTCCTTGCTTCAAATATAAGACGTCACCATGACGTCATGTGACGGATGTAATTACTTGCTTCCAATATAAGACGTCATCATGACGACAGAAATTGTGTAATTGCTTCCTTCCAATATAAAACGTAACCATGACTTCATGTGACGTTTATTTAGTATGCGGTTAGTAATGTTTTAATCAATAGACACTCTATGTTACTATAAGCACAGTCAATCACGGTTTTACCAACATAGTAAGGGTTACCCATGCATACTCATGCATTAAACTAAAGGAAAAATTAACAGAAATTATGTAATTACTTGCTTCCAATATAAGACGTCACCATGACTTCATGTGACGTTTGTTTACTACGTTGATAGTAATGTTTTAATCAATAGTCACTCTTTGTTAATATAAGCATAGTTAATCACGGTTTTACCAACATAGTAAGGGTTACCCATGCATACCCATGCATTAAACTAAAGGAAAAATTAACAGAAATTATGTAATTACTTGCTTCCAATATAAAACGTCACCATGACTTCATGTGACGTTTATTTAGTATGCGGTTAGTAATGTTTTAATCAATAGACACTCTATGTTACTAAAAGCACAGTCAATCACGGTTTTACCAACATAGTAAGGGTTACCTATGCATACTCATGCATTGAACTAAAGGAAAAATTAACAGAAATTATGTAATTACTTGCTTCCAATATAAGACGTCACCATGACTTCATGTGACGTTTGTTTACTACGTTGATAGTAATGTTTTAATCAATAGTCACTCTTTGTTAATATAAGCATAGTTAATCACGGTTTTACCAACATAGTAAGGGTTACCCATGCATACCAATGCATTAAACTAAACGAAAAATTAACAGAATTTTTGTAATTACTTGCTTCCAATATAAGACGTCACCATGACTTCATGTGAAGTTTGTTTACTACGTTGATATTAATGTTTTAATCAATAGTCACTCTCTGTTAATATAAGCATAGTTAATCACGGTTTTACCAACATAATAAGGGTTACCCATGCATACCCATGCATTAAACTAAAGAAAAAATTAACAAAAATTATGTAATTACCTGCTTCCAATATAAGACGTGACCATGACTTCATGTAACGTTTGTTTACTACGGAGATAGTAATGTTTTAATCAATAGTCACACTATGTTAATTTAAGCACAGTTAATCACGGTTTTACCAACGTAATAAGGGTTACCCATGCATACCCATGCATTAAACTAAAGGAAAAATTCACAGAAATTGTGTAATTACTTGCTTCCAATATAAGACGTCACCATGACGTCATGTCACGTTTGTTTACTACGCTGATAGTAATGTTTTGATCATTAGTCATTCTATGTTAATTTAAGCACAGTTAATCAAGGTTTTACCAACATAGAAAGGGTTACCCATGCATACCCACGCATTAAACTAAAGGAAAAATTCACAGAAATTCTGTAATTACTTGCTTCCAATATGAGACGTCACCATGACGTCATGTGACGTTTGTTTACTACGCTGATAGTAATGTTTTGATCATTAGTCACTCTATGTTAATTTAAGCACAGTTAATCAAGGTTTTACCAACATAGTAAGGGTTACCCATGCATACCCATGCATTAAACTAAAGGAAAAATTCACAGAAATTCTGTAATTGCTTGCTTCCAATATAAGACGTCACCATGACTTCATGTGGCGTTTGTTTACTACGCGGATAGTAATGTTTAGATCACTAGTCACTCTGTGTTAATATAAGCACAGTTAATCACGGTTTTACCGACATAGTAAGGGTTACACATGCATACCCATGCATTAAACTAAAGGAAAAATTATCAGAAATTGTGTAATTGCTTGCTTCCAATATAAGACGTCACCATGACTTCATGTGACGTTTGTTTACTACGCGGATAGTGATGTTTTAATCAATAGTCACTTTGTGTTAATATAAGCACAGTTAATCAAGGTTTTATTAACATAGTAAGAGTTACCCATGCAATAAACTGAAAGAAAAATTCACAGAAATTTTGTAATTGCTTCCTTCGAATATAAGACGTCACCATGACGTTATGTGACGTTTGTTTACTACGCTGATAGTAATGTTTTGATCAATAGTCACACTATGTTAATATAAGCACAGTTAATCACGGTTTTACCGACATAGTAAGGGTTACCTATGGATACCCATGTATTAAACTAAGGGAACAATTCACAGAAATTGTGTAACTGCTTGCTTCCAATAAAAGACGTCACCATGGCATTATTTGACGTTTGTTTACTATGCACATAGAAATGTTTTGATCAATAGTCACTCTATGTTAATTTGAGCACAGTTAATCACGGTTTTACCAACATAGTAAGGGTTACCAATGCATACCCATGCATTTAACTAAAGAAAAAATTATCAGAAATTGTGTAATTACTTGCTTCCAATATAACACGCCAAGATGACCTCATGTGGCGTTTGTTTACTACGCGGATAGTAATGTTTAGATCACTAGTCACTCTATGTTAATTTAAGCACAATTAATCAAGGTTTTACCAACATAGTAAGGGTTACCCATGCATACCCATGCATTAAACTAAAGGAAAAATTCACAGAAATTCTGTAATTGCTTCCTTCCAATATAAGACGTCACCATGACTTCATGTGACGTTTATTTAGTATGCGGTTAGTAATGTTTTAATCAATAAACACTCTATGTTACTATAAGCACAGTCAATCACGGTTTTACCAACATAGTAAGGGTTACCCATGCATACTCATGCATTAAACTAAAGGAAAAATTAACAGAAATTATGTAATTACTTGCTTCCAATATAAGACGTCACCATGACTTCATGTGACGTGTGTTTACTACGTTGATAGTAATGTTTTAATCAATAGTCACTCTTTTTTAATATAAGCATAGTTAATCACGGTTTTACCAACATAGTAAGGGTTAACCATGCATACCCATGCATTAAACTAAAAGAAAAATTAACAGAAATTATGTAATTACTTGCTTCCAATATAAGACGTCACCATGACTTCATGTGACGTTTTTTTACTACGTTCATAGTAATGTTTTAATCAATAATCACTCTCTGTTAATATAAGGATAATTAATCACGGTTTTACCAACATAGTAAGGGTTACCCATGCATACCCATGCATTAAACTAAAGGAAAAATTAACAGAAATTATGTAATTACTTGCTTCCAATATAAGACGTGACCATGACTTCATGTGACGTTTGTTTACTACGGAGATAGTAATGTTTTAATCAATAGTCACACTATGTTAATTTAAGCACAGTTAATCACGGTTTTACCAACATAGTAAGGGTTACCCATGTATACCCATGCATTAAACTAAAGGAAAAATTCACAGAAATTGTGTAATTACTTGCTTCCAATATAAGACGTCACCATGACGTCATGTCACGTTTGTTTACTACGCTGATAGTAATGTTTTGATCATTAGTCACTCTATGTTAATTTAAGCACAGTTAATCAAGGTTTTACCAACATAGTAAGGGTTACCCATGCATACCCATGCATTAAACTAAAGGAAAAATTCACAGAAATTGTGTAATTACTTGCTTCCAATATAAGACGTCACCATGACGTCATGTGACGTTTGTTTACTACGCTGATAGTAATGTTTTGATCATTAGTCACCCTATGTTAATTTAAGCAAAGTTAATCAAGGTTTTACCAACTTAGAAAGGGTTACCCATGCATACCCATGCATTAACCTACAGGAAAAATTCACAGAAATTCTGTAATTGCTTGCTTCCAATATAAGACGTCACCATGACTTCATGTGGCGTTTGTTTACTACGCGGATAGTAATGTTTAGATCACTAGTCACTCTGTGTTAATATAAGCACAGTTAATCACGGTTTTACCGACATAGTAAGGGTTACCCATGCATACCCATACATTAAACTAAAGGAAAAATTATCAGAAATTGTGTAATTGCTTGCTTCCAATATAAGACGGCACCATGACTTCATGTGACGTTTGTTTACTACGCGGATAGTGATGTTTTAATCAATAGTCACTCTGTGTTAATATAAGCACAGTTAATCAAGGTTTTATTAACATAGTAAGAGTTACCCATGCAATAAACTGAAGGAAAAATTCACAGAAATTCTGTAATTGCTTCCTTCGAATATAAGACGTCACCATGACGTTATGTGACGTTTGTTTACTACGCTGATAGTAATGTTTTGATCAATAGTCACACTATGTTAATATAAGCACAGTTAATCACGGTTTTACCGACATAGTAAGGGTTACCTATGCATACCCATGTATTAAACTAAGGGAACAATTCACAGAAATTGTGTAACTGCTTGCTTCCAATATAAGACGTCACCATGGCTTTATGTGACGTTTGTTTACTATGCACATAGAAATGTTTTGATCAATAGTCACTCTATGTTAATTTGAGCACAGTTAATCACGGTTTTACCAACATAGTAAGGGTTACCAATGCATACCCATGCATTTAACTAAAGAAAAAATTATCAGAAATTGTGTAATTACTTGCTTCCAATATAACACGCCACGATGACCTCATGTGGCGTTTGTTTACTACGCGGATAGTAATGTTTAGATCACTAGTCACTCTATGTTAATTTAAGCACAATTAATCAAGGTTTTACCAACATAGTAAGGGTTACCCATGCATACCCATCTATTCAACTAAAGGAAAAATTCACAGAAATTGTCCAACTGCTTGCTTCCAATATAAGACGTCACCATGACTTCATGTGGCGTTTGTTTACTACGCGGATAGTAATGTTTTGATCACTAGTCACTCTATGTTAATATAAGCACAATTAATCAAGGTTTTACCAGATAGTAAGGGTTACCCATGCATACCCATGAATTAAACTAAAGGAAAAATTCACAAAAATTGTGTAACTGCTTGCTTCCAATATAAGACGTCACCATGGCTTTATGTGACGTTTGTTTACTATGCAGATAGAAATGTTTTGATCAATAGTCACTCTATTTTAATATAAGCACAGTTAATCACGGTTTTACCAACATAGCAAGGGTTACCCATGCATACCCATGCATTTAACTAAAGAAAAAATTATCAGAAATTGTGTCATTCCTTGCTTCCAATATAAGACGTCACCATGACTTCATGTGGCGTTTGTTTACTACGCGGATAGTAATGTTTTGATCACTAGTCACTCTATGTTAATATAAGCACAATTAATCAAGGTTTTACCAGATAGTAAGAGTTACCAGTGCATACCCATGTATTAAACTAAAGGAAAAATTCACAGAAATTGTGTAACTGCTTGCTTCCAATATAAGACGTCACCATGGCTTTATGTGACGTTTGTTTACTATGCAGATAGAAATGTTTTGATCAATAGTCACTCTATGTTAATATAAGCACACTTAATCACGGTTTTACCAACATAGCAAGGGTTACCCATGCATACCCATGCATTTAACTAAAGAAAAAATTATCAGAAATTGTGTCATTCCTTGCTTCCAATATAAAACGTCACCATGACTTCATGTGGCGTTTCTTTACTACGCGGATAGTAATGTTTAGATCACTAGTCACTCTGTGTTAATATAAGCACAGTTAATCACGGTTTTACCGACATAGTAAGCGTTACCCATTCAAACCCATGCATTAAACTAAAGGAAAAATTCACAGAAATTGTTTAACTGCTTCTTTCCAAAATAAGACGTCACCATGGCTTTATGTGACGTTTGTTTACTATGCAGATAGAAATGTTTTGATCAATAGTCACTCTATGTTAATTTAAGCACAGTTAATCACGGTTCTACCAACATAGTAAGGGTTACCCAAGCATACCCATGCATTAAACTAAAGGAAAAATTCACAGAAATTCTGTTATTACTTGCTTCCAATATAAGACGTCACCATAACTTCATGTGACGTTTGTTTACTATGCGGTTAGTAATGTTTTAATCAATAGACACTCTATGTTACTATAAGCACAGTCAATCACGATTTTACCAACATAGTAAGGGTTACCCATGCATACTCATGCATTAAACTAAAGGAAAAATTAACAGAAATTATGTAATTACTTGCTTCCAATATAAAACGTCACCATGACGTCATGTGACGTTTGTTTACTACGTTGATAGTAATGTTTTAATCAATAGTCACTCTTTGTTAATATAAGCATAGTTAATCACGGTTTTACCAACATAGTAAGGGTTACCCATGCATACCCATGCATTAAACTAAAGGAAAAATTAACAGAAATTTTGTAATTACTTGCTTCCAATATAAGACGTCACCATGACTTCATGTGACGTTTGTTTACTACGGAGATAGTAATGTTTTAATCAATAGTCACTCTATGTTAATTTAAGCACAGTTAATCACGGTTTTACCAACATAGTAAGGGTTACCCATGCATACCCATGCATTAAACTCAAGGAAAAATTCACAGAAATTGTGTAATTACTTTCTTCCAAAATATGACGTCACCATGACGTCATGTGACGTTTGTTTACTACGCTGATAGTAATGTTTTGATCATTAGTCACTCTATGTTAATTTAAGCACAGTTAATCACGGTTTTACGAACATAGTAAGGGTTACCCATGCATACCCATGCATTAAACTAAAGGAAAAATTCACAGAAATAGTGTAATTACTTGCTTCCAATATAAGACGTCACCATGACTTCATGTGACGTTTGTTTACTACGCTGATAGTAATGTTTTGATCATTCACTCTATGTTAATTTAAGCACAGTTAATCAAGGTTTTACCAACATAGTAAGGGTTACCCATGCATACCCATGCATTAAATTAAAGGAAAAATTCACAGAAATTGTGTAATTGCTTGCTTCCAAAATAAGACGTCACCATGGCTTTATGTGACGTTTGTTTACTATGCAGATAAAAATGTTTTGATCAATAGTCACTCTATTTTAATATAAGCACAGTTAATCACGGTTTTACCAACATAGCAAGGGTTACCCATGCATACCCATGCATTTAACTAAAGAAAAAATTACCAGAAATTTTGTCATTCCTTGCTTCCAATATAAGACGTCACCATGACTTCATGTGGCGTTTCTTTACTACGCGGATAGTAATGTTTAGATCACTAGTCACTCTGTGTTAATATAAGCACAGTTAATCACGGTTTTACCGACATAGTAAGGGTTAGCCAATCATACCCATGCATTAAACTAAAGGAAAAATTCACAGAAATTGTGTAACTGCTTCTTTCCAATATAAGACGTCACCATGGCTTTATGTGACGTTTGTTTACTAAGCAGATAGAAATGTTTTGATCAATAGTCACTCTATGTTAATTTAAGCACAGTTAATCACGGTTCTACCAACATAGTAAGGGTTACCCATGCATACCCATGCATTAAACTAAAGGAAAAATTCACAGAAATTCTGTTATTACTTGCTTCCAATATAAGACGTCACCATAACTTCATGTGACGTTTGTTTACTAAGCGGTTAGTAATGTTTTAATCAATAGACACTCTATGTTACTATAAGCACAGTCAATCACGGTTTTACCAACATAGTAAGGGTTACCCATGCATACTCATGCATTAAATTAAAGGAAAAATTAACAGAAATTATGTAATTACTTGCTTCCAATATAAAACGTCACCATGACGTCATGTGACGTTTGTTTACTACGTTGATAGTAATGTTTTAATCAATAGTCACTCTTTCTTAATATAAGCATAGTTAATCACGGTTTTACCAACATAGTAAGGGTTACCCATGCATACCCATGCATTAAACTAAAGGAAAAATTAACAGAAATTATCTAATTACTTGCTTCCAATATAAAATGTCACCATGACTTCATGTGACGTTTGTTTACTACGGAGACAGTAATGTTTTAATCAATAGTCACTCTATGTTAATTTAAGCACAGTTAATCACGGTTTTACCAACATAGTAAGGGTTACCCATGCATACCCATGCATTAAACTAAAGGAAAAATTCACAGAAATTGTGTAATTACTTGCTTCCAATATAAGACGTCACCATGACGTCATGTGACGTTTGTTTACTACGCTGATAGTAATGTTTTGATCATTAGTCACTCTATGTTAATTTAAGCACAGTTAATCACGGTTTTACCAACATAGTAAGGGTTACCCATGCATACCCATGCATTAAACTAAAGGAAAAATTCACAGAAATTGTGTAATTACTTGCTTCCAATATAAGACGTCACCATGACGTCATGTCACATTTGTTTACTACGCTGATAGTAATGTTTTGATCATTCACTCTATGTTAATTTAAGCACAGTTAATCAAGGTTTTACCAACATAGTAAGGGTTACCCATGCATACCCATGCATTAAACTAAAGGAAAAATTCACAGAAATTCTGTAATTGCTTGCTTCCAATATAACACGTCACCATGACTTCATGTGGCGTTTCTTTACTACGCGGATAGTAATGTGTAGATCACTAGTCACTCTGTGTTAATATAAGCACAGTTTATCACGGTTTTACCAACATAGTAAGGGTTACCCATGCATACCCATGCATTAAACTAAAGGAAAAATTATCAGAAATTGTGTAATTGCTTTTTTCCAATATAAGACGTCACCATGGCTTTATGTGACGTTTGTTTACCATGCAGATAGAAATGTTTTGATCAATAGTCACTCTATTTTAATATAAGCACAGTTAATCACGGTTTTACCAACATAGCAAGGGTTACCCATGCATACCTATGCATTTAACTAAAGAAAAAATTATCAGAAATTGTGTCATTCCTTGCTTCCAATAAAAGACGTCACCATGACTTCATGTGGCGTTTGTTTACTACGCGGATAGTAATGTTTTGATCACTAGTCACTCTATGTTAATATAAGCACAATTAATCAAGGTTTTACCATATAGTAAGGGTTACCCATGCATACCCATGTATTAAACTAAAGAAAAAATTCACAGAAATTGTGTAACTGCTTGCTTCCAATATAAGACGTCACCATGGCTTTATGTGACGTTTCTTTACTATGCAAATAGAAATGTTTTGATCAATAGTCACTCTATGTTAATATAAGCACAGTTAATCACGGTTTTACCAACATAGCAAGGGTTACCCATGCATACCCATGCATTTAACTAAAGAAAAAATTATCAGAAATTGTGTCATTCCTTGCTTCCAATATAAGACGTCACCATGACTTCATGTGGCGTTTCTTTACTACGCGGATAGTAATGTTTAGATCACTAGTCACTCTGTGTTAATATAAGCACAGTTAATCACGATTTTACCGACATAGTAAGGGCTACCCATTCATACCCATGCATTAAACTAAAGGAAAAATTCACAGAAATTGTGTAACTGCTTCTTTCCAATATAAGACGTCACCATGGCTTTATGTGACGTTTGTTTACTATGCAGATAGAAATGTTTTGATCAATAGTCACTCTATGTTAATTTAAGCATAGTTAATCACGGTTCTACCAGCATAGTAAGGGTTACCCAAGCATACCCATCCATTAAACTAAAGGAAAAATTCACAGAAATTCTGTTATTACTTGCTTCCAATATAAGACGTCACCATAACTTCATGTGACGTTTGTTTACTATGCGGTTAGTAATGTTTTAATCAATATTCACTCTATGTTAATGTAAGCACATTTAATCACGGTTTTACCAACACAGTAAGGGCTACCCATGCATACCCATGCATTAAACTAAAGGAAAAATTCACAGAAATTCTGTAATTGCTTGCTTCCAATTTAAGACGTCACCATGACTTCATGTGGCGTTTCTTTACTACGCGGATAGTAAATGTTTAGATCACTAGTCACTATGTGTTAATATAAAGAGAGTTAATCACGGTTTTAACGACATAATAAGGGTTACCCATGCATACCTATGTATTAAATTAAAGAAAAAATTCACAGAAATTGTGTAATTGCTTGCTTCCAATATAAGACGTCACCATGGCTTCATCTGACGTTTGTTCATTATGCAGATAGTAATGATTTAATCAATAGTCACTCTATGTTAATTTAGGTAGAGTTAATGACGGGTTTACCAACATACTAAGGGTTACCCATGCATACCCAAGCATTAAACTAAAGAAAAAATTATCAGAAATTGTGTAATTACTTGCTTCCAATATAAGACGTCACCATGACTTCATGTGACGTTTGTTTACTGCGCGGATAGTAAAGTTTTGATCAATAGTCACTCTATGTTAATATAAGCACAGTTAATCAAGGTTTCACCAACATAGTAAGGGTTACCTATGCATACCCATGCATCAAACTAAAGGAAAAATTATCAGAAATTGTGTAATTCCTTGCTTCAAATATAAGACGTCACCATGACGTCATGTGACGGATGTAATTACTTGCTTCCAATATAAGACGTCATCATGACGACAGAAATTGTGTAATTGCTTCCTTCCAATATAAGACGTCACCAAGACTTCATGTGACGTTTATTTAGTATGCGGTTAGTAATGTTTTAATCAATAGACACTCTATGTTACTATAAGCACAGTCAATCACGGTTTTACCAACATAGTAAGGGTTACCCATGCATACTCATGCATTAAACTAAAGGAAAAATTAACAGAAATTATGTAATTACTTGCTTCCAATATAAGACGTCACCATGACTTCATGTGACGTTTGTTTACTACGTTGATAGTAATGTTTTAATCAATAGTCACTCTTTGTTAATATAAGCATAGTTAATCACGGTTTTACCAACATAGTAAGGGTTACCCATGCATACCCATGCATTAAACTAAAGGAAAAATTAACAGAAATTATCTAATTACTTGCTTCCAATATAAGACGTCACCATGACTTCATGTGACGTTTGTTTACTACGGAGATAGTAATGTTTTAATCAATAGTCACTCTATGTTAATTTAAGCACAGTTAATCACGGTTATACCAACATAGTAAGCGTTACCCATGCATACCCATGCATTAAACTCAAGGAAAAATTATCAGAAATTGTGTAATTACTTTCTTCCAATATAGGACATCACCATGACGTCATGTGACGTTTGTTTACTACGCTGATAGTAATGTTTTAATCAATAGTCACTCTTTGTTAATATAAGCATAGTTAATTACGGTTTTACCAACATAGTAAGGGTTACCCATGCATACCCATGCATTAAACTAAAGGAAAAATTAACAGAAATTATCTAATTACTTGCTTCCAATATAAGACGTCACCATGACTTCATGTGACGTTTTTTTACTACGGAGATAGTAATGTTTTCATCAATAGTCACTCTATGTTAATTTAAGCACAATTAATCACGGTTTTACCAACATAGTAAGGGTTACCCATGCATACCCATGCATTAAAATAAAGGAAAAATTCACAGAAATTGTGTAATTACTTTCTCCCAAGATAAGACGTCACCATGACGTCATGTCACGTTTGTTTACTACGCTGATAGTAATGTTTTGATCATTAGTCACTGTATATTAATTTCAGCACAGTTAATCACGGTTTTACCAACATAGTAAGGGTTACCCATGCATACCCATGCATTAAACTAAAGGAAAAATTCACAGAAATTGTGTAATTACTTTCTTCCAATAAAAGACGTCACCATGACGTCATGTCACGTTTGTTTACTACGCTGATAGTAATGTTTTAATCATTAGTCACTCTATGTTAATTTAAGCACAGTTAATCACGGTTTTACCAACATAGTAAGGGTTACCCATGCATACCCATGCATTAAACTCAAGGAAATAATCACAGAAATTGTGTAATTACTTGCTTCCAATATAAGACGTCACCATGACGTCATGTCACGTTTGTTTACTACGCTGATAGTAATGTTTTGATCATTCACTCTATGTTAATTTAAGCACAGTTAATCAAGGTTTTACCAACATAGTAAGGGTTACCCATGCATACCCATGCATTAAACTAAAAGAAAAATTCACAAAAATTCTGTAATTGCTTGCTTCCAATATAAGACGTCACCATGACTTCATGTGGCGTTTCTTTACTACGCGGATAGTACTGTTTAGATCACTAGTCACTCTGTGTTAATATAAGCACAGTTTATCACAGTTTTACCAACATAGTAAGGGTTACCCATGCATACCCATGCATTAAACTAAAGGAAAAATTATCAGAAATTGTGTAACTGCTTGCTTCCAATATAAGACGTCACCATGGCTTTATGTGACGTTTCTTTACTATGCAGATAGAAATGTTTTGATCAATAGTCACTCTATTTTAATATAAGCACAGTTAATCACGGTTTTACCAACATAGCAAGGGTTACCCATGCATACCCATGCGTTTAACTAAAGAAAAAATTATCAGAAATTGTGTCATTCCTTGCTTCCAATATAAGACGTCACCATGACTTCATGTGGCGTTTGTTTACTACGCGGATAGTAATGTTTTGATCACTAGTCACTCTATGTTAATATAAGCACAATTAATCAAGGTTTTACCAGATAGTAAGGGTTACCCATGCATACCCATGTATTAAACTAAAGGAAAAATTCACAGAAATTGTGTAACTGCTTGCTTCCAATATAAGACGTCACCATGGCTTTATGTGACGTTTCTTTACTATGCATATAGAAATGTTTTGATCAATAGTCACTCTATGTTAATATAAGCACAGTTAATCACGGGTTTACCAACATAGCAAGGGTTACCCATGCATACCCATGCATTTAACTAAAGAAAAAATTATCAGAAATTGTGTCATTCCTTGCTTCCAATATAAGACGTCACCATGACTTCATGTGGCGTTTGTTTACTACGCGGATAGTAATGTTTTGATCAATAGTCACTCTATGTTAATATAAGCACAATTAATCAAGGTTTTACCAGATAGTAAGGGTTACCCATGCATACCCATGTATTAAACTAAAGGAAAAATTCACAGAAATTGTGTAACTGCTTGCTTCCAATATAAGACGTCACCATGGCTTTATGTGACGTTTCTTTACTATGCAGATAGAAATGTTTTGATCAATAGTCACTCTATGTTAATATAAGCACAGTTAATCACGGGTTTACCAACATAGCAAGGGTTACCCATGCATACCCATGCATTTAACTAAAGAAAAAATTATCAGAAATTGTGTCATTCCTTGCTTCCAATATAAGACGTCACCATGACTTCATGTGGCGTTTGTTTACTACGCGGATAGTAATGTTTTGATCACTAGTCACTCTATGTTAATATAAGCACAATTAATCAAGGTTTTACCAGATAGTAAGGGTTACCCATGCATACCCATGTATTAAACTAAAGGAAAAATTCACAGAAATTGTGTAACTGCTTGCTTCCAATATAAGACGTCACCATGGCTTTATGTGACGTTTGTTTACTATGCAGATAGAAATATTTTGATCAATAGTCACTCTATGTTAATATAAGCACAGTTAATCACGGTTTTACCAACATAGCAAGGGTTACCCAGGCATACCCATGCATTTAACTAAAGAAAAAATTATCAGAAATTGTGTCATTCCTTGCTTCCAATATAATACGTCACCATGACTTCATGTGGCGTTTCTTTACTACGCGGATAGTAATGTTTAGATCACTAGTCACTCTGTGTTAATATAAGCACAGTTAATCACGGTTTTACCGACATAGTAAGGGTTACCCATTCATACCCATGCATTAAACTAAAGGAAAAATTCACAGAAATTGTGTAACTGCTTCTTTCCAATATAAGACGTCACCATGGCTTTATGTGACGTTTGTTTACTATGCAGATAGAAATGTTTTGATCTATAGTCACTCTATGTTAATTTAAGCACAGTTAATCACGGTTCTACCAACATAGTAAGGGTTACCCAAGCATACCCATGCATTAAACTAAAGGAAAAATTCACAGAAATTCTGTTATTACTTGCTTCCAATATAAGACGTCACCATAACTTCATGTGACGTTTGTTTACTATGCGGTTAGTAATGTTTTAATCAATATTCACTCTATGTTAATGTAAGCACATTTACTCACGGTTTTACCAACACAGTAAGGGCTACCCATGCATACCCATGCATTAAACTAAAGGAAAAATTCACAGAAATTCTGTAATTGCTTGCTTCCAATTTAAGACGTCACCATGACTTCATGTGGCGTTTCTTTACTACGCGGATAGTAAATGTTTAGATCACTAGTCACTCTGTGTTAATATAAAGAGAGTTAATCACGGTTTTACCGACATAATAAGGGTTACCCATGCATACCTATGTATTAAATTAAAGAAAAAATTCACAGAAATTGTGTAATTGCTTGCTTCCAATATAAGACGTCACCATGGCTTCATCTGACGTTTGTTCATTATGCAGATAGTAATGATTTAATCAATAGTCACTCTATGTTAATTTAAGCAGAGTTAATCACGGGTTTACCAACATACTAAGGGTTACCCATGCATACCCAAGCATTAAACTAAAGAAAAAATTATCAGAAATTGTGTAATTACTTGCTTCCAATATAAGACGTCACCATGACTTCATGTGACGTTTGTTTACTGCGCGGATAGTAAAGTTTTGATCAATAGTCACTCTATGTTAATATAAGCACAGTTAATCAAGGTTTTACCAACATAGTAAGGGTTACCTATGCATACTCATGCATCAAACTAAAGGAAAAATTATCAGAAATTGTGTAATTCCTTGCTTCAAATATAAGACGTCACCATGACGTCATGTGACGGATGTAATTACTTGCTTCCAATATAAGACGTCATCATGACGACAGAAATTGTGTAATTGCTTCCTTCCAATATAAGACGTCACCAAGACTTCATGTGACGTGTATTTAGTATGCGGTTAGTAATGTTTTAATCAATAGACACTCTATGTTACTATAAGCACAGTCAATCACGGTTTTACCAGCATAGTAAGGGTTACCCATGCATACTCATGCATTAAACTAAAGGAAAAATTAACAGAAATTATGTAATTACTTGCTTCCAATATAAGACGTCACCAAGACTTCATGTGACGTTTGTTTACTACGTTGATAGTAATGTTTTAATCAATAGTCACTCTTTGTTAATATAAGCATAGTTAATCACGGTTTTACCGACATAGTAAGGGTTACCCATGCATACCCATGCATTAAACTAAAGGAAAAATTAACAGAAATTATCTAATTACTTGCTTCCAATATAAGACGTCACCATGACTTCATGTGACGTTTGTTTACTACGGAGATAGTAATGTTTTAATCAATAGTCACTCTATGTTAATTTAAGCACAGTTAATCACGGTTTTACCAACATAGTAAGGGTTACCCATGCATACCCATGCATTAAACTAAAAGAAAAATTCACAGAAATTGTGTAATTACTTGCTTCCAATATAAGACGTCACCATGACGTCATGTCACGTTTGTTTACTACGCTGATAGTAATGTTTTGATCATTCACTCTATGTTAATTTAAGCACAGTTAATCAAGGTTTTACCAACATAGTAAGGGTTACCCATGCATACCCATGCATTAAACTAAAGGAAAAATTCACAGAAATACTGTAATTACTTGCTTCCAATATAAGACGTCACCATGAATTCATGTGGCGTTTCTTTACTACGCGGATAGTAATGTTTAGATCACTAGTCACTCTGTGTTAATATAAGCACAGTTTATCACGGTTTTACCGCCATAGTAAGGGTTACCCATGCATACCCATGCATTAAACTAAAGGAAAAATTCACAGAAATTCTGTAATTACTTGCTTCCAATATAAGACGTCACCATGAATTCATGTGGCGTTTCTTTACTACGCGGATAGTAATGTTTAGATCACTAGTCACTCTGTGTTAATATAAGCACAGTTTATCACGGTTTTACCGCCATAGTAAGGGTTACCCATGCATACCCATGCATTAAACTAAAGGAAAAATTATCAGAAATTGTGTAATTGCTTGCTTCTAATATAAGACGTCACCATGACTTCATGTGACGTTTGTTTACTACGCGGATAGTGATGTTTTGATCAATAGTCACTCTATGTTAATATAAGCACATTTAATCACGGTTTTACCAACATAGTAAGGGTTACCCATGCATACCCATGCATTAAACTAAAGGAAAAATTATCAGAAATTGTGTAATTGCTTGCTTCCAATATAGGACGTCACCATGACTTCATGTGACGTTTGTTTACTACGCGGATAGTGATGTTTTAATCAATAGTCACTCTATGTTAATATAAGCACATTTAATCACGGTTTTACCAACATAGTAAGGGTTACCCATGCATACCAATGTATTAAACTAAAGGAAAAATTATCAGAAATTGTGTAATTGCTTGCTTCCAATATAAGACGTCACCATGACTTCATGTGACGTTTGTTTACTACACGGATAGTGATGTTTTAATCAATAGTCACTCTGTGTTAATATAAGCACATTTAATCACGGTTTTACCAACATAGTAAGGGTTACCCTTGCATACCCATGCATTAAACTAAAGGAAAAATTCACAGAAATTGTTGTGGACGAAACTTTCACGTTTTCAGGCTAAAAAATGATTGGAAAGTTTAGATGTAACCCTGGATTAGCCTAATCATGCTTTGAAAAACTGGGCCCAGAACATTATTTTCTTTTACTAAGGCTTGCACTAAAAAGCTTGGTATTTATTGTAATTGACAGGTCTTTTGTACTAGTGAAGCATGTTAGTACTGATGTGAAAAACGGTTTATACCCAGTAGTGTGAACAGTATGTTGGTTGTGATTGTCTGGGTTAGAGTAGTCTCTAAAATGACTCCAAAGATAACTTCCACTCAGGGAGTTGAAACGTCAGCCACCAACAACAGTCTTCCTGGAGACTACTTTAACCCGAACAATCACAGCCAACATACTATACATAATTGTATAGTACTGTACTAGGTAGGTATGGTCACGGATTAGTACTGTGAATCTCATGTAGTGTCATCTTTTGGTCTACAAACTGGCCACTACACATGATCATGAATACATGCGACCTGTCAGTGCAGAATATCTAGGCCTCACCTTCTGTAGCATTTTACTTCCATACACTTTTGTATGCTTTTCCCAAGTTCCAAATTTTCTGAAAATAAAAACAAACAAACAACAGCAACAACAGACAAAAAAGACAAAACATTAATTTTAACAACAAACAAATGACATGTTTATAATTAAAGTACCCCTTCATTAAAAGAAAAGAAAAATGGAAGAAACAAGTACAACACAACTTGGAAATATGTTCTTGACACCACTTCCATTGGTCAGCATTCATTGCCACTAAACATAACTCACTCTAACTTAAGGTAAAATTTCATCTTGTGCACAAGCCCCATTTTTCTTGAATGTGCACAATGTATGTTATAAAAAATGCATCAAAATAGCATATACTTGAGTATCAAGTTATTGTTGCCTTTTGGTTGAGACTTGGTGTTTTGCACTTCATACAAAATCTTCACTTCAATGCACAGTTTTTGCAATGACTGCTGACCAAAAAACTAGGTGATTACATGGCTGAAAAACATATTTCCAGTGTCAATGAGTGTTGGTTCCACAAAACACTCCAGCTGTCTGTGCTTGTGGCTCTAGACCAGTTCTTTAGAATTCAGTTCTTTACTTACTTCCCTCCTACATCCTTCAGTTTCCTTGCAAACTCTTGTGAAGCTGAGGAAATATCTCCACAAAAATCTTACTAGAATAAAAAATTTCAGGATAAATCAACTCAAGAGATTTTAGTACAAAGTGACACTCAAATGAACTTCAGATCAGTGGCCACAATATTTCACAGGAGATCTCTCCTGTGAAACCTTAATAATAATAAAACTAATTAAAATAAACTAAACCTTCTCATGTCACCAAGAGAACCTTCTGACTTTGCAAGTGCCAACCAATGCATGTAATAATATAGTTTGTAGTCTTCGATCATTTTTGTACTGGGATTTTCAGAGTGCATACGATTTTATGAAATACTGGTTCTGTATAAACAACTGGTATTGCTATCAGTACAGTGATATTGATAATGATAATTTATTTGCCCTATTGAAGATATTTTCACAATAGTGTTTCTATTATACAGTTGATAAATAGGAGCAGGAGCTCTCAGGAAACCCTGTTGGGCTTTTCGAGGAGAGCCCCTGTTTACAGTTGTGATAATATATGGTATTGCCAATATTTCTTAGTTATATATATGAAGACAACTTGTGGAACTTTGACAAGAAAATTTTGTCAGTTTGATTAATTTCTTTTTTGTGGGTTTTAAAACTATCATTTTCAAAAAGGTGTTCCAAAAATTGGGTTGCACATTATACACAAATAAATACATGGTAGATGGAATTGATTGATGCATAAATCATGCATGGAATGTCTCATACCCTGAAAAGTTTGTTTGTTCTTTGCCAGTCCAGTTCCCTTATACAGATTTTGTTTTGCACAAGTGAAGTCTTGAATCCAGATTCATTCTCTGGCCCACTGTCACTACTACTCCCATGATCTGTTAAATGACAAAGATATATCTGATTAGGTGGCAACTCTTAGTAGCCATAATATGGCTTATTATATTCTATATATGTTTGCAATTTTTGAGAAAGTTGTTTCTCAAAAAGTGCTTAACTCCAAACGTTATAAAATTTTAATCGCTGAATAATATGCAATGACCAACGAAAGCTACAATTCAGTAGAATGCTGTTCCCTTGGAGGGATGGTCAAATGCAACGTATAATTTACTGGCATGTACATTGAATGACATGGAGGAATGATCAAATGGAATTACACAGTAATATATGAACAAATAATACTTTGTACGATCAAATGGCATGCAGTTTATGATCTAGTTGCACTTTTGTGCTGAATGCACCTCCATTAATGCTAATTAAGCAAACATGTACACAAAGATATGCATGCAAGGAATGGCACAATAGGATGTATACTCAAGGATTTAGTAATTTAGTGATTTATTGACTGGGAAACTGATAAAAGTGGGCCAATTACCCAAAGTATGCACTCCTACTGTAAACTATTGTGTAATTGTTGTTTCATCCTATAAGCAGACATTATTTTAATCTCAACTCTCTTTGTTAGCAGTACCATAAATATGTGTACCCCCTACTGTATGTAAGCAAGCCTGCCCCCCATGTAAGCAAGCCAAGTCGATCCAACTCAACCCATGTTTCCGAGTTGGGTATCATTTCGCCCCCCACTTGGTTTGAACTCCAGTATCACCCCAGGCAACCCTAGTTTTTTCCTGATTGGCCACCCTTGTACCAACTTTTGTTTTGACAATCCAATGGTTTTCTTGTGACTTGGCTCAACTTGGGAGTACTGTTTGGCCACCCGCACACAAATTCCGATTTTGCAAACTTGGATTGAGTCAGGTTGACTTGGCATGCCTTCTAGTATTAACCTTTTCACTCCGAAGCTCAAAATGCAGATTTTTCCAGCTTTTGAAAGAGAAAAGATTTGAGTGATGTAGTGAGAATCAATAGCTGAATCAGCGTGTGAATACAGTTAAGTGGCAAATTCCCCATATTCTGTTCAAAACACTTGGGAGTGAAAGGGTTAAATGATAATATGTTGTATTTTATTTTTATTGTGGCACACGAAATGATACCACATGCCAATCTCCCTGGGGGGGGGGGGGGGGGGGGGGGGAGGTACTCCCATATATTTCCTATATAGGGATGTTCCGCCCAATAGGGTATCATTTTCATGGTCTTCTGTCTTAAACAGGGTATCAAATTTTACAGTTTCGTATCTTAAACAGGGTTATTTTCCGAAGATTTTTTCCTCTTCCCCTCCCCCCTCAACCACATTTTTGCTCTCGCCATTTTCGCGCAATTTCTTCGTATGCTCCAGTGAAAACGCATGCAACGCAGGCTAACTTATCTAAACTTAGTCTTGAACAGGGTATCAAATTAGAGCACTTTGTCTTAGACAGGGTAGCAAAATTTCCATTTTTGTGTCTTGAATAGGGTCAGGGTTTTATAGAGTCGGCGCAACCCCCCTACCCAAATTCCTATCTCTGCATATGTCATAATATGAAAAGATTGACTGCACTGAATACCTTCATCTTCCGTCTTTTTTTTTTTTTTTTTTTCTTTCTTTCCCGTCTGTACAATACCACCACTGACAAAGTTCAACGGTTTCGAATAATCTTTCGTCTTCCGCCCAACAAAGCTGTCCTCGTCATCCGAATCCTTTTCGGCCCACATTCCATATATCGCTTGTTCTTTCGTCATCCTCCGTTTTCTGTAGCCCAAACCCATTCCAAATCCTTGCATCAGGTCATAGTCTGTGATCCCAAACTCTTCCACCTCTTGTTCATCTTCCATCTTGAATTTAAATTACTACCTTCCGCAAAAATACCAGAAAGTGAAGTTCTCCTTCCCAGTGCAGACTATAGTGTGCTACTGAGTTCACCACATCAGTCATACAGCATTTAATTTGCCTTTAAAACAGTGTAGCCAGACCGCAACACACACGAATCTTTATCCGCCATATTGGATATATCTCGCTCCAGGCTCTGCTCTGTCAGGTACGACCGTTTAACATTTTGCCCCAGACTCTTTTGCGGGGGCATGGCGCGGGATTTTTTTATTTTGGCTGCCACTTCTTTAGCCTGAGACGGGGGCACTGGGTCAACTTTTGTATCTGTCTAAAAGGATCCTAAAGAGTGTTAATTTTTATTGAAAAATATTATCTTTTGGGTAGCGGGAATTG
Source organism: Plumapathes pennacea (assembly GCA_964036295.1). Taxonomy (NCBI): domain Eukaryota; kingdom Metazoa; phylum Cnidaria; class Anthozoa; order Antipatharia; family Myriopathidae; genus Plumapathes; species Plumapathes pennacea. The sequence continues at coordinate 11,603,719 of OZ038464.1, read as the reverse complement.
GTTTATGGTATGCCATTGTGCCAATGCCCGCCTCCCCCCCCCCCCCCCCTGTGATAGCTGCTGATAAGTGCATTATAACAGCATCGAAATTGACATTTTTTTTGTGTGCACACATTTGACAAACTAACTACATGAAAATATTTACGAAGTGTCTCTATTAGAATTATTTGAATGGCTTGCATTATGTTGTAATGTTTAATATGCATTACAAAAAATAATGACCATCTGGCCATGATCTGGGGAAAATTAAATAATTGCCCCCCTTTGAATAAAATCTACAATGCCCCACACCCCTCCCTGCCCTAAATTTGAAATAAGCCCCTGGGACGCTTATTCCAGGATTTGCGGTAACTTTATTCCATGCAGTTTCCCAAGCATAAGTACTCTAACATTAATTTAATGGTTGTAAATGGTTGCCTGCATCATCTGTTATATTATATAATATTCTATTGCACCTTTTCACATCAAACTGGACTGATGAGTGACAGTTTATGTATGTATGTGAATGTACATAACTATATGTAAATGCATTAACAGCGTTTCATTGATAGGGTTAACGTTATGGGGACACAGAGAAACAACTGCAATAACTGGTGTTGGATTGATTTATAAAACAACTATAATACTATACTTGCTTTCCAATTGGCTTAACAACTGTGTAAGATGAGAGTATATATTTACATACTGACGTACTTATATTTGATGCATTTTATTGACTAATAATTACAATTAAAAACATTTCTTGTTCCATAAAAGAAAATAACACATTCCTGTGTAATATAGCCTCATCTAAACATGCAGGAAGTTGGGAGAACAAAAGAGTAGGGTAAGGAAACCACGAGACTGCTGTACTTCTTAATAATAATAATCACAATTATTGCTACTTCATTTGCACTTAAAATGGTCCCAGCAGTTTAATAGACCAGCTACATTTGTGGGGCATCAAAATGCCGTGAACTGCATTAACTTCTAACAGTTTACTAATTGCTACCAAAATCAGAATTTACTAAATACTGGGTGATCTGCTATCAGTTGGTAAATAAATAAACACAGCCAACTCTCTCAAGTAGCAGCATCATCCAAGTAGCCAAAAAGCAGTTAGTAGCTGCAGTGGCTTTTTTGTAAAAGAGAGTGTAGCGAACCTTAGGTCACGCATATTTACGATCGCGTTACTAATTAAGTAATAGGTTATACGTAAGCTTCGCGCACGCGCTGTGAGATATTCGTGTAGTAACCATGTCGGAATGTACACCTGAGGAGTCTCAGGAAAGGCGTAGCTCGGACGTGCTCGGCCTAAATAATAGATGACTCATAGATTGTCAGCTGGTAGGTTGAGTTCTAACAGCCTAACGCTTTCACACGTTCGCTAACCTTTGTAACCAGTTGTGCCGCGGAAATGCTTTCTGACCCTAATCGTGTTGTGGCTTTGACCTTAATTAACTTGTTTACAAGTCAGGAAATGTGCTAGCCCATCCTAGCTTGTGTACGTGCTGCTAGCTAAGCTAAGAGCATATATAAATCGGTGATTTTAGTCCAATAAACGCATTCAGTTCAAGACTCAGTTGAAGTGCTTGTTTCGACTCGCGTAACGCCCGGCTCCCGAACTTCTGCGCTCCTCGCTTCGACACGACTTGGTTTCTCCCTCTCGGCCTACTTCCACTCGGTTCGTTACAAGAGGTACCTGTACTCTTAATTTTCACCTTGAACTGCACAATAAAAAAGTTGTCCAAAATAAGATAATTATCTTCTCTATATAATAATACGCTTAGCAACCGCTGACCGCGGCTCATGTGTGTGTGTGTGTGTGTGTGTGTGTGTGTGTGTGTGTGTGTGTAACAAATTGATAATTTGGATTGGTGACGTAACAAATTAAACCGGTAATTAGATAATGTATTTGAATTTCTGACGCAACATTAATGCTCGCGTACGATCGTTAGTCATAATTACTATACCATCAATTCGAACTGAATCACCGGGAAAAGCAAGCCAGAAATCTTCTCGACCGTAGCCTTTCCGAGGACGCGAATACTGAAGGTGAGAATTCCGTCTTAGTGTAGAAATAGAATTTCAGCTCTCAGGTGTCTGGATAAGGGGCTGATGCTGCCGCATGTTCGAAAAACGGGAAGATTTTGATGTCGGACGATCGGTGGTTCGACGAGTCGAGTATGATCAAGTGGTACATGCACTGCAGGGACGTTTGTACTTTGACGCGGTAAACTGCGTTTGAGATGCTCGAAATTGAATTCAAAAAGGAGAAAAGAAAGAAAAGAATTTCGAAAAACGGGGAGCTTTTGATGTCGATTGATCGGCAATTCACCGAGTGGTACAGTCGAGTGGTTATGTACTACAGAGAGATTTTGATGTTAGGGTTAGAAAAAAGAAATCCAATCCCCGTATTTTACGGGGGTCCCGCTAGTCTCTATATAATAATACGCTAAGCAACCGCTGACCGCGGCTCATGTGTGTGTGTTACAAATTGATATAATTTCGATTGGTGACGTAACAAATTAAACCGGTAATTAGATAATGCGTGATTTAAATTTCTGACGCAACAGTATTGCTCGCGCACGATCGTTAGTCATAATTACTTTATCGTCCTTTGAATTTCTGACGCCACAGTAATGCTCGCGTACGATCGTTAGTCATAATTACTTTATCGTCAATTTGAACTGAATCGCCGGGAAAAGCAAGCCAGAAATCTTCTGGACCGTACCCTTTCAACCAAGCCCACGGGACGCGATTACTGAAGGTGAGAATCCCGTTTGACTTTAGAAAAAGAATTTCAGCTGTCACGTGTCTGGATGGCCGCATGTTTGAATCAAAGCAGCAAGGCAGCTGTAAGCTCGCGAATTTGTAAAATTTGCGGGAGTGGGTATTTAATAGAACTGGCTCAAGGCCACATCGTAAAAATTGCTCAATTTTAGGTATGTGGAAGTTCGCATCCGTTTCCGCGGGCCTCCACTTTTGCTGAACCGTGTATTCGATTTAGTCTCAGTTTTGAAAACCCTTATTTACGAGGCGGCAGAGGGTGAAAATTATAAAACTTAGACGCTCGAAATGGGAGAATTTAAAATTCTTCACCGAGTCCAAATCTTTGAACCGGAAGGAGACCTTTCGGAGTCGCACTGAAAAAAGTCTATCCGTGGCTTCATTACTCATGTCATGCACAGCTTATGTTCAACATCTACATATTCATCAGAGGCCATGATACTCCAGCCTGGGCTGCATTCAAGCTAAATACGTGCTTAAAGAAAACACGCCTTTCTTCTTTTGGCTGAGTTTCAAGTCTAATAAGTTTAAATGAAATCTGATAACTTGTTGACATTACTTGCGGTTTTGGTCAAATTCATTTTCGAATTCTTCTTCTCTCGGTTCTCTACAGCATTTTTCATTGTTGGCGAAAACTATGCGAAGCAAAGCAAATATAATCAAACGATAGAAATATTTCGACAAGCTGAAGTCACTCGATCGCGATCAGGGCTGTCAGTGGTCACGGGTCTTTGAACTTTGACTTACGCTTGTCAAACCGAGAATTTACCAAAACCTCTGTGATAATGGTTCTGAAGTGCAACAGATCTACTGGCAATTCAGGAATACAATGATAACAATCAAAATAACTCCATAACTCTTCGTTTCTTCATGCGTATTCGCTGATGCTCAAACTTCAAAGGCAATTGTTGACACAGCATGACGGACTGACTGACTGACGCAGTCTTAACTGCAATAAGATGGAATGCTTAAAAATGCCACCGCAAAAACTACTTCGACGATCGCGTTCTCGATTTTGTTGCGTTTCGGTAAGATCGATACTGCCAAAAATGGGAACAGAACGACTTCCATATTTGGAATCCATTGTTGACAGCACCGGGACACATTCCAATTGACTGGATCGCATGAAGCTTCGCTTTTCAGCACTTCGTGCTGAACGCGAGCTTAAAAACGGGGAGATTTTGATGTCGACCGATCGGTGGTTCGACGAGTCGAGTACGGTCGAGTGGTATACATGCACTACAGTACAATTTGTACTTTGACGCGGTAAACTGCGTTCGAGATGCTTGAAATGGAATTCAAAACGGAAAAGAAAAACAGAAAAAATATTAGGAAAAAAGAAATCCGATCCCCGTATTTTACGGGGGTCCCGCTAGTCTCTATATAATAATACGCTAAGCAACCGCTGACCGCGGCTCATGTGTGAAAGTGAACAATTCGGCCCAAATTCTGCACATATCCGCTCCACTATTTACAACGTCAGCCGGAAGACACCAGAAAGGCCACGGTTCTTCTGGACTGGTTACTTTTTGGCTGGTCAGCCAGTCTTGCCGAATTCTTTTTGCCAGGTTGCACTTCTTTATGCCTGCTTTACCCTTTGACTCGACCATATGACGGCTTTTCTTGCCGGCCTCTTTCCATCGACCAAGGGCTCGACGACACGAAGCGCATAAATATCCTTGCTCTTCCAAGGAAACTCGAAACATTAAACCAACGAGAAGAGGACCGGCAACCGCAAACTTTACATTTTTTAGAAACCATTTTTGACAGAGTGGCAATTTAAATTGGCCGGTGTTTACACTGCGGCCCGCGCGGATGGCGGCGTCGAATGGCGTCATATCCTTTCGCCAGTCTCTAGCATGCAGCAAGATTGGGGAGGTATGGGAATGAAATGCGCGCGCGCACGCTGTAATGATCAATGAACGCTGACGCACTGGGGTCAATAAGTTGGCGGTGAAAACGCTCGTGACGCGTCAAAAATAACTGAACGGAAAAAAATAACGGATTCACCAGGTTTTGACAGTAGTAACAGCGATGTGACAAGCAAAATGATAGGAGGGTATATTTTATATTTACGGGAGCTTGCTGGATTCGGGGCGCTGGTGTTGCTGGGATACTTTGCGTACAAACGGTACAGTCAATCAGAAAAAGGCCAGGTCAGTATGAGCAAAAGAGAACCACTAAGACATCGTCTTAAAAAAATCTTTGCGATCAATGGAATTAGAAGCATTCAAGCCTTAGCCAAACCTATGGAAAAACGTATTCGCCAGTCGACCCAAATCCCTCCCCAAATCAAGTCAAACTTGCGAAACCAGAACCGAATGCGTACGGATTGGCAATGGGTGGGCCAAACGGACTCGCAAGCTCAACTTGAGTTGGGTGGCGAAACCTGCGTTGACTGGCATGTAATTTCTTAGCTCGACCAAAGTCAACTCAATTCAATCCAAGTGGCTGCCCAAACAATACGCAAGTGCAACTTTCCCGTACTGTTTGGCGATCTTAGCATTAAGCCATACAAGGGCCTGTTGCGCAGGCTACATTAAGCCCTGGCCAAACGGACTCACAAGTTGACGCAAGTCAGCAGACTTGCGATGAGTAGGCAAACAGTAAAAACACGTGCTACTCGACTTGAGTCAATCCAAGTCGATGGCAAACGAAACACAAGTCGAAAACTTGTGTCGCCTTGCGAGACCGTTTGGGCAGGGCTTTAAGGTGGTGTTACACTGGTCGATTTGCAACGCCGATTTGCTCTAAATTCACGCAACCGTGTTGCAATTTTTTGAATCGCTTTCAAAAACTGCAACGCGCCCGATTTTTAGCGCAACATCGTATCGCTGCAAATCGTCGTTGCAAATCGACCAGTGTAACACCACCTTTAGATAGCCTACTCGAATGAAAACTGATTGTATTCTAATTCTCTTGGTTGGGAGAATCGCTATGTTCAAGAGTTTCTTGACCCTTTCACTTAAGCTCAAAATGAAGATTCTCTCAACCTTTTAAGAAGAACATGTACGAGTGATGTAGTGAGAACTGATAGTTTAATCAGCTTTCATCTAAGCAAGCTATCAAAAGTCGCTCTGCTGTATGCGCTGCATGGCCCTGGCGAGAAACTGAAGGAGAAATTTTGAAGTTGATTGCTCCTGGGACTGCAGTTCCGCAATTACAAAAAAAAAAAAAAAAAATGGAAACGTAGCTTTACGTATTAAGTCACAACTCATCCCCAGCCCCAAACAGAGGAGACTCAAGTAGTCATTGCTGGTGAGACCGCTGCTCCAGGAAACGTGGGCGTTGGGTGCGAGACGACCAGAAGACGGGCATGCGCAACTAAAATAACGGCAGATGAATGCGAGATGAATCAGTCGTACAATGATGTCAATCAAACTGACAAGGGAAGAAAGGAATCGTGGAACATCCGCTCTCCGTGTGCGGTAAATGGCGGGAACAAAGCCGTGTCTGTTGTCGGGTACTCGAGCGACAGCGACGCCGACGAGGGCGAAAGACTACTGGCGCCCGATACCTCTCCGACGGGACCCGAGCCCCCGAAAAGTGTTTTCGCACGATTCATGTCCCGGATATACCCGGGCGATATTAGTAGACAACAGTAGACCAGTTCTGTAATATCAACCTTCAGTTGTCTTCGCGTAAGAAAAAAAATGTCACAAACCGCAGTAAACTATCAGTATGTTCTTAATGGCGCACAAAGGTTGCGTGGAAAACTGAGGAAACTCCTACTGTTTCTGATTAGGCCTTGACGTAATGCATCAAACTGGTGTTAAATACATGTATTCACTACTCTTACTCCAACAAAGAAGAACTTAGTCCTAGTTTCCTGTGATGGCCAGTGTTCTCCGGATTTTGAGTATCGAGGAGTTGCATCAATTTTATCAATCCTCATAGACCTGAGCAAAACAGCCGACCTTTTTAGAAAGTATAAATAACTCGAGCAATCTTCGTCAACAATGACATAAAGGGGTTCTTGGTAGTAATTCTCAAGACGAGTCACCCGTTTGGAGTACGTTTACTTACTATCGTCACTTCGATAAACATTGCAGGTGCCTGTTTGAGGCAAATAGGTCTTCAGTTTGTTTGGTGAGGTCACATGTGTCACGTGACTGGAACTGATGTGACGTCACACGTGTCGCGTGACTGATTCCGATTTGATGTTGTACAAGTCACGTGATATCACCTTGCCTCATTTCGCCAGAATCATGAGGTTCTGCAGTGAGACTGGTTTCCAGCTGCCTTGCGACTGAACAAAAGCCACGCCACGGTCTATGTAGATGGTCGCCTTTCCTACAGAGTACAACGTCTTGCCTTCGTGACGTCGGTTTGGTATCGGCATGAAAAGGACATTGTTGTCTTCAGCCTGAGAACAAAGTCGGTATGTGGTCGGTAACGTGGTCGGCATGTGATTACAAGGTCGGTATGTAGTCGATATGTGGTCGGTAACCTGGTCGGCATGTGATTATGTGGCCGGTATATAGTCGGTATGTGCTTGGTAATATGGTCGGCATATGGTCGGTCTATAGCTATCGATAGTGGTTGCTTTGGTTTTGCGTTTGCGGCGCTTTTTGATTGGTTCATACAAGTTTGGTAACATTCAGGTTTGGGGGTATTGTATTATGTTTAGGACAAATCTCCTCCTGTTCTTAAGATTTTACACTGTAAACTTTGCTGGAGGAGCCCGAGCAGTTGAAACAGGCCGAACAAATGATGTCAAACGAATACATGCTCGTCTCCTCGGATAAACTGGGAAATAGAAAACGAACAACCAACACAAAAAACACCTATATGGGAAGAAGTAAGGGCTAACACGGTTTGAAAGCCAAAGAATAAAGTTGAATAGCAAAGGAACAACAAAGTGCACGTCTTGCTAAACAGTGTAGCAAAAACGGCTAAAACCTTAAACTGATAAAATTCTACATCAAAACGAGAACATTGGAAGTGCCAGTAACAACTTTCAGGCGTGCATCGTGGCTTTTAGAATGCAAGCTGGCTCACCGTTTTCTGTACGAGGTCTTTGAAGTTGGATGGCACATTCTGTGCTGCAACACTTCTTGCGGCTTCCACCTGAGAACGGACACAAGAAACATTAAAATGAAAATATACTTTTTGTGACAGTTTTAGAATAGTTCTGTGTCCTATTAGTTGGTTCTGCACCACTCTATCTCTACTGCAGTAAAATGATCATTTCTTCAGAAAATGTGCAGCGCACCTTTTGTTTCTCAGCAGCTGCAACCGCCGCCTCCGCTTCTTTTCTATAAAAAAGTAAAGAATAACAATCATTTGCAACAACAAGAGGCATTTATTTTTTAACCCTTTCACTCCCAAGCTGAAATACAGATTCTCCCAGCCTTTTAAGAAGAAAACATATGAATGATGTAGTGGAAATCTCTATATTAAAAAAGCTTTCTTTTGAGCATGCCTGCTATTAGAAGCCAAGTTCTCTTTAATGTATTCGTCAGCGCTCGTCAACAAACCACCGAGTAAATTAGTGATCATTTATTCAGAGTTGGTTTGATTCAGTATCATTCATTGAGTGAATATCACTAAGATCGCACGCCAACAAAACACTATTAAAAGTGAATGACTCAAACTATTAACAAAAGATCATTAAGAACGCGCGTCATCAAAGCCATGAATGAATGATTCAAACACTTAACAAATAATCACTAAGAACGCTCGTCAACAAGCCACTGAGTAAACTGGTGATCATTTATTCAGAGTTCCTTTGATTCAGTATCATTCATTGAGTGAATCATTCCAACACTATACAAATGATCACCAAGATCGCACCTCAACAAACCACTATTAAAAGTGACTGACTCAAACTATTAACAAATGATCATTAAGAACGCGTGTCATCAAAGCCATGAGTGAATGATTCAAACACTTAACAAATAACCACTAAGAACTCGCGTCAACAAACCACTGAGTGAATGATTCAAACACTTAACAAATAATCACTACGAACGTGCGTCAACAAGCCACTGAGTGAATGATTCAAACACTTAACAAATAATCAGTGAGAACGTGCGTCAACAAACCACTGAATGAATGATTCAAACACTTAACAAATAATCAGTGAGAACGTGCGTCAACAAACCACTGAGTGAATGATCCAAACACTTAACAAATACTCACTAAGAACGCGCGTCAACAAACGATTGAGTGAATGAAACAAACACTTAACAAATAATCAGTAAGAACGTGCGTCAACAAAGCCATGAGCGAATGATTCAAACACTTAACAAATAATCACTAAGAACGTGCTTCAACAAACCACTGAGTGAATGATTCAAACACTTAACAAATGATCACTAAGAACGCGCCTCAACAAACGATTGAGTGAATGATCCAAACACTTAACAAATAATCACTAAGAACGTGCGTCAACAAATTACTGGCTGAATGATTCAAACACTTAATAAATAATCATTAAGAACGTGCGTCATCAAAGCCATGAGCGAATGATTCAAACACTTAACAAAAAACTCACCAAGAACGCGCGTAATCAAAGCCATGAGTGAATGATTCAAACACTTAACAAATAACCACTAAGAACGCGAGCCAACAAACCACGGAGTGAATGATTCAAACACTTAACAAATAATCATTAAGAACGTGCGTCAACAAACCACTCAGTGAATGATTCAAACACTTAACAAATGATCACTAAGAACGTGCGTCAACAAGCCACTGAGTGAATGATTCAAACGCTTAACAAATAATCATTAAGATCGTGCTTCAACAAACAACTGAGTGAATGACTCAAACACTTAACAAATAATCACTAAGAACGTGCGTCAACAAGCCACTGAGTGAATGATTCAAACACTTCACAAATGATCATTAAGAACGTGCGTCAACAAACCACTGAGTGAATGATTCAAACACTTAACAAATGATCACTAAGATCGTGCTTCAACAAACCACTGAGTGAATGATTCAAACATTTAACAAATGATCACTAAGAACGTGCGTCAACAAGCCACTAAGTGAATGATTCAAACACTTAACAAATAATCAGTGAGATCGTGCTTCAACAAACCACTGAGTGAATGATTCAAACACTTAACAAATGATCACTAAGAACGAGCGTCAACAAGCCACTGAATAAATGATTCAAACACTTAACAAATAATCACTAAGAACGTGCTTCAACAAGCCACTGAGTGAATGATTCAAACACTTAACAAATGATCACTAAGAACGTGCGTCAACAAGCCACTGAGTGAATGATTCAAACACTTAAAAAATAATCAGTGAGAACGTGCTTCAACAAACCACTGAGTGAATGATTGAAACACTTAACAAATGATCACTAAGAACGTGCCTCAACAAACCATCGAGTGAATGATTCAAACACTTAACAAATGATCACTAAGATCGTGCGTCAACAAACCACTGAGTGAATGATTCAAACACTTAAAAAATAATCACTAAGAACGTGTGTCAACAAGCCATTGAGTGAATGATTCAAACACTTAACAAATAAGCATTAAGAACGTGTGTCAACAAACCACTGAGTGAATGATTCAAACACTTAACAAATAACCACTAAGAACTCGCGTCAACAAACCACTGAGTGAATGATTCAAACACTTAACAAATAATCACTACGAACGTGCGTCAACAAGCCACTGAGTGAATGATTCAAACACTTAACAAATAATCAGTGAGAACGTGCGTCAACAAACCACTGAATGAATGATTCAAACACTTAACAAATAATCAGTGAGAACGTGCGTCAACAAACCACTGAGTGAATGATCCAAACACTTAACAAATACTCACTAAGAACGCGCGTCAACAAACGATTGAGTGAATGAAACAAACACTTAACAAATAATCAGTAAGAACGTGCGTCAACAAAGCCATGAGCGAATGATTCAAACACTTAACAAATAATCACTAAGAACGTGCTTCAACAAACCACTGAGTGAATGATTCAAACACTTAACAAATGATCACTAAGAACGCGCCTCAACAAACGATTGAGTGAATGATCCAAACACTTAACAAATAATCACTAAGAACGTGCGTCAACAAATTACTGGCTGAATGATTCAAACACTTAATAAATAATCATTAAGAACGTGCGTCATCAAAGCCATGAGCGAATGATTCAAACACTTAACAAAAAACTCACCAAGAACGCGCGTAATCAAAGCCATGAGTGAATGATTCAAACACTTAACAAATAACCACTAAGAACGCGAGCCAACAAACCACGGAGTGAATGATTCAAACACTTAACAAATAATCATTAAGAACGTGCGTCAACAAACCACTCAGTGAATGATTCAAACACTTAACAAATGATCACTAAGAACGTGCGTCAACAAGCCACTGAGTGAATGATTCAAACGCTTAACAAATAATCATTAAGATCGTGCTTCAACAAACAACTGAGTGAATGACTCAAACACTTAACAAATAATCACTAAGAACGTGCGTCAACAAGCCACTGAGTGAATGATTCAAACACTTCACAAATGATCATTAAGAACGTGCGTCAACAAACCACTGAGTGAATGATTCAAACACTTAACAAATGATCACTAAGATCGTGCTTCAACAAACCACTGAGTGAATGATTCAAACATTTAACAAATGATCACTAAGAACGTGCGTCAACAAGCCACTAAGTGAATGATTCAAACACTTAACAAATAATCAGTGAGATCGTGCTTCAACAAACCACTGAGTGAATGATTCAAACACTTAACAAATGATCACTAAGAACGAGCGTCAACAAGCCACTGAATAAATGATTCAAACACTTAACAAATAATCACTAAGAACGTGCTTCAACAAGCCACTGAGTGAATGATTCAAACACTTAACAAATGATCACTAAGAACGTGCGTCAACAAGCCACTGAGTGAATGATTCAAACACTTAAAAAATAATCAGTGAGAACGTGCTTCAACAAACCACTGAGTGAATGATTGAAACACTTAACAAATGATCACTAAGAACGTGCCTCAACAAACCATCGAGTGAATGATTCAAACACTTAACAAATGATCACTAAGATCGTGCGTCAACAAACCACTGAGTGAATGATTCAAACACTTAACAAATAATCACTAAGAACGTGTGTCAACAAGCCATTGAGTGAATGATTCAAACACTTAACAAATAAGCATTAAGAACGTGTGTCAACAAACCACTGAGTGAATGATTCAAACACTTAACAAATAATCACTAAGAACGTGCGTCAACAAGCCACTGAGTGAATGATTCAAACACTTAACAAATAATCACTAAGAACGTGTGTCAACAAACCACTGAATGAATGATTCAAACACTTAACAAATAATCAGTGAGAACGTGCGTCAACAAACCATTGAGTGAATGATTCAAACAATTAGCAAATAATCAGTGAGAACGTGCGTCAACAAACCACTGAGTGAATGATTCAAACACTTAACAAATGATCACTAAGATCGTGCTTCAACAAAACACTGAGTGAATGATTCAAACACTTAACAAATGATCATTAAGAACGTGCGTCAACAAACCACTGAGTGAATGATTCAAACACTTAAAAAATAATCACTAAGAACGTGCGTCAACAAGCCAATGAGTGAATGATTCAAACACTTAACAAATAAGCATTAAGAATGTGCGTCAACAAGCCACTGAATGAATGATTCAAACACTTAAAAAATAATCACTAAGAACGCGCGTCAACAAGCCACTGAGTAAACTGGTGATCATTTATTCAGAGTTCCTTTGATTCAGTATCATTCATTGAGTGAATCATTCCAACACTATACAAATGATCACCAAGATCGCATGTCAACAAACCACTATTAAAAGTGACTGACTCAAACTATTAACAAATGATCATTAAGAACGCGTGTCATCAAAGCCATGAGTGAATGATTCAAACACTTAACAAATAACCACTAAGAACGCGCGTCAACAAACCACTGAGTGAATGATTTAAACACTTAACAAATAATCACTAAGAACGTGCGTCAACAAGCCACTGAGTAAATGATTCAAACACTTAACAAATAATCACTAAGAACGTGTGTCAACAAACCACTGAGTGAATGATTCAAACACTTAACAAATAATCGGTGAGAACGTGCGTCAACAAACCACTGAGTGAATGATTCAAACACTTAACAAATAATCAGTGAGAACGTGCTTCAACAAACCACTGAGTGAATGATTGAAACACTTAACAAATAATCAGTGAGAACGTGCTTCAACAAACCACTGAGTGAATGATTCAAACACTTAACAAATAATCACTAAGAACGTGCGTCAACAAGCCACTGAGTGAATGATTCAAACACTCAACAAATAATCACTAAGAACGTGTGTCAACAAACCACTGAATGATTCAAACACTTAACAAATAATCAGTGAGAACGTGCTTCAACAAACCACTTAGTGAATGATTGAAACACTTAACAAATGATCACTAAGATCGTGCTTCAACAAAACACTGAGTGAATGATTCAAACACTTAACAAATGATCATTAAGAACGTGCGTCAACAAACCACTGAGTGAATGATTCAAACACTTAACAAATGATCACTAAGAATGATCACTAAGAACGTGCGTCAACAAACCACTGAGTGAATGATTCAAACACTTAACAAATAATCATTAAGAACGTGCGTCAACAAGCCACTGAATGAATGATTCAAACACTTAAAAAATGATCACTAAGAACGCGCGTCTACAAGCCACTCAATAAACTGGTGATCATTTATTCAGAGTTCCTTTGATTCAGTATCATTCATTGAGTGAATCATTCCAACACTATACAAATGATCACCAAGATCGCACGTCAACAAACCACTATTAAAAGTGACTGACTCAAACTATTAACAAATGATCATTAAGAACGCGTGTCATCAAACCACTGAGTGAATGATTCAAACACTTAACAAATAACCACTAAGAACGCGCGTCAACAAACCACTGAGTGAATGATTCAAACACTTAACAAACTAGACTGGCATTGCCAGTGAGCTCGCGGTGTGAGTTGCGTCGAGAACAGAATATACTAAAATGGAAAGTATGGGGACAAGAGTGGAACTCCCAAGAGGGACTTCCAGTTTCTCACCAGGAAAACATCACACAGTTATAGAGAACTTGGCTGTTGATACCTTGCTCAAATGAAACCTGATTAAACTATAAATTATCATTACAACACTCATACACTTGCTTCTTAAAGGTTGAGCGACCCTGCATTTTGAGAATACGTGACATATCTTTTTATGCACAATTGATTTTTGATAGTTTGACTTCGACTCTTATTTCTAACGAGAGGCCACGATTAATCCAGCCTCCGCTTCAATAATTTTGTGTTGTCTTTTATTAACTGAATACGTTTCTTCTATTAGGCTTTGAGTTTTCGTGTTCTGTGACAAGCGAGGAATGTAACACGACACTTGTTTACGTCAATATTATTGCGGTTTTGTTCACAGTGTGTTCAGTCATTTGTGAACTGCAAACTCAATGCTCAGGACTGTTTCGGTGTATTTTTCATATCTGGTATACAATGACCATTGCGAAACAAAGGCTACATGATCGAATGAAAGAAACATTTCAACAGGCAAAGTACGATAAGCAGAAGAATTTTATGAGGCAACAGATGTCATGTACAAAGTAAAGCATAAATCGCCATTGTTTTGCAGCTAAAGCTCATCGTAGCTTTGGTTTCCGTTTTTGGCCTGTTATTTTCCCAGAAGTATTTCGTGCCGCCACAGAAAGTTTCGTCGGGACTAAATATTTAGCGGCGACAGAGAAATTTGCAATCCCCAAGCGGTATCCATCAAACAATTGTTCCCTAAATCCAGTTTATCCGTGCATGTTCCACAGAGCCCAATGGTGTTGAGTTTGGATGGGATGCAGTTAACTTTTACACACAAGTAACGAGCAATTCACTGGCCACATCTCAATTTACATACATACATAAATATTTTTACTGATGCTCCCCTCAAGGGGCTTTTCAGCAACAATTTGGCTTCGCCATATTACTGTGGAGTACAGGCACTGAGGGTGGTCACTGCCAGAGATTTGTTTACGTCCTCAGTGGTTCTTTTACGTCCCCCCCCTCCCCCCCCGTCATCAAGTATAGAAGTATCTAGGGAGACGGGACCGCCATTTTACGTAGTCAGCCGAGCCAAGTGAAGATCTTACCATTTGCTGTTAGAAACAAAGGCAGCATCTTCTCTTCAGTTATTTTAAGACCCTGAGTGCTGGTCCGGCCGGGGTTCGAACCCGCGACCTCCCGCACGAAAGACCGGCACTCAACCAACTGAGCCAACCGGGCGGCGGTTTACGTCATCGAATATCACGTGATCATATGAACCAATCACCGTGCGCTGATTCTCGACCCAGAAGAAAAAAAAATCCATTTTTTAGCTCGCCGGGGCCACACCCCGCGAGCAATAATCACTAAGAACGTGCGTCAACAAGCCACTGAGTGAATGATTCAAACACTTAACAAATAATCACTAAGAACGTGTGTCAACAAACCATTGAATGAATGATTCAAACACTTAACAAATAATCAGTGAGAACGTGCGTCAACAAACCACTGAGTGAATGATTCAAACACTTAACAAATGATCACTAAGAAAGTGCGCCAACAAACCACTGAATAAACTGGTGATCATTTATTCAGAGTTCCTTTGATTCAGCATCATTCATTGAGTGAATCATTCCAACACTATACAAATGATCACCAAGATCGCACGTCAACAAACCACTATTAAAAGTGACTGACTCAAACTATTAACAAATGATCATTAAGAACGTGCGTCATCAAAGCCATGAATGAATGATTCAAACACTTAACAAATAATCATTAAGAACGCTCGTCAACAAGCCACTGAGTAAACTGGTGATCATTTATTCAGAGTTCCTTTGATTCAGTATCATTCATTGAGTGAATCATTCGAACACTATACAAATGATCACCAAGATCGCACCTCAACAAACCACTATTAAAAGTGACTGACTCAAACTATTAACAAATGATCATTAAGAACGCGTGTCATCAAAGCCATGAGTGAATGATTCAAACACTTAACAAATAACCACTAAGAACGCGCGTCAACAAACCACTGAGTGAATGATTCAAACACTTAACAAATAATCACTACGAACGTGCGTCAACAAGCCACTGAGTGAATGATTCAAACACTTAACAAATAATCAGTGAGATCGTGCGTCAACAAACCACTGAATGAGTGATTCAAACACTTAACAAATAATCAGTGAGAACGTGCGTCAACAAACCCCTGAGTGAATGATCCAAACACTTAACAAATACTCACTAAGAACGCGCGTCAACAAACGATTGAGTGAATGAAACAAACACTTAACAAATAATCACTAAGAACGTGTGTCATCAAAGCCATGAGTGAATGATTCAAACACTTAACAAATAACCACTAAGAACGTGCGTCAACAAACCACTGAGTGAATGATTCAAACACTTAACAAATAATCAATGAGAACGTGCATCAACAAACCACTGAGTGAATGATCCAAACACTTAACAAATACTCACTAAGAACGCGCGTCAACAAACGATTGAGTGAATGAAACAAACACTTAACAAATAATCACTAAGAACGTGTGTCATCAAAGCCATGAGCGAATGATTCAAACACTTAACAAATAATCACTAAGAACGTGCTTCAACAAACCACTGAGTAAATGATTCAAACACTTAACAAATGATCACTAAGAACGCGCCTCAACAAACGATTGAGTGAATGATCCAAACACTTAACAAATAATCACTAAAAACGTGCGTCAACAAACTACTGGCTGAATGATTCAAACACTTAATAAATAATCATTAAGAACGTGCGTCATCAAAGCCATGAGCGAATGATTCAAACACTTAACAAAAAACTCACCAAGAACGCGCGTAATCAAAGCCATGAGTGAATGATTCAAACACTTAACAAATAACCACTAAGAACGCGAGCCTATACAAATGATACAAATGATCACCAAGATCGCACGTCAACAAACCACTATTAAAAGTGACTGACTCAAACTATTAACAAATGATCATTAAGAACGTGCGTCATCAAACCACTGAGTGAATGATTCAAACACTTAACAAATAATCATTAAGAACGCTCGTCAACAAGCCACTGAGTAAACTGGTGATCATTTATTCAGAGTTCCTTTGATTCAGTATCATTCATTGAGTGAATCATTCGAACACTATACAAATGATCACCAACATCGCACGTCAAGAAACCACTATTAAAAGTGACTGACTCAAACTATTAACAAATGATCAAGAACGCGTGTCATCAAAGCCATGAGTGAATGATTCAAACACTTAACAAATAACCAATAAGAACGCGCGTCAACAAACCACTGAGTGAATGATTCAAACACTTAACAAATAATCATTAAGAACGTACGTCATCAAAGCCATGAGCGAATGATTCAAACACTTAACAAATAATCACTAAGAACGTGCGTCAACAAACCACTGAGTGAATGATTCAAACACTTAACAAATAATCACTAAGAACGTGCGTCAACACGCCACTCAATGAATGATTGAAACACTTAACAAATAATCACTAAAAACGTGCGTCATCAAACCACTGAGTGAATGATTCAAACACTTAACAAATGATCACTAAGAACGTGCGTCAACAAGCCACTGAGTGAATGATTCAAACACTTAACAAATAATCATTAAGAACGTACGTCATCAAAGCCATGAGCGAATGATTCAAACACTTAACAAATAATCAGTAAGAACCTGCGTCAACAAACCACTGAGTGAATGATTCAAACACTTAACAAATAATCACTAAGAACGTGCGTCAACACGCCACTGAATGAATGATTGAAACACTTAACAAATAATCACTAAGAACGTGCGTCATCAAACCACTGAGTGAATGATTCAAACACTTAACAAATGATCACTAAGAACGTGCGTCAACAAGCCACTGAGTGAATGATTCAAACACTTAATAAATGATCATTAAGAACGTACGTCATCAAACCACTGAATGAATGATTCAAACACTTAACAAATAATCACTAAGAACGTGCGTCAACACGCCACTGAATGAATGATTGAAACACTTAACAAATAATCACTAAGAACGTGCGTCATCAAACCACTGAGTGAATGATTCAAACACTTAACAAATGATCACTAAGAACGTGCGTCAACAAGCCACTGAGTGAATGATTCAAACACTTAACAAATGATCATTAAGAACGTGCGTCATCAAACCACTGAATGAATGATTCAAACACTTAACAAATAATCACTAAGAACGTGCGTCAACACGCCACTGAATGAATGATTGAAACACTTAACAAATAATCACTAAGAACGTGCGTCAACAAGCCACTGAATGAATGATTGAAACACTTAACAAATAATCATTAAGAACGTGCGTCATCAAACCACTGAATGAATGATTCAAAAACTTAAGAAATAATCACTAAAGGCCATGTCATACGAGGCAATTTTCCCTTCCGACAACATTGCGAGACAAGTTGCAAAGTACATGGCATACGGTGCAACAAGATCGCGAAACGTTAGGAAAAGTAGGAGACTGTTCAAATTTTTCTGCAACTCGTCTCGCACTTTTATGTTGCGTTGCAACTTGCAAAGGGGGTGTCGCACGCGCAACTTCTTGTGCAACGCGTTATTAAACTGTTTGATGTTTCCGTACCTTCTCTCAGTGCTGGTTAGATAGGCGATATTTTCTCTGGCTCCGGGCTGTAGATATCCTCCTGGTGATGTTACGGCTTGATTCATCACATCCAGAGCTCGGTTGTACTGAGCTGAAATATCATCACATGCACCGCATGAAAGACCATTTTAAAAGTATGATTTTCTGAGCCGTGTATTCGCCCGGTCGGAAGCTGACGTATTCCCCAAAAACAACATGGACATGGTGGATGGTTCTCGGTGTTACAAAATGTCCTGAATCAGATCTTTGACTATTATTCACCAAATAAATGTGAACACAGCAGCTTTTTGGCGTTTGCCTACTGATGTTTGTATTTTCCCTAAATGGAGAACACGTGATCAAAATAAGTACACAGCCAATCACAGATGCTGTAATAAACACTTTCAACAACTTGGAAGCCAAAGTAATTTGCGTTTGGAAGAAACTAAGTGCTAGAAAACTTCATCGCAATCAGGTTTTGCTGTTGTTTCTGATTGGCTGAGAATGCAGCCAAGGTTTTTTAGAACAATCCAAAGGCGCAGCAAACGCAAAACCAAAGCAATATCACGATTACTTCCGATAGGTACCCGGAAACGGCTCTGAAGCCTCGTTAACACGAGAGGAAAACTTGGCATGGCTCAAATTTCTCTTGAATATATAGAGTTTGCAGCACAAATTTTATGACATTTCTTCTTAAATGGTCACTTGGAAATAAAAAGAAGTAGTTAGCTTACCTTTTACAGTTGGATTGCTGAGTAGATCCTCTTCAAACATCGACTTCCAGCCGATATACCTGAAATTAGAACCAGAAGACATTATTGTTTAACCCTTTAATTGCCAAGGGTGATCAACTTCGGTTTTCTCCAGCTTCAGTTTCTCACCAGAGATATACCATACGGTATGGAGAACTTGGCTTTTCATAAGCTTGCTCAGATGAAAGCCGATAAAGCTATCAGTTTTGACTACAACGTTCATACATTTTCTGTTAAAAGGTTGGGAGAGTCTGCATATTAAATTTGGAGCTAGTGAATCCGGTTAACATCACAAAACAAAGCGACCTAACTTGTTGTGTCCTAATAACTCAGAAATGTTTTGTAATCGCCTCCATAATCGTGGTGGTACTAACAACGCGGGGTACCTACCATTTCGTAACTTCGTCATAATTTGGATTACTGCTCAGCCATCCACGGAGGACCTAAAAAAAGGCAAATCGACCATCAATTAAAAACAACAGGATAGTGGATTGGAGAGCTAAGCCAAGGATCAGGACGGCTAGCCTGAATCTCAGCTACACTCCAGTTCGTACCCAGGAGAGGGGCCTTCTTAACCACAGTCCTTTGCGCGCCCAAATCATTGATCCTCCATCGTTAGTGCCTCCGAAAGTCGAAAGATAATTTAGCAATCTATTTCCGTCCAATTCGTTTGTGAAGATTAGTTTCTTTTAGTCTAAAAGCTCTGCTTACCTATTTTGCTATTGATTTATTACATTTTTCTATGTTGGGAACCAAATTTTCCCTTTTACACGTTTCCAGATGTAAACAAAAACATTGAATGATTAACTTCATATTTCTCTTTTCAGTCTCCCATCAGAGATATGTCGTAAAGTATGGAGAATTTGGCATTTGACAACTTGCTCAAATGACAGATGATTATAACATAAATTCTCTTTTCGTCACTAATAAATTTTCTTATTTTATGGTTGGGAGAATTTGTACTTTGAGTTTGGGGTTAAAGGGTTAAGCAATGTGGAGTTGAGACGTTTTATTTAAGAAATATATAACGCGTCACCGTGTAATATAGCCTCATCTAAACACGCGGGAAGTTGGGAGAACACGAGAGTAGCGTAAGGAAACTACGAGGCCGCCGAGTGGTTTCCGGCGCTACTCGTGTGTTCTCCCAACTTCCCAAGTGTTTAGATGAGGCTATATTACACGGGAACACGTTATATATTTCTTTTATAAAATAATTAGTCAAGTAAAGAACATCGCGTATCGCGTCAGCGTGTAATATACTCTCATCTAACACGGTTATTTAGCCAATCAGGGCGCGCGTAGTATCATAGTTATTTTATAATTCTTCTTAGTGTTGCCCTCTCCGTTCTCATATGGGACACAAACACAGCTAAAATACAGACACAGGCAAACCATCAAAAGCATCCAGCAAAAAAATGTGTGAATACAACGGGAAAAGCCGGGTAACTTTTGTATTGTGGACAATACTAATCGATTCCTCGCGACCTGAATAAACTTACCTGAATCCATCGGGGGAAGAAATGCTTGTCGAGAAGACTGACAAAATGCTGACGAGGAATAATGTCCTTCCAAGACATCACCCAATGAAAAGGATCTAATAGGAAAACAGAGTTTAATTTTTTTTCATTTTCATCAAAGAGAAAACTAATGATAATAATATTATTATAAAGATGATAATATTAATATTAAGGTAAAAAAAAAAACACTTTACAGTCTGATAAACTAGTGGCCCTCTATCTACAATAACGCTAAATTAAACGAAAAAGGAGAAGGAAAAGAAGGAGAAGAAATGCTCGAAGCTGAATATAGCGCCCACTTTCTGCCTTCTGAGAGAAGGAGACGAAGACAGAGAAGGAGACGGAGAAGGAGAAGAAAATAATGGCCCAAGCTAAATATAGCCAAGACCACAATCTGCTAGAACAGGCAAGACAATTTCTCTGTATATATATCTCTTCCTTTCCACCGTCTGCCTTCTGACTAAAACCTCGCGTCTCACATGCACCGAACTTAATGCAAATGAGCAAAAACCATTGTTTGAGCTGATATGCACGAGGTTCGGTGCGTGTGAGGCGCGACGTTTAAAACGGGCCTTAGTGTCTCACAGTCCTTCTCTGCAGGATTTAGTTATCTGGTGACCTACCTAGATGCTGCTGGTGTGGATTGATAACAAACTCGCCCAGACACTGGGACAGCTTGGGATAGATTGAGCGAAGAATGAAGGCGTCCATTGAACCTTTAGAGAAAACCTGTGAGAAAATGAACCAAGTTGACCATGAAAGCCAACCACAGCACAACAGCTGGAATAAACACTATCATAGGATAGCCTTCTTGACGTCCCTTCCGTTGGTCAGCGTTCGTCGTCATTACTGTGTAACTCGGTCTAACTCGAGGTAAATTTCACCTCGTGTGCAAGCCCCGTTTCTCTTGTGTACAACATACGTTATACATAGAAAATGCACTAACTTATAGGCGAGTATCGAGTCCTAGCAATGTGTTTCTTGGCTACGTCTTGACGTTTTACGAGCGTTACACTAAACTACAAAATCTGCAATCAAATCCAGTTTTGTGCAACGACCGCTGACTCCAAAAAAGGTGACCTCGCGGTCAAAAATGTATTTTCGCGGTGTCTAGCTGGCCTGAAGTTAAATATCCCGGATGTCGGGCTAGCGAGTCTTTTTAGCGTTACACTCACATTACTCCAGGGCTGTAGGATCATTTTAGCGGACGGATCGGACGGGTGCCAGTTGGTGAGTGCAGATGCCAGTTTGTATCTTATAGGAGCGTACAGCGGTTCAAGACGCTGACCTGAAGGACAGGAAATATCAGAGTTACGTTCACGGTGTCAGTTGAAAAAAATCTTAACCATTTCTCTCCTAAGCTAAAAATGCAGATTCTCCCAACTTTCTATAAAGAAAATGTATGAGTGATGTGGTGAGAACTGATACTTTAATCAGCTTTCATCTTAGCAAACTATCAAAAGCCAAGTTCTCCATAATGTATGATATATTTCTGGTGAGAAACTGAAGGAGAAAATTATAGATGACCACTCAAGTTTGTACCTATGAGAGGAAGCCAGGGATGGATCCAAGCGTGGATAGGCACCGTGTCCGTCAGAGGATTCCATGAGTCCACATTCACCTGGAGATAAAACAACATAGTAACAAATATACCACAAACAAAAAAGGTTGTGTCTTGTTTTGAAAGTATGTTTTAATCCAACTGTGTTTATTTGCGGACCAAAACCCCATTTACAAGTGCTAAAAAATGTCACGGCACCCCCAAACGTTAGCACGGTACCATTGTTTTTTTCAGCACGACACCCCTAATACGGTGCAGTCCAAACTTTATTGACGTACTGGTGCTTGAATTTTAAGGGTGCCGAGGCTACCTTAATCTGGTTTCAGAGGTCCTTAAATTACTCCTTCATGAATTTCCGACAAGAACGACGGCGACAAAGCGAGCGGAAAGGACCTCTGGGCGCGCGAGGTAGCAACATCAGAGGTTCCCTCGCCACCGTTCGCCTTTGCCGCTCTTTGCCGAGCC
This sequence comes from Plumapathes pennacea, assembly GCA_964036295.1. NCBI lineage: Eukaryota > Metazoa > Cnidaria > Anthozoa > Antipatharia > Myriopathidae > Plumapathes > Plumapathes pennacea. The sequence continues at coordinate 11,580,937 of OZ038464.1, read as the reverse complement.
TTCGCTGCCCTTCATTGGCAAGCGAGGAACCTCTGGAACCAGAGAAAGGCTACCCAGGTACCGTGCTAACTTTTAAGGGTGTCGTGCCATTTTTTAGCGCGTGTAAATTGGGTTCAAAGTTCAGGATTAACCTTGACACACCTGTAAGCGAGGCAGAATCAACTGGTCTATGATGTTGTCCATGATCCAAGACGGTAGAACTGGTAACCAGTGCTCAATCAGTTCTATCATTGGATCGCAGTACTGGCAATGCCACGCACTGAATAACAAGGGAAACATTGGATTGAAGCTATTCTGCTTGATTTATTATCTAGACGTTAATGAAATTTTCAAGGACTGTTGTCTAAATTCAAGGACCTCTCAAGGCATCATACAAATTCAAGGGCTTTAGTCAAGACAAGCACTTAAATTAAAGGGCTTTCCAAGATTGTACAAATCCTGAAGAGTCAAACACTTGTGAGTTTTTCTGGCAACGTACCTTATTGTTGAACGGAGGAAAGGCATCCATACTTCCCAGATGAGCCGGTCGTAAATATCCATGCTGTGCGGAGATAAAGGTACAGTTAAACCTCTCTACAATGGCCTGGGGACGACACCGCGAAAATACGTTCTTGACGTCACTTCCGTTGGTCAGCGTACGTCGCTATTACTATCAAAGTTGCTGAATGTTTAGCCTGTGAACAGGCTCTCTTTTTTACGGCCGCACGGAGTCTGGGAGAGAGTTCCCCTCCCCAACAAATTCTCTCCCAGACTCCGCACGGCCGTAAAAGAGAGAATGTTGTGTGCTACTATAAACAAATACTGACAACAATTTCACAGCAACTACCCATCGTGAATAGTTTTTTGTTTCTACTGTGTTCTCACTTAGCAGAGTCTGGAATGTTTCCTTGAGTGTTGAGAGTGAATCCGGTCGATTTATCGCTCTGCAGTAAGTCTTTCCACCTCTTGATGACGTCCATTCCATGCGTGGGATTTGCCAGGGGATTCCAGCTCTGGAAATGAGCCCTGATCTGTGAACACCACAAGAGAAAATGTTGGTAACTGTTTATGCGAAGCTGGTCCGGTCCGTTAGGTCCATTTACACACTGATGCGAGTTTTGCTGTCGCATGCTACCCTAGTAACGACACGCTTACTAACACGCAAATCGCATCAGGCAAATCGGCCCTGCAGTATAACAATCATATCGTAAGAGTGTCGTAAGGGGGTCGCAGGCGACAGACGCAAATTCAAATCGTAGCGTATAAATCGGCTCTTTTACAAGCACGACCTACAGATATCTGGTGGAAAACTGCTGTCTGTGTATTGAAATAACATCACAAAATGCTCAAAACGTGCTCTGAATATAAGAACATTTGTTATGTGTGAGGTTAAAAGACAATACTATGCAGTGTTTTATATTTTACAACGAACTTCAATCAACAAATGTTACAGGGGATACAAAGCTAATCCCGTGGTATTAGTGAATCTGTAGAGCTGTGTCACTTACCAAAGGGAAAACCAAGGGGATTGCCAGGGTTGACAGGTCGTACATCTGTGAACCAACAAGAAAACGTGAAATACACGCTGTTCAACGCGGATACACTTTTTTTGTGAGTGAAGAGTTTATCTGTGTACTTGAATAATCTATTCATTCACAGCTTACTCAAGCCCTCACATCTAGCCAGCTAACTGACTAACCAGCCATTGAAATAGTCTCTGTTACTTCCTCAATTACGCTCTTATTCGCTAATTTTGTTGCAAATTCATTCACTCGCGCACTCAATCACATTCACTCACTAACTCCGTTATTCACTCCGTTACACCCATTTGTTTCATACATTCATTCATTCATTCATTCATTTATTCATTCAGTGCGCTCTTTATTCACATTCTTGTAAACAAATTATCATAGCTGATTGCTAGTAACACTTGCCCTGTATTCTTCATAGTGTTCTTCCTGTAGCATTCTGAATATGTCCTCACACAGTGACAACGACATGGGCTCATGGTTTGATGATAGAGAATGTTTTTTACATCTGAAGATAAGAGGGGAGGGTCATGAATTCAATGCCATCATTGTGACGTAACGTTGTTAAGTTGACCGCTGCATTGCATTTTGTAATGTTCGTGCGCATGTGCCATGTGCACAACACCTCGTGTTTTGAATGTAATTAAAGTAGTTGATTTTTGTGTTGAACTGAAGACGCGTCCTGTTTAACTACGAGCAGCAAGCTTAAACATCGCGACAATCATATCGAGCTTCACTCTCGGGCAACTGTTCGCTTCTCGGAACAGATAATATCCTCGGACAAATATCCGCAATTTCCTCGCCACAAGTAGGTAATTGTTTATTTAACCTGCGTGTCAGGCCAAGCATTCTTCTTCGAGTGCAAGGTTGAGGATGGCTTGGTCCCAGCGGGGAAAAGAGGAGGTACCCCTTTCATATACCTTTTAATGCGATTGTTGCAATTTTTTAAGGAAGTCGTTTTTAACGACCTTACGAAAGCCCTGCCGAAATATTTCTGCATAACGAAAGGACTGAAATTCCTACCTTTTATTTACCTCCATCCTCAAAAAGGTACGGCCCCTTTCATACACCTCTAGCCTGAAAAAGGCACCCCTTTCGCATACTTCCAGCCTCAAAAAGGTATCCCTTTCGGCCGAGCCTCCACGTGTACTACACTATAGGGAATACCCCCCCCCACCCCCCTTCCCCGGGAGGAAGGAGGGGGGGGGGGGGTACTCCCTCCGGAGCTTTGGTTCCAATTGGTCGAACAGTGATTGAGGATGGCTTAGGTTGACGTGGCAAGGGATATTACTCTAATTACCTGTCAATCAGCTCCATGACTTCAATCAGTTTGTTGATTTGCTTCTCTTCTTGTTCCAACTGAGCGGACATTTCTCCCTCTCATGTTTTAAGTTCACCACAAGGTCTCTCTCATGTCTCAGTCTGCGCAGGAAAAATCAACATCTCAGCACACATTCAGGTCAATAACAAAATCAAATATTACCACAGCAGTCACAACTTACTTCCTGAGTAAGCAAATTAAGCCATGTCCAACTCTATCCAAAATAGTTAACCATCGTTTTAAAAACATTTTAAGGGTTACCAATGGTTACCCATGTAATAAACTAAAAAGATTAATAGAATATGTGTAACTAGCGAGACCCCCGTAAAATACGGTGATCGGATTTCTTTTTCCCAATATTTTTTCTTTTTTTCTCCTTTTTGAATTTCATTTTGCGCATATCGAGCGCAGTTTAGAGTGCCCAAGAACAAACTTCTATAGTGCATTTACCAATTAACTGTACTTAAAATATTCCCGTTTTTCGAAATTCTTTTCTTTCTTTTCTCCTTTTTGAATTCAATTTTGAGCATCTCAAACACAGTCTACCGCGTCAAAGTACATACTTCACTGTAGTGCATGTACCACTCAACCGTACTCGACTCGTCGAACCACCGATCGATCGACATCAAAATCTCCCAGTTTTTCGAACATGCGGCAGTACATGATTCTAATATAAGACGTCACCATCACGTAATGTGACGTTTGTTTACTGCACCGATAGTAATGTTTTAATCAACAGCCACTCTGTGTCAATATAAGCACAGCTAACCGTGGATCTACTAACATCTAAGGGTTCCCTATGGTTATCCATGCAATAAACTAAAAAGTAATTTAACAGAAGTCTTATAATTACATGCTTTGATTAAAAGGCGTCACAATGACGTCATGTGACGTTTGTTTACTACGTGTATAGTAATGTTTTAACCAACAGCCACTCTGTGTCAATATAATGACAGTTAACTATGGTTTCATTAACATTTTAAGGGTTACCCATGGTTACCCATGTATAAACATTAAGAAACATTCAACAGAAATGGTTTGTTTACATGCTTTTATTATAAGGGGTCATAATGACGTCATGTGAAGTTTCTTTACTCTACGGACAGTAATGTTTCAAACAACAGCCACTCTGTGTTAATATAAGCACAACTAACTGTGATTCTACTAAGACATTAAGGGTTAAACATGGATACCCATGCATTAAACTAAAAAAAAAATTAACAGAAATCGTATAAATACATGCTTTTATTATAAGGCGTGATCATGACGTCATGTGACGTTTGTTTACTGTACGGACAATGATGTTTTATTCAATAACATAGTAAGGGTTACCCATGTATTAAACTAAAAATAAATAAAACAGAAGTTGTGTAATTACATTCTTCTTTTATAAGAGTCACCATGACGTCATGTGACGTTTGTTTACTACGCCGATAGTAATATTTTAATTAATAGTCACTCTATGTTAAATTAAGCACAATTAATCACGGTTTTACCAACATAGTAAGGGTTACCCATGCATACCCATGCCTTAAACTAAAGGAAAAATTATCAGAAATTGTGTAATTACTTGTTTCCAATAAAAGACGTCACCATGACTTCATGTGACGTTTGTTTACTGCGCGGATAGTAATGTTTTAATCAATAGTCACTCTATGTTAATATAAGCACGGTTAATCACGGTTTTTTAATGTTGTTAAAACAACATTTTAAGGGTCACCCATGCATACCAATGCATTAACACCAAAGAAAAAATGATCAGAAACCGTGTAATTACTTGCTTCCAATATAAGACGTCACCATGACGTCGTGTGACGTTTGTTTACTACGCCGATAGTAATATTTTCATCAATAGTCACTCTATGTTAATTTAAGCACAGTTAATCACGGTTTTACCAACATAGTAAAGGTTACCCATGCATACCCATGCAATAAACTAAAGCAAAAATTCACAAAAATTGTGTAATTACTTGTTTCCAATAAAAGACGTCACCATGACGTCATATGACGTTTCTTTACTGCGCGGATAGTAATGTTTTAATCGATAGTCACTCTATCTTAATATAAGCACGGTTAATCACGGTTTTAACAACATAGTAAGGGTTACCCATGCATATCTATGCATTAAACTAAAGGAAAAATTCACAAAAATTGTGTAATTGCTTGCTTCCAATATAAGACGTCACCATGACTTCATGTGACGTTTCTTTACTACGCGGATAGTAATGTTTTAATCAATAGTCACTCTGTGTTACTATAAGCACAGTTAATCACGGTTTTACCAACATAGTAAGGGTTACCCATGCATACTCATGCATTAAACTAAAGGAAAAATTCACAGAAATTCTGTAATTGCTTGCTTCCAATATAAGACGCCGCCATGACTTCATGTGATGTTTGTTTATTACGCGGATAGTAATGTTTTAATCAATAGTCACTCTGTGTTAATATAAGCACAGTTAATCAAGGTTTTATTAACATTTTAAAGGTTACCCATGCATACCCATGCATTAAACTAAAGGAAAAATTCACAGAAATTGTGTAATTGCTTGCTTCCTATATAAGACGTCACCATGACGTCATGTGACGTTTGTTTACTACGGGGATAGTAATGTTTTGATCAATGCTCACTCTATGTTAATATAAGCACAGTTAATCACGGTTTTACCAACATAGTAAGGGTTACCCATGCATACCCATGCATTAAACTAAAGGAAAAATTCACAGAAATTCTGTAATTGCTTGCTTCCAATATAAGACGTCACCATGATGTCATGTGACGTTTGTTTACTACGCAGATAGTAATGTTTTGATCAATAGTCACTCTATGTTAATTTAAGCACAGTTAATCAAGGTTTTACCAACATAGTAAGGGTTACCCATGCATACTCATGCATTAAACTAAAGGAAAAATTCACAGAAATTCTGTAATTGCTTGCTTCCAATATAAGACGCCACCATGACTTCATGTGATGTTTGTTTATTACGCGGATAGTAATGTTTTAATCAATAGTCACTCTGTGTTAATATAAGCACAGTTAATTAAGGTTTTATTAACATTTTAAAGGTTACCCATGCATACCCATGCATTAAACTAAAGCAAAAATTCACAGAAATTGTGTAATTGCTTGCTTCCTATATAAGACGTCACCATGACGTCATGTGACGTTTGTTTACTACGGGGATAGTAATGTTTTGATCAATGCTCACTCTATGTTAATATAAGCACAGTTAATCACGGTTTTACCAACATAGTAAGGGTTACCCATGCATACCCATGCATTAAACTAAAGGAAAAATTATCAGAAATTGTGTAATTGCTTGCTTCCAATATAAGACGTCACCATGATGTCATGTGACATTTGTTTACTACGCAGATAGTAATGTTTTGATCAATAGTCACTCTATGTTAATTTAAGCACAGTTAATCAAGGTTTTACCAACATAGTAAGGGTTACCCATGCATACCCATGCATTAAACTACAGGAAAAATTATCAGAAATCGTGTAATTGCTTGCTTCCAATATAAGACGTCACCATGACTTCATGTGACGTTCGTTTACTACACGGATAGTAATGTTTAAATCAATAGTCACTCTATGTTAATATAAGCACAATTAATCACGGTTTTACCAACATAGTAAGGGTTACCCATGCATACCCATGCATTAAACTAAAGGAAAAATTATCAGAAATTGTGTAATTACTTGTTTCCAATAAAAGACGTCACCATGACGTCATGTGACGTTTGTTTACTGCGCGGATAGTAATGTTTTAATCGATAGTCACTCTATGTTAATATAAGCACGGTTAATCACGGTTTTAACACCATTTTAAGGGTCACCCATGCATACCCATGCATTGACACTAAAGAAAACATAGGTCCGCAAAGCGTACGTGAAGCTATTTGCTAGTTGATGATAGTCTATGATAGGTAGTTCGTGTTACAACGGGGAACGAACTATCATCGAATATTATCACCGCTTGATCGGGGTTTTACACTATGTTCTACTATGCCAGCTACGTATTATGCATGACCAAACACAAATGCACAAACATGACAGTTTATTTTATGATTATTTTGAGCTGATCGACATAAAAGGAGGAAAGTATAGCTTGCCAAAATATTTCAAGTCGTAAATTTCTGCGAGGTAAGCCAGACTTTGACTTGTTATAGTAGTTTCGTATTAACGTAACACACTCCAGCCAAACAAACCTGTTTCTCGTGCTCTTCGAATGGTGGTGTAGTGTCCTGTCCACGTGATCCCTAGTTATAGATTAACGGATTAATAGAACGGGAGTTCGAGAATAAAGTATGTCAGCAAACCATGCGGTCTCATAACTCTACAGGCACCTATACATCTATGGGAAACCACTAACGGTGTACACAGACCACAAGCCACTTATCGCCATCTACGGGAATCCAGCATCTCAGCCCCCAGCCCGCATCCAGAGATGGGCACTGAGACTGCAACCATATCAGCTCACCGTAAGGTACCGGCCAGGTGACGGCAATCCTGCAGACTACATGTCGAGACACCCCGCTAAGTCGATACCGACACACAGTAAACAAGAGAAAGTTGCAGAAGAATTTGTCGACTACATCACCGCCACATCAACACCCAAGGCGCTTCAACTCCAAGACATCGAGGATACTACAAAACAAGACCCTACACTCAGTGCAATAACAGATGCACTACGCACAAGCAACTGGTCCAAAGCAGCCAAAAATCCAGGCATCAACGCATCTGCATACCGAGCAATGGAGAGAATGAAGAACGAGTTAACAGTTGGACTAACATCCCACGTCATAATACGGGGAAGCAGGATCGTAATCCCTGACAAGCTACAGCACACAGTGGTAGATCTCGCCCATGAGGGACATCAAGGGATCGTCAAGACAAAGGCCCTCCTGCGTGAGAAAGTCTGGTTCCCAGGCATCAACAAATTGACAGAGGAGCGAGTCAAATCCTGTCTTGCATGCCAAGCAGCAACGCCCGAGAAGAAACTGGAACCGCTGAACATGTCCCCGCTGCCCCAAGCGCCCTGGCAGGAAGTCAGCATCGACTTCAAGGAACTATCAAGTGGAGACTACCTACTCGTTGTAATGGATGACTACTCCAGATATCCCATCGTAGAAGTAGTACATACCACAGCAGCCAAGGTAGTCATCCCACGACTAAACAAGATATTCTCAGAATTTGGGATACCAGAGGTCGTCCGATCAGACAACGGACCATCATACAACAGCCAAGACTTCCGGGACTTTGCTGACTCCCTGGGATTTAAGCACAGGAAAGTCACCCCCCTATGGCCGCGAGCCAACGGTGAAGTAGAGCGCTTCATGAGGACCATCAAGAAGACAGTCAACACAGCCAAAACGGAGAGCCGACCCTGGAAGGAAGAACTGTGCAAGTTGTTACGCAACTACCGAGCAACGCCACACACTACCACAGGGAGAACCCCAGCAACAGCTATGTTCAACCGGCAGATGCGCATCAAGCTGCCTGAACTGCCAACCACCAACACTGACCCCGCAGCAATCGGACGCATGATGTTGCTGCGAAGAGGAAGATGAAGGCCTACGCAGACAAGAAAGCCCACGCCCGGCCTAATGTCATCACAGAGGGAAGCTCCGTAATCGTAAAGCGAGACCCTTCATACAGGAAATCCGGGAACCCTTATGACTCAAGGCCGTATGTGGTGACCCAGCGCAAGGGATCCATGATAACTGCCACAAGGGAAGGCAAAACAGTGACGCGCAACTCATCTTTCTTCAAGCCTGTGAAGGAGAATGCACCTGCAGAGATGGAATAACCGGATGCGCTGACGGATACTGGAGAGGATCAAGAGGAAGCTGACCATCCAACCATCGAGAGCACCGAACAAGCCGTAGACATGCCAGAGCCAACTCAACCACCAGAGGTTTTGAGCCAACCAGACACCAAAATAGCCCGACGGTACCCCCAACGAACCACAAGACACCCTCCAAGGCATCTGGCGGACTATGTCACAAATACCTAGAGCTTACAGAGGACACATGTTTAATTTCTGAGCTCGTGAGGAAACGCGACGTTGTTTCAGACTGTTAACGTTTACATTTGTTTTGTTCATTATAATAGGCAATTAAGAGGAACTCAGCACTTAAGGACTTCAATCCCTTTAATCTCCTAAGGACGTTGATTTGTATTTCCAGTTAGGGAGGAATGTAGTGTCCTGTCCACGTGATCCCTAGTTATAGATTAACGGATTAATAGAACGGGAGTTCGAGAATAAAGTATGTCAGCAAACCATGCGGTCTCATAACTCTACAGGTGGTGAAATAGATTCACAGTAAAATTTCCTGTCGACTATTCAGTCGAATTTTCATTAGCGACAAAACCAGCTAGAGACAATTTTTGTAAACAAACTCAGACAAACCACAGTCGATCTGGTCATGAAATCATGTGTCAACAAACATATCATGCGAGGTAAACCAGATTTTGACTCGTTATAATAGTTTCGTAACGTAACACACTCCAGCCGAACAAACCTGTTTCTCGTGCTATTCGAACGGTGGTGAAAAGGATTCACAGTAAAATTTCCTGTCGATTTTTCATTAGTGACAGAATCCGCTCGAGAATATTTTATAAACAAACAACTCAGACATACCACAGTCCATCTGTATTTGCAATTATGACATGAAATCATGTGTCAACAAACATATCAGCGAACGCAAAAAAACTCGGAATAAGCTTTTACCTTTGCCAAAACATATGTCATGGTCACACCATACAGCTGTGTTCCTTCTTTTGTGAGCGGAGCGTATATTCGCAAATGTGTCCAGAAATGTCGCTCTAAATGTGAATCTGTGTCGCCTGTTTGCGAGATACTACGGATATGTCAGCCGGGGGCTGAAGGGGGAGCAGATTTCCACATGCAACCAAAGAATCGGCAACGCTCACAACCGCCATTAAATAATGCCTTGAATTTCCACGTGCGAGAGAGCCAATTATATTTAGAAAACCTCTCCCTGGAGAGGTAATTTAGCTTCTGACATTCTGTCGCAAAGTTATAACATTAGCACGGAAACCCTTTACTGGACATCTCTCTGTGCATTCCTTGTATTAAATAGATAATAAAAAACAAACTTTCTCAAAGAACCTGTACCACGGCGGCTTTTATATGGATAACACTTCATGCTCCTCCCCCCTCAGTAGTTTTTGCCACGTAGAGGGGGAGCATTTTAATGACCTAAAGACATGGGCCGAACGGCTATTCAACTATCGCCCAAACGCCGAAATAGAAGCTATTTGCATATTGCAAATAGCTTCAAAAATTTTCAGAAACTGTGTAATTACTTGCTTCCAATATAAGACGTCACCATGACGTCGTGTGACGTTTGTTTACTACGCCGATAGTAATATTTTAATTAATAGTAACTCTATCTTAATTTAAGCACAGTTAATCACGGTTTTACCAACATAGTAAGGGTTACCCATGCATACCCATGCATTAAACTAAAAGAAAAATTCACAGAAATTGTGTACGTGCTTCCTTCCAATATAAGACGTCACCATGACGTCATGTCACGTTTGTTTACTACGCTGATAGTAATGTTTTGATCAATAGTCACTCTATGTTAATATAAGCACAGTTAATCACGGTTTTACTAACATAGTAAGGGTTACCCATGCATACCCATGCATTAAACTACAGGAAAAATTATCAGAAATTGTGTAATTGCTTGCTTCCAATATAAGACGTCACCATGACTTCATGTGGCGTTTGTTTACTACGCCGAAAGTAATGTTTAGATCACTAGTCACTCTGTGTTAATATAAGCACAGTTAATCACGGTTTTACCAACATAGTAAAGGTTACCCATGCATACCCATGCATTAAACTAAAGGAAAAATTCACAGAAATTGTGTAATTGTTTGCTTCCAATATAAGACGTCACCATGACGTCATGTCACGTTTGTTTACTACGCTGATAGTAATGTTTTGATCAATAGTCACTCTATGTTAATATAAGCACAGTTAATCACGGTTTTACCAACATAGTAAGGGTTACCCATGCATACCCATGCATTAAACTACAGGAAAAATTCACAGAAATTGTGTAATTGCTTGCTTCCAATATAAGACGTCACCATGACTTCATGTGGCGTTTGTTTACTACGCGGATAGTAATGTTTAGATCACTAGTCACTCTGTGTTAATATAAGCACAGTTAATCACGGTTTTACCGACAAAGGAAAGGTTACCCATGCATACCCATGCATTAAATTAAAGGAAAAATTATCAGAAATTGTGTAATTACTTACTTCCAATATAAGACCTCACCATGACGTCGTGTGACGTTTGTTTAAAACGCCGATAGTAATATTTTAATTAATAGTAACTCTATGTTAATTTAAGCACAGTTAATCACAGTTTTACCAACATAGTAAGGGTTACCCATGCATACCCATGCATTAAACTACAGGAAAAATTCACACAAATCGTGTAATTGCTTGCTTCCAATATAAGACGTCACCATGACTTCATGTGGCATTTGTTTACTACGCGGATAGTAATGTTTAGATCACTAGTCAATCTGTGTTAATATAAACACAGTTAATCACGGTTTTACCGACATAGGAAGGGTTACCCATGCATACCCATGCATTAAATTAAAGGAAAAATTATCAGAAATTGTGTAATTACTTACTTCCAATATAAGACCTCACCATGACGTCGTGTGACGTTTGTTTAATACGCCGATAGTAATATTTTAATTAATAGTAACTCTATGTTAATTTAAGCACAGTTAATCACGGTTTCACCAACATAGTAAGGGTTACCCATGCATACCCATGCATTAAACTACAGGAAAAATTCACACAAATTGTGTAATTTCTTGCTTCCAATATAAGACGTCACCATGACGTCATGTGACGTTTATTTACTACGCTGATAATAATGTTTTGATCAATAGTCACTCTATGTTAATATAAGCACACTTAATCACGGTTTTACCAACATAGTAAGGGTTACCCATGCATACCCATGCATTAAACTACAGGAAAAATTCACAGAAATTGTGTAATTGCTTGCTTCCAATATAAGACGTCACCATGACTTCATGTGGCGTTTGTTTACTACGCGGATAGTAATGTTTAGATCACTAGTCACTCTGTGTTAATATAAGCACAGTTAATCACGGTTTTACCGACATAGGAAGGGTTACCCATGCATACCCATGCATTAAACTAAAGGAAAAATTATCAGAAATTGTGTAATTGCTTGCTTCCAATATAAGACGTCACCATGACTTCATGTGACGTTTGTTTACTACGCGGATAGTAAAGTTTAATAAATAGTCACTCTGTGTTAAAATCAGCACAGTTAATCAAGGTTTTATTAACATATTAAGGGTTACCCATGCATACCGATGTATTAAACTACAGGAAAAATATCAGAATTTGTGTAATTGCTTGCTTCCAATATAAGACGTCACCATAACTTCATGTGACGTTTGTTTACTACGCTGATAGTAATGTTTTAATCAATAGCCACACTATGTTAATATAACCACAGTTAATCACGGTTTTACCAACATAGTAAGGGTTACCCATGCATACTCATGTATAAAACAAAAGGAAAAATTCACAGAAATTGTGCAACTCCTTCCTTCGAATATAAGACGTCACGATGGCTTTATGTGACGTTTGTTTACTACGCAGATAGTAATGTTTTAATCAATTGTCACTCTATGTTAATTTAAGCACAGTTAATCACGGTTTTACCAACATACTAGGGGTTAACCAAGCATACCAATGCAATAAACTAAACCAAATATTATCAGAAATTGTGTAATTACTTGCTTCCAATATAAGACGCCACCATGACTTCATGTGACGTTTGTTTACTACGCGAATAGTAAAGTTTTGATCAATAATCACTCTATGTTAATATAAGCACAGTTAATCAAGATTTTACCAACATAGTAAGGGTTACCCATGCACACCCATGCATTAAATTAAAGGAAAAATTATCAGAAATTGTGTAATTGCTTGCTTCAATTATAAGACGTCAGCATGACGTCATGTGACGTTTGTTTACTACGCAGATAGTAATAATTTTATCAATAGTCACTCTATGTTAATATAAGCACAAATAATCACGGTTCTACTAACATAGCAAAGGTTACCCATGCATACCCATGCATTAAACTAAAAGAAATATCAGAAATCGTGTAATTGCTTGCTTCCAATATACGACGTCACCATGACGTCATGTGACGTTTGTTTACTACGTTGATAGTAATGTTTTGATCAATAGTCACTCTATGTTAATATAAGCACAGTTAATCACGGTTTTACCAACATAGTAAGGGTTACCCATGCATACCCATGCATTAAACTAAAGGGAAGATTCACAGAAATTGTGTACGTGCTTCCTTCCAATATAAGACGTCACCATAAATTCATGTGGCGTTTCTTTACGACGCGGATAGTAATGTTTAGATCTCTAGTCACTCTGTGTTAATATAAGCACAGTTAATCACGGTTTTACCAACATAGTAAGGGTTACCCATGCATACCCATGCATTAAACTACAGGAAAATTATCAGAAATTGTGTAATTACTTGCTTCCAATATAAGACGTCCCCATGACGTCGTCTGACGTTTGTTTACTACGCCGATAGTAATATTTTAATTAATAGTAACTCTATCTTAATTTAAGCCCAGTTAATCACAGTTTTACCAACATAGTAAGGGTTAACCATGCATACCCATGCATTAAACTACAGGAAAAATTCACACAAATTGTGTAATTGCTTGCTTCCAATATAAGACGTCACCATGACGTCATGTCACGTTTGTTTACTACGCTGATAGTAATGTTTTGATCAATAGTCACTCTATGTTAATATAAGCATAGTTAATCACGGTTTTACGAACATAGTAAGGGTTACCCATACATACCCATGCATTAAACTACAGGAAAAATTCACACAAATTGTGTAATTGCTTGCTTCCAATATAAGACGTCACCATGACTTCATGTGGCGTTTGTTTACTACGCGGATAGTAATGTTTAGATCACTAGTCACTCTGTGTTAATATAAGCACAGTTAATCACGGTTTTACCGACATAGGAAGGGTTACCCATGCATTAAACTAAAGGAAAAATTATCAGAATTTGTGTAATTGCTTGCTTCCAATATAAGACGTCACCATGACTTCATGTGACGTTTGTTTACTACGCGGATAGTAATGTTTAATAAATAGTCACTCTGTGTTAAAATCAGCACAGTTAATCAAGGTTTTATTAACATAGTAAGGGCTACCGATGCATACCGATGTATTAAACTACAGGAAAAATATCAGAATTTGTGTAATTGCTTGCTTCCAATATAAGACGTCACCATAACTTCATGAAACGTTTGTTTACTACGCTGATAGTAATGTTTTAATCAATAGTCACACTATGTTAATATAACCACAGTTAATCACGGTTTTACCAACATAGTAAGGGTTACCCATGCATACCCATGTATAAAACAAAAGGAAAAAATCACAGAAATTGTGCAACTGCTTCCTTCGAATATAAGACGTCACGATGGCTTTATGTGACGTTTGTTTACTACGCAGATAGTAATGTTTTAATCAATTGTCACTCTATGTTAATTTAAGCACAGTTAATCACGGTTTTACCAACATAGTAGGGGTTAACCAAGCATACCAATGCAATAAACTAAAGGAAATATTATCAGAACTTGTGTAATTACTTGCTTCCAATATAAGACGCCACCATGACTTCATGTGACGTTTATTTACTACGCGAATAGTAAAGTTTTGATCAATAGTCACTCTATGTTAATATAAACACAGTTAATCAAGATTTTACCAACATAGTAAGGGTTACCCATGCACACCCATGCATTAAACTAAAGGAAAAATTATCAGAAATTGTGTAATTGCTTGCTTCAAATATAAGACGTCAGCATGACGTCATGTGACGTTTGTTTACTACGCAGATAGTAATATTTTGATCAATAGTCACTCTATGTTAATATAAGCACAAATAATCACGGTTCTACCAACATAGCAAAGGCTACCCATGCATACCCATGCATTAAACTAAAAGAAAAATTATCAGAAATCGTGTAATTGCTTGCTTCCAATATACGACGTTACCATGACGTCGTGTGACGTTTGTTTACTACGTTGATAGTAATGTTTTGATCAATAGTCACTCTATGTTAATATAAGCACAGTTAATCACGGTTTTACCAACATAGTAAGGGTTACCCATGCATACCCATGCATTAAACTAAAGGGAAGATTCACAGAAATTGTGTAATTGCTTGCTTCCAATATAAAACGTCACCATGACGTCATGTCACGTTTGTTTACTACGCAGATAGTAATGTTTTGATCAATAGTCACTCTATGTTAATATAAGCATAGTTAATCACGGTTTTACGAACATAGTAAGGGTTACCCATACATACCCATGCATTAAACTAAAGGAAAAATTCACACAAATTGTGTAATTGCTTGCTTCCAATATAAGACGTCACCATGACTTCATGTGGCGTTTGTTTACTACGCGGATAGTAATGTTTAGATCACTAGTCACTCTGTGTTAATATAAGCGCAGTTAATCACGGTTTTACCGACATAGGAAGGGTTACCCATGCATACCCATGCATTAAACTAAAGGAAAAATTATCAGAAATTGTGTAATTGCTTGCTTCCAATATAAGACGTCACCATGACTTCATGTGACGTTTGTTTACTACGCGAATAGTAATGTTTAATAAATAGTCACTCTGTGTTAAAATCAGCACAGTTAATCAAGGTTTTATTAACATAGTAAGGGTTACCCATGCATACCGATGTATTAAACTACAGGAAAAATATCAGAATTTGTGTAATTGCTTGCTTCCAATATAAGACGTCACCATAACTTCATGTGACGTTTGTTTACTACGCTGATAGTAATGTTTTAATCAATAGTCACACTATGTTAATATAACCACAGTTAATCACGGTTTTACCAACATAGTAAGGGTTACCCATGCATACCCATGTATAAAACAAAAGAAAAAATTCACAGAAATTGTGCAACTGCTTCCGTCGAATATAAGACGTCACGATGGCTTTAAGTGACGTTTGTTTACTATGCAGATAGTAATGTTTTAATCAATTGTCACTCTATGTTAATTTAAGCACAGTTAATCACGGTTTTATCAACATAGTAGGGGTTAACCAAGCATACCAATGCAATAAACTAAACCAAATATTATCAGAAATTGTGTAATTACTTGCTTCCAATATAAGACGCCACCATGACTTCATGTGACGTTTGTTTACTACGCGGATAGTAAAGTTTTGATCAATAGTCACTCTATGTTAATATAAGCACAGTTAATCAAGATTTTACCAACATAGTAAGGGTTACCCATGCACACCCATGCATTAAACTAAAGGAAAAATTATCAGAAATTGTGTAATTGCTTGCTTCAAATATAAGACGTCAGCATGACGTCATGTGACGTTTGTTTACTACGCAGATAGTAATATTTTGATCACTAGTCACTCTATGTTAATATAAGCACAAATAATCACGGTTCTACCAACATAGCAAAGGTTACCCATGCATACCAATGCATTAAACTAAAAGAAAAATTATCAGAAATCGTGTAATTGCTTGCTTCTAATAAAAGACGTCACCATGACGTCATGTGACGTTTGTTTACTACGTTGATAGTAATGTTTTGATCAATAGTCACTCTATGTTAATATAAACACAGTTAATCACGGTTTTACCAACATAGTAAGGGTTACCCATGCATACCCATGCATTAAACTAAAGGGAAGATTCACAGAAATTGTGTAATTGCTTGCTTCCAATATAAGACGTCACCATAAATTCTAGTGGCGTTTCTTTACGACGGGGATAGTAATGTTTAGATCTCTAGTCACTCTGTGTTAATATAAGCACAGTTAATCACGGTTTTACCAACATAGTAAGGGTTACCCATGCATACCAATGCATTAAACTACAGGAAAATTATCAGAAATTGTGTAATTACTTGATTCCAATATAAGACGTCGCCATGACGTCGTCTGACGTTTGTTTACTACGCCGATAGTAATATTTTAATTAATAGTAACTCTATCTTAATTTAAGCATAGTTAATCACGGTTTTACCAACATAGTAAGGGTTAACCATGCATACCCATGCATTAAACTAAAGGAAAAATTCACACAAATTGTGTAATTACTTGCTTCCAATATAAGACGTCACCATGACGTCATGTCACGTTTGTTTACTACGCTGATAGTAATGTTTTAATCAATAGTCACTCTATGTTAATATAAGCATAGTTAATCACGGTTTTACGAACATAGTAAGGGTTACCCATACATACCCATGCATTAAACTAAAGAAAAAATTCACAGAAATTTTGTAATTGCTTGCTTCCAATATAAGACGTCACCATGACTTCATGTGACGTTTGTTTACTACGCGGATAGTAATGTTTAGATCACTAGTCACTCGGTGTTAATATAAGCGCAATTAATCACGGTTTTACCGACATAGTAAGGGTTACCCATGCATACCCATGCATTAAACTAAAGGAAAAATTATCAGAAATTGTGTAATTGCTTGCTTCCAATATATGACGTCACTATGACTTCATATGACGTTTGTTTACTACGCGGACAGTAATGTTTAATCAATAGTCACTCTGTGTTAATATAAGCACAGTTAATCAAGGTTTTATTAACATAGTAAGGTTTACCCATGCATACCGATGTATTAAACTACAGGAAAAATTCACACAAATTGTGTAATTGTTTGCTTCCAATATAAGACGTCACCATAACTTCATGTGACGTTTGTTTACTACGCTGATAGTAATGTTTTAATCAACAGTCGCTCTATGTTAATATAAGCACAGTTAATTAAGGTTTTACCAACATAGTAAGGGTTACACATGCATACTCATGCATTAAACTTAAGGAAAATTCACAGAAATTCTGCAACTGCTTCCTTCAAATATAAGACGTCACCATGGCTTTATGTGACGTTTGTTTACTACGCAGATTGTAATGTTTTAATCAATAGTCACTCTATGTTAATTTAAGCACAGTTAATCACGGTTTTACCAACATAGTAAGGGTTACCCAAGCATACCAATGCATTAAACTAAAGAAAATATTATCAGAAATTGTGTAATTGCTTGCTTCCAATATAAGACGCCACCATGACTTCATGTGATGTTTGTTTACTACGCGGATAGTAAAGTTTTGATCACTAGTCACTCTATGTTAATATAAGCACAGTTAATCACGGTTTTATTAACATAGTAAGGGTTACCCATGCATACCCATGCATTAAACTAAAGGAAAAATTCACAGAAATTGTGTAATTGCTTGCTTCCAATATAAGACGTCACCATAACTTCATGTGACGTTTGTTTACTACGCTGATAGTAATGTTTTAATCAATAGTCACACTATGTTAATATAAGCACAGTTAATCACGGTTTTACCAACATAGTAAGGGTTACCCATGCATACCAATGCAATAAACTATAGGAAATATTATCAGAAAATGCGTAATTTCTTGCTTCCAATATAAGACGTCACCATAACTTCATGTGACGTTTGTTTACTACCCGGGTAATAAATTTTTGATCAATAGTCACTGTATGTTAATATAAGAACAGTTAATCAAGGTTTCACCAACATAGTAAGGGTTACCCCTGCTTACCCATGTATTAAACTAAAAGAAAAATTATCAGAAATTGTGTAATTGCTTCCTTCAATTATAAGACGTCACCATGACGTCATCTGACGTTTGTTTACTACGGAGATAGTAATGTTTTGATCAATAGTCACTCAGTGATAATATAAGCACAGTTAATCACGGTTCTACCAACATAGCAAGGGTTACCCATGCATACCTATGCATTAAACTAAAGGAGAAATTCACAGAAATCGTGTAATTGCTTGCTTCCAATATAAGCCGTCACCATGACGTCATGTGACGTTTGTTTACTACGTTGATAGAAATGTTTTCATCAATAGTCACTCTATGTTAATATAAGCACAGTTAATCAAGGTTTTACCAACATAGTAAGGGTTACCCATGCATACCCATGCATTAAACTAAAAAAAAAGTTATCAGAAATTGTGTAATTGCTTCCTTCCAATATAAGTCGTCACTATGACTTCTTGTGACGTTTGTTTTCTATGCGGTTAGTAACGTTTTAATCAATAGTCACTCTATGTTAATATAAGCACATTTAATCACGGTTTTACCAACATTGTAAGGGTTACCCATGCATACCTATGCATTAAACTAAAAGAACAATTCACAGAAATTGTGTAATTACTTTCTTCCAATATAGGACGTCACCTTGACTTCATGTGGCGTTTCTTTACTACGCGGATAGTAATGTTTAGCTCAATAGTCACTTTATGTTAATATAAGCACAGATAATCACGGTTCTACCAACATAGCAAGAGTTACCCATCCATACCCATATATTTCACTAAAGAAAAAATTATCACAAATTGTGTAATTACTTGCTTCCAATATACGACGTCACCATAACGTCATGTGACGTTTGTTTACTACGTTGATAGTAATGTTTTGATCAATAGTCACTCTATGTTAATATAAGCACAGTTAATCAAGGTTTTACCGACATAGTAAGGGTTACCCATGCATACCCATGCATTAAACTACAGGAAAAATTCACACAAATTGTGTAATTGCTTGCTTCCAATATAAGACGTCACCATGACTTCATGTGGCGTTTGTTTACTACGCGGATAGTAATGTTTAGATCACTAGTCACTCTGTGTACATATAAGCACAGCTAATCACGGTTTTACCGTCATAGGAAGGGTTACCCATGCATACCCATGCATTAAACTAAAAGAAAAATTATCAGAAATTTGTGTAATTGCTTGCTTCCAATATAAGACGTCACCATGACTTCATGTGACGTTTGTTTACTACGCGGATAGTAATGTTTAATAAATAGTCATTCTGTGTTAAAATCAGCACAGTTAATCAAGGTTTTATTAACATAGTAAGGGTTACCCATGCATACCGATGTATTAAACTACAGGAAAAATTATCAGAAATTGTGTAATTGCTTGCTTCCAATATAAGACGTCACCATAACTTCATGTGACGTTTGTTTACTACGCTGATAGTAATATTTTAATCAATAGTCACACTATGTTAATATAACCACAGTTAATCACGGTTTTACCAACATAGTAAGGGTACCCATGCATACCCATGTATTAAACAAAAGGAAAAATTCACAGAAATTGTGCAACTGCTTCCGTCGAATATAAGACGTCACGATGGCTTTATGTGACGTTTGTTTACTACGCAGATAGTAATGTTTTAATCAATTGTCACTCTATGTTAATTTAAGCACAGTTAATCACGGTTTTCCCAACATAGTAGGGGTTAACCAAGCATACCAATGCAATAAACTAAACC
Organism: Plumapathes pennacea; assembly: GCA_964036295.1. NCBI lineage: Eukaryota > Metazoa > Cnidaria > Anthozoa > Antipatharia > Myriopathidae > Plumapathes > Plumapathes pennacea. Next base: position 11,560,590 of record OZ038464.1, on the reverse strand, counting down.
AAATATTATCAGAAATTGTGTAATTACTTGCTTCCAATATAAGACGCCACCATGACTTCATGTGACGTTTGTTTACTACGCGAATAGTAAAGTTTTGATCAATAGTCACTCTATGTTAATATAAGCACAGTTAATCAAGGTTTTACCAACATAGTAAGGGTTATCCATGCACACCCATGCATTAAACTAAAGGAAAAATTATCAGAAATTGTGTAATTGTTTCCTTCAAATATAAGACGTCAGCATGACATCATGTGACGTTTGTTTACTACGCAGATAGTAATATTTTGATCAATAGTCACTCTATGTAAATATCAGCACAAATAATCACGGTTCTACCAACATAGCAAGGGTTACCCATGCATACCCATGCATTAAACTAAAGGAAAAATTATCAGAAATCGTGTAATTGCTTGCTTCCAATATACGACGTCACCATGACGTCATGTGACGTTTGTTTACTACGTTGATAGTAATGTTTTGATCAATAATCACTCTATGTTAATATAAGCACAGTTAATCACGGTTTTACCAACATAGTAAGGGTTACCCATGCATACCCATGCATTAAACTAAAGGGAAGATTAAAAGAAATTGTGTAATTTCTTACTTCCAATATAAGACGTCACCATGAATTCATGTGGCGTTTCTTTACGACGCGGATAGTAATGTTTAGATCTCTAGTCACTCTGTGTTAATATAAGCACAGTTAATCACGGTTTTACCAACATAGTAAGGGTTACCCATGCATACCCATGCATTAAACTACAGGAAAAATTATCAGAAATTGTGTAATTACTTGCTTCCAATATAAGACGTCACCATGACGTCGTCTGACGTTTGTTTACTACGCCGATAGTAATATTTTAATTAATAGTAACTCTATCTTAATTTGAGCATAGTTAATCACGGTTTTACCAACATAGTAAGGGTTAACCATGCATACCCATGCATTAAACTACAGGAAAAATTCACACAAATTGTGTAATTGCTTGCTTCCAATATAAGACGTCACCATGACGTCATGTCACGTTTGTTTACTACGCTGATAGTAATGTTTTGATCAATAGTCACTCTATGTTAATATAAGCACAGTTAATCACGGTTTTACGAACATAGTAAGGGTTACCCATACATACCCATGCATTAAACTACAGGAAAAATTATCAGAAATTGTGTAATTGCTTGCTTCCAATATAAGACGTCACCATGACTTCATGTGGCGTTTGTTTACTACGCGGATAGAAATGTTTACATCATTAGTCAATCGGTGTTAATATAAGCGCAATTAATCACGGTTTTACCGATATAGTAAGGGTTACCCATGCATACCCATGCATTAAACTACAGGAAAAATTATCAGAAATTGTGTAATTGCTTGCTTCCAATATAAGACGTCACCATGACTTCATGTGACGTTTGTTTACTACGCGGATAGTAATGTTTAATCAATAGTCACTCTGTGTTAATATAAGCACAGTTAATCAAGGTTTTATTAACATAGTAAGGGTTACCCATGCAAACCCATGCATTAAACTAAAGGAAAAATTATCAGAAATTGTGTAATTGCTTCCTTCAAATATAAGACGTCACCATGACGTCATCTGACGTTTGTTTACTACGGAGATAGTAATGTTTTGATCAATAGTCACTCAGTGATAATATAAGCACAGTTAATCACGGTTCTACCAACATAGCAAGGGTTACCCATGCATACCTATGCATTAAACTAAAGGAGAAATTCACAAAAATCGTGTAATTGCTTGCTTCCAATATAAGACGTCACCATGACGTCATGTGACGTTTGTTTACTACGTTGATAGTAATGTTTTCATCAATAGTCACTCTATGTTAATATAAGCACAGTTAATCAAGGTTTTACCAACATAGTAAGGGTTACCCATGCATACCCATGCATTAAACTAAAGGAAAAGTTATCAGAAATTGTGTAATTGCTTCCTTCCAATATAAGTCGTCACCATGACTTCTTGTGACGTTTGTTTTCTATGCGGTTAGTAATGTTTTAATCAATAGTCACTCTATGTTAATATAAGCACATTTAATCACGGTTTTACCAACATTGTGAGGGTTACCCATGCATACCTATGCATTAAACTAAAAAAACATTTCACAGAAATTGTGTAATTACTTTCTTCCAATATAGGACGTCACCTTGACTTCATGTGGCGTTTGTTTACTACGCTGACAGTAATGTTTTGCTCAATAGTCACTTTATGTTAATATAAGCAAAGATAATCACGGTTCTACCAACATAGCAAGAGTTACCCATCCATACCCATACATTTCACTAAAGAAAAATTTATCACAAATTGTGTAATTACTTGCTTCCAATATACGACGTCACCATGACGTCATGTGACGTTTGTTTACTACGTTGATAGTAATGTTTTGATCAATAGTCACTCTATGTTAATATAAGCACAGTTAATCACGGTTTCACCAACATAGTAGGGGTTACCCATGCATACCCATGCATTAAACTACAGGAAAAATTCACACAAATTGTGTAATTGCTTGCTTCCAATATAAGACGTCACCATGACTTCATGTGGCGTTTGTTTACTACGCGGATAGTAATGTTTAGATCACTAGTCACTCTGTGTACATATAAGCACAGTTAATCACGCTTTTACCGACATAGGAAGGGTTACCCATGCATACCCATGCATTAAACTAAAAGAAAAATTATCAGAAATTGTGTAGTTGCTTGCTTCCAATATAAGACGTCACCATGACTTCATGTGACGTTTGTTTACTACGCGGATAGTAATGTTTAATAAATAGTAACTCTGTGTTAAAATCAGCACAGTTAATCAAGGTTTTATTAACATAGTAAGGGTTACCCATGCATACCCATGCATTAAACTACAGGAAAAATTCAAAGAAATTGTGTAATTGCTTGCTTCCAATATAAGACGTCACCATGACTTCATGTGACGTTTGTTTACTACGCGAATAGTAAAGTTTTGATCAATAGTCACTCTATGTTAATATAAGAACAGTTAATCAAGGTTTCACCAACATAGTAAGGGTTACCCCTGCTTACCCATGCATTAAACTAAAGGAAAAATTATCAGAAATTGTGTAATTGCTTCCTTCAAATATAAGACGTCACCATGACGTCATCTGACGTTTGTTTACTACGGAGATAGTAATGTTTTGATCAATAGTCACTCAGTGATAATATAAGCACAGTTAATCACGGTTCTACCAACATAGCAAGGGTTACCCATGCATACCTATGCATTAAACTAAAGGAGAAATTCACAAAAATCGTGTAATTGCTTGCTTCCAATATAAGACGTCAACATGACGTCATGTGACGTTTGTTTACTACGTTGATAGTAATGTTTTCATCAATAGTCACTCTATGTTAATATAAGCACAGTTAATCAAGGTTTTACCAACATAGTAAGGGTTACCCATGCATACCCATGCATTAAACTAAAGGAAAAGTTATCAGAAATTGTGTAATTGCTTCCTTCCAATATAAGTCGTCACCATGACTTCTTGTGACGTTTGTTTTCTATGCGGTTAGTAATGTTTTAATCAATAGTCACTCTATGTTAATATAAGCACATTTAATCACGGTTTTACCAACATTGTAAGGGTTACCCATGCATACCTATGCATTAAACTAAAAAAACAATTCACAGAAATTGTGTAATTACTTTCTTCCAATATAGGACGTCACCTTGACTTCATGTGGCGTTTCTTTACTACGCGGATAGTAATGTTTTGCTCAATAGTCACTTTATGTTAATATAAGCACAGATAATCACGGTTCTACCAGCATAGCAAGAGTTACCCATCCATACCCATACATTTCACTAAAGAAAAAATTATCACAAATTGTGTAATTACTTGCTTCCAATATACGACGTCACAATGACGTCATGTGACGTTTGTTTACTACGTTGATAGTAATGTTTTGATCAATAGTCACTCTATGTTAATATAAGCACAGTTAATCACGGTTTTACCAACATAGTAGGGGTTACCCATGCATACCCATGCATTAAACTACAGGAAAAATTCACACAAATTGTGTAATTGCTTGCTTCCAATATAAGACGTCACCATGACTTCATGTGGCGTTTGTTTACTACGCGGATAGTAATGTTTAGATCACTAGTCACTCTGTGTACATATAAGCACAGTTAATCACGGTTTTACCGACATAGGAAGGGTTACCCATGCATACCCATGCATTAAACTAAAAGAAAAATTATCAGAAATTGCGTAATTGCTTGCTTCCAATATAAGACGTCACCATGACTTCATGTGACGTTTGTTTACTACGCGGATAGTAATGTTTAATAAATAGTAACTCTGTGTTAAATCAGCACAGTTAATCAAGGTTTTATTAACATAGTAAGGGTTACCCATGCATACCGATGTATTAAACTACAGGAAAAATTATCAGAAATTGTGTAATTGCTTGCTTCAAATATAAGACGTCAGCATGACGTCATGTGACGTTTGTTTACTACGCAGATAGTAATTTTTTGATCAATAGTCACTCTATGTTAATATAAGCACAAATAATCACGGTTCTACCAACATAGCAAAGGTTACCCATGCATACCCATGCATTAAACTAAAAGAAAAATTATCAGAAATCGTGTAATTGCTTGCTTCCAATATACGACGTCACCATGACGTCATGTGACGTTTGTTTACTACGTTGATAGTAATGTTTTGATCAATAGTCACTCTATGTTAATATAAGCACAGTTAATCACGGTTTTACCAACATAGTAAGGGTTACCCATGCATACCCATGCATTAAACTAAAGGGAAGATTCACAGAAATTGTGTAATTGCTTGCTTCCAATATAAGACGTCACCATAAATTCATGTGGCGTTTCTTTACGACGGGGATAGTAATGTTTAGATCTCTAGTCACTCTGTGTTAATATAAGCACAGTTAATCACCGTTTTACCAACATAGTAAGGGTTACCCATGCATACCAATGCATTAAACTACAGGAAAATTATCAGAATTTGTGCAATTACTTGATTCCAATATAAGACGTCGCCATGACGTCGTCTGACGTTTGTTTACTTCGCCGATAGTAATATTTTAATTAATAGTAACTCTATCTTAATTTAAGCATAGTTAATCACGGTTTTACCAACATAGTAAGGGTTAGCCATGCATACCCATGCATTAAACTAAAGGAAAAATTCACACAAATTGTGTAATTACTTGCTTCCAATATAAGACGTCACCATGACGTCATGTCACGTTTGTTTACTACGCTGATAGTAATGTTTTGATCAATAGTCACTCTATGTTAAAATAAGCATAGTTAATCACGGTTTTACGAACATAGTAAGGGTTACCCATACATACCCATGTATTAAACTAAAGAAAAAATTCACAGAAATTTTGTAAATGCTTGCTTCCAATATAAGACGTCACCATGACTTCATGTGACGTTTGTTTACTACGCGGATAGTAATGTTTAGATCACTAGTCACTCGGTGTTAATATAAGCGCAATTAATCACGGTTTTACCGACATAGTAAGGGTTACCCATGCATACCCATGCATTAAACTAAAGGAAAAATTATCAGAAATTGTGTATTTGCTTGCTTCCAATATATGACGTCACCATGACTTCATGTGACGTTTGTTTACTACGCGGATAGTAATGTTTAATCAATAGTCACTCTGTGTTAATATAAGCACAGTTAATCAAGGTTTTATTAACATAGTAAGGGTTACCCATGCATACCGATGTATTAAATTACAGGAAAAATTCACACAAATTGTGTAATTGCTTGCTTCCAATATAAGACGTCACCATAACTTCATGTGACGTTTGTTTACTACGCTGATAGTAATGTTTTAATCAACAGTCGCTCTATGTTAATATAAGCACAGTTAATTAAGGTTTTACCAACATAGTAAGGGTTACACATGCATACTCATGCATTAAACTTAAGGAAAATTCACAGAAATTCTGCAACTGCTTCCTTCGAATATAAGACGTCACCATGGCTTTATGTGACGTTTGTTTACTACGCAGATTGTAATGTTTTAATCAATAGTCACTCTATGTTAATTTAAGCACAGTTAATCACGGTTTTACCAACATAGTAATGGTTACCCAAGCATACCAATGCATTAAACTAAAGAAAATATTATCAGAAATTGTGTAATTGCTTGCTTCCAATATAAAACGCCACCATGACTTCATGTGACGTTTGTTTACTACGCGGATAGTAAAGTTTTGATTACTAGTCACTGTATGTTAATATAAGAACAGTTAATCACGGTTTTATTAACATAGTAAGGGTTACCCATGCATACCCATGCATTAAACTAAAGGAAAAATTCACAGAAATTGTGTAATTGCTTGCTTCCAATATAAGACGTCACCATAACTTCATGTGACGTTTGTTTACTACGCTGATAGTAATGTTTTAATCAATAGTCACACTATGTTAATATAAGCACAGTTAATCACGGTTTTACCAACATAGTAAGGGTTACCCATGCATACCAATGCAATAAACTATAGGAAATATTATCAGAAATTGCGTAATTTCTTGCTTCCAATGTAAGACGTCACCATAACTTCATGTGACGTTTGTTTACTACCCGGGTAATAAAGTTTTGATCAATAGTCACTGTATGTTAATATAAGAACAGTTAATCAAGGTTTCACCAACATAGTAAGGGTTACCCCTGCTTACCCATGTATTAAACTAAAGGAAAAATTATCAGAAATTGTGTAATTGCTTCCTTCAAATATAAGACGTCACCATGACGTCATCTGACGTTTGTTTACTACGGAGATAGTAATGTTTTGATCAATAGTCACTCAGTGATAATATAAGCACAGTTAATCACGGTTCTACCAACATGGCAAGGGTTACCCATGCATACTTATGCATTAAACTAAAGGAGAAATTCACAGAAATCGTGTAATTGCTTGCTTCCAATATAAGCCGTCACCATGACGTCATGTGACGTTTGTTTACTACGTTGATAGTAATGTTTTCATCAATAGTCACTCTATGTTAATATAAGCACAGTTAATCAAGGTTTTACCAACATAGTAAGGGTTACCCATGCATACCCATGCATTAAACTAAAAAAAAAGTTATCAGAAATTGTGTAATTGCTTCCTTCCAATATAAGTCGTCACCATGACTTCTTGTGACGTTTGTTTTCTATGCGGTTAGTAATGTTTTAATCAATAGTCACTCTATGTTAATATAAGCACATTTAATCACGGTTTTACCAACATTGTAAGGGTTACTCATGCATACCTATGCATTAAACTAAAAAAACAATTCACAGAAATTGTGTAATTACTTTCTTCCAATATAGGACGTCACCTTGACTTCATGTGGCGTTTCTTTACTACGCGGATAGTAATGTTTAGCTCAATAGTCACTTTATGTTAATATAAGCACAGATAATAACGGTTCTGCCAACATAGCAAGAGTTACCCATCCATACCCATACATTTCACTAAAGAAAAAATTATCACAAATTGTGTAATTACTTGCTTCCAATATACAACGTCACCATAACGTCATGTGACGTTTGTTTACTACGTTGATAGTAATGTTTTGATCAATAGTCACTCTATGTTAATATAAGCACAGTTAATCAAGGTTTTACCAACATAGTAAGGGTTACCCATGCATACCCATGCATTAAACTACAGGAAAAATTCACACAAATTGTGTAATTGCTTGCTTCCAATATAAGACGTCACCATGACTTCATGTGGCGTTTGTTTACTACGCGGATAGTAATGTTTAGATCACTAGTCACTCTGTGTACATATAAGCACGGTTAATCACGGTTATACCGTCATAGGAAGGGTTACCCATGCATACCCATGCATTAAACTAAAGGAAAAAATATCAGAAATTTGTGTAATTGCTTGCTTCCAATATAAGACGTCACCATGACTTCATGTGACGTTTGTTTACTACGCGGATAGTAATGTTTAATAAATAATCATTCTGTGTTAAAATCAGCACAGTTAATCAAGGTTTTATTAACATAGTAAGGGTTACCCATGCATACCGATGTATTAAACTACAGGAAAAATTATCAGAAATTGTGTAATTGCTTGCTTCCAATATAAGACGTCACCATAACTTCATGTGACGTTTGTTTACTACGCTGATAGTAATGTTTTAATCAATAGTCACACTATGTTAATATAACCACAGTTAATCACGGTTTTACCAACAAAGTAAGGGTTACCCATGCATACCCATGTATTAAACAAAAGGAAAAATTCACAGAAATTGTGCAACTGCTTCCGTCGTATATAAGACGTCACCATGACTTCATGTGGCGTTTGTTTACTACGCGGATAGTAATATTTTGATCACTAGTCACTCTATGTTAATATTAGCACAATTAATCAAGGTTTTACCAGATAGTAAGGGTTACCCATGCATACCCATGTATTAAACTAAAGGAAAAAGTCACAGAAATTGTGTAACTGCTTGCTTCCAATATAAGACGTCACCATGGCTTTATGTGACGTTTGTTTACTATGCAGATAGAAATGTTTTGATCAATAGTCACTCTATGTTAATATAAGCACAGTTAATCACGGTTTTACCAACTTAGCAAGGGTTACCCATGCATACCAATGCATTTAACTAAAGAAAAAATTATCAAAAATTGTGTCATTCCTTGCTTCCAATATAAGACGTCACCATGACTTCATGTGGCGTTTCTTTACTACGCGGATAGTAATGTTTAGATCACTAGTCACTCTGTGTTAATATAAGCACAGTTAATCACGGTTTTACCGACATAGTAAGGGTTACCCATTCATACTCATGCATTAAACTAAAGGAAAAATTCACAGAAATTGTGTAACTACTTCTTTCCAATATAAGACATCACCATGGCTTTATGTGATGTTTGTTTACTATGCAGAGGGAAATGTTTTGATCAATAGTCACTCTATGTTAATTTAAGCACAGTTAATCACGGTTCTACCAACATAGTAAGGATTACCCAAGCATACCCATGCATTAAACTAAAGGAAAAATTCACAGAAATTCTGTTATTACTTGCTTCCAATATAAGACGTCACCAAAACTTCATGTGACGTTTGTTTACTATGCGGTTAGTAATGTTTTAATCAATATTCACTCTATGTTAATGTAAGCACATTTAATCACGGTTTTACCAACATAGTAAGGGCTACCCATGCATACCCATGCATTAAACTAAGGAAAAATTCACAGAAATTGTGTAATTGCTTGCTTCCAATATAAGACGTCACCATGACTTCATGTGGCGTTTGTTTACTACGCGGATAGTAAATGTTTAGATCACTAGTCACTCTGTGTTAATATAAGGAAAGTTAATCACGGTTTTACCGACATAGTAAGGGTTACCCATGCATACCTATGTATTAAATTAAAGAAAAAATTCACAGAAATTGTGCAATTGCTTGCTTCCAATATACGACGTCACCATGGCTTCATCTGACGTTTGTTCATTATGCAGATAGTAATGATTTAATCAATAGTCACTCTATGTTAATTTAAGCAGAGTTAATCACGGGTTTACCAACATACTAAGGGTTACCCATGCATACCCAAGCATTAAACTAAAGAAAAAATTATCAGAAATTATGTAATTACTTGCTTCCAATATAAGACGTCACCATGACTTCATGTGACGTTTGTTTACTGCGCGGATAGTAAAGTTTTGATCAATAGTCACTCTATGTTAATATAAGCACAGTTAATCAAGGTTTTACCAACATAGTAAGGGTTACCTATGCATACCCATGCATCAAACTAAAGGAAAAATTATCAGAAATTGTGTAATTCCTTGCTTCAAATATAAGACGTCACCATGACGTCATGTGACGGATGTAATTACTTGCTTCCAATACAAGACGTCATCATGATGACAGAAATTGTGTAATTGCTTCCTTCCAATATAAGACGTCACCATGACTTCATGTGACGTTTATTTAGTATGCGGTTAGTAATGTTTTAATCAATAGACACTCTATGTTACTATAAGCACAGTCAATCACGGTTTTACCAACATAGTAAGGGTTACCCATGCATACTCATGCATTAAACTAAGAGAAAAATTAACAGAAATTATGTAATTACTTGCTTCCAATATAAGACGTCACCATGACTTCATGTGACAATTGTTTACTACGTTGATAGTAATGTTTTAATCAATAGTCACTCTTTGTTAATATAAGCATAGTTAATCACGGTTTTACCAACATAGTAAGGGTTAACCATGCATACCCATGCATTAAACTAAAGGAAAAATTCACAGAAATTATGTAATGACTTGCTTCCAATATAAGACGTCACCATGACTTCATGTGACGTTTGTTTACTACGTTGATATTAATGTTTTAATCAATAGTCACTCTCTGTTAATATAAGCATAGTTAATCACGGTTTTACCAACATAGTAAGGGTTACCGATGCATACCCATGCATTAAACTAAAGAAAAAATTAACAAAAATTATGTAATTACTTGCTTCCAATATAAGACGTGACCATCACTTCATGTGACGTTTTTTACTACGGAGATAGTAATGTTTTAATCAATAGTCACACTATGTTAATTTAAGCACAGTTAATCATGGTTTTACCAACATAGTAAGGGTTACCCATGCATATACATGCATTAAACTAAAGGAAAAAATCACAGAAATTGTGTAATTACTTGCTTCCAATATAAGACGTCACCATGACGTGATGTGACGTTTGTTTACTACGCTGATAGTAATGTTTTGATCATTAGTCATTCTATGTTAATTTAAGCACAGTTAATCAAGGTTTTACCAACATAGTAAGGGTTACCCATGCATACCCATGCATTAAACTAAAGGAAAAATTCACACAAATTCTGTAATTGCTTGCTTCCAATATAAGACGTCACCATGACTTCATGTGGCGTTTGTTTACTACGCGGATAGTAATATTTAGATCACTAGTCACTCTGTGCTAATATAAGCACAGTTAATCACGGTTTTACCGACATAGTAAGGGTTACCCATGCATACCCATGCATTAAACTAAAGGAAAAATTATCAGAAATTGTGTAATTGCTTGCTTCCCATATAAGACGTCACCATGACTTCATGTGACGTTTGTTTACTACGCGGATAGTGATGTTTTAATCAATAGTCACTCTGTGTTAATATAAGCACAGTTAATCAAGGTTTTATTAACATAGTAAGAGTTACCCATGCAATAAACTAAAGGAAAAATTCACAGATATTCTGTAATTGCTTCCTTCGAATATAAGACGTCACCATGACGTTATGTGACGTTTGTTTACTACCCTGATAGTAATGTTTTGATCAATAGTCACACTATGTTAATATAAGCACAGTTAATCACGGTTTTACCGACAAAGTAAGGGTTACCTATGCATACCCATGTATTAAACTAAGGGAACAATTCACAGAAATTGTGTAACTGCTTGCTTCCAATATAAGACGTCACCATGGCTTTATGTGACGTTTGTTTACTATGCACATCGAAATGTTTTGATCAATAGTCACTCTATGTTAATTTGAGCACAGTTAATCACGGTTTTACCAACATAGTAAGGGTTACCAATGCATACCCATGCATTTAACTAAAGAAAAAATTATCAGAAATTGTGTAATTACTTGCTTCCAATATAACACGCCACGATGACATCATGTGGCGTTTGTTTACTACGCGGATAGTAATGTTTAGATCACTAGTCACTCTATGTTAATCTAAGCACAATTAATCAAGGTTTTACCAACATAGTAAGGGTTACCCATGCATACCCATGTATTAAACTAAAGGAAAAATTCACAGAAATTCTGTAATTGCTTGCTTCCAATTTAAGACGTCACCATGACTTCATGTGGCGTTTATTTACTACGCGGATAGTAAATGTTTAGATCACTAGTCACTCTGTGTTAATATAAGGAGGGTTAATCACGGTTTTACCGACATAGTAAGGGTTACCCATGCATACCTATGTATTAAATTAAAGAAAAAATTCACAGAAATTGTGTAATTGCTTGCTTCCAATATAAGACGTCACCATGGCTTCATCTGACGTTTGTTCATTATGCAGATAGTAATGATTTAATCAATAGTCACTCTATGTTAATTTAAGCAGAGTTAATCACGGGTTTACCAACATACTAAGGGTTACCCATGCATACCCAAGCATTAAACTAAAGAAAAAATTCACAGAAATTGTGTAATTGCTTGCTTCCAATATAAGACGTCACCATGGCTTCATCTGACGTTTGTTCATTATGCAGATAGTAATGATTTAATCAATAGTCACTCTATGTTAATTTAAGCAGAGTTAATCACGGGTTTACCAACATACTAAGGGTTACCCATGCATACCCAAGCATTAAACTAAAGAAAAAATTATCAGAAATTGTGTAATTACTTGCTTCCAATATAAGACGTCACCATGACTTCATGTGACGTTTGTTTACTGCGCGGATAGTAAAGTTTTGATCAATAGTCACTCTATGTTAATATACGCACAGTTAATCAAGGTTTTACCAACATAGTAAGGGTTACCTATGCATACCCATGTATCAAACTAAAGGAAAAATTATCAGAAATTGTGTAATTCCTTGCTTCAAATATAAGACGTCACCATGACGTCATGTGACGGATGTAATTACTTGCTTCCAATATAAGACGTCATCATGACGACAGAAATTGTGTAATTGCTTCCTTCCAATATAAGACGTCACCATGACTTCATGTGCCGTTTATTTAGTATGCGGTTAGTAATGTTTTAATCAATAGACACTCTATGTTACTATAAGCACAGTCAATCACGGTTTTACCAACATAGTAAGGGTTACCCATGCATACTCATGCATTAAACTAAAGGAAAAATTAACAGAAATTATGTAATTACTTGCCTCAAATATAAGATGTCACCATGACTTCATGTGACGTTTGTTTACTACGTTGATAGTAATGTTTAATCAATAGTCACTCTCTGTTAATATAAGCATAATTAATCACGGTTTTACCAACATAGTAAGGGTTACCCATGCATACCCATGCATTAAACTAAAGGAAAAATTAACAGAAATTATGTAATTACTTGCTTCCAATATAAGACGTGACCAGGACTTCATGTGACGTTTGTTTACTACGGAGATAGTAATGTTTTAATCAAAAGTCACACTATGTTAATTTAAGCACAGTTAATCACGGCTTTACCAACATAGTAAGGGTTACCCTTGTATACCCATGCATTAAACTAAAGGAAAAATTCACAGAAATTGTGTAATTACTTGCTTCCAATATAAGACGTCACCATGACGTCATGTCACGTTTGTTTACTACGCTGATAGTAATGTTTTGATAATTAGTCACTCTATGTTAATTTAAGCACAGTTAATCACGGTTTTACCGACATAGTAAGGGTTACCCATGCATACCCATGCATTAAACTAAAGGAAAAATTCACAGAAATTCTGTAATTACTTGCTTCCAATATAAGACGTCACCATGACGTCATGTGACGTTTGTTTACTACGCTGATAGTAATGTTTAGATCACTAGTCACTCTGTGTTAATATAAGCACAGTTAATCACGGTTTTACCGACATAGTAAGGGTTACCTATGCATACCCATGCATTAAACTAAAAAAAAAATTATCAGAAATTGTGTAATTGCTTGCTTCCAATATAAGACGTCACCATGACTTCATGTGACGTTTGTTTACTACGCGGATAGTGATGTTTTAATCAATAGTCACTCTGTGTTAATATAAGCACAGTTAATCAAGGTTTTATTAACATAGTAAGAGTTACCCATGCAATGAACTAAAGGAAAAATTCACAGAATTTCTGTAATTGCTTCCTTCGAATATAAGACGTCACCATGACGTTATGTGACGTTTGTTTACTACGCTGATAGTAATGTTTTGATCAATAGTCACACTATGTTAATATAAGCACAGTTAATCACGGTTTTACCGACATAATAAGGTTTACCTATGCATACCCATGTATTAAACTAAGGGAACAATTCACAGAAATTGTGTAACTGCTTGCTTCCAATATAAGACGTCACCATGGCTTTATGTGACGTTTGTTTACTATGCACATAGAAATGTTTTGATCAATAGTCACTCTATGTTAATTTGAGCACAGTTAATCACGGTTTTACCAACATAGTAAGGGTTACCAATGCATACCCATGCATTTAACTAAAGAAAAAATTATCAGAAATTGTGTAATTACTTGCTTCCAATATAACACGCCACGATGACCTCATGTGGCGTTTGTTTACTACGCGGATACTAATGTTTAGATCACTAGTCACTCTATGTTAATTTAAGCACAATTAATCAAGGTTTTACCAACATAGTAAGGGTTACCCATGCATACCCATGTATTCAACTAAAGGAAAAATTCACAGAAATTGTGTAACTGCTTGCTTCCAATATAAGACGTCACCATGACTTCATGTGGCGTTTGTTTACTACGCGGATAGTAATATTTTGATCACTAGTCACTCTATGTTAATATAAGCACAATTAATCAAGGTTTTACCAGATAGTAAGGGTTACCCATGCATACCCATGTATTAAACTAAAGGAAAAATTCACAGAAATTGTGTAACTGTTTGCTTCCAATATAAGACGTCACCATGGCTTTATGTGACGTTTGTTTACTATGCAGATAGAAATGTTTTGATCAATAGTCACTCTATGTTAATATAAGCACAGTTAATCACGGGTTTACCAACATAGCAAGGGTTACCCATGCATACCCATGCATTAAACTAAAGAAAAAATTATCAGAAATTGTGTCATTCCTTGCTTCCAATATAAGACGTCACCATGACTTCATGTGGCGTTTGTTTACTACGCGGATAGTAATGTTTTGATCACTAGTCACTCTATGTTAATATAAGCACAATTAATCAAGGTTTTACCAGAAAATAAGGGTTACCCATGCATACCCATGTATTAAACTAAAGGAAAAATTCACACAAATTGTGTAACTGCTTGCTTCCAATATAAGACGTCACCATGGCTTTATGTGACGTTTGTTTACTATGCACATAGAAATGTTTTGATCAATAGTCACTCTATGTTAATTTGAGCACAGTTAATCACGGTTTTACCAACATAGTAAGGGTTACCAATGCATACCCATGCATTTAACTAAAGAAAAAATTATCAGAAATTGTGTAATTACTTGCTTCCAATATAACACGCCACGATGACCTCATGTGGCGTTTGTTTACTACGCGGATAGTAATGTTTAGATCACTAGTCACTCTATGTTAATTTAAGCACAATTAATCAAGGTTTTACCAACATAGTAAGGGTTACCCATGCATACCCATGTATTCAACTAAAGGAAAAATTCACAGAAATTGTGTAACTGCTTGCTTCCAATATAAGACGTCACCATGACTTCATGTGGCGTTTGTTTACTACGCGGATAGTAATATTTTGATCACTAGTCACTCTATGTTAATATAAGCACAATTAATCAAGGTTTTACCAGATAGTAAGGGTTACCCATGCATACCCATGTATTAAACTAAAGGAAAAATTCACAGAAATTGTGTAACTGTTTGCTTCCAATATAAGACGTCACCATGGCTTTATGTGACGTTTGTTTACTATGCAGATAGAAATGTTTTGATCAATAGTCACTCTATGTTAATATAAGCACAGTTAATCACGGGTTTACCAACATAGCAAGGGTTACCCATGCATACCCATGCATTAAACTAAAGAAAAAATTATCAGAAATTGTGTCATTCCTTGCTTCCAATATAAGACGTCACCATGACTTCATGTGGCGTTTGTTTACTACGCGGATAGTAATGTTTTGATCACTAGTCACTCTATGTTAATATAAGCACAATTAATCAAGGTTTTACCAGAAAATAAGGGTTACCCATGCATACCCATGTATTAAACTAAAGGAAAAATTCACACAAATTGTGTAACTGCTTGCTTCCAATATAAGACGTCACCATGGCTTTATGTGACGTTTGTTTACTATGCACATAGAAATGTTTTGATCAATAGTCACTCTATGTTAATATAAGCACAGTTAATCACGGTTTTACCGACATAGTAAGGGTTACCCATTCATACCGATGCATTAAACTAAAGGAAAAATTCACAGAAACTGTGTAACTGCTTCTTTCCAATATAAGACGTCACCATGGCTTTATGTGACGTTTGTTTACTATGCAGATAGAAATGTTTTGATCAATAGTCACTTTATGTTAATTTAAGCACAGTTAATCACGGTTCTACCAACATAGTAAGGGTTACCCAAACATACCCATGCATTAAACTAAAGGAAAAATTCACAGAAATTCTGTTATTACTTGCTTCCAATATAAGACGTCACCATAACTTCATGTGACGTTTGTTTACTATGCGGTTAGTAATGTTCTAATCAATATTCACTCTATGTTAATGTAAGCACATTTAATCACGGTTTTACCAACACAGTAAGGGCTACCCATGCATACCCATGCATTAAACTAAAGAAAAAATTATCAGAAATTCTGTAATTGCTTGCTTCCAATTTAAGACGTCACCATGACTTCATGTGGCGTTTGTTTACTACGCGGATAGTAAATGTTTAAATCACTAGTCACTCTGTGCTAATATAAGGAGAGTTAATCACGGTTTTACCGACATAGTAAGGGCTACCCATGCATACCTATGTATTAAATTAAAGAAAAAATTCACAGAAATTGTGTAATTGCTTGCTTCCAATATAAGACGTCACCATGGCTTCATCTGACGTTTGTTCATTATGCAGATACTAATGATTTAATCAATAGTCACTCTATGTTAATTTAAGCACAGTTAATCACGGGTTTACCAACATACTAAGGGTTACCCATGCATACCCAAGCATTAAACTAAAGAAAAAATTATCAGAAATTGTGTAATTACTTGCTTCCAATATAAGACGTCACCATGACTTCATGTGACGTTTGTTTACTGCGCGGATAGTAAAGTTTTGATCAATAGTCACTCTATGTTAATATAAGCACAGTTAATCACGGTTTAACCAACATAGTAAGGGTTACGTATGCATACCCATGCATCAAACTAAAGGAAAAATTATCAAAAATTGTGTAATTCCTTGCTTCAAATATAAGACGTCACCATGACGTCATGTGACGGATGTAATTACTTGCTTCCATTATAAGACGTCATCATGACGACAGAAATTGTGTAATTCCTTCCTTCCAATATAAGACGTCACCATGACTTCATGTGACGTTTATTTAGTATGCGGTTAGTAATGTTTTAATCAATAGACACTCTATGTTAATATAAGCACAGTCAATCACGGTTTTACCAACATAGTAAGGGTTACCCATGCATACTCATGCATAAAACTAAAAGGAAAAATTAACAGAAATTATGTAATAACTTGCTTCCAATATAAGACGTCACCATGACTTCATGTGACGTTTGTTTACTACGTTGACAGTAATGTTTTAATCAATAGTCACTCTTAGTTAATATAAGCATAGTTAATCAAGGTTTTACCAACATTGTAAGGGTTACCCATGCATACCCATGCATTAAACTAAAGGAAAAATTAACAGAAATTATCTAATTACTTGCTTCTAATATAAGACGTCACCATGACTTCATGTGACGTTTGTTTACTACGGAGATAGTAATGTTTTAATCAATAGTCACTCTATGTTAATTTAAGCACAGTTAATCACGGTTTTACCAACATAATAAGGATTACCCATGCATACCCATGCATTAAACTAAAGGAAAAATTCACAGAAATTGTGTATTTATTTTCTTCCAATATAAGACGTCACCATGACGTCATGTGACGTTTGTTTACTACGCTGATAGTAATGTTTTGATCATTCACTCTCTGTTAATTTAAGCACAGTTAATCAAGGTTTTACCAACATAGTAAGGGTTACCCATGCATACCCATGTATTAAACTACAGGAAAAATTCACAGAAATTCTGTAATTGCTTGCTTCCAATATAAGACGTCACCATGACTTCATGTGGCGTTTCTTTACTACGCGGATAGTAATGTTTAGATCACTAGTCACTCTGTGTTAATATAAGCACAATTTATCACAGTTTTACCAACATAGTAAGGGTTACCCATGCATACCCATGCATTAAACTAAAGGAAAAATTATCAGAAATTGTGTAATTGCTTCCTTCCAATATAAGACGTCACCATGGCTTTATGTGACGTTTGTTTACTATGCAGATAGAAATGTTTTGATCAATAGTCACTCTATTTTAATATAAGCACAGTTAATCACGGTTTTACCAACATAGCAAGGGTTACCCATGCATACCCATGCATTTAACTAAAGAAAAAATTATCACAAATTGTGTCATTCCTTGCTTCCAATATAAGACGTCACCATGACTTCATGTGGCGTTTGTTTACTACGCGGATAGTAATGTTTTGATCACTAGTCACTCTATGTTAATATAAGCACAATTAATCAAGGTTTTACCAGATAGTAAGGGTTACCCATGCATACCCATGTATTAAACTAAAGGAAAAATTCACAGAAATTGTGTAACTGCTTGCTTCCAATATACGACGTCACCATGGCTTTATGTGACGTTTGTTTACTATGCAGATAGAAATGTTTTGATCAATAGTCACTCTATGTTAATATAAGCACAGTTAATCACGGTTTTACCAACATAGTAAGGGTTACCCATGCATACCCATGCATTAAACTAATTAAAGGAAAAATTCACAGAAATTGTGTAATTACTTTCTTCCAATATAAGACGTCACCATGACGTCATGTGACGTTTGTTTACTACGCTGATAGTAATGTTTTGATCATTAGTCACTCTATGTTAATTTAAGCACAGTTAATCACGGTTTTACCAACATAGTAAGGGTTACCCATGCATACCCATGCATTAAACTAAAGGAAAAATTCATAGAAATTGTGTAATTACTTGCTTCCAATATAAGACGTCACCATGACGTCATGTGACGTTTGTTTACTACGCTGATAGTAATGTTTTGATCATTCATTCTATGTTAGTTTAAGCACAGTTAATCAAAGTTTTACCAACATAGTAAGGGTTACCCATGCATACCCATGCATTAAACTAAAGGAAAAATTCACAGAAGCTCTGTAATTGCTTGCTTCCATTATAAGACGTCACCATGACTTCATGTGGCGTTTCTTTACTACGCGGATAGTAATGTTTAGATCACTAGTCACTCTGTGTTAATATAAGCACATTTAATCACGGTTTTACCAACATAGTAAGGGTTACCAATGCATACCCGTGTATTAAAGTAAAGGAAAAATTCACAGAAATTGTGTAATTGCTTGCTTCCAATATAAGACGTCACCATGACTTCATGTGACGTTTGTTTACTACGCGGATAGTGATGTTTTAATCAATAGTCACTCTATGTTAATGTAAGCACATTTAATCACGGTTTTACCAACACAGTAAGGGCTACCCATGCATACCCATGTATTAAACTAAAGGAAAAATTCACAGAAATTCTGTAATTGCTTGCTTCCAATTTAAGACGTCACCATGACTTTATGTGGCGTTTGCTTACTACGCGGATAATAAATGTTTAGATCACTAGTCACTCTGTGTTAATATAAGGAGAGTTAATCACGGTTTTACCGACATAGTAAGGGTTACCCATGCATACCTATGTATTAAATTAAAGAAAAAATTCACAGAAATTGTGTAATTGCTTGCTTCCAATATAAGACGTCACCATGGCTTCATCTGACGTTTGTTCATTATGCAGATAGTAATGATTTAATCAATAGTCACTCTATGTTAATTTAAGCAGAGTTAATCACGGGTTTGCCAACATACTAAGGGTTACCCATGCATACCCAAGCATTAAACTAAAGAAAAAATTATCAGAAATTGTGTAATTACTTGCTTCCAATATAAGACGTCACCATGACTTCATGTGACGTTTGTTTACTGCGCGGATAGTAAAGTTTTGATCAATAGTCACTTTATGTTAATATAAGCACAGTTAATCAAGGTTTTACCAACATAGTAAGGGTTTCCTATGCATACCCATGCATCAAACTAAAGGAAAAATTATCAGAAATTGTGTAATTCCTTGCTTCAAATATAAGACGTCACCATGACGTCATGTGACGGATGTAATTACTTGCTTCCAATATAAGACGTCATCATGACGACAGAAATTGTGTAATTGCTTGCTTCCAATATAAGACGTCACCATGACTTCATGTGACGTTTGTTTAGTACGCGGATAGTGATGTTTTAATCAATAGTCACTCTGTGTTAATATAAGCACATTTAATCACGGTTTTACCAACATAGTAAGGGTTACCCATGCATACCCATGCATTAAACTAAAGGAAAAATTATTAGAAATTGTTGTGGACGAAACTTTCACGTTTTCAGGCTAAAAAATGATTGGAAAGTTTAGATGTAGCCCTGGATTAGCCTAATCATGCTTTGAAAAACTGGGCCCAGAACATTATTTTCTTTTACTAAGGCTTGCACTAAAAAGCTTGGTATTTATTGTAATTGACAGGTCTTTTGTACTAGTGAAGCATGTTAGTACTGATGTGGAAAACGGTTTATACCCAGTAGTGTGAACAGTATGTTGGTTGTGATTGTCTGGGTTAGAGTAGTCTCTAAAATGACTCCAAAGATAACTTCCACTCAGGGAGTTGAAACGTCAGTCACCAACAACAGTCTTCCTGGAGACTACTTTAACCCGAACAATGACAGCCAACATACTATACATAATTGTATAGTACTGTACTAGGTAGGTATGGTCACGGATTAGTACTGTGAATCTCATGTAGTGTCATCTTTTGGTCTACAAACTGGCCACTACACATGATCATGAATACATGCGACCTGTCAGTGCAGAATATCTAGGCCTCACCTTCTGTAGCATTTTACTTCCATACACTTTTGTATGCTTTTCCCAAGTTCCAAATTTTCTGAAAATAAAAATAAACAAACAACAGCAACAACAGACAAAAAAGACAAAACATTAATTTTAACAACAAACAAATGACATGTTTATAATTAAAGTACCCCTTCATTAAAAGAAAAGAAAAATGGAAGAAACAAGTACAACACAACTTGGAAATATGTTCTTGACACCACTTCCGTTGGTCAGCATTCATTGCCACTAAACATAACTCACTCTAACTTAAGGTAAAATTTCATCTTGTGCACAAGCCCCATTTTTCTTGAATGTGCACAATGTATGTTATAAAAAATGCATCAAAATAGCATATACTTGAGTATCAAGTTATTGTTGCCTTTTGGTTGAGACTTGGTGTTTTGCACTTCATACAAAATCTTCACTTCAATGCACAGTTTTTGCAATGACTGCTGACCAAAAAACTAGGTGATTACATGGCTGAAAAACATATTTCCAGTGTCAATGAGTGTTGGTTCCACAAAACACTCCAGCTGTCTGTGCTTGTGGCTCTAGACCAGTTCTTTAGAATTCAGTTCTTTACTTACTTCCCTCCTACATCCTTCAGTTTCCTTGCAAACTCTTGTGAAGCTGAGGAAATATCTCCACAAAAATCTTACTAGAATAAAAAATTTCAGGATAAATCAACTCAAGAGATTTTAGTACAAAGTGACACTCAAATGAACTTCAGATCAGTGGCCACAATATTTCACAGGAGATCTCTCCTGTGAAACCTTAATAATAATAAAACTAATTAAAATAAACTAAACCTTCTCATGTCACCAAGAGAACCTTCTGACTTTGCAAGTGCCAACCAATGCATGTAATAATATAGTTGTAGTCTTTGATCATTTTTGTACTGGGATTTTCAGAGTGCATACGATTTTATGAAATACTGGTTCTGTATAAACAACTGGTATTGCTATCAGTACAGTGATATTGATAATGATAATTTATTTGCCCTATTGAAGATATTTTCACAATAGTGTTTCTATTATACAGTTGATAAATAGGAGCAGGAGCTCTCAGGAAACCCTGTTGGGCTTTTCGAGGAGAGCCCCTGTTTACAGTTGTGATAATATACGGTATTGCTAATATTTCTTAGTTATATATATGAAGACAACTTGTGGAACTTTGACAAGAAAATTTTGTCAGTTTGATTAATTTCTTTTTTGTGGGTTTTAAAACTATCATTTTCAAAAAAGTGTTCCAAAAATTGGGTTGCACATTATACACAAACAAGACAGGCCCGTGGCCAGTGCGCTTGTGACGTCATTAGTACAATGAATAGAGACACGCGGGGTCCCGGGAGAGGAACTTTTGTCGTGCGTTTATATGCAAAAGATATTATAGCCGAGTCAGTTTTTGCACATGACGGATCCAAGAGCTCCCTTTATTTTTCTTGCCCTCTTTTCTTCTAATTTCGGTCAAACAGATATTCACGAAAAAGTGTATTATAATAATTGAGAGAAAACAATTATCGAAGGCCCCGTAGGAATATTCTTCGTTTGCAACAACCCAGTTTTCATTGCTTTCCGATGCACGTGACAGTACTTGTGTGACGCTTGCTATACAACCTGGCAACCTTTCAAGCTGGCATGTTTTGTGGAGGAACTGTGTTGTCATTTTGTAATGGGATTGACTGGGGAATACCCGACATCTTAAGTAGCTGTAAGACAGCGTAATAGCCTTATCTCATCTTCCCAGCGTGTGTATCATGTTCAAGTAGCTGTAATTGAAAGCTTTCAGACTTATCTCTGTAGCACATTAAAACATGACACTTCCCATGATGAAATTACTTCGTATGAAAAAGCCATCTCAGACGTTACTCATCCTACATGTACAAGTCTGATCACTAATATGTTCAAGACTGCTATGTATTAAGCTTTAACGCAAAATTCTGGGTCGATACGAAATTAATCTCTATCGGAAGCTGCAGACGTTTGAATACCGTGACAACAAAGGCGTGCATCACGGGCTTGTGGAGCGAACATTACGGCTCGGATAGTCGGATATCAACCTTGAGCTTTTGAAGACTTCGAGGTATTCAGTGACAAATATTCTCCATGTAATCGCCTGCCGGTCCTTCCTGCTTTTGTTAAAGCGGCGTGAGTGAAAGCTAAGTAGCTGATGATTCGGGATTCCCCGTTCTATGATATTATGCTCGTGACATTTCATTGACAGATCTTGTATCTTAATCTCGCGTGATATTTGCCTCAAACCTATTAGTAATTCAATATCCTCAGACAATAAACAAAAAACCTTTACTGCACGCAAAACGAAGTTAAACGCCGACTGTTCGTATGCGCCGCGCGTTACATAAAGC
This sequence comes from Plumapathes pennacea, assembly GCA_964036295.1. Classification (NCBI taxonomy): domain Eukaryota; kingdom Metazoa; phylum Cnidaria; class Anthozoa; order Antipatharia; family Myriopathidae; genus Plumapathes; species Plumapathes pennacea. The sequence goes on along the minus strand of OZ038464.1, from coordinate 11,537,242 downwards.
CGCAGAGTTTCCGACAAAGGGAGATGCTCTGCCCGCAGGGAAAAGTTCAAGTTCTATCAAGTTTCGACACGTCTTCTACTACTTATTCGATGTTCTTTCACACAAATATTGCTCAGAACACCGATACATTGGTTGAAGCGGTATCTATAATCGAGCATTTGCAAAACACAACCCTTCGTACTTTACGGGGGTCCCGCTGGTAACACATCAAGCATTTGTGTACGGCTATTTTCAAGTCTTCCGACGCTTAAAAACAATGCAAGCCAAAATCGCTCTTAAAGTATGGCTTCCGTGCAGACAGAAAGCCAACCGATGATCGTTTTGTTTGGATCAACAACTGAAGGACCGGAATTTTTTTCTATATCCCTTGACAGAGAAAACCCATTGTACTTGGTTCTGTGATTTTGATCTCTGAGTACGTCTGATCTTGCAATGCCTGTTTTTTTAACACATTTTAAAATACAAAAAGAATACAAAGTACCTTCAAGTTCACCCTCATACTAAACAGTTCCATATAATCCGCTATCAAGCGCTTGTCAAGAATCGCCGTCTTTACACAGGTTCTCGTCTTTGTATGTCGAGCGGCTTCGTTCAGCTTGTTCCTTCAAGTTCTCAAGGTTCTGGATGTCAAATTCTTCGTACATTTCTGTACAGTTGTGCATAGTTATGCAGTTCATTGATAAGTTCATTGCATTTGCTTTCATGGCTTTCAATATGGCTTTTGAGGCTGAACGGACCGACCCAAGCCAAAACCGCTCAATGAAATTTAGTATGGGTCTACCGCAGCCGGCGTATGCGTTTGTAAGTAAGATGAGCGGTCCATAAAATACTCCACAGAGCCAACTAAGGCAAGCAACTTGCTGTCTTCAAAATGGCGAAACTGTTCGCCCGCCAAGTCACTTGATCACAGCGTCATCACAAATCACATGATAATATGAACCAATCATCGCATGCAGATCTCTAACCCAGAAAAATAAAAAAAAAATAAAAAATCGTTCCATTTTAAAGCTTGTGACGTCACAAGCAATAAATACATGGTAGATGGAATTGATTGATGCATAAATCATGCATGGAATGTCTCATACCCTGAAAAGTTTGTTTGTTCTTTGCCAGTCCAGTTCCCTTATACAGTTTTTTGTTCTGCATATGTGGAGCCTTAGATCCAGATTCATTCTCTGGCCCACTGTCACTACTACTCCCATGATCTGTTAAATGACAAAGATATATCTGATTAGGTGGCAACTCTTAGTAGCCATAATATGGCTTATTATATTCTATGTATGTTTGCAATTTTTGAGAAAGTTGTTTCTCAAAAAGTGCTTAACTCCAAACGTTATAAAATTTTAATCGCTGAATAATATGCAATGACCAACGAAAGCTACAATTCAGTAGAATGCTGTTCCCTTGGAGGGATGGTCAAATACAACGTATAATTTACTGGCATGTACATTGAATGACATGGAGGAATGATCAAATGGAATTACACAGTAATATATGAACAAATAATACTTTGTACGATCAAATGGCATGCAGTTTATGATCTAGTTACACTTTTGTGCTGAATGCACCTCCATTAATGCTAATTAAGCAAACATGTACACAAAGATATGCATGCAAGGAATGGCACAATAGGATGTATACTCAAGGATTTAGTAATTTAGTGATTTATTGACTGGGAAACTGATAAAAGTGGGCCAATTACCCAAAGTATGCACTCCTACTGTAAACTATTGTGTAATTGTTGTTTCATCCTATAAGCAGACATTATTTTAATCTCAACTCTCTTTGTTAGCAGTACCATAAATATGTGTACCCCCTACTGTATGTAAGCAAGCCTGCCCCCCATGTAAGCAAGCCAAGTCGATCCAACTCAACCCATGTTTCCGAGTTGGGTATCATTTCGCCCCCCACTTGGTTTGAACTCCAGTATCACCCCAGGCAACCCTAGTTTTTTCCTGATTGGCCACCCTTGTACCAACTTTTGTTTTGACAATCCAATGGTTTTCTTGTGACTTGGCTCAACTTGGGAGTACTGTTTGGCCACCCGCACACAAATTCCGATTTTGCAAACTTGGATTGAGTCAGGTTGACTTGGCATGCCTTCTAGTATTAACCTTTTCACTCCCAAGCTCAAAATGCAGATTTTTCCAGCTTTTGAAAGAGAAAGGATTTGAGTGATGTAGTGAGAATCAATAGCTGAATCAGTGTGTGAATACAGTTAAGTGGCAAATTCCCCATATTCTGTAGTTATATAATCTTTGGTGTGAGATTGAACGAGAATATAGGAGTTCAAAACACTTGGGAGTGAAAGGGTTAAATGATAATGTGTTGTATTTTATTTTTATTGTGGCACACGAAATGATACCACATGCCAATCTCCCTGGGGGGGGAGGTACTCCCATATATTTCCTATATAGGGATGTTCCGCCCAATAGGGTATCATTTTCATGGTCTTCTGTCTTAAACAGGGTATCAAATTTTACAGTTTCGTATCTTAAACAGGGTTATTTTCCGAAGATTTTTTCCTCTTCCCCTCCCCCCTCAACCACATTTTTGCTCTCGCCATTTTCGCGCAATTTCTTCGTATGCTCCAGTGGAAACGCATGCAACGCAGGCTAACTTATCTAAACTTAGTCTTGAACAGGGTATCAAATTAGAGCACTTTGTCTTAGACAGGGTAGCAAAATTTCCATTTTTGTGTCTTGAATAGGGTCAGGGTTTTATAGAGTCGGCGGAACCCCCCTACCCAAATTCCCTATCTCTGCATATCTCATAATATGAAAAGATCGACTGCACTGAATACCTTCATCTTTCGTCTTTTTTTTTTTTTTTTTCTTTCTTTCCCGTCTGTACAATACCACCACTGACAAAGTTCAACGGTTTCGAATAATCTTTCGTCTTCCGCCCAACAAAGCTGTCCTCGTCATCCGAATCCTTTTCGGCCCACATTCCATATATCGCTTGTTCTTTCGTCATCCTCCGTTTTCTGTAGCCCAAACCCATTCCAAATCCTTGCATCAGGTCATAGTCTGTGATCCCAAACTCTTCCACCTCTTGTTCATCTTCCATCTTGAATTTAAATTACTACCTTCTGCAAAAATACCAGAAAGTGAAGTTCTCCTTCCCAGTGCAGACTATAGTGTGCTACTGAGTTCACCACATCAGTCATACAGCATTTAATTTGCCTTTAAAACAGTGTAGCCAGACCGCAACACACACGAATCTTTATCCGCCATATTGGATATATCTCGCTCCAGGCTCTGCTCTGTCAGGTACGACCGTTTAACATTTTGCCCCAGACTCTTTTGCGGGGGCATGGCGCAGGATTTTTTTTATTTTGGCTGCCACTTCTTTAGCCTGAGACGGGGGCACTGGGTCAACTTTTGTATCTGTCTAAAAGGATCCTAAAGAGTGTTAATTTTTATTGAAAAATATTATCTTTTGGGTAGCGGGAATTGGTTTATGGTATGCCATTGTGCCAATGCCCGCCTCCCCCTCCCCCCTGTGATAGCTGCTGATAAGTGCATAATAACAGCATCGAAATTGACATTTTTTTTGTGTGCACACATTTGACAAACTAACTACATGAAAATATTTACGAAGTGTCTCTATTAGAATTATTTGAATGGCTTGCATTATGTTGTAATGTTTATTATGCATTACAAAAAATAATGACCATCTGGCCATGATCTGGGGAAAATTAAATAATTGCCCCCCTTTGAATAAAATCTACAATGCCCCACACCCCTCCCTGCCCTAAATTTGAAATAAGCCCCTGGGGCGCTTATTCCAGGATTTGCGGTAACTTTATTCCATGCAGTTTCCCAAGCATAAGTACTCTAACATTAATTTAATGGTTGTAAATGGTTGCCTGCATCATCTGTTATATTATATAATATTCTATTGCACCTTTTCACATCAAACTGGACTGATGAGTGACAGTTTATGTATGTATGTGAATGTACATAACTATATGTAAATGCATTAACAGCGTTTCATTGATAGGGTTAACGTTATGGGGACACAGAGAAACAACTGCAATAACTGGTGTTAGATTGATTTATAAAACAACTATAATACTATACTTGCTTTCCAATTGGCTTAACAACTGAGTAAGATGAGAGTATATATTTACATACTGACGTACTTATATTTGATGCATTTTATTGACTAATAATTACAATTAAAAACATTTCTTGTTCCATAAAAGAAAATAACACATTCCTGTGTAATATAGCCTCATCTAAACATGCAGGAAGTTGGGAGAACAAAAGAGTAGGGTAAGGAAACCACGAGACTGCTGTACTTCTTAATAATAACAAGACAGGCCCGTGGCCAGTGCGCTTGTGACGTCATTAGTACAATGAATAGAGACACGCGGGGTCCCGGGAGAGGAACTTTTGTCGTGCGTTTATATGCAAAAGATATTATAGCCGAGTCAGTTTTTGCACATGACGGATCCAAGAGCTCCCTTTATTTTTCTTGCCCTCTTTTCTTCTAATTTCGGTCAAACAGATATTCACGAAAAAGTGTATTATAATAATTGAAAGAAAACAATTATCGAAGGCCCCGTAGGAATATTCTTCGTTTGCAACAACCCAGTTTTCATTGCTTTCCGATGCACGTGACAGTACTTGTGTGACGCTTGCTATACAACCTGGCAACCTTGTTGAGTGAATTTTCAAGCTGACATGTTTTTGGAGGAACTGTGTTGTCATTTTGTAATGGGATTGACTGGGGAATACCCGACATCTTAAGTAGCTGTAAGACAGCGTAATAGCCTTATCTCATCTTCCCAGCGTGTGCATCATGTTCAAGTAGCTGTAATTGAAAGCTTTCAGACTTAACTCTGTAGCACATTAAAACATGACACTTCCCATGATGAAATTACTTCGTATGAAAAAGCCATCTCAGACGTTACTCATCCTACATGTACAAGTCTGATTACTAATATGTTCAAAACTGCTATGCATTAAGCTTTAATGCAAAATTCTGGGTCGATACGAAATTAATCTCTATCGGAAGCTGCAGACGTTTGAATACCGTGACAACAAAGGCGTGCATCACGGGCTTGTGGAGCGAACATTACGGCTCTGATAGTCGGATATCAACCTTGAGCTTTTGAAGACTTCGAGGTATTCAGTGACAAATATTCTCGATGTAATCGCCTGCCGGTCTTTCCTGCTTTTGTTAAAGCGGCATGAGTGAAAGCTAATTAGCTGATGATTCGGGATTCCCCGTTCTATGATATTATGCTCGTGACATTTCATTGACAGATCTTGTATCTTAATCTCGCGTGATATTTGCCTCAAACCTATTAGTAATTCAATATCCTCAGACAATAAACAAAGAACCTTTACTGCACGCAAAACGAAGTTAAACGCCGACTGTTCGTATACGCCGCGCGTTACACAAAGCCGCAGAGTTTCCGACAAAGGGAGACGCTCTGCCCGCAGGGAAAAGTTCAAGTTCTATCAAGTTTCGACTCGTCTTCTACTACTTATTCGATGTTCTTTCACACAAATATTGCTCAGAACACAGATACATTGGTTGAAGCGGTATCTATAATCGAGCATTTGCAAAACACAACCCTTCGTACTTTACGGGGGTCCCGCTGGTAACACATCAAGCATTTGTGTACGGCTATTTTCAAGTCTTCCGACGCTTAAAAACAATGCAAGCCAAAATCGCTCTTAAAGTATGGCTTCCGTGCATCCAGAAAGCCAACCGATGATCGTTTTGTTTGGATCAACAACTGAAGGACCGGAATTTTTTTCTATATCCCTTGACAGAGAAAACCCATTGTACTTGGTTCTGTGATTTTGATCTCTGAGTACGTCTGATCTTGCAATGCCTGTTTTTAACACATTTTAAAATACAAACGTATCTTTAAGCACCTCGGTTACTTTTGGCAATCTTCTTTTTGAGCTTCTAGCTTTCTCGCAGCGATGGTTTATTGATCCTAATTTTCTCTTTCCATTTCCATCTGTTGCTTTTTATTGTTTACATGTTGTTTACATGCACGTTCTCGGAACGCATTAGCATTGTGAAGTACGTAAGCTCGGGTATAACCATGGACTTTTGACGACTTTGGGACATTCTTTGAAATGTATTCTTGTATTAGTCGCCTGCTTTTTCTACTCTTGTTCAAAATGCGTGAAAGGTTATTCAAGGGTACGTGGCTTGGCTCACGACTTCGTCTTGCAGGACTTCGGTTTTCTTTCACATAAACATTTGTGGGAATACAATAAAACTGAGCGAAGCGAGATCTACCAACGGTCACTTTTTCCTCAGCCATTTCCCAATTTTCAAATAACAACGCCATCTGTTCCACTGATTGTTTGACCTTCATGGCACCGAGCCAAAATGTCGCAACAACAACATAAATGCACAGCAGAGTGAAATTTTGATCCCAAACAAAAGTCAGATTTTCTGACGCTTTACTTGTATCAGCAAGAATAATACAAAGTAAAAGAATACAAAGTACCTTCAAGTTCACCCTCATACTAAACAGTTCCATATAATCCGCTATCAAGCGCTTGTCAAGAATCGCCGTCTTTACACAGGTTCTCGTCTTTGTATGTCGAGCGGCTTCGTTCAGCTTGTTCCTTCAAGTTCTCAAGGTTCTGGATGTCAGATTCTTCGTACATTTCTGTACAGTTGTGCATAGTTATGCAGTTCATTGATAAGTTCATTGCATTTGCTTTCATGGCTTTCAATATGGCTTTTGAGGCTGAACGGACCGATCCAAGCCAAAACCGCTCAATGAAATTTAGTATGGGTCTACCGCAGCCGGCGTATGCGTTTGTAAGTAAGATGAGCGGTCCATAAAATAATCCACAGAGCCAACTAAGGCAAGCAACTTGCTCTCTTCAAAATGGCGAAACTGCTCGCCCGCCAAGTCACTTGATCACAACGTCATCACAAATCACATGATAATATGAACCAATCACCGCATGCAGATTTCTAACCCAGAAAAATAAAAAAAAATAAAAAATCGTTGCATTTTAAAGCTTGTGACGTCACAAGCAATAATCACAATTATTGCTACTTCATTTGCACTTAAAATGGTCCCAGCAGTTTAATAGACCAGCTACATTTGTGGGGTATCAAAATGCCGTGAACTGCATTAACTTCTAACAGTTTACTAATTGCTACCAAAATCAGAATTTACTAAATACTGGGTGGTCTGCTATCAGTTGGTAAATAAATAAACACAGCCAACTCTCTCAAGTAGCAGCATCATCCAAGTAGCCAAAAAGCAGTTAGTAGCTGCAGTGGCTTTTTTGTAAAAGAGAGTGTAGCGAACCTTAGGTCACGCATATTTACGATCGCGTTACTAATTAAGTAATAGGTTATACGTAAGCTTCGCGCACGCGCTGTGAGATATTCGTGTAGTAACCATGTCGGAATGTACACCTGAGGAGTCTCAGGAAAGGCGTAGCTCGGACGTGCTCGGCCTAAATAATAGATGACTCATAGATTGTCAGCTGGTAGGTTGAGTTCTAACAGCCTAACGCTTTCACACGTTCGCTAACCTTTGTAACCAGTTGTGCCGCGGAAATGCTTTCTGACCCTAATCGTGTTGTGGCTTTGACCTTAATTAACTTGTTTACAAGTCAGGAAATGTGCTAGCCCATCCTAGCTTGTGTACGTGCTGCTAGCTAAGCTAAGAGCATATATAAATCGGTGATTTTAGTCCAATAAACGCATTCAGTTCAAGACTCAGTTGAAGTGCTTGTTTCGACTCGCGTAACGCCCGGCTCCCAAACTTCTGCGCTCCTCGCTTCGACACGACTTGGTTTCTCCCTCTCGGCCTACTTCCACTCGGTTCGTTACAAGAGGTACCTGTACTCTTAATTTTCACCTTGAATTGCACAATAAAAAAGTTGTCCAAAATAAGATAATCATCTCTATATAATAATACGCTAAGCAACCGCTGACCGCGGCTCATGTGTGTGTGTGTGTGTGTGTAACAAATTGATAATTTCGATTGGTGACGTAACAAATTAAACCGGTAATTAGATAATGTGTGATTTGAATTTCTGACGCAACATTAATGCTCGCGTACGATCGTTAGTCATAATTACTATACCATCAATTCGAACTGAATCACCGGGAAAAGCAAGCCAGAAATCTTCTCGACCGTAGCCTTTCCGAGGACGCGAATACTGAAGGTGAGAATTCCGTCTTAGTGTAGAAATAGAATTTCAGCTCTCAGGTGTCTGGATAAGGGGCTGATGCTGCCGCATGTTCGAAAAACGGGAAGATTTTGATGTCGGACGATCGGTGGTTCGACGAGTCGAGTATGATCAAGTGGTACATGCACTGCAGGGACGTTTGTACTTTGACGCGGTAAACTGCGTTTGAGATGCTCGAAATTGAATTCAAAAAGGAGAAAAGAAAGAAAAGAATTTCGAAAAACGGGGAGCGTTGATGTCGATCGATCGGCAATTCACCGAGTGGTACAGTCGAGTGGTTATGTACTACAGAGAGATTTTGATGTTAGGGTTAGAAAAAAGAAATCCAATCCCCGTATTTTACGGGGGTCCCGCTAGTCTCTATCTCTATATAATAATACGCTAAGCAACCGCTGACCGCGGCTCATGTGTGTGTGTGTGTGTGTAACAAATTGATATAATTTCGATTGGTGACGTAACAAATTAAACCGGTAATTAGATAATGCGTGATTTAAATTTCTGACGCAACAGTATTGCTCGCGTTCGATCGTTAGTCATAATTACTTTATCGTCCTTTGAATTTCTGACGCCACAGTAATGCTCGCGTACGATCGTTAGTCATAATTACTTTATCGTCAATTTGAACTGAATCGCCGGGAAAAGCAAGCCAGAAATCTTCTGGACCGTACCCTTTCAACCAAGCCCACGGGACGCGATTACTGAAGGTGAGAATCCCGTTTGACTTTAGAAAAAGAATTTCAGCTGTCACGTGTCTGGATGGCCGCATGTTTGAATCAAAGCAGCAAGGCAGCTGTAAGCTCGCGAATTTGTAAAATTTGCGGGAGTGGGTATTTAATAGAACTGGCTCAAGGCCACATCGTAAAAATTGCTCAATTTTAGGTATGTGGAAGTTCGCATCCGTTTCCGCGGGCCTCCACTTTTGCTGAACCGTGTATTCGATTTAGTCTCAGTTTTGAAAACCCTTATTTACGAGGCGGCAGAGGGTGAAAATTATAAAACTTAGACGCTCGAAATGGGAGAATTTAAAATTCTTCACCGAGTCCAAATCTTTGAACCGGAAGGAGACCTTTCGGAGTCGCACTGAAAAAAGTCTATCCGTGGCTTCATTACTCATGTCATGCACAGCTTATGTTCAACATCTACATATTCATCAGAGGCCATGATACTCCAGCCTGGGCTGCATTCAAGCTAAATACGTGCTTAAAGAAAACACGCCTTTCTTCTTTTGGCTGAGTTTCAAGTCTAATAAGTTTAAATGAAATCTGATAACTTGTTGACATTACTTGCGGTTTTGGTCAAATTCATTTTCGAATTCTTCTTCTCTCGGTTCTCTACAGCATTTTTCATTGTTGGCGAAAACTATGCGAAGCAAAGCAAATATAATCAAACGATAGAAATATTTCGACAAGCTGAAGTCACTCGATCGCGATCAGGGCTGTCAGTGGTCACGGGTCTTTGAACTTTGACTTACGCTTGTCAAACCGAGAATTTACCAAAACCTCTGTGATAATGGTTCTGAAGTGCAACAGATCTACTGGCAATTCAGGAATACAATGATAACAATCAAAATAACTCCATAACTCTTCGTTTCTTCATGCGTATTCGCTGATGCTCAAACTTCAAAGGCAATTGTTGACACAGCATGACGGACTGACTGACTGACGCAGTCTTAACTGCAATAAGATGGAATGCTTAAAAATGCCACCGCAAAAACTACTTCGACGATCGCGTTCTCGATTTTGTTGCGTTTCGGTAAGATCGATACTGCCAAAATTGGGAACAGAACGACTTCCATATTTGGAATCCATTGTTGACAGCACCGGGACACATTCCAATTGACTGGATCGCATGAAGCTTCGCTTTTCAGCACTTCGTGCTGAACGCGAGCTTAAAAACGGGGAGATTTTGATGTCGACCGATCGGTGGTTCGACGAGTCGAGTACGGTCGAGTGGTATACATGCACTACAGAAATTTGTACTTTGACGCGGTAAACTGCGTTCGAGATGCTTGAAATGGAATTCAAAACGGAAAAGAAAAACAGAAAAAATATTAGGAAAAAAGAAATCCGATCCCCGTATTTTACGGGGGTCCCGCTAGTCTCTATATAATAATACGCTAAGCAACCGCTGACCGCGGCTCATGTGTGAAAGTGAACAATTCGGCCCAAATTCTGCACATATCCGCTCCACTATTTACAACGTCAGCCGGAAGACACCAGAAAGGCCACGGTTATTCTGGACTGGTTACTTTTTGGCTGGTCAGCCAGTCTTGCCGAATTCTTTTTGCCAGGTTGCACTTCTTTATGCCTGCTTTACCCTTTGACTCGACCATATGACGGCTTTTCTTGCCGGCCTCTTTCCATCGACCAAGGGCTCGACGACACGAAGCGCATAAATATCCTTGCTCTTCCAAGGAAACTCGAAACATTAAACCAACGAGAAGAGGACCGGCAACCGCAAACTTTACATTTTTTAGAAACCATTTATGACAGAGTGGCAATTTAAATTGGCCGGTGTTTACACTGCGGCCCGCGCGGATGGCGGCGTCGAATGGCGTCATATCCTTTCGCCAGTCTCTAGCATGCAGCAAGATTGGGGAGGTATGGGAATGAAATGCGCGCGCGCACGCTGTAATGATCAATGAACGCTGACGCACTGGGGTCAATAAGTTGGCGGTGAAAACGCTCGTGACGCGTCAAAAATAACTGAACGGAAAAAAATAACGGATTCACCAGGTTTTGACAGTAGTAACAGCGATGTGACAAGCAAAATGATAGGAGGGTATATTTTATATTTACGGGAGCTTGCTGGATTCGGGGCGCTGGTGTTGCTGGGATACTTTGCGTACAAACGGTACAGTCAATCAGAAAAAGGCCAGGTCAGTATGAGCAAAAGAGAACCACTAAGACATCGTCTTAAAAAAATCTTTGCGATCAATGGAATTAGAAGCATTCAAGCCCTAGCCAAACCTATGGAAAAACGTATTCGCCAGTCGACCCAAATCCCTCCCCAAATCAAGTCAAACTTGCGAAACCAGAACCGAATGCGTACGGATTGGCAATGGGTGGGCCAAACGGACTCGCAAGCTCAACTTGAGTTGGGTGGCGAAACCTGCGTTGACTGGCATGTAATTTCTTAGCTCGACCAAAGTCAACTCAATTCAATCCAAGTGGCTGCCCAAACAATACGCAAGTGCAACTTTCCCGTACTGTTTGGCGATCTTAGCATTAAGCCATACAAGGGCCTGTTGCGCAGGCTACATTAAGCCCTGGCCAAACGGACTCACAAGTTGACGCAAGTCAGCAGACTTGCGATGAGTAGGCAAACAGTAAAAACACGTGCTACTCGACTTGAGTCAATCCAAGTCGATGGCAAACGAAACACAAGTCGAAAACTTGTGTCGCCTTGCGAGACCGTTTGGGCAGGGCTTTAAGGTGGTGTTACACTGGTCGATTTGCAACGCCGATTTGCTCTAAATTCACGCAACCGTGTTGCAATTTTTTGAATCGCTTTCAAAAACTGCAACGCGCCCGATTTTTAGCGCAACATCGTATCGCTGCAAATCGACCAGTGTAACACCACCTTTAGATAGCCTACTCGAATGAAAACTGATTGTATTCTAATTCTCTTGGTTGGGAGAATCGCTATGTTCAAGAGTTTCTTGACCCTTTCACTTAAGCTCAAAATGAAGATTCTCTCAACCTTTTAAGAAGAACATGTACGAGTGATGTAGTGAGAACTGATAGTTTAATCAACTTTCATCTAAGCAAGCTATCAAAAGTCGCTCTGCTGTATGCGCTGCATGGCCCTGGCGAGAAACTGAAGGAGAAATTTTGAAGTTGATCGCTCCTGGGACTGCAGTTCCGCAATTACAAAAAAAAAAAAAAAATGGAAACGTAGCTTTACGTATTAAGTCACAACTCATCCCCAGCCCCAAACAGAGGAGACTCAAGTAGTCATTGCTGGTGAGACCGCTGCTCCAGGAAACGTGGGCGTTGGGTGCGAGACGACCAGAAGACGGGCATGCGCAACTAAAATAACGGCAAATGAATGCGAGATGAATCAGTCGTACAATGATGTCAATCAAACCGACAAGGGAAGAAAGGAATCGTGGAACATCCGCTCTCCGTGCGCGGTAAATGGCGGGAACAAAGCCGTGTCTGCTGTCGGGTACTCGAGCGACAGCGACGCCGACGAGGGCGAAAGACTACTGGCGCCCGATACCTCTCCGACGGGACCCGAGCCCCCAAAAAGTGTTTTCGCACGATTCATGTCCCGGATATACCCGGGCGATATTAGTAGACAACAGTAGACCAGTTCTGTAATATCAACCTTCAGTTGTCTTCGCGTAAGAAAAAAAATGTCACAAACCGCAGTAAACTATCAGTATGTTCTTAATGGCGCACAAAGGTTGCGTGGAAAACTGAGGAAACTCCTACTGTTTCTGATTAGGCCTTGACGTAATGCATCAAACTGGTGTTAAATAAATGTATTCACTACTCTTACTCTAACAAAGAAGAACTTAGTCCTAGTTTCCTGTGATGGCCAGTGTTCTCCGGATTTTGAGTATCGAGGAGTTGCATCGATTTTATCAATCCTCATAGACCTGAGCAAAACAGCCGACCTTTTAGAAAGTATAAATAACTCGAGCAATCTTCGTCAACAATGACATAAAGGGGTTCTTGGTAGTAATTCTCAAGACGAGTCACCCGTTTGGAGTACGTTTACTTACTATCGTCACTTCGATAAACATTGCAGTTCTTCAGTTTGTTTGGTGAGGTCACATGTGTCACGTGACTGGAACTGATGTGACATCACACGTGTCGCGTGACTGATCCCGATTTGATGTTGTACAAGTCACGTGATATCACCTTGCCTCATTTCGCCAGAATCATGAGGTTCTGCAGTGAGACTGGTTTCCAGCTGCCTTGCGACTGAACAAAAGCCACGCCACGGTCTATGTAGATGGTCGCCTTTCCTACAGAGTACAACGTCTTGCCTGCGTGACGTCGGTTTGGTATCGGCATGAAAAGGACATTGTTGTCTTCAGCCTGAGAACAAAGTCGGTATGTGGTCGGTAACGTGGTCGGCACGTGATTACAAGGTCGGTATGTAGTCGATATGTGGTCGGTAACCTGGTCGGCATGTGATTATGTGGCCGGTATATAGTCGGTATGTGCTCGGTAATATGGTCGGCATATGGTCGGTCTATAGCTATCGATAGTGGTTGCTTTGGTTTTGCGTTTGCGGCGCTTTTTGATTGGTTCATACAAGTTTGGTAGCATTCAGGTTTGGGGGTATTGTATTATGTTTAGGACAAATCTCCTCCTGTTCTTAAGATTTTACACTGTAAACTTTGCTGGAGGAGCCCGAGCAGTTGAAACAGGCCGAACAAATGATGTCAAACGAATACATGCTCGTCTCCTCGGATAAACTGGGAAATAGAAAACGAACAACCAACACAAAAAATACCTATATGGGAAGAACTAAGGGCTAACACGGTTTGAAAGCCAAAGAATAAAGTTGAATAGCAAAGGAACAACAAAGTGCACGTCTTGCTAAACGGTGTAGCAAAAACGGCTAAAACCTTAAACTGATAAAATTCTACATCAAAACGAGAACATTGGAAGTGCCAGTAACAACTTTCAGGCTTGCTTCGTGACTTTTAGAATGCAAGCTGGCTCACCGTTTTCTGTACGAGGTCTTTGAAATTGGATGGCACATTCTGTGCTGCAACACTTCTTGCGGCTTCCACCTGAGAACGGACACAAGAAACATTAAAATGGAAATGTACTTTGTGTGACAGTTTTAGAATAGTTCTGTGTCCTATTAGTTGGTTCTGCACCACTCTAACTCTACTGCAGTAAAATGATCATTTCTTCTGAAAATGTGCGACGCACCTTTTGTTTCTCAGCAGCTGCAACCGCCGCCTCCGCTTCTTTTCTATAAAAAAGTAAAGAATAATAACAATTTGCAACAACAAGAGGCATTTATTTCTTAACCCTTTCACTCCCAAGCTGAAATACAGATTCTCCCAGCCTTTTAAGAAGAAAACATATGAAAGATGTAGTGGAAATCTCTATATTAAAAAAGCTTTCTTTTGAGCATGCCTGCTATTAGAAGCCAAGTTCTCTTTAATGTATGATATATTTCTGGCGAGAAACTGCAGGAGAAAATTGAACTTAATCAGGTTATCAATCAAAGAATGTTTCAGAAAACACCAATATGTGAAAAACACTAAGAACGCGCGAAATCAAAAGAGTATGATTTAAAAAACACAATTCTAACGCGTGTCTTCTAACAAATGGAACGAGCGAAACAAGTAAACACCAAAAGACATGTCACAAGACAGCATTCGTCAGCGCTCGTCAACAAACCACCGAGTAAATTAATGATCATTTATTCAGAGTTGGTTTGATTCAGTATCATTCATTGAGTAAATCATTCGGACACTATACAAATGATCACTAAGATCGCACGTCAACAAACCACTATTAAAAGTGAATGACTCAAACTATTAACAAAAGATCATTAAGAACGCGCGTCATCAAAGCCATGAGTGAATGATTCAAACACTTAACAAATAATCACTAAGAACGTTCGTCAACAAACCACCGAGTAAACTGGTGATCATTTATTCGGAGTTCTTTGGATTCAGTATCATTCATTGAGTGAATCCTTCGAACACTATACAAATGATCACCAAGATCGCACGTCAACAAACCACTATTAAAAGTGACTGACTCAAACTATTAACAAATGATCATTAAGAACGCGTGTCATCAAAGCCATGAGTGAATGATTCAAACACTTAACAAATAACCACAAAAACGCGCGTCAAAAAAACCAATGAGTGAATGATTCAAACACTTAACAAATAATCAGTAAGAACGCGCGTCAACAAACGACTGACTCAATGATCCAAACACTTAACAAATAATCACTAAGAACGCGCGTCAACAAGCCACTGAGTGAATTATTCAAACACTTAACAAATGATCATTAAGAACGTGCATCAACAAGCCACTGAATGAATGATTCAAACACTTAACAAATAATCACTAAGAACGTACGTCAACAAATCACTGAGTGAATGATACAAACACTTAACAAATAATCACTAAGAACATGCGTCAACAAACCACTGAGTGAATGATTCAAACACTTAACAAATAATCACTAAGAACGTGCGTCAACTTTCCCTTCCGACAACATTGCGAGACAAGTTGAAAAGTACATGGCACACGGTGCAACAAGATCGCGCCACGTTACGAAAAGTAGGAGACTGTTCAATTTTTTCTGCAACTCGTCTCGCAATTTTTTTGTTGCAAGTTGCAAGGGGGGGGGAGGGGGGGGGTGTCGCACGCGCAATTTCTTGTGCAACGCGTTATTAAACTGTTTTGATGTCTGCGTACCTTCTCTCAGTGCTGGTTAGATAGGCGATATTTTCTCTGGCTCCGGGCTGTAGATATCCTCCTGGTGATGTTACGGCTTGATTCATCACATCCAGAGCTCGGTTGAACTGAGCTGAAATATCATCACATGCACCCCATGAAAGACCATTTTAAAAGTATGATTCTCTGAGCCGTGTATTCGCCCGGTCGGACGCTGACGTATTCCCCAAAAACAACATTGACACGGCGGATGGTTCTCGGTGTTGCAAAATGTCCTGAATCAGATCTTTGATTATTATTCACCAAATAAATGTGAACACAGCAGCTTTTTGGCGTTTGCCTTTGCCCACGATTAACAATACTGATGTTTGTATTTTCCCCAAATGGAGATCACGTGATCAATATAAGTACACAGCCAATCACAGATGCTGTAATAAACACTTTCAACAACTTGGAAGCCAAAGTAATTTGCGTTTGGAAGAAACCAAGTGCGAGAAAACGTCATCGCAATCAGGTTTTGCTGTTGTTTCTGATTGGCTGAGAATGCAGCCAAGGTTTTTTAGAACAATCCAAAGGCGCAGTAAACGCAAAACCAAACCAATCTCACGATTACTTCCGATAGGTACCCGGAAACGGCTCTGAAGCCTCGTTAACACGAGAGGAAAACTTGGCATGGCTCAAATTTCTCTTGAATATATAGAGTTTGCAAAACAAATTTTATGACATTTCTTCTTAAATGGTCACTTGGAAATAAAAGGAAGTAGTTAGCTTACCTTTTACAGTTGGATTGCTGAGTAGATCCTCTTCAAACATCGACTTCCAGCCGATATACCTGAAATTAGAACCAGAAGACATTTAACAATTATTCGCTGAAGTGGAGGTGAATAGCGGTGGATATTTACCTAGCCGTTTCGGTGAGGTAAATATCCACCGCTATTCACCAACACTGAGGCGAATAATTGTTTTAGTATACACCACACAAGTTTAATAGCCAACTCCCAAATAGCTATTTTATTTCCGACAAAAGTGGACAAAAACTGGGTTCGCGCGCCATTTTGTTTTACCGGAAGCCGCCGGGAGGTGAAAAGTACTTGATATTCCGAGATTGAGGAGCCAATCAGAGCGCGCAAAAAGCACTATTCACTTGTGTGGTGTATACTAATATTGTTTAACCCTTTCATTGCCAAGGGTGATCAACTTCGGTTTTCTCCAGCTTCAGTTTCTCACCAGAAATATATCATACGGTATGGAGAACTAGGCTTTTCATAAGCTTGCTCAGATGAAAACCGATAAAGCTATCAGTTTTGACTACAACGTTCATACATTTTCTGTTAAAAGGTTGGGAGAATCTGCATATTAAATTTGGAGCTAGTAAATCCGATTACATCACAAAACAAAGCGACCTAACTTGTTGTGTCCTAATAACTCAGAAATGTTTTGTAATCGCCTCCATAATCGTGGTGGTACTAACAACGCGGGGTACCTACCATTTCGTAACTTCGTCATAATTTGGATTACTGCTCAGCCATCCACGGAGGACCTAAAAAAAGGCAAATCGACCATCAATTAAAAACAACAGGATAGTGGATTGGAGAGCTAAGCCAAGGATCACGACGGCTAGCCTGAATCTCAGCTACACTCCAGTTCGTACCCAGGAGAGGGGCCTTCTTGACCACAGTCCTTTGCGCGCCCAAATCATTGATCCTCCATTGTTAGTGCCTCCGAAAGTCAAAAGATAATTAAGCAATCTATTTCCGTCCAATTCGTTTGAGAAGATTAGTTTCTTTTAGTCTAAAAGTTCTGCTTACCTATTTTGCTATTGATTTATTACATTTTTCTATGTTGGGAACCAAATTTTCCCTTTTACACGTTTCCAGATGTAAACAAAAACATTGAATGATTAACTTCATATTTCTCTTTTCAGTCTCCCACCAGAGATATGTCGTAAAGTATGGAGAATTTGGCATTTGATAACTTGCTTAAATGACAGCTGATAAAAACATAAATTCTCTTTTCGTTACTAATACATTTTCTTATTTTATGGTTGGGAGAATTTGTACTTTGAGTTTGGGGTTAAAGGGTTAAGTAATGTGGAGTTGAGACGTTTTATTTAAGAAATATATAACGCGTCACCGTGTAATATAGCCTCATCTAAACACGCGGGAAGTTGGGAGTAGCGTAAGGAAACTACGAGGCCGCCGAGTGGTTTCCGGCGCTACTCGTGTGTTCTCCCAACTTCCCAAGTGTTTAGATGAGGCTATATTACACGGGAACACGTTATATATTTCTTTTATAAAATAATTAGTCAAGTAAAGAACATCGCGTATCGCGTCAGCGTGTAATGTGTGAATACAACGGGAAAAGCCGGGTAACTTCTGTATTGTGGACAATACTAATCGATTCCTCGCGACATGAATAAACTTACCTGAATCCATCGGGGGAAGAAATGCTTGTCGAGAAGACTGACAAAATGCTGACGAGGAATAATGTCCTTCCAAGACATCACCCAATGAAAAGGATCTAATAGGAAAACAGAGTTTAATTTTCTTTCATTTTCATCAAAGAGAAAACTAATGATAATAACATTATTATAATGATTATAATATTAATATTAAGGTAAAAAAAAAACACTTTACAGTCTGATAAACTAGTGGCCCTCTATCTACAATAACCCTAAATTAAACGAAAAAGGAGAAGGAAAAAAAGGAGAAGAAATGCTCGAAGCTGAATATAGCGCCCACTTTCTGCCTTCTGAGAGGAGAAGAAGACAGAGAAGGAGAAGGAGAAGGAGAAGAAAATAATGGCCCAAGCTAAATATAGCCAAGACCACAATCTTCTAGAACAGGCAAGACAATTTCTCTGTATATATATCTCTTCCTTTCCACCGTCTGCCTTCTGACTAAAACCTCGCGTCTCACATGCACCGAACTTAATGCAAATGAGCAAAAACCATTGTTTGAGCTGATATGCACTAGGTTCGGTTACGTTTAAAGCGGGCCTTAGTGTCTCACAGTCCTTCTATGCAGGATTTAGTTATCTGGTGACCTACCTAGATGCTGCTGGTGTGGATTGATAACAAACTCGCCCAGACACTGGGACAGCTTGGGATAGATTGAGCGAAGAATGAAGGCGTCCATTGAACCTTTAGAGAAAACCTGTAAGAAAATGAACCAAGTTGACCATGAAAGCCAACCACAGCACAACAGCTGGAATAAACACTATTATAGGATAGCCTTCTTGACGTCCCTTTCGTTGGTCAGCGTTCGTCGTCATTACTGTGTAACTCGGTCTAACCCGAGGTAAATTTCACCTCGTGTGCAAGCCCCGTTTCTCTTGTGTACAGCATATGTTATACATAGAAAATGCACTAACTTATAGGCGAGTATCGAGTCCTAGCAATGTGTTTCTTGGCTAAGTCTTGACGTTTTACGAGCGTTACACTAAACTACAAAATCTGCAATCAAATCCAGTTTTTTGCAGCGACCGCTGACTCCAAAAAAGGTGACCTCGCGGTCAAAAATGTATTTTCGCGGTGTCTAGCTGGCCTGAAGTTAAATATCCCGGATGTCGGGCTAGCGAGTCTTTTTAGCGTTACACTCACATTACTCCAGGGCTGTAGGATCATTTTAGCGGACGGATCGGACGGGTGCCAGTTGGTGAGTGCAGATGCCAGTTTGTATCTTATAGGAGCGTACAGCGGTTCAAGACGCTGACCTGAAGGACAGGAAATATCAGAGTTACGTTCACGGTGTCAGTTGAAAAAAATCTTAACCATTTCTCTCCTAAGCTGAAAATGCAGATTCTCCCAACTTTCTATAAAGAAAATGTATGAGTGATGTGGTGAGAACTGATACTTTAATCAGCTTTCATCTTAGCAAACTATCAAAAGCCAAGTTCTCCATATTGTATGATATATTTCTGGTGAGAAACTGAAGGAGAAAATTATAGATGACCACTCAAGTTTGTACCTATGAGAGGAAGCCAGGGATGGATCCAAGCGTGGATAGGCACCGTGTCCGTCAGAGGATTCCATGAGTCCACATTCACCTGGAGATAAAACAACATAGTAACAAATATACCACAAACAAAAAAGGTTGTGTCTTGTTTTGAAAGTATGTTTTAATCCAACTGTGTTTATTTGCGGACCAAAACCCCATTTACAAGTGCTAAAAAATGTCACGGCACCCCCAAACGTTAGCACGGTACCATTGTTTTTTTCAGCACGACACCCCTAATACGGTGCAGTCCAAACTTTATTGACGTACTGGTGCTTGAATTTTAAGGGTGCCGAGGCTACCTTAATCTGGTTTCAGAGGTCCTTAAATTACTCCTTCATGAATTTCCGACAAGAACGACGGCGACAAAGCGAGCGGAAAGGACCTCTGGGCGCGCGAGGTAGCAACATCAGAGGTTCCCTCGCCACCGTTCGCCTTTGCCGCTCTTTGCCGAGCCTTCGCTGCCATTCATTGGCAAGCGAGGAACCTCTGGAACCAGAGTAAGGCTACCCAGGTACCGTGCTAACTTTTAAGGGTGTCGTGCCATTTTTTAGCGCGTGTAAATTGGTTTCAAAGTTCAGGATTAACCTTGACACACCTGTAAGCGAGGCAGAATCAACTGGTCTATGATGTTGTCCATGATCCAAGACGGTAGAACTGGTAACCAGTGCTCAATCAGTTCTATCATTGGATCGCAGTACTGGCAATGCCACGCACTGAATAAGAAGGAAAACATTCGATTGAAGCTATTCTGCTTGATTTATTATCTAGACGTTAATGAAATTTTCAAGGACTGTTGTCTAAATTCAAGGACCTCTCAAGGCATCATACAAATTCAAGGGCTTTAGTCAAAACAAGCAGTTAAACTTAAGGGCTTTAGTCAAGACAAGCACTTAAATTCAAGGGCTTTCCAAGATTGTACAAATCCTGAAGAGTCAAACACTTGTGAGTTTTTCTGGCAACGTACCTTATTGTTGAACGGAGGAAAGGCATCCATACTTCCCAGATGAGCCGGTCGTAAATATCCATGCTGTACAGTTAAACCTCTCTACAATGGCCTGGGGACGACACCGCGAAAATACGTTCTTGACGTCACTTCCGTTGGTCAGCGTACGTCGCTATTACTATCCAAGTTGCTGAATGTTTAGCCTGTGAACAGGCTCTCTCTTTTACGGCCGCACGGAGTCTGGGAGAGAGTTCCCCTCCCCGACAAATTCTCTCCCAGACTCCGCACGGCCGTAAAAGAGAGAATGTTGTGTGCTACCATAAACAAATACTGACAACAATTTCACAGCAACTACCCATCGTGAATAGTTTTTTGTTTCTACTGTGTTCTCACTTAGCAGAGTCTGGAATGTTTCCTTGAGTGTTGAGAGTGAATCCGGTCGATTTATCGCTCTGCAGTAAGTCTTTCCACCTCTTGATGACGTCCATTCCATGCGTGGGATTTGCCAGGGGATTCCAGCTCTGGAAATGAGCCCTGATCTGTGAACACCACAAGAGAAAATGTTGGTAACTGTTTATGCGAAGCTGGTCCGGTCCGTTAGGTCCATTTACACACTGATGCGAGTTTTGCTGTCGCATGCTACCCTAGTAACGACACGCTTACTAACACGCAAATCGCATCAGGCAAATCGGCCCTGCAGTATAACAATCATATCGTAAGAGTGTCGTAAGGGGGTCGCAGGCGACAGACGCAAATTCAAATCGTAGCGTATAAATCGGCTCTTTTACAAGCACGACCTACAGATATCTGGTGGAAAACTGCTGTCTGTGTATTGAAATAACATCACAAAATGCTCAAAACGTGCTCTGAATATAAGAACATTTGTTATGTGTGAGGTTAAAAGACAATACTATGCAGTGTTTTATATTTTACAACGAACTTCAATCAACAAATGTTACAGGGGATACAAAGCTAATCCCGTGGTATTAGTGAATCTGTAGAGCTGTGTCACTTACCAAAGGGAAAACCAAGGGGATTGCCAGGGTTGACAGGTCGTACATCTGTGAACCAACAAGAAAACGTGAAATACACGCTGTTCAACGCGGATACACTTTTTTTGTGAGTGAAGAGTTTATCTGTGTACTTGAATAATCTATTCATTCACAGCTCACTCAAGCCCTCACATCTAGCCAGCTAACTGACTAACCAGCCATTGAAATAGTCTCTGTTACTTCCTCAATTACGCTCTTATTCGCTAATTTTGTTGCTAATTCATTCACTCGCGCACTCAATCACATTCACTCACTAACTCCGTTATTCACTCCGTTACACCCATTTGTTTCATACATTCATTCATTCATTCATTTATTCATTCAGTGCGCTCTTTATTCACATTCTTGTAAACAAATTATCATAGCTGATTGCTAGTAACACTTGCCCTGTATTCTTCATAGTGTTCTTCCTGTAGCATTCTGAATATGTCCTCACACAGTGACAACGACATGGGCTCATGGTTTGATGATAGAGAATGTTTTTTACATCTGAAAATAAGAGGGGAGGGTCATGAATTCAATGCCATCATTGTGACGTAACGTTGTTAAGTTGACCGCTGCATTGCATTTTGTAATGTTCGTGCGCATGTGCCATGTGCACAACACCTCGTGTTTTGAATGCAATTAAAGTAGTTGATTTTTGTGTTGAACTGAAGACGCGTCCTGTTTAACTACGAGCAGCAAGCTTAAACATCGCGACAATCATATCGAGCTTCACTCTCGGGCAACTGTTCGCTTCTCGGAACAGATAATATCCTCGGACAAATATCCGCAATTTCCTCGCCACAAGTAGGTAATTGTTTATTTAACCTGCGTGTCAGGCCAAGCATTCTTCTTCGAGTGCAAGGTTGAGGATGGCTTGGTCCCAGCGGGGAAAAGAGGAGGTACCCCTTTCATATACCTTTTAATGCGATTGTTGCAATTTTTTAAGGAAGTCGTTTTTAACGACCTTACGAAAGCCCTGCCGAAATATTTCTGCATAACGAAAGGACTGAAATTCCTACCTTTTATTTACCTCCATCCTCAAAAAGGTACGGCCCCTTTCATACACCTCTAGCCTGAAAAAGGCACCCCTTTCGCATACTTCCAGCCTCAAAAAGGTATCCCTTTCGGCCGAGCCTCCACGTGTACTACACTATAGGGAATACCCCCCCCCCCACCCCCCTTCCCCGGGAGGAAGGGGGGGGGGGTACTCCCTCCGGAGCTTTGGTTCCAATTGGTCGAACAGTGATTGAGGATGGCTTAGGTTGACGTGGCAAGGGATATTACTCTAATTACCTGTCAATCAGCTCCATGACTTCAATCAGTTTGTTGATTTGCTTCTCTTCTTGTTCCAACTGAGCGGACATTTTCTCCCTCTCATGTTTTAAGTTCACCACAAGGTCTCTCTCATGTCTCAGTCTGCGCAGGAAAAATCAACATCTCAGCACACATTCAGGTCAATAACAAAATCAAATATTACCACAGCAGTCACAACTTACTTCCTGAGTAAGCAAATTAAGCCATGTCCAACTCTATCCAAAATAGTTAACCATCATTTTAAAAACATTTTAAGGGTTACCAATGGTTACCCATGTAATAAACTAAAAAGATTAATAGAATATGTGTAACTAGCGAGACCCCCGTAAAATACGGTGATCGGATTTCTTTTTCCCAATATTTTTTCTTTTTTTCTCCTTTTTGAGTTTCATTTTGCGCATATCGAGCGCAGTTTAGAGTGCCCAAGAACAAACTTCTATAGTGCATTTACCAATTAACCGTACTTAAAATATTCCCGTTTTTCGAAATTCTTTTCTTTCTTTTCTCCTTTTTGAATTCAATTTTGAGCATCTCAAACACAGTCTACCGCGTCAAAGTACATACTTCACCGTAGTGCATGTACCACTCAACCGTACTCGACTCGTCGAACCACCGATCGATCGACATCAAAATCTCCCAGTTTTTCGAACATGCGGCAGTACATGATTCTAATATAAGACGTCACCATCACGTAATGTGACGTTTGTTTACTGCACCGATAGTAATGTTTTAATCAACAGCCACTCTGTGTCAATATAAGCACAGCTAACCGTGGATCTACTAACATCTAAGGGTTCCCTATGGTTATCCATGCAATAAACTAAAAAGTAATTTAACAGAAGTCTTGTAATTACATGCTTTGATTAAAAGGCGTCACAATGACGTCATGTGACGTTTGTTTACTACGTGTATAGTAATGTTTTAATCAACAGCCACTCTGTGTCAATATAATGACAGTTAACTATGGTTTCATTAACATTTTAAGGGTTACCCATGGTTACCCATGTATAAACATTAAGAAACATTCAACAGAAATGGTTTGTTTACATGCTTTTATTATAAGGGGTCATAATGACGTCATGTGAAGTTTCTTTAATCTACGGACAGTAATGTTTCAAACAACAGCCACTCTGTGTTAATATAAGCACAACTAACTGTGATTCTACTAAGACATTAAGGGTTAAACATGGATACCCATGCATTAAACTAAAAAAAAATTAACAGAAATCGTATAAATACATGCTTTTATTATAAGGCGTGATCATGACGTCATGTGACGTTTGTTTACTGTACGGACAATGATGTTTTATTCAATAACATAGTAAGGGTTACCCATGTATTAAACTAAAAATAAATAAAACAGAAGTTGTGTAATTACATTCTTCTTTTATAAGAGTCACCATGACGTCATGTGACGTTTGTTTACTACGCCGATAGTAATATTTTAATTAATAGTCACTCTATGTTAAATTAAGCACAATTAATCAAGGTTTTACCAACATAGTAAGGGATACCCATGCATACCCATGCATTAAACTAAAGGAAAAATTATCAGAAATTGTGTAATTACTTGTTTCCAATAAAAGACGTCACCATGACTTCATGTGACGTTTGTTTACTGCGCGGATAGTAATGTTTTAATCAATAGTCACTCTATGTTAATATAAGCACGGTTAATCACGGTTTTTTAATGTTGTTAAAACAACATTTTAAGGGTCACCCATGCATACCAATGCATTAACACCAAAGAAAAAATGATCAGAAACCGTGTAATTACTTGCTTCCAATATAAGACGTCACCATGACGTCGTGTGACGTTTGTTTACTACGCCGATAGTAATATTTTCATTAATAGTCACTCTATGTTAATTTAAGCACAGTTAATCACGGTTTTACCAACATAGTAAAGGTTACCCATGCATACCCATGCATTAAACTAAAGCAAAAATTCACAGAAATTGTGTAATTACTTGTTTCCAATAAAAGACGTCACCATGACGTCATATGACGTTTCTTTACTGCGCGGATAGTAATGTTTTAATCGATAGTCACTCTATCTTAATATAAGCACGGTTAATCACGGTTTTAACAACATAGTAAGGGTTACCCATGCATATCTATGCATTAAACTAAAGGAAAAATTCACAGAAATTGTGTAATTGCTTGCTTCCAATATAAGACGTCACCATGACTTCATGTGACGTTTCTTTACTACGCGGATAGTAATGTTTTAATCAATAGTCACTCTGTGTTACTATAAGCACAGTTAATCACGGTTTTACCAACATAGTAAGGGTTACCCATGCATACTCATGCATTAAACTAAAGGAAAAATTCACAGAAATTGTGTAATTGCTTGCTTCCTATATAAGACGTCACCATGACGTCATGTGACGTTTGTTTATTACGCGGATAGTAATGTTTTAATCAATAGTCACTCTGTGTTAATATAAGCACAGTTAATCAAGGTTTTATTAACATTTTAAAGGTTACCCATGCATACCCATGCATTAAACTAAAGCAAAAATTCACAGAAATTGTGTAATTGCTTGCTTCCTATATAAGACGTCACCATGACGTCATGTGACGTTTGTTTACTACGGGGATAGTAATGTTTTGATCAATGCTCACTCTATGTTAATATAAGCACAGTTAATCACGGTTTTACCAACATAGTAAAGGTTACCCATGCATACCCATGCATTAAACTAAAGCAAAAATTCACAGAAATTGTGTAATTGCTTGCTTCCAATATAAGACTACACCATGATGTCATGTGACGTTCGTTTACTACGCAGATAGTAATGTTTTAATCAATAGTCACTCTATGTTAATATAAGCACAATTAATCACGGTTTTACCAACATAGTAAGGGTTACCCATGCATACCCATGCATTAAACTAAAGGAAAAATTATCAGAAATTGTGTAATTGCTTGCTTCCAATATAAGACGTCACCATGACTTCATGTGACGTTCGTTTACTACGCGGATAGTAATGTTTTAATCAATAGTCACTCTATGTTAATATAAGCACAATTAATCACGGTTTTACCAACATAGTAAGGGTTACCCATGCATACCCATGCATTAAACTAAAGGAAAAATTATCAGAAATTGTGTAATTACTTGTTTCCAATAAAAGACGTCACCATGACGTCATGTGACGTTTGTTTACTGCGCGGATAGTAATGTTTTAATCGATAGTCACTCTATGTTAATATAAGCACGGTTAATCACGGTTTTAACACCATTTTAAGGGTCACCCATGCATACCCATGCATCGACACTAAAGAAAACATAGGTCCGCAAAGCGTACGTGAAGCTATTTGCTAGTTGATGATAGTCTATAACAGGTAGTTCGTGTTACAACGGGGCACGAACTATCATCGAATATTATCACCGCTTGATCGGGGTTTTACACTATGTTCTACTATGCCAGCTACGTATTATGCATGACCAAACACAAATGCACAAACATGACAGTTTATTTTATGATTATTTTGAGCTGATCGACATAAAAGGAGGAAAGTATAGCTTGCCAAAATATTTCAAGTCGTAAATTTCTGCGAGGTAAGCCAGACTTTGACTTGTTATAGTAGTTTCGTATTAACGTAACACACTCCAGCCAAACAAACCTGTTTCTCGTGCTCTTCGAATGGTGGTGTAGTGTCCTGTCCACGTGATCCCTAGTTATAGATTAACGGATTAATAGAACGGGAGTTCGAGAATAAAGTATGTCAGCAAACCATGCGGTCTCATAACTCTACAGGCACCTATACATCTATGGGAAACCACTAACGGTGTACACAGACCACAAGCCACTTATCGCCATCTACGGGAATCCAGCATCTCAGCCCCCAGCCCGCATCCAGAGATGGGCACTGAGACTGCAACCATATCAGCTCACCGTAAGGTACTGGCCAGGTGACGGCAATCCTGCAGACTACATGTCGAGACACCCCGCTAAGTCGACACCGACACACAGTAGACAAGAGAAAGTTGCAGAAGAATTTGTCGACTACATCACCGCCACATCAACACCCAAGGCGCTTCAACTCCAAGACATCGAGGATGCTACAAAACAAGACCCTACACTCAGTGCAGTAACAGATGCACTACGCACAAGCAACTGGTCCAAAGCAGCCAAAACTCCAGGCATCAACGCATCTGCATACCGAGCAATGGAGAGAATGAAGAACGAGTTAACAGTTGGACTAACATCCCACGTCATCCTACGGGGAAGCAGGATCGTAATCCCTGACAAGCTACAGCACACAGTGGTAGATCTCGCCCATGAGGGACATCAAGGGATCGTCAAGACAAAGGCCCTCCTGCGTGAGAAAGTCTGGTTCCCAGGCATCAACAAATTGACAGAGGAGCGAGTCAAATCCTGTCTTGCATGCCAAGCAGCAACGCCCGAGAAGAAACTGGAACCGCTGAACATGTCCCCGCTGCCCCAAGCGCCCTGGCAGGAAGTCAGCATCGACTTCAAGGAACTATCAAGTGGAGACTACCTACTCGTTGTAATGGATGACTACTCCAGATACCCATCGTAGAAGTAGTACATACCACAGCAGCCAAGGTAGTCATCCCACGACTAAACAAGATCTTCTCAGAATTTGGGATACCAGAGGTTGTCCGATCAGACAACGGACCATCATACAACAGCCAAGACTTCCGGGACTTTGCTGACTCCCTGGGATTTAAGCACAGGAAAGTCACCCCCCTATGGCCGCGAGCCAACGGTGAAGTAGAGCGCTTCATGAGGACCATCAAGAAGGCAGTCAACACAGCCAAAACGGAGAGCCGACCCTGGAAGGAAGAACTGTGCAAGTTGTTACGCAACTACCGAGCAACGCCACACACTACCACAGGGAGAACCCCAGCAACAGCTATGTTCAACCGGCAGATGCGCATCAAGCTGCCTGAACTGCCAACCACCAACACTGACCCCGCAGCAATCGGACGCATGATGTTGCTGCGAAGAGGAAGATGAAGGCCTACGCAGACAAGAAAGCCCACGCCCGGCCTAATGTCATCACAGAGGGAAGCTCCGTAATCGTAAAGCGAGACCCTTCATACAGGAAATCCGGGAACCCTTATGACTCAAGGCCGTATGTGGTGACCCAGCGCAAGGGATCCATGATAACTGCCACAAGGGAAGGCAAAACAGTGACGCGCAACTCATCTTTCTTCAAGCCTGTGAAGGAGAATGCACCTGCAGAGATGGAAGAACCGGATGCGCTGACGGATACTGGAGAGGATCAAGAGGAAGCTGACCATCCAACCATCGAGAGCACCGAACAAGCCGTAGACATGCCAGAGCCAACTCAACCACCAGAGGTTTTGAGCCAACCAGACACCAAAATAGCCCGACGGTACCCCCAACGAACCACAAGACACCCTCCAAGGCATCTGGCGGACTATGTCACAAATACCTAGAGCTTACAGAGGACACATGTTTAATTTCTGAGCTCGTGAGGAAACGCGACGTTGTTTCAGACTGTTAACGTTTACATTTGTTTTGTTCATTATAATAGGCAATTAAGAGGAACTCAGCACTTAAGGACTTCAATCCCTTTAATCTCCTAAGGACGTTGATTTGTATTTCCAGTTAGGGAGGAATGTAGTGTCCTGTCCACGTGATCCCTAGTTATAGATTAACGGATTAATAGAACGGGAGTTCGAGAATAAAGTATGTCAGCAAACCATGCGGTCTCATAACTCTACAGGTGGTGAAATAGATTCACAGTAAAATTTCCTGTCGACTATTCAGTCGAATTTTCATTAGCGACAAAACCAGCTAGAGACAATTTTTGTAAACAAACTCAGACAAACCACAGTCGATCTGGTCATGAAATCATGTGTCAACAAACATATCATGCGAGGTAAACCAGATTTTGACTCGTTATAATAGTTTCGTAACGTAACACACTCCAGCCGAACAAACCTGTTTCTCGTGCTATTCGAACGGTGGTGAAAAGGATTCACAGTAAAATTTCCTGTCGATTTTTCATTAGTGACAGAATCCGTTCGAGAATATTTTATAAACAAACAACTCAGACATACCACAGTCGATCTGTATTTGCAATTATGACATGAAATCATGTGTCAACAAACATATCAGCGAACGCAAAAAAACTCGGAATAAGCTTTTACCTTTGCCAAAACATATGTCATGGTCACACCATACAGCTGTGTTCCTTCTTTTGTGAGCGGAGCGTATATTCGCAAATGTGTCCAGAAATGTCGCTCTAAATGTGAATCTGTGTCGCCTGTTTGCGAGATACTACGGATATGTCAGCCGGGGGCTGAAGGGGGAGCAGATTTCCACATGCAACCAAAGAATCGGCAACGCTCACAACCGCCATTAAATAATGCCTTGAATTTCCACGTGCGAGAGAGCCAATTATATTTAGAAAACCTCTCCCTGGAGAGGTAATTTAGCTTCTGACATTCTGTCGCAAAGTTATAACATTAGCACGGAAACCCTTTACTGGACATCTCTCTGTGCATTCCTTGTATTAAGTAGATAATAAAAAACAAACTTTCTCACAGGACCTGTACCACGGCGGCTTTTATATGGATAACACTTCATGCTCCTCCCCCCTCAGTAGTTTTTGCCACGTAGAGGGGGAGCATTTTAATGACCTAATGACATGGGCCGAACGGCTGTTCAACTATCGCCCAAACGCCGAAATAGAAGCTATTTGCATATTGCAAATAGCTTCAAAAATTTTCAGAAACTGTGTAATTACTTGCTTCCAATATAAGACGTCACCATGACGTCGTCTGACGTTTGTTTACTACGCCGATAGTAATATTTTAATTAATAGTAACTCTATCTTAATTTAAGCACAGTTAACCACGGTTTTACCAACATAGTAAGGGTTACCCATGCATACCCATGCATTAAACTAAAGCAAAAATTCACAGAAATTGTGTACGTGCTTGCTTCCAATATAAGACGTCACCATGACGTCATGTCACGTTTGTTTACTACGCTGATAGTAATGTTTTGATCAATAGTCACTCTATGTTAATATAAGCACAGTTAATCACGGTTTTACTAACATAGTAAGGGTTACCCATGCATACCCATGCATTAAACTAAAGGAAAAATTCACAGAAATTGTGTAATTGCTTGCTTCCAATATAAGACGTCACCATGACTTCATGTGGCGTTTGTTTACTACGCGGATAGTAATGTTTAGATCACTAGTCACTCTGTGTTAATATAAGCACAGTTAATCACGGTTTTACCAACATAGTAAGGGTTACCCATGCATACCCATGAATTAAACTACAGGAAAAATTCACACAAATTGTGTAATTGCTTGCTTCCAATATAAGACGTCACCATGACTTCATGTGGCGTTTCTTTATTACGCGGATAGTAGTGTTTAGATCACTAGTCACTCTGTGTTAAAATAAGCACAGTTAATCACGGTTTTACCGACATAGTAAGGGTTACCCATGCATACCCATGCATTAAACTAAAGAAAAATTATCAGAAATTGTGTAATTGCTTGCTTCCAATATAAGACGTCACCATGACTTCATGTGACGTTTGTTTACTACGCGAATACTAATGTTTAATAAATAGTCACTCTGTGTTAAAATCAGCACAGTTAATCAAGGTTTTATTAACATAGTAAGGGTTACCCATGCATACCGATGTATTAAACTACAGGAAAAATTATCAGAAATTGTGTAATTGCTTGCTTCCAATATAAGACGTCACCATAACTTCATGTGACGTTTGTTTACTACGCTGATAGTAATGTTTTAATCAATAGTCACACTATGTTAATATAACCACAGTTAATCACGGTTTTACCAACATAGTAAGGGTTACCCATGCATACCCATGTATTAAACAAAAGGAAAAATTCACAGAAATTGTGCAACTGCTTCCTTCGAATATAAGACGTCACGATGGCTTTATGTGACGTTTATTTACTACGCAGATAGTAATGTTTTAATCAATAGTCACTCTATGTTAATTTAAGCACAGTTAATCACGGTTTTACCAACATAGTAGGGGTTAACCAAGCATACCAATGCAATAAACTAAAGGAAATATTATCAGAAATTGTGTAATTACTTGCTTCCAATATAAGACGCCACCATGACTTCATGTGACGTTTGTTTACTACGCGAATAGTAAAGTTTTGATCAATAGTCACTCTATGTTAATATAAGCACAGTTAATCACGGTTTTACCAACATAGTAAGGGTTACCCATGCATCCCCATGCATTAAACTAAAGGAAAAATTATCAGAAATTATGTAATTGCTTGCTTCAAATATAAGACGTCAGCATGACGTCATGTGACGTTTCTTTACTACGCATATAGTAATAATTTGATCAATAGTCACTCTATGTTAATATAAGCACAAATAATCACGGTTCTATCAACAAAGCAAGGGTTACTCATGCATACCCATGCATTAAACTAAAGGAAAAATTATCAGAAATCGTGTAATTGCTTGCTTCCAATATACGACGTCACCATGACGTCATGTGACGTTTGTTTACTACGTTGATAGTAATGTTTTGATCAATAGTCACTCTATGTTAATATAAGCACAGTTAATCACGGTTTTACCAACATAGTAAGGGTTACCCATGCATACTCATGCATTAAACTAAAGGGAAGATTCACAGAAATTGTGTAATTGCTTGCTTCCAATATAACACGTCACCATGAATTCATGTGGCGTTTCTTTACGACGCGGATAGTAATGTTTAGATCTCTAGTCACTCTATGTTAATATAAGCACAGTTAATCACGCTTTTACCAACATAGTAAGGGTTACCCATGCACACCCATGCATTAAACTACAGGAAAAATTATCAGAAATTGTGTAATTACTTGCTTCCAATATAAGACGTCACCATGACGTCGTCTGACGTTTGTTTACTACGCCGATAGTAATATTTTAATTAATAGTAACTCTATGTTAATATAAGCACAGTTAATCACGGTTTTACCAACATAGTAAGGGCTAACCATGCATACCCATGCATTAAACTATAGGAAAAATTCACACAAATTGTGTAATTGCTTGCTTCCAATATAAGACGTCACCATGACGTCATGTCACGTTTGTTTACTACGCTGATAGTAATGTTTTGATCAATAGTCACTCTATGTTAATATAAGCACAGTTAATCACGGTTTTACGAACATAGTAAGGGTTACCCATACATACCCATGCATTAAACTAAAGGAAAAATTCACAGAAATTGTGTAATTGCTTGCTTCCAATATAAGACGTCACCATGACTTCATGTGGCGTTTGTTTACTACGCGGATAGTAATGTTTAGATCACTAGTCACTCGGTGTTAATATAAGCGCAATTATTCACGGTTTTGCCGACATAGTAAGGGTTACCCATGCATACCCATGCATTAAACTAAAGGAAAAATTATCAGAAATTGTGTAATTGCTTGCTTCCAATATAAGACGTCACCATGACTTCATGTGACGTTTGTTTACTACGCGGATAGTAATGTTTAATCAATAGTCACTCTGTGTTAATATAAGCACAGTTAATCAAGGTTTTATTAACATAGTAAGGGTTACCCATGCATACCGATGCATTAAACTAAAGGAAAAATTATCAGAAATTGTGTAATTGCTTGCTTCCAATATAAGACGTCACGATGGCTTTATGTGACGTTTGTTTACTACGCTGATAGTAATGTTTTAATCAACAGTCGCTCTATGTTAATATAAGCACAGTTAATCAAGGTTTTACCAACATAGTAAGGGTTACACATGCATACTCATGCATTAAACTTAAGGAAAATTCACAGAAATTGTGCAACTGCTTCCTTCGAATATAAGACGTCAACATGGCTTTATGTGACGTTTGTTTACTACGCAGATTGTAATGTTTTAATCAATAGTCACTCTATGTTAATTTAAGCACAGTTAATCACGGTTTTACCAACATTGTAAGGGTTACCCAAGCATACCAATACATTAAACTAAAGGAAATATTATCAGAAATTGTGTAATTGCTTGCTTCCAATATAAGACGCCATCATGACTTCATGTGACGTTTGTTTACTACGCGAATAGTAAAGTTTTGATCAATAGTCACTCTATGTTAATATAAGCACAGTTAATCACGGTTTTACCAACATAGTAAGGGTTACCCATGCATCCCCATGCATTAAACTAAAGGAAAAATGATCAGAAATTGTGTAATTGCTTGCTTCAAATATAAGACGTCAGCATGACCTCATGTGACGTTTGTTTACTACGCAGATAGTAATAATTTGATCAATAGTCACTCTATGTTAATATAAGCACAAATAATCACGGTTCTATCAACATAGCAAGGGTTACCTATGCATACCCATGCATTAAACTAAAGGAAAAATTATCAGAAATCGTGTAATTGCTTGCTTCCAATATACAACGTCACCATGACGTCATGTGACGTTTGTTTACTACGTTGATAGTAATGTTTTGATCAATAGTCACTCTATGTTAATATAAGCACAGTTAATCACGGTTTTACCAACATAGTAAGGGTTACCCATGCATACCCATGCATTAAACTAAAGGAAAGATTCACAGAAATTGTGTAATTGCTTGCTTCCAATATAACACGTCACCATGAATTCATGTGGCGTTTCTTTACGACGCGGATAGTAATGTTTAGATCTCTAGTCACTCTATGTTAATATAAGCACAGTTAATCACGCTTTTACCAACATAGTAAAGGTTACCCATGCATACCCATGCATTAAACTAAAGGAAAAATTATCAGAAATTGTGTAATTACTTGCTTCCAATATAAGACGTCACCATGACGTCGTCTGACGTTTGTTTACTACGCCGATAGTAACATTTTAATTAATAGTAATTCTATCTTAATTTAAGCACAGTTAATCACAGTTTTACCAACATAGTAAGGGTTAACCATGCATACCCATGCATTAAACTATAGGAAAAATTCACACAAATTGTGTAATTGCTTGCTTCCAATATAAGACGTCACCATGACGTCATGTCACGTTCGTTTACTACGCTGATAGTAATGTTTTGATCAATAGTCACTCTATGTTAATATAAGCACAGTTAATCACGGTTTTACGAACATAGTAAGGGTTACCCATACATACCCATGCATTAAACTAAAGGAAAAATTCACAGAAATTGTGTAATTGCTTGCTTCCAATATAAGACGTCACCATGACTTCATGTGGCGTTTGTTTACTACGCGGATAGTAATGTTTAGATCACTAGTCACTCGGTGTTAATATAAGCGCAATTAATCACGGTTTTACCGACATAGTAAGGGTTACCCATGCATACCCATGCATTAAACTAAAGGAAAAATTATCAGAAATTGTGTAATTGCTTGCTTCCAATATAAGACGTCACCATGACTTCATGTGACGTTTGTTTACTACGCGGATAGTAATGTTTAATCAATAGTCACTCTGTGTTAATATAAGCACAGTTAATCAAAGTTTTATTAACATAGTAAGGGTTACCCATGCATACCGATGCATTAAACTACAGGAAAAATTATCAGAAATTGTGTAATTGCTTGCTTCCAATATAAGACGTCACGATGGCTTTATGTGACGTTTGTTTACTACGCTGATAGTAATGTTTTAATCAACAGTCGCTCTATGTTAATATAAGCACAGTTAATCAAGGTTTTACCAACATAGTAAGGGTTACACATGCATACTCATGCATTAAACTTAAGGAAAATTCACAGAAATTGTGCAACTGCTTCCTTCGAATATAAGACGTCACCATGGCTTTATGTGACGTTTGTTTACTACGCAGATTGTAATGTTTTAATCAATAGTCACTCTATGTTAATTTAAGCACAGTTAATCACGGTTTTACCAACATAGTAAGGGTTACCCAAGCATACCAATACATTAAACTAAAGGAAATATTATCAGAAATTGTGTAATTGCTTCCTTCCAATATAAGACGCCACCATGACTTCATGTGACGTTTGTTTACTACGCGAATAGTAAAGTTTTGATCAATAGTCACTCTATGTTAATATAAGCACAGTTAATCACGGTTTTACCAACATAGTAAGGGTTACCCATGCATCCCCATGCATTAAACTAAGGGAAAAATGATCAGAAATTGTGTAATTGCTTGCTTCAAATATAAGACGTCAGCATGACCTCATGTGACGTTTGTTTACTACGCAGATAGTAATAATTTGATCAATAGTCACTCTATGTTAATATAAGCACAAATAATCACGGTTCTATCAACATAGCAAGGGTTACCTATGCATACCCATGCATTAAACTAAAGGAAAAATTATCAGAAATCGTGTAATTGCTTGCTTCCAATATACAACGTCACCATGACGTCATGTGACGTTTGTTTACTACGTTGATAGTAATGTTTTGATCAATAGTCACTCTATGTTAATATAAGCACAGTTAATCACGGTTTTACCAACATAGTAAGGGTTACCCATGCATACCCATGCATTAAACTAAAGGAAAGATTCACAGAAATTGTGTAATTGCTTGCTTCCAATATAACACGTCACCATGAATTCATGTGGCGTTTCTTTACGACGCGGATAGTAATGTTTAGATCTCTAGTCACTCTATGTTAATATAAGCACAGTTAATCACGCTTTTACCAACATAGTAAGGGTTACCCATGCATACCCATGCATTAAACTAAAGGAAAAATTATCAGAAGTTGTGTAATTACTTGCTTCCAATATAAGACGTCACCATGACGTCGTCTGACGTTTGTTTACTACGCCGATAGTAACATTTTAATTAATAGTAATTCTATCTTAATTTAAGCACAGTTAATCACAGTTTTACCAACATAGTAAGGGTTAACCATGCATACCCATGCATTAAACTATAGGAAAAATTCACACAAATTGTGTAATTGCTTGCTTCCAATATAAGACGTCACCATGACGTCATGTCACGTTTGTTTACTACGCTGATAGTAATGTTTTGATCAATAGTCACTCTATGTTAATATAAGCACAGTTAATCACGGTTTTACGAACATAGTAAGGGTTACCCATACATACCCATGCATTAAACTAAAGGAAAAATTCACAGAAATTGTGTAATTGCTTGCTTCCAATATAAGACGTCACCATGACTTCATGTGGCGTTTCTTTACTACGCGGATAGTAATGTTTAGATCACTAGTCACTCGGTGTTAATATAAGCGCAATTAATCACGGTTTTACCGACATAGTAAGGGTTACCCATGCATACCTATGCATTAAACTAAAGGAAAAATTATCAGAAATTGTGTAATTGCTTGCTTCCAATATAAGACGTCACCATGACTTCATGTGACGTTTGTTTACTACGCGGATAGTAATGTTTAATCAATAGTCACTCTGTGTTAATATAAGCACAGTTAATCAAGGTTTTATTAACATAGTAAGGGTTACCCATGCATACCGATGCATTAAACTACAGGAAAAATTATCAGAAATTGTGTAATTGCTTGCTTCCAATATAAGACGTCACGATGGCTTTATGTGACGTTTGTTTACTACGCTGATAGTAATGTTTTAATCAACAGTCGCTCTATGTTAATATAAGCACAGTTAATCAAGGTTTTACCAACATAGTAAGGGTTACACATGCATACTCATGCATTAAACTTAAGGAAAATTCACAGAAATTGTGCAACTGCTTCCTTCGAATATAAGACGTCACCATGGCTTTATGTGACGTTTGTTTACTACGCAGATTGTAATGTTTTAATCAATAGTCAATCTATGTTAATTTAAGCACAGTTAATCACGGTTTTACCAACATAGTAAGGGTTACCCAAGCATACCAATACATTAAACTAAAGGAAATATTATCAGAAATTGTGTAATTGCTTGCTTCCAATATAAGACGCCACCATGACTTCATGTGACGTTTGTTTACTACGCGAATAGTAAAGTTTTGATCAATAGTCACTCTATGTTAATATAAGCACAGTTAATCACGGTTTTACCAACATAGTAAGGGTTACCCATGCATCCCCATGCATTAAACTAAGGGAAAAATTATCAGAAATTGTGTAATTGCTTGCTTCAAATATAAGACGTCAGCATGACCTCATGTGACGTTTGTTTACTACGCAGATAGTAATAATTTGATCAATAGTCACTCTATGTTAATATAAGCACAAATAATCACGGTTCTATCAACATAGCAAGGGTTACCTATGCATACCCATGCATTAAACTAAAGGAAAAATTATCAGAAATCGTGTAATTGCTTGCTTCCAATATACAACGTCACCATGACGTCATGTGACGTTTGTTTACTACGTTGATAGTAATGTTTTGATCAATAGTCACTCTATGTTAATATAAGCACAGTTAATCACGGTTTTACCAACATACTAAGGGTTACCCATGCATACCCATGCATTAAACTAAAGGGAAGATTCACAGAAATTGTGTAATTGCTTGCTTCCAATATAACACGTCACCATGAATTCATGTGGCGTTTCTTTACGACGCGGATAGTAATGTTTAGATCTCTAGTCACTCTATGTTAATATAAGCACAGTTAATCACGCTTTTACCAACATAGTAAGGGTTACCCATGCATACCCATGCATTAAATTAAAGGAAAAATTATCAGAAATTGTGTAATTACTTGCTTCCAATATAAGACGTCACCTTGACGTCGTCTGACGTTTGTTTACTACGCCGATAGTAATATTTTAATTAATAGTAACTCTATCTTAATTTAAGCACAGTTAATCACAGTTTTACCAACATAGTAAGGGTTAACCATGCATACCCATGCATTAAACTATAGGAAAAATTCACACAAATTGTGTAATTGCTTGCTTCCAATATAAGACGTCACCATGACGTCATGTCACGTTTGTTTACTACGCTGATAGTAATGTTTTGATCAATAGTCACTCTATGTTAATATAAGCACAGTTAATCACGGTTTTACGAACATAGTAAGGGTTACCCATACATACCCATGCATTAAACTAAAGGAAAAATTCACAGAAATTGTGTAATTGCTTGCTTCCAATATAAGACGTCACCATGACTTCATGTGGCGTTTGTTTACTACGTGGATAGTAATGTTTAGATCACTAGTCACTCGGTGTTAATATAAGCGCAATTAATCACGGTTTTACCGACATAGTAAGGGTTACCCATGCATACCCATGCATTAAACTAAAGGAAAAATTATCAGAAATTGTGTAATTGCTTGCTTCCAATATAAGACGTCACCATGACTTCATGTGACGTTTGTTTACTACGCGGATAGTAATGTTTAATCAATAGTCACTCTGTGTTAATATAAGCACAGTTAATCAAGGTTTTATTAACATAGTAAGGGCTACCCATGCATACCGATGTATTAAACTACAGGAAAAATGATCAGAAATTGTGTAATTGCTTGCTTCCAATATAAGACGTCACCATAACTTCATGTGACGTTTGTTTACTACGCTGATAGTAATGTTTTAATCAACAGTCGCTCTATGTTAATATAAGCACAGTTAATCAAGGTTTTACCAACATAGTAAGGGTTACACATGCATACTCATGCATTAAACTTAAGGAAAATTCACAGAAATTGTGCAACTGCTTCCTTCGAATATAAGACGTCACCATGCCTTTATGTGACGTTTGTTTACTACGCAGATTATAATGTTTTAATCAATAGTCACTCTATGTTAATTTAAGCACAGTTAATCACGGTTTTACCAACATAGTAAGGGTTACCCAAGCATACCAATGCATTAAACTAAAGGAAATATTATCAGAAATTGTGTAATTGCTTGCTTCCAATATAAGACGCCACCATGACTTCATGTGACGTTTGTTTACTACGCGGATAGTAAAGTTTTGATCACTAGTCACTCTATGTTAATATAAGCACAGTTAATCACGGTTTTATTAACATAGTAAGGGTTACCGAGGCATACCCATGCATTAAACTAAAGGAAAAATTCACAGAAATTGTGTAATTGCTTGCTTCCAATATAAGACGCCACCATAACTTCATGTGACGTTTGTTTCCTACGCTGATAGTAATGTTTTAATCAATAGTCACACTATGTTAATATAAGCACAGTTAATCATGGTTTTACCAACATAGTAAGGGTTACCCATGCATACCAATGCAATAAACTATAGGAAATATTATCAGAAATTGCGTAATTTCTTGCTTCCAATATAAGACGTCACCATAACTTCATGTGACGTTTGTTTACTACCTGGATAATAAAGTTTTGATCAATAGTCACTCTATGTTAATATAAGCACAGTTAATCAAGGTTTCACCAACATAGTAAGGGTTACCCATGCTTACCCATGCATTAAACTAAAGGAAAAATAATCAGAAATTGTGTAATTGCTTGCTTCAAATATAAGACGTCAGCATGACGTTATGTGGCGTTTGTTTTCTACGCAGATAGTAATGTTTTGATCAATAATCACTCTATCTTAATATAAGCACAGTTAATCAAGGTTTTACCAACATAGTAAGGGTTTCCCATGCATATCCATGCATTAAACTAAAGGGAAAATTCACAGAAATTCTGTAATTGCTTGCTTGCAATATAAGACGTCACCATGACTTCATGTGACGTTTGTTTACTAAGCTGATAGTAATGCTTTAATCAATAGTCACTCTATGTTAATTTAAGCACAGTTAACCACGGTTTTACCAACATAGTAAGGGTTACCCATGCATATCCATGCATTAAACTAAAGGAAAAATTATCAGAAATTGTGTAATTACTTGCTTCCAATATAAGACGCCACCATGACTTCATGTGACGTTTGTTTACTACGCGAATAGTAAAGTTTTGATCAGTAGTCACTCTATGCTAATATAAGCACAGTTAATCAAGGTTTTACCAACATAGGAAAGGGTTACCCATGCATACCCATGCATTAAACTAAAGGAAAAATTCACAAAAATTGTGTACGTGCTTGCTTCCAATATAAGACGTCACCATGACGTCATGTCACGTTTGTTTACTACGCTGATAGTAATGTTTTGATCAATAGTCACTCTATGTTAATATAAGCACAGTTAATCACGGTTTTACTAACATAGTAAGGGTTACCCATGCATACCCATGCATTAAACTAAAGGAAATATTATCAGAAATTGTGTAATTGCTTGCTTCCAATATAAGACGCCACCATGACTTCATGTGACGTTTGTTTACTACGCGGATAGTAAAGTTTTGATCACTAGTCACTCTATGTTAATATAAGCACAGTTAATCACGGTTTTATTAACATAGTAAGGGTTACCGATACATACCCATGCATTACACTAAAGGAAATATTATCAGAAATTGTGTAATTGCTTGCTTCCAATATAAGACGCCACCATAACTTCATGTGACCTTTGTTTCCTACGCTGATAGTAATGTTTTAATCAATAGTCACACTATGTTAATATAAGCACAGTTAATCACGGTTTTACCAACATAGTAAGGGTTACCCATGCATACCAATGATATAAACTATAGGAAATATTATCAGAAACTGCGTAATTACTTGCTTCCAATATAAGACGTCACCATAACTTCATGTGACGTTTGTTTACTAAGCGGATAGTAATGTTTTGATCAATAGTCACTCTATCTTAATATAAGCACAGTTAATCAAGGTTTTATCAACATAGTAAGGGTTACCCATGCATACCCATGCATTAAACTACAGGAAAAATTATCAGAAATTGTGTAATTGCTTGCTTCCAATATAAGACGTCCCCATAACTTCATGTGACGTTTGTTTACTATGCGGTTAGTAATGTTTTAATCAATAGTCACTCTATGCTAATATAAGCAGATTTAATCACGGTTTTACCAACATAGTAAGGGTTACCCATGCAAACCCATGCATTAAACTAAAGAAAAAATTATAAGAAATTCTGAAATTGCTTGCTTCCAATATAAGACGTCACCATGACTTCATGTGACGTTTGTTTACTACGCTGATAGTAATGTTTTGATCAATACTTGGTCTATGTTAATATAAGGACAGTTAATCACGGTATTACCAAAATAGTAAGGGTTACCCATGCATACCCGTGCATTAAAGTAAAGGAAAAATTCACAGAAATTGTGTAATTGCTTGCTTCCAATATAAAACGTCACCATGGCATCATCTCACCTTTGTTTACTATGCAGATAGTAATGTTTTAATCCATAGTCACTCTATGTTAATATAAGGACAGTTAATCACGGTTTTACCAACATAGTAAGGGTTACCGAAGCATACCGATGTATTAAACTAAAGAAAAAATTCACAGAAATTGTGTAATTGTATGCTTCCAATATAAGACGTCACCATGACTTCATGTGACGTTTGTTTACTACGCGGATAGTAATATTTTAATCAATAGTCACTCTGTGTTAATATAAGCATAGTTAATCTAGGTTTTATTAACATAGTAAGGGTTACCCATACATACCCATGCATTAAACTAAAGGAAAAATTCACACAATTGTGTGTAATTGCTTCCTTCAAATATAAGACGGCACCATGACGTTATGTGACGTTTGTTTACTACGCTGATAGTAATGTTTTCATCAATAGTTACAGTATGTTAATATAAGCACAGTTAATCACGGTTTTACCAACATAGAAATGGATACCTTTACAAACCCATGTATTAAACTACGGGAAAAATTCACACAAAATGTGTAACTGCTTGCTTCCAATATAAGACGTCACCATGACGTCGTGTAACGTTTGTATACTACGCCAATAATAATATTTTAATTAATAGTAACTCTATCTTAATTTAAGCACAGTAAATAACGGTTTTACCAACATAGTAAGGGTTACCCATGCATACCCATGCATTAAACTAAAGGAAAAATTCACAAAAATTGTGTAAGAGCATGCTTCCAATATAAGACATCACCATGACGTCATGTGACGTTTGTTTACTACGCTGATAATAATGTTTTGATCTTTAGTCACTCTATGTTAATATAAGCACAGTTAATCGCCGTTTTACCAACATAGTAAGGGTTACCCATGCAAACCCATGCATTAAACTAAAGGAAAAATTCACAGAAATTCTGTAATTGCTTGCTTCCGATATAAGACGTCACCATGACTACATGTGGCGTTTCTTTGCTACGCGGATAGTAATGTTTAGATCACTAGTCATTCAGTGTTAATATAAGCACAGTTAATCTCGGTTTTACCGACATATTAAGGGTTAAACATGTATACCCATGCATTAAACTAAAGGAAAAATTATCAGAAATTCTGTAATTACTTGCTTCCAATATAAGACGTCACCATGACTTCATGTGACGTTTGTTTACTACGCGGATAGTGATGTTTTAATCAATAGTCACTCTGTGTTAATCTAAGCACAGTTAATCACGGTTTTACCAAAATAGTAAGGGTTACCCATGCATACCCATGCATTAAAGTAAAGGAAAAATTCACAGAAATTGTGTAATTGCTTGCTTCCAATATAAAACGTCACCATGGCTTCATCTGACGTTTGTTTACTATGCAGATAGTAATGTTTTAATCCATAGTCACTTTATGTTAATTTAAGCACAGTTAATCACGGTTTTAGCAACAAAGTAAGGGTTACCCAAGCATACCGATGTATTAAACTAAAGAAAAAATTATCAGAAATTGTGTAATTCATTGCTTCCAATATAAGACGTCACCATGACGTTATGTGACGTTTGTTTACTACGCTGATAGTAATGTTCTGATTAATAGTTACACTATGTTAATATAAGCACAGTTAATCACGGTTTTACTAACATAGAAAGGGTTACCTATACAAACCCATGCATTAAACCAAGGGAAAAATTCACAGAAATTGTGTAACTGCTTGCTTCCAATATAAGACGTCACCATGACGTCGTGTTACGTTTGTTTACTACGCCGATAGTAATATTTTAATTAATAGTAACTTTATGTTAATTTAAGCACAGTTAATCACGGTTTTACCAACATAATAAGGGTTACCCATGCATACCCATGCATTAAACCAGGAAAAATTCACAGAAATTGTGTAAGTGCATGCTTCCAATATAAGACGTCACCATGACGTCATGTCACGTTTGTTTACTACGCTGATAGTAATGTTTTGATCATTAGTCACTCTATGTTAATATAAGCAAGGTTAATCGTGGTTTTACCAACATAGTAAGGGTTACCCATGCATACCCATGCATTAAACTACAGGAAAAATTCACAGAAATTCTGTAAATGCTTGCTTCCAATATAAGACGTCACCATGACTTCATGTGGAGTTTGTTTACTACGCGGATAGTAATGTTTAGATCACTAGTCACTCTGTGTTAATATAAGCACAGTTAATCACGGTTTTACCGACATACTAAAGGTTACCCATGCATACCCATGCATTAAACTAAAGGAAAAATTCACAGAAATTGTGTAATTGCTTGCTTCCAAAATAAGACGTCACCATGACTTCATGTGACGTTTGTTTACTACGCGGATAGTGATGTTTTAATCAATAGTCACTCTGTGTTAATATAAGCACAGTTAATCAAGGTTTTATTAACACAGTAAGAGTTACCCATGCAATAAACTAAAGGAAAAATTCACAGATATTCTGTAATTGCTTCCTTCGAATATAAGACGTCACCATGACGTTATGTGACGTTTGTTTACTACGCTAATAGTAATGTTTTGATCAATAGTCACACTATGTTAATATAAGCACAGTTAATCAAAGTTTTACCGACATAGTAAGGGTTACCTATGCATACCCATGTATTAAACTAAGGGAACAATTCACAGAAATTGTGTAACTGCTTGCTTCCAATATAAGACGTCACCATGGCTTTATGTGACGTTTGTTTACTATGCACATAGAAATGTTTTGATCAATAGTCACTGTATGTTAATTTGAGCACAGTTAATCACGGTTTTACCAACTTAGCAAGGGTTACCAATGCATACCCATCCATTTAACTAAAGAAAAAATTATCAGAAATTGTGTAATTACTTGCTTCCAATATAACACGCCACGATGACTTCATGTGGCGTTTGTTTACTACGCGGATAGTAATGTTTAGATCACTAGTCACTCTATGTTAATTTAAGCACAATTAATCAAGGTTTTACCAAAATAGTAAGGGTTACCCATGCATACCCATGTATTCAACTAAAGGAAAAATTCACAGAAATTGTGTAACTGCTTGCTTCCAATATAAGACGTCACCATGACTTCATGTGGCGTTTGTTTACTACGCGGATAGTAATGTTTTGATCACAGGTCACTCTATGTTAATATAAGCACAATTAATCAAGGTTTTACCAGATAGTCAGGGTTACCCATGCATACCCATGTATTAAAGTAAAGGAAAAATTCACAGAAATTGTGTAACTACTTCTTT
Organism: Plumapathes pennacea; assembly: GCA_964036295.1. NCBI lineage: Eukaryota > Metazoa > Cnidaria > Anthozoa > Antipatharia > Myriopathidae > Plumapathes > Plumapathes pennacea. Next base: position 11,492,942 of record OZ038464.1, on the reverse strand, counting down.
CCAATATAAGACGTCACCATGGCTTTATGTGACGTTTGTTTACTATGCAGATAGAAATGTTTTGATCAATAGTCACTCTATGTTAATGTAAGCAAAGTTAATCACGGTTTTACCAACATAGCAAGGGTTACCCATGCATACCCATGCATTTAACTAAAAAAAAATTTATCAAAAATTGTGTCATTCCTTGCTTCCAATATAAGACGTCACCATGACTTCATGTGGCGTTTCCTTACTACGCGGATAGTAATGTTTAGATCACTAGTCACTCTGTGTTAATATAAGCACAGTTAATCACGGTTTTATCGACATAATAAGGGTTACCCATTCATACTCATGCATTAAACTAAAGGAAAAATTCACAGAAATTGTGTAACTACTTCTTTCCAATATAAGACGTCACCATGGCTTTATGTGACGTTTGTTTACTATGCAGATAGAAATGTTTTGATCTATAGTCACTCTATGTTAATTTAAGCACAGTTAATCACGGTTCTACCAACATAGTAAGGGTTACCCAAGCATACGCATGCATTAAACTAAAGGAAAAATTCACAGAAATTCTGTTATTACTTGCTTCAATATAAGACGTCACCATAGCTTCATGTGACGTTTGTTTACTATGCGGTTAGTAATGTTTTAATCAATATTCACTCTATGTTAATGTAAGCACATTTAATCACGGTTTTACCAGCATAGTAAGGGCTACCCATGCATTAAACTAAAGGAAAAATTCACAGAAATTCTGTAATTCCTTGCTTCCAATTTAAGACGTCACCATGACTTCATGTGGCGTTTGTTTACTACGCGGATAGTAAATGTTTAGATCACTAGTCACTCTGTGTTAATATAAGGAAAGTTAATCACGGTTTTACCGACATAGTAAGGATTACCCATGCATACCTATGTATTAAATTAAAGAAAAAATTCACAGAAATTGTGTAATTGCTTGCTTCCAATATAAGACGTCACCATGGCTTCATCTGACGTTTGTTCACTATGCAGATAGTAATGATTTAATCAATAGTCACTCTATGTTAAATTAAGCAGAGTTAATCACGGGTTTACCAACATACTAAGGGTTACCCATACATACCCAAGCATTAAACTAAAGAAAAAATTATCAGAAGTTGTGTAGTTACTTGCTTCCAATATAAGACGTCACCATGACTTCATGTGACGTTTGTTTACTGCGCGGATAGTAAAGTTTTGATCAATAGTCACTCTATGTTAATATAAGCACAGTTAATCAAGATTTTACCAACATAGTAAGGGTTACCTATGCATACCCATGCATCAAACTAAAGGAAAAATTATCAGAAATTGTGCAATCCCTTGCTTCAAATATAAGACGTCACCATGACGTCATGTGACGGATGTAATTACTTGCTTCCAATATAAGACGTGACCATGACTTCATGTGACGTTTATTTAGTATGCGGTTAGTAATGTTTTAATCAATAGACACTCTATGTTACTATAAGCACAGTCAATCACGGTTTTACCAACATAGTAAGGGTTACCCATGCATACTCATGCATTAAACTAAAGGAAAAATTAACAGAAATTATCTAATTACTTGCTTCCAATATAAGACGTCACCATGACTTCATGTGACGTTTGTTTACTACGTTGATAGTAATGTTTTAATCAATAGTCACTCTTTGTTAATATAAGCATAGTTAATCACGGTTTTACCAACATAGTAAGGGTTACCCATGCATACCATGCATTAAACTAAACGAAAAATTAACAGAAATTTTGTAATTACTTGCTTCCAATATAAGACGTCACCATGACTTCATGTGAATTTTGTTTACTACGTTGATATTAATGTTTTAATCAATATTCACTCTCTGTTAATATAAGCATAGTTAATCACGGTTTTACCAACATAGTAAGGGTTACCCATGCATACGCATGCATTAAACTAAAGAAAAAATTAACAAAAATTATGTTATTACTTGCTTCCAATATAAGACGTGACCATGACTTCATGTGACGTTTGTTTACTACGGAGATAGTAATGTTTTAATCAATAGTCACACTATGTTAATTTAAGCACAGTTAATCACGGTTTTATCAACGTAGTAAGGGTTACCCATGCATACCCATGCATTAAACTAAAGGAAAAATTCACAGAAATTGTGTAATTACTTGCTTCCAATATAAGACGTCACCATGACGTCATGTCACGTTTGTTTACTACGCTGATAGTAATGTTTTGATCATTAGTCACTCTATGTTAATTTAAGCACAGTTAATCAAGGTTTTACCAAGATAGTAAGGGTTACCCATGCATACCCACGCATTAAACTAAAGGAAAAATTCACAAAAATTGTGTAATTACTTGCTTCCATTATAAGAGGTCACCATGACGTCATGTGACGTTTGTTTACTACGCTGATAGTAATGTTTTGATCATTAGTCACTCTATGTTAATTTAAGCACAGTTAATCAAGGTTTTACCAACATAGTAAGGGTTACCCATGCATACCCATGCATTAAACTAAAGGAAAAATTCACAGAAATTCTGTAATTGCTTGCTTCCAATATAAGACGTCACCATGACTTCATGTGGCGTTTGTTTACTACGCGGATAGTAATGTTTAGATCACTAGTCACTCTGTGTTAATATAAGCACAGTTAATCACGGTTTTACCGACATAGTAAGGGTTACCCATGCATACCCATGCATTAAACTAAAGGAAAAATTATCAGAAATTGTGTAATTGCTTGCTTCCAATATAAGACGTCACCATGACTTCATGTGACGTTTGTTTACTACGCGGATAGTGATGTTTTAATCAATAGTCACTCTGTGTTAATATAAGCACAGTTAATCAAGGTTTTATTAACATAGTAAGAGTTACCCATGCAATAAACTAATAGAAAAATTCACAGAAATTCTGTAATTGCTTCCTTCGAATATAAGACGTCAACATGACGTTATGTGACGTTTGTTTACTACGCTGATAGTAATGTTTTGATCAATAGTCACACTATGTTAATATAAGCACAGTTAATCACGGTTTTACCGACATAGTAAGGGTTACCTATGCTTACCCATGTATTAAACTAAGGGAACAATTCACAGAAATTGTGTAACTGCTTGCTTCCAATATAAGACGTCACCATGGCTTTATTTGACGTTTGTTTACTATGCACATAGAAATGTATAATATGCATTAAACTAAAGGAAAAATTAACAGAAATTATGTAATTACTTGCTTCCAATATAAGACGCGACCATGGCTTCATGTGACGTTTGTTTACTACGGAGATAGTAATGTTTTAATCAATAGTCACACTATGTTAATTTAAGCACAGTTAATCACGGTTTTACCAACATAGTAAGGGTTACCCATGTATACTCATGGATTAAACTAAAGGAAAAATTCACAGAAATTGTGTAATTACTTGCTTCCAATATAAGACGTCACCATGACGTCATGTCACGTTTGTTTACTACGCTGATAGTAATGTTTTGATCATTAGTCACTCTATGTTAATTTAAGCACAGTTAATCATAGTTTTACCAACATAGTAAGGGTTACCCATGCATACCCATGCATTAAACTAAAGGAAAAATTCACAGAAATTGTGTAATTACTTGCTTCCAATATAAGACGTCACCATGACGTCATGTAACGTTTGTTTACTACGCTGATAGTAATGTTTTGATCATTAGTCACCCTATGTTAATTTAAGCACAGTTAATCAAGGTTTTACCAACATAGTAAGGGTTACCCATGCATACCCATGCATTAACCTACAGGAAAATTTCACAGAAATTCTGTAATTGCTTGCTTCCAATATAAGACGTCACCATGACTTCATGTGGCGTTTGTTTACTACGCGGATAGTAATGTTTAGATCACTAATCACTCTGTGTTAATATAATCACAGTTAATCACGGTTTTACCGACATAGTAAGGGTTACCCATGCATACCCATGCATTAAACTAAAGGAAAAATTATCAGAAATTGTGTAATTGCTTGCTTCCAATATAAGACGTCACCATGACTTCATGTGACGTTTGTTTACTACGCGGATAGTGATGTTTTAATCAATAGTCACTCTGTGTTAATATAAGCACAGTTAATCAAGGTTTTATTAACATAGTAAGAGTTACCCATGCAATAAACTGAAGGAAAAATTCACAGAAATTCTGTAATTGCTTCCTTCGAATATAAGACGTCACCATGACGTTATGTGACGTTTGTTTACTACGCTGATAGTAATGTTTTGATTAATAGTCACACTATGTTAATATAAGCTCAGTTAATCACGGTTTTACCGACATAGTAAGGGTTACCTATGCATACCCATGTAATAAACTAAGGGAACAATTCACAGAAATTGTGTAACTGCTTGCTTCCAATATAGGACGTCACCAAGGCTTTATGTGACGTTTGTTTACTATGCACATAAAAATGTTTTGATCAATAGTCACTCTATGTTAATTTGAGCACAGTTAATCACGGTTTTACCAACATAGTAAGGGTTACCAATGCATACCCATGCATTAAACTAAAGAAAAAATTACCAGAAATTGTGTAATTACTTGCTTCCAATATAACACGCCACGATGACCTCATGTGGCGTTTGTTTACTACGCGGATAGTAATGTTTAGATCACTAGTCACTCTATGTTAATTTAAGCACAATTAATCAAGGTTTTACCAACATAGTAAGGGTTACCAATGCATACCCATGTATTCAACTACAGGAAAAATTCACAGAAATTGTGTAACTGCTTGCTTCCAATATAAGACGTCACCATGACTTCATGTGGCGTTTCTTTACTACGCGCATAGTAATGTTTTGATCACTAGTCACTCTATGTTAATATAAGCACAATTAATCAAAGTTTTACCAGATAATAAGGGTTACCCATGCATACCCATGTATTAAACTAAAGGAAAAATTCACAGAAATTGTGTAACTGCTTGCTTCCAATATAGGACGTCACCATGGTTTTATGTGACGTTTCTTAACTATGCAGATAGAAATGTTTTGATAAATAGTCACTCTATGTTAATATAAGCACAGTTAATCACGGTTTTACCAACATAGCAAGGATTACCCATGCATACCCATGCATTTAACTAAAGAAAAAATTATCAGAAATTGTGTCATTCCTTGCTTCCAATATAAGACATCACCATGACTTCATGTGGCGTTTGTTTACTACGCGGATAGTAATGTTTTGATCACTAGTCACTCTATGCTAATATAAGCACAATTAATTAAGGTTTTACCAGATAGTAAAGGTTACCCATGCATACCCATGTATTAAACTAAAGGAAAAATTCACAGAAATTGTGTAACTGCTTGCTTCCAATATAAGACGTCACCATGGCTTTATGTGACGTTTGTTTACTATGCTCATAGAAATGTTTTGATCAATAGTCACTCTATGCTAATATAAGCACAGTTAATCACGGTTTTACCAACATAGCAAGGGTTACCCATGCATACCCATGCATTAAACTAAAGAAAAAATTATCAGAAATTGTGTCATTCCTTGCTTCCAATATAAGACGTCACCATGACTTCATGTGGCGTTTCTTTACTACGCGGATAGTAATGTTTAGATCACTAGTCACTCTGTGTTAATATAAGCACAGTTAATCACGGTTTTACCGACATAGTAAGGGTTACCCATTCATACCCATGCATTAAACTAAAGGAAAAATTCAGAGAAATTGTGTAACTGCTTCTTTCCAATATAAGACGTCACCATGGCTTTATGTGACGTTTGTTTACTATGCAGATAGAAATGTTTTGATCAATAGTGACTCTATGTTAATTTAAGCACAGCTAATCACGGTTCTACCAACATAGTAAGGGTTACCCAAGTATACCCATGCATTAAACTAAAGGAAAAATTCATAGAAATTCTGTTATTACTTGCTTCCAATATAAGACGTCACCATAACTTCATGTGACGTTTGTTTACTATGCGGCTAGTAATGTTTTAATCAATAGACACTCTATGTTACTATAAGCACAGTCAATCACGGTTTTACCAACATAGTAAGGGTTACCCATGCATACTCATGCATTAAACTAAACGAAAAATTAACAGAAATTATGTAATTACTTGCTTCCAATATAAAACGTCACCATGACTTCATGTGACGTTTGTTTACTACGTTGATAGTAATGTTTTAATCAATAGTCACTCTTTGTTAATATAAGCATAGTTAATCACGGTTTTACCAACATCGTAAGGGTTACCCATGCATACCCATGCATTAAACTAAAGGAAAAATTAACAGAAATTATCTAATTACTTGCTTCCAATATAAGACGTCACCATGACTTCATGTGACGTTTGTTTACTACGGAGATAGTAATGTTTTAATCAATAGTCACTCTATGTTAATTTAAGCACAGTTAATCACGGTTTTACCAACATAGTAAGGGTTACCCATGCATACCCATGCATTAAACTAAAGGAAAAATTCACAGAAATTGTGTAATTACTTTCTTCCAATATAAGACGTCACCATGGCTTTATGTGACGTTTGTTTACTACGCTGATAGTAATGTTTAGATCATTAGTCACTTTATGTTAATTTAAGCACAGTTAATCACGGTTTTACCAACATAGCAAGGGTTACCCATGCATACCCATGCATTTAACTAAAGAAAAAATTATCAGAAATTGTGTCATTCCTTGCTTCCAATATAATACGTCACCATGACTTCATGTGGCGTTTGTTTACTACGCGGATAATAATGTTTTGATCACTAGTCGCTCTATGTTAATATAAGCACAATTAATCAAGGTTTTACCAAATAGTAAGGGTTACCCATGCATAACATGTATTAAACTAAAGGAAAAATTCACAGAAATTGTGTAACTGCTTGCTTCCAATATAAGACGTCACCATGGCTTTATGTGACGTTTGTTTACTATGCAGATAGAAATGTTTTGATCAATAGTCACTCTATGCTAATATAAGCACAGTTAATCACGGTTTTACCAACATAGCAAGGGTTACCCATGCATACCCATGCATTTAACTAAAGAAAAAATTATCAGAAATTGTGTAATTCCTTGCTTCCAATATAAGACGTCACCATGACTTCATGTGGCGTTTCTTTACTACGCGGATAGTAATGTTTAGATCACTAGTCACTCTGTGTTAATATAAGCACAGTTAATCACGGTTTTACCGACATAGTAAGGGTTACCCATTCATACTCATGCATTAAACTAAAGGAAAAATTCACAGAAATTGTGTAACTGCTTCTTTCCAATATAAGACGTCACCATGGCTTTATGTGACGTTTGTTTACTATGCAGATAGAAATGTTTTGATCAATAGTCACTCTATGTTAATTTAAGAACAGTTAATCACGGTTCTACCAACATAGTAAGGGTTACCCAAGCATACCCATGCATTAAACTACAGGAAAAATTATCAGAAATTCTGTTATTACTTGCTTCCAATATAAGACGTCACCATAACTTCATGTGACGTTTGTTTACTATGCGGTTAGTAATGTTTTAATCAATATTCACTCTATGTTAATGTAAGCACATTTAATCACGGTTTTACCAACACAGTAAGGGCTACCCATTCATACCCATGCATTAAACTAAAGGAAAAATTCACAGAAATTCTGTAATTGCTTGCTTCCAATTTAAGACGTCACCAAGACTTCATGTGGCGTTTGTTTACTACGCGGATAGTAAATGTTTAGATCACTAGTCACTCTGTGTTAATATAAGGAGAGTTAATCACGGTTCTACCGACATAGTAAGGGTTACCCATGCATACCTACGTATTAAATTAAAAAAAAAATTCACAGAAATTGTGTAATTGCTTGCTTCCAATATAAGACGTCACCATGGCTTCATCTGACGTTTGTTCATTATGCAGATAGTAATGATTTAATCAATAGTCACTCTATGTTAATTTAGGCAGAGTTAATCACGGGTTTACCAACATACTAAGGGTTACCCATGCATACCCAAGCATTAAACTAAAGAAAAAATTATCAAAAATTGTGTAATTACTTGCTTCCAATATAAGACGTCACCATGACTTCATGTAACGTTTGTTTACTGCGCGGATAGTAAAGTTTTGATCAATAGTCACTCTATGTTAATATAAGCACAGTTAATCAAGGTTTTACCAACATAGTAAGGGTTACCTATGCATACCCATGCATCAAACTAAAGGAAAAATTATCAGAAATTGTGTAATTTCTTTGCTTCAAATATAAGACGTCACCATGACGTCATGTGACGGATGTAATTACTTGCTTCTAATATAAGACGTCATCATGACGACAGAAATTGTGTAATTGCTTCCTTCCAATATAAGACGTCACCATGACTTCATGTGACGTTTATTTAGTATGCGGTTAGTAATGTTTTAATCAATAGACACTCTATGTTACTATAAGCACAGTCAATCACGGTTTTACCAACATAGTAAGGGTTACCCATGCATACTAATGCATTAAACTAAAAGAAAAATTAACAGAAATTATGTAATTACTTGCTTCCAATATAAAACGTCACCATGACTTCATGTGACGTTTGTTTACTACGTTGATAGTAATGTTTTAATCAATAGTCACTCTTTGTTAATATAAGCATAGTTAATCACGGTTTTACCAACATAGTAAGGATTACCCATGCATACCCATGCATTAAACTAAAAAAAAAATTAACAGAAATTATCTAATTACTTGCTTCCAATATAAGACGTCACCATGACTTCATGTGACGTTTGTTTACTACGGAGATAGTAATGTTTTAATCAATAGTCACTCTATGTTAATTTAAGCACAGTTAATCACGGTTTTACCAACATAGTAAGGGTTACCCATGCATACCCATGCATTAAACTAAAGGAAAAATTCACAGAAATTGTGTAATTACTTTCTTCCAATATAAGACGTCACCATGACGTCATTTGACGTTTGTTTACTACGCTGATAGTAATGTTTTGATCATTAGTCACTCTATGTTAATTTGAGCACAGTTAATCACGGTTCTACCAACATAGTAAGGGTTACCCATGCATACCCATGCATTAAACTAAAGGAAAAATTCACAGAAATTGTGTAATTACTTGCTTCCAATATAAGACGTCACCATGACGTCATGTCACGTTTGTTTACTACGCTGATAGTAATGTTTTGATCATTCACTCTATGTTAATTTAAGCACAGTTAATCAAGGTTTTACCAACATAGTAAGGGTTACCCATGCATACCCATGCATTAAACTAAAGGAAAAATTCACAGAAATTCTGTAATTGCTTGCTTCCAATATAAGACGTCACCATGACTTCATGTGGCGTTTATTTACTACGCGGATAGTAATGTGTAGATCACTAGTCACTCTGTGTTAATATAAGCACAGTTTATCACGGTTTTACCAACATAGTAAGGGTTACCCATGCATACCCATGCATTAAACTAAAGGAAAAATTCACAGAAATTGTGTAACTGCTTGCTTCCAATATAAGACGTCACCATGGCTTTATGTGACGTTTGTTTACTATGCAGATAGAAATGTTTTGATCAATAGTCACTCTATTTTAATATAAGCACAGTTAATCACGGTTTTACCAACATAGCAAGGGTTACCCATGCATACCTATGCATTTAACTAAAGAAAAATTTATCAGAAATTGTGTCATTCCTTGCTTCCAATATAAGACGTCACCATGACTTCATGTGGCGTTTGTTTACTACGCGGATAGTAATGTTTTGATCACTAGTCACTCTATGTTAATATAAGCACAATTAATCAAGGTTTTACCAGATAGTAAGGGTTACCCATGCATAACCATGTATTAAACTAAAGGAAAATTTCACAGAAATTGTGTAACTGCTTGCTTCCAATATAAGACGTCACCATGGCTTTATGTGACGTTTGTTTACTATGCAGATAGAAATGTTTTGATCAATAGTCACTCTATGTTAATATAAGCACAGTTAATCACGGTTTTACCAACATAGCAAGGGTTACCCATGCATACCCATGCATTTAACTAAAGAAAAAATTATCAGAAATTGTGTCATTCCTTGCTTCCAATATAAGACGTCACCATGACTTCATGTGGCGTTTCTTTACTACGCGGATAGTAATGTTTAGATCACTAGTCACTCTGTGTTAATATAAGCACAGTTAATCACGGTTTTACCGACATAGTAAGGGCTACCCATTCATACCCATGCATTAAACTAACGGAAAAATTCACAGAAATTATCTAATTACTTGCTTCCAATATAAGACGTCACCATGACTTCATGTGACGTTTGTTTACTACGCGGATAGTGATGTTTTGATCAATAGTCACTCTATGTTAATATAAGACATTTAATCACGGTTTTACCAACATAGTAAGGGTTACCCATGTATACCCATGTATTAAACTAAAGGAAAAATTATCAGAAATTGTGTAATTGCTTGCTTCCAATATAAGACGTCACCATGACTTCATGTGACGTTTGTTTACTACACGGATAGTGATGTTTTAATCAATAGTCACTCTGTGTTAATATAAGCACATTTAATCACGGTTTTACCAACATAGTAAGGGTTACCCATGCATACCCATGCATTAAACTAAAGGAAAAATTATTAGAAATTGTTGTGGACGAAACTTTCACGTTTTCAGGCTAAAAAATGATTGGAAAGTTTAGATGTAACCCTGGATTAGCCTAATCATGCTTTGAAAAAGTGGGCCCAGAACATTATTTTCTTTTACTAAGGCTTGCACTAAAAAGCTTGGTATTTATTGTAATTGACAGGTCTTTTGTACTAGTGAAGCATGTTAGTACTGATGTGAAAAACGGTTTATACCCAGTAGTGTGAACAGTATGTTGGTTGTGATTGTCTGGGTTAGAGTAGTCTCTAAAATGACTCCAAAGATAACTTCCACTCAGGGAGTTGAAACGTCAGCCACCAACAACAGTCTTCCTGGAGACTACTTTAACGCGAACAATGACAGCCAACATACTATACATAATTGTATAGTACTGTACTAGGTAGGTATGGTCACGAATTAGTACTGTGAATCTCATGTAGTGTCATCTTTTGGTCTACAAACTGGCCTCTACACATGATCATGAATACATGCGACCTGTCAGTGCAGAATATCTAGGCCTCACCTTCTGTAGCATTTTACTTCCATACACTTTTGTATGCTTTTCCCAAGTTCCAAATTTTCTGAAAATAAAAACAAACAAACAACAGCAACAACAGACAAAAAAGACAAAACATTAATTTTAACAACAAACAAATGACATGTTTATAATTAAAGTACCCCTTCATTAAAAGAAAAGAAAAATGGAAGAAACAAGTACAACACAACTTGGAAATATGTTCTTGACACCACTTCCGTTGGTCAGCATTCATTGCCACTAAACATAACTCACTCTAACTTAAGGTAAAATTTCATCTTGTGCACAAGCCCCATTTTTCTTGAATGTGCACAATGTATGTTATAAAAAATGCATCAAAATAGCATATACTTGAGTATCAAGTTATTGTTGCCTTTTGGTTGAGACTTGGTGTTTTGCACTTCATACAAAATCTTCACTTCAATGCACAGTTTTTGCAATGACTGCTGACCAAAAAACTAGGTAATTACATGGCTGAAAAACATATTTCCGGTGTCAATGAGTGTTGGTTCCACAAAACACTCCAGCTGTCTGTGCTTGTGGCTCTAGACCAGTTCTTTAGAATTCAGTTCTTTACTTACTTCCCTCCTACATCCTTCAGTTTCCTTGCAAACTCTTGTGAAGCTGAGGAAATATCTCCACAAAAATCTTACTAGAATAAAAAATTTCAGGATAAATCAACTCAAGAGATTTTAGTACAAAGTGACACTCAAATGAACTTCAGATCAGTGGCCACAATATTTCACAGGAGATCTCTCCTGTGAAACCTTAATAATAATAAAACTAATTAAAATAAACTAAACCTTCTCATGTCACCAAGAGAACCTTCTGACTTTGCAAGTGCCAACCAATGCATGTAATAATATAGTTTGTAGTCTTCGATCATTTTTGTACTGGGATTTTCAGAGTGCATACGATTTTATGAAATACTGGTTCTGTATAAACAACTGGTATTGCTATCAGTACAGTGATATTGATAATGATAATTTATTTGCCCTATTGAAGATATTTTCACAATAGTGTTTCTATTATACAGTTGATAAATAGGAGCAGGAGCTCTCAGGAAACCCTGTTGGGCTTTTCGAGGAGAGCCCCTGTTTACAGTTGTGATAATATATGGTATTGCCAATATTTCTTAGTTATATATATGAAGACAACTTGTGGAACTTTGACAAGAAAATTTTGTCAGTTTGATTAATTTCTTTTTTGTGGGTTTTAAAACTATCATTTTCAAAAAGGTGTTCCAAAAATTGGGTTGCACATTATACACAAATAAATACATGGTAGATGGAATTGATTGATGCATAAATCATGCATGGAATGTCTCATACCCTGAAAAGTTTGTTTGTTCTTTGCCAGTCCAGTTCCCTTATACAGTTTTTTGTTTTGCACAAGTGAAGTCTTGAATCCAGATTCATTCTCTGGCCCACTGTCACTACTACTCCCATGATCTGTTAAATGACAAAGATATATCTGATTAGGTGGCAACTCTTAGTAGCCATAATATGGCTTATTATATTCTATATATGTTTGCAATTTTTGAGAAAGTTGTTTCTCAAAAAGTGCTTAACTCCAAACGTTATAAAATTTTAATCGCTGAATAATATGCAATGACCAACGAAAGCTACAATTCAGTAGAATGCTGTTCCCTTGGAGGGATGGTCAAATGCAACATATAATTTACTGGCATGTACATTGAATGACATGGAGGAATGATCAAATGGAATTACACAGTAATATATGAACAAATAATACTTTGTACGATCAAATGGCATGCAGTTTATGATCTAGTTGCACTTTTGTGCTGAATGCACCTCCATTAATGCTAATTAAGCAAACATGTACACAAAGATATGCATGCAAGGAATGGCACAATAGGATGTATACTCAAGGATTTAGTAATTTAGTGATTTATTGACTGGGAAACTGATAAAAGTGGGCCAATTACCCAAAGTATGCACTCCTACTGTAAACTATTGTGTAATTGTTGTTTCATCCTATAAGCAGACATTATTTTAATCTCAACTCTCTTTGTTAGCAGTACCATAAATATGTGTACCCCCTACTGTATGTAAGCAAGCCTGCCCCCCATGTAAGCAAGCCAAGTCGATCCAACTCAACCCATGTTTCCGAGTTGGGTATCATTTCGCCCCCCACTTGGTTTGAACTCCAGTATCACCCCAGGCAACCCTAGTTTTTTCCTGATTGGCCACCCTTGTACCAACTTTTGTTTTGACAATCCAATGGTTTTCTTGTGACTTGGCTCAACTTGGGAGTACTGTTTGGCCACCCGCACACAAATTCCGATTTTGCAAACTTGGATTGAGTCAGGTTGACTTGGCATGCCTTCTAGTATTAACCTTTTCACTCCGAAGCTCAAAATGCAGATTTTTCCAGCTTTTGAAAGAGAAAAGATTTGAGTGATGTAGTGAGAATCAATAGCTGAATCAGCGTGTGAATACAGTTAAGTGGCAAATTCCCCATATTCTGTTCAAAACACTTGGGAGTGAAAGGGTTAAATGATAATATGTTGTATTTTATTTTTATTGTGGCACACGAAATGATACCACATGCCAATCTCCCTGGGGGGGGGGGGGGGGGGAGGTACTCCCATATATTTCCTATATAGGGATGTTCCGCCCAATAGGGTATCATTTTCATGGTCTTCTGTCTTAAACAGGGTATCAAATTTTACAGTTTCGTATCTTAAACAGGGTTATTTTCCGAAGATTTTTTCCTCTTCCCCTCCCCCCTCAACCACATTTTTGCTCTCGCCATTTTCGCGCAATTTCTTCGTATGCTCCAGTGAAAACGCATGCAACGCAGGCTAACTTATCTAAACTTAGTCTTGAACAGGGTATCAAATTAGAGCACTTTGTCTTAGACAGGGTAGCAAAATTTCCATTTTTGTGTCTTGAATAGGGTCAGGGTTTTATAGAGTCGGCGCAACCCCCCTACCCAAATTCCTATCTCTGCATATGTCATAATATGAAAAGATTGACTGCACTGAATACCTTCATCTTCCGTCTTTTTTTTTTTTTTTTTTTTCTTTCTTTCCCGTCTGTACAATACCGCCACTGACAAAGTTCAACGGTTTCGAATAATCTTTCGTCTTCCGCCCAACAAAGCTGTCCTCGTCATCCGAATCCTTTTCGGCCCACATTCCATATATCGCTTGTTCTTTCGTCATCCTCCGTTTTCTGTAGCCCAAACCCATTCCAAATCCTTGCATCAGGTCATAGTCTGTGATCCCAAACTCTTCCACCTCTTGTTCATCTTCCATCTTGAATTTAAATTACTACCTTCCGCAAAAATACCAGAAAGTGAAGTTCTCCTTCCCAGTGCAGACTATAGTGTGCTACTGAGTTCACCACATCAGTCATACAGCATTTAATTTGCCTTTAAAACAGTGTAGCCAGACCGCAACACACACGAATCTTTATCCGCCATATTGGATATATCTCGCTCCAGGCTCTGCTCTGTCAGGTACGACCGTTTAACATTTTGCCCCAGACTCTTTTGCGGGGGCATGGCGCGGGATTTTTTTATTTTGGCTGCCACTTCTTTAGCCTGAGACGGGGGCACTGGGTCAACTTTTGTATCTGTCTAAAAGGATCCTAAAGAGTGTTAATTTTTATTGAAAAATATTATCTTTTGGGTAGCGGGAATTGGTTTATGGTATGCCATTGTGCCAATGCCCGCCTCCCCCCCCCCCCCCCCCCCCCCGTGATAGCTGCTGATAAGTGCATTATAACAGCATCGAAATTGACATTTTTTTTGTGTGCACACATTTGACAAACTAACTACATGAAAATATTTACGAAGTGTCTCTATTAGAATTATTTGAATGGCTTGCATTATGTTGTAATGTTTAATATGCATTACAAAAAATAATGACCATCTGGCCATGATCTGGGGAAAATTAAATAATTGCCCCCCTTTGAATAAAATCTACAATG
This sequence comes from Plumapathes pennacea, assembly GCA_964036295.1. Classification (NCBI taxonomy): domain Eukaryota; kingdom Metazoa; phylum Cnidaria; class Anthozoa; order Antipatharia; family Myriopathidae; genus Plumapathes; species Plumapathes pennacea. Next base: position 11,477,816 of record OZ038464.1, on the reverse strand, counting down.
CCCCACACCCCTCCCTGCCCTAAATTTGAAATAAGCCCCTGGGACGCTTATTCCAGGATTTGCGGTAACTTTATTCCATGCAGTTTCCCAAGCATAAGTACTCTAACATTAATTTAATGGTTGTAAATGGTTGCCTGCATCATCTGTTATATTATATAATATTCTATTGCACCTTTTCACATCAAACTGGACTGATGAGTGACAGTTTATGTATGTATGTGAATGTACATAACTATATGTAAATGCATTAACAGCGTTTCATTGATAGGGTTAACGTTATGGGGACACAGAGAAACAACTGCAATAACTGGTGTTGGATTGATTTATAAAACAACTATAATACTATACTTGCTTTCCAATTGGCTTAACAACTGTGTAAGATGAGAGTATATATTTACATACTGACGTACTTATATTTGATGCATTTTATTGACTAATAATTACAATTAAAAACATTTCTTGTTCCATAAAAGAAAATAACACATTCCTGTGTAATATAGCCTCATCTAAACATGCAGGAAGTTGGGAGAACAAAAGAGTAGGGTAAGGAAACCACGAGACTGCTGTACTTCTTAATAATAATAATCACAATTATTGCTACTTCATTTGCACTTAAAATGGTCCCAGCAGTTTAATAGACCAGCTACATTTGTGGGGCATCAAAATGCCGTGAACTGCATTAACTTCTAACAGTTTACTAATTGCTACCAAAATCAGAATTTACTAAATACTGGGTGATCTGCTATCAGTTGGTAAATAAATAAACACAGCCAACTCTCTCAAGTAGCAGCATCATCCAAGTAGCCAAAAAGCAGTTAGTAGCTGCAGTGGCTTTTTTGTAAAAGAGAGTGTAGCGAACCTTAGGTCACGCATATTTACGATCGCGTTACTAATTAAGTAATAGGTTATACGTAAGCTTCGCGCACGCGCTGTGAGATATTCGTGTAGTAACCATGTCGGAATGTACACCTGAGGAGTCTCAGGAAAGGCGTAGCTCGGACGTGCTCGGCCTAAATAATAGATGACTCATAGATTGTCAGCTGGTAGGTTGAGTTCTAACAGCCTAACGCTTTCACACGTTCGCTAACCTTTGTAACCAGTTGTGCCGCGGAAATGCTTTCTGACCCTAATCGTGTTGTGGCTTTGACCTTAATTAACTTGTTTACAAGTCAGGAAATGTGCTAGCCCATCCTAGCTTGTGTACGTGCTGCTAGCTAAGCTAAGAGCATATATAAATCGGTGATTTTAGTCCAATAAACGCATTCAGTTCAAGACTCAGTTGAAGTGCTTGTTTCGACTCGCGTAACGCCCGGCTCCCGAACTTCTGCGCTCCTCGCTTCGACACGACTTGGTTTCTCCCTCTCGGCCTACTTCCACTCGGTTCGTTACAAGAGGTACCTGTACTCTTAATTTTCACCTTGAACTGCACAATAAAAAAGTTGTCCAAAATAAGATAATTATCTCCTCTATATAATAATACGCTTAGCAACCGCTGACCGCGGCTCATGTGTGTGTGTGTGTGTGTGTGTGTGTGTGTAACAAATTGATAATTTGGATTGGTGACGTAACAAATTAAACCGGTAATTAGATAATGTATTTGAATTTCTGACGCAACATTAATGCTCGCGTACGATCGTTAGTCATAATTACTATACCATCAATTCGAACTGAATCACCGGGAAAAGCAAGCCAGAAATCTTCTCGACCGTAGCCTTTCCGAGGACGCGAATACTGAAGGTGAGAATTCCGTCTTAGTGTAGAAATAGAATTTCAGCTCTCAGGTGTCTGGATAAGGGGCTGATGCTGCCGCATGTTCGAAAAACGGGAAGATTTTGATGTCGGACGATCGGTGGTTCGACGAGTCGAGTATGATCAAGTGGTACATGCACTGCAGGGACGTTTGTACTTTGACGCGGTAAACTGCGTTTGAGATGCTCGAAATTGAATTCAAAAAGGAGAAAAGAAAGAAAAGAATTTCGAAAAACGGGGAGCTTTTGATGTCGATTGATCGGCAATTCACCGAGTGGTACAGTCGAGTGGTTATGTACTACAGAGAGATTTTGATGTTAGGGTTAGAAAAAAGAAATCCAATCCCCGTATTTTACGGGGGTCCCGCTAGTCTCTATATAATAATACGCTAAGCAACCGCTGACCGCGGTTCATGTGTGTGTGTGTGTGTGTAACAAATTGATATAATTTCGATTGGTGACGTAACAAATTAAACCGGTAATTAGATAATGCGTGATTTAAATTTCTGACGCAACAGTATTGCTCGCGCACGATCGTTAGTCATAATTACTTTATCGTCCTTTGAATTTCTGACGCCACAGTAATGCTCGCGTACGATCGTTAGTCATAATTACTTTATCGTCAATTTGAACTGAATCGCCGGGAAAAGCAAGCCAGAAATCTTCTGGACCGTACCCTTTCAACCAAGCCCACGGGACGCGATTACTGAAGGTGAGAATCCCGTTTGACTTTAGAAAAAGAATTTCAGCTGTCACGTGTCTGGATGGCCGCATGTTTGAATCAAAGCAGCAAGGCAGCTGTAAGCTCGCGAATTTGTAAAATTTGCGGGAGTGGGTATTTAATAGAACTGGCTCAAGGCCACATCGTAAAAATTGCTCAATTTTAGGTATGTGGAAGTTCGCATCCGTTTCCGCGGGCCTCCACTTTTGCTGAACCGTGTATTCGATTTAGTCTCAGTTTTGAAAACCCTTATTTACGAGGCGGCAGAGGGTGAAAATTATAAAACTTAGACGCTCGAAATGGGAGAATTTAAAATTCTTCACCGAGTCCAAATCTTTGAACCGGAAGGAGACCTTTCGGAGTCGCACTGAAAAAAGTCTATCCGTGGCTTCATTACTCATGTCATGCACAGCTTATGTTCAACATCTACATATTCATCAGAGGCCATGATACTCCAGCCTGGGCTGCATTCAAGCTAAATACGTGCTTAAAGAAAACACGCCTTTCTTCTTTTGGCTGAGTTTCAAGTCTAATAAGTTTAAATGAAATCTGATAACTTGTTGACATTACTTGCGGTTTTGGTCAAATTCATTTTCGAATTCTTCTTCTCTCGGTTCTCTACAGCATTTTTCATTGTTGGCGAAAACTATGCGAAGCAAAGCAAATATAATCAAACGATAGAAATATTTCGACAAGCTGAAGTCACTCGATCGCGATCAGGGCTGTCAGTGGTCACGGGTCTTTGAACTTTGACTTACGCTTGTCAAACCGAGAATTTACCAAAACCTCTGTGATAATGGTTCTGAAGTGCAACAGATCTACTGGCAATTCAGGAATACAATGATAACAATCAAAATAACTCCATAACTCTTCGTTTCTTCATGCGTATTCGCTGATGCTCAAACTTCAAAGGCAATTGTTGACACAGCATGACGGACTGACTGACTGACGCAGTCTTAACTGCAATAAGATGGAATGCTTAAAAATGCCACCGCAAAAACTACTTCGACGATCGCGTTCTCGATTTTGTTGCGTTTCGGTAAGATCGATACTGCCAAAAATGGGAACAGAACGACTTCCATATTTGGAATCCATTGTTGACAGCACCGGGACACATTCCAATTGACTGGATCGCATGAAGCTTCGCTTTTCAGCACTTCGTGCTGAACGCGAGCTTAAAAACGGGGAGATTTTGATGTCGACCGATCGGTGGTTCGACGAGTCGAGTACGGTCGAGTGGTATACATGCACTACAGTACAATTTGTACTTTGACGCGGTAAACTGCGTTCGAGATGCTTGAAATGGAATTCAAAACGGAAAAGAAAAACAGAAAAAATATTAGGAAAAAAGAAATCCGATCCCCGTATTTTACGGGGGTCCCGCTAGTCTCTATATAATAATACGCTAAGCAACCGCTGACCGCGGCTCATGTGTGAAAGTGAACAATTCGGCCCAAATTCTGCACATATCCGCTCCACTATTTACAACGTCAGCCGGAAGACACCAGAAAGGCCACGGTTCTTCTGGACTGGTTACTTTTTGGCTGGTCAGCCAGTCTTGCCGAATTCTTTTTGCCAGGTTGCACTTCTTTATGCCTGCTTTACCCTTTGACTCGACCATATGACGGCTTTTCTTGCCGGCCTCTTTCCATCGACCAAGGGCTCGACGACACGAAGCGCATAAATATCCTTGCTCTTCCAAGGAAACTCGAAACATTAAACCAACGAGAAGAGGACCGGCAACCGCAAACTTTACATTTTTTAGAAACCATTTTTGACAGAGTGGCAATTTAAATTGGCCGGTGTTTACACTGCGGCCCGCGCGGATGGCGGCGTCGAATGGCGTCATATCCTTTCGCCAGTCTCTAGCATGCAGCAAGATTGGGGAGGTATGGGAATGAAATGCGCGCGCGCACGCTGTAATGATCAATGAACGCTGACGCACTGGGGTCAATAAGTTGGCGGTGAAAACGCTCGTGACGCGTCAAAAATAACTGAACGGAAAAAAATAACGGATTCACCAGGTTTTGACAGTAGTAACAGCGATGTGACAAGCAAAATGATAGGAGGGTATATTTTATATTTACGGGAGCTTGCTGGATTCGGGGCGCTGGTGTTGCTGGGATACTTTGCGTACAAACGGTACAGTCAATCAGAAAAAGGCCAGGTCAGTATGAGCAAAAGAGAACCACTAAGACATCGTCTTAAAAAAATCTTTGCGATCAATGGAATTAGAAGCATTCAAGCCTTAGCCAAACCTATGGAAAAACGTATTCGCCAGTCGACCCAAATCCCTCCCCAAATCAAGTCAAACTTGCGAAACCAGAACCGAATGCGTACGGATTGGCAATGGGTGGGCCAAACGGACTCGCAAGCTCAACTTGAGTTGGGTGGCGAAACCTGCGTTGACTGGCATGTAATTTCTTAGCTCGACCAAAGTCAACTCAATTCAATCCAAGTGGCTGCCCAAACAATACGCAAGTGCAACTTTCCCGTACTGTTTGGCGATCTTAGCATTAAGCCATACAAGGGCCTGTTGCGCAGGCTACATTAAGCCCTGGCCAAACGGACTCACAAGTTGACGCAAGTCAGCAGACTTGCGATGAGTAGGCAAACAGTAAAAACACGTGCTACTCGACTTGAGTCAATCCAAGTCGATGGCAAACGAAACACAAGTCGAAAACTTGTGTCGCCTTGCGAGACCGTTTGGGCAGGGCTTTAAGGTGGTGTTACACTGGTCGATTTGCAACGCCGATTTGCTCTAAATTCACGCAACCGTGTTGCAATTTTTTGAATCGCTTTCAAAAACTGCAACGCGCCCGATTTTTAGCGCAACATCGTATCGCTGCAAATCGTCGTTGCAAATCGACCAGTGTAACACCACCTTTAGATAGCCTACTCGAATGAAAACTGATTGTATTCTAATTCTCTTGGTTGGGAGAATCGCTATGTTCAAGAGTTTCTTGACCCTTTCACTTAAGCTCAAAATGAAGATTCTCTCAACCTTTTAAGAAGAACATGTACGAGTGATGTAGTGAGAACTGATAGTTTAATCAGCTTTCATCTAAGCAAGCTATCAAAAGTCGCTCTGCTGTATGCGCTGCATGGCCCTGGCGAGAAACTGAAGGAGAAATTTTGAAGTTGATTGCTCCTGGGACTGCAGTTCCGCAATTACAAAAAAAAAAAAAAAAAATGGAAACGTAGCTTTACGTATTAAGTCACAACTCATCCCCAGCCCCAAACAGAGGAGACTCAAGTAGTCATTGCTGGTGAGACCGCTGCTCCAGGAAACGTGGGCGTTGGGTGCGAGACGACCAGAAGACGGGCATGCGCAACTAAAATAACGGCAGATGAATGCGAGATGAATCAGTCGTACAATGATGTCAATCAAACTGACAAGGGAAGAAAGGAATCGTGGAACATCCGCTCTCCGTGCGCGGTAAATGGCGGGAACAAAGCCGTGTCTGCTGTCGGGTACTCGAGCGACAGCGACGCCGACGAGGGCGAAAGACTACTGGCGCCCGATACCTCTCCGACGGGACCCGAGCCCCCGAAAAGTGTTTTCGCACGATTCATGTCCCGGATATACCCGGGCGATATTAGTAGACAACAGTAGACCAGTTCTGTAATATCAACCTTCAGTTGTCTTCGCGTAAGAAAAAAAATGTCACAAACCGCAGTAAACTATCAGTATGTTCTTAATGGCGCACAAAGGTTGCGTGGAAAACTGAGGAAACTCCTACTGTTTCTGATTAGGCCTTGACGTAATGCATCAAACTGGTGTTAAATACATGTATTCACTACTCTTACTCCAACAAAGAAGAACTTAGTCCTAGTTTCCTGTGATGGCCAGTGTTCTCCGGATTTTGAGTATCGAGGAGTTGCATCAATTTTATCAATCCTCATAGACCTGAGCAAAACAGCCGACCTTTTTAGAAAGTATAAATAACTCGAGCAATCTTCGTCAACAATGACATAAAGGGGTTCTTGGTAGTAATTCTCAAGACGAGTCACCCGTTTGGAGTACGTTTACTTACTATCGTCACTTCGATAAACATTGCAGGTGCCTGTTTGAGGCAAATAGGTCTTCAGTTTGTTTGGTGAGGTCACATGTGTCACGTGACTGGAACTGATGTGACGTCACACGTGTCGCGTGACTGATTCCGATTTGATGTTGTACAAGTCACGTGATATCACCTTGCCTCATTTCGCCAGAATCATGAGGTTCTGCAGTGAGACTGGTTTCCAGCTGCCTTGCGACTGAACAAAAGCCACGCCACGGTCTATGTAGATGGTCGCCTTTCCTACAGAGTACAACGTCTTGCCTTCGTGACGTCGGTTTGGTATCGGCATGAAAAGGACATTGTTGTCTTCAGCCTGAGAACAAAGTCGGTATGTGGTCGGTAACGTGGTCGGCATGTGATTACAAGGTCGGTATGTAGTCGATATGTGGTCGGTAACCTGGTCGGCATGTGATTATGTGGCCGGTATATAGTCGGTATGTGCTTGGTAATATGGTCGGCATATGGTCGGTCTATAGCTATCGATAGTGGTTGCTTTGGTTTTGCGTTTGCGGCGCTTTTTGATTGGTTCATACAAGTTTGGTAACATTCAGGTTTGGGGGTATTGTATTATGTTTAGGACAAATCTCCTCCTGTTCTTAAGATTTTACACTGTAAACTTTGCTGGAGGAGCCCGAGCAGTTGAAACAGGCCGAACAAATGATGTCAAACGAATACATGCTCGTCTCCTCGGATAAACTGGGAAATAGAAAACGAACAACCAACACAAAAAACACCTATATGGGAAGAAGTAAGGGCTAACACGGTTTGAAAGCCAAAGAATAAAGTTGAATAGCAAAGGAACAACAAAGTGCACGTCTTGCTAAACAGTGTAGCAAAAACGGCTAAAACCTTAAACTGATAAAATTCTACATCAAAACGAGAACATTGGAAGTGCCAGTAACAACTTTCAGGCGTGCATCGTGGCTTTTAGAATGCAAGCTGGCTCACCGTTTTCTGTACGAGGTCTTTGAAGTTGGATGGCACATTCTGTGCTGCAACACTTCTTGCGGCTTCCACCTGAGAACGGACACAAGAAACATTAAAATGGAAATATACTTTTTGTGACAGTTTTAGAATAGTTCTGTGTCCTATTAGTTGGTTCTGCACCACTCTATCTCTACTGCAGTAAAATGATCATTTCTTCAGAAAATGTGCAGCGCACCTTTTGTTTCTCAGCAGCTGCAACCGCCGCCTCCGCTTCTTTTCTATAAAAAAGTAAAGAATAACAATCATTTGCAACAACAAGAGGCATTTATTTTTTAACCCTTTCACTCCCAAGCTGAAATACAGATTCTCCCAGCCTTTTAAGAAGAAAACATATGAATGATGTAGTGGAAATCTCTATATTAAAAAAGCTTTCTTTTGAGCATGCCTGCTATTAGAAGCCAAGTTCTCTTTAATGTATTCGTCAGCGCTCGTCAACAAACCACCGAGTAAATTAGTGATCATTTATTCAGAGTTGGTTTGATTCAGTATCATTCATTGAGTGAATATCACTAAGATCGCACGCCAACAAAACACTATTAAAAGTGAATGACTCAAACTATTAACAAAAGATCATTAAGAACGCGCGTCATCAAAGCCATGAATGAATGATTCAAACACTTAACAAATAATCACTAAGAACGCTCGTCAACAAGCCACTGAGTAAACTGGTGATCATTTATTCAGAGCTCCTTTGATTCAGTATCATTCATTGAGTGAATCATTCCAACACTATACAAATGATCACCAAGATCGCACCTCAACAAACCACTATTAAAAGTGACTGACTCAAACTATTAACAAATGATCATTAAGAACGCGTGTCATCAAAGCCATGAGTGAATGATTCAAACACTTAACAAATAACCACTAAGAACTCGCGTCAACAAACCACTGAGTGAATGATTCAAACACTTAACAAATAATCACTACGAACGTGCGTCAACAAGCCACTGAGTGAATGATTCAAACACTTAACAAATAATCAGTGAGAACGTGCGTCAACAAACCACTGAATGAATGATTCAAACACTTAACAAATAATCAGTGAGAACGTGCGTCAACAAACCACTGAGTGAATGATCCAAACACTTAACAAATACTCACTAAGAACGCGCGTCAACAAACGATTGAGTGAATGAAACAAACACTTAACAAATAATCAGTAAGAACGTGCGTCAACAAAGCCATGAGCGAATGATTCAAACACTTAACAAATAATCACTAAGAACGTGCTTCAACAAACCACTGAGTGAATGATTCAAACACTTAACAAATGATCACTAAGAACGCGCCTCAACAAACGATTGAGTGAATGATCCAAACACTTAACAAATAATCACTAAGAACGTGCGTCAACAAATTACTGGCTGAATGATTCAAACACTTAATAAATAATCATTAAGAACGTGCGTCATCAAAGCCATGAGCGAATGATTCAAACACTTAACAAAAAACTCACCAAGAACGCGCGTAATCAAAGCCATGAGTGAATGATTCAAACACTTAACAAATAACCACTAAGAACGCGAGCCAACAAACCACGGAGTGAATGATTCAAACACTTAACAAATAATCATTAAGAACGTGCGTCAACAAACCACACAGTGAATGATTCAAACACTTAACAAATGATCACTAAGAACGTGCGTCAACAAGCCACTGAGTGAATGATTCAAACGCTTAACAAATAATCATTAAGATCGTGCTTCAACAAACAACTGAGTGAATGACTCAAACACTTAACAAATAATCACTAAGAACGTGCGTCAACAAGCCACTGAGTGAATGATTCAAACACTTCACAAATGATCATTAAGAACGTGCGTCAACAAACCACTGAGTGAATGATTCAAACACTTAACAAATGATCACTAAGATCGTGCGTCAACAAACCACTGAGTGAATGATTCAAACATTTAACAAATTATCACTAAGAACGTGCGTCAACAAGCCACTAAGTGAATGATTCAAACACTTAACAAATAATCAGTGAGATCGTGCTTCAACAAACCACTGAGTGAATGATTCAAACACTTAACAAATGATCACTAAGAACGAGCGTCAACAAGCCACTGAATAAATGATTCAAACACTTAACAAATAATCACTAAGAACGTGCTTCAACAAGCCACTGAGTGAATGATTCAAACACTTAACAAATGATCACTAAGAACGTGCGTCAACAAGCCACTGAGTGAATGATTCAAACACTTAAAAAATAATCAGTGAGAACGTGCTTCAACAAACCACTGAGTGAATGATTGAAACACTTAACAAATGATCACTAAGAACGTGCCTCAACAAACCATCGAGTGAATGATTCAAACACTTAACAAATGATCACTAAGATCGTGCGTCAACAAACCACTGAGTGAATGATTCAAACACTTAAAAAATAATCACTAAGAACGTGTGTCAACAAGCCATTGAGTGAATGATTCAAACACTTAACAAATAAGCATTAAGAACGTGTGTCAACAAACCACTGAGTGAATGATTCAAACACTTAACAAATAATCACTAAGAACGTGCGTCAACAAGCCACTGAGTGAATGATTCAAACACTTAACAAATAATCACTAAGAACGTGTGTCAACAAACCACTGAATGAATGATTCAAACACTTAACAAATAATCAGTGAGAACGTGCGTCAACAAACCATTGAGTGAATAATTCAAACAATTAGCAAATAATCAGTGAGAACGTGCGTCAACAAACCACTGAGTGAATGATTCAAACACTTAACAAATGATCACTAAGATCGTGCTTCAACAAAACACTGAGTGAATGATTCAAACACTTAACAAATGATCATTAAGAACGTGCGTCAACAAACCACTGAGTGAATGATTCAAACACTTAAAAAATAATCACTAAGAACGTGTGTCAACAAGCCAATGAGTGAATGATTCAAACACTTAACAAATAAGCATTAAGAATGTGCGTCAACAAGCCACTGAATGAATGATTCAAACACTTAAAAAATAATCACTAAGAACGCGCGTCAACAAGCCACTGAGTAAACTGGTGATCATTTATTCAGAGTTCCTTTGATTCAGTATCATTCATTGAGTGAATCATTCCAACACTATACAAATGATCACCAAGATCGCATGTCAACAAACCACTATTAAAAGTGACTGACTCAAACTATTAACAAATGATCATTAAGAACGCGTGTCATCAAAGCCATGAGTGAATGATTCAAACACTTAACAAATAACCACTAAGAACGCGCGTCAACAAACCACTGAGTGAATGATTCACACACTTAACAAATAATCACTAAGAACGTGCGTCAACAAGCCACTGAGTAAATGATTCAAACACTTAACAAATAATCACTAAGAACGTGTGTCAACAAACCACTGAATGAATGATTCAAACACTTAACAAATAATCAGTGAGAACGTGCGTCAACAAACCACTGAGTGAATGATTCAAACACTTAACAAATAATCAGTGAGAACGTGCTTCAACAAACCACTGAGTGAATGATTGAAACACTTAACAAATAATCAGTGAGAACGTGCTTCAACAAACCACTGAGTGAATGATTCAAACACTTAACAAATAATCACTAAGAACGTGCGTCAACAAGCCACTGAGTGAATGATTCAAACACTCAACAAATAATCACTAAGAACGTGTGTCAACAAACCACTGAATGATTCAAACACTTAACAAATAATCAGTGAGAACGTGCTTCAACAAACCACTTAGTGAATGATTGAAACACTTAACAAATGATCACTAAGATCGTGCTTCAACAAAACACTGAGTGAATGATTCAAACACTTAACAAATGATCATTAAGAACGTGCGTCAACAAACCACTGAGTGAATGATTCAAACACTTAACAAATGATCACTAAGAATGATCACTAAGAACGTGCGTCAACAAACCACTGAGTGAATGATTCAAACACTTAACAAATAATCATTAAGAACGTGCGTCAACAAGCCACTGAATGAATGATTCAAACACTTAAAAAATGATCACTAAGAACGCGCGTCTACAAGCCACTCAATAAACTGGTGATCATTTATTCAGAGTTCCTTTGATTCAGTATCATTCATTGAGTGAATCATTCCAACACTATACAAATGATCACCAAGATCGCACGTCAACAAACCACTATTAAAAGTGACTGACTCAAACTATTAACAAATGATCATTAAGAACGCGTGTCATCAAACCACTGAGTGAATGATTCAAACACTTAACAAATAACCACTAAGAACGCGCGTCAACAAACCACTGAGTGAATGATTCAAACACTTAACAAACTAGACTGGCATTGCCAGTGAGCTCGCGGTGTGAGTTGCGTCGAGAACAGAATATACTAAAATGGAAAGTATGGGGACAAGAGTGGAACTCCCAAGAGGGACTTCCAGTTTCTCACCAGGAAAACATCACACAGTTATAGAGAACTTGGCTGTTGATACCTTGCTCAAATGAAACCTGATTAAACTATAAATTATCATTACAACACTCATACACTTGCTTCTTAAAGGTTGAGCGACCCTGCATTTTGAGAATACGTGACATATCTTTTTATGCACAATTGATTTTTGATAGTTTGACTTCGACTCTTATTTCTAACGAGAGGCCACGATTAATCCAGCCTCCGCTTCAATAATTTTGTGTTGTCTTTTATTAACTGAATACGTTTCTTCTATTAGGCTTTGAGTTTTCGTGTTCTGTGACAAGCGAGGAATGTAACACGACACTTGTTTACGTCAATATTATTGCGGTTTTGTTCACAGTGTGTTCAGTCATTTGTGAACTGCAAACTCAATGCTCAGGACTGTTTCGGTGTATTTTTCATATCTGGTATACAATGACCATTGCGAAACAAAGGCTACATGATCGAATGAAAGAAACATTTCAACAGGCAAAGTACGATAAGCAGAAGAATTTTATGAGGCAACAGATGTCATGTACAAAGTAAAGCATAAATCGCCATTGTTTTGCAGCTAAAGCTCATCGTAGCTTTGGTTTCCGTTTTTGGCCTGTTATTTTCCCAGAAGTATTTCGTGCCGCCACAGAAAGTTTCGTCGGGACTAAATATTTAGCGGCGACAGAGAAATTTGCAATCCCCAAGCGGTATCCATCAAACAATTGTTCCCTAAATCCAGTTTATCCGTGCATGTTCCACAGAGCCCAATGGTGTTGAGTTTGGATGGGATGCAGTTAACTTTTACACACAAGTAACGAGCAATTCACTGGCCACATCTCAATTTACATACATACATAAATATTTTTACTGATGCTCCCCTCAAGGGGCTTTTCAGCAACAATTTGGCTTCGCCATATTACTGTGGAGTACAGGCACTGAGGGTGGTCACTGCCAGAGATTTGTTTACGTCCTCAGTGGTTCTTTTACGTCCCCCCCCCTCCCCCCCCCCGTCATCAAGTATAGAAGTATCTAGGGAGACGGGACCGCCATTTTACGTAGTCAGCCGAGCCAAGTGAAGATCTTACCATTTGCTGTTAGAAACAAAGGCAGCATCTTCTCTTCAGTTATTTTAAGACCCTGAGTGCTGGTCCGGCCGGGGTTCGAACCCGCGACCTCCCGCACGAAAGACCGGCACTCAACCAACTGAGCCAACCGGGCGGCGGTTTACGTCATCGAATATCACGTGATCATATGAACCAATCACCGTGCGCTGATTCTCGACCCAGAAGAAAAAAAAATCCATTTTTTAGCTCGCCGGGGCCACACCCCGCGAGCAATAATCACTAAGAACGTGCGTCAACAAGCCACTGAGTGAATGATTCAAACACTTAACAAATAATCACTAAGAACGTGTGTCAACAAACCATTGAATGAATGATTCAAACACTTAACAAATAATCAGTGAGAACGTGCGTCAACAAACCACTGAGTGAATGATTCAAACACTTAACAAATGATCACTAAGAAAGTGCGCCAACAAACCACTGAATAAACTGGTGATCATTTATTCAGAGTTCCTTTGATTCAGCATCATTCATTGAGTGAATCATTCCAACACTATACAAATGATCACCAAGATCGCACGTCAACAAACCACTATTAAAAGTGACTGACTCAAACTATTAACAAATGATCATTAAGAACGTGCGTCATCAAAGCCATGAATGAATGATTCAAACACTTAACAAATAATCATTAAGAACGCTCGTCAACAAGCCACTGAGTAAACTGGTGATCATTTATTCAGAGTTCCTTTGATTCAGTATCATTCATTGAGTGAATCATTCCAACACTATACAAATGATCACCAAGATCGCACCTCAACAAACCACTATTAAAAGTGACTGACTCAAACTATTAACAAATGATCATTAAGAACGCGTGTCATCAAAGCCATGAGTGAATGATTCAAACACTTAACAAATAACCACTAAGAACGCGCGTCAACAAACCACTGAGTGAATGATTCAAACACTTAACAAATAATCACTACGAACGTGCGTCAACAAGCCACTGAGTGAATGATTCAAACACTTAACAAATAATCAGTGAGATCGTGCGTCAACAAACCACTGAATGAGTGATTCAAACACTTAACAAATAATCAGTGAGAACGTGCGTCAACAAACCCCTGAGTGAATGATCCAAACACTTAACAAATACTCACTAAGAACGCGCGTCAACAAACGATTGAGTGAATGAAACAAACACTTAACAAATAATCACTAAGAACGTGTGTCATCAAAGCCATGAGTGAATGATTCAAACACTTAACAAATAACCACTAAGAACGTGCGTCAACAAACCACTGAGTGAATGATTCAAACACTTAACAAATAATCAATGAGAACGTGCATCAACAAACCACTGAGTGAATGATCCAAACACTTAACAAATACTCACTAAGAACGCGCGTCAACAAACGATTGAGTGAATGAAACAAACACTTAACAAATAATCACTAAGAACGTGTGTCATCAAAGCCATGAGCGAATGATTCAAACACTTAACAAATAATCACTAAGAACGTGCTTCAACAAACCACTGAGTAAATGATTCAAACACTTAACAAATGATCACTAAGAACGCGCCTCAACAAACGATTGAGTGAATGATCCAAACACTTAACAAATAATCACTAAGAACGTGCGTCAACAAACTACTGGCTGAATGATTCAAACACTTAATAAATAATCATTAAGAACGTGCGTCATCAAAGCCATGAGCGAATGATTCAAACACTTAACAAAAAACTCACCAAGAACGCGCGTAATCAAAGCCATGAGTGAATGATTCAAACACTTAACAAATAACCACTAAGAACGCGAGCCTATACAAATGATACAAATGATCACCAAGATCGCACGTCAACAAACCACTATTAAAAGTGACTGACTCAAACTATTAACAAATGATCATTAAGAACGTGCGTCATCAAACCACTGAGTGAATGATTCAAACACTTAACAAATAATCATTAAGAACGCTCGTCAACAAGCCACTGAGTAAACTGGTGATCATTTATTCAGAGTTCCTTTGATTCAGTATCATTCATTGAGTGAATCATTCGAACACTATACAAATGATCACCAACATCGCACGTCAAGAAACCACTATTAAAAGTGACTGACTCAAACTATTAACAAATGATCAAGAACGCGTGTCATCAAAGCCATGAGTGAATGATTCAAACACTTAACAAATAACCAATAAGAACGCGCGTCAACAAACCACTGAGTGAATGATTCAAACACTTAACAAATAATCATTAAGAACGTACGTCATCAAAGCCATGAGCGAATGATTCAAACACTTAACAAATAATCAGTAAGAACGTGCGTCAACAAACCACTGAGTGAATGATTCAAACACTTAACAAATAATCACTAAGAACGTGCGTCAACACGCCACTCAATGAATGATTGAAACACTTAACAAATAATCACTAAAAACGTGCGTCATCAAACCACTGAGTGAATGATTCAAACACTTAACAAATGATCACTAAGAACGTGCGTCAACAAGCCACTGAGTGAATGATTCAAACACTTAACAAATAATCATTAAGAACGTACGTCATCAAAGCCATGAGCGAATGATTCAAACACTTAACAAATAATCAGTAAGAACCTGCGTCAACAAACCACTGAGTGAATGATTCAAACACTTAACAAATAATCACTAAGAACGTGCGTCAACAAGCCACTGAATGAATGATTGAAACACTTAACAAATAATCACTAAGAACGTGCGTCATCAAACCACTGAGTGAATGATTCAAACACTTAACAAATGATCACTAAGAACGTGCGTCAACAAGCCACTGAGTGAATGATTCAAACACTTAATAAATGATCATTAAGAACGTACGTCATCAAACCACTGAATGAATGATTCAAACACTTAACAAATAATCACTAAGAACGTGCGTCAACACGCCACTGAATGAATGATTGAAACACTTAACAAATAATCACTAAGAACGTGCGTCATCAAACCACTGAGTGAATGATTCAAACACTTAACAAATGATCACTAAGAACGTGCGTCAACAAGCCACTGAGTGAATGATTCAAACACTTAACAAATGATCATTAAGAACGTGCGTCATCAAACCACTGAATGAATGATTCAAACACTTAACAAATAATCACTAAGAACGTGCGTCAACACGCCACTGAATGAATGATTGAAACACTTAACAAATAATCACTAAGAACGTGCGTCAACAAGCCACTGAATGAATGATTGAAACACTTAACAAATAATCATTAAGAACGTGCGTCATCAAACCACTGAATGAATGATTCAAAAACTTAAGAAATAATCACTAAAGGCCATGTCATACGAGGCAATTTTCCCTTCCGACAACATTGCGAGACAAGTTGCAAAGTACATGGCATACGGTGCAACAAGATCGCGAAACGTTAGGAAAAGTAGGAGACTGTTCAAATTTTTCTGCAACTCGTCTCGCACTTTTATGTTGCGTTGCAACTTGCAAAGGGGGTGTCGCACGCGCAACTTCTTGTGCAACGCGTTATTAAACTGTTTGATGTTTCCGTACCTTCTCTCAGTGCTGGTTAGATAGGCGATATTTTCTCTGGCTCCGGGCTGTAGATATCCTCCTGGTGATGTTACGGCTTGATTCATCACATCCAGAGCTCGGTTGTACTGAGCTGAAATATCATCACATGCACCGCATGAAAGACCATTTTAAAAGTATGATTTTCTGAGCCGTGTATTCGCCCGGTCGGAAGCTGACGTATTCCCCAAAAACAACATGGACATGGTGGATGGTTCTCGGTGTTACAAAATGTCCTGAATCAGATCTTTGACTATTATTCACCAAATAAATGTGAACACAGCAGCTTTTTGGCGTTTGCCTACTGATGTTTGTATTTTCCCTAAATGGAGAACACGTGATCAAAATAAGTACACAGCCAATCACAGATGCTGTAATAAACACTTTCAACAACTTGGAAGCCAAAGTAATTTGCGTTTGGAAGAAACTAAGTGCTAGAAAACTTCATCGCAATCAGGTTTTGCTGTTGTTTCTGATTGGCTGAGAATGCAGCCAAGGTTTTTTAGAACAATCCAAAGGCGCAGCAAACGCAAAACCAAAGCAATATCACGATTACTTCCGATAGGTACCCGGAAACAGCACGATTACTTCCGATAGGTACCCGGAAACGGCTCTGAAGCCTCGTTAACACGAGAGGAAAACTTGGCATGGCTCAAATTTCTCTTGAATATATAGAGTTTGCAGCACAAATTTTATGACATTTCTTCTTAAATGGTCACTTGGAAATAAAAAGAAGTAGTTAGCTTACCTTTTACAGTTGGATTGCTGAGTAGATCCTCTTCAAACATCGACTTCCAGCCGATATACCTGAAATTAGAACCAGAAGACATTATTGTTTAACCCTTTAATTGCCAAGGGTGATCAACTTCGGTTTTCTCCAGCTTCAGTTTCTCACCAGAGATATACCATACGGTATGGAGAACTTGGCTTTTCATAAGCTTGCTCAGATGAAAGCCGATAAAGCTATCAGTTTTGACTACAACGTTCATACATTTTCTGTTAAAAGGTTGGGAGAGTCTGCATATTAAATTTGGAGCTAGTGAATCCGGTTAACATCACAAAACAAAGCGACCTAACTTGTTGTGTCCTAATAACTCAGAAATGTTTTGTAATCGCCTCCATAATCGTGGTGGTACTAACAACGCGGGGTACCTACCATTTCGTAACTTCGTCATAATTTGGATTACTGCTCAGCCATCCACGGAGGACCTAAAAAAAGGCAAATCGACCATCAATTAAAAACAACAGGATAGTGGATTGGAGAGCTAAGCCAAGGATCAGGACGGCTAGCCTGAATCTCAGCTACACTCCAGTTCGTACCCAGGAGAGGGGCCTTCTTAACCACAGTCCTTTGCGCGCCCAAATCATTGATCCTCCATCGTTAGTGCCTCCGAAAGTCGAAAGATAATTTAGCAATCTATTTCCGTCCAATTCGTTTGTGAAGATTAGTTTCTTTTAGTCTAAAAGCTCTGCTTACCTATTTTGCTATTGATTTATTACATTTTTCTATGTTGGGAACCAAATTTTCCCTTTTACACGTTTCCAGATGTAAACAAAAACATTGAATGATTAACTTCATATTTCTCTTTTCAGTCTCCCATCAGAGATATGTCGTAAAGTATGGAGAATTTGGCATTTGACAACTTGCTCAAATGACAGATGATTATAACATAAATTCTCTTTTCGTCACTAATAAATTTTCTTATTTTATGGTTGGGAGAATTTGTACTTTGAGTTTGGGGTTAAAGGGTTAAGCAATGTGGAGTTGAGACGTTTTATTTAAGAAATATATAACGCGTCACCGTGTAATATAGCCTCATCTAAACACGCGGGAAGTTGGGAGAACACGAGAGTAGCGTAAGGAAACTACGAGGCCGCCGAGTGGTTTCCGGCGCTACTCGTGTGTTCTCCCAACTTCCCAAGTGTTTAGATGAGGCTATATTACACGGGAACACGTTATATATTTCTTTTATAAAATAATTAGTCAAGTAAAGAACATCGCGTATCGCGTCAGCGTGTAATATACTCTCATCTAACACGGTTATTTAGCCAATCAGGGCGCGCGTAGTATCATAGTTATTTTATAATTCTTCTTAGTGTTGCCCTCTCCGTTCTCATATGGGACACAAACACAGCTAAAATACAGACACAGGCAAACCATCAAAAGCATCCAGCAAAAAAATGTGTGAATACAACGGGAAAAGCCGGGTAACTTTTGTATTGTGGACAATACTAATCGATTCCTCGCGACCTGAATAAACTTACCTGAATCCATCGGGGGAAGAAATGCTTGTCGAGAAGACTGACAAAATGCTGACGAGGAATAATGTCCTTCCAAGACATCACCCAATGAAAAGGATCTAATAGGAAAACAGAGTTTAATTTTCTTTCATTTTCATCAAAGAGAAAACTAATGATAATAATATTATTATAAAGATGATAATATTAATATTAAGGTAAAAAAAAAAACACTTTACAGTCTGATAAACTAGTGGCCCTCTATCTACAATAACGTTAAATTAAACGAAAAAGGAGAAGGAAAAGAAGGAGAAGAAATGCTCGAAGCTGAATATAGCGCCCACTTTCTGCCTTCTGAGAGAAGGAGACGAAGACAGAGAAGGAGACGGAGAAGGAGAAGAAAATAATGGCCCAAGCTAAATATAGCCAAGACCACAATCTGCTAGAACAGGCAAGATAATTTCTCTGTATATATATCTCTTCCTTTCCACCGTCTGCCTTCTGACTAAAACCTCGCGTCTCACATGCACCGAACTTAATGCAAATGAGCAAAAACCATTGTTTGAGCTGATATGCACGAGGTTCGGTGCGTGTGAGGCGCGACATTTAAAACGGGCCTTAGTGTCTCACAGTCCTTCTCTGCAGGATTTAGTTATCTGGTGACCTACCTAGATGCTGCTGGTGTGGATTGATAACAAACTCGCCCAGACACTGGGACAGCTTGGGATAGATTGAGCGAAGAATGAAGGCGTCCATTGAACCTTTAGAGAAAACCTGTGAGAAAATGAACCAAGTTGACCATGAAAGCCAACCACAGCACAACAGCTGGAATAAACACTATTATAGGATAGCCTTCTTGACGTCCCTTCCGTTGGTCAGCGTTCGTCGTCATTACTGTGTAACTCGGTCTAACTCGAGGTAAATTTCACCTCGTGTGCAAGCCCCGTTTCTCTTGTGTACAACATACGTTATACATAGAAAATGCACTAACTTATAGGCGAGTATCGAGTCCTAGCAATGTGTTTCTTGGCTACGTCTTGACGTTTTACGAGCGTTACACTAAACTACAAAATCTGCAATCAAATCCAGTTTTGTGCAACGACCGCTGACTCCAAAAAAGGTGACCTCGCGGTCAAAAATGTATTTTCGCGGTGTCTAGCTGGCCTGAAGTTAAATATCCCGGATGTCGGGCTAGCGAGTCTTTTTAGCGTTACACTCACATTACTCCAGGGCTGTAGGATCATTTTAGCGGACGGATCGGACGGGTGCCAGTTGGTGAGTGCAGATGCCAGTTTGTATCTTATAGGAGCGTACAGCGGTTCAAGACGCTGACCTGAAGGACAGGAAATATCAGAGTTACGTTCACGGTGTCAGTTGAAAAAAATCTTAACCATTTCTCTCCTAAGCTAAAAATGCAGATTCTCCCAACTTTCTATAAAGAAAATGTATGAGTGATGTGGTGAGAACTGATACTTTAATCAGCTTTCATCTTAGCAAACTATCAAAAGCCAAGTTCTCCATAATGTATGATATATTTCTGGTGAGAAACTGAAGGAGAAAATTATAGATGACCACTCAAGTTTGTACCTATGAGAGGAAGCCAGGGATGGATCCAAGCGTGGATAGGCACCGTGTCCGTCAGAGGATTCCATGAGTCCACATTCACCTGGAGATAAAACAACATAGTAACAAATATACCACAAACAAAAAAGGTTGTGTCTTGTTTTGAAAGTATGTTTTAATCCAACTGTGTTTATTTGCGGACCAAAACCCCATTTACAAGTGCTAAAAAATGTCACGGCACCCCCAAACGTTAGCACGGTACCATTGTTTTTTTCAGCACGACACCCCTAATACGGTGCAGTCCAAACTTTATTGACGTACTGGTGCTTGAATTTTAAGGGTGCCGAGGCTACCTTAATCTGGTTTCAGAGGTCCTTAAATTACTCCTTCATGAATTTCCGACAAGAACGACGGCGACAAAGCGAGCGGAAAGGACCTCTGGGCGCGCGAGGTAGCAACATCAGAGGTTCCCTCGCCACCGTTCGCCTTTGCCGCTCTTTGCCGAGCCTTCGCTGCCCTTCATTGGCAAGCGAGGAACCTCTGGAACCAGAGAAAGGCTACCCAGGTACCGTGCTAACTTTTAAGGGTGTCGTGCCATTTTTTAGCGCGTGTAAATTGGGTTCAAAGTTCAGGATTAACCTTGACACACCTGTAAGCGAGGCAGAATCAACTGGTCTATGATGTTGTCCATGATCCAAGACGGTAGAACTGGTAACCAGTGCTCAATCAGTTCTATCATTGGATCGCAGTACTGGCAATGCCACGCACTGAATAACAAGGGAAACATTGGATTGAAGCTATTCTGCTTGATTTATTATCTAGACGTTAATGAAATTTTCAAGGACTGTTGTCTAAATTCAAGGACCTCTCAAGGCATCATACAAATTCAAGGGCTTTAGTCAAGACAAGCACTTAAATTAAAGGGCTTTCCAAGATTGTACAAATCCTGAAGAGTCAAACACTTGTGAGTTTTTCTGGCAACGTACCTTATTGTTGAACGGAGGAAAGGCATCCATACTTCCCAGATGAGCCGGTCGTAAATATCCATGCTGTGCGGAGATAAAGGTACAGTTAAACCTCTCTACAATGGCCTGGGGACGACACCGCGAAAATACGTTCTTGACGTCACTTCCGTTGGTCAGCGTACGTCGCTATTACTATCAAAGTTGCTGAATGTTTAGCCTGTGAACAGGCTCTCTTTTTTACGGCCGCACGGAGTCTGGGAGAGAGTTCCCCTCCCCAACAAATTCTCTCCCAGACTCCGCACGGCCGTAAAAGAGAGAATGTTGTGTGCTACCATAAACAAATACTGACAACAATTTCACAGCAACTACCCATCGTGAATAGTTTTTTGTTTCTACTGTGTTCTCACTTAGCAGAGTCTGGAATGTTTCCTTGAGTGTTGAGAGTGAATCCGGTCGATTTATCGCTCTGCAGTAAGTCTTTCCACCTCTTGATGACGTCCATTCCATGCGTGGGATTTGCCAGGGGATTCCAGCTCTGGAAATGAGCCCTGATCTGTGAACACCACAAGAGAAAATGTTGGTAACTGTTTATGCGAAGCTGGTCCGGTCCGTTAGGTCCATTTACACACTGATGCGAGTTTTGCTGTCGCATGCTACCCTAGTAACGACACGCTTACTAACACGCAAATCGCATCAGGCAAATCGGCCCTGCAGTATAACAATCATATCGTAAGAGTGTCGTAAGGGGGTCGCAGGCGACAGACGCAAATTCAAATCGTAGCGTATAAATCGGCTCTTTTACAAGCACGACCTACAGATATCTGGTGGAAAACTGCTGTCTGTGTATTGAAATAACATCACAAAATGCTCAAAACGTGCTCTGAATATAAGAACATTTGTTATGTGTGAGGTTAAAAGACAATACTATGCAGTGTTTTATATTTTACAACGAACTTCAATCAACAAATGTTACAGGGGATACAAAGCTAATCCCGTGGTATTAGTGAATCTGTGGAGCTGTGTCACTTACCAAAGGGAAAACCAAGGGGATTGCCAGGGTTGACAGGTCGTACATCTGTGAACCAACAAGAAAACGTGAAATACACGCTGTTCAACGCGGATACACTTTTTTTGTGAGTGAAGAGTTTATCTGTGTACTTGAATAATCTATTCATTCACAGCTTACTCAAGCCCTCACATCTAGCCAGCTAACTGACTAACCAGCCATTGAAATAGTCTCTGTTACTTCCTCAATTACGCTCTTATTCGCTAATTTTGTTGCAAATTCATTCACTCGCGCACTCAATCACATTCACTCACTAACTCCGTTATTCACTCCGTTACACCCATTTGTTTCATACATTCATTCATTCATTCATTCATTTATTCATTCAGTGCGCTCTTTATTCACATTCTTGTAAACAAATTATCATAGCTGATTGCTAGTAACACTTGCCCTGTATTCTTCATAGTGTTCTTCCTGTAGCATTCTGAATATGTCCTCACACAGTGACAACGACATGGGCTCATGGTTTGATGATAGAGAATGTTTTTTACATCTGAAGATAAGAGGGGAGGGTCATGAATTCAATGCCATCATTGTGACGTAACGTTGTTAAGTTGACCGCTGCATTGCATTTTGTAATGTTCGTGCGCATGTGCCATGTGCACAACACCTCGTGTTTTGAATGTAATTAAAGTAGTTGATTTTTGTGTTGAACTGAAGACGCGTCCTGTTTAACTACGAGCAGCAAGCTTAAACATCGCGACAATCATATCGAGCTTCACTCTCGGGCAACTGTTCGCTTCTCGGAACAGATAATATCCTCGGACAAATATCCGCAATTTCCTCGCCACAAGTAGGTAATTGTTTATTTAACCTGCGTGTCAGGCCAAGCATTCTTCTTCGAGTGCAAGGTTGAGGATGGCTTGGTCCCAGCGGGGAAAAGAGGAGGTACCCCTTTCATATACCTTTTAATGCGATTGTTGCAATTTTTTAAGGAAGTCGTTTTTAACGACCTTACGAAAGCCCTGCCGAAATATTTCTGCATAACGAAAGGACTGAAATTCCTACCTTTTATTTACCTCCATCCTCAAAAAGGTACGGCCCCTTTCATACACCTCTAGCCTGAAAAAGGCACCCCTTTCGCATACTTCCAGCCTCAAAAAGGTATCCCTTTCGGCCGAGCCTCCACGTGTACTACACTATAGGGAATACCCCCCCCCCCCACCCCCCTTCCCCGGGAGGAAGGAGGGGGGGGGGGTACTCCCTCCGGAGCTTTGGTTCCAATTGGTCGAACAGTGATTGAGGATGGCTTAGGTTGACGTGGCAAGGGATATTACTCTAATTACCTGTCAATCAGCTCCATGACTTCAATCAGTTTGTTGATTTGCTTCTCTTCTTGTTCCAACTGAGCGGACATTTCTCCCTCTCATGTTTTAAGTTCACCACAAGGTCTCTCTCATGTCTCAGTCTGCGCAGGAAAAATCAACATCTCAGCACACATTCAGGTCAATAACAAAATCAAATATTACCGCAGCAGTCACAACTTACTTCCTGAGTAAGCAAATTAAGCCATGTCCAACTCTATCCAAAATAGTTAACCATCGTTTTAAAAACATTTTAAGGGTTACCAATGGTTACCCATGTAATAAACTAAAAAGATTAATAGAATATGTGTAACTAGCGAGACCCCCGTAAAATACGGTGATCGGATTTCTTTTTCCCAATATTTTTTCTTTTTTTCTCCTTTTTGAATTTCATTTTGCGCATATCGAGCGCAGTTTAGAGTGCCCAAGAACAAACTTCTATAGTGCATTTACCAATTAACTGTACTTAAAATATTCCCGTTTTTCGAAATTCTTTTCTTTCTTTTCTCCTTTTTGAATTCAATTTTGAGCATCTCAAACACAGTCTACCGCGTCAAAGTACATACTTCACTGTAGTGCATGTACCACTCAACCGTACTCGACTCGTCGAACCACCGATCGATCGACATCAAAATCTCCCAGTTTTTCGAACATGCGGCAGTACATGATTCTAATATAAGACGTCACCATCACGTAATGTGACGTTTGTTTACTGCACCGATAGTAATGTTTTAATCAACAGCCACTCTGTGTCAATATAAGCACAGCTAACCGTGGATCTACTAACATCTAAGGGTTCCCTATGGTTATCCATGCAATAAACTAAAAAGTAATTTAACAGAAGTCTTGTAATTACATGCTTTGATTAAAAGGCGTCAC
Organism: Plumapathes pennacea; assembly: GCA_964036295.1. Lineage (NCBI taxonomy): Eukaryota > Metazoa > Cnidaria > Anthozoa > Antipatharia > Myriopathidae > Plumapathes > Plumapathes pennacea. The sequence goes on along the minus strand of OZ038464.1, from coordinate 11,453,235 downwards.
AATGACGTCATGTGACGTTTGTTTACTACGTGTATAGTAATGTTTTAATCAACAGCCACTCTGTGTCAATATAATGACAGTTAACTATGGTTTCATTAACATTTTAAGGGTTACCCATGGTTACCCATGTATAAACATTAAGAAACATTCAACAGAAATGGTTTGTTTACATGCTTTTATTATAAGGGGTCATAATGACGTCATGTGAAGTTTCTTTACTCTACGGACAGTAATGTTTCAAACAACAGCCACTCTGTGTTAATATAAGCACAACTAACTGTGATTCTACTAAGACATTAAGGGTTAAACATGGATACCCATGCATTAAACTAAAAAAAAAATTAACAGAAATCGTATAAATACATGCTTTTATTATAAGGCGTGATCATGACGTCATGTGACGTTTGTTTACTGTACGGACAATGATGTTTTATTCAATAACATAGTAAGGGTTACCCATGTATTAAACTAAAAATAAATAAAACAGAAGTTGTGTAATTACATTCTTCTTTTATAAGAGTCACCATGACGTCATGTGACGTTTGTTTACTACGCCGATAGTAATATTTTAATTAATAGTCACTCTATGTTAAATTAAGCACAATTAATCACGGTTTTACCAACATAGTAAGGGTTACCCATGCATACCCATGCCTTAAACTAAAGGAAAAATTATCAGAAATTGTGTAATTACTTGTTTCCAATAAAAGACGTCACCATGACTTCATGTGACGTTTGTTTACTGCGCGGATAGTAATGTTTTAATCAATAGTCACTCTATGTTAATATAAGCACGGTTAATCACGGTTTTTTAATGTTGTTAAAACAACATTTTAAGGGTCACCCATGCATACCAATGCATTAACACCAAAGAAAAAATGATCAGAAACCGTGTAATTACTTGCTTCCAATATAAGACGTCACCATGACGTCGTGTGACGTTTGTTTACTACGCCGATAGTAATATTTTCATCAATAGTCACTCTATGTTAATTTAAGCACAGTTAATCACGGTTTTACCAACATAGTAAAGGTTACCCATGCATACCCATGCATTAAACTAAAGCAAAAATTCACAGAAATTGTGTAATTACTTGTTTCCAATAAAAGACGTCACCATGACGTCATATGACGTTTCTTTACTGCGCGGATAGTAATGTTTTAATCGATAGTCACTCTATCTTAATATAAGCACGGTTAATCACGGTTTTAACAACATAGTAAGGGTTACCCATGCATATCTATGCATTAAACTAAAGGAAAAATTCACAGAAATTGTGTAATTGCTTGCTTCCAATATAAGACGTCACCATGACTTCATGTGACGTTTCTTTACTACGCGGATAGTAATCTTTTAATCAATAGTCACTCTGTGTTACTATAAGCACAGTTAATCACGGTTTTACCAACATAGTAAGGGTTACCCATGCATACTCATGCATTAAACTAAAGGAAAAATTCACAGAAATTCTGTAATTGCTTGCTTCCAATATAAGACGCCACCATGACTTCATGTGATGTTTGTTTATTACGCGGATAGTAATGTTTTAATCAATAGTCACTCTGTGTTAATATAAGCACAGTTAATCAAGGTTTTATTAACATTTTAAAGGTTACCCATGCATACCCATGCATTAAACTAAAGGAAAAATTCACAGAAATTCTGTAATTGCTTGCTTCCAATATAAGACGTCACCATGATGTCATGTGACGTTTGTTTACTACGCAGATAGTAATGTTTTGATCAATAGTCACTCTATGTTAATTTAAGCACAGTTAATCAAGGTTTTACCAACATAGTAAGGGTTACCCATGCATACTCATGCATTAAACTAAAGGAAAAATTCACAGAAATTCTGTAATTGCTTGCTTCCAATATAAGACGCCACCATGACTTCATGTGATGTTTGTTTATTACGCGGATAGTAATGTTTTAATCAATAGTCACTCTGTGTTAATATAAGCACAGTTAATTAAGGTTTTATTAACATTTTAAAGGTTACCCATGCATACCCATGCATTAAACTAAAGGAAAAATTCACAGAAATTCTGTAATTGCTTGCTTCCTATATAAGACGTCACCATGACGTCATGTGACGTTTGTTTACTACGGGGATAGTAATGTTTTGATCAATGCTCACTCTATGTTAATATAAGCAGAGTTAATCACGGTTTTACCAACATAGTAAGGGTTACCCATGCATACCCATGCATTAAACTAAAGGAAAAATTCACAGAAATTGTGTAATTGCTTGCTTCCAATATAAGACGTCACCATGATGTCATGTGACGTTTGTTTACTACGCAGATAGTAATGTTTTGATCAATAGTCACTCTATGTTAATTTAAGCACAGTTAATCAAGGTTTTACCAACATAGTAAGGGTTACCCATGCATACCCATGCATTAAACTAAAGGAAAAATTATCAGAAATCGTGTAATTGCTTGCTTCCAATATAAGACGTCACCATGACTTCATGTGACGTTTCTTTACTACGCGGATAGTAATGTTTTAATCAATAGTCACTCTGTGTTACTATAAGCACAGTTAATCACGGTTTTACCAACATAGTAAGGGTTACCCATGCATACTCATGCATTAAACTAAAGGAAAAATTCACAGAAATTCTGTAATTGCTTGCTTCCAATATAAGACGCCACCATGACTTCATGTGATGTTTGTTTATTACGCGGATAGTAATGTTTTAATCAATAGTCACTCTGTGTTAATATAAGCACAGTTAATCAAGGTTTTATTAACATTTTAAAGGTTACCCATGCATACCCATGCATTAAACTAAAGGAAAAATTCACAGAAATTCTGTAATTGCTTGCTTCCAATATAAGACGCCACCATGACTTCATGTGATGTTTGTTTATTACGCGGATAGTAATGTTTTAATCAATAGTCACTCTGTGTTAATATAAGCACAGTTAATCAAGGTTTTATTAACATTTTAAAGGTTACCCATGCATTAAACTAAAGGAAAAATTCACAGAAATTCTGTAATTGCTTGCTTCCAATATAAGACGTCACCATGATGTCATGTGACGTTTGTTTACTACGCAGATAGTAATGTTTTGATCAATAGTCACTCTATGTTAATTTAAGCACAGTTAATCAAGGTTTTACCAACATAGTAAGGGTTACCCATGCATACTCATGCATTAAACTAAAGGAAAAATTCACAGAAATTCTGTAATTGCTTGCTTCCAATATAAGACGCCACCATGACTTCATGTGATGTTTGTTTATTACGCGGATAGTAATGTTTTAATCAATAGTCACTCTGTGTTAATATAAGCACAGTTAATCAAGGTTTTATTAACATTTTAAAGGTTACCCATGCATTAAACTAAAGGAAAAATTCACAGAAATTCTGTAATTGCTTGCTTCCAATATAAGACGCCACCATGACTTCATGTGATGTTTGTTTATTACGCGGATAGTAATGTTTTAATCAATAGTCACTCTGTGTTAATATAAGCACAGTTAATCAAGGTTTTATTAACATTTTAAAGGTTACCCATGCATACCCATGCATTAAACTAAAGGAAAAATTCACAGAAATTGTGTAATTGCTTGCTTCCTATATAAGACGTCACCATGACGTCATGTGACGTTTGTTTACTACGGGGATAGTAATGTTTTGATCAATGCTCACTCTATGTTAATATAAGCACAGTTAATCACGGTTTTACCAACATAGTAAGGGTTACCCATGCATACCCATGCATTAAACTAAAGGAAAAATTCACAGAAATTGTGTAATTGCTTGCTTCCAATATAAGACGTCACCATGATGTCATGTGACGTTTGTTTACTACGCAGATAGTAATGTTTTGATCAATAGTCACTCTATGTTAATTTAAGCACAGTTAATCAAGGTTTTACCAACATAGTAAGGGTTACCCATGCATACCCATGCATTAAACTAAAGGAAAAATTATCAGAAATCGTGTAATTGCTTGCTTCCAATATAAGACGTCACCATGACTTCATGTGACGTTCGTTTACTACACGGATAGTAATGTTTAAATCAATAGTCACTCTATGTTAATATAAGCACAATTAATCACGGTTTTACCAACATAGTAAGGGTTACCCATGCATACCCATGCATTAAACTAAAGGAAAAATTATCAGAAATTGTGTAATTACTTGTTTCCAATAAAAGACGTCACCATGACGTCATGTGACGTTTGTTTACTGCGCGGATAGTAATGTTTTAATCGATAGTCACTCTATGTTAATATAAGCACGGTTAATCACGGTTTTAACACCATTTTAAGGGTCACCCATGCATACCCATGCATTGACACTAAAGAAAACATAGGTCCGCAAAGCGTACGTGAAGCTATTTGCTAGTTGATGATAGTCTATGATAGGTAGTTCGTGTTACAACGGGGAACGAACTATCATCGAATATTATCACCGCTTGATCGGGGTTTTACACTATGTTCTACTATGCCAGCTACGTATTATGCATGACCAAACACAAATGCACAAACATGACAGTTTATTTTATGATTATTTTGAGCTGATCGACATAAAAGGAGGAAAGTATAGCTTGCCAAAATATTTCAAGTCGTAAATTTCTGCGAGGTAAGCCAGACTTTGACTTGTTATAGTAGTTTCGTATTAACGTAACACACTCCAGCCAAACAAACCTGTTTCTCGTGCTCTTCGAATGGTGGTGTAGTGTCCTGTCCACGTGATGCCTAGTTATAGATTAACGGATTAATAGAACGGGAGTTCGAGAATAAAGTATGTCAGCAAACCATGCGGTCTCATAACTCTACAGGCACCTATACATCTATGGGAAACCACTAACGGTGTACACAGACCACAAGCCACTTATCGCCATCTACGGGAATCCAGCATCTCAGCCCCCAGCCCGCATCCAGAGATGGGCACTGAGACTGCAACCATATCAGCTCACCGTAAGGTACCGGCCAGGTGACGGCAATCCTGCAGACTACATGTCGAGACACCCCGCTAAGTCGATACCGACACACAGTAGACAAGAGAAAGTTGCAGAAGAATTTGTCGACTACATCACCGCCACATCAACACCCAAGGCGCTTCAACTCCAAGACATCGAGGATACTACAAAACAAGACCCTACACTCAGTGCAATAACAGATGCACTACGCACAAGCAACTGGTCCAAAGCAGCCAAAAATCCAGGCATCAACGCATCTGCATACCGAGCAATGGAGAGAATGAAGAACGAGTTAACAGTTGGACTAACATCCCACGTCATAATACGGGGAAGCAGGATCGTAATCCCTGACAAGCTACAGCACACAGTGGTAGATCTCGCCCATGAGGGACATCAAGGGATCGTCAAGACAAAGGCCCTCCTGCGTGAGAAAGTCTGGTTCCCAGGCATCAACAAATTGACAGAGGAGCGAGTCAAATCCTGTCTTGCATGCCAAGCAGCAACGCCCGAGAAGAAACTGGAACCGCTGAACATTTCCCCGCTGCCCCAAGCGCCCTGGCAGGAAGTCAGCATCGACTTCAAGGAACTATCAAGTGGAGACTACCTACTCGTTGTAATGGATGACTACTCCAGATATCCCATCGTAGAAGTAGTACATACCACAGCAGCCAAGGTAGTCATCCCACGACTAAACAAGATCTTCTCAGAATTTGGGATACCAGAGGTCGTCCGATCAGACAACGGACCATCATACAACAGCCAAGACTTCCGGGACTTTGCTGACTCCCTGGGATTTAAGCACAGGAAAGTCACCCCCCTATGGCCGCGAGCCAACGGTGAAGTAGAGCGCTTCATGAGGACCATCAAGAAGGCAGTCAACACAGCCAAAACGGAGAGCCGACCCTGGAAGGAAGAACTGTGCAAGTTGTTACGCAACTACCGAGCAACGCCACACACTACCACAGGGAGAACCCCAGCAACAGCTATGTTCAACCGGCAGATGCGCATCAAGCTGCCTGAACTGCCAACCACCAACACTGACCCCGCAGCAATCGGACGCATGATGTTGCTGCGAAGAGGAAGATGAAGGCCTACGCAGACAAGAAAGCCCACGCCCGGCCTAATGTCATCACAGAGGGAAGCTCCGTAATCGTAAAGCGAGACCCTTCATACAGGAAATCCGGGAACCCTTATGACTCAAGGCCGTATGTGGTGACCCAGCGCAAGGGATCCATGATAACTGCCACAAGGGAAGGCAAAACAGTGACGCGCAACTCATCTTTCTTCAAGCCTGTGAAGGAGAATGCACCTGCAGAGATGGAAGAACCGGATGCGCTGACGGATACTGGAGAGGATCAAGAGGAAGCTGACCATCCAACCATCGAGAGCACCGAACAAGCCGTAGACATGCCAGAGCCAACTCAACCACCAGAGGTTTTGAGCCAACCAGACACCAAAATAGCCCGACGGTACCCCCAACGAACCACAAGACACCCTCCAAGGCATCTGGCGGACTATGTCACAAATACCTAGAGCTTACAGAGGACACATGTTTAATTTCTGAGCTCGTGAGGAAACGCGACGTTGTTTCAGACTGTTAACGTTTACATTTGTTTTGTTCATTATAATAGGCAATTAAGAGGAACTCAGCACTTAAGGACTTCAATCCCTTTAATCTCCTAAGGACGTTGATTTGTATTTCCAGTTAGGGAGGAATGTAGTGTCCTGTCCACGTGATCCCTAGTTATAGATTAACGGATTAATAGAACGGGAGTTCGAGAATAAAGTATGTCAGCAAACCATGCGGTCTCATAACTCTACAGGTGGTGAAATAGATTCACAGTAAAATTTCCTGTCGACTATTCAGTCGAATTTTCATTAGCGACAAAACCAGCTAGAGACAATTTTTGTAAACAAACTCAGACAAACCACAGTCGATCTGGTCATGAAATCATGTGTCAACAAACATATCATGCGAGGTAAACCAGATTTTGACTCGTTATAATAGTTTCGTAACGTAACACACTCCAGCCGAACAAACCTGTTTCTCGTGCTATTCGAACGGTGGTGAAAAGGATTCACAGTAAAATTTCCTGTCGATTTTTCATTAGTGACAGAATCCGTTCGAGAATATTTTATAAACAAACAACTCAGACATACCACAGTCGATCTGTATTTGCAATTATGACATGAAATCATGTGTCAACAAACATATCAGCGAACGCAAAAAAACTCGGAATAAGCTTTTACCTTTGCCAAAACATATGTCATGGTCACACCATACAGCTGTGTTCCTTCTTTTGTGAGCGGAGCGTATATTCGCAAATGTGTCCAGAAATGTCGCTCTAAATGTGAATCTGTGTCGCCTGTTTGCGAGATACTACGGATATGTCAGCCGGGGGCTGAAGGGGGAGCAGATTTCCACATGCAACCAAAGAATCGGCAACGCTCACAACCGCCATTAAATAATGCCTTGAATTTCCACGTGCGAGAGAGCCAATTATATTTAGAAAACCTCTCCCTGGAGAGGTAATTTAGCTTCTGACATTCTGTCGCAAAGTTATAACATTAGCACGGAAACCCTTTACTGGACATCTCTCTGTGCATTCCTTGTATTAAGTAGATAATAAAAAACAAACTTTCTCACAGGACCTGTACCACGGCGGCTTTTATATGGATAACACTTCATGCTCCTCCCCCCTCAGTAGTTTTTGCCACGTAGAGGGGGAGCATTTTAATGACCTAATGACATGGGCCGAACGGCTGTTCAACTATCGCCCAAACGCCGAAATAGAAGCTATTTGCATATTGCAAATAGCTTCAAAAATTTTCAGAAACTGTGTAATTACTTGCTTCCAATATAAGACGTCACCATGACGTCGTCTGATGTTTGTTTACTACGCCGATAGTAATATTTTAATTAATAGTAACTCTATCTTAATTTAAGCACAGTTAACCACGGTTTTACCAACATAGTAAGGGTTACCCATGCATACCCATGCATTAAACTAAAGGAAAAATTCACAGAAATTGTGTAATTGCTTGCTTCCAATATAAGACGTCACCATGACGTCATGTCACGTTTGTTTACTACGCTGATAGTAATGTTTTGATCAATAGTCACTCTATGTTAATATAAGCACAGTTAATCACGGTTTTACTAACATAGTAAGGGTTACCCATGCATACCCATGCATTAAACTAAAGGAAAAATTCACAGAAATTGTGTAATTGCTTGCTTCCAATATAAGACGTCACCATGACTTCATGTGGCGTTTGTTTACTACGCGGATAGTAATGTTTAGATCACTAGTCACTCTGTGTTAATATAAGCACAGTTAATCACGGTTTTACCAACATAGTAAGGGTTACCCATGCATACCCATGAATTAAACTACAGGAAAAATTCACACAAATTGTGTAATTGCTTGCTTCCAATATAAGACGTCACCATGACTTCATGTGGCGTTTCTTTTCTACGCGGATAGTAGTGTTTAGATCACTAGTCACTCTGTGTTAATATAAGCACAGTTAATCACGGTTTTACCGACATAGTAAGGGTTACCCATGCATACCCATGCATTAAACTAAAGGAAAAATTATCAGAAATTGTGTAATTGCTTGCTTCCAATATAAGACGTCACCATGACTTCATGTGACGTTTGTTTACTACGCGAATACTAATGTTTAATAAATAGTCACTCTGTGTTAAAATCAGCACAGTTAATCAAGGTTTTATTAACATAGTAAGGGTTACCCATGCATACCGATGTATTAAACTACAGGAAAAATTATCATAAATTGTGTAATTGCTTGCTTCCAATATAAGACGTCACCATAACTTCATGTGACGTTTGTTTACTACGCTGATAGTAATGTTTTAATCAATAGTCACACTATGTTAATATAACCACAGTTAATCACGGTTTTACCAACATAGTAAGGGTTACCCATGCATACCCATGTATTAAACAAAAGGAAAAATTCACAGAAATTGTGCAACTGCTTCCTTCGAATATAAGACGTCACGATGGCTTTATGTGACGTTTATTTACTACGCAGATAGTAATGTTTTAATCAATAGTCACTCTATGTTAATTTAAGCACAGTTAATCACGGTTTTACCAACATAGTAGGGGTTAACCAAGCATACCAATGCAATAAACTAAAGGAAATATTATCAGAAATTGTGTAATTACTTGCTTCCAATATAAGACGCCACCATGACTTCATGTGACGTTTGTTTACTACGCGAATAGTAAAGTTTTGATCAATAGTCACTCTATGTTAATATAAGCACAGTTAATCACGGTTTTACCAACATAGTAAGGGTTACCCATGCATCCCCATGCATTAAACTAAAGGAAAAATTATCAGAAATTATGTAATTGCTTGCTTCAAATATAAGACGTCAGCATGACGTCATGTGACGTTTGTTTACTACGCATATAGTAATAATTTGATCAATAGTCACTCTATGTTAATATAAGCACAAATAATCACGGTTCTATCAACAAAGCAAGGGTTACTCATGCATACCCATGCATTAAACTAAAGGAAAAATTATCAGAAATCGTGTAATTGCTTGCTTCCAATATACGACGTCACCATAACGTCATGTGACGTTTGTTTACTACGTTGATAGTAATGTTTTGATCAATAGTCACTCTATGTTAATATAAGCACAGTTAATCACGGTTTTACCAACATAGTAAGGGTTACCCATGCATACTCATGCATTAAACTAAAGGGAAGATTCACAGAAATTGTGTAATTGCTTGCTTCCAATATAACACGTCACCATGAATTCATGTGGCGTTTCTTTACGACGCGGATAGTAATGTTTAGATCTCTAGTCACTCTATGTTAATATAAGCACAGTTAATCACGCTTTTACCAACAAAGTAAGGGTTACCCATGCATACCCATGCATTAAACTACAGGAAAAATTATCAGAAATTGTGTAATTACTTGCTTCCAATATAAGACGTCACCATGACGTCGTCTGACGTTTGTTTACTACGCCGATAGTAATATTTTAATTAATAGTAACTCTATGTTAATATAAGCACAGTTAATCACGGTTTTACCAACATAGTAAGGGCTAACCATGCATACCCATGCATTAAACTATAGGAAAAATTCACACAAATTGTGTAATTGCTTGCTTCCAATATAAGACGTCACCATGACTTCATGTGGCGTTTCTTTTCTACGCGGATAGTAGTGTTTAGATCACTAGTCACTCTGTGTTAATATAAGCACAGTTAATCACGGTTTTACCGACATAGTAAGGGTTACCCATGCATACCCATGCATTAAACTAAAGGAAAAATTATCAGAAATTGTGTAATTGCTTGCTTCCAATATAAGACGTCACCATGACTTCATGTGACGTTTGTTTACTACGCGAATACTAATGTTTAATAAATAGTCACTCTGTGTTAAAATCAGCACAGTTAATCAAGGTTTTATTAACATAGTAAGGGTTATCCATGCATACCGATGTATTAAACTACAGGAAAAATTATCATAAATTGTGTAATTGCTTGCTTCCAATATAAGACGTCACCATAACTTCATGTGACGTTTGTTTACTACGCTGATAGTAATGTTTTAATCAATAGTCACACTATGTTAATATAACCACAGTTAATCACGGTTTTACCAACATAGTAAGGGTTACCCATGCATACCCATGTATTAAACAAAAGGAAAAATTCACAGAAATTGTGCAACTGCTTCCTTCGAATATAAGACGTCACGATGGCTTTATGTGACGTTTATTTACTACGCAGATAGTAATGTTTTAATCAATAGTCACTCTATGTTAATTTAAGCACAGTTAATCACGGTTTTACCAACATAGTAGGGGTTAACCAAGCATACCAATGCAATAAACTAAAGGAAATATTATCAGAACTTGTGTAATTACTTGCTTCCAATATAAGACGCCACCATGACTTCATGTGACGTTTGTTTACTACGCGAATAGTAAAGTTTTGATCAATAGTCACTCTATGTTAATATAAGCACAGTTAATCACGGTTTTACCAACATAGTAAGGGTTACCCATGCATCCCCATGCATTAAACTAAAGGAAAAATTATCAGAAATTATGTAATTGCTTGCTTCAAATATAAGACGTCAGCATGACGTCATGTGACGTTTGTTTACTACGCATATAGTAATAATTTGATCAATAGTCACTCTATGTTAATATAAGCACAAATAATCACGGTTCTATCAACAAAGCAAGGGTTACTCATGCATACCCATGCATTAAACTAAAGGAAAAATTATCAGAAATCGTGTAATTGCTTGCTTCCAATATACGACGTCACCATGACGTCATGTGACGTTTGTTTACTACGTTGATAGTAATGTTTTGATCAATAGTCACTCTATGTTAATATAAGCACAGTTAATCACGGTTTTACCAACATAGTAAGGGTTACCCATGCATACTCATGCATTAAACTAAGGGGAAGATTCACAGAAATTGTGTAATTGCTTGCTTCCAATATAACACGTCACCATGAATTCATGTGGCGTTTCTTTACGACGCGGATAGTAATGTTTAGATCTCTAGTCACTCTATGTTAATATAAGCACAGTTAATCACGCTTTTACCAACAAAGTAAGGGTTACCCATGCATACCCATGCATTAAACTACAGGAAAAATTATCAGAAATTGTGTAATTACTTGCTTCCAATATAAGACGTCACCATGACGTCGTCTGACGTTTGTTTACTACGCCGATAGTAATATTTTAATTAATAGTAACTCTATGTTAATATAAGCACAGTTAATCACGGTTTTACCAACATAGTAAGGGCTAACCATGCATACCCATGCATTAAACTATAGGAAAAATTCACACAAATTGTGTAATTGCTTGCTTCCAATATAAGACGTCACCATGACGTCATGTCACGTTTGTTTACTACGCTGATAGTAATGTTTTGATCAATAGTCACTCTATGTTAATATAAGCACAGTTAATCACGGTTTTACGAACATAGTAAGGGTTACCCATACATACCCATGCATTAAACTAAAGGAAAAATTCACAGAAATTGTGTAATTGCTTGCTTCCAATATAAGACGTCACCATGACTTCATGTGGCGTTTCTTTACTACGCGGATAGTAATGTTTAGATCACTAGTCACTCGGTGTTAATATAAGCGCAATTAATCACGGTTTTACCGACATAGTAAGGGTTACCCATGCATACCCATGCATTAAACTAAAGGAAAAATTATCAGAAATTGTGTAATTGCTTGCTTCCAATATAAGACGTCACCATGACTTCATGTGACGTTTGTTTACTACGCGGATAGTAATGTTTAATCAATAGTCACTCTGTGTTAATATAAGCACAGTTAATCAAGGTTTTATTAACATAGTAAGGGTTACCCATGCATACCGATGCATTAAACTACAGGAAAAATTATCAGAAATTGTGTAATTGCTTGCTTCCAATATAAGACGTCACGATGGCTTTATGTGACGTTTGTTTACTACGCTGATAGTAATGTTTTAATCAACAGTCGCTCTATGTTAATATAAGCACAGTTAATCAAGGTTTTACCAACATAGTAAGGGTTACACATGCATACTCATGCATTAAACTTAAGGAAAATTCACAAAAATTGTGCAACTGCTTCCTTCGAATATAAGACGTCACCATGGCTTTATGTGACGTTTGTTTACTACGCAGATTGTAATGTTTTAATCAATAGTCACTCTATGTTATTTTAAGCACAGTTAATCACAGTTTTACCAACTTAGTAAGGGTTACCCAAGCATACCAATACATTAAACTAAAGGAAATATTATCAGAAATTGTGTAATTGCTTGCTTCCAATATAAGACGTCACCATAACTTCATGTGACGTTTGTTTACTACGCTGATAGTAATGTTTTAATCAATAGTCACTCTATGTTAATATAAGCACAGTTAATCACGGTTTTACCAACATAGTAAGGGTTACCCATGCATCCCCATGCATTAAACTAAGGGAAAAATTATCAGAAATTGTGTAATTGCTTGCTTCAAATATAAGACGTCAGCATGACCTCATGTGACGTTTGTTTACTACGCAGATAGTAATAATTTGATCAATAGTCACTCTATGTTAATATAAGCACAAATAATCACGGTTCTATCAACATAGCAAGGGTTACCTATGCATACCCATGCATTAAACTAAAGGAAAAATTATCAGAAATCGTGTAAATGCTTGCTTCCAATATACAACGTCACCATGACGTCATGTGACGTTTGTTTACTACGTTGATAGTAATGTTTTGATCAATAGTCACTCTATGTTAATATAAGCACAGTTAATCACGGTTTTACCAACATAGTAAGGGTTACCCATGCATACCCATGCATTAAACTAAAGGGAAGATTCACAGAAATTGTGTAATTGCTTGCTTCCAATATAACACGTCACCATGAATTCATGTGGCGTTTCTTTACGACGCGGATAGTAATGTTTAGATCTCTAGTCACTCTATGTTAATATAAGCACAGTTAATCACGCTTTTACCAACATAGTAAGGGTTACCCATGCATACCCATGCATTAAACTAAAGGAAAAATTATCAGAAATTGTGTAATTACTTGCTTCCAATATAAGACGTCACCATGACGTCGTTTGACGTTTGTTTACTACGCCGATAGTAATATTTTAATTAAAAGTAACTCTATCTTAATTTAAGCACAGTTAATCACAGTTTTACCAACATAGTAAGGGTTAACCATGCATACCCATGCATTAAACTATAGGAAAAATTCACAGAAATTGTGTAATTGCTTGCTTCCAATATAAGACGTCACCATGACGTCATGTCACGTTTGTTTACTACGCTGATAGTAATGTTTTGATCAATAGTCACTCTATGTTAATATAAGCACAGTTAATCACGGTTTTACGAACATAGTAAGGGTTACCCATACATACCCATGCATTAAACTAAAGGAAAAATTCACAGAAATTGTGTAATTGCTTGCTTCCAATATAAGACGTCACCATGACTTCATGTGGCGTTTCTTTACTACGCGGATAGTAATGTTTAGATCACTAGTCACTCGGTGTTAATATAAGCGCAAATAATCACGGTTTTACCGACATAGTAAGGGTTACCCATGCATACCCATGCATTAAACTAAAGGAAAAATTATCAGAAATTGTGTAATTGCTTGCTTCCAATATAAGACGTCACCATGACTTCATGTGACGTTTGTTTACTACGCGGATAGTAATGTTTAATCAATAGTCACTCTGTGTTAATATAAGCACAGTTAATCAAGGTTTTATTAACATAGTAAGGGTTACCCATGCATACCGATGCATTAAACTACAGGAAAAATTATCAGAAATTGTGTAATTGCTTGCTTCCAATATAAGACGTCACGATGGCTTTATGTGACGTTTGTTTACTACGCTGATAATAATGTTTTAATCAACAGTCGCTCTATGTTAATATAAGCACAGTTAATCAAGGTTTTACCAACATAGTAAGGGTTACACATGCATACTCATGCATTAAACTTAAGGAAAATTCACAGAAATTGTGCAACTGCTTCCTTCGAATATAAGACGTCACAATGGCTTTATGTGACGTTTGTTTACTACGCAGATTGTAATGTTTTAATCAATAGTCACTCTATGTTAATTTAAGCACAGTTAATCACGGTTTTACCAACATAGTAAGGGTTACCCAAGCATACCAATACATTAAACTAAAGGAAATATTATCAGAAATTGTGTAATTGCTTGCTTCCAATATAAGACGCCACCATGACTTCATGTGACGTTTGTTTACTACGCGAATAGTAAAGTTTTGTTCAATAGTCACTCTATGTTAATATAAGCACAGTTAATCACGGTTTTACCAACATAGTAAGGGTTACCCATGCATCCCCATGCATTAAACTAAAGGAAAAATTATCAGAAATTGTGTAATTGCTTGCTTCAAATATAAGACGTCAGCATGACCTCATGTGACGTTTGTTTACTACGCAGATAGTAATAATTTGATCAATAGTCACTCTATGTTAATATAAGCACAAATAATCACGGTTCTATCAACATAGCAAGGGTTACCTATGCATACCCATGCATTAAACTAAAGGAAAAATTATCAGAAATCGTGTAATTGCTTGCTTCCAATATACGACGTCACCATAACGTCATGTGACGTTTGTTTACTACGTTGATAGTAATGTTTTGATCAATAGTCACTCTATGTTAATATAAGCACAGTTAATCACGGTTTTACCAACATAGTAAGGGTTACCCATGCATACTCATGCATTAAACTAAAGGGAAGATTCACAGAAATTGTGTAATTGCTTGCTTCCAATATAACACGTCACCATGAATTCATGTGGCGTTTCTTTACGACGCGGATAGTAATGTTTAGATCTCTAGTCACTCTATGTTAATATAAGCACAGTTAATCACGCTTTTACCAACATAGTAAGGGTTACCCATGCATACCCATGCAATAAACTAAAGGAAAAATTATCAGAAATTGTGTAATTACTTGCTTCTAATATAAGACGTCACCTTGACGTCGTCTGACGTTTGTTTACTACGCCGATAGTAATATTGTAATTAATAGTAACTCTATCTTAATTTAAGCACAGTTAATCACAGTTTTACCAACATAGTAAGGGTTAACCATGCATACCCATGCATTAAACTATAGGAAAAATTCACAGAAATTGTGTAATTGCTTGCTTCCAATATAAGACGTCACCATGACGTCATGTCACGTTTGTTTACTACGCTGATAGTAATGTTTTGATCAATAGTCACTCTATGTTAATATAAGCACAGTTAATCACGGTTTTACGAACATAGTAAGGGTTACCCATACATACCCATGCATTAAACTACAGGAAAAATTCACAGAAATTGTGTAATTGCTTGCTTCCAATATAAGACGTCACCATGACTTCATGTGGCGTTTGTTTACTACGCGGATAGTAATGTTTAGATCACTAATCACTCGGTGTTAATATAAGCGCAATTAATCACGGTTTTACCGACATAGTAAGGGTTACCCTTGCATACCCATGCATTAAACTATTGGAAAAATTATCAGAAATTGTGTAATTGCTTGCTTTCAATATAAGACGTCACCATGACTTCATGTGACGTTTGTTTACTACGCGGATAGTAATGTTTAATCAATAGTCACTCTGTGTTAATATAAGCACAGTTAATCAAGGTTTTATTAACATAGTAAGGGTTACCCATGCATACCGATGTATTAAACTACAGGAAAAATGATCAGAAATTGTGTAATTGCTTGCTTCCAATATAAGACGTCACCATAACTTCATGTGACGTTTGTTTACTACGCTGATAGTAATGTTTTAATCAACAGTCG
This sequence comes from Plumapathes pennacea, assembly GCA_964036295.1. Classification (NCBI taxonomy): domain Eukaryota; kingdom Metazoa; phylum Cnidaria; class Anthozoa; order Antipatharia; family Myriopathidae; genus Plumapathes; species Plumapathes pennacea. The sequence continues at coordinate 11,436,874 of OZ038464.1, read as the reverse complement.
CTCTATGTTAATATAAGCACAGTTAATCAAGGTTTTACCAACATAGTAAGGGTTACACATGCATACTCATGCATTAAACTTAAGGAAAATTCAAAGAAATTGTGCAACTGCTTCCTTCGAATATAAGACGTCACCATGCCTTTATGTGACGTTTGTTTACTACGCAGATTATAATGTTTTAATCAATAGTCACTCTATGTTAATTTAAGCACAGTTAATCACGGTTTTACCAACATAGTAAGGGTTACCCAAGCATACCAATGCATTAAACTAAAGGAAATATTATCAGAAATTGTGTAATTGCTTGCTTCCAATATAAGACGCCACCATGACTTCATGTGACGTTTGTTTACTACGCGGATAGTAAAGTTTTGATCACTAGTCACTCTATGTTAATATAAGCACAGTTAATCACGGTTTTATTAACATAGTAAGGGTTACCGAGGCATACCCATGCATTAAACTAAAGGAAAAATTATCAGAAATTGTGTAATTGCTTGCTTCCAATATAAGACGCCACCATAACTTCATGTGACGTTTGTTTCCTACGCTGATAGTAATGTTTTAATCAATAGTCACACTATGTTAATATAAGCACTATTAATCATGGTTTTACCAACATAGTAAGGGTTACCCATGCATACCAATGCAATAAACTATAGGAAATATTATCAGAAATTGCGTAATTTCTTGCTTCCAATATAAGACGTCACCATAACTTCATGTGACGTTTGTTTACTACCTGGATAATAAAGTTTTGATCAATAGTCACTCTATGTTAATATAAGCACAGTTAATCAAGGTTTCACCAACATAGTAAGGGTTACCCATGCTTACCCATGCATTAAACTAAAGGAAAAATAATCAGAAATTGTGTAATTGCTTGCTTCAAATATAAGACGTCAGCATGACGTTATGTGGCGTTTGTTTTCTACGCAGATAGTAATGTTTTGATCAATAATCACTCTATCTTAATATAAGCACAGTTAATCAAGGTTTTACCAACATAGTAAGGGTTTCCCATGCATATCCATGCATTAAACTAAAGGGAAAATTCACAGAAATTCTGTAATTGCTTGCTTGCAATATAAGACGTCACCATGACTTCATGTGACGTTTGTTTACTAAGCTGATAGTAATGCTTTAATCAATAGTCACTCTATGTTAATTTAAGCACAGTTAACCACGGTTTTACCAACATAGTAAGGGTTACCCATGCATACCCATGCATTAAACTAAAGGAAAAATAATCAGAAATTGTGTAATTACTTGCTTCCAATATAGGACGTCACCTTGACTTCTTGTGGCGTTTGTTTACTACGCCGATAGTAATGTTTAGATCACTAGTCACTCTATGTGAATATAAGCACAGTTAATCATGGTTTTACCAACATAGTAAGGGTTACCCATGCATACCAATGCAATAAACTATAGGAAATATTATCAGAAATTGCGTAATTTCTTGCTTCCAATATAAGACGTCACCATAACTTCATGTGACGTTTGTTTACTACCCGGATAATAAAATTTTGATCAATAGTCACTCTATGTTAATATAAGCACAGTTAATCAAGGTTTCACCAACATAGTAAGGGTTACCAATGCTTACCCATGCATTAAACTAAAGGAAAAATAATCAGAAATTTTGTAATTGCTTGCTTCAAATATAAGACGTCAGCATGACGTTATGTGGCGTTTGTTTTCTACGCAGATAGTAATGTTTTGATCAATAATCACTCTATCGTAATATAAGCAAAGTTAATCAAGGTTTTACCAACATAGTAAGGGTTTCCCATGCATATCCATGCATTAAACTAAAGGGAAAATTCACAGAAATTCTGTAATTGCTTGCTTGCAATATAAGACGTCACCATAACTTCATGTGACGTTTGTTTACTAAGCTGATAGTAATGCTTTAATCAATAGTCACTCTATGTTAATTTAAGCACAGTTAACCACGGTTTTACCAACATAGTAAGGGTTACCCATGCATACCCATGCATTAAACTAAAGGAAAAATTATCAGAAATTGTGTAATTACTTGCTTCCAATATAGGACGTCACCTTGACTTCTTGTGGCGTTTCTTTACTACGCCGATAGTAATGTTTAGATCACTATTCACTCTATGTGAATATAAGCACAGTTAATCAAGGTTTTACCAACATAGTAAGGGTTACCCTTGCTTACCTATGCATTAAACTAAAGGAAAAATTCACAAAACTTCTGAAATTGCTTCCTACCAATATAAGACGTGAACATGACTTCATGTGACGTTTGTTTAGTATGCGGTTAGAAATGTTTAGATCACTAGTCACTCTATGTGAATATAAGCACATTTAATCACGGTTTTACCAACATAGTAAGGGTTACCCATGCATACCTATGCATTAAACTAAAGGAAAACTTCACAGAAATTCTGTAATTGCTTCCTTCCAATATAAGACGTCACCATTACTTCACGTGGCGTTTCTTTACTACGCGGATAGTAATATTTAGATCACTAGTCAATCTCTGTTAATAAAAGCAGACTTAATCACGGTTTTACCGACATAGTAAGGGTTACCCATGCATACCTATGCATTAAACTAAAGGAAAATTCACAGAAATTGTGTAATTGCTTGCTTCCAATATAGGACGTCACCATGACGTTATGTGACGTTTCTTTACTACGCTGATAGTAATGCTTTGATCCATAGTTACTCTATGTTAACATAAGCACAGTTAATCACGGTTTTACCAACATAGTAAGGGTTACCCATGCATTTAACTAAAGAAAAATTATCAGAAATTGTGTAATTACTTGCTTCCAATATAAGACGTCACCATGACTTCATGTGCCGTTTGTTTACTACGCGGCAGTAATGTTTAGATCACTAGTCACTCTATGTTAATATATGCACAGCTAATCAAGGTTTTACCAACATAATAAGAGTTACCCATGCTTACCCATGCATTAAACTAAAGGAAAAATTCACAAAAATTGTGTAATTGCTTGCTTCCAATATAAGACGTCACCATGACTTCATGTGACGTTTGTTTACTACGCGGATAGTAAAGTTTTGATCAATAGTCACTCTATGTTAATATAAGAACAGTTAATCAAGGTTTCACCAACATAGTAAGGGTTACCCCTGCTTACCCATGCATTAAACTAAAGGAAAAAGTATCAGAAATTGTGTAATTGCTTCCTTCAAATATAAGACGTCACCATGACGTCATCTGACGTTTGTTTACTACGGAGATAGTAATGTTTTGATCAATAGTCACTCAGTGATAATATAAGCACAGTTAATCACGGTTTTACCAACATAGCAAGGGTTACCCATGCATACCTATGCATTTAACTAAAGGAGAAATTCACAGAAATCGTGTAATTGTTTGCTTCCAATATAAGACGTCACCATGACGTCATGTGACGTTTGTTTACTACGTTGATAGTAATGTTTTGATCAATAGTCACTCTATGTTAATATAAGCACAGTTAATCAAGGTTTTACCAACATAGTAAGGGTTACCCATGCATACCCATACATTAAACTAAAGGAAAAGTTATCAGAATTTGTGTAATTGCTACTTTCCAATATAAGTCGTCACCATGACTTCTTGTGACGTTTGTTTTCTATGCGGTTAGTAACATTTTAATCAATAGTCACTCTATGTTAATATAAGCACATTTAATCACGGTTTTACCAACATTGTAAGGGTTACCCATGCATACCTATGCATTAAACTAAAAAAACAATTCACAGAAATTGTGTAATTACTTTCTTCCAAAATAGGACGTCACCTTGACTTCATGTGGCGTTTCTTTACTACGCGGATAGTAATGTTTTGCTCAATAGTCACTTTATGTTAATATAAGCACAGATAATCACGGTTCTACCAACATAGCAAGAGTTACCCATCCATACCCATGAATTTCACTAAAGAAAAAATTATCACAAATTGTGTAATTACTTGCTTCCAATATACGACGTCACCATGACGTCATGTGACGTTTGTTTACTACGTTGATAGTAATGTTTTGATCAATAGTCACTCTATGTTAATATAAGCACAGTTAATCACGGTTTTACCAACATAGTAAGGGTTACCCATGCATACCCATGCATTAAACTACAGGAAAAATTGACACAAATTGTGTAATTGCTTGCTTCCAATATAAGACGTCACCATGACTTCATGTGGCGTTTGTTTACTACGCAGATAGTAATGTTTAGATCACTAGTCACTCTGTGTTAATATAAGCACAGTTAATCACGGTTTTACCGTCATAGGAAGGGTTACCCATGCATACCCATGCATTAAACTAAAGGAAAAATTATCAGAAATTGTGTAATTGCTTGCTTCCAATATAAGACGTCACCATGACTTCATGTGACGTTTGTTTACTACGCGGATAGTAATGTATAATAAATAGTCACTCTGTGTTAAAATCAGCACAGTTAATCAAGGTTTTATTAACATAGTAAGGGTTACTCATGCATACCGATGTATTAAACTACAGGAAAAATTATCATAAATTGTGTAATTGCTTGCTTCCAATATAAGACGTCACCATAACTTCATGTGACGTTTGTTTACTACGCTGATAGTAATGTTTTAATCAATAGTCACACTATGTTAATATAACCACAGTTAATCACGATTTTACCAACATAATAAGGGTTACCCATCCATACCCATGTATTAAACAAAAGGAAAAATTCACAGAAATTGTGCAACTGCTTCCTTAGAATATAAGACGTCACGATGGCTTTATGTGACGTTTGTTTACTACGCAGATAGTAATGTTTTAATCAATAGTCACTCTATGTTAATTTAAGCACAGTTAATCACGATTTTACCAACACAGTAGGGGTTAACCAAGCATACCAATGTAATAAACTAAAGGAAATATTATCAGAACTTGTGTAATTACTTGCTTCCAATATAAGACGCCACCATGACTTCATGTGACGTTTGTTTACTACGCGAATAGTAAAGTTTTGATCAGTAGTCACTCTATGCTAATATAAGCACAGTTAATCAAGGTTTTACCAACATAGGAAAGGGTTACCCATGCATACCCATGCATTAAACTAAAGGAAAAATTCACAGAAATTGTGTACGTGCTTGCTTCCAACATAAGACGTCACCATGACGTCATGTCACGTTTGTTTACTACGCTGATAGTAATGTTTTGATCAATAGTTACTCTATGTTAATATAAGCACAGTTAATCACGGTTTTACTAACATAGTAAGGGTTACCCATGCATACCCATGCATTAAACTAAAGGAAAAATTCACAGAAATTGTGTAATTGCTTGCTTCCAATATAAGACGTCACCATGACTTCATGTGGCGTTTGTTTACTACGCGGATAGTAATGTTTAGATCACTAGTCACTCTGTGTTAATATAAGCACAGTTAATCACGGTTTTACCAACATAGTAAGGGTTACCCATGCATACCCATGAATTAAACTACAGGAAAATTTCACACAAATTGTGTAATTGCTTGCTTCCAATATAAGACGTCACCATGACTTCATGTGGCGTTTCTTTACTACGCGGATAGTAATGTTTACATCACTAGTCACTCTGTGTTAATATAAGCACAGTTAATCACGGTTTTACCGACATAGTAAAGGTTACCCATGCATACCCATGCATTAAACTAAAGGAAAAATTATCAGAAATTGTGTAATTGCTTGCTTCCAATATAAGACGTCACCATGACTTCATGTGACGTTTGTTTACTACGCGAATACTAATGTTTAATAAATAGTCACTCTGTGTTAAAATCAGCACAGTTAATCAAGGTTTTATTAACATAGTAAGGGTTACCCATGCATACCGATGTATTAAACTCCAGGAAAAATTATCAGAAATTGTGTAATTGCTTGCTTCCAATATAAGACGTCACCATAACTTCATGTGACGTTTGTTTACTACGCTGATAGTAATGTTTTAATCAATAGTCACACTATGTTAATATAACCACAGTTAATCACGGTTTTACCAACATAGTAAGGGTTACCCATGCATACCCATGTATTAAACAAAAGGAAAAATTCACAGAAATTGTGCAACTGCTTCCTTCGAATATAAGACGTCACGATGGCTTTATGTGACGTTTATTTACTACGCAGATAGTAATGTTTTAATCAATAGTCACTCTATGTTAATTTAAGCACAGTTAATTACGATTTTACCAACATAGTAGGGGTTAACCAAGCATACCAATGCAATAAACTAAAGGAAATATTATCAGAAATTGTGTAATTACTTGCTTCCAATATAAGACGCCACCATGACTTCATGTGACGTTTGTTTACTACGCGAATAGTAAAGTTTTGATCAATAGTCACTCTATGTTAATATAAGCACAGTTAATCACGGTTTTACCAACATAGTAAGGGTTACCCATGCATCCCCATGCATTAAACTAAAGGAAAAATTATCAGAAATTATGTAATTGCTTGCTTCAAATATAAGACGTCAGCATGACGTCATGTGACGTTTGTTTACTACGCATATAGTAATAATTTGATCAATAGTCACTCTATGTTAATATAAGCACAAATAATCACGGTTCTATCAACAAAGCAAGGGTTACTCATGCATACCCATGCATTAAACTAAAGGAAAAATTATCAGAAATCGTGTAATTGCTTGCTTCCAATATACGACGTCACCATGACGTCATGTGACGTTTGTTTACTACGTTGATAGTAATGTTTTGATCAATAGTCACTCTATGTTATTATAAGCACAGTTAATCACGGTTTTACCAACATAGTAAGGGTTACCCATGCATACTCATGCATTAAACTAAAGGGAAGATTCACAGAAATTGTGTAATTGCTTGCTTCCAATATAACACGTCACCATGAATTCATGTGGCGTTTCTTTACGACGCGGATAGTAATGTTTAGATCTCTAGTCACTCTATGTTAATATAAGCACAGTTAATCACGCATTTACCAACATAGTAAGGGTTACCCATGCATACCCTTGCATTAAACTACAGGAAAAATTATCAGAAATTGTGTAATTACTTGCTTCCAATATAAGACGTCACCATGACGTCGTCTGACGTTTGTTTACTACGCCGATAATAATATTTTAATTAATAGTAACTCTATGTTAATATAAGCACAGTTAATCACGGTTTTACCAACATAGTAAGGGTAAACCATGCATACCCATGCATTAAACTATAGGAAAAATTCACACAAATTGTGTAATTGCTTGCTTCCAATATAAGACGTCACCATGACGTCATGTCACGTTTGTTTACTACGCTGATAGTAATGTTTTGATCAATAGTCACTCTATGTTAATATAAGCACAGTTAATCACGGTTTTACGAACACAGTAAGGGTTACCCATACATACCCATGCATTAAATTAAAGGAAAAATTCAAAGAAATTGTGTAATTGCTTGCTTCCAATATAAGACGTCACCATGACTTCATGTGGCGTTTGTTTACTACGCGGATAGTAATGTTTAGATTACAAGTCACTCGGTGTTAATATAAGCGCAATTAATCACGGTTTTACCGACATAGTAAGGGTTACCCATGCATACCCATGCATTAAACTAAAGGAAAAATTAGCAGAAATTGTGTAATTGCTTGCTTCCAATATAAGACGTCACCATGACTTCATGTGACGTTTGTTTACTACGCGGATAGTAATGTTTAATCAATAGTCACTCTGTGTTAATATAAGCACAGTTAATCAAGGTTTTATTAACATAGTAAGGGTTACCCATGCATACCGATGCATTAAACTACAGGAAAAATTATCAGAAATTGTGTAATTGCTTGCTTCCAATTTAAGACGTCACGATGGCTTTATGTGACGTTTGTTTACTACGCTGATAGTAATGTTTTAATCAACAGTCGCTCTATGTTAATATAAGCACAGTTAATTAAGGTTTTACCAACATAGTAAGGGTTACACATGCATACTCATGCATTAAACTTAAGGAAAATTCACAGAAATTGTGCAACTGCTTCCTTCGAATATAAGACGTCACCATGGCTTTATGTGACGTTTGTTTACTACGCAGATTGTAATGTTTTAATCAATAGTCACTCTATGTTAATTTAAGCACAGTTAATCACGGTTTTACCAACATAGTAAGGGTTACCCAAGCATACCAATACATTAAACTAAAGGAAATATTATCAGAAATTGTGTAATTGCTTGCTTCAAATATAAGACGCCACCATGACTTCATGTGACGTTTGTTTACTACGCGAATAGTAAAGTTTTGATCAATAGTCACTCTATGTTAATATAAGCACAGTTAATCACGGTTTTACCAACATAGTAAGGGTTACCCATGCATCCCCATGCATTAAACTACGGGAAAAATTATCAGAAATTGTGTAATTGCTTGCTTCAAATATAAGACGTCAGCATGACCTCATGTGATGTTTGTTTACTACGCAGATAGTAATAATTTGATCAATAGTCACTCTATGTTAATATAAGCACAAATAATCACGGTTCTATCAACATAGCAAGGGTTACCTATGCATACCCATGCATTAAACTAAAGGAAAAATTATCAGAAATCGTGTAATTGCTTGCTTCCAATATACGACGTCACCATAACGTCATGTGACGTTTGTTTACTACGTTGATAGTAATGTTTTGATCAATAGTCACTCTATGTTAATATAAGCACAGTTAATCACGGTTTTACCAACATAGTAAGGGTTACCCATGCATACCCATGCATTAAACTAAAGGGAAGATTCACAGAAATTGTGTAATTGCTTGCTTCCAATATAACACGTCACCATGAATTCATGTGGCGTTTCTTTACGACGCGGATAGTAATGTTTAGATCTCTAGTCACTCTATGTTAATATAAGCACAGTTAATCACGCTTTTACCAACATAGTAAGGGTTACCCATGCATACCCATGCATTAAACTAAAGGAAAAATTATCAGAAATTGTGTAATTACTTGCTTCCAATATAAGACGTCACCATGACGTCGTCTGACGTTTGTTTACTACGCCGATAGTAATATTTTAATTAATAGTAACTCTATCTTAATTTAAGCACAGTTAATCACAGTTTTACCAACATAGTAAGGGTTAACCATGCATACCCATGCATTAAACTATAGGAAAAACTCACAGAAATTGTGTAATTGCTTGCTTCCAATATAAGACGTCACCATGACGTCATGTCACGTTTGTTTACTACGCTGATAGTAATGTTTTGATCAATAGTCACTCTATGTTAATATAAGCACAGTTAATCACGGTTTTACGAACATAGTAAGGGTTACCCATACATACCCATGCATTAAACTAAAGGAAAAATTATCAGAAATTGTGTAATTGCTTGCTTCCAATATAAGACCTCACCATGACCTCATGTGGCGTTTGTTTACTACGCGGATAGTAATGTTTAGATCACTAGTCACTCGGTGTTAATATAAGCGCAATTAATCACGGTTTTACCGACATAGTAAGGGTTACCCATGCATACCCATGCATTAAACTAAAGGAAAAATTATCAGAAATTGTGTAATTGCTTGCTTCCAATATAAGACGTCACCATGACTTCATGTGACGTTTGTTTACTACGCGGATAGTAATGTTTAATCAATAGTCACTCTGTGTTAATATAAACACAGTTAATCAAGGTTTTATTAACATAGTAAGGGTTTCCCATGCATATCCATGCATTAAACTAAAGGGAAAATTCACAGAAATTCTGTAATTGCTTGCTTGCAATATAAGACGTCACCATGACTTCATGTGACGTTTGTTTACTAAGCTGATAGTAATGCTTTAATCAATAGTCACTCTATGTTAATTTAAGCACAGTTAACCACGGTTTTACCAACATAGTAAGGGTTACCCATGCATACCCATGCATTAAACTAAAGGAAAAATTATCAGAAATTGTGTAATTACTTGCTTCCAATATAGGACGTCACCTTGACTTCTTGTGGCGTTTCTTTACTACGCCGATAGTAATGTTTAGATCACTAGTCACTCTATGTGAATATAAGCACAGTTAATCATGGTTTTACCAACATAGTAAGGGTTACCCATGCATACCAATGCAATAAACTATAGGAAATATTATCAGAAATTGTGTAATTTCTTGCTTCCAATATAAGACGTCACCATAACTTCATGTGACGTTTGTTTACTACCCGGATAATAAAATTTTGATCAATAGTCACTCTATGTTAATATAAGCACAGTTAATCAAGGTTTCACCAACATAGTAAGGGTTACCCATGCTTACCCATGCATTAAACTAAAGGAAAAATAATCAGAAATTGTGTAATTGCTTGCTTCCAATATAAGACGCCACCATAACTTCATGTGACGTTTGTTTCCTACGCTGAAAGTAATGTTTTAATCAGTATTCACACTATGTTAATATAAGCACAGTTAATCATGGTTTTACCAACATAGTAAGGGTTACCCATGCATACCAATGCAATAAACTATAGGAAATATTATCAGAAACTGCGTAATTTCTTGCTTCCAATATAAGACGTCACCATAACTTCATGTGACGTTTGTTTACTACCTGGATAATAAAGTTTTGATCAATAGTCACTCTATGTTAATATAAGCACAGTTAATCAAGGTTTCACCAACATAGTAAGGGTTACCCATGCTTACCCATGCATTAAACTAAAGGAAAAATAATCAGAAATTGTGTAATTGCTTGCTTCAAATATAAGACGTCAGCATGACGTTATGTGGCGTTTGTTTTCTACGCAGATAGTAATGTTTTGATCAATAATCACTCTATCTTAATATAAGCACAGTTAATCAAGGTTTTACCAACATAGTAAGGGTTTCCCATGCATATCCATGCATTAAACTAAAGGGAAAATTCACAGAAATTCTGTAATTGCTTGCTTGCAATATAAGACGTCACCATGACTTCATGTGACGTTTGTTTACTAAGCTGATAGTAATGCTTTAATCAATAGTCACTCTATGTTAATTTAAGCACAGTTAACCACGGTTTTACCAACATAGTAAGGGTTACCCATGCATACCCATGCATTAAACTAAAGGAAAAATTATCAGAAATTGTGTAATTACTTGCTTCCAATATAGGACGTCACCTTGACTTCTTGTGGCGTTTCTTTACTACGCCGATAGTAATGTTTAGATCACTAGTCACTTTATGTGAATATAAGCACAGTTAATCATGGTTTTACCAACATAGTAAGGGTTACCCATGCATACCAATGCAATAAACTATAGGAAATATTATCAGAAATTGCGTAATTTCTTGCTTCCAATATAAGACGTCACCATAACTTCATGTGACGTTTGTTTACTACCCGGATAATAAAATTTTGATCAATAGTCACTCTATGTTAATATAAGCACAGTTAATCAAGGTTTCACCAACATAGTAAGGGTTACCCATGCTTACCCATGCATTAAACTAAAGGAAAAATAATCAGAAATTTTGTAATTGCTTGCTTCAAATATAAGACGTCAGCATGACGTTATGTGGCGTTTGTTTTCTACGCAGATAGTAATGTTTTGATCAATAATCACTCTATCTTAATATAAGCACAGTTAATCAAGGTTTTACCAACATAGTAAGGGTTTCCCATGCATATCCATGCATTAAACTAAAGGGAAAATTCACAGAAATTCTGTAATTGCTTGCTTGCAATATAAGACGTCACCATGACTTCATGTGACGTTTGTTTACTAAGCTGATAGTAATGCTTTAATCAATAGTCACTCTATGTTAATTTAAGCACAGTTAACCACGGTTTTACCAACATAGTAAGGGTTACCCATGCATACCCATGCATTAAACTAAAGGAAAAATTATCAGAAATTGTGTAATTACTTGCTTCCAATATAGGACGTCACCTTGACTTCTTGTGGCGTTTCTTTACTACGCCGATAGTAATGTTTAGATCACTAGTCACTCTATGTGAATATAAGCACAGTTAATCAAGGTTTTACCAACATAGTAAGGGTTACCCTTGCTTACCTATGCATTAAACTAAAGGAAAAATTCACAAAACTTCTGAAATTGCTTCCTACCAATATAAGACGTGAACATGACTTCATGTGACGTTTGTTTAGTATGCGGTTAGAAATGTTTAGATCACTAGTCACTCTATGTGAATATAAGCACATTTAATCACGGTTTTACCAACATAGTAAGGGTTACCCATGCATACCTATGCATTAAACTAAAGGAAAACTTCACAGAAATTCTGTAATTGCTTCCTTCCAATATAAGACGTCACCATTACTTCACGTGGCGTTTCTTTACTACGCGGATAGTAATATTTAGATCACTAGTCAATCTCTGTTAATAAAAGCAGACTTAATCACGGTTTTACCGACATAGTAAGGGTTACCCATGCATACCTATGCATTAAACTAAAGGAAAATTCACAGAAATTGTGTAATTGCTTGCTTCCAATATAGGACGTCACCATGACGTTATGTGACGTTTCTTTACTACGCTGATAGTAATGCTTTGATCCATAGTTACTCTATGTTAACATAAGCACAGTTAATCACGGTTTTACCAACATAGTAAGGGTTACCCATGCATTTAACTAAAGAAAAATTATCAGAAATTGTGTAATTACTTGCTTCCAATATAAGACGTCACCATGACTTCATGTGCCGTTTGTTTACTACGTGGCAGTAATGTTTAGATCACTAGTCACTCTATGTTAATATATGCACAGCTAATCAAGGTTTTACCAACATAGTAAGAGTTACCCATGCTTACCCATGCATTAAACTAAAAGAAAAATTCACAAAAATTGTGTAATTGCTTGCTTCCAATATAAGACGTCACCATGACTTCATGTGACGTTTGTTTACTACGCGGATAGTAAAGTTTTGATCAATAGTCACTCTATGTTAATATAAGAACAGTTAATCAAGGTTTCACCAACATAGTAAGGGTTACCCCTGCTTACCCATGCATTAAACTAAAGGAAAAAGTATCAGAAATTGTGTAATTGCTTCCTTCAAATATAAGACGTCACCATGACGTCATCTGACGTTTGTTTACTACGGAGATAGTAATGTTTTGATCAATAGTCACTCAGTGATAATATAAGCACAGTTAATCACGGTTTTACCAACATAGCAAGGGTTACCCATGCATACCTATGCATTTAACTAAAGGAGAAATTCACAGAAATCGTGTAATTGTTTGCTTCCCATATAAGACGTCACCATGACGTCATGTGACGTTTGTTTACTACGTTGATAGTAATGTTTTGATCAATAGTCACTCTATGTTAATATAAGCACAGTTAATCAAGGTTTTACCAACATAGTAAGGGTTACCCATGCATACCCATACATTAAATTAAAGGAAAAGTTATCAGAATTTGTGTAATTGCTACTTTCCAATATAAGTCATCACCATGACTTCTTGTGACGTTTGTTTTCTATGCGGTTAGTAATATTTTAATCAATAGTCACTCTATGTTAATATAAGCACATTTAATCACGGTTTTACCAACATTGTAAGGGTTACCCATGCATACCTATGCATTAAACTAAAAAAACAATTCACAGAAATTGTGTAATTACTTTCTTCCAATATAGGACGTCACCTTGACTTCATGTGGCGTTTGTTTACTACGCGGATAGTAATGTTTTGATCAATAGTCACTTTATGTTAATATAAGCACAGATAATCACGGTTCTACCAACATAGCAAGAGTTACCCATCCATACCCATGCATTTCACTAAAGAAAAAATTATCACAAATTGTGTAATTACTTGCTTCCAATATACGACGTCACCATGACGTCATGTGACGTTTGTTTACTACGTTGATAGTAATGTTTTGATCAATAGTCACTCTATGTTAATATAAGCACAGTTAATCACGGTTTTACCAACATAGTAAGGGTTACCCATGCATACCCATGCATTAAACTACAAGAAAAATTGAGACAAACTGTGTAATTGCTTGCTTCCAATATAAGACGTCACCATGACTTCATGTGGCGTTTGTTTACTACGCGGATAGTAATGTTTAGATCACTAGTCACTCTGTGTTAATATAAGCACAGTTAATCACGGTTTTACCGTCATAGGAAGGGTTACCCATGCATACCCATGCATTAAACTAAAGGAAAAATTATCAGAAATTGTGTAATTGCTTGCTTCCAATATAAGACGTCACCATGACTTCATGTGACGTTTGTTTACTACGCGGATAGTAATGTATAATAAATAGTCACTCTGTGTTAAAATCAGCACAGTTAATCAAGGTTTTATTAACATAGTAAGGGTTACTCATGCATACCGATGTATTAAACTACAGGAAAAATTATCAGAAATTGTGTAATTGCTTGCTTCCAATATAAGACGTCACCATAACTTCATGTGACGTTTGTTTACTACGCTGATAGTAATGTTTTAATCAATAGTCACACTATGTTAATATAACCACAGTTAATCACGATTTTACCAACATAATAAGGGTTACCCATGCATACCCATGTATTAAACAAAAGGAAAAATTCACAGAAATTGTGCAACTGCTTCCTTCGAATATAAGACGTCACGATGGCTTTATGTGACGTTTGTTTACTACGCAGATAGTAATGTTTTAATCAATAGTCACTCTATGTTAATTTAAGAACAGTTAATCACGATTTTACCAACACAGTAGGGGTTAACCAAGCATACCAATGTAATAAACTAAAGGAAATATTATCAGAACTTGTGTAATTACTTGCTTCAAATATAAGACGCCACCATGACTTCATGTGACGTTTGTTTACTACGCCAATAGTAAAGTTTTGATCAGTAGTCACTCTATGCTAATATAAGCACAGTTAATCAAGGTTTTACCAACATAGGAAAGGGTTACCCATGCATACCCATGCATTAAACTAAAGGAAAAATTATCAGAAATTGTGTAATTGCTTGCTTCAAATATAAGACGTCAGCATGACGTCATGTGACGTTTGTTTACTACGCAGATAGTAATATTTTGATCAATAGTCACTCTATGTTAATATCAGCACAAATAATCACGCTTCTACCATTATAAAAAGGGTTACCCATGCATACCCATGCATTAAACTAAAGGAAAAATTATCAGAAATCGTGTAATTGTTTGCTTCCAATATACGACGTCACCATGACGTCATGTGACGTTTGTTTACTACGTTGATAGTAATGTTTTGATCAATAGTCACTCTATGTTAATATAAGCACAGTTAATCACGCTTTTACCAACATAGTAAGGGTTACCCATGCATACCTTTGCATTAAACTACAGGAAAAATTATCAGAAATTGTGTAATTACTTGTTTCCAATATAAGACGTCACCATGACGTCGTCTAACGTTTGTTTACTACGCCGATAGTAATATTTTAATTAATAGTAACTCTATCTTAATTTAAGCGCAGTTAATCACGGTTTTACCAACATAGTAAGGGTTAACCATGCATACCCATGCATTAAACTACAGGAAAAATTCACACAAATTGTGTAATTGCTTGCTTCCAATATAAGACGTCACCATGACGTCATGTCACGTTTGTTTACTACGCTGATAGTAATGTTTTGATCAATAGTCACTCTATGTTATTATAAGCACAGTTAATCACGGTTTTACGAACATAGTAAGGGTTACCCATACATACCCATGCATTAAACTAAAGGAAAAATTCACAGAAATTGTGTAATTGCTTGCTTCCAATATAAGACGTCACCATGACTTCATGTGGCGTTTGTTTACTACGCGGATAGTAATGTTTAGATCACTAGTCACTCGGTGTTAATATAAGCGCAATTAATCACGGTTTTACCGACGTAGTAAGGGTTACCCATGCATACCCATGCATTAAACTAAAGGAAAAATTCACAGAAATTGTGTAATTGCTTGCTTCCAATAAAAGACGGCACCATGACTTCATGTGACGTTTGTTTACTACGCGGATAGTAATGTTTAATTAATAGTCACTCTGTGTTAATATAAGCACAGTTAATCAAGGTTTTATTAACATAGTAAGGGTTACCCATGCATACCGATGTATTAAACTACAGGAAAAATTCACAGAAATTGTGTAATTGCTTGCTCCCAATATAAGACAGCACCATGAATTCATGTGGCGTTTCTTTACGACCCGGATAGTAATGTTTAGATCTCTAGTCACTCTGTGTTAATATAAGCACAGTTAATCACGGTTTTACCAACATAGTAAGGGTTACCCATGCATACCAATGCATTAAACTACAGGAAAAATTATCAGACATCGTGTAATTGCTTGCTTCCAATATACGACGTCACCATGACGTCATGTGACGTTTGTTTACTACGTTGATAGTAATGTTTTGATCAATAGTCACTCTATGTTAATATAAGCACAGTTAATCACGGTTTTACCAACATAGTAAGGGTTAACCATGCATACCCATGCATTAAACTAAAGGGAAGATTCACAGAAATTGTGTAATTGCTTGCTTCCAATATAAGACGTCACCATGAATTCATGTGGCGCTTCTTTACGACGCGGATAGTAATGTTTAGATCTCTAGTCACTCTGTGTTAATATAAGCAAAGTTAATCACGGTTTTACCAACATAGTAAGGGTTACCCATGCATACCCATGCATTAAACTACAGGAAAAATTATCAGAAATTGTGTAATTACTTGCTTCCAATATAAGACGTCACCATGACGTCGTCTGACGTTTGTTTACTACGCCGAAAGTAATATTTCAATTAATAGTAACTCTATCTTAATTTAAGCACAGTTAATCACGGTTTTACCAACATAGTAAAGGTTACCCATGCATACCCATGCATTAAACTAAAGGGAAGATTCACAGAAATTGTGTAATTGCTTCCTTCCAATATAAGACGTCACCATGAATTCATGTGGCGTTTCTTTACCACGCGGATAGTAATGTTTAGATCTCTAGTCACTCTGTGTTAATATAAGCACAGTTAATCACGGTTTTACCAACATAGTAAGGGTTACCCATGCATACCCATGCATTAAACTACAGGAAAAATTATCAGAAATTGTGTAATTCCTTGCTTCCAATATAAGACGTCACCATGACGTCGTCTGACGTTTGTTTACTACGCCGATAGTAATATTTTAATTAATAGTAACTCTATCTTAATTTAAGCACAGTTAATCACGGTTTTACCAACATAGTAAGGGTTAACCATGCATACCCATGCATTAAACTACAGGAAAAATTCACACAAAGTGTGTAATTGCTTGCTTCCAATATACGACGTCACCATGACGTCATGTCACGTTTGTTTACTACGCTGATAGTAATGTTTTGATCAATAGTCACTCTATGTTAATATAAGCACAGTTAATCACGGTTTTACGAACATAGTAAGGGTTACCCATACATACCCATGCATTAAACTAAAGGAAAAATTCACAGAAATTGTGTAATTGCTTGCTTCCAATATAAGACGTCACCATAACTTCATGTGGCGTTTGTTTACTACGCGGATAGTAATGTTTAGAACACTAGTCACTCGGTGTTAATATAAGCGCAATTAATCACGGTTTTACCGACATAGTAAGGGTTACCCATGCATACCCATGCATTAAACTAAAGGAAAAATTATCAGAAATTGTGTAATTGCTTGCTTCCAATATAAGACGTCACCATACGGATAGTAATGTTTAATCAATAGTCACTCTGTGTTAATATAAGCACAGTTAATCAAGGTTTTATTAACAAAGTAAGGGTTACCTATGCATACCAATGTATTAAACTACAGGAAAATTTCACACAAATTGTGTAATTGCTTGCTTCCAATATAAGACGTCACCATGAATTCATGTGGCCCTTCTTTACGACGCGGACAGTAATGTTTACATCTCTAGTCACTCTGTGTTAATATAAGCAAAGTTAATCACGGTTTTACCAACATAGTAAGGGTTACCCATGCATACCCATGCATTAAACTACAGGAAAAATTATCAGAAATTGTGTAATTACTTTCTTCCATTATAAGACGTCACCATGACGTCGTCTGACGTTTGTTTACTACGCCGATAGTAATATTTTAATTAATAGTAACTCTATCTTAATTTAAGCACAGTTAATCACGGTTTTACCAACATAGTAAGGGTTACCCATGCATACCCATGCATTAAACTAAAGGGAATATTCACAGAAATTGTGTAATTGCTTGCTTCCAATATAAGACGTCACCATGAATTCATGTGGCGTTTCTTTACGACGCGGATAGTAATGTTTAGATCTCTAGTCACTCTGTGTTAATATAAGCACAGTTAATCACGGTTTTACCAACATAGTAAGGGTTACCCATGCATACCCATGCATTAAACTACAGGAAAAATTATCAGAAATTGTGTAATTCCTTGCTTCCAATATAAGACGTCACCATGACGTCATCTGACGTTTGTTTACTACGCCGATAGTAATATTTTAATTAATAATAACTCTATCTTAATTTAAGCACAGTTAATCACGGTTTTACCAACGTAGTAAGGGTTAACCATGCATACCCATGCATTAAACTACAGGAAAAATTCACACAAATTGTGTAATTGCTTGCTTCCAATATAAGACGTCACCATGACGTCATGTCACGTTTGTTTACTACGCTGATAGTAATGTTTTAATCAATAGTCACTCTATGTTAATATAAGCGCAGTTAATCACGGTTTTACGAACATAGTAAGGGTTACCCATACATACCCATGCATTAAACTAAAGGAAAAATTCACAGAAATTGTGTAATTGCTTGCTTCAAATACAAGACGTCACCATGACTTCATGTGGCGTTTGTTTACTACGCGGATAGTAATGTTTAGATCACTAGTCACTCGGTGTTAATATAAGCGCAATTAATCACGGTTTTACCGACATAGTAAGGGTTACCCATGCATACCCATGCATTAAACTAAAGGAAAAATTATCAGAAATTGTGTAATTGCTTGCTTCCAATATAAGACGTCACCATGCGGATAGTAATGTTTAATCAATAGTCACTCTGTGTTAATATAATCACAGTTAATCAAGGTTTTATTAACATAGTAAGGGTTACCCATGCATACCCATGCATTAAACTACAAGAAAAATTCACAGAAATTGTGTAATTGCTTGCTTCCAATATAAGACGTCAACATGAATTCATGTGGCGTTTCTTTACGACGCGGATAGTAATGTTTACATCTCTAGTCACTCTGTGTTAATATAAGCACAGTTAATCACGGTTTTACCAACATAGTAAGGGTTACCCATGCATACCCATGCATTAAACTACTGGAAAAATTATCAGAAATTGTGTAATTCCTTGCTTCCAATATAAGACGTCACCATGACGTCGTCTGACGTTTGTTTACTACGCCGATAGTAATATTTTAATTAATAGTAACTCTATCTTAATTTAAGCACAGTTAATCACGGTTTTACCAACATAGTAAGGGTTAACCATGCATACCCATGCATTAAACTACAGGAAAAATTCACAAAAATTGTGTAATTGCTTGCTTCAAAAATAAGACGTCACCAAGACGTCATGTCACGTTTGTTTACTACGATGATAGTAATGTTTTGATCAATAGTCACTCTATGTTAATATAAGCACAGTTAATCACGGTTTTACGAACATAGTAAGGTTCACCCATGCATACCCAGGCATTAAACTAAAGGAAAAATTATCAGAAATTGTGTAATTGCTTGCTTCCAATATAAGACGTCACCATGACTTCATGTGACGTTTGTTTACTACCCGGATAGTAATGTTTAATCAATAGTCACTCTGTGTTAATATAAGCACAGTTAATCAAGGTTTTATTAACATAGTAAGGGTTACCCATGCACACCGATGTATTAAACTACAGGAAAAATTCACAGAAATTGTGTAATTGCTTGCTTCCAATATAAGACGTCACCATAACTTCATGTGACGTTTGTTTCCTACGCTGATAGTAATGTTTTAATCAACAGTCGCTCTATGCTAATATAAGCACAGTTAATCAAGGTTTTACCAACATAGTAAGGGTTACACATGCATACTCATGTATTAAACTTAAGGAAAATTCACAGAAATTGTGCAACTGCTTCCTTCGAATATAAGACGTCACCATGGCTTTATGTGACGTTTGTTTACTACGCAGATTGTAATGTTTTAATCAATAGTCACTCTATGTTAATTTAAGCACAGTTAATCACGGTTTTACCAACATAGTAAGGGTTACCCAAGCATACCAATGCATTAAACTAAAGGAAATATTATCAGAAATTGTGTAATTGCTTGCTTCCAATATAAGACGCCACTATGACTTCATGTGACGTTTCTTTACTACGCGGATAGTAAAGTTTTGATCACTAGTCACTTTATGTTAATATAAGCACAGTTAATCACGGTTTTATTAACATAGTAAGGGTTACCGATGCATACCCATGCATTACACTAAAGGAAAAATTATCAGAAATTGTGTAATTGCTTGCTTCCAATATAAGACGTCACCATAACTTCATGTGATGTTTTTTTCCTACGCTGATAGTAATGTTTTAATCAATAGTCACACTATGTTAATATAAGCACATTTAATCACGGTTTTACCAACATAGTAAGGGTTACCCATGCATACCAATGCAATAAACTATAGGAAATATCAGAAATTGCGTAATTTCTTGCTTCCAATATAAGACGTCACCATAACTTCATGTGACGTTTCTTTACTACCTGGATAATAGAGTTTTGATCAATAGTCACTCTATGTTAATATAAGCACAGTTAATCAAGGTTTCACCAACATAGTAAGGGTTGCCCATGCTTACCCATGCATTAAACTAAAGGAAAAATAATCAGAAATTGTGTAAATGCTTGCTTCAAATATAAGACGTCGGCATGACGTTATGTGACGTTTGTTTACTACGCAGATAGTAATGTTTTGATCAATAATCACTCTATCTTAATATAAGCACAGTTAATCAAGGTTTTACCAACATAGTAAGGGTTACCCATGCATATCCATGCATTAAACTAAAGGGAAAATTCACAGAAATTCTGTAATTGCTTCCTTGCAATATAAGACGTCACCATGACTTCATGTGACGTTTGTTTACTAAGCTGATAGTAATACTTTAATCAGTAGTCGCTTTATGTTAATTTAAGCACAGTTAACCACGGTTTTACCAACACAGTAAGGGTTACCCATGCATACACATGCATTAAACTAAAAGAAAAATTATCAGAAATTGTGTAATTACTTGCTTCCAATATAGGACGTCACCTTGACTTCTTGTGGCGTTTCTTTACTACGCCGATAGTAATGTTTAGATCACTAGTCACTCTATGTGAATATAAGCACAATTAATCAATGTTTTAATAACATAGTAAGGGTTACCCTTCCTTACCCATGCATTAAACTAAAGGAAAAATTCACAGAAATTCTGAAATTGCTTCCTACCAATATAAGACGTGAACATGACTTCATGTGACGTTTGTTTAGTATGCGGTTAGAAATGTTTAGATCACTAGTCACTCTATGTGAATATAAGCACATTTAATCACGGTTTTACCAACATAGTAAGGGTTACCCACGCATACCTATGCATTAAACTAAAGGAAAACTTCACAGAAATTCTGTAATTGCTTGCTTCCAATATAAGACGTCACCATTACTTCACGTGCCGTTTCTTTACTACGCGGATAGTAATATTTAGATCACTAGTCAATCTCTGTTAATAAAAGCAGACTTAATCACGGTTTTACCGACATAGTAAAGGTTACCCATGCATACCTATGCATTAAACTAAAGGAAAATTCACAGAAATTGTGTAATTGCTTGCTTCCAATATAGGACGTCACCATGACGTTATGTGACGTTTGTTTACTACGCTGATAGTAATGTTTTGATCAATAGTTACTCTATGTTAATATAAGCACAGTTAATCACGGTTTTACCAACATAGTAAGGGTTACCCATGCATTTAACTAAAGAAAAAATTATCAGAAATTGTGTAATTACTTGCTTCCAATATAAGACGTCACCATGACTTCATGTGCCGTTTGTTTACTTCGCGGCAGTAATGTTTAGATCACTAGTCACTCTATGTTAATATAAGCACAGTTAATCACGGTTTTACCAACATAGTAAGAGTTACCCATGCATTAAACTAAAGGAAAAATTCACAAAAATTGTGTAAATGCTTGCTTCCAATATAAGACGTCACCATGACTTCATGTGACGTTTGTTTACTACGCGGATAGTAAAGTTTTGATCAATAGTCACTCTATGTTAATATAAGAACAGTTAATCAAGGTTTCACCAACATAGTAAGGGTTACCCCTGCTTACCCATGCATTAAACTAAAGGAAAAATTATCAGAAATTGTGTAATTGCTTCCTTCAAATATAAGACGTCACCATGACGTCATCTGACGTTTGTTTACTACGGAGATAGTAATGTTTTGATCAATAGTCACTCAGTGATAATATAAGCACAGTTAATCAAGGTTCTACCAACATAGCAAGGGTTACCCATTCATACCTATGCATTAAACTAAAGGAGAAATTCACAGAAATCGTGTAATTGCTTGCTTCCAATATAAGACGTCACCATGACGTCATGTGACGTTTGTTTACTACGGAGATAGTAATGTTTTGATCAATAGTCACTCAGTGATAATATAAGCACAGTTAATGAAGGTTCTACCAACATAGCAAGGGTTACCCATTCATACCTATGCATTAAACTAAAGGAGAAATTCACAGAAATCGTGTAATTGCTTGCTTCCAATATAAGACGTCACCATGACGTCATGTGACGTTTATTTACTACGTTGATAGTAATGTTTTTATCAATAGTCACTCTATGTTAATATAAGCACAGTTAATCAAGGTTTTACCAACATAGTAAGGGTTACCCATGCATACCCATGCATTAAACTAAAGGAAAAGTTATCAGAAATTGTGTAATTGCTTCCTTCCCATATAAGTCGTCACCATGACTTCTTGTGACGTTTGTTTTCTATGCGGTTAGTAATGTTTTAATCAATAGTCACTCTATGTTAATATAAGCACATTTAATCACGGTTTTACCAACATTGTAAGGGTTACCCATGCATACCTATGCATTAAACTAAAAAAACAATTCACAGAAATTGTGTAATTACTTTCTTCCAATATAGGACGTCACCTTGACTTCATGTGGCGTTTCTTTACTACGCGGATAGTAATGTTTTAATCAATAGTCACTCTATGTTAATATAAGCACAGATAATCACGGTTCTACCAACATAGCAAGAGTTACCCATCCATACCCATGCATTTCACTAAAGAAAAAATTATCACAAATTGTGTAATTACTTGCTTCCAATATAAGACGTCACCGTGACTTCATGTAGCGTTTGTTTACTACGCGGATAATAATGTTTAGATCACTAGTCACTCTATGTGAATATAAGCACAGTATCTCAAGGTTTTACCAACTTAGTAAGGGTTACCCTTGCTTACCCATGCAATAAACTAAAGGAAAAATTCACAGAAATTGTGTAATTGCTTCCTTCTAATATAAGACGTGAACATGACTTCATGTGACGTTTGTTTACTATGCGGTTAGTAATGTTTTAATCAATAGTCACTCTATGTTAATATAAGCACATTTAATCACGGTTTTACCAACATAGTAAGGGTTACCCATGCATACCCATGCATTAAACTAAAGGAAAAATTCACAGAAATTGTGTAATTGCTTCCTTCTAATATAAGACGTCACCATGAATTCATGTCACGTTTTATTACTACGCTGATAGTAATGTTTTGATCAATAGTTAGTCTATGTTAATATAAGCACAGCTAATCACGGTTTTACCAACATAGTAAGGGTTACCCATGCATACCCATGCATTAAAGTAAAGGAAAAATTCACAGAAATTGTGTAATTGCTTGCTTCCAATATAAAACGTCACCATGGCTTCATCACACGTTTGTTTACTATGCAAATAGTAATGTTTTAATCCATAGTCACTCTATGTAATTTAAGCACAGTTAATCACGGTTTTACCAACAAAGTAAGGGTTACCCAAGGATACCGATGTATTAAACTAAAGAAAAAATTATCAGAAATTGTGTAATTCCTTGCTTCCAATATAAGACGTCACCATGACTTCATGTGACGTTTGTTTACTACGCGGATAATAATGTTTTAATCAATAGTCACTCTGTGTTAATATAAGCATAGTTAATCTAGGTTTTATTAACATAGTAAGAGTTACCCATGCATACCCATGAAATAAACTAAAGGAAAAATTCACAGAAATTGTGTAATTGCTTCCTTCCAATATAAGACGTCAACATGACGTTATGTGACGTTTGTTTACTACGCTGATAGTAATGTTTTGATCAATAGTTACACTATGTTAATATAAGCACAGTTAATCACGGTTTTACCAACATAAAAAGGGTTACCTATACAAACCCATGTATTAAACTACGGGAAAAATTCACACAAATTGTGCAACTGCTAGCTTCCAATATAAGACGTCACCATGACTTCATGTGACGTTTGTTTACTACGCGGATAGTAAAGTTTTGATCAATAGTAACCAGATGCTTACCCATGCATTAAACTAAAGGAAAAATTATCAGAAATTGTGTAATTGCTTCCTTCAAATATAAGACGTCACCATGACGTCATGTGACGTTTGTTTATTACGGAGATAGTAACGTTTTGATGAATAGTCACTCTATGTTAATATCAGCACAAATAATCACGCTTCTACCAACATAGCAAGGGTTACCCATGCATACCCATGCATTAAACTAAAGGAAAAATTATCAGAAATCGTGTCATTGTTTGCTTCCAATATACGACGTCACCATGACGTCATGTGACGTTTGTTTACTACGTTGATAGTAATGTTTTGATCAATAGTCACTCTTTGTTAATATAAGCACAGTTAATCACGGTTTTACCAACATAGTAAGGGTTACCCATGCTTACCCATGCATTAAACTAAAGGAAAAATTATCAGAAATTGTGTAATTGCTTCCTTCAAATATAAGACGTCACCATGACGTCGTCTGACGTTTGTTTACTACGCCGATAGTAATATTTTAATTAATAGTAACTCTATCTTAATTTAAGCACAGTTAATCACGGTTTTACCAACATAGTAAGGGTTAACCATGCATACCCATGCATTAAACTACAGGAAAAATTCACACAAATTGTGTAATTGCTTGCTTCCAATATAAGACGTCACCATGACTTCATGTGGCGTTTGTTTACTACGCGGATAGTAATGTTTAGATCACTAGTCACTCGGTGTTAATATAAGCGCAATTAATCACGGTTTTGCCGACATAGTAAGGGTTACTCATGCATACCCATGCATTAAACTAAAGGAAAAATTATCAGAAATTGTGTAATTGCTTGCTTCCAATATAAGACGTCACCATGACTTCATGTGACGTTTGTTTACTACGCGGATAGTAATGTTTAATCAATAGTCACTCTGTGTTAATATAAGCACAGTTAATCAAGGTTTTATTAACATAGTAAGGGTTACCCATGCATACCGATGTATTAAACTACAGGAAAAATTATCAGAAATTGTGTAATTGCTTGCTTCCAATATAAGACGTCACCATAACTTCATGTGACGTTTGTTTACTACGCTGAAAGTAATGTTTTAATCAACAGTCGCTCTATGTTAATATAAGCACAGTTAATCAAGGTTTTACCAATATAGTAAGGGTTACACATGCATACTCATGCATTAAACTTAAGGAAAATTCACAGAAATTGTGCAACTGCTTCCTTCGAATATAAGACGTCACCATGGCTTTATGTGACGTTTGTTTACTACGCAGATTGTAATGTTTTAATCAATAGTCACTCTATGTTAATTTAAGCACAGTTAATCACGGTTTTACCAACATAGTAAGGGTTACCCATGCATACCAATGATATAAACTATAGGAAATATTATCAGAAACTGCGTAATTACTTGCTTCCAATATAAGACGTCACCATAACTTCATGTGACGTTTGTTTACTAAGCGGATAGTAATGTTTTGATCAACAGTCACTCTATCTTAATATAAGCACAGTTAATCAAGGTTTTATCAACATAGTAAGGGTTACCCATGCATACCCATGCATTAAACTACAGAAAAAATTATCAGAAATTGTGTAATTGCTTGCTTCCAATATAAGACGTCCCCATAACTTCATGTGACGTTTGTTTACTATGCGGTTAGTAATGTTTTAATCAATAGTCACTCTATGTTAATATAAGCACATTTAATCACGGTTTTACCAACATAGTAAGGGTTACCCATGCAAACCCATGCATTAAACTAAAGAAAAAATTATAAGAAATTCTGAAATTGCTTGCTTCCAATATAAGACGTCACCATGACTTCATGTGACGTTTGTTTACTACGCTGATAGTAATGTTTTGATCAATACTTGGTCTATGTTAATATAAGGACAGTTAATCACGGTATTACCAAAATAGTAAGGGTTACCCATGCATACCCGTGCATTAAAGTAAAGGAAAAATTCACAGAAATTGTGTAATTTCTTGCTTCCAATATAAAACGTCACCATGGCATTATCTCACCTTTGTTTACTATGCAGATAGTAATGTTTTAATCCATAGTCACTCTATGTTAATATAAGGACAGTTAATCACGGTTTTACCAACATAGTAAGGGTTACCGAAGCATACCGATGTATTAAACTAAAGAAAAAATTCACAGAAATTGTGTAATTGTATGCTTCCAATATAAGACGTCACCATGACTTCATGTGACGTTTGTTTACTACGCGGATAGTAATATTTTAATCAATAGTCACTCTGTGTTAATATAAGCATAGTTAATCTAGGTTTTATTAACATAGTAAGGGTTACCCATACATACCCATGCATTAAACTAAAGGAAAAATTCACACAATTGTGTGTAATTGCTTCCTTCAAATATAAGACGGCACCATGACGTTATGTGACGTTTGTTTACTACGCTGATAGTAATGTTTTCATCAATAGTTACAGTATGTTAATATAAGCACAGTTAATCACGGTTTTACCAACATAGAAATGGTTACCTATACAAACCCATGTATTAAACTACGGGAAAAATTCACACAAAATGTGTAACTGCTTGCTTCCAATATAAGACATCACCATGACGTCGTGTAACGTTTGTATACTACGCCAATAATAATATTTTAATTAATAGTAACTCTATCTTAATTTAAGCACAGTTAATAACGGTTTTACCAACATAGTAAGGGTTACCCATGCATACCCATGCATTAAACTAAAGGAAAAATTCACAAAAATTGTGTAAGAGCATGCTTCCAATATAAGACATCACCATGACGTCATGTGACGTTTGTTTACTACGCTGATAATAATGTTTTGATCTTTAGTCACTCTATGTTAATATAAGCACAGTTAATCGCGGTTTTACCAACATAGTAAGGGTTACCCATGCAAACCCATGCATTAAACTAAAGGAAAAATTCACAGAATTTCTGTAATTGCTTGCTTCCGATATAAGACGTCACCATGACTACATGTGGCGTTTCTTTGCTACGCGGATAGTAATGTTTAGATCACTAGTCATTCAGTGTTAATATAAGCACAGTTAATCTCGGTTTTACCGACATATTAAGGGTTAAACATCTATACCCATGCATTAAACTAAAGGAGAAATTATCAGAAATTCTGTAATTACTTGCTTCCAATATAAGACGTCACCATGACTTCATGTGACGTTTGTTTACTACGCGGATAGTGATGTTTTAATCAATAGTCACTCTGTGTTAATCTAAGCACAGTTAATCACGGTTTTACCAAAATAGTAAGGGTTACCCATGCATACCCATGCATTAAAGTAAAGGAAAAATTCACAGAAATTGTGTAATTGCTTGCTTCCAATATAAAACGTCACCATGGCTTCATCTGACGTTTGTTTACTATGCAGATAGTAATGTTTTAATCCATAGTCACTTTATGTTAATTTAAGCACAGTTAATCACGGTTTTAGCAACAAAGTAAGGGTTACCCAAGCATACCGATGTATTAAACTAAAGAAAAAATTATCAGAAATTGTGTAATTCATTGCTTCCAATATAAGACGTCACCATGACGTTATGTGACGTTTGTTTACTACGCTGATAGTAATGTTCTGATTAATAGTTACACTATGTTAATATAAGCACAGTTAATCACGGTTTTACTAACATAGAAAGGGTTACCTATACAAACCCATGCATTAAACCAAGGGAAAAATTCACAGAAATTGTGTAACTGCTTGCTTCCAATATAAGACGTCACCATGACGTCGTGTTACGTTTGTTTACTACGCCGATAGTAATATTTTAATTAATAGTAACTCTATGTTAATTTAAGCACAGTTAATCACGGTTTTACCAACATAATAAGGGTTACCCATGCATACCCATGCATTAAACAAGGAAAAATTCACAGAAATTGTGTAAGTGCATGCTTCCAATATAAGACGTCACCATGACGTCATGTGACGTTTGTTTACTACGCTGATAGTAATGTTTTGATCATTAGTCACTCTATGTTAATATAAGCAAGGTTAATCGTGGTTTTACCAACATAGTAAGGGTTACCCATGCATACCCATGCATTAAACTACAGGAGAAATTCACAGAAATTCTGTAAATGCTTGCTTCCAATATAAGACGTCACCATGACTTCATGTGGAGTTTGTTTACTACGCGGATAGTAATGTTTAGATCACTAGTCACTCTGTGTTAATATAAGCACAGTTAATCACGGTTTTACCGACATACTAAAGGTTACCCATGCATACCCATGCATTAAACTAAAGGAAAAATTATCAGAAATTGTGTAATTGCTTGCTTCCAAAATAAGACGTCACCATGACTTCATGTGACGTTTGTTTACTACGCGGATAGTGATGTTTTAATCAATAGTTACTCTGTGTTAATATAAGCACATTTAATCAAGGTTTTATTAACACAGTAAGAGTTACCCATGCAATAAACTAAAGGAAAAATTCACAGATATTCTGTAATTGCTTCCTTCGAATATAAGACGTCACCATGACGTTATGTGACGTTTGTTTACTACGCTAATAGTAATGTTTTGATCAATAGTCACACTATGTTAATATAAGCACAGTTAATCAAAGTTTTACCGACATAGTAAGGGTTACCTATGCATACCCATGTATTAAACTAAGGGAACAATTCACAGAAATTGTGTAACTGCTTGCTTCCAATATAAGACGTCACCATGGCTTTATGTGACGTTTGTTTACTATGCACATAGAAATGTTTTGATCAATAGTCACTGTATGTTAATTTGAGCACAGTTAATCACGGTTTTACCAACTTAGCAAGGGTTACCAATGCATACCCATCCATTTAACTAAAGAAAAAATTATCAGAAATTGTGTAATTACTTGCTTCCAATATAACACGCCACGATGACTTCATGTGGCGTTTGTTTACTACGCGGATAGTAATGTTTAGATCACTAGTCACTCTATGTTAATTTAAGCACAATTAATCAAGGTTTTACCAACATAGTAAGGGTTACCCATGCATACCCATGTATTCAACTAAAGGAAAAATTCACAGAAATTGTGTAACTGCTTGCTTCCAATATAAGACGTCACCATGACTTCATGTGGCGTTTGTTTACTACGCGGATAGTAATGTTTTGATCACAGGTCACTCTATGTTAATATAAGCACAATTAATCAAGGTTTTACCAGATAGTAAGGGTTACCCATGCATACCCATGTATTAAAGTAAAGGAAAAATTCACAGAAATTGTGTAACTACTTCTTTCCAATATAAGACGTCACCATGGCTTTATGTGACGTTTGTTTACTATGCAGATAGAAATGTTTTGATCAATAGTCACTCTATGTTAATGTAAGCAAAGTTAATCACGGTTTTACCAACATAGCAAGGGTTACCCATGCATACCCATGCATTTAACTAAAAAAAAATTTATCAAAAATTGTGTCATTCCTTGCTTCCAATATAAGACGTCACCATGACTTCATGTGGCGTTTGTTTACTACGCGGATAGTAATGTTTAGATCACTAGTCACTCTGTGTTAATATAAGCACAGTTAATCACGGTTTTATCGACATAATAAGGGTTACCCATTCATACTCATGCATTAAACTAAAGGAAAAATTCACAGAAATTGTGTAACTACTTCTTTCCAATATAAGACGTCACCATGGCTTTATGTGACGTTTGTTTACTATGCAGATAGAAATGTTTTGATCTATAGTCACTCTATGTTAATTTAAGCACAGTTAATCACGGTTCTACCAACATAGTAAGGGTTACCCAAGCATACGCATGCATTAAACTAAAGGAAAAATTCACAGAAATTCTGTTATTACTTGCTTCAATATAAGACGTCACCATAGCTTCATGTGACGTTTGTTTACTATGCGGTTAGTAATGTTTTAATCAATATTCACTCTATGTTAATGTAAGCACATTTAATCACGGTTTTACCAACATAGTAAGGGCTACCCATGCATACCCCTGCATTAAACTAAAGGAAAAATTCACAGAAATTCTGTAATTGCTTTCTTCCAATTTAAGACGTCACCATGACTTCATGTGGCGTTTGTTTACTACGCGGATAGTAAATGTTTAGATCACTAGTCACTCTGTGTTAATATAAGGAAAGTTAATCACGGTTTTACCGACATAGTAAGGGTTACCCATGCATACCTATGTATTAAATTAAAGAAAAAATTCACAGAAATTGTGTAATTGCTTGCTTCCAATATAAGACGTCACCATGGCTTCATCTGACGTTTGTTCACTATGCAGATAGTAATGATTTAATCAATAGTCACTCTATGTTAAATTAAGCAGAGTTAATCACGGGTTTACCAACATACTAAGGGTTACCCATACATACCCAAGCATTAAACTAAAGAAAAAATTATCAGAAGTTGTGTAGTTACTTGCTTCCAATATAAGACGTCACCATGACTTCATGTGACGTTTGTTTACTGCGCGGATAGTAAAGTTTTGATCAATAGTCACTCTATGTTAATATAAGCACAGTTAATCAAGGTTTTACCAACATAGTAAGGGTTACCTATGCATACCCATGCATCAAACTAAAGGAAAAATTATCAGAAATTGTGCAATCCCTTGCTTCAAATATAAGACGTCACCATGACGTCATGTGACGGATGTAATTACTTGCTTCCAATATAAGACGTGACCATGACTTCATGTGACGTTTATTTAGTATGCGGTTAGTAATGTTTTAATCAATAGACACTCTATGTTACTATAAGCACAGTCAATCACGGTCTTACCAACATAGTAAGGGTTACCCATGCATACTCATGCATTAAACTAAAGGAAAAATTAACAGAAATTATCTAATTACTTGCTTCCAATATAAGACGTCACCATGACTTCATGTGACGTTTGTTTACTACGTTGATAGTAATGTTTTAATCAATAGTCACTCTTTGTTAATATAAGCATAGTTAATCACGGTTTTACCAACATAGTAAGGGTTACCCATGCATACCATGCATTAAACTAAACGAAAAGTTAACAGAAATTTTGTAATTACTTGTTTCCAATATAAGACGTCACCATGACTTCATGTGAATTTTGTTTACTACGTTGATATTAATGTTTTAATCAATATTCACTCTCTGTTAATATAAGCATAGTTAATCACGGTTTTACCAACATAGTAAGGGTTACCCATGCATACGCATGCATTAAACTAAAGAAAAAATTAACAAAAATTTTGTAATTACTTGCTTCCAATATAAGACGTGACCTTGACTTCATGTGACGTTTGTTTACTACGGAGATAGTAATGTTTTAATCAATAGTCACACTATGTTAATTTAAGCACAGTTAATCACGGTTTTATCAACGTAGTAAGGGTTACCCATGCATACCCATGCATTAAACTAAAGGAAAAATTCACAGAAATTGTGTAATTACTTGCTTCCAATATAAGACGTCACCATGACGTCATGTCACGTTTGTTTACTACGCTGATAGTAATGTTTTGATCATTAGTCACTCTATGTTAATTTAAGCACAGTTAATCAAGGTTTTACCAAGATAGTAAGGGTTACCCATGCATACCCACGCATTAAACTACAGGAAAAATTCACAAAAATTGTGTAGTTACTTGCTTCCAATATAAGACGTCACCATGACGTCATGTGACGTTTGTTTACTACGCTGATAGTAATGTTTTGATCATTAGTCACTCTATGTTAATTTAAGCACAGTTAATCAAGGTTTTACCAACATAGTAAGGGTTACCCATGCATACCCATGCATTAAACTAAAGGAAAAATTCACAGAAATTCTGTAATTGCTTGCTTCCAATATAAGACGTCACCATGACTTCATGTGGCGTTTGTTTACTACGCGGATAGTAATGTTTAGATCACTAGTCACTCTGTGTTAATATAAGCACAGTTAATCACGGTTTTACCGACATAGTAAGGGTTACCCATGCATACCCATGCATTAAACTAAAGGAAAAATTATCAGAAATTGTGTAATTGCTTGCTTCCAATATAAGACGTCACCATGACTTCATGTGACGTTTGTTTACTACGCGGATAGTGATGTTTTAATCAATAGTCACTCTGTGTTAATATAAGCACAGTTAATCAAGGTTTTATTAACACAGTAAGAGTTACCCATGCAATAAACTAATAGAAAAATTCACAGAAATTCTGTAATTGCTTCCTTCGAATATAAGACGTCAACATGACGTTATGTGACGTTTGTTTACTACGCTGATAGTAATGTTTTGATCAATAGTCACACTATGTTAATATAAGCACAGTTAATCACGGTTTTACCGACATAGTAAGGGTTACCTATGCATACCCATGTATTAAACTAAGGGAACAATTCACAGAAATTGTGTAACTGCTTGCTTCC
The DNA here is from genome assembly GCA_964036295.1 of Plumapathes pennacea. Classification (NCBI taxonomy): domain Eukaryota; kingdom Metazoa; phylum Cnidaria; class Anthozoa; order Antipatharia; family Myriopathidae; genus Plumapathes; species Plumapathes pennacea. Next base: position 11,403,893 of record OZ038464.1, on the reverse strand, counting down.
AATATAAGACGTCACCATGGCTTTATTTGACATTTGTTTACTATGCACATAGAAATGTTTTGATCAATAGTCACTCTATGTTAATTTGAGCACAGTTAATCACGGTTTTACCAACATAGTAAGGGTTACCAATGCATACCCATGCATTTAACTAAAGAAAAAATTATCAGAAATTGTGTAATTACTTGCTTCCAATATAACACGCCACGATGACCTCATGTGGCGTTTGTTTACTACGCGGATAGTAATGTTTAGATCACAAGTCACTCTATGTTAATTTAAGCACAAATAATCAAGGTTTTACCAGCATAGTAAGGGTTACCCATGTATACCCATGTATTAAACTAAAGGAAAAATTCACAGAAATTCTGTAATTGCTTGCTTCCAATATAAGACGTCACCATGACTTCATGTGACGTTTATTTAGTATGCGGTTAGTAATGTTTTAATCAATAGACACTCTATGTTACTATAAGCACAGTCAATCACGGTTTTACCAACATAGTAAGGGTTACCCATGCATACTCATGCATTAAACTAAAGGAAAAATTAACAGAAATTATCTAACTAGAAATACGATAATCGCAGATATCCCCTCGCTCAGTAGTGGGTTTTCGGAAAGCGGGATTCTTGTTTATTTTCCGTTCGGAGATTATTTAAATTTTTTTTTGCAAACCACGGCTGTGTAGCGACGTCACCAGTCGGCCGCTAAAAATAATCTTTTGTCACACGGCAGTCTGGTTTAGTTCAGACAACGTGCACAGTCTGCAATTTTCGTAGACACCAGCTGAACCATCGCCAGAAATTTCAGACATCCGGTTGCGCCATCTCGGAAGAGGCATCAGGTTTCACGCTGACAGCCGCTCAAGAAATAACAAAGAAATGTATGGGATCTGATAATAAATTGCGCTTTTCGCTTAACTGAAGCACGTTCGTAAAAATGTCTGGGCAGCATTCGGAAGAGGAAAGCTTCCTAAACACAACAGTACAAAAAATATTTATCTCCGGTAAAATTCGATGTGTACTTTTTTGAATTTAAAATTTCGGCCGACGTAAGAAGGGATTGATAGAAGAATACGCTCAAAACCGGCTACTGTCACTTTTTAAGCTGCATTTAATACAAGAACCTTGGGTACAACGCAAAATGTCTACCCCGTACCTGATTGTCGAAGGATTGAACATCTCCTGTGAAGCCTCAGTCAGTCTCCTGAAGCAAATTCGATGTGTACTTTTTGTGTTTGAATTTGCAGTTCACAGCCAGCCATGGCGAATACCTCCCGTGAAATACGCTGACTTCGGATGTTGATATTTTGGGCTGGGAAACTCCAAATCGCATGAAAATTGCACCAAACGAAAGCTAATTTCAACTAGGTCGTTCAGCGGCACGTCTCCTAAACGTAGCAGTCTCTTTTTGAACCGGAGAAACCCATCCCTCCCCCACCCCACTGAGGCAAAGTACGTAACAATGTTGAATGTGTGAATAGCGCATGCTCATACCGCACGCCGCTGGGAAAGACCGGAAGCAATCGTGGACGCAAAATGTCCGGAATTTCTGGCGATGCTTCAAAATTCGCTGAGAAAACATTTACACGCAACTACAGAATACTCCCGAGGCTTGAAAGCCAAGCAAAGTCGATCTTGGACACCGAAATTTTTATGAATTTCAAGAAAGCCGCGATTTCTCCAGCCAATGCTTTATCCTAACCACATACGTGTATGTTTGTTTTTTGTGTGTGTGTGCCAAATTTAGAACCGTCAAAGCGATTCGCTTGTTTACACGCTTTCGAAGTCTCGGAATCGTGTGAATTTTGGCAGGGATTCAATTTTGAACACAACAACTTTTCAAACTGCGTTTAACGATTTCAAAATCTTTGACAGAAAAAAAAAAACCCAAGTCACTAAATAATACAAGGTCCGATTTTATTGAGCGAGCAAACCCGATCACTAAATAATACAAAGTCCGATTGTGTTGAGTGAGTATCTTACGGAGGTCCCGCTAGTAGACATATTGTTTAATTTGGAAAGCAATGGCCGGATATTTTCTACTTTAATAGCCTTCAAAAAGCAGAAGCATTTTAACCCGGTTACATTTTATCCTTGAATACAGTGTGCCAACAAACGCGGCGACAAAACTTCACAGACTGTCAGACTGTCAATGAATTTATGCAAACATGTCAGGAATCGGATGACACAATCTTGCACGAAGGCACTCTGAAATAGCTTTGAAAACCAGTGAAAAGATAACAGTATAATCCTACTTGGCCTTCATCACAGTTCCCGGGGCATCAAACGACAAAATATACGGCAATTGTTGAAATACCATAATGATAACACAACCGTCGTTCAACAAAAGTGTATTGTACGTTAATTGATGTAAATTTTCAAAACTCACCGGTTCCTGAAAGCCATAGCTTTAGCTCTTTTCCAGCAAAGGAAACAAAACCCAAAACACTATTGTTTACGTCTTCAATGATTTCAAAATACACTGTATAGAGCAGTCCTCATACAGTACGAAAATTCCACTTTCCATTGTATTGTGTTGTCATCTTGTCAAACTTAGATTCTGAAAACTGCATTCCTGTTATTGCGAAAGGTGAAATTTGCCACGGTGATTGTTCGATTTCCACCGACTGTATTTTGCTATTCCTTTCTGAAGAAGTGTCTGCGTTTTAACACAATACTGGCGTCTGCGATTGTGTTCAGGTCGACCAGTTGGGCCTTAAAGAATCCGTTTTACGTCTAGTAAAGCTTGCCTCCCATGCACTGGCAAAATATCCGGGCAATTTACAGCCGTCCGTCGAACTGCTTGGCCTTGTATCTGCATCTTGTTGTACAAAATCACTTCAGTTCGTACTCTACCGCATGTCACCAAGAAAATGGCGGTTTACAGTTAAGCTGCCGATGTAACCTCGCCTGCTGTGGTCGCTCGACGCGGAGGGCCTTGGGACGAGGTCGTATCGCACACACAAACACACAAACACACGAACATTAGATTTCGAGATGGCGACACGCTTGGAGTCACCGATAAGGCGATAATACTACTGCATTAGCGTCGTGAATATTTCCCTCACTTCGTTCGGGGATTACTTCCTTCCAATATAAGACGTCACCATGACTTCATGTGACGTTTGTTTACTACGTTGATAATAATGTTTTAATCAATAATCACTCTCTGTTAATATAAGCATAGTTAATCACGGTTTTACCAACATAGTAAGGGTTACCCATGCATACCCATGCATTAGACTAAAGGAAAAATTAACAGAAATTATGTAATTACTTGCTTCCAATATAAGACGTGACCATGGCTTCATGTGACGTTTGTTTACTACGGAGATAGTAATCTTTTAATCAATAGTCACACTATGTTAATTTAAGCACAGTTAATCACGGTTTTACCAACATAGTAAGGGTTACCCATGTATCCTCATGGATTAAACTAAAGGAAAAATTCACAGAAATTGTGTAATTACTTGCTTCCAATAAAAGACGTCACCATGACGTCATGTCACGTTTGTTTACTACGCTGATAGTAATGTTTTGATCATTAGTCACTCTATGTTAATTTAAGCACAGTTAATCACGGTTTTACCAAGATAGTAAGGGTTACCCATGCATACCCACGCATTAAACTAAAGGAAAAATTCACAAAAATTGTGTAATTACTTGCTTCCATTATAAGACGTCACCATGACGTCATGTGACGTTTGTTTACTACGCTGATAGTAATGTTTTGATCATTAGTCACTCTATGTTAATTTAAGCACAGTTAATCAAGGTTTTACCAACATAGTAAGGGTTACCCATGCATACCCATGCATTAAACTAAAGGAAAAATTCACAGAAATTCTGTAATTGCTTGCTTCCAATATAAGACGTCACCATGACTTCATGTGGCGTTTGTTTACTACGCGGATAGTAATGTTTAGATTACTAGTCACTCTGTGTTAATATAAGCACAGTTAATCACGGTTTTACCGACATAGTAAGGGTTACCCATGCATACCCATGCATTAAACTAAAGGAAAAATTATCAGAAATTGTGTAATTGCTTGCTTCCAATATAAGACGTCACCATGACTTCATGTGACGTTTGTTTACTACGCGGATAGTGATGTTTTAATCAATAGTCACTCTGTGTTAATATAAGCACAGTTAATCAAGGTTTTATTAACATAGTAAGAGTTACCCATGCAAAAAACTAATAGAAAAATTCACAGAAATTTTGTAATTGCTTCCTTCGAATATAAGACGTCAACATGACGTTATGTGACGTTTGTTTACTACGCTGATAGTAATGTTTTGATCAATAGTCACACTATGTTAATATAAGCACAGTTAATCACGGTTTTACCGACATAGTAAGGGTTACCTATGCATACCCATGTATTAAACTAAGGGAACAATTCACAGAAATTGTGTAACTGCTTGCTTCCAATATAAGACGTCACCATGGCTTTATTTGACGTTTGTTTACTATGCACATAGAAATGTATAATATGCATTAAACTAAAGGAAAAATTAACAGAAATTATGTAATTACTTGCTTCCAATATAAGACGTGACCATGGCTTCATGTGACGTTTGTTTACTACGGAGATAGTAATCTTTTAATCAATAGTCATACTATGTTAATTTAAGCACAGTTAATCACGGTTTTACCAACATAGTAAGGGTTACCCATGTATACTCATGGATTAAACTAAAAGAAAAATTCACAGAAATTGTGTAATTACTTGCTTCCAATATAAGACGTCACCATGACGTCACGTCACGTTTGTTTACTACGCTGATAGTAATGTTTTGATCATTAGTCACTCTATGTTAATTTAAGCACAGTTAATCATAGTTTTACCAACATAGTAAAGGTTACCCATGCATACCCATGCATTAAACTAAAGGAAAAATTCACAGAAATTGTGTAATTACTTGCTTCCAATATAAGACGTCACCATGACGTCATGTGACGTTTGTTTACTACGCTGATAGTAATGTTTTGATCATTAGTCACCCTATGTTAATTTAAGCACAGTTAATCAAGGTTTTACCAACATAGTAAGGGTTACCCATGCATACCCATGCATTAACCTACAGGAAAATTTCACAGAAATTCTGTAATTGCTTGCTTCCAATATAAGACGTCACCATGACTTCATGTGGCGTTTGTTTACTACGCGGATAGTAATGTTTAGATCACTAGTCACTCTGTGTTAATATAAGCACAGTTAATCACGGTTTTACCGACATAGTAAGGGTTACCCATGCATACCCATGCATTAAACTAAAGGAAAAATTATCAGAAATTGTGTAATTGCTTGCTTCCAATATAAGACGTCACCATGACTTCATGTGACGTTTGTTTACTACGCTGATAGTGATGTTTTAATCAATAGTCACTCTGTGTTAATATAAGCACAGTTAATCAAGGTTTTATTAACATAGTAAGAGTTACCCATGCAATAAACTGAAGGAAAAATTCACAGAAATTCTGTAATTGCTTCCTTCGAATATAAGACGTCACCATGACGTTATGTGACGTTTGTTTACTACGCTGATAGTAATGTTTTGATCAATAGTCACACTATGTTAATATAAGCACAGTTAATCACGGTTTTACCGACATAGTAAGGGTTACCTATGCATACCCATGTATTAAACTAAGGGAACAATTCACAGAAATTGTGTAACTGCTTGCTTCCAATATAAGACGTCACCATGGCTTTATGTGACGTTTGTTTACTATGCACATAAAAATGTTTTGATCAATAGTCACTGTATGTTAATTTGAGCACAGTTAATCACGGTTTTACCAACATAGTAAGGGTTACCAATGCATACCCATGCATTTAACTAAAGAAAAAATTACCAGAAATTGTGTAATTACTTGCTTCCAATATAACACGCCACGATGACCTCATGTGGCGTTTGTTTACTACGCGGATAGTAATGTTTAGATCACTAGTCACTCTATGTTAATTTAAGCACAATTAATCAAGGTTTTACCAACATAGTAAGGGTTACCAATGCATACCCATGTATTCAACTACAGGAAAAATTCACAGAAATTGTGTAACTGCTTGCTTCCAATATAAGACGTCACCATGACTTCATGTGGCGTTTCTTTACTACGCGCATAGTAATGTTTTGATCACTAGTCACTCTATGTTAATATAAGCACAATTAATCAAAGTTTTACCAGATAATAAGGGTTACCCATGCATACCCATGTATTAAACTAAAGGAAAAATTCACAGAAATTGTGTAACTGCTTGCTTCCAATATAGGACGTCACCATGGTTTTATGTGACGTTTGTTTACTATGCAGATAGAAATGTTTTGATCAATAGTCACTCTATGTTAATATAAGCACAGTTAATCACGGTTTTACCAACATAGCAAGGATTACCCATGCATACCCATGCATTTAACTAAAGAAAAAATTATCAGAAATTGTGTCATTCCTTGCTTCCAATATAAGATATCACCATGACTTCATGTGGCGTTTGTTTACTACGCGGATAGTAATGTTTTGATCACTAGTCACTCTATGCTAATATAAGCACAATTAATCAAGGTTTTACCAGATAGTAAAGGTTACCCATGCATACCCATGTATTAAACTAAAGGAAAAATTCACAGAAATTGTGTAACTGCTTGCTTCCAATATAAGACGTCACCATGGCTTTATGTGACGTTTGTTTACTATGCACATAGAAATGTTTTGATCAATAGTCACTCTATGCTAATATAAGCACAGTTAATCACGGTTTTACCAACATAGCAAGGGTTACCCATGCATACCCATGCATTTAACTAAAGAAAAAATTATCAGAAATTGTGTCATTCCTTGCTTCCAATATAAGACGTCACCATGACTTCATGTGGCGTTTCTTTACTACGCGGATAGTAATGTTTAGATCACTAGTCACTCTGTGTTAATATAAGCACAGTTAATCACGGTTTTACCGACATAGTAAGGGTTACCCATTCATACCCATGCATTAAACTAAAGGAAAAATTCACAGAAATTGTGTAACTGCTTCTTTCCAATATAAGACGTCACCATGGCTTAATGTGACGTTTGTTTACTATGCAGATAGAAATGTTTTGATCAATAGTCACTCTATGTTAATTTAAGCACAGCTAATCACGGTTCTACCAACATAGTAAGGGTTACCCAAGTATACCCATGCATTAAACTAAAGGAAAAATTCACAGAAATTCTGTTATTACTTGCTTCCAATATAAGACGTCACCATAACTTCATGTGACGTTTGTTTACTATGCGGTTAGTAATGTTTTAATCAATAGACACTCTATGTTACTATAAGCACAGTCAATCACGGTTTTACCAACATAGTAAGGGTTACCCATGCATACTCATGCATTAAACTAAACGAAAAATTAACAGAAATTATGTAATTACTTGCTTCCAATATAAAACGTCACCATGACTTCATGTGACGTTTGTTTACTACGTTGATAGTAATGTTTTAATCAATAGTCACTCTTTGTTAATATAAGCATAGTTAATCACGGTTTTACCAACATCGTAAGGGTTACCCATGCATACCCATGCATTAAACTAAAGGAAAAATTAACAGAAATTATCTAATTACTTGCTTCCAATATAAGACGTCACCATGACTTCATGTGACGTTTGTTTACTACGGAGATAGTAATGTTTTAATCAATAGTCACTCTATGTTAATTTAAGCACAGTTAATCACGGTTTTACCAACATAGTAAGGGTTACCCATGCATACCCATGCATTAAACTAAAGGAAAAATTCACAGAAATTGTGTAATTACTTTCTTCCAATATAAGACGTCACCATGGCTTTATGTGACGTTTGTTTACTACGCTGATAGTAATGTTTAGATCATTAGTCACTTTATGTTAATTTAAGCACAGTTAATCACGGTTTTACCAACATAGCAAGGGTTACCCATGCATACCCATGCATTTAACTAAAGAAAAAATTATCAGAAATTGTGTCATTCCTTGCTTCCAATATAATACGTCACCATGACTTCATGTGGCGTTTGTTTACTACGCGGATAGTAATGTTTTGATCACTAGTCGCTCTATGTTAATAAAAGCACAATTAATCAAGGTTTAACCAAATATTAAGGGTTACCCATGCATAACATGTATTAAACTAAAGGAAAAATTCACAGAAATTGTGTAACTGCTTGCTTCCAATATAAGACGTCACCATGGCTTTATGTGACGTTTGTTTACTATGCAGATAGAAATGTTTTGATCAATAGTCACTCTATGTTAATATAAGCACAGTTAATCACGGTTTTACCAACATAGCAAGGGTTACCCATGCATACCCATGCATTTAACTAAAGAAAAAATTATCAGAAATTGTGTCATTCCTTGCTTCCAATATAAGACGTCACCATGACTTCATGTGGCGTTTCTCTACTACGCGGATAGTAATGTTTAGATCACTAGTCACTCTGTGTTAATATAAGCACAGTTAATCACGGTTTTACCGACATAGTAAGGGTTACCCATTCATACCCATGCATTAAACTACAGGAAAAATTCACAGAAATTGTGTAACTGTTTCTTTCCAATATAAGACGTCACCATGGCTTTATGTGACGTTTGTTTACTATGCAGATAGAAATGTTTTGATCAATAGTCACTCTATGTTAATTTAAGCACAGTTAATCACGGTTCTACCAACATAGTAAGGGTTACCCAAGCATACCCATGCATTAAACTAAAGGAAAAATTCACAGAAATTCTGTTATTACTTGCTTCCAATATAAGACGTCACCATAACTTCATCTGACGTTTGTTTACTATGCGGTTAGTAATGTTTTAATCAATATTCACTCTATGTTAATGTAAGCACATTTAATCACGGTTTTACCAACACAGTAAGGGCTACCCATTCATACCCATGCATTAAACTAAAGGAAAAATTCACAGAAATTCTGTAATTGCTTGCTTCCAATTTAAGACGTCACCATGACTTCATGTGGCGTTTGTTTACTACGCGGATAGTAAATGTTTAGATCACTAGTCACTCTGTGTTAATATAAGGAGAGTTAATCACGGTTTTACCGACATAGTAAGGGTTACCCATGCATACCTACGTATTAAATTAAAGAAAAAATTCACAGAAATTGTGTAATTGCTTGCTTCCAATATAAGACGTCACCATGGCTTCATCTGACGTTTGTTCATTATGCAGATAGTAATGATTTAATCAATAGTCACTCTATGTTAATTTAGGCAGAGTTAATCACGGGTTTACCAACATACTAAGGGTTACCCATGCATACCCAAGCATTAAACTAAAGAAAAAATTATCAAAAATTGTGTAATTACTTGCTTCCAATATAAGACGTCACCATGACTTCATGTGACGTTTGTTTACTGCGCGGATAGTAAAGTTTTGATCAATAGTCACTCTATGTTAATATAAGCACAGTTAATCAAGGTTTTACCAACATAGTAAGGGTTACCTATGCATACCCATGCATCAAACTAAAGGAAAAATTATCAGAAATTGTGTAATTTCTTTGCTTCAAATATAAGACGTCACCATGACGTCATGTGACGGATGTAATTACTTGCTTCTAATATAAGACGTCATCATGACGACAGAAATTGTGTAATTGCTTCCTTCCAATATAAGACGTCACCATGACTTCATGTGACGTTTATTTAGTATGCGGTTAGTAATGTTTTAATCAATAGACACTCTATGTTACTATAAGCACAGTCAATCACGGTTTTACCAACATAGTAAGGGTTACCCATGCATACTAATGCATTAAACTAAACGAAAAATTAACAGAAATTATGTAATTACTTGCTTCCAATATAAAACGTCACCATGACTTCATGTGACGTTTGTTTACTACGTTGATAATAATGTTTTAATCAATAGTCACTCTTTGTTAATATAAGCATAGTTAATCACGGTTTTACCAACATAGTAAGGATTACCCATGCATACCCATGCATTAAACTAAAAAAAAAATTAACAGAAATTATCTAATTACTTGCTTCCAATATAAGACGTCACCATGACTTCATGTGACGTTTGTTTACTACGGAGATAGTAATGTTTTAATCAATAGTCACTCTATGTTAATTTAAGCACAGTTAATCACGGTTTTACCAACATAGTAAGGGTTACCCATGCATACCCATGCATTAAGCTAAAGGAAAAATTCACAGAAATTGTGTAATTACTTTCTTCCAATATAAGACGTCACCATGACGTCATTTGACGTTTGTTTACTACGCTGATAGTAATGTTTTGATCATTAGTCACTCTATGTTAATTTGAGCACAGTTAATCACGGTTCTACCAACATAATAAGGGTTACCCATGCATACCCATGCATTAAACTAAAGGAAAAATTCACAGAAATTGTGTAATTACTTGCTTCCAATATAAGACGTCACCATGACGTCATGTCACGTTTGTTTACTACGCTGATAGTAATGTTTTGATCATTCACTCTATGTTAATTTAAGCACAGTTAATCAAGGTTTTACCAACATAGTAAGGGTTACCCATGCATACCCATGCATTAAACTAAAGGAAAAATTCACAGAAATTCTGTAATTGCTTGCTTCCAATATAAGACGTCACCATGACTTCATGTGGCGTTTATTTACTACGCGGATAGTAATGTGTAGATCACTAGTCACTCTGTGTTAATATAAGCACAGTTTATCACGGTTTTACCAACATAGTAAGGGTTACCCATGCATACCCATGCATTTAACTAAAGGAAAAATTCACAGAAATTGTGTAATTGCTTGCTTCCAATATAAGACGTCACCATGGCTTTATGTGACGTTTGTTTACTATGCAGATTGAAATGTTTTGATCAATAGTCACTCTATTTTAATATAAGCACAGTTAATCACGGTTTTACCAACATAGTAAGGGTTACCCATGCATACCTATGCATTTAACTAAAGAAAAATTTATCAGAAATTGTGTCATTCCTTGCTTCCAATATAAGACGTCACCATGACTTCATGTGGCGTTTGTTTACTACGCGGATAGTAATGTTTTGATCACTAGTCACTCTATGTTAATATAAGCACAATTAATCAAGGTTTTACCAGATAGTAAGGGTTACCCATGCATAACCATGCATTAAACTAAAGGAAAATTTCACAGAAATTGTGTAACTGCTTGCTTCCAATATAAGACGTCACCATGGCTTTATGTGACGTTTGTTTACTATGCAGATAGAAATGTTTTGATCAATAGTCACTCTCTGTTAATATAAGCACAGTTAATCACGGTTTTACCAACATAGCAAGGGTTACCCATGCATACCCATGCATTTAACTAAAGAAAAAATTATCAGAAATTGTGTCATTCCTTGCTTCCAATATAAGACGTCACCATGACTTCATGTGGCGTTTCTTTACTACGCGGATAGTAATGTTTAGATCACTAGTCACTCTGTGTTAATATAAGCACAGTTAATCACGGTTTTACCGACATAGTAAGGGCTACCCATTCATACCCATGCATTAAACTAACGGAAAAATTCACAGAAATTATCTAATTACTTGCTTCCAATATAAGACGTCACCATGACTTCATGTCACGTTTGTTTACTACGCGGATAGTGATGTTTTGATCAATAGTCACTCTATGTTAATATAAGACATTTAATCACGGTTTTACCAACATAGTAAGGGTTACCCATGTATACCCATGTATTAAACTAAAGGAAAAATTATCAGAAATTGTGTAATTGCTTGCTTCCAATATAAGACGTCACCATGACTTCATGTGACGTTTGTTTACTACACGGATAGTGATGTTTTAATCAATAGTCACTCTGTGTTAATATAAGCACATTTAATCACGGTTTTACCAACATAGTAAGGGTTACCCATGCATACCCATGCATTAAACTAAAGGAAAAATTCACAGAAATTGTTGTGGACGAAACTTTCACGTTTTCAGGCTAAAAAATGATTGGAAAGTTTAGATGTAACCCTGGATTAGCCTAATCATGCTTTGAAAAAGTGGGCCCAGAACATTATTTTCTTTTACTATGGCTTGCACTAAAAAGCTTGGTATTTATTGTAATTGACAGGTCTTTTGTACTAGTGAAGCATGTTAGTACTGATGTGAAAAACGGTTTATACCCAGTAGTGTGAACAGTATGTTGGTTGTGATTGTCTGGGTTAGAGTAGTCTCTAAAATGACTCCAAAGATAACTTCCACTCAGGGAGTTGAAACGTCAGCCACCAACAACAGTCTTCCTGGAGACTACTTTAACGCGAACAATGACAGCCAACATACTATACATAATTGTATAGTACTGTACTAGGTAGGTATGGTCACGAATTAGTACTGTGAATCTCATGTAGTGTCATCTTTTGGTCTACAAACTGGCCTCTACACATGATCATGAATACATGCGACCTGTCAGTGCAGAATATCTAGGCCTCACCTTCTGTAGCATTTTACTTCCATACGCTTTTGTATGCTTTTCCCAAGTTCCAAATTTTCTGAAAATAAAAACAAACAAACAACAGCAACAACAGACAAAAAAGACAAAACATTAATTTTAACAACAAACAAATGACATGTTTATAATTAAAGTACCCCTTCATTAAAAGAAAAGAAAAATGGAAGAAACAAGTACAACACAACTTGGAAATATGTTCTTGACACCACTTCCGTTGGTCAGCATTCATTGCCACTAAACATAACTCACTCTAACTTAAGGTAAAATTTCATCTTGTGCACAAGCCCCATTTTTCTTGAATGTGCACAATGTATGTTATAAAAAATGCATCAAAATAGCATATACTTGAGTATCAAGTTATTGTTGCCTTTTGGTTGAGACTTGGTGTTTTGCACTTCATACAAAATCTTCACTTCAATGCACAGTTTTTGCAATGACTGCTGACCAAAAAACTAGGTGATTACATGGCTGAAAAACATATTTCCAGTGTCAATGAGTGTTGGTTCCACAAAACACTCCAGCTGTCTGTGCTTGTGGCTCTAGACCAGTTCTTTAGAATTCAGTTCTTTACTTACTTCCCTCCTACATCCTTCAGTTTCCTTGCAAACTCTTGTGAAGCTGAGGAAATATCTCCACAAAAATCTTACTAGAATAAAAAATTTCAGGATAAATCAACTCAAGAGATTTTAGTAGAAAGTGACACTCAAATGAACTTCAGATCAGTGGCCACAATATTTCACAGGAGATCTCTCCTGTGAAACCTTAATAATAATAAAACTAATTAAAATAAACTAAACCTTCTCATGTCACCAAGAGAACCTTCTGACTTTGCAAGTGCCAACCAATGCATGTAATAATATAGTTGTAGTCTTCGATCATTTTTGTACTGGGATTTTCAGAGTGCATACGATTTTATGAAATACTGGTTCTGTATAAACAACTGGTATTGCTATCAGTACAGTGATATTGACACAGGCAGCCCACAAGGTGTTACTAAGTCACGCCTGATCGGTCAAGGTCTGATGACGTCACGGCCGATTGGTTAATAAGGATTTGTATGGGGAGATTTTCAAATCACATTTTATGTGTGAAAATAAAACAATCTTTCTCCTAAAATTCGTCAGATAACATTACGAGTCCTTATTAACCGTTTAAGGTGACTTTCGAGGCGGTTTGGCGCCGATTTAGCAATTTTTTTTTTTTGTGCCGCCCGTCTATGTACATATATTTTGGGAAGGCAGGAAGCCAAATGCCTAAAATCCCCGACTCGCTCTTACATAATCGCCGATTTCTCCCCGAAATCATCGCTTAAACGCCATCCGGCTCCGGCACAGAACAGAACAACGACTAGACTTCTCAGACACATCGACATGCAGCCGATAAACGCTGTTTCTCCATGCGAAAATGCTAGCGAAAGCTCGGCAACTTCGATTCCTAGATCATCGGACAGTTATGCATGGACCAGAAAAAAACCGTTGGTGTCAATTTGAATCCCCACCACCCCTCCCCGAGTGACAATTTTTTTCAAACGTTCGCTCAAACCGAATGCCAGACCTCACCCGCCTGGGTAAAATTTGACACTTCCGGTGAGTTCCGGCCCAGTGAATTTATTTAAAATTGCGTACTGTCAGAACTTAACTGATCGCCCGGCGTCCACCGGCGAAATGAAAGCTTCATCGAAAGCTGACGTGAAGTTTAAATAAATTCACTGGGCCGGAACTCACCGGAAGTGTCAAATTTTACCCAGGCGGGTGAGGTCTGGCATTCGGTTTGAGCGAACGTTTGAAAAAATTGTCACTCGGGGAGGGGTGGTGGGGATTCAAATTGACACCAACGGTTTTTTTCTGGTCCATGCATAACTGTCCGATGATCTAGGAATCGAAGTTGCCGAGCTTTCGCTAGCATTTTCGCATGGAGAAACAGCGTTTATCGGCTGCATGTCGATGTGTCTGAGAAGTCTAGTCGTCGTTCTGTTCTGTGCCGGAGCCGGATGGCGTTTAAGCGATGATTTCGGGGAGAAATCGGCGATTATGTAAGAGCGAGTCGGGGATTTTAGGCATTTGGCTTCCTGCCTTCCCAAAATATATGTACATAGACGGGCGGCACAAAAAAAAAAATCGCTAAATCGGCGCCAAACCGCCTCGAAAGTCACCTTAAACGGTTAATAAGGACTCGTAATGTTATCTGACGAATTTTAGGAGAAAGATTGTTTTATTTTCACACATAAAATGTGATTTGAAAATCTCCCCATACAAATCCTTATTAACCGATCGGCCGTGACGTCATCAGACCTTGACCGATCAGGCGTGACTTAGTAACACCTTGTGGGCTGCCTGTGAGTCAGGTTGACTTGGCATGCCTTCTAGTATTAACCTTTTCACTCCGAAGCTCAAAATGCAGATTTTTCCAGCTTTTGAAAGAGAAAAGATTTGAGTGATGTAGTGAGAATCAATAGCTGAATCAGCGTGTGAATACAGTTAAGTGGCAAATTCCCCATATTCTGTTCAAAACACTTGGGAGTGAAAGGGTTAAATGATAATATGTTGTATTTTATTTTTATTGTGGCACACGAAATGATACCACATGCCAATCTCCCTGGGGGGGGAGGTACTCCCATATATTTCCTATATAGGGATGTTCCGCCCAATAGGGTATCATTTTCATGGTCTTCTGTCTTAAACAGGGTATCAAATTTTACAGTTTCGTATCTTAAACAGGGTTATTTTCCGAAGATTTTTTCCTCTTCCCCTCCCCCCTCAACCACATTTTTGCTCTCGCCATTTTCGCGCAATTTCTTCGTATGCTCCAGTGAAAACGCATGCAACGCAGGCTAACTTATCTAAACTTAGTCTTGAACAGGGTATCAAATTAGAGCACTTTGTCTTAGACAGGGTAGCAAAATTTCCATTTTTGTGTCTTGAATAGGGTCAGGGTTTTATAGAGTCGGCGCAACCCCCCTACCCAAATTCCTATCTCTGCATATGTCATAATATGAAAAGATTGACTGCACTGAATACCTTCATCTTCCGTCTTTTTTTTTTTTTTTTTTTTTTTCTTTCTTTCCCGTCTGTACAATACCACCACTGACAAAGTTCAACGGTTTCGATTAATCTTTCGTCTTCCGCCCAACAAAGCTGTCCTCGTCATCCGAATCCTTTTCGGCCCACATTCCATATATCGCTTGTTCTTTCGTCATCCTCCGTTTTCTGTAGCCCAAACCCATTCCAAATCCTTGCATCAGGTCATAGTCTGTGATCCCAAACTCTTCCACCTCTTGTTCATCTTCCATCTTGAATTTAAATTACTACCTTCCGCAAAAATACCAGAAAGTGAAGTTCTCCTTCCCAGTGCAGACTATAGTGTGCTACTGAGTTCACCACATCAGTCATACAGCATTTAATTTGCCTTTAAAACAGTGTAGCCAGACCGCAACACACACGAATCTTTATCCGCCATATTGGATATATCTCGCTCCAGGCTCTGCTCTGTCAGGTACGACCGTTTAACATTTTGCCCCAGACTCTTTTGCGGGGGCATGGCGCAGGATTTTTTTATTTTGGCTGCCACTTCTTTAGCCTGAGACGGGGGCACTGGGTCAACTTTTGTATCTGTCTAAAAGGATCCTAAAGAGTGTTAATTTTTATTGAAAAATATTATCTTTTGGGTAGCGGGAATTGGTTTATGGTATGCCATTGTGCCAATGCCCGCCTCCCCCTCCCCCCTGTGATAGCTGCTGATAAGTGCATTATTGACATTTTTTTTGTGTGCACACATTTGACAAACTAACTACATGAAAATATTTACGAAGTGTCTCTATTAGAATTATTTGAATGGCTTGCATTATGTTGTAATGTTTATTATGCATTACAAAAAATAATGACCATCTGGCCATGATCTGGGGAAAATTAAATAATTGCCCCCCTTTGAATAAAATCTACAATGCCCCACACCCCTCCCTGCCCTAAATTTGAAATAAGCCCCTGGGACGCTTATTCCAGGATTTGCGGTAACTTTATTCCATGCAGTTTCCCAAGCATAAGTACTCTAACATTAATTTAATGGTTGTAAATGGTTGCCTGCATCATCTGTTATATTATATAATATTCTATTGCACCTTTTCACATCAAACTGGACTGATGAGTGACAGTTTATGTATGTATGTGAATGTACATAACTATATGTAAATGCATTAACAGCGTTTCATTGATAGGGTTAACGTTATGGGGACACAGAGAAACAACTGCAATAACTGGTGTTAGATTGATTTATAAAACAACTATAATACTATACTTGCTTTCCAATTGGCTTAACAACTGTGTAAGATGAGAGTATATATTTACATACTGACGTACTTATATGTGATGCATTTTATTGACTAATAATTACAATTAAAAACATTTCTTGTTCCATAAAAGAAAATAACACATTCCTGTGTAATATAGCCTCATCTAAACATGCAGGAAGTTGGGAGAACAAAAGAGTAGGGTAAGGAAACCACGAGACTGCTGTACTTCTTAATAATAATAATCACAATTATTGCTACTTCATTTGCACTTAAAATGGTCCCAGCAGTTTAATAGACCAGCTACATTTGTGGGGTATCAAAATGCCGTGAACTGCATTAACTTCTAACAGTTTACTAATTGCTACCAAAATCAGAATTTACTAAATACTGGGTGGTCTGCTATCAGTTGGTAAATAAATAAACACAGCCAACTCTCTCAAGTAGCAGCATCATCCAAGTAGCCAAAAAGCAGTTAGTAGCTGCAGTGGCTTTTTTGTAAAAGAGAGTGTAGCGAACCTTAGGTCACGCATATTTACGATCGCGTTACTAATTAAGTAATAGGTTATACGTAAGCTTCGCGCACGCGCTGTGAGATATTCGTGTAGTAACCATGTCGGAATGTACACCTGAGGAGTCTCAGGAAAGGCGTAGCTCGGACGTGCTCGGCCTAACTAATAGATGACTCATAGATTGTCAGCTGGTAGGTTGAGTTCTAACAGCCTAACGCTTTCACACGTTCGCTAACCTTTGTAACCAGTTGTGCCGCGGAAATGCTTTCTGACCCTAATCGTGTTGTGGCTTTGACCTTAATTAACTTGTTTACAAGTCAGGAAATGTGCTAGCCCATCCTAGCTTGTGTACGTGCTGCTAGCTAAGCTAAGAGCATATATAAATCGGTGATTTTAGTCCAATAAACGCATTCAGTTCAAGACTCAGTTGAAGTGCTTGTTTCGACTCGCGTAACGCCCGGCTCCCGAACTTCTGCGCTCCTCGCTTCGACACGACTTGGTTTCTCTCTCTCGGCCTACTTCCACTCGGTTCGTTACAAGAGGTACCTGTACTCTTAATTTTCACCTTGAACTGCACAATAAAAAAGTTGTCCAAAATAAGATAATTATCTCTATATAATAATACGCTTAGCAACCGCTGACCGCGGCTCATGTGTGTGTGTGTGTGTGTGTGTGTGTGTGTGTGTGTGTGTGTGTGTGTGTGTAACAAATTGATATAATTTCGATTGGTGACGTAACAAATTAAACCGGTAATTAGATAATGCGTGGTTTGAATTTCTGACGCCACAAATGCTCGCGTACTCGTTAGTCATATAATTACTGTATCGTCAATTGGAACTGAATCGCCGGGAAAAGCAGGCCAGAAATCTTCTCGACCGCTGCCTTTCAACCAAGCCCACGGGACGCGATTACTGAAGGTGAGAATTCCATTTTGAGTTTAGAAAAAGAATTTCAGCTGTCAGGATGTCTGGATGGCGGGGTGATGCTGCCGCATGTTCGAAAAACGGGAAGATTTGGATGTCGGACGATCGGTGATTCGACGAGTCGAGTATGGTCGATTGGTACATGCGCTACAGGAAAATTTGTATTTTGACGCGGTAAACAGTCGAATAAGGTTGAAATTGAGTTCGAGATGCTCAAAATGGAATTCAAAAAGGAAAAAAAAGACAAAAAATATTAGGAAAAAAGAAATTCGATCACCCGATCTCCGTATTTTACGGGGGTCCAGCTAGTCTCTATATAATAATACGCTAAGCAACCGCTGACCGCGGTTCATGTGTGTGTGTGTGTGTGTGTGTAACAAATTGATAATTTGGATTGGTGACGTAACAAATTAAACCGGTAATTAGATAATGTATTTGAATTTCTGACGCAACATTAATGCTCGCGTACGATCGTTAGTCATAATTACTATGCCATCAATTCGAACTGAATCACCGGGAAAAGCAAGCCAGAAATCTTCTCGACCGTAGCCTTTCCGAGGACGCGAATACTGAAGGTGAGAATTCCGTCTTAGTGTAGAAATAGAATTTCAGCTCTCAGGTGTCTGGATAAGGGGCTGATGCTGCCGCATGTTCGAAAAACGGGAAGATTTTGATGTCGGACGATCGGTGGTTCGACGAGTCGAGTATGATCAAGTGGTACATGCACTGCAGGGACGTTTGTACTTTGACGCGGTAAACTGCGTTTGAGATGCTCGAAATTGAATTCAAAAAGGAGAAAAGAAAGAAAAGAATTTCGAAAAACGGGGAGCGTTGATGTCGATCGATCGGCAATTCACCGAGTGGTACAGTCGAGTGGTTATGTACTACAGAGAGATTTTGATGTTAGGGTTAGAAAAAAGAAATCCAATCCCCGTATTTTACGGGGGTCCCGCTAGTCTTCCCAATCCCCGTATTTTACGGGGATCCCGCTAGTCTCTATATAATAATACGCTTAGCAACCGCTGACCGCGGCTCATGTGTGTGTGTGTGTAACAAATTGATAATTTCGATTGGTGACGTAACAAATTAAACCGGTAATTAGATAATGTATTTGAATTTCTGACGCAACCAATGCTCGCGTAGTCGTTAGTCATAATTACCTTATCGTCAACTCGAATTGAATCAAGCAAGCAAACAAGCAAGCCAGAAATCTTCTCGACCGTAGCCTTTCCGAGGACGCGAATACTGAAGGTGAGAATCCCGTCTTAGTGTAGAAATAGAATTTCAGAGTGTCAACTGACTGGATGGCGGGGTGATGCTGCCGCATGTTCGAAAAACGGGAGGATTTTGATGTCGGACGATCGGTGGTTCGACGAGTCGAGTATGATCGAGTGGTACATGCACTGCAGGGATGTTTGTACTTTGACGCGGTAAACTGCGTTTGAGATGCTCGAAATTGAATTCAAAAAGGAGAAAAGAAAGAAAAGAATTTCGAAAAACGGGGAGCTTTTGATGTCGATTGATCGGCAATTCACCGAGTGGTACAGTCGAGTGGTTATGTACTACAGAGAGATTTTGATGTTAGGGTTAGAAAAAAGAAATCCAATCCCCGTATTTTACGGGGGTCCCGCTAGTATCTCTATATAATAATACGCTTAGCAACCGCTGACCGCGGCTCATGTGTGTGTGTGTGTGTGTAACAAATTAATATAATTTCGATTGGTGACGTAACAAATTAAACCGGTAATTAGATAATGTCGTGGTTTGAATTTCTGACGCAACATTAATGCTCGCGTACTCGTTAGTCATAATTACTATACCGTCAATTCGAATTGAATCGCCGGGACAAGCAAGCCAGAAATCTTCTCGATCGTTACCTTTCAACCAAGCCCCACGGGACGCGATTACTGAAGGTGAGAATTCCGTTTGAGTTTAGAAAGAGAATTTCAGCTGTCAGGATGTCTGGATGGCGGGGTGATGCTGCCGCATGTTCGAAAAACGGGAAGATTTTGATGTCGGACGATCGGTGGTTCGACGAGTCGAGTACAAATTGATATAATTTCGATTTGTGACGTAACAAATTAAACCGGTAATTAGATAATGTGTTTGAATTTCTGACGCAACCAATGCTTGCCTACTCGTTAGTCATAATTACCATATCGTCGATTCGAATTGAATCAAGCAAGCAAACAAGCAAGCCAGAAATCTTCTCGACCGTAGCCTTTCCGAGGACGCGAATACTGAAGGTGAGAATTCCGTCTTAGTGCAGAAATAGAATTTCAGAGTGTCAACTGACTGGATGGCGGGGTGATGCTGCCGCATGTTCGAAAAACGGGAGGATTTTGATGACGGACGATCGGTGGTTCGACGAGTCGAGTATGATTGAGTGGTACATGCACTGCAGGGACATTTGTACTTTGACGCGGTAAACTGCGTTTGAAATGCTCGAAATTGAATTCAAAAAGGAGAAAAGAAAGAAAAGAATTTCGAAAAACGGGGAGCTTTTGATGTCGATCGATTATGTACTACAGAGAGATTTTGATGTTAGGGTTAGAAAAAAGAAATCCGATCCCCGTATTTTACGGGGGTCCCGCTAGTATCTCTATATAATAATACGCTTAGCAACCGCTGACCGCGGCTCATGTGTGTGTGTGTGTGTGTGTGTGTGTGTGTGTAACAAATTGATATAATTTCGATTGTGACGCAACAAATTAAACCGGTAATTAGATAATGCGTGGTTTGAATTTCTGACGCCACCAATGCTGGCGTACGATCGTTAGCCATAATTACTGTATCGTCAATTCGAATTGAATCGCCGGGAAAAGCAGGCCAGAAATCTTCTCGACCGCTGCCTTTCAACCAAGCCCACGGGACGCGATTACTGAAGGTGAGAGTTCCATTTGAGTTAAGAAGAAGAATTTCAGAGTGTCAACTGACTGGATGGCGGGGTGATGCTGCCGCATGTTCGAAAAACGGGAAGATTTGGATGTCGGACGATCGGTGGTACGACGAGTCGAGTACGGTCGAGTGGTACATGCGCTACAGGGACGTATGTATTTTGACGCGGTAAACGGTCGAATACGGTTGAAATTGAGTTCGAGATGCTCAAAATGGAATTCAAAAAGGAAAAAAAAGACAAAAAATATTAGGAAAAAAGAAATTCGATCACTCGATCTCCGTATTTTACGGGGGTCCTGCTAGTCTCTATATAATAATACGCTTAGCAACCGCTGACCGCGGCTCATATGTGTGTGTGTGTGTGTGTGTGTGTGTGTGTGTGTAACAAATTGATATAATTTCGATTGGTGACGTAACAAATTAAACCGGTAATTAGATAATGCGTGGTTTGAATTTCTGACGCAACCAATGCTCGCGTACGATCGTTAGTCATAATTACTGTATCGTCAATTCGAATTGAATCGCCGGGAAAAGCAGGCCAGAAATCTTCTCGACCGCTGCCTTTCAACCAAGCCCACGGGACGCGATTACTGAAGGTGAGAATCCCGTTTGAGTTTAGAAAGAGAATTTCAGAGTGTCAACTGACTGGATGGCGGGGCGATGCTACCGCATGTTCGAAAAACGGTAAGATTTGGATGTCGGACGATCGGTGGTTCGACGAGTCGAGTACGGTCGAGTGGTACATGCGCTACAGGGACGTATGTATTTTGACGCGGTAAACAGTCGAATACGGTTGAAATTGAGTTCGAGATGCTCAAAATGGAATTCAAAAAGGAAAAAAAAGACAAAGAATATTAGGAAAAAAGAAATTCGATCACCCGATCCCCGTATTTTACGGGGGTCCTGCTAGTCTCTATATAATAATACGCTTAGCAACCGCTGACCGCGGCTCATGTGTGTGTGTGTGTGTGTGTGTGTGTAACAAATTGATATAATTTCGATTGGTGACGTAACAAATTAAACCGGTAATTAGATAATGCGTGATTTAAATTTCTGACGCAACAGTATTGCTCGCGTACGATCGTTAGTCATAATTACTTTATCGTCCTTTGAATTTCTGACGCCACAGTAATGCTCGCGTACGATCGTTAGTCATAATTACTTTATCGTCAATTTGAACTGAATCGCCGGGAAAAGCAAGCCAGAAATCTTCTCGACCGTACCCTTTCAACCAAGCCCACGGGACGCGATTACTGAAGGTGAGAATCCCGTTTGACTTTAGAAAAAGAATTTCAGCTGTCAGGTGTCTGGATGGCCGCATGTTTGAATCAAAGCAGCAAGGCAGCTGTAAGCTCGTGGTAAAATTTGCGGGAGTGGGTATTAAATAGAACTGGCTCAAGGCCACATCGTAAAAATTGCTCAATTTTAGGTATGTGGAAGTTCGCATCCGTTTCCGCGGGCCTCCACTTTTGCTGAACCGTGTATTCGATTTAGTCTCAGTTTTGAAAACCCTTATTTACGAGGCGGCAGAGGGTGAAAATTATAAAACTTAGACGCTCGAAATGGGAGAATTTAAAATTCTTCACCGAGTCCAAATCTTTGAACCGGAAGGAGACCTTCCGGAGTCGCACTGAAAAAAGTCTATCCGTGGCTTCATTACTCATGTCATGCACAGCTTATGTTCAACATCTACATATTCATCAGAGGCCATGATACTCCAGCCTGGGCTGCATTCAAGCTAAATACGTGCTTAAAGAAAACACGCCTTTCTTCTTTTGGCTGAGTTTCAAGTCTAATAAGTTTAAATGAAATCTGATAACTTGTTGACATTACTTGCGGTTTTGGTCAAATTCATTTTCGAATTCTTCTTCTCTCGGTTCTCTACAGCATTTTTCATTGTTGGCGAAAACTATGCGAAGCAAAGCAAATATAATCAAACGATAGAAATATTTCGACAAGCTGAAGTCACTTGATCGCGATCAGGGCTGTCAGTGGTCACGGGTCTTTCAACTTTGACTTACGCTTGTCAAACCGAGAATTTACCAAAACCTCTGTGATAATGGTTCTGAAGTGCAACAGATCTACTAGCAATTCAGGAATACAATGATAACAATCAAAATAACTCCATAACTCTTCGTTTCTTCATGCGTATTCGCTGATGCTCAAACTTCAAAGGCAATTGTTGACACAGCATGACGGACTGACTGACTGACGCAGTCTTAACTGCAATAAGGTGGAATGCTTAAAAATGCCACCGCAAAAACTACTTCGACGATCGCGTTCTCGATTTTGTTGCGTTTCGGTAAGATCGATACTGCCAAAATTGGGAACAGAACGACTTCCATATTTGGAATCCATTGTTGACAGCACCGGGACACATTCCAATTGACTGGATCGCATGAAGCTTCGCTTTTCAGCACTTCGTGCTGAACGCGAGCTTAAAAACGGGGAGATTTTGATGTCGACCGATCGGTGGTTCGACGAGTCGAGTACGGTCGAGTGGTATACATGCACTACAGAAATTTGTACTTTGACGCGGTAAACTGCGTTCGAGATGCTTGAAATGGAATTCAAAACGGAAAAGAAAAACAGAAAAAATATTAGGAAAAAAAGAAATCCGATCCCCGTATTTTACGGGGGTCCCGCTAGTCTCTATATAATAATACGCTAAGCAACCGCTGACCGCGGCTCATGTGTGAAAGTGAACAATTCGGCCCAAATTCTGCACATATCCGCTCCACTATTTACAACGTCAGCCGGAAGACGCCAGAAAGGCCACGGTTCTTCTGGACTGGTTACTTTTTGGCTGGTCAGCCAGTCTTGCCGAATTCTTTTTGCCAGGTTGCACTTCTTTATGCCTGCTTTACCCTTTGACTCGACCATATGACGGCTTTTCTTGCCGGCCTCTTTCCATCGACCAAGGGCTCGACGACACGAAGCGCATAAATATCCTTGCTCTTCCAAGGAAACTCGAAACATTAAACCAACGAGAAGAGGACCGGCAACCGCAAACTTTACATTTTTTAGAAACCATTTTTGACAGAGTGGCAATTTAAATTGGCCGGTGTTTACACTGCGGCCCGCGCGGATGGCGGCGTCGAATGGCGTCATATCCTTTCGCCAGTCTCTAGCATGCAGCAAGATTGGGGAGGTATGGGAATGAAATGCGCGCGCGCACGCTGTAATGATCAATGAACGCTGACGCACTGGGGTCAATAAGTTGGCGGTGAAAACGCTCGTGACGCGTCAAAAATAACTGAACGGAAAAAAATAACGGATTCACCAGGTTTTGACAGTAGTAACAGCGATGTGACAAGCAAAATGATAGGAGGGTATATTTTATATTTACGGGAGCTTGCTGGATTCGGGGCGCTGGTGTTGCTGGGATACTTTAAGTACGGTACAGTCAATCAGAAAAAGGCCAGGTCAGTATGAGCAAAAGAGAACCACTAAGACATCGTCTTAAAAAAATCTTTGCGATCAATGGAATTAGAAGCATTCAAGCCCTAGCCAAACCTATGGAAAAACGTATTCGCCAGTCGACCCAAATCCCTCCCCAAATCAAGTCAAACTTGCGAAACCAGAACCGAATGCGTACGGATTGGCAATGGGTGGGCCAAACGGACTCGCAAGCTCAACTTGAGTTGGGTGGCGAAACCTGCGTTGACTGGCATGTAATTTCTTAGCTCGACCAAAGTCAACTCAATTCAATCCAAGTGGCTGCCCAAACAATACGCAAGTGCAACTTTCCCGTACTGTTTGGCGATCTTAGCATTAAGCCATACAAGGGCCTGTTGCGCAGGCTACATTAAGCCCTGGCCAAACGGACTCACAAGTTGACGCAAGTCAGCAGACTTGCGATGAGTAGGCAAACAGTAAAAACACGTGCTACTCGACTTGAGTCAATCCAAGTCGATGGCAAACGAAACACAAGTCGAAAACTTGTGTCGCTTTGCGAGACCGTTTGGGCAGGGCTTTAAGGTGGTGTTACACTGGTCGATTTGCAACGCCGATTTGCTCTAAATTCACGCAACCATGTTGCAATTTTTTGAATCGGTTTCAAAAACTGCAACGCGCCCGATTTTTAGCGCAACATCGTATCGCTGCAAATCGTCGTTGCAAATCGACCAGTGTAACACCACCTTTAGATAGCCTACTCGAATGAAAACTGATTGTAGTCTAATTCTCTTGGTTGGGAGAATCGCTATGTTCAAGAGTTTCTTGACCCTTTCACTTAAGCTCAAAATGAAGATTCTCTCAACCTTTTAAGAAGAACATGTACGAGTGATGTAGTGAGAACTGATAGTTTAATCAGCTTTCATCTAAGCAAGCTATCAAAAGTCGCTCTGCTGTATGCGCTGCATGGCCCTGGCGAGAAACTGAAGGAGAAATTTTGAAGTTGATCGCTCCTGGGACTGCAGTTCCGCAATTACAAAAAAAAAAAAAAAAATGGAAACGTAGCTTTACGTATTAAGTCACAACTCATCCCCAGCCCCAAACAGAGGAGACTCAAGTAGTCATTGCTGGTGAGACCGCTGCTCCAGGAAACGTGGGCGTTGGGTGCGAGACGACCAGAAGACGGGCATGCGCAACTAAAATAACGGCAAATGAATGCGAGATGAATCAGTCGTACAATGATGTCAATCAAACTGACAAGGGAAGAATGGAATCGTGGAACATCCGCTCTCCGTGCGCGGTAAATGGCGGGAACAAAGCCGTGTCTGCTGTCGGGTACTCGAGCGACAGCGACGCCGACGAGGGCGAAAGACTACTGGCGCCCGATACCTCTCCGACGGGACCCGAGCCCCCGAAAAGTGTTTTCGCACGATTCATGTCCCGGATATACCCGGGCGATATTAGTAGACAACAGTAGACCAGTTCTGTAATATCAACCTTCAGTTGTCTTCGCGTAAGAAAAAAAATGTCACAAACCGCAGTAAACTATCAGTATGTTCTTAATGGCGCACAAAGGTTGCGTGGAAAACTGAGGAAACTCCTACTGTTTCTGATTAGGCCTTGACGTAATGCATCAAACTGGTGTTAAATACATGTATTCACTACTCTTACTCTAACAAAGAAGAACTTAGTCCTAGTTTCCTGTGATGGCCAGTGTTCTCCCGATTTTGAGTATCGAGGAGTTGCATCAATTTTATCAATCCTCATAGACCTGAGCAAAACAGCCGACCTTTTAGAAAGTATAAATAACTCGAGCAATCTTCGTCAACAATGACATAAAGGGGTTCTTGGTAGTAATTCTCAAGACGAGTCACCCGTTTGGAGTACGTTTACTTACTATCGTCACTTCGATAAACATTGCAGGTGCCTGTTTGAGGCAAATAGGTCTTCAGTTTGTTTGGTGAGGTCACATGTGTCACGTGACTGGAACTGATGTGACGTCACACATGTCCCGTGACTGATCCCGATTTGATGTTGTACAAGTCACGTGATATCACCTTGCCTCATTTCGCCAGAATCATGAGGTTCTGCAGTGAGACTGGTTTCCAGCTGCCTTGCGACTGAACAAAAGCCACGCCACGGTCTATGTAGATGGTCGCCTTTCCTACAGAGTACAACGTCTTGCCTTCGTGACGTCGGTTTGGTATCGGCATGAAAAGGACATTGTTGTCTTCAGCCTGAGAACAAAGTCGGTATGTGGTCGGTAACGTGGTCGGCATGTGATTACAAGGTCGGTATGTAGTCGATATGTGGTCGGTAACCTGGTCGGCATGTGATTATGTGGCCGGTATATAGTCGGTATGTGCTCGGTAATATGGTCGGCATATGGTCGGTCTATAGCTATCGATAGTGGTTGCTTTGGTTTTGCGTTTGCGGCGCTTTTTGATTGGTTCATACAAGTTTGGTAACATTCAGGTTTGGGGGTATTGTATTATGTTTAGGACAAATCTCCTCCTGTTCTTAAGATTTTACACTGTAAACTTTGCTGGAGGAGCCCGAGCAGTTGAAACAGGCCGAACAAATGATGTCAAACGAATACATGCTCGTCTCCTCGGATAAACTGGGAAATAGAAAACGAACAACCAACACAAAAAACACCTATATGGGAAGAAGTAAGGGCTAACACGGTTTGAAAGCCAAAGAATAAAGTTGAATAGCAAAGGAACAACAAAGTGCACATCTTGCTAAACAGTGTAGCAAAAACGGCTAAAACCTTAAACTGATAAAATTCTACATCAAAACGAGAACATTGGAAGTGCCAGTAACAACTTTCAGGCTTGCACCGTGGCTTTTAGAATGCAAGCTGGCTCACCGTTTTCTGTACGAGGTCTTTGAAGTTGGATGGCACATTCTGTGCTGCAACACTTCTTGCGGCTTCCACCTGAGAACGGACACAAGAAACATTAAAATGGAAATATACTTTTTGTGACAGTTTTAGAATAGTTCTGTGTCCTATTAGTTGGTTCTGCACCACTCTATCTCTACTGCAGTAAAATGATCATTTCTTCAGAAAATGTGCAGCGCACCTTTTGTTTCTCAGCAGCTGCAACCGCCGCCTCCGCTTCTTTTCTATAAAAAAGTAAAGAATAACAATCATTTGCAACAACAAGAGGCATTTATTTTTTAACCCTTTCACTCCCAAGCTGAAATACAGATTCTCTCAGCCTTTTAAGAAGAAAACATATGAATGATGTAGTGGAAATCTCTATATTAAAAAAGCTTTCTTTTGAGCATGCCTGCTATTAGAAGCCAAGTTCTCTTTAATGTATTCGTCAGCGCTCGTCAACAAACCACCGAGTAAATTAGTGATCATTTATTCAGAGTTGGTTTGATTCAGTATCATTCTTTGAGTGAATCATTCGAACACTATACAAATGATCACTAAGATCGCACGCCAACAAAACACTATTAAAAGTGAATGACTCAAACTATTAACAAAAGATCATTAAGAACGCGCGCCATCAAAGCCATGAATGAATGATTCAAACACTTAACAAATAATCACTAAAAACGCTCGTCAACAAACCACTGAGTAAACTGGTGATCATTTATTCAGAGTTCCTTTGATTCAGTATCATTCATTGAATGAATCATTCGAACACTATACAAATGATCACCAAGATCGCACGTCAACAAACCACTATTAAAAGTGACTGACTCAAACTATTAACAAATGATCATTAAGAACGCGTGTCATCAAGACCATGAGTGAATGATTCAAACACTTAACAAATAACCACTAAGAACGCGCGTCAACAAACTACTGAGTGAATGATTCAAACACTTAACAAATAATCAGTGAGAACGTGCGTCAACAAACCACTGAAAGAATGATTCAAACACTTAACAAATAATCATTAAGAACGTACGTCAACAAACCACTGAATGAATGATTCAAACACTTAACAAATACTCAGTGAGAACGTGCGTCAACAAACCACTGAGTGAATGATTCAAACACTTAACAAATGATCACTAAGAACGCGCGTAAACAAACGACTGAGTGAATGAAACAAACACTTAACAAATGATCACTACGAACGCGCGTAAACAAACCACTGAGTGAATGATTCAAACACTTAACAAATAATCATTAAGAACGTACGTCATCAAAGCCATGAGCGAATCATTCAAGCACTTAACAATTAATCAATAAGAACGTGCGTCATCAAAGCCATGAGTAAATGATTCAAACACTTAACAAATAATCACTAAGAACGTGCTTCAACAAGCCACTGAATGAATAATTCAAACACTTAACAAATGATCACTAAGATCGTGTGTCAACAAACCACTGAATGAATGATTCAAACACTTAACAAATAATCAGTGAGAACGTGAGTCAACAAACCACTGAGTGAATGATTGAAACACTTAACAAATAATCAGTGAGAACGTGCTTCAACAAAACACAGAGTGAATGATTTAAACACTTAACAAATGATCACTAAGAACGTGCTTCAACAAAACACTGAGTAAATGATTCAAACACTTAACAAATAATCAGTGAGAACGTGCTTCAACAAAACACAGAGTGAATGATTGAAACACTTAACAAATGATCACTAAGATCGTGCTTCAACAAAACACTGAGTAAATGATTCAAACACTTAACAAATGATCAGTAAGAACGTGCGTCAACAAGCCACTGAATGAATGATTCAAACCCTTAACAAATGATCACTAAGAAAGTGCGTCAACAAACCACTGAGTGAATGATTCAAACACTTAACAAATGATCACTAAGAACGTGCTTCAACAAACCACCGAGTGAATGATTCAAACACTTAACAAAAGATCACTAAGAAAGTGCGTCAAAAAACCACTGAGTGAATGATTCAAACACTTAACAAATAATCATTAAGAACGTACGTCATCAAAGCCATGAGCGAATGATTCAAACACTTAACAAATAATCAGTAAGAACGTGCGTCAACAAACCACTGAGTGAATGATTCAAACACTTAACAAATGATCACTAAGAAAGTACGTTAACAAACCACTGAGTGAATGATTCAAACACTTAACAAATGATCACTAAGAACGTGCCTCAACAAACCACCGAGTGAATGATTCAAACACTTAACAAATGATCACTAAGATCGTGCGTCAACAAACCACTGAGTGAATGATTCAAACACTTAACAAATAATCATTAAGAACGTGCGTCAACAAGCCACTGAATGAATGATTCAAACACTTAACAAATGATCAATAACAAAGTACGTTAACAAACCACTGAGTGAATGATTCAAACACTTAAAAAATGATCACTAAGATCGTGCTTCAACAAAACACTGAGTGAATGATTCAAACACTTAACAAATGATTAGTAAGAACGTGCGTCAACAAGCCACTGAGTGAATGATTCAAACCCTTAAAAAATGATCACTAAGAAAGTGCGTCAACAAACTACTGAGTGAATGATTCAAACACTTAACAAATAATCATTAAGAACGTACGTCATCAAAGCCATGAGCGAATCATTCAAACACTTAATAATTAATCAATAAGAACGGACGTCATCAAAGCCATGCGTAAATGATTCAAACACTTAACAAATAATCACTAAGAACGTGCTTCAACAAGCCACTGAATGAATGATTCAAACCCTTAACAAATGATCACTAAGAAAGTGCGTCAACAAACCACTGAGTGAATGATTCAAACACTTAACAAATGATCACTAAGAACGTGCTTCAACAAACCACCGAGTGAATGATTCAAACACTTAACAAATGATCACTAACAAAGTGCGTCAAAAAACCACTGAGTGAATGATTCAAACACTTAACAAATAATCATTAAGAACGTACGTCATCAAAGGCATGAGCGAATGATTCAAACACTTAACAAATAATCAGTAAGAACGTGCGTCAACAAACCACTGAGTGAATGATTCAAACACTTAACAAATGATCACTAAGAAAGTACGTTAACAAACCACTGAGTGAATGATTCAAACACTTAACAAATAATCATTAAGAACGTACGTCATCAAAGCCATGAGCGAATCATTCAAACACTTAACAATTAATCAGTAAGAACGGACGTCATCAAAGCCATGCGTAAATGATTCAAACACTTAACAAATAATCACTAAGAACGTGCTTCAACAAGCCACTGAATGAATGATTCAAACACTTAACAAATGATCACTAAGATCGTGCGTCAACAAACCACTGCGTGAATGATTCAAACACTTAACAAATAATCATTAAGAACGTGCGTCAACAAGCCACTGAATGAATGATTCAAACACTTAAAACATGATCAATAAGAACGCGCGTCAACAAGCCACTGAATAAACTGGTGATCATTTATTCAGAGTTCCTTTGATTCAGTATCATTCATTGAGTGAATCATTCGAACACTATACAAATGATCACCAAGATCGCACGTCAACAAACCACTTTTAAAAGTGACTGACTCAAACTATTAACAAATGATCATTAAGAACGTGCGTCATCAAACCACTGAGTGAATGATTCAAACACTTAACAAATGATCATTAAGAACGCTCGTCAACAAGCCACTGAGTAAACTGGTGATCATTTATTCAGAGTTCCTTTGATTCAGCATCATTCATTGAGTGAATCATTCGAACACTATACAAATGATCACCAAGATCGCACGTCAACAAACCACTATTAAAAGTGACTGACTCAAACTATTAACAAATAATCACTAAGAACGTGCGTCAACAAGCCACTGAGTGAATGATTCAAACACTTAATAAATAATCACTAAGATCGTGTGTCAACAAACCACTGAATGAATGATTCAAACACTTAACAATAAATCACTAAGAACGTGCGTCAACAAACCACTGAGTGAATGATTCAAACACTTAACAAATAATCAGTGAGAACGTGCTTCAACAAAACACAGAGTGAATGATTGAAACACTTAACAAATGATCACTAAGATCGTGCTTCAACAAAACACTGAGTAAATGATTCAAACACTTAACAAATGATCAGTAAGAACGTGCGTCAACAAGCCACTGAATGAATGATTCAAACCCTTAACAAATGATCACTAAGAAAGTGCGTCAACAAACCCCTGAGTAAATGATTCAAACACTTAACAAATGATCACTAAGAACGTGCTTCAACAAACCACCGAGTGAATGATTCAAACACTTAACAAATGATCACTAAGAAAGTGCGTCAAAAAACCACTGAGTGAATGATTCAAACACTTAACAAATAATCATTAAGAACGTACGTCATCAAAGGCATGAGCGAATGATTCAAACACTTAACAAATAATCAGTAAGAACGTGCGTCAACAAACCACTGAGTGAATGATTCAAACACTTAACAAATGATCACTAAGAAAGTACGTTAACAAACCACTGAGTGAATGATTCAAACACTTAACAAATAATCATTAAGAACGTACGTCATCAAAGCCATGAGCGAATCATTCAAACACTTAACAATTAATCAGTAAGAACGGACGTCATCAAAGCCATGCGTAAATGATTCAAACACTTAACAAATAATCACTAAGAACGTGCTTCAACAAGCCACTGAATGAATGATTCAAACACTTAACAAATGATCACTAAGATCGTGCGTCAACAAACCACTGAGTGAATGATTCAAACACTTAACAAATAATCATTAAGAACGTGCGTCAACAAGCCACTGAATGAATGATTCAAACACTTAAAACATGATCAATAAGAACGCGCGTCAACAAGCCACTGAATAAACTGGTGATCATTTATTCAGAGTTCCTTTGATTCAGTATCATTCATTGAGTGAATCATTCGAACACTATACAAATGATCACCAAGATCGCACGTCAACAAACCACTTTTAAAAGTGACTGACTCAAACTATTAACAAATGATCATTAAGAACGTGCGTCATCAAACCACTGAGTGAATGATTCAAACACTTAAAACATGATCATTAAGAACGCTCGTCAACAAGCCACTGAGTAAACTGGTGATCATTTATTCAGAGTTCCTTTGATTCAGCATAATTCATTGAGTGAATCATTCGAACACTATACAAATGATCATCAAGATCGCACGTCAACAAACCACTATTAAAAGTGACTGACTCAAACTATTAACAAATGATCATTAAGAACGTGCGTCATCAAACCACTGAGTGAATGATTCAAACACTTAACAAATAATCATTAAGAACGCTCGTCAACAAGCCACTGAGTAAACTGGTGATCATTTATTCAGAGTTCCTTTGATTCAGCATCATTCATTGAGTGAATCATTCGAACACTATACAAATGATCACCAAGATCGCACGTCAACAAACCACTATTAAAAGTGACTGACTCAAACTATTAACAAATAATCACTAAGAACGTGCGTCAACAAGCCACTGAGTGAATGATTCAAACACTTAATAAATAATCACTAAGATCGTGTGTCAACAAACCACTGAATGAATGATTCAAACACTTAACAAATAATCACTAAGAACGTGCGACAACAAACCACTGAGTGAATGATTCAAACACTTAACAAATAATCAGTGAGAACGTGCTTCAACAAAACACAGAGTGAATGATTGAAACACTTAACAAATGATCACTAAGATCGTGCTTCAACAAAACACTGAGTAAATGATTCAAACACTTAACAAATGATCAGTAAAAACGTGCGTCAACAAGCCACTGAATGAATGATTCAAACCCTTAACAAATGATCACTAAGAAAGTGCGTCAACAAACCACTGAGTGAATGATTCAAACACTTAACAAATGATCACTAAGAACGTGCTTCAACAAACCACCGAGTGAATGATTCAAACACTTAACAAATGATCACTAACAAAGTGCGTCAAAAAACCACTGAGTGAATGATTCAAACACTTAACAAATAATCATTAAGAACGTACGTCATCAAAGGCATGAGCGAATGATTCAAACACTTAACAAATAATCAGTAAGAACGTGCGTCAACAAACCACTGAGTGAATGATTCAAACACTTAACAAATGATCACTAAGAAAGTACGTTAACAAACCACTGAGTGAATGATTCAAACACTTAACAAATAATCATTAAGAACGTACGTCATCAAAGCCATGAGCGAATCATTCAAACACTTAACAATTAATCAGTAAGAACGGACGTCATCAAAGCCATGCGTAAATGATTCAAACACTTAACAAATAATCACTAAGAACGTGCTTCAACAAGCCACTGAATGAATGATTCAAACACTTAACAAATGATCACTAAGATCGTGCGTCAACAAACCACTGCGTGAATGATTCAAACACTTAACAAATAATCATTAAGAACGTGCGTCAACAAGCCACTGAATGAATGATTCAAACACTTAAAACATGATCAATAAGAACGCGCGTCAACAAGCCACTGAGTAAACTGGTGATCATTTATTCAGAGTTCCTTTGATTCAGTATCATTCATTGAGTGAATCATTCGAACACTATACAAATGATCACCAAGATCGCACGTCAACAAACCACTTTTAAAAGTGACTGACTCAAACTATTAACAAATGATCATTAAGAACGTGCGTCATCAAACCACTGAGTGAATGATTCAAACACTTAACAAATGATCATTAAGAACGCTCGTCAACAAGCCACTGAGTAAACTGGTGATCATTTATTCAGAGTTCCTTTGATTCAGCATCATTCATTGAGTGAATCATTCGAACACTATACAAATGATCACCAAGATCGCACGTCAACAAACCACTATTAAAAGTGACTGACTCAAACTATTAACAAATAATCACTAAGAACGTGCGTCAACAAGCCACTGAGTGAATGATTCAAACACTTAATAAATAATCACTAAGATCGTGTGTCAACAAACCACTGAATGAATGATTCAAACACTTAACAAATAATCACTAAGAACGTGCGTCAACAAACCACTGAGTGAATGATTCAAACACTTAACAAATAATCAGTGAGAACGTGCTTCAACAAAACACAGAGTGAATGATTCAAACACTTAACAAATGATTACTAAGATCGTGCTTCAACAAACCACCGAGTGAATGATTCAAACACTTAACAAATGATCACTAACAAAGTGCGTCAAAAAACCACTGAGTGAATGATTCAAACACTTAACAAATAATCATTAAGAACGTACGTCATCAAAGGCATGAGCGAATGATTCAAACACTTAACAAATAATCAGTAAGAACGTGCGTCAACAAACCACTGAGTGAATGATTCAAACACTTAACAAATGATCACTAAGAAAGTACGTTAACAAACCACTGAGTGAATGATTCAAACACTTAACAAATAATCATTAAGAACGTACGTCATCAAAGCCATGAGCGAATCATTCAAACACTTAACAATTAATCAGTAAGAACGGACGTCATCAAAGCCATGCGTAAATGATTCAAACACTTAACAAATAATCACTAAGAACGTGCTTCAACAAGCCACTGAATGAATGATTCAAACACTTAACAAATGATCACTAAGATCGTGCGTCAACAAACCACTGCGTGAATGATTCAAACACTTAACAAATAATCATTAAGAACGTGCGTCAACAAGCCACTGAATGAATGATTCAAACACTTAAAACATGATCAATAAGAACGCGCGTCAACAAGCCACTGAATAAACTGGTGATCATTTATTCAGAGTTCCTTTGATTCAGTATCATTCATTGAGTGAATCATTCGAACACTATACAAATGATCACCAAGATCGCACGTCAACAAACCACTTTTAAAAGTGACTGACTCAAACTATTAACAAATGATCATTAAGAACGTGCGTCATCAAACCACTGAGTGAATGATTCAAACACTTAACAAATGATCATTAAGAACGCTCGTCAACAAGCCACTGAGTAAACTGGTGATCATTTATTCAGAGTTCCTTTGATTCAGCATCATTCATTGAGTGAATCATTCGAACACTATACAAATGATCACCAAGATCGCACGTCAACAAACCACTATTAAAAGTGACTGACTCAAACTATTAACAAATAATCACTAAGAACGTGCGTCAACAAGCCACTGAGTGAATGATTCAAACACTTAATAAATAATCACTAAGATCGTGTGTCAACAAACCACTGAATGAATGATTCAAACACTTAACAAATAATCACTAAGAACGTGCGTCAACAAACCACTGAGTGAATGATTCAAACACTTAACAAATAATCAGTGAGAACGTGCTTCAACAAAACACAGAGTGAATGATTGAAACACTTAACAAATGATCACTAAGATCGTGCTTCAACAAAACACTGAGTAAATGATTCAAACACTTAACAAATGATCGGTAAGAACGTGCGTCAACAAGCCACTGAATGAATGATTCAAACCCTTAACAAATGATCACTAAGAAAGTGCGTCAACAAACCACTGAGTGAATGATTCAAACACTTAACAAATGATCACTAAGAACGTGCTTCAACAAACCACCGAGTGAATGATTCAAACACTTAACAAATGATCACTAACAAAGTGCGTCAAAAAACCACTGAGTGAATGATTCAAACACTTAACAAATAATCATTAAGAACGTACGTCATCAAAGGCATGAGCGAATGATTCAAACACTTAACAAATAATCAGTAAGAACGTGCGTCAAAAAACCACTGAGTGAATGATTCAAACACTTAACAAATGATCACTAAGAAAGTACGTTAACAAACCACTGAGTGAATGATTCAAACATTTAACAAATAATCATTAAGAACGTACGTCATCAAAGCCATGAGCGAATCATTCAAACACTTAACAATTAATCAGTAAGAACGGACGTCATCAAAGCCATGCGTAAATGATTCAAACACTTAACAAATAATCACTAAGAACGTGCTTCAACAAGCCACTGAATGAATGATTCAAACACTTAACAAATGATCACTAAGATCGTGCGTCAACAAACCACTGCGTGAATGATTCAAACACTTAACAAATAATCATTAAGAACGTGCGTCAACAAGCCACTGAATGAATGATTCAAACACTTAAAACATGATCAATAAGAACGCGCGTCAACAAGCCACTGAATAAACTGGTGATCATTTATTCAGAGTTCCTTTGATTCAGTATCATTCATTGAGTGAATCATTCGAACACTATACAAATGATCACCAAGATCGCACGTCAACAAACCACTTTTAAAAGTGACTGACTCAAACTATTAACAAATGATCATTAAGAACGTGCGTCATCAAACCACTGAGTGAATGATTCAAACACTTAACAAATGATCATTAAGAACGCTCGTCAACAAGCCACTGAGTAAACTGGTGATCATTTATTCAGAATTCCTTTGATTCAGCATAATTCATTGAGTGAATCATTCGAACACTATACAAATGATCATCAAGATCGCACGTCAACAAACCACTATTAAAAGTGACTGACTCAAACTATTAACAAATGATCATTAAGAACGTGCGTCATCAAACCACTGAGTGAATGATTCAAACACTTAACAAATAATCATTAAGAACGCTCGTCAACAAGCCACTGAGTAAACTGGTGATCATTTATTCAGAGTTCCTTTGATTCAGTATCATTCATTGAGTGAATCATTCGAACACTATACAAATGATCACCAAGATCGCACGTCAACAAACCACTATTAAAAGTGACTGACTCAAACTATTAACAAATGATCATTAAGAACGTGCGTCATCAAACCACTGAGTGAATGATTCAAACACTTAACAAATGATCATTAAGAACGCTCGTCAACAAGCCACTGAGTAAACTGGTGATCATTTATTCAGAGTTCCTTTGATTCAGCATAATTCATTGAGTGAATCATTCG
Organism: Plumapathes pennacea; assembly: GCA_964036295.1. NCBI lineage: Eukaryota > Metazoa > Cnidaria > Anthozoa > Antipatharia > Myriopathidae > Plumapathes > Plumapathes pennacea. The sequence goes on along the minus strand of OZ038464.1, from coordinate 11,366,545 downwards.
AACACTATACAAATGATCATCAAGATCGCACGTCAACAAACCACTATTAAAAGTGACTGACTCAAACTATTAACAAATGATCATTAAGAACGTGCGTCATCAAACCACTGAGTGAATGATTCAAACACTTAACAAATAATCATTAAGAACGCTCGTCAACAAGCCACTGAGTAAACTGGTGATCATTTATTCAGAGTTCCTTTGATTCAGCATCATTCATTGAGTGAATCATTCGAACACTATACAAATGATCACCAAGATCGCACGTCAACAAACCACTATTAAAAGTGACTGACTCAAACTATTAACAAATAATCACTAAGAACGTGCGTCAACAAGCCACTGAGTGAATGATTCAAACACTTAATAAATAATCACTAAGATCGTGTGTCAACAAACCACTGAATGAATGATTCAAACACTTAACAAATAATCACTAAGAACGTGCGTCAACAAACCACTGAGTGAATGATTCAAACACTTAACAAATAATCAGTAAGAACGTGCTTCAACAAAACACAGAGTGAATGATTGAAACACTTAACAAATGATCACTAAGATCGTGCTTCAACAAAACACTGAGTAAATGATTCAAACACTTAACAAATGATCAGTAAGATCGTGCGTCAACAAGCCACTGAATGAATGATTCAAACCCTTAACAAATGATCACTAAGAAAGTGCGTCAACAAACCACTGAGTGAATGATTCAAACACTTAACAAATGATCACTAAGAACGTGCTTCAACAAACCACCGAGTGAATGATTCAAACACTTAACAAATGATCACTAACAAAGTGCGTCAAAAAACCACTGAGTGAATGATTCAAACACTTAACAAATAATCATTAAGAACGTACGTCATCAAAGGCATGAGCGAATGATTCAAACACTTAACAAATAATCAGTAAGAACGTGCGTCAACAAACCACTGAGTGAATGATTCGAACACTTAACAAATGATCACTAAGAAAGTACGTTAACAAACCACTGAGTGAATGATTCAAACACTTAACAAATGATCACTAAGAACGTGCCTCAACAAACCACCGAGTGAATGATTCAAACACTTAACAAATGATCACTAAGATCGTGCGTCAACAAACCACTGAGTGAATGATTCAAACACTTAACAAATAATCATTAAGAACGTGCGTCAACAAGCCACTGAATGAATGATTCAAACACTTAACAAATGATCACTAACAAAGTACGTTAACAAACCACTGAGTGAATGATTCAAACACTTAACAAATGATCACTAAGATCGTGCTTCAACAAAACACTGAGTGAATGATTCAAACACTTAACAAATGATTAGTAAGAACGTGCGTCAACAAGCCACTGAATGAATGATTCAAACCCTTAAAAAATGATCACTAAGAAAGTGCGTCAACAAACTACTGAGTGAATGATTCAAACACTTAACAAATAATCATTAAGAACGTACGTCATCAAAGCCATGAGCGAATCATTCAAACACTTAACAATTAATCAGTAAGAACGGACGTCATCAAAGCCATGAGTAAATGATTCAAACACTTAACAAATAATCACTAACGTGCTTCAACAAGCCACTGAATGAATGATTCAAACACTTAACAAATGATCACTAAGATCGTGCGTCAACAAACCACTGAGTGAATGATTCAAACACTTAACAAATAATCATTAAGAACATGCGTCAACAAGCCACTGAATGAATGATTCAAACACTTAAAACATGATCAATAAGAACGCGCGTCAACAAGCCACTGAATAAACTGGTGATCATTTATTCAGAGTTCCTTTGATTCAGTATCATTCATTGAGTGAATCATTCGAACACTATACAAATGATCACCAAGATCGCACGTCAACAAACCACTTTTAAAAGTGACTGACTCAAACTATTAACAAATGATCATTAAGAACGTGCGTCATCAAACCACTGAGTGAATGATTCAAACACTTAACAAATGATCATTAAGAACGCTCGTCAACAAGCCACTTAGTAAACTGGTGATCATTTATTCAGAGTTCCTTTGATTCAGCATAATTCATTGAGTGAATCATTCAAACACTATACAAATGATCATCAAGATCGCACGTCAACAAACCACTATTAAAAGTGACTGACTCAAACTATTAACAAATGATCATTAAGAACGCGTGCCATCAAAGCCATGAGTGAATGATTCAAACACTTAATAAATAACCACTAAGAACGCGCGTCAACAAACCATTGAGTGAATGATTCAAACACTTAACAAATAATCAGTAAGAACGTGCGTCAACAAGCCACTGAGTGAATGATTCAAACACTTAACAAATAATCACTAAGAACGTGTGTCAACAAACCACTGAATGAATGATTCAAACACTTAACAAATAATCAGTGAGAACGTGAGTCAACAAACCACTGAGTGAATGATTGAAACACTTAACAAATAATCAGTGAGAACGTGCTTCAACAAAACACAGAGTGAATGATTGAAACACTTAACAAATGATCACTAAGATCGTGCTTCAACAAAACACTGAGTAAATGATTCAAACACTTAACAAATGATCAGTAAGAACGTGCGTCAACAAGCCACTGAATGAATGATTCAAACCCTTAACAAATGATCACTAAGAAAGTGCGTCAACAAACCACTGAGTGAATGATTCAAACACTTAACAAATGATCACTAAGAACGTGCTTCAACAAACCACCGAGTGAATGATTCAAACACTTAACAAATGATCACTAAGAAAGTGCGTCAAAAAACCACTGAGTGAATGATTCAAACACTTAACAAATAATCATTAAGAACGTACGTTATCAAAGCCATGAGCGAATGATTCAAACACTTAACAAATAATCAGTAAGAACGTGCGTCAACAAACCACTGAGTGAATGATTCAAACACTTAACAAATGATCACTAAGATCGTGCTTCAACAAAACACTGAGTGAATGATTCAAAGACTTAAGAGGCAGTCTCTGTAAAAACCACCAGCCGATTTTCGGGTCAAAAATGGATTTCGCTAATTTTCTCCCTACAAGTCACCATTGTCATGCAACTCATAAAAGTGAAACCCCTTAGTCTGAACTATTTCTCTGAGTTCTGAAATTGAACGAAATGACCTTGACCCCGTGCCAGCCGTTTAGCGCTTGTTGAAATTCTGAAAATTAGGCAAGTTCGACGAATCGCTTCGTCCAAAGTATAAGATCCCGAACTTTAAATTTTGAATTATATGGAAGTTTTGTGTCTTTTCTTTATACAGAAGAGTTAAAAATCTCCTTTCCTTTAATATTCGCGAAATGCGAGACCGAATGGTCGACCTAGCCAAGGCTGTGTTTCACGAGGACCACTTTTGGCCATTTTCATAATGGATTTAGCAAAAAGTGGGTAACTTTATTCCAAAGCAAGGCACATCAAATTAAAGTTTAAGGTTCCATCTACAACTTTCCGCAATAAAACCTTTTGGCCTCAATCTCCTTCAGTGTGCGGTGAGCTTCCGAAGTTCACTCACTTCGCTGTTTTTGCCGTAAATTCGCCTGCTAGTAGAATGCCACAACTGGCGGTTTTAATTGCTGTAAATTCTCCCAACCAAGTCTCATAATGTTTTAAGCAACTGATAAAGCCAGCAGAGCGGATATTTGGTAGATTTGTGTGAGTTTTGAGCCATAAAACATCTGCGAGAGCCACCCGACTCACCCGACGTGCTAAAGGTCACGCAACACACAATCTGCCAGTCGCCGCCAACGGCGAAATTTAATAAACAAACACTCACTTGGAGGATATACATCCGGAAATACATCATTAGTGATATCTGGTGCGCTCTTTTTCAAAGAAACACACTCTCGTGACTGTGATACTTGTTATGAATAATTTCTGTGTTACTTGATTGACAAGCGAGTATCAAACTCAACGAGTCGTGTCTAATTTTAGATCGAAATAAGTCAAACGGCTTTTTCTCTCTCAAACAAAATTTGCACCTTAAAGTTAATTGTATCAAAGAAACAATTAGTTATTTTACCCTGCGAGCAGTGATTTCTCCTACGCTTGACCACTGCTTGCAGGGTATAGTTTTTCCAATTTGCACTTTCGAGAGATGATACTTGTGTAAAAAAAAAAAACAAAAACAAATAAAACAAAAAAACAAAAAAAGAACGAAAAAAACCGGCGTATTTTTGCACAGAAAAAACCTTCTGTACTGGTACGCAGTCTGCTGATGAGAGAGCGTTTTTGGTATTCAGTTAATGTGTCTTAAAGTAAAGGTTTGGGTGCGTATGCACTATGCATTTTTCAAACAAAAGCGTGATCGCCCCCCCCCCCCCCCCCCCCCCCCCCCCATATTTATCTCCTCCACTTCCTCCCCTGGCCAAAAATTTCACGCGATATAACTTAGCTAGGGTAATTATTGGTCCAGTCTCGATCAGGGTCACAAATTAGAGCTTTTGTCTTAATTTACACGGTGTCTTGAATACAGTTAGGGTTTTATAGTCTGTGGAACCACCCTACCTATATTCCTGCTTCCTGTCTCTTGACTTGAACGGAGTGTCAAATTGGGAACACATCTCAAATCATCGAAAATGATGAAGAAATCGACAAATGCAAACGACGATGATTTGGCCCCCCGGGGTGGGGGGTCATAAGCCCATAGGTATGTGCGTCCCAAAGTGTATCGTTTTCAAACATTTTTAGTCTGAAATAGGGTACAGATTTAGCTTTTTTGTTCTGGGACTAGGGTCAGTAGTGAACAGAAATCATGCAGTGTCGCTGCGGACATTGCACAACAAATGGAAGAAACAACGAGCAGAAATCGATGCTAAAGAAAAAAAAACTCTAGATTAGAGTATACATTTTGGAGTCAGGTCTAAAATAGGGTATAGAAAATCAGATATTTGGTCTGAAATATGGTAAGGGTACGGTTTTCGGGACCGGGCGGCACACAAAACTAAGATGAGTACCCCTCCCCCCGTCCCGGGATTTGGCCAGTGAACAGATGGAGAATGAACAGGAAATTTAGGAAAGAGTTGTTCATGACCTCTCTCAAGCACCCCATAAAGCGCCCGTGACCTCACGAATAAGCTAAAAAGCTTGAGCGTGAAATCTCATTTTCGTTCAATTCAAGAGACAGGAAAGCCGACATGATTGGAAATTACATATTACAGCATGTGCATGTTTCCAAGAGTTTCAGAACAGAAAACATGCAAACACAAAAGTCGGCGATCGCACTTTTGTTTGAAAAAGTGCATAATACATAGCATCCAAACTTGTACTTTAAGAAACATTAACTGAATACCAAAAACGCTCTCTCATCAGCAGACTGCGTACCAGTACAGAAGATTTCTTCAGCGCAAAATATGCAGGATTTTTTTACACAAGAAAAAAACTTATACCCCGAGAGAAGTGGTCAAGCGTAGGAGAAATCACTGCTCGCAGGGTAAAATAACTAATTGTTTCTTTGATGCAATTAACTTTAAGTTGCAAAGTTTGTGTGAGAGAGAAAAAGCCGTTTGACTTCTTTCGATCTAAAATTAGACACGACTCATTGAGTTTGACACTCGCATGTCAATCAAGTAACACAGAAATTATTCATAACAAGTATCACAGTCACGAGAGTGTGTTTCTTTGAAAAAGAGTGCAGCAGAAATCACTAATGATGTATTTCCGGGTGTATATCCTCCAAGTGAGTGTTTGTTTATTAAATTTCGCCGTTGGCGGCGACTGGCAGATTGTGTGGTGCGTGTCCTTTAGCACGTCGGGTGAGTCGGGTGGCTCTCGCAGATGTTTTATGGCTCAAAACTCACACAAATCTACCAAATATCCGCTCTACTGGCCTTATCAGTTGCCTAAAACATTATGAGGCTTGGTTGGGAGAATTTACAGCAATTAAAATCGCCAATTGTGGCATTCTACTAACAGGCGAATTTACTGCAAATTCAGCGAAGTGAGTGAACTTCGGAAGCTCACCGCACACTGAAGGAGATTGAGGCCAAAATGTTTTCTTGTAGAAAGTTGTAGATGGAACCTTAAACTTTAATTTGATGTGCCTTGCTTTGGAATAAAGTTTCCCACTTTTTGCTAAATCCATTATGAAAATGGTCAAAAGTGGTACTTGTAAAACACAGCCTTGGGTAGGTCGACCATTCGGTCTCGCTTTTCGCGAATATTAAAGGAAAGGAGATTTTTAACTCTACTGTATAAAGAAAAGACACAAAACTTCCATATAATTCAAAGTTTAAAGTTCGGGATCTTATACTTTGGACGAAGCGATTCGTCGAACTTGCCTAATTTTCAGAATTTCAACAAGCGCCAAACGGCTGACGCGGGGTCAAGGTCATTTTGTTCAATTTCGGAAGCCAGAGAAACAATTCAGACGAAAGGGTTTCACTTTTATAAGTTGCATGACAATGTTGACTTGTAGGGAGAAACTTAGCGAAATCCATTTTTGACCCGAAAATCGGCTGGTGGTTTTTACAGAGACTGCCTCTTAACAAATGATCAGTAAGAACGTGCGTCAACAAGCCACTGAATGAATGATTCAAACCCTTAACAAATGATCACTAAGAAAGTGCGCCAACAAACCACTCAGTGAATGATTCAAACACTTAACAAATAATCATTAAGAACGTACGTCATCAAAGCCATGAGCGAATGATACAAACACTTAACAAATAATCAGTAAGAACGTGCGTCAACAAGCCACTGAGTCAATGATTCAAACACTTAACAAATGATCACTAAGATCGTGCTTCAACAAACCACTGAGTGAATGATTCAAACACTTAACAAATAATCATTAAGAACGTACGTCATCAAACGGTGCAACAAGATCGCGAAACTATTAACAAATGATCATTAAGAACGCGTGTCATCAAAGCCATGAGTAAATGATTCAAACACTTAACAAATAACCACTAAGAACGCGCGTCAAAAAACTACTGAGTGAATAATTCAAACACTTAAGAAATAATCATTAAGAACGTACGTCATCAAAGCCATGAGCGAATGATTCAAACACTTAACAAATAATCATTAAGAACGTACGTCAACAAGCCACTGAATGAATGATTCAAACACTTAACAAATGATCACTAAGAACGTGCGTCAACAAACCACTGAGTGAATGATTCAAACACCAAATGATCACTAAGAACGTGCGTCAACAACCCACTGAGTGAATGATTGAAACACTTAACAAATGATCACTAAAAACGTACGTCAAAAAGCCACTGAATGAATGATTCAAACACTTAACAAATAATCACTAAGAACGTGCGTCAACACGCCACTGAATGAATGATTCAAACACTTAACAAATAATCACTAAGAACGTGCGTCATCAAACCACTGAGTGAATGATTCAAACCCTTAACAAATCATCACTAAGAACGTTCGTCAACAAGCCACTGAGTGAATGATTCAAACACTTAACAAATAATCATTAAGAACGTGCGTCATCAAACCACTGAATGAATGATTGAAACACTTAACAAATAATCACTAAGAACGTGCGTCAACACGCCACTGAATGAATGATTCAAACACTTAACAAATAATCACTAAGAACGTGCGTCATCAAACCACTGAGTGAATGATTCAAACACTTAACAAATGATCACTAAGAACGTGCGTCAACAAGCCACTGAGTGAATGATTCAAACACTTAACAAATAATCATTAAGAACGTGCGTCATCAAACCACTGAGTGAATGATTCAAACACTTAACAAATAATCAGTGAGAACGTGCTTCAACAAAACACAGAGTGAATGATTCAAACACTTAACAAATGATCACTAAGAACGTGCGTCAACAAGCCACTGAGTGAATGATTCAAACACTTAACAAATAATCATTAAGAACGTGCGTCATCAAACCACAGAGTGAATGATTCAAACACTTAACAAATAATCACTAAGAACGTGCTTCAGCAAGCCACTGAATGAATGATTGAAACACTTAACAAATAATCACTAAGAACGTGCGTCAACACGCCACTGAATGAATGATTCAAACACTTAACAAATAATCACTAAGAACGTGCGTCATCAAACCACTGAGTGAATGATTCAAACACTTAACAAATGATCACTGAGAACGTGCGTCAACAAGCCACTGAGTGAATGATTCAAACACTTAACAAATAATCATTAAGAACGTGCGTCATCAAACCACTGAGTGAATGATTCAAACACTTAACAAATAATCAGTGAGAACGTGCTTCAACAAAACACAGAGTGAATGATTCAAACACTTAACAAATGATCACTAAGAACGTGCGTCAACAAGCCACTGAGTGAATGATTCAAACACTTAACAAATAATCATTAAGAACGTGCGTCATCAAACCACAGAGTGAATGATTCAAACACTTAACAAATAATCACTAAGAACGTGCTTCAGCAAGCCACTGAATGAATGATTCAAACACTTAACAAATGATCATTAAGAACGTGCGTCATCAAACCACTGAGTGAATGATTCAAACACCAAATGATCACTAAGAACGTGCGTCAACAAGCCACTGAATGAATGATTCAAACACTTAACAAATGATCACTAAGATCGTGCTTCAACAAACCACTGAGTGAATGATTCAAACACTTAACAAATAATCATTAAGAACGTGCGTCATCAAACGGTGCAACAAGATCGCGAAACGTTAGGAAAAGTAGGAGACTCGCACTTTTTTGTTGCGTTGCAACTTGCAAAGGGGGTGTCGCACGCGCAACTTCTTGTGCAACGCGTTATTAAACTGTTTGATGTTTCCGTACCTTCTCTCAGTGCTGGTTAGATAGGCGATATTTTCTCTGGCTCCGGGCTGTAGATATCCTCCTGGTGATGTTACGGCTTGATTCATCACATCCAGAGCTCGGTTGAACTGAGCTGAAATATCATCACATGCACCGCATGAAAGACCATTTTAAAAGTATGATTCTCTGAGCCGTGTATTCGCCCGGTCGGACGCTGACGTATTCCCCAAAAACAACATGGACATGGCGGATGGTTCTCGGTGTTACAAAATGTCCTGAATCAGATCTTTGATTATTATTCACCAAATAAATGTGAACACAGCAGCTTTTTGGCTTTTGCCTACTGATGTTTGTATTTTCCCCAAATGGAGATCACGTGATCAAAATAAGTACACAGCCAATCACAGATGCTGTAATAAACACTTTCAACAACTTGGAAGCCAAAGTAATTTGCGTTTGGAAGAAACTAAGTGCGAGAAAACGTCATCGCAATCAGGTTTTGCTGTTGTTTCTGATTGGCTAAGAATGCAGCCAAGGTTTTTTAGAACAATCCAAAGGTGCAGCAAACGCAAAACCAAAGCAATCTCACGATTACTTCCGATAGGTACCCGGAAACGGCACGATTACTTCCGAAAGGTACCCGGAAACGGCTCTGAAGCCTCGTTAACACGAGAGGAAGACTTGGCATGGCTCAAATTTCTCTTGAATATATAGAGTTTGCAGCACAAATTTTATGACATTTCTTCTTAAATGGTCACTTGGAAATAAAAGGAAGTAGTTAGCTTACCTTTTACAGTTGGATTGCTGAGTAGATCCTCTTCAAACATCGACTTCCAGCCGATATACCTGAAATTAGAACCAGAAGACATTATTGTTTAACCCTTTCATTGCCAAGGGTGATCAACTTCGGTTTTCTCCTTCAGTTTCTCACCAGAAATATACCATACGGTATGGAGAACTTGGCTTTTCATAAGCTTGCTCAGATGAAAGCCGACAAAGCTATCAGTTTTGACTACAACGTTCATACATTTTCTGTTAAAAGGTTGGGAGAATCTGCATATTAAATTTGGAGCTAGTGAATCCGGTTAACATCACAAAACAAAGCGATCTAACTTGTTGTGTCCTAATAACTCAGAAATGTTTTGTAATCGCCTCCATAATCGTGGTGTTACTAACAACGCGGGGTACCTACCATTTCGTAACTTCGTCATAATTTGGATTACTGCTCAGCCATCCACGGAGGACCTAAAAAAAGGCAAATCGACCATCAATTAAAAACAACAGGATAGTGGATTGGAGAGCTAAGCCAAGGATCAGGACGGCTAGCCTGAATCTCAGCTACACTCCAGTTCGTACCCAGGAGAGGGGCCTTCTTAACCACAGTCCTTTGCGCGCCGAAATCATTGATCCTCCATTGTTAGTGCCTCCGAAAGTCGAAAGATAATTTAGCAATCTATTTCCGTCCAATTCGTTTGAGAAGATTAGTTTCTTTTAGTCTAAAAGTTCTGCTTACCTATTTTGCTATTGATTTATTACATTTTTCTATGTTGGGAACCAAATTTTCCCTTTTACACGTTTCCAGATGTAAACAAAAACATTGAATGATTAACTTCATATTTCTCTTTTCAGTCTCCCACTAGAGATATGTCGTAAAGTATGGAGAATTTGGCATTTGATAACTTGCTTAAATGACAGCTGATAAAAACATAAATTCTCTTTTCGTTACTAATATACATTTTCTTATTTTATGGTTGGGAGAATTTGTACTTTGAGTTCGGGGTTAAAGGGTTAAGTAATGTGGAGTTGAGACGTTTTAGTGTTGCCCTCTCCGTTCTCGTATGGGACACAAACACAGCTAAAATACAGACACAGGCAAATCATCAAAAGCATCCAGCAAAAAAATGTGTAAATACAACGGGAAAAGCCGGGTAACTTCTGTATTGTGGACAATACTAATCGATTCCTCGCGACATGAATAAACTTACCTGAATCCATCGGGGGAAGAAATGCTTGTCGAGAAGACTGACAAAATGCTGACGAGGAATAATGTCCTTCCAAGACATCACCCAATGAAAAGGATCTAATAGGAAAACAGAGTTTAATTTTCTTTCATTTTCATCAAAGAGAAAAGTAATGATAATAATACTATTATAATGATGATAATATTAATATCAAGGTAAAAAAAAACACTTTACAGTCTGATAAACTAGTGGCCCTCTATCTACAATAACGCTAAATTAAACGAAAAAGGAGAAGGAAAAGAAGGAAAAATGCTCCAAGCTGAATATAGCTTCCACTTTCTGCCTTCTGAGAAAAGGAGAAGGAGACGGAGAAGGAAATATTTGCCCGAGCTAAATATAGCCAAGACCACAATCTTCTAGAACAGGCAAGACAATTTCTCTGCATATATATCTCTCTCTTCCTTTCCACTGTCTGTCGTCTGACATCGTGGTAGAATTCCAGGCTTAAATCCTGTTTCAAACATCGCTCCTCACATGCGCCGAACCTAATGCAAATGAGCAAAAACCATTGTTTGAGCTGATATGCACTAGGTTCGGTGCGTGTGAGGCGCGACGTTTAAAACGGGCCTTAGTGTCTCACAGTCCTTCTATGCAGGATTTAGTTATCTGGTGACCTACCCAGATGCTGCTGGTGTGGATTGATAACAAACTCGCCCAGACACTGGGACAGCTTGGGATAGATTGAGCGAAGAATGAAGGCGTCCATTGAACCTTTAGAGAAAACCTGTAAGGAAATGAAACAAGTTGACCATGAAAGCCAATCACAGCACAACAGCTGGAATAAACACTATTATAGCATAGCCTTCTTGACGTCACTTCCGTTGGTCAGCGTTCGTCGTCATTACTGTGTAACTCGGTCCAACTCAAGGTAAATTTCACCTCGTGTGCAAGCCCCGTTTCTCTTGTGTACAACATATGTTATACATAGAAAATGCACTAACTTATAGGCGAGTATGGAGTCCTAGCAATGTGCTTCTTGGCTACGTCTTGACGTTTTACGAGCGTTACACTAAACTACAAAATCTGCAATCAAATCCAGTCTTTTGCAACGACCGCTGAATCCAAAAAAGGTGACCTCGCAGTCAAAAATGTATTTTCGCGGTGTCTAACTGGCCTGAAGTTAAATATCCCGGATGTCGGGCTAGCGAGTCTTTTTAGCGTTACACTCACATTACTCCAGGGCTGTAGGATCATTTTAGCGGACGGATCGGACGGGTGCCAGTTGGTGAGTGCAGATGCCAGTTTGTATCTTATAGGAGCGTACAGCGGTTCAAGACGCTGACCTGAAGGACAGGAAATATCAGAGTTACGTTCACGGTGTCAGTTGAAAAAAATCTTAACCATTTCTCTCCTAAGCTGAAAATGCAGATTCTCCCAACTTTCTATAAAGAAAATGTATGAGTGATGTGGTGAGAACTGATACTTTAATCAGCGTTCATCTTAGCAAACTATCAAAAGCCAAGTTCTCCATATTGTATGATATATTTTTGCTGAGAAACTGAAGGAGAAATTTATAGATGACCACTCAAGTTTGTACCTATGAGAGGAAGCCAGGGATGGATCCAAGCGTGGATAGGCACCGTGTCCGTCAGAGGATTCCATGAGTCCACATTCACCTGGAGATAAAACAACATAGTAACAAATATACCACAAACAAAAAAGGTTTTGTTATGTTTTGAAAGTATGTTTTAATCCAACTGTGTTTATTTGCGGACCAAAACCCCATTTACAAGTGCTAAAAAATGTCACGGCACCCCCAAACGTTAGCACGGTACCAGTGTTTTTTTCAGCACGACACCCCTAATACGGTGCAGTCCAAACTTTATTGACGTACTGGTGCTTGAATTTTAAGGGTGCCAAGGCTACCTTAATCTGGTTTCAGAGGTCCTTAAATTACTCCTTCAAGAATTTCCGACAAGAACGACAGCGACAAAGCGAGCGGAAAGGACCTCTGGGCGCGCGAGGTAGCAACATCAGAGGTTCCCTCGCCACCGTTCGCCTTTGCCGCTCTTTGCCGAGCCTTCGCTGCCCTTCATTGGCAAGCGAGGAACCTCTGGAACCAGAGTAAGGCTACCCAGGTACCGTGCTAACTTTTAAGGGTGTCGTGCCATTTTTTAGCGCGTGTAAATTGGGTTCAAAGTTCAGGATTAACCTTGACACACCTGTAAGCGAGGCAGAATCAACTGGTCTATGATGTTGTCCATGATCCAAGACGGTAGAACTGGTAACCAGTGCTCAATCAGTTCTATCATTGGATCGCAGTACTGGCAATGCCACGCACTGAATAAGAAGGGAAACATTGGATTGAAGCTATTCTGCTTGATTTATTATCTAGAAGTTAATGAAATTTTCAAGGACTGCTGTCTAAATTCAAGGACCTCTCAAGGCATCATACAAATTCAAGGGCTTTAGTCAAAACAAGCAGTTAAACTTAAGGGCTTTAGTCAAGACAAGCACTTAAATTCAAGGGCTTTCCAAGATTGTACAAATCCTGAAGAGTGAAACACTTGTGAGTTTTTCTGGCAACGTACCTTATTGTTGAACGGAGGAAAGGCATCCATACTTCCCAGATGAGCCGGTCGTAAATATCCATGCTGTGCGGAGATAAAGGTACAGTTAAACCTCTCTACAATGGCCTGGGGACGACACCGCGAAAATACGTTCTTGACGTCACTTCCGTTGGTCAGCGTACGTCGCTATTACGATCAAAGTTGCTGAATGTTTAGCCTGTGAACAGGCTCTCTCTTTTACGGCCGCGCGGAGTCTGGGAGACAGTTTCCCTCCCCGACAAATTCTCTCCCAGACTCCGCACGGCCGTAAAAGAAAGAATGTTGTGTGCTACCATAAACAAATACTGACAACAATTTCACAGCAACTACCCATCGTGAATAGTTTTTTGTTTCTACTGTGTTCTCACTTAGCAGAGTCTGGAATGTTTCCTTGAGTGTTGAGAGTGAATCCGGTCGATTTATCGCTCTGCAGTAAGTCTTTCCACCTCTTGATGACGTCCATTCCATGCGTGGGATTTGCCAGGGGATTCCAGCTCTGGAAATGAGCCCTGATCTGTGAACACCACAAGAGAAAGTGTTGGTAACTGTTTATGCGAAGCTGGTCCGGTCCGTTAGATCCATTTACACACTGATGCGAGTTTTGCTGTCGCATGCTACCCTAGTAACGACACGCTTACTAACACGCAAATCGCATCAGGCGAATCGGCCCTGCAGTATAACAATCATATCGTAAGAGTGTCGTAAGAGGGTCGCAGGCGACAGACGCAAATTCAAATCGTAGCGTATAAATCGGCTCTTTTACAAGCACGACCTACAGATATCTGGTGGAAAACTGCTGTCTGTGTATTGAAATAACATCACAAAATGCTCAAAACGTGCTCTGAATATAAGAACATTTGTTATGTGTGAGGTTAAAAGACAATACTATGCAGTGTTTTATATTTTACAACGAACTTCAATCAACAAATGTTAGAGGGGATACAAAGCTAATCCCGTGGTATTAGTGAATCTGTAGAGCTGTGTCACTTACCAAAGGGAAAACCAAGGGGATTGCCAGGGTTGACAGGTCGTACATCTGTGAACCAACAAGAAAACGTGAAATACACGCTGTTCAACGCGGATACACTTTTTTGTGAGTGAAGAGTTTATCTGTGTACTTGAATAATCTATTCATTCACAGCTCACTCAAGCCCTCACATCTAGCCAGCTAACTGACTAACCAGCCATTGAAATAGTCTCTGTTACTTCCTCAATTACGCTCTTATTCGCTAATTTTGTTGCTAATTCATTCACTCGCGCACTCAATCACATTCACTCACTAACTCAGTTATTCACTCCGTTACACCCATTTGTTTCATACATTCATTCATTCATTCATTCATTCATTCCTTCATTTATTCATTCAGTGCGCTCTTTATTCACATTCTTGTAAACAAATTATCATAGCTGATTGCTAGTAACACTTGCCCTGTATTCTTCATAGTGTTCTTCCTGTAGCATTCTGAATATGTCCTCACACAGTGACAACGACATGGGCTCATGGTTTGATGATAGAGAATGTTTTTTGCATCTGAAAATAAGAGGGGAGGGTCATGAATTCAATGCCATCATTGTGACGTAACGTTGTTAAGTTGACCGCTGCATTGCATTTTGTAATGTTCGTGCGCATGTGCCATGTGCACAACACCTCGTGTTTTGAATGTAATTAAAGTAGTTGATTTTTGTGTTGAACTGAAGACGCGTCCTGTTTAACTACGAGCAGCAAGCTTAAACATCGCGACAATCATATCGAGCTTCACTCTCGGGCAACTGTTCGCTTCTCGGAACAGATAATATCCTCGGACAAATATCCGCAATTTCCTCGCTACAAGTAGGTAATTGTTTATTTAACCTGCGTGTCAGGCCAAGCATTCTTCTTCGAGTGTAAGGTTGAGGATGGCTTGGTCCCAGCGGGGAAAAGAGGAGGTACCCCTTTCATATACCTTTTGATGCAATTGTTGCAATTTTTTAAGGAAGTCGTTTTTAACGACCTTAAGAAAGCCCTGCCGAAATATTTCTGCATAACGAAAGGACTGAAATTCCTACCTTTTATTTACCTCCATCCTCAAAAAGGTACGGCCCCTTTCATACACCTCTAGCCTGAAAAAGGCACCCCTTTCGCATACTTCCAGCCTCAAAATGGTATCCCTTTCGGCCGAGCCTCCACGTGTACTACACTATAGGGAATACCCCCTCCCCGGGAGGAAGGGGGGTACTCCCTCCGGAGCTTTGGTTCCAATTGGTCGAACAGTGATTGAGGAGGGCTTAGGTTGACGTGGCAAGGGATATTACTCTAATTACCTGTCAATCAGCTCCATGACTTCAATCAGTTTGTTGATTTGCTTCTCTTCTTGTTCCAACTGAGCGGACATTTTCTCCCTCTCATGTTTTAAGTTCACCACAAGGTCTCTCTCATGTCTCAGTCTGCGCAGGAAAAATCAACATCTCAGCACACGACCTCCACATTCAGGTCAATAACAAAATCAAATATTACCACAGCAGTCACAACTTACTTCCTGAGTAAGCAAATTAAGCCATGTCCAACTCTATCCAAAATGGTATTACATTTTTTGTCCTAAATGAGCAACTAAGATATTACATGCAAGTACTTTTGATGGAAAACACTGTGTTGGCGCAACATTCGGCTTAATCAACAGCCACTCTGTGTTAATATAAGAACAGTTAACCATCGTTTTAAAAACATTTAAGGGTTAACAATGGTTACCCATGTAATAAACTAAAAAGATTAATAGAATATGTGTAACTAGCGAGACCCCCGTAAAATACGGTGATGGGATTTCTTTTTCCCAATATTTTTTTCTTTTTTTCTCCTTTTTGAATTCCATTTTGCGCATCTCGAGCGCAGTTTACAGTGCCCAAGTACAAACTTCTGTAGTGCATTTACCACTCAACCGTTCTTAAAATCTACCCGTTTTTCGAAATTCTTTTCTATCTTTTCTCCTTTTTGAATTCAAGTTTAAGCATCTCAAACAGTCTACCGCGTCAAAGTACATACTTCACTGTAGTGCATGTACCACTCAACCGTACTCGACTCGTCGAACCACCGATCGATCGACATCAAAATCTCCCAGTTTTTCGAACATGCGGAAGTACATGATTCTAATATAAGACGTCACCATGACATCATGTGACGTTTGTTTACTGCACCGATAGTAATGTTTTAATCATCAGCCACTCTGTGTCAATATAAGCACAGCTAACCGTCGATCTACTAACATACTAAGGGTTACCTATGGTTATCCATGCAATAAACTAAAAAGTAATTTAACAGAAATCGTGTAATTACATGCTTTTATTATAAGGCGTCCCAATGACGTCATGTGACGTTTGTTTACTACGTGTATAGTAATGTTTTAATCAACAGCCACTCTGTGTTAATATAATGACACTTAACTATGGTTTCATTAACATTTTAAAGGTTACCCATGGTTACCCAAGTATAAAAATTAAGAAACATTCAACAGAAATGGTTTGTTTACATGCTTTTATTATAAGGGGTCATAATGACGTCATGTGACGTTTGTTTACTGTACGGACAGTAATGTTTTAAACAACAGCCACTCTGTGTTAATATAAGCACAGCTAACTGTGATTCTACTAAGACATTAAGGGTTAAACATGGATACCCATGCATTAAACTAAAAAAAATTAACAGAAATCGTGTAAATACATGCTTTTATTATAAGGCGTGATCATGACCTCATGTGACGTTTGTTTACTGTACGGACAGTGATGTTTTAATCAACTACATAGTAAGGGTTACCCATGCATACAAATGCATTAAACTAAAGGAAAATTCAAAGAAATTGTGTAATTACTTGCTTCCAATATAAGACGTCACCATGACTTCATGTGACGTTTCTTTACTGCGCGGATAGTAATGCTTTCATCAATAATCATTCTATGTTAATATAAGCACAGTTAATCAAGGTTTTACTAACATTTTAAAGGTTACCCATGTATTAAACTAAAAATAAAACAGAAGTTGTGTAATTAAATTCTTCTTTTATAAGACGTCACCATGACGTCATGTAACGTTTGTTTACTAAGCGGATAGTAACGTTTTAATCAATAGTCACTATGTTAATATAAACACAGTTAATCAAGGTTTTACCAACATTTTAAGAGTCACCCATGCATACCCATGCATTAAACTAAACGAAACATTCACAGAAATTGTGTAATTACTCGCTTCCAATATAAGACGTCACCATGACGTCATGTGACGTTTGTTTACAACGCGGAAAGATACGTTGTAATCAACAGTCACTCTATATTAATATAAGCACAGTAAATCAAGGTTTTATTAACATTTTAAAGGTTACCTATGTATTAAACTAAAAAAAATAAAACAGAAGTTGTGTAATTACATTCTTCTTTTATAAGACGTCACCATGACGTCATGTGACGTTTGTTTACTACGCCGAAAGTAATATTTTAATTAATAGTCACTCTATGTTAATATAAGCACAATTAATCACGGTTTTACCAACATAGTAAGAGTTACACATGCATACCCATTCATTAAACTAAATGAAAAATTCACAGAAATTGTGTAATTACTTGTTTCCAATATAAGACGTCATCATGACGTCATGTGACGTTTGTTTACTGCGCGGATAGTAATATTTTAATCGATAGTCACTCTATGTTAATATAAGCACGGTTAGTCACGGTTTTAACAACATTTTAAGGGTCACCCATCCATACCCATGCATTGACACTAAAGAAAAAATTATCACAAACTGTGTAATTACTTGCTTCCAGTATAAGACGTCACCATGACGTCGTGTGACGTTTGTTTACTACTCCGATAGTAATATTTTAATTAATAGTAACTCTATGTTAATTTAAGCACAGTTAATCACGGTTTTACCACAATAGTAACGGTTAAACATGCATACCCATGCTTTAAACTAAAGGAAAAATTCACAGAAATTGTGTAATTGCTTGCTTCCAATATAAGACGTCACCATAACTTCGTGTGCCGTTAGTTTACTACGCTGATAGTAATGTTTTGATCAATAGTCACTCTATGTTAAAATAAGCACAGTTAATAACGGTTTTACCAACATAGTAAGGGTTACCCATGCATACCCATACCATGGCAAATGGTTTGAACCCAGGAGTGTGAACAGTAGGTTGGTTGTGATCGTCCGGGTTAGAGTAGTCTCCAGAAAGACTGTTGTTGGTGACTGACGTTTCGACTACCTGAGCGGAAGTCATCTTCAGAGTCAAGTGAAAAGTATTCGTCAGATGGCGGTATATATGTCTCTGGTTGTAGAAGTGATTGGTCCGTTATGTCGGTCTATGGTTGGTCGAGTCGGCTTGGTTGTGTTTCGTTATTGGTCAGTTGATGTTCTTTTGTCCTGTTGATTAGTCTATTGTTCGTTCGGTTCCGTTTGATGTCGTCTATCAGTCGTTTGTAAGGTGCCGGTAGTTGTTGGCATCTGTTGAGTGGTTTCCGTTCTAAGTTTGTGTACCAGCTTTCCAGTGTAAGTCGTTGGTAGTAGTTGGTACTGTGGCTGATGCATATAACGAAACACAACCAAGCCGACTCGACCAACCATAGACCGACATAACGGACCAATCACTTCTACAACCAGAGACATATATACCGCCATCTGACGAATACTTTTCACTTGACTCTGAAGATGACTTCCGCTCAGGTAGTCGAAACGTCAGTCACCAACAACAGTCTTTCTGGAGACAACTCTAACCCGGACGATCTCAACCAACCTACTGCATACCCATACTTTATACTAAAGGAAAAATTCACAGAAATTGTGAAATTGCTTGCTTCCAATATAAGACGTCACCATGACTTAATGCGACGTTTGTTTACTACACGGATAGTAATGTTTTAATCAATAGTCACTCTACGTTAATATAATCACAGCTAATCAAGGTTTTACCAACATAGTAAGGGTTACACATGCATACCCATGCATTAAACTAAAGGAAACATTCACATAAATTGTGTAATTGCTTGCTTCCAATATAAGACGTCACCATGACGTCATGTGACGTTTGTTTACTACGCTCATAATAATGTTTTGATCAATAGTCACTCTATGTTAATATAAGCACAGTAAATCACGGTTTTACCAACATAGTAAGGGTTACCCATGCATACCCATGCATTAAACTAAAGGAAAAATTCACACAAATTCTGTAATTCCTTGCTCTCCAATATAAGACGTCACCATGACTTGATGTGACATTTGTTTACTACGAAGATAGTAATGTTTTAATCAGTAGTCACTCTATTTTAATTTAAGGACAGTTAATCCCGTTTTCAACAACATAGTAAGGGTTACCCATGCATACCCATGCATTAAACTAAAGAAAAAATTATCAGAAATTGTGTAATTTTTTGCTTCCAATATAAGACGTCACCATGACTTCATGTGGCGTTTGTTTAGTACGCGGATAGTAATGTTTAGATCACTAGTCACTCTATGTTAATATAAGCACAGTTAATCACGGTTTTACCAACATAGTAAGGGTTACCATGCATACCCAGGCAATAAACTAAAGGAAAATTTATCACAAATTGTGTAATTTTTTTCTTCCAATATAAGACGTCACCATGACTTCATGTGCCGTTTGTTTACTGCAGGGATAGTAATGTTTGGATCTCTAGTCACTCTATGTTAATAAAAGCACAGTGAATCACGGTTTTACCAACATAGTAAGGTTTACCCATGCATACCCATGCATCAAACTACAGGAAAAATTCACAGAAATTGTGTAATTGCTTGCTTTCCAATATAAGACGTCACCATGACTTCATGTGACGTTTGTTTACTACGAAGATAGTAATGTTTTAATCAGTAGTCACTATTTTAATTTAAGGACAGTTAATCACGGCTTTACCAACATAGTAAGGGTTACCCATGTATACCCATGCATTAAACTACAAGAAAAATTCACAGAAATTGTGTAATTGCTTGCTTCCAATATAAAACGTCACCATGACTTCAAGTGACGTTTCTTTACTACGCAGATAGTAATGTTTTAATCAATAGTCACTCTATGTTAATTTAAGCACAGTTAATCACGGTTTTACCAACATAGTAAGGGTTACCCATGCATACCCATGCATTAAACTATAGAAAAAATTATCAGAAATTGTGTAATTTTTTGCTTCCAATATAAGACGTCACCATAACTTCATGTGGCGTTTGTTTACTACGCGGATAGTAATGTTTAAATCACTGGTCACTCTATGTTAATATAAGCACAGATAATCACGGTTTTACCAACATAGTAAGGGTTACCCATGCATAACAATGCATTAAACTAAAGAAAAAATTATCAGAAATTGTGTAATTTTTTTCTTCCAATATAAGACGTCACCATGACTTCATGTGCTGTTTGTTTACTGCAGGGATAGTAATGTTTGGATCTCTAGTCACTCTATGTTAATATAAGCACAGATAATCACGGTTTTACCAACATAAGAAGGGTTACCCATGCATACCCATGCATTAAACTAAAGGAAAAATTATCAGAAATTGTGTAATTACTTGCTTCCAATATAAGACGCCACCATGACATCATTTGACGTTTGTTTACTACGCGGATAGTAATGTTTAGATCACTAGTCACTCTATGTTAATATAAGCAAACTTAATCACGGCTTTACCAACATAGTAAGGGTTTCCCATGCATACCCATGCATTAAACTAAAGGAAACATTCACAAAAATTGGATAATTGCTTGTTTCCAATATAAGACGTCACCATGATGTCATGTGACGTTTCTTTACTACGCTAATAGTAATGTTTTAATCAATAGCTACGCTATGTTAATATAAGCACAGTTAATCACGGTTTTACCAACATAGTAAGGGTTACCCATGCACACTCATGCATTAAACTAAAGGAAAAATTCACACAAATTCTGTAATTGCTTGCTTCGAATATAAGACGTCACTATGACTTCATGTGACGTTTGTTTACTACGCAGATAGTAATGTTTTAATCAATAGTCACTCAATGTTAATTTAAGCACAGTTATTCACGGTTTTACCAACATAGTAAGGGTTACCCATGCATACCCATGCATTCAACTCAAGGAAAAATTATCAGAAATTGTGTAATTGCTTGCTTTCCAATATAAGACGTCACCATGAATTCATGTGACGTTTGTTTCTTACGCCGATAGTAATGCTTTAATAAATAGTCACTCTATGTTAATATAACCACAGTTAATCACGTTTTTACCAACATAGTAAGGTTTACCCATGCATACCCATGCATTAAACTACAGGAAAAATTATCAGAAATTGTGTAATTTTTTGCTTCCAATATAAGACGTCACCATGACTTCATGTGGCGTTTGTTTACTACGCGGATAGTAATGTTTAGATCACTAGTCACTCTATGTTAATATAAGCACAGTTAATCACGGTTTTACCAAAATAGAAAGGGTTACCCATGCATAATCATGCATTAAACTAAAGGAAAAATTCACAGAAACTGTGCAATTGCTTCCTTCCAATATAAGACGTCACCATGACGTCATGTGACATTTGTTTACTACGCTGACAGTAATGTTTTGATCAATAGTCACTCTATGTTAATATAAGCATAGTTAATCACGGTTTTACTAACATAGTAAGGGTTACCCATGCATACCCATGCATTAAACTAAAGGAAAAATTCACACAAATTGTGTAATTGCTTGCTTTCCAATATAAGACGTCACCATGAATTCATGTGACGTTTGTTTACTACGCTGACAGTAATGTTTTGATCAATAGTCACTCTATGTTAATATAAGCACAGTGAATCACGGTTTTACGAACATACTAAGGGTTACCCATGCATACCCATGCATTAAACTAAAGGAAAAATTTACACAAATTGTGTAATTGCTTGCTTTCCAATATAAGACGTCACCATGAATTCATGTGACGTTTGTTTACTACGCAGATAGTAATGTTCTAATCAATTGTCACTCTATGTTAATATAAGCACAGTTAATCACGGTTTTACCAACATAGTAAGGGTTACCCATGCATACTCATGCATTCAACTAAAGGAAAAATTCACAGAAATTGTGTAATTGCTTGCTTTCCAATATAAGACGTCACCATGAATTCATGTAACGTTTGTTTACTACGCCGATAGTAATGCTTTAATCAATAGTCACTCTATGTTAATATAAGCACAGTTAATCACGGTTTTACCAACATAGTAAGGGCTACCCATGCACACTCATGCATTAAACTAAAGGAAAAATTATCAGAAATTGTGTAATTTTTTGCTTCCAATATAAGACGTCACCATGACTTCATGTGGCGTTTGTTTATTACGCGGATAGTAATGTTTAGATCACTAGTCACTCTATGTTAATATAAGCACAGTCAATCACGGTTTTACGAACATAGTAAGGGTTACCCATGCATTAAACTAAAGGAAAAATTCACACAAATTCTGTAATTGCTTGCTTCCAATATAAGACGTCACCATGACTTCATGTGACGTTTGTTTACTACGAAGATAGTAATGTTTTAATCAGTAGTCACTCTATTTTAATTTAAGGACAGTTAATCACGGTTTTACCAACATAGTAAGGGTTACCCATGCATACCCATGCATTAAACTAAAAATAAAATTATCAGAAATTGTGTAATTACTTGCTTCGAATATAAGACGTCACCATGACTTCATGTGAAATTTGTTTACTACGCGGATAGTAATGTTTAGATCACTAGTCACTCTATGTTAATATAAGCACAGATAATCACGGTTTTACCAACATAGTAAGGGTTACCCATGCATACTCATGCATTAAACTAAAGGAAAAATTCACAGAAATTGTGTAATTGCTTGCTTCCAATATAAGACGTCACAATGACGTCATGTGACGTTTGTTTACTACGCGAAAATAATAATGTTGTGATCCATACTCACTCTATGTTAATATAAGCACAGTTAATCACGGTTTTACCAACATAGTAAGGGTTACTCATGCAAACCCATGCATTAAACTAAAGGAAAAATTATCAGAAATTCTGTAATTGCTTGATTTCCAATATACGACGTTACCATGAATTCATGAGACGTTTCTTTACTACGCAGATAGTAATGTTTTAATCAATAGTCACTCTATGTTAATTTAAGCACAGTGAATCACGGTTTTACCAACATAGTAAGGGTTACCCATGCATACCCATGCATTAAACTAAAGAAAAAATTATCAGAAATTGTGTAATTTTTTGCTTCCAATATAAGAGGTCACCATGACTTCATGTGGCGTTTGTTTACTACGCGGATAGTAATGTTTAGATCACTGGTCACTCTATGTTAATATAAGCACAGATAATCACGGTTTTACCAACATAGTAAGGGTTACCCATGCATACTCATGCATTAAACTATAGAAAAAATTATCAGAAATTGTGTAATTGCTTGCTTCCAATATAAGACGTCACCATGACTTCATGTGGCGTTTCTTTACTACGCGGATAGTAATGTTTAGATCACTGGTCACTCTATGTTAATATAAGCACAGATAATCACGGTTTCACCAGCATAGTAAGGGTTACTCATGCATACCCATGCATTAAACTAAAGTAAAAAATTATCACAAATTGTGTAATTACTTGCTTCCAATATAAGACGCCACCATGACATCATTTGACGTTTGTTTACTACGCGGATAGTAATGTTTAGATCACTAGTCACTCTATGTTAATATAAGCAAACTTAATCACACCTTTACCAACATAGTAAGGGTTTCCCATGCATACCCATGAATTAAACTAAAGGAAACATTAACACAAATTGGATAATTGCTTGTTTCCAATATAAGACGTCACCATGATGTCATGTGACGTTTGTTTACTACGCAAATAGTAATGTTTTAATCAATAGTCACTCAATGTTAATTTAAGCACAGTTATTCACGGTTTTACCAACATAGTAAGGGTTACCCATGCATTCCCATGCATTCAACTAAAGGAAAAATTCACACAAATTCTGTAATTGCTTGCTTTCCAATATAAGACGTCACCATGAATTCATGTGACGATTGTTTACTACGCCGATGGTAATGTTTTAATCAATAGTCACTCTATGTTAATATCAGCACAGTTAATCACGTTTTTACCAACATAGTAAGGTTTACCCATGCATACGCATGCATTCAACTAAAGGAAAAATTCACACAAATTCTGTAATTGCTTGCTTTCCAATATAAGACGTCACCATGAATTCATGTGTCGTTTGTTTACTACGCCGATAGTAATGCTTTAATCAATAGTCACTCAATAGTCACTCTATGTTAATATAAGCACAGTTAATCACGGTTTTACCAACATAGTAAGGTTTACCCATGCATACCCATGCATTCAACTCAAGGAAAAATTATCAGAAACTGTGCAATTGCTTGCTTCCAATATAAGACGTCACCATGACGTCATGTGACATTTGTTTACAACGCCGATAGTAATGCTTTAATCAATAGTCACTCTATGTTAATATAACCACAGTTAATCACGTTTTTACCAACATAGTAAGGTTTACCCATGCATACCCATGCATTAAACTAAAGGAAAAAATATCAGAAATTGTATAATTCTTTGCTTCCAATATAAGACGTCACCATGACTTCATGTGGCGTTTGTTTACTACGCGGATAGTAATGTTTAGATCACTAGTCACTCTATGTTAATATAAGCACAGTTAATCACGGTTTTACCAACATAGTAAGGGTTACCCATGCATAATCATGCATTAAACTAAAGGAAAAATTCACAGAAACTGTGCAATTGCTTGCTTCCAATATAAGACGTCACCATGACGTCATGTGACATTTGTTTATTACGCTGATAGTAATGTTTTGATCAATAGTCACTCTATCTTAATAAAAGCATAGTTAATCACGGTTTTACCAACATAGAAAAGATTACCCATGCATACCCATGCATTAAACTAAAGGAAAAATTCACACAAATTCTGTAATTGCTTGCTTCCAATATAAGACGTCACTATGACTTCATGTGACGTTTGTTTACTAAGCAGATAGTAATGTTTTAATCAATAGTCACTCTATGTTAATTTAAGCACAGTAATTCACGGTTTTACCAACATAGTAAGGGTTACCCATGCATACCCATGCATTCAACTAAAGGAAAAATTCACACAAATTCTGTAATTTCTTGCTTTCCAATATAAGACGTCACCATGAATTCATGTCACGTTTGTTTACTACGCAGATAGTAATGTTTTAATCAATAGTCACTCTATGTTAATATAAGCACAGTTAATCACGGTTTCACCAACATAGTAAGGGTTACCCATGCATACCCATGCATTAAACTAAAGGAAAAATTATCAGAAATTGTGTAATTTTTTGCTTCAAAAAAAAGACGTCACCATGACTTCATGTGGCGTTTCTTTACTACGCGGATAGTAATGTTTAGATCACTAGTCACTCTATGTTAATATAAGCAAACTTAATCACGGTTTTACCAACATAGTAAGGGTTACCCATGCATACTCATGCATTAAACTAAAGGAAAAATTCACAGAAACTGTGCAATTGCTTGCTTCCAATATAAGACGTCACCATGACGTCATGTGACGTTTGTTTACTACGCTGATAGTAATGCTTAGATCACTGGTCACTCTATGTTAATATAAAGACAGATAATCACGGTTTTACCAACATAGTAAGGGTTACCCATGCATACTCATGCATTAAACTAAAGAAAAAATTATCAGAAATTGTGTAATTGCTTGCTTCCAATATAAGACGTCACCATGACTTCATGTGGCGTTTGTTTACTACGCGGATAGTAATGTTTAGATCACTGGTCACTCTATGTTAATATAAGCACAGATAATCACGGTTTTACCAACATAGTAAGGGTTACCCATGCAAACCCATGCATTAAACTAAAGAAAAAAATTATCAGAAATTGTGTAATTACTTGCTTCCAATATAAGACGCCACCATGACATCATTTGACGTTTGTTTACTACGCGGAAAGTAATGTTTAGATCACTAGTCACCCTATGTTAATATAAGCAAACTTAATCACGGTTTTACCAACATAGTGAGGGTTACCCATGCATACTCATGCATTAAACTAAGAGAAAAATTCACAGAAACTATTCAATTGCTTGCTTCCAATATAAGACGTCACCATGACGTCATGTGACGTTTGTTTACTACGCTGATAGTAATGTTTTGATCAATAGTCACTCTATCTTAATATAAGCATAGTTATTCACGGTTTTACCAACATAAAAAGGGTTACCCATGCATACCCATGCATTAAACTACAGGAAAAATTCACACAAATTCTGTAATTGCTTGCTTCCAATATAAGACGTTACTATGACTTCATGTGACGTTTGTTTACTAAGCAGATAGTAATGTTTTAATCAATAGTCACTCTATGTTAATTTAAGCACAGTTATTCACGGTTTTACCAACATAGTAAGGGTTACCCATGCATACCCATGCATTCAACTAAAGGAGAAATTCACAGAAATTCTCTAATTTCTTGCTTTCCAATATAAGACGTCATCATGAATTCATGTGACGTTTTTTTACTACGCCGATAGTAATGTTTTAATCAATAGTCACTCTATGTTAATATAAGCACAGTTAATCACGGTTTTACCAACATAGTAAGGTTTACCCATGCATACCCATGCATTAAACTACAGGAAAAATTATCAGAAATTGTGTAATTTTTGCTTCCAATATAAGACGTCACCATGACTTCATGTGGCGTTTGTTTACTACCCGGATAGTAATGTTTAGATCAGTAGTCACTCTATGTTAATATAAGCACAGTTAATCACAGTTTTACCAACATAGTAAGGGTTACCTATGCATAATCATGCATTAAACTAAAGGAAAAACTCACAGAAACTGTGCAATTGCTTGCTTCCAATATAAGACGTCACCATAATCTCATGTGACCTTTGTTTACTACGCTGATAGTAATGTTTTGATCAAAAGTCACTCTATGTTAATATAAGCATAGTTAATCACGGATTTACCAACATAGAAAGGGTTACCCATGCATACCCATGCATTCAACTACAGGAAAAATTATCAGAAATTGTGTAATTCTTTCCTTCCAATATAAAACGTCACCTTGACTTCATGTATCGTTTGTTTACTACGCAGATAGTAATGTTTTAATCAATAGTCACTCTATGTTAATATAAGCACAGTTAATCACGGTTTTACCAACATAGTAAAGGTTACCCATGCATACTCATGCATTAAACTAAAGGAAAAATTCACAGAAACTGTGGAATTGCTTGCTTCCAATATAAGACGTCACCATGACGTTATGTGACGTTTGTTTACTACAGTGATAGTAATGTTTTGATCAATAGTCACTCTATGTTAATATAAGCATAGTTAATCACGGTTTTACCAACATAGTAAGGGTTACCCATGCATACTCATGCATTAAACTAAAGGAAAAATTCACACAAATTCTGTAATTGCTTGCTTACAATATAAGACGTCACTATGACTTCGTGTGACGTTTGTTTACTACGCAGATAGTAATGTTTTAATCAATAGTCACTCAATGTTAATTTAAGCACAGTTATTCACGGTTTTACCAACATAGTAAGGTTTACCCATGCATACCCATGCATTCAACTAAAGAAAAAATTATCAGAAATTGTGTAAGTTTTTCCTTCCAATATAAGCTGTCACTATGACTTCATGTGGCGTTTGTTTACTACGCGGATAGTAATGTTTAGATCACTAGTCACTCTATGTTAATATAAGCACAGTTAATCACGGTTTTACCAACATAGTAAGGGTTACCCATGCATACTCATGCATTAAACTAAAGGAAAAATTCACAGAAACTGTGCAATTGCTTGCTTCCAATAAAAGACGTCACCATGACGTCATCTGACGTTTGTTTAGTACGCTGATAGTAATGTTTTGATCAATAGTCACTCTATGTTAATATAAGCATAGTTAATCACGGTTTTACCAACATAGTAAGGGTTACCCATGCATACCCATGCATTAAACTAAAGGAAAAATTCACACAAATTCTGTAATTGCTTGCTTGCAATATAAGACGTCACTATGACTTCATGTGACGTTTGTTTACAACGTAGATAGTAATGTTTTAATCAATAGTCACTCTATGTTAATTTAAGCACAGTTATTCACGGTTTTACCAACATAGTAAGGTTTACCCATGCATACCCATGCATTAAACTAAAGGAAAAATTCACATAAATTCTGTAATTGCTTGCTTTCCAATATAAGACGTCACCATGAATTCATGTGACGTTTCTTTACTACGCCGATAGTAATGTTTTAATCAATAGTCACTCTATGTTAATACAAGCACAGTAAATCACGGTTTTACCAACATAATAAGGGTTACCCATGCATACCCATGCATTAAACAAAAGGAAAAATTATCAGAAATTGTGTAATTACTTGCTTCCAATATAAAACGTCACCATGACATCATCTAACATTTATTTACTACGCGGATAGTAATGTTTAGATCAGTAGTCACTCTATGTTAATATAAGCACAGTTAATCACGGTTTTAAGAACATAGTAAGGGTTACCCATGCATACGTATGCATTAAACTAGAGGAAAAATTCACAGAAATTGTGTAACTGCTTGCTTCCAATATAAGACGTCACCATGACGTCATGTGACGTTTGTTTACTACGCTGATAGTAATGTTTTGATCAATAGTCACTCTATGTTAATATAAACACAGTTAATCACGGTTTTACCAACATAGTAAGGGTTACCCATGCATACCCATCCATTAAACTACAGGAAAAATTCACAGAAACTGTGTAATTGCTTGCTTCCAATATAAGACGTCACCATGACGTCATGTGACGTTTGCTTAATACGCTGATAGTAATGTTTTGATCAATAGTCACTCTATGTTAACATAAGCATACTTAATCACGGTTTTACCAACATAGTAAGGGTTACCCATACATACCCATGCATTAAACTAAAGGAAAAATTCACACAAATTTTGTAATTGCTTGCTTCCAATATAAGACGTCACTATGACTTCATGTGACGTTTGTTTACTACGCAGATAGTAATGTTTTAATCAATAGTCACTCTATGTTAAGTTAAGCACAGTTATTCACGGTTTTACCAACATAGTAAGGGTTACCCAGGCATACCCATGCATTCATCTAAAGGAAAAATTCACAGAAATTCTGTAATTGCTTGCTTTCCAATATAAGACGTCACCATGAATTCATGTCACGTTTGTTTTCTACGCAGATAGTAATGTTTAGATCACTAGTCACTCTATGTTAATATAAGCACAGTTAATCACGGTTTTACCAACATGGTAAGGTTTACCCATGCATACTCATGCATTAAACTAAACAAAAAATTATCAGAAATTGTGTAATTTTTTGCTTCCAACATAAGACTTCACCATGACTTCATGTGGCGTTTGTGTACTACGCAGATAGTAATGTTTAGATCACTGGTCACTCTATGTTAATATAAGCACAGTTAATCACGGTTTTACCAACATAGTAAGCGTTACCCATGCATACTCATGCATTAAACTTAAGGAAAAATTCACAGAAATTGTGTAATTCCTTGCTTCCAATATACGACGTTACCATGACTTCATCTGACGTTTGTTTACTACGCGAATAGTAATGTTTTAATCAATAGTCACCCTATGTTAATGTAAGCACAGTTAATGACGGTTTTACCAACATAATAAGGGATACCCATGCATATCCATGCATTAAACTAAAGAACAAATTATCAGAAATTGTGTAATTACTTGCTTCCAATATAAAACGTCACCATGACATCATCTAACGTTTATTTACTACGCGGATAGTAATGTTTAGATCACTAGTCACTCTATCTTAATATAAGCACATTTAATCACGGTTTTACGAACATAGTAAGGGTTACCCATGCATACCTATGTATTAAACTCAAGCAAAAATTCACAGAAATTGTGTAATTGCTTGCTTCCAATATAAGACGTCACCATGACGTCATGTGACGTTTGTTTACTACGCTGATAGTAATGTGTTGATCAATAGTCACTCTATGTTAATATAAACATAGTTAATCACGGTTTTACCAATATAGTAAGGGTTACCCATGCATACCCATCCATTAAACTTCAGGAAAAATTCACAGAAATTGTGTAATTGCTTGCTTCCAATATAAGACGTCACCATGACGTCATGTGACGTTTGTTTACTACGCTGATAGTTATGTTTTGATCAATAGTCACTCTATGTTAATATAAACACAGTTAATCACGGTTTTACCAACATGGTAAGGGTTACCCATGCATACCCATCCATTAAACTACAGGAAAAATTCACAGAAACTGTGTAATTGCTTGCTTCCAATATAGGACGTCACCATGACGTCATGTGACGTTTGCTTAATACGCTGATAGTAATGTTTTGATCAATAATCACTCTATGTTAATATAAGCATAGTTAATCACGGTTTTACTAACATAGCAAGGGTTACCCATGCATACCCATGCATTAAACTAAAGGAAAAATTAACACAAATTCTGTAATTGCTTGCTTCCAAAATAAGAAATCACTATGACTTCATATGACGTTTGTTTACTACGCAGATAGTAATGTTTTAATCAATAGTCACTCTATGTTAATTTAAGCACAGTTATTCACGGTTTTACCAACATAGTAAGGTTTACCCATGCATACCCATGCATTCAACTAAAGGAAAAATTCACAGAAATTCTGTAATTGCTTGCTTTCCAATATAAGACGTCACCATGAATTCATGTCACGTTTGTTTACTACGCAGATAGTAATGTGTTAATCAATAGTCACTCTATGTTAATATAAGCACAGTTAATCACGGTTTTACCAACATGGCAAGGTTTACCCATGCATACCCTTGCATTCAACTAAAGGAAAAATTCACAGAAATTCTGTAATTGCTTGCTTTCCAATATATGACGTCACCATGAATTCATGTGACGTTTGTTTACTACGCCGATAGTAATGTTTTAATCAATAGTCACTCTATGTTAATATAAGCACAGTTAATCACGTTTTTACCAACATAGTAAGGTTTACCCATGCATACCCATGCATTGAACTAAACAAAAAATTATCAGAAATTGTGTAATTTTTTGCTTCCAATATAAGACGTCACCATGACTTCATGTGGCGTTTGTTTACTACGCGGATAGTAATGTTTAGATCACTAGTCATTCTATGTTAATATAAGCACAGTTAATCACGGATTTACCAACATAGTAAGGGTTACCCATGCATACCCATGCATTAAACTAAAGGAAAAATTCACAGAAACTGTGTAATTGCTTGCTTCCAATTTAAGACGTCACCATGATCTCATGTGACCTTTGTTTACTACGCTGAGAGTAATGTTTTGATCAATAGTCACTCTATGTTAATATAAGCACAGTTAATCACGTTTTTACCAACATAGTAAGGTTTACCCATGCATACCCATGCATTAAACTAAACAAAAAATTATCAGAAATTGTGTAATTTTTTGCTTCCAATATAAGACGTCACCATGACTTCATGTGGCGTTTGTTTACTACGCAGATAGTAATGTTTAGATCACTAGTCACTCTATGTTAATATAAGCACAGTTAATCACGGTTTTACCAACATAGTAAGGGTTACCCATGCATACTCATGCATTAAACTTAAGGAAAAATTCACAGAAATTGTGTAATTCCTTGCTTCCAATATACGACGTTACCATGACTTCATGTGACGTTTGTTTACTACGCGAATAGTAATGTTTTAATCAATAGTCACCCTATGTTAATGTAAGCACAGTTAATGACGGTTTTACCAACATAATAAGGGATACCCATGCATATCCATGCATTAAACTAAAGAACAAATTATCAGAAATTGTGTAATTACTTGCTTCCAATATAAAACGTCACCATGACATCATCTAACGTTTATTTACTACGCGGATAGTAAAGTTTAGATCACTAGTCACTCTATCTTAATATAAGCACAGTTAATCACGGTTTTACGAACATAGTAAGGGTTACCCATGCATACCTATGCATTAAACTCAAGCAAAAATTCACAGAAATTGTGTAATTGCTTGCTTCCAATATAAGACGTCACCATGACGTCATGTGACGTTTGTTTACTACGCTGATAGTAATGTGTTGATCAATAGTCACTCTATGTTAATATAAACACAGTTAATCACGGTTTTACCAATATAGTAAGGGTTACCCATGCATACCCATCCATTAAACTTCAGGAAAAATTCACAGAAATTGTGTAATTGCTTGCTTCCAATATAAGACGTCACCATGACGTCATGTGACGTTTGTTTACTACGCTGATAGTTATGTTTTGATCAATAGTCACTCTATGTTAATATAAACACAGTTAATCACGGTTTTACCAACATGGTAAGGGTTACCCATGCATACCCATCCATTAAACTACAGGAAAAATTCACAGAAACTGTGTAATTGCTTGCTTCCAATATAGGACGTCACCATGACGTCATGTGACGTTTGCTTAATACGCTGATAGTAATGTTTTGATCAATAGTCACTCTATGTTAATATAAGCATAGTTAATCACGGTTTTACTAACATAGCAAGGGTTACCCATGCATACCCATGCATTAAACTAAAGGAAAAATTCACACAAATTCTGTAATTGCTTGCTTCCAAAATAAGAAATCACTATGACTTCATGTGACGTTTGTTTACTACGCAGATAGTAATGTTTTAATCAATAGTCACTCTATGTTAATTTAAGCACAGTTATTCACGGTTTTACCAACATAGTAAGGTTTACCCATGCATACCCATGCATTCAACTAAAGGAAAAATTCACAGAAATTCTGTAATTGCTTGCTTTCCAATATAAGACGTCACCATGAATTCATGTCACGTTTGTTTACTACGCAGATAGTAATGTGTTAATCAATAATCACTCTATGTTAATATAAGCACAGTTAATCACGGTTTTACCAACATGGCAAGGTTTACCCATGCATACCCTTGCATTCAACTAAAAGAAAAATTCACAGAAATTCTGTAATTGCTTGCTTTCCAATATATGACGTCACCATGAATTCATGTGACGTTTCTTTACTACGCCGATAGTAATGTTTTAATCAATAGTCACTCTATGTTAATATAAGCACAGTTAATCACGTTTTTACCAACATAGTAAGGTTTACCCATGCATACCCATGCATTGAACTAAACAAAAAATTATCAGAAATTGTGTAATTTTTTGCTTCCAATATAAGACGTCACCATGACTTCATGTGGCGTTTGTTTACTACGCGGATAGTAATGTTTAGATCACTAGTCATTCTATGTAAATATAAGCACAGTTAATCACGTTTTTACCAACATAGTAAGGGTTACCCATGCATACCCATGC
The DNA here is from genome assembly GCA_964036295.1 of Plumapathes pennacea. Lineage (NCBI taxonomy): Eukaryota > Metazoa > Cnidaria > Anthozoa > Antipatharia > Myriopathidae > Plumapathes > Plumapathes pennacea. Next base: position 11,332,779 of record OZ038464.1, on the reverse strand, counting down.
ATTAAACTAAAGGAAAAATTCACAGAAACTGTGTAATTGCTTGCTTCCAATTTAAGACGTCACCATGATCTCATGTGACCTTTGTTTACTACGCTGAGAGTAATGTTTTGATCAATAGTCACTCTATGTTAATATATGCACAGTTAATCACGTTTTTACCAACATAGTAAGGTTTACCCATGCATACCCATGCATTAAACTAAACAAAAAATTATCAGAAATTGTGTAATTTTTTGCTTCCAATATAAGACGTCACCATGACTTCATGTGGCGTTTGTTTACTACGAAGATAGTAATGTTTAGATCACTAGTCACTCTATGTTAATATAAGCACAGTTAATCACGGTTTTACCAACATAGTAAGGGTTACCCATGCATACTCATGCATTAAACTTAAGGAAAAATTCACAGAAATTGTGTAATTCCTTGCTTCCAATATACGACGTTACCATGACTTCATGTGACGTTTGTTTACTACGCGAATAGTAATGTTTTAATCAATAGTCACCCTATGTTAATGTAAGCACAGTTAATGACGGTTTTACCAACATAATAAGGGATACCCATGCATATCCATGCATTAAACTAAAGAACAAATTATCAGAAATTGTGTAATTACTTGCTTCCAATATAAAACGTCACCATGACATCATCTAACGTTTATTTACTACGCGGATAGTAATGTTTAGATCACTAGTCACTCTATCTTAATATAAGCACATTTAATCACGGTTTTACGAACATAGTAAGGGTTACCCATGCATACCTATGTATTAAACTCAAGCAAAAATTCACAGAAATTGTGTAATTGCTTGCTTCCAATATAAGACGTCACCATGACGTCATGTGACGTTTGTTTACTACGCTGATAGTAATGTGTTGATCAATAGTCACTCTATGTTAATATAAACATAGTTAATCACGGTTTTACCAATATAGTAAGGGTTACCCATGCATACCCATCCATTAAACTTCAGGAAAAATTCACAGAAATTGTGTAATTGCTTGCTTCCAATATAAGACGTCACCATGACGTCATGTGACGTTTGTTTACTACGCTGATAGTTATGTTTTGATCAATAGTCACTCTATGTTAATATAAACACAGTTAATCACGGTTTTACCAACATGGTAAGGGTTACCCATGCATACCCATCCATTAAACTACAGGAAAAATTCACAGAAACTGTGTAATTGCTTGCTTCCAATATAGGACGTCACCATGACGTCATGTGACGTTTGCTTAATACGCTGATAGTAATGTTTTGATCAATAATCACTCTATGTTAATATAAGCATAGTTAATCACGGTTTTACTAACATAGCAAGGGTTACCCATGCATACCCATGCATTAAACTAAAGGAAAAATTAACACAAATTCTGTAATTGCTTGCTTCCAAAATAAGAAATCACTATGACTTCATATGACGTTTGTTTACTACGCAGATAGTAATGTTTTAATCAATAGTCACTCTATGTTAATTTAAGCACAGTTATTCACGGTTTTACCAACATAGTAAGGTTTACCCATGCATACCCATGCATTCAACTAAAGGAAAAATTCACAGAAATTCTGTAATTGCTTGCTTTCCAATATAAGACGTCACCATGAATTCATGTCACGTTTGTTTACTACGCAGATAGTAATGTGTTAATCAATAGTCACTCTATGTTAATATAAGCACAGTTAATCACGGTTTTACCAACATGGCAAGGTTTACCCATGCATACCCTTGCATTCAACTAAAGGAAAAATTCACAGAAATTCTGTAATTGCTTGCTTTCCAATATATGACGTCACCATGAATTCATGTGACGTTTGTTTACTACGCCGATAGTAATGTTTTAATCAATAGTCACTCTATGTTAATATAAGCACAGTTAATCACGTTTTTACCAACATAGTAAGGTTTACCCATGCATACCCATGCATTGAACTAAACAAAAAATTATCAGAAATTGTGTAATTTTTTGCTTCCAATATAAGACGTCACCATGACTTCATGTGGCGTTTGTTTACTACGCGGATAGTAATGTTTAGATCACTAGTCATTCTATGTTAATATAAGCACAGTTAATCACGGATTTACCAACATAGTAAGGGTTACCCATGCATACCCATGCATTAAACTAAAGGAAAAATTCACAGAAACTGTGTAATTGCTTGCTTCCAATTTAAGACGTCACCATGATCTCATGTGACCTTTGTTTACTACGCTGAGAGTAATGTTTTGATCAATAGTCACTCTATGTTAATATAAGCACAGTTAATCACGTTTTTACCAACATAGTAAGGTTTACCCATGCATACCCATGCATTAAACTAAACAAAAAATTATCAGAAATTGTGTAATTTTTTGCTTCCAATATAAGACGTCACCATGACTTCATGTGGCGTTTGTTTACTACGCAGATAGTAATGTTTAGATCACTAGTCACTCTATGTTAATATAAGCACAGTTAATCACGGTTTTACCAACATAGTAAGGGTTACCCATGCATACTCATGCATTAAACTTAAGGAAAAATTCACAGAAATTGTGTAATTCCTTGCTTCCAATATACGACGTTACCATGACTTCATGTGACGTTTGTTTACTACGCGAATAGTAATGTTTTAATCAATAGTCACCCTATGTTAATGTAAGCACAGTTAATGACGGTTTTACCAACATAATAAGGGATACCCATGCATATCCATGCATTAAACTAAAGAACAAATTATCAGAAATTGTGTAATTACTTGCTTCCAATATAAAACGTCACCATGACATCATCTAACGTTTATTTACTACGCGGATAGTAAAGTTTAGATCACTAGTCACTCTATCTTAATATAAGCACAGTTAATCACGGTTTTACGAACATAGTAAGGGTTACCCATGCATACCTATGCATTAAACTCAAGCAAAAATTCACAGAAATTGTGTAATTGCTTGCTTCCAATATAAGACGTCACCATGACGTCATGTGACGTTTGTTTACTACGCTGATAGTAATGTGTTGATCAATAGTCACTCTATGTTAATATAAACACAGTTAATCACGGTTTTACCAATATAGTAAGGGTTACCCATGCATACCCATCCATTAAACTTCAGGAAAAATTCACAGAAATTGTGTAATTGCTTGCTTCCAATATAAGACGTCACCATGACGTCATGTGACGTTTGTTTACTACGCTGATAGTTATGTTTTGATCAATAGTCACTCTATGTTAATATAAACACAGTTAATCACGGTTTTACCAACATGGTAAGGGTTACCCATGCATACCCATCCATTAAACTACAGGAAAAATTCACAGAAACTGTGTAATTGCTTGCTTCCAATATAGGACGTCACCATGACGTCATGTGACGTTTGCTTAATACGCTGATAGTAATGTTTTGATCAATAGTCACTCTATGTTAATATAAGCATAGTTAATCACGGTTTTACTAACATAGCAAGGGTTACCCATGCATACCCATGCATTAAACTAAAGGAAAAATTCACACAAATTCTGTAATTGCTTGCTTCCAAAATAAGAAATCACTATGACTTCATGTGACGTTTGTTTACTACGCAGATAGTAATGTTTTAATCAATAGTCACTCTATGTTAATTTAAGCACAGTTATTCACGGTTTTACCAACATAGTAAGGTTTACCCATGCATACCCATGCATTCAACTAAAGGAAAAATTCACAGAAATTCTGTAATTGCTTGCTTTCCAATATAAGACGTCACCATGAATTCATGTCACGTTTGTTTACTACGCAGATAGTAATGTGTTAATCAATAATCACTCTATGTTAATATAAGCACAGTTAATCACGGTTTTACCAACATGGCAAGGTTTACCCATGCATACCCTTGCATTCAACTAAAAGAAAAATTCACAGAAATTCTGTAATTGCTTGCTTTCCAATATATGACGTCACCATGAATTCATGTGACGTTTGTTTACTACGCCGATAGTAATGTTTTAATCAATAGTCACTCTATGTTAATATAAGCACAGTTAATCACGTTTTTACCAACATAGTAAGGTTTACCCATGCATACCCATGCATTGAACTAAACAAAAAATTATCAGAAATTGTGTAATTTTTTGCTTCCAATATAAGACGTCACCATGACTTCATGTGGCGTTTGTTTACTACGCGGATAGTAATGTTTAGATCACTAGTCATTCTATGTAAATATAAGCACAGTTAATCACGTTTTTACCAACATAGTAAGGGTTACCCATGCATACCCATGCATTAAACTAAAGGAAAAATTCACAGAAACTGTGTAATTGCTTGCTTCCAATTTAAGACGTCACCATGATCTCATGTGACCTTTGTTTACTACGCTGAGAGTAATGTTTTGATCAATAGTCACTCTATGTTAATATATGCACAGTTAATCACGTTTTTACCAACATAGTAAGGTTTACCCATGCATACCCATGCATTAAACTAAACAAAAAATTATCAGAAATTGTGTAATTTTTTGCTTCCAATATAAGACGTCACCATGACTTCATGTGGCGTTTGTTTACTACGAAGATAGTAATGTTTAGATCACTAGTCACTCTATGTTAATATAAGCACAGTTAATCACGGTTTTACCAACATAGTAAGGGTTACCCATGCATACTCATGCATTAAACTTAAGGAAAAATTCACAGAAATTGTGTAATTCCTTGCTTCCAATATACGACGTTACCATGACTTCATGTGACGTTTGTTTACTACGCGAATAGTAATGTTTTAATCAATAGTCACCCTATGTTAATGTAAGCACAGTTAATGACGGTTTTACCAACATAATAAGGGATACCCATGCATATCCATGCATTAAACTAAAGAACAAATTATCAGAAATTGTGTAATTACTTGCTTCCAATATAAAACGTCACCATGACATCATCTAACGTTTATTTACTACGCGGATAGTAAAGTTTAGATCACTAGTCACTCTATCTTAATATAAGCACAGTTAATCACGGTTTTACGAACATAGTAAGGGTTACCCATGCATACCTATGCATTAAACTCAAGCAAAAATTCACAGAAATTGTGTAATTGCTTGCTTCCAATATAAGACGTCACCATGACGTCATGTGACGTTTGTTTACTACGCTGATAGTAATGTTTTGATCAATAGTCACTCTATGTTAATATATACACAGTTAATCACGGTTTTACCAGCATAGTAAGGGTTACCCATGCATACCCATCCATTAAACTTCAGGAAAAATTCACAGAAATTGTGTAATTGCTTGCTTCCAATATAAGACGTCACCATGACGTCATGTGACGTTTGTTTACTACGCTGATAGTTATGTTTTGATCAATAGTCACTCTATGTTAATATAAACACAGTTAATCACGGTTTTACCAACATAATAAGGTTTACTCATGCATACCCATGCATTAAACTAAACAAAAAATTATCAGAAATTGTGTAATTTTTTGCTTCCAATATAAAACGTCACCATGACTTCATGTGGCGTTTCTTTACTACGCCGATAGTAATGTTTAGATCACTAGTCATTCTATGTTAATATAAGCACAGTTAATCACGGTTTTACCAACATAGTAAGGGTTACCCATGCATACCCATGCATTAAACTAAAGGAAAAATTCACAGAAACTGTGTAATTGCTTGCTTCCAATATAAGACGTCACCATGATCTCATGTGACCTTTGTTTACTACGCTGAGAGTAATGTTTTGATCAATAGTCACTCTATGTTAATATAAGCATACTTAATCACGGTTTTACCAACAGAGTAAGGGTTACCCATACATACCCATGCATTAAACTAAAGGAAAAATTCACAGAAATTCTGTAATTCCTTGCTTCCAATATAAGACGTAACCATGACTTCAGGTGACGTTTGTTTACTACGCAGATAGTAATGTTTTAATCAATAGTCACTCTATGTTAATTTAAGCACAGTTAATCACGGTTTTACCAACATAGTAAGGGTTACCCATGCATACCTATGCATTAAACTCAAGCAAAAATTCACAGAAATTGTGTAATTGCTTGCTTCCAATATAAGACGTCACCATGACGTCATGTGACGTTTGTTTACTACGCTGATAGTAATGTTTTGATCAATAGTCACTCTATGTTAATATAAACACAGTTAATCACGGTTTTACCAACATAGTAAGGGTTACCCATGCATACCCATCCATTATACTTCAGGAAAAATTCACAGAAATTGTGTAATTGCTTGCTTCCAATATAAGACGTCACCATGACGTCATGTGACGTTTGTTTACTACGCTGATAGTTATGTTTTGATCAATAGTCACTCTATGTTAATATAAACACAGTTAATCACGGTTTTACCAACATGGTAAGGGTTACCCATGCATACCCATCCATTAAACTACAAGAAAAATTCACAGAAACTGTGTAATTGCTTGCTTCCAATATAAGACGTCACCATGACGTCATGTGACGTTTGCTTAATACGCTGATAGTAATGTTTTGATCAATAGTCACTCTATGTTAATATAAGCATAGTTAATCACGGTTTTACTAACATAGTAAGGGTTACCCATGCATACCCATGCATTAAACTAAAGGAAAAATTAACACAAATTCTGTAATTGCTTGCTTCCAATATAAGAAATCACTATGACTTCATGTGACGTTTGTTTACTACGCAGATAGTAATGTTTTAATCAATAGTCACTCTATGTTAATTTAAGCACAGTTATTCACGGTTTTACCAACATAGTAAGGTTTACCCATGCATACCCATGCATTCAACTAAAGGAAAAATTCACAGAAATTCTGTAATTGCTTGCTTTCCAATATAAGACGTCACCATGAATTCATGTCACGTTTGTTTACTACGCATATAGTAATGTTTTAATCAATAGTCACTCTATGTTAATATAAGCACAGTTAATCACGGTTTTACCAACATGGCTAGGTTTACCCATGCATACCCTTGCATTCAACTAAAGGAAAAATTCACAGAAATTCTGTAATTGCTTGCTTTCCAATAAATGACGTCACCATGAATTCATGTGACGGTTGTTTACTACGCCGATAGTAATGCTTTAATCAATAGTCACCCTATGTTAATATAAGCACAGTTAATCACGTTTTTACCAACATAGTAAGGTTTACCCATGCATACCCATCCATTAAACTAAACAAAAAATTATCAGAAATTGTGTAATTTTTTGCTTCCAATATAAGACGTTACCATGACTTCATGTGGCGTTTGTTTACTACGCGGATAGTAATGCTTAGATCACTAGTCATTTTATGTTAATATAAGCACAGTTAATCACGGATTTACCAACATAGTAAGGGTTACCCATGCATACCCATGCATTAAACTAAAGGAAAAAATCACAGAAACTGTGTAATTGCTTGCTTCCAATATAAGACGTCACCATGATCTCATGTGACCTTTGTTTACTACGCTGAGAGTAATGTTTTGATCAATAGTCACTCTATGTTAATATAAGCACAGTTAATCACGTTTTTACCAACATAGTAAGGTTTACCCATGTATACCCATGCATTAAACTAAACAAAAAATTATCAGAAATTGTGTAATTTTTTGCTTCCAATATAAGACGTCACCATGACTTCATGTGGCGTTTGTTTACTACGCAGATAGTAATGTTTAGATCACTAGTCACTCTATGTTAATATAAGCACAGTTAATCACGGTTTTACCAACATAGTAAGGGTTACCCATGCATACTCATGCATTAAACTTAAGGAAAAATTCACAGAAATTGTGTAATTCCTTGCTTCCAATATACGACGTTACCATGACTTCATGTGACGTTTGTTTACTACGCGAATAGTAATGTTTTAATCAATAGTCACCCTATGTTAATGTAAGCACAGTTAATGACGGTTTTACCAACATAATAAGGGATACCCATGCATATCCATGCATTAAACTAAAGAACAAATTATCAGAAATTGTGTAATTACTTGCTTCCAATATAAAACGTCACCATGACATCATCTAACGTTTATTTACTACGCGGATAGTAAAGTTTAGATCACTAGTCACTCTATCTTAATATAAGCACAGTTAATCACGGTTTTACGAACAAAGTAAGGGTTACCCATGCATACCTATGCATTAAACTCAAGCAAAAATTCACAGAAATTGTGTAATTGCTTGCTTCCAATATAAGACGTCACCATGACGTCATGTGACGTTTGTTTACTACGCTGATAGTAATGTTTTGATCAATAGTCACTCTATGTTAATATAAACACAGTTAATCACGGTTTTACCAACATAGTAAGGGTTACCCATGCATACCCATCCATTAAACTTCAGGAAAAATTCACAGAAATTGTGTAATTGCTTGCTTCAAATATAAGACGTCACCATGACGTCATGTGACGTTTGTTTACTACGCTGATAGTTATGTTTTGATCTATAGTCACTCTATGTTAATATAAACACAGTTAATCACGGTTTTACCAACATAGTAAGGTTTACTCATGCATACCCATGCATTAAACTAAACAAAAAATTATCAGAAATTGTGTAATTTTTTGCTTCCAATATAAAACGTCACCATGACTTCATGTGGCGTTTGTTTACTACGCCGATAGTAATGTTTAGATCACTAGTCATTCTATGTTAATATAAGCACAGTTAATCACGGTTTTACCAACATAGTAAGGGTTACCCATGCATACCCATGCATTAAACTAAAGGAAAAATTCAAAGAAACTGTGTAATTGCTTGCTTCCAATATAAGACGTCACCATGATCTCATGTGACCTTTGTTTACTACGCTGAGAGTAATGTTTTGATCAATAGTCACTCTATGTTAACATAAGCATAGTTAATCACGGTTTTACCAACATAGTAAGGGTTACCCATGCATACCCATGCATTAAAGTAAAGGAAAAATTCACAGAAATTCTGTAATTGCTTGCTTCCAATATAAGACGTCACCATGACTTCAGGTGACGTTTGTTTACTACGCAGATAGTAATGTTTTAATCAATAGTCACTCTATGTTAATTTAAGCACAGTTAATAACGGTTTTACCAACATAGTAAGGGTTACCCATGCATACCTATGTATTAAATTAAGGAAAAAATTATCAGAAATTGTGTAATTTTTTTCTTCCAATATAAGACGTCACCATGACTTCATGTGGCGTTTGTGTTCTACGCAGATAGTAATGTTTAGATCACTAGTCACTCTATGTTAATATAAGGACAAATAATCACGGTTTTACCAACATAGTAAGGGTTACCCATGCATACTCATGCACTAAACTTAAGGAAAAATTCACAGAAATTGTGTAATTGCTTGCTTCCAATATACGACGTTACCATGACTTCATGTGACGTTTGTTTACTACGCGAATAGTAATGTTTTAATCAATAGTCACCCTATGTTAATATAAGCACAGTTAATCACGGTTTTACCAACATAATAAGGGGTACCCATGCATATCCATGCATTAAATTAAAGAAAAAATTATCAGAAATTGTGTAATTACTTGCTTCCAATATAAAACGTCACCATGACATCATCTAACGTTTATTTACTACGCGGATAATAATGTTTAGATCACTAGTCACTCTATCTTAATATAAGCACAGTTAATCACGGTTTTACGAACATAGTAAGGGTTACCCATGCATACCTATGCATTAAACTCAAGCAAAAATTCACAGAAATTGTGTAATTGCTTGCTTCCAATATAAGACGTCACCATGACGTCATGTGACGTTTGTTTACTACGCTGATAGTATTGTTTTTATCAATAGTCACTCTATGTTAATTTAAACACAGTTAATCACGGTTTTACCAACATAGTAAGGGTTACCCATGCATACCCATCCATTAAACTACAGGAAAAATTCACAGAAATTGTGTAATTGCTTGCTTCCAATATAAGACGTCACCATGACGTCATGTGACGTTTGCTTAATACGCTGATAGTAATGTTTTGATCAATAGTCACTCTATGTTAATATAAGCATAGTTAATCACGGTTTTACCAAACATAGTAACGGTTACCCATGCATACCCATGCATTAAACTAAAGGAAAAATTCACACAAATTCTGTAATTGCTTGCTTCCAATATAAGACGTCACTATGACTTCATGTGACGTTTGTTTACTACGCAGATAGTAATGTTTTAATCAATAGTCACTCTATGTTAATTTAAGCACAGTTATTCACGGCTTTACGAACATAGTAAGGGTTACCCATACATACCCAAGCATTCAACTACAAGAAAAATTCACAGAAATTCTTTAATTGCTTGCTTTCCAATATAAGACGTCACCATGACTTCATGTCACGTTTGTTTACTACGCAGATAGTAATGTTTAAATCAATAGTCACTCTATGTTAATATAAGCACAGTTGATCACGGTTTTACCAACATAGTAAGGTTTACCCATGCATACCCATGCATTCAACTAAAGGAAAAATTCACAGAAATTGTGTAATTGCTTGCTTTCCAATATAAGACGTCACCATGAATTCATGTGACATTTGTTTACTACGCCGATAGTAATGCTTTAATCAATAGTCACTCTATGTTAATATAAGCACAGTTAATCACGTTTTTACCAACATAGTAAGGTTTACCCATGCATACCCATGCATTAAACTAAAGGAAAAATTATCAGAAATTGTGTAATTTTTTGCTTCCAATATAAGACGTCACCATGACTTCATGTGGCGTTTGTTTACTACGCGGATAGTAAAGTTTAGATCACTAGTCACTCTATGTTAATATAAGCACAGTTAATCACGGTTTTACCAACATAGTAAAGGTTACCCATGCATACCCATGCATTAAACTAAAGGAAAAATTCACAGAAACTGTGTAATTGCTTGCTTCCAATATAAGACGTCACCATGATCTTATGTGACCTTTGTTTACTATGCTGAGAGTAATGTTTTGATCAATAGTCACTCTATGTTAATATAAGCATAGTGAATCACGGTTTTACCAACAGAGTAAGGGTTACCCATGTATACCCATGCATTAAACTAAAGGAAAAATTCACAGAAATTCTGTAATTGCTTGCTTCCAATATAAGACGTCACTATGACTTCATGTGACGTTTGTTTACTACGCAGATAGTAATGTTTTAATCAATAGTCACTTTATGTTAATTTAAGCACAGTTAATCACGGTTTTACCAACATAGTAAGGGTTACCCATGCATACCTATGTATTAAATTAAGGAAAAAATTATCAGAAATTGTGTAATTTTTTTCTTCCAATATAAGACGTCACCATGACTTCATGTGGCGTTTGTGTACTACGCAGATAGTAATGTTTAGATCACTAGTCACTCTATGTTAATATAAGCACAGTTAATCACGGTTTTACCAACATAGTAAGGGTTACCCATGCATACTCATGCATTGAACTTAAGGAAAAATTCACAGAAATTGTGTAATTCCTTGCTTCCAATTTACGACGTTACCATGACTTCATGTGACGTTTGTTTACTACGCGAATAGTAATGTTTTAATCAATAGTCAACCTATGTTAATATAAGCACAGTTAATGACGGTTTTACCAACATAATAAGGGTTACCCATGCATATCCATGCATTAAACTAAAGAAAAAATTATCAGAAATTGTGTAATTACTTGCTTCCAATATAAAACGTCACCATGACATCATCTAACGTTTATTTACTACGCGGATAGTAATGTTTAGATCACTAGTCACTCTATCTTAATATAAGCACAGTTAATCACGGTTTTACGAACATAGTAAGGGTTACCCATGCATACCTATGCATTAAACTCAAGCAAAAATTCACAGAAATTGTGTAATTGCTTGTTTCCAATATAAGACGTCACCATGACATCATGTGACGTTTGTTTACTACGCTGATAGTAATGTTTTGATCAATAGTCACTCTATGTTAATATAAACACAGTTAATCACGGTTTTACCAACATAGTAAGGGTTACCCATGCATACCCATCCATTAAACTACAGGAAAAATTCACAGAAACTGTGTAATTGCTTGCTTCCAATATAAGACGTCACCATGACGTCATGTGACGTTTGCTTAATACGCTGATAGTAATGTTTTGATCAATAGTCACTCTATGTTAATATAAGCATAGTTAATCACGGTTTTACCAACATAGTAAGGGTTAACCATGCATACCCATGCATTAAACTAAAGGAAAAATTCACACAAATTCTGTAATTGCTTGCTTCCAATATAAGACGTCACTATGACTTCATGTGACGTTTGTTTACTACGCAGATAGTAATGCTTTAATCAGTAGTCACTCTATGTTAATTTAAGCACAGTTATTCACGGTTTTACCAACATAGTAAGGTTTACCCATGCATACCCATGCATTCAACTAAAGGAAAAATTCACAGAAATTCTGTAATTGCTTGCTTTCCAATATAAGACGTCACCATGACTTCATGTCACGTTTGTTTACTACGCAGATAGTAATGTTTTAATCAACAGTCACTCTATGTTAACATAAGCACAGTTAATCACGGTTTTACCAACATGGCAAGGTTTACCCATGCATACCCATGCATTCAACTAAAGGAAAAATTCACAGAAATTCTGTAATTGCTTGCGTTCCAATATAAGACGTCACCAGGAATTCATGTGACGTTTGTTTACTACGCCGATAGTAATGCTTTAATCAATAGTCACTCTATGTTAATATAAGCACAGTTAATCACGTTTTTACCAACATAGTAAGGTTTACCCATGCATTAAACTACAGGAAAAATTATCAGAAATTGTGTAATTTTTTGCTTCCAATATAAGACGTCACCATGACTTCATGTGGCGTTTGTTTACTACGCAGATAGTAATGTTTAGATCACTAGTCACTCGATGTTAAAATAAGCACAGTTAATCAAGGTTTTACCAACATAGTAAAGGTTACCCATGCATACCCATGCATTAAACAAAAGGAAAAATTCACACAAATTGTGTAATTGCTTGCTTCCAATATAAGACGTCACCATGATCTCATGTGACCTTTGTTTACTACGCTGAGAGTAATGTTTTGATCAATAGTCACTCTATGTTAATATAAGCATAGTGAATCACGGTTTTACCAACAGAGTAAGGGTTACCCATGCATACCCATGCATTAAACTAAAGGAAAAATTCACACAAATTCTGTAATTGCTTGCTTCCAATATAAGACGTCATTATGACTTCATGTGACGTTTGTTTACTACGCAGATAGTAATGTTTTAATCAATAGTCACTTTATGTTAATTTAAGCACAGTTAATAACGGTTTTACCAACATAGTAAAGGTTACCCATGCATACCTATGTATTAAATTAAGGAAAAAATTATCAGAAATTGTGTAATTTTTTTCTTCCAATATAAGACGTCACCATGACTTCATGTGGCGTTTGTGTACTACGCAGATAGTAATGTTTAGATCACCAGTCACTCTATGTTAATATAAGCACAGTTAATCACGGTTTTACCAACATAGTAAGGGTTACCCATGCATACTCATGCATTAAACTTAAGGAAAAATTCACAGAAATTGTGTAATTGCTTGCTTCCAATATACGACGTTACCATGACTTCATGTGACGTTTGTTTACTACGCGAATAGTAATGTTTTAATCAATAGTCACCCTATGTTAATATAAGCACAGTTAATGACGGTTTTACCAACATAATAAGGGGTACCCATGCATATCCATGCATTAAACTAAAGAAAAAATTATCAGAAATTGTGTAATTACTTGCTTCCAATATAAAACGTCACCATGACATCATCTAACGTTTATTTACTACGCGGATAGTAATGTTTAGATCACTAGTCACTCTATCTTATTATAAGCACAGTTAATCACGGTTTTACGAACATAGTAAGGGTTACCCATGCATACCTATGCATTAAACTCAAGCAAAAATTCACAGAAATTGTGTAATTGCTTGCTTCCAATATAAGACGTCACCATGACGTCATGTGACGTTTCTTTACTACGCTGATAGTATTGTTTTGATCAATAGTCACTCTATGTTAATTTAAACACAGTTAATCACGGTTTTACCAACATAGTAAGGGTTACCCATGCATACCCATCCATTAAACTACAGGAAAAATTCACAGAAATTCTGTAATTGCTTGCTTCCAATATAAGACGTCACCATGACGTCATGTGACGTTTGCTTAATACGCTGATAGTAATGTTTTGATCAATAGTCACTCTATGTTAATATAAGCATAGTTAATCACGGTTTTACCAAACATAGTAACGGTTACCCATGCATACCCATGCATTAAACTAAAGGAAAAATTCACACAAATTCTGTAATTGCTTGCTTCCAATATAAGACGTCACTATGACTTCATGTGACGTTTGTTTACTACGCAGATAGTAATGTTTTAATCAATAGTCACTCTATGTTAATTTAAGCACAGTTATTCACGGTTTTACGAACATAGTAAGGGTTACCCATACATACCCAAGCATTCAACTACAGGAAAAATTCACAGAAATTCTCTAATTGCTTGCTTTCCAATATAAGACGTCACCATGACTTCATGTCACGTTTGTTTACTACGCAGATAGTAATGTTTAAATCAATAGTCACTCTATGTTAATATAAGCACAGTTAATCACGGTTTTACCAACATAGTAAGGTTTACCCATGCATACCCATGCATTCAACTAAAGGAAAAATTCACAGAAATTGTGTAATTGCTTGCTTTCCAATATAAGACGTCACCATGAATTTATGTGACATTTGTTTACTACGCCGATAGTAATGCTTTAATCAATAGTCACTCTATGTTAATATAAGCACAGTTAATCACGTTTTTACCAACATAGTAAGGTTTACCCATGCATACCCATGCATTAAACTAAAGGAAAAATTATCAGAAATTGTGTAATTTTTTGCTTCCAATATAAGACGTCACCATGACGTCATGTGACGTTTGCTTAATACGCTGATAGTAATGTTTTGATCAATAGTCACTCTATGTTAATATAAGCATAGTTAATCACGGTTTTACCAAACATAGTAAGGGTTACCCATGCATACCCATGCATTAAACTAAAGGAAAAATTCACACAAATTCTGTAATTGCTTGCTTCCAATATAAGACGTCACTATGACTTCATGTGACGTTTGTTTACTACGCAGATAGTAATGTTTTAATCAATAGTCACTCTATGTTAATTTAAGCACAGTTATTCACGGTTTTACGAACATAGTAAGGGTTACCCATACATACCCAAGCATTCAACTACAGGAAAAATTCACAGAAATTCTCTAATTGCTTGCTTTCCAATATAAGACGTCACCATGACTTCATGTCACGTTTGTTTACTACGCAGATAGTAATGTTTAAATCAATAGTCACTCTATGTTAATATAAGCACAGTTAATCACGGTTTTACCAACATAGTAAGGTTTACCCATGCATACCCATGCATTCAACTAAAGGAAAAATTAACAGAAATTGTGTAATTGCTTGCTTTCCAATATAAGACGTCACCATGAATTCATGTGACATTTGTTTACTACACCGATAGTAATGCTTTAATCAATAGTCACTCTATGTTAATATAAGCACAGTTAATCACGTTTTTACCAACATAGTAAGGTTTACCCATGCATACCCATGCATTAAACTAAACTAGAAATACGATAATCGCAGATACCCCCTCACTCTGCCATTGATGGGACTTTTACTTTGGTAACTCCCAACAAGAGTAGCCTTTGTTTTACCGAAACGTTGACTCAATCTTTTCTTCGAACTCAAGTGCTACACGCAAAGGAAGGAGAAAAAGAATGGTGTGTGTTATACTTTTGCGTTGAAAAAAGAATCGATTGCGTGACGAAGTACGTATTTCCCACGGTCGGCACGTCAAATTAATTCATGCAGTCTGCCAAGCACGTTCTCAAAATTTAATACTCAAAGTTTGAAGTTGGTCGGCCGTCGTAGTACGGGATAAAAGGAACACTGATTTTCCAATTTTGAATTCATAGGCAGTACAATTAAATAGGCTTCCTGTGCGATTTGTTTTTACTCTGGACTGCATGCACCAGATTCAGACATGCATATTTAATAGTCTCGAATTGTTTTGTATGTGAACCCACTCAAAACAGCAAGATTTCTCCCAGAATCAAAGCAAAACTTGAACAGTTTACTTCAAATTATACACGGGCTTCAGACCCAGTAATACTTCTAAGGGCTTGTGAACGATTCTCGCTGCAATCACCGCGTGTCAGATTACAGAAAAATAAGACATCTGACTAAATCATTCAAGACTCCAAGTTCCGATTGCTCTGAGCAAATACGGTAGCCGAAACTGGCGACAGAAGCGTAGTAAAACAATACTTCGAGGGAAAATGATCAGCATACAGATTTTAATACATTCTTGAAGTGATCGAGTTACAAGCTATACGGGATACAATATATTTGTCACGGTGATTGTTCGGTTTCCACTGACTAACCTTTGTTGCTTGTCCTTTCTAAATAAGTATCTGAGTTTAACACAAAACGGCGTCTGAAGCTCCCGATTTGCTTTCAAGCGCTGTTCCCTTTGCGGAGTTGTCTGTGTTACCCGCTTCTGTTCATGTCGCTTTTGGTCGGCATTCATGCGCTGTTGTCTTTGCGGAGTCTTCTCTTCGGCCCTCTTTTTCTCCTGAAGGTCCCGATTCGCTTTCAAGCGCTGTTCTTTTTGCGGAGTTGTCTGTGTTGCCCGCTTCTGTTCATGTCGCTTTTGGTCGGCATTCATGCGCTGTTGTCTTTGCGGAGTCTTCTCTTCGGCCCTCTTTTTCTCCTGAAGGTCCCGATTCGCTTTCAAGCGCTGTTCTTTTTGCGGAGTTGTCTGTGTTGCCCGCTTCTGTTCATGTCGCTTTTGGTCGGCATTCATGCGCTGTTGTCTTTGCGGAGTCTTCTCTTCGGTCCGCTTTTGCTCTTGAAGTGCCTGTTCGCTTCTCTTTTGAAGACGAGCTTCGCGAGACCGTTCTGTTTCAAGTTTTCTAGCTTTCAAATTCATTTTCGTGAACGCAGTTACGTACAATTGTTGCTTTGTTCAAATCTTTCTTAAAAACATGGCGGTGGCTAGTCGATAATAATTACGTCATTGCCTTATTTGGACATTGCCTTAGGCACCTGGCCTAAAAAGGTCGCATCGCACACACAAACAAACACACGAACATTAGATTTCGAGATGGCGACGCGCTTGGAGTCTTCAGATGAGCCGACTATGCTGCATTAGCGTCGTAAATATTTCCCTCACTTCGTTCGGGGACAAAAAATTATCAGAAATTGTGTAATTTTTTGCTTCCAATATAAGACGTCACCATGACTTCATGTGGCGTTTGTTTACTACGCGGATAGTAATGTTTTGATCAATAGTCACTCTATGTTAATATAAGCACAGTTAATCACGGTTTTACCAACATAGAAAGGGTTACCCATGCATACTCATGGATTAAACTAAAGGAAAAATTCACAGAAATTGTGTAATTGCTTGCTTCCAATATAAGACGTCACCATGAATTCAAGTGACGTTTGTTTACTACGCAGATAGTAATGTTTTAATCAATAGTCACTGTATGTTAATTTAAGCACAGTTAATCACGGTTTTACAAACATACTAAGGGTTACCCATGCATACCTATGCATTAAACTAAGCAAAAAATTCACACAAATTCTGTAATTGCTTGCTTC
Source organism: Plumapathes pennacea (assembly GCA_964036295.1). Lineage (NCBI taxonomy): Eukaryota > Metazoa > Cnidaria > Anthozoa > Antipatharia > Myriopathidae > Plumapathes > Plumapathes pennacea. The sequence goes on along the minus strand of OZ038464.1, from coordinate 11,315,082 downwards.
TAATATAAGACGTCACCATGACATCATGTGACGTTTGTTTACTACGCGGATAGTAATGTTTAGATCGCTAGTCACTCTATGTTAATATAAGCACAGTTAATCACGGTTTTACCAACATAGTAAGGGTTACCCATGCATACCCATGCATTAAACTAAAGGAAAAATTCACTGAAATTGTGTACTTCCTTGCTTCCAATATAAGACGTCACCATGACGTCAGGTGACGTTTGTTTACTACGCTGTTAGTAATGTTTTGATCAATAGTCACTCTATGTTACTATAAGCACAGTTAATCACGGTTTTAACAACACAGTAAGGGTTACCCATGCATACCCAAGCATTAAACTAAAGGAAAAATTATCAGAAATTGTGAAATTTTTTGCTTCCTATATAAGACGTCACCATGACTTCATGTGGCGTTTGTTTACTACGCAGATAGTAATGTTTAGATCACTAGTCACTCTATGTTAATATAAGCACAGATAATCACGGTTTTACCAACATAGTAAGGGTTACCCATGCATACTCATGCATTAAACTTAAGGACAAATTCACAGAAATTGCGTAATTGCTTGCTTCCAATAAACGACGTCACCATGACTTCATGTGACGTTTGTTTACTACGCGGATAGTAATGTTTTAATCAATAGTCACTCTATGTTAATTTAAGCACAGTTAATCACGGTTTTACTAACATAATAAGGGTTACCCATGCATACCCATGCATTAAACTAAAGAAAAAATTATCAGAAATTGTGTAATTAGTTGCTTCCAATATAAGACGTCACCATGACATCATGTGACGTTTGTTTACTACGCGGATAGTAATGTTTAGATCACTAGTTAACTATGTTAATATAAACACAGTTAATCACGGTTTTACCAACATAGTGAGGGTTACCCATGCATACCCATGCATTAAACTGAAGGAAAAATTCACAGAAATTGTGTAATTGCTTCCTTCCAATATAAGACGTCACCACGACTTCATGTGACGTTTGTTTACTACGCAGATAGTAATGTTTTTATCAATAGTCACTCTATGTTAATATAAGCACAGTTAATCACGGTTTTACCAACGTAGTAAGAGTTACCTATACATACCCATGCATTAAACTAAAGGAAAAATTATCAGGAATTGTGTAATTACTTGCTTCCAATATAAGACGTTACCATGACTTCATGTGACGTTTGTTTACTACGCGGATAGTAATGTTCTAATGAATAGTAACTCCATATTAATATAAGCACATTTAATCAAGGTTTTAACAACATAGTAAGGGTTACCCATGCATACCTATGCAGTAAACTATAGGAAAAATTCACTGAAATTGTGTAATTCCTTGCTTCCAATATAAGACGTCACCATGACTTCATGTGACGTTTGTTTACTACGCAGATAGTAATGTTTTAATCAATAGTCACCCTATGTTAATTTAAGCACAGTTAATCACGGTTTTACCAAAATAGTAAGGGTTACCCATGGATACCCATGCATTGAACTAAACAAAAAATTCACAGAAATTGTGTAGTTGCTTGCTTCCAATAAAAGACGTCACCATGATTTCATGTGACGTTTGTTTACTACGCGGATAGTAATGTTTTGATCAATAGTCACTCTATGTTAATAAAAGCACAGTTAATCACGGTTTTACCAACATAGTAAGAGTTACCCATGCATACCCATGCATTAAACTAAAGGAAAAATTCACAGAAATTGTGTAATTGCTTGCTTCCAATATAAGACGTCACCATGACGTCATGTGACGTTTGTTTACTACGCGGACAGTAATGTTTAGATAAATAGTCACTGTATGTTAATATAAGCACAGTTAATCAAGGTTTTACCAACATAGTAAGGGTTACCCATGCATACCCATGCATTAAACTTAAGGACAAATTCACAGAAATTGTGTAATTGCTTGCTTCCAATATACGACGTCACCATAACTTCATGTGACGTTTCTTTACTACGCGGATAGTAATGTTCTAATGAATAGTAACTCCATATTAATATAAGCACATTTAATCAAGGTTTTAACAACATAGTAAGGGTTACCCATGCATACCTATGCAGTAAACTAAAGGAAAAATTCACTGAAATTGTGTAATTCCTTGCTTCCAATATAAGACGTCACCATGACTTCATGTGACGTTTGTTTACTACGCAGATAGTAATGTTTTAATCAATAGTCACCCTATGTTAATTTAAGCACAGTTAATCACGGTTTTACCAACATAGTAAGGGTTACTCATGCATACCCATGCATTAAACTAATGAAAAATTTAACACAATTTGTGCAATTACTTGCTTCCAATATAAGACGTCACCATGACATCATGTGACGTTTGTTTACTACGCGGATAGTAATGTTTTGATCAATAGTCACTCTATGTTAATATAAGCACAGTTAATCACGGTTTTATCAACATAGTAAGGGTTACCCATGCATACCCATGCATTAAACTAAAGGAAAAATTATCAGAAATTGTGTAATTACTTGCTTCCAATATAAGACGTCACCATGACTTCATGTGACGTTTGTTTTCTACGCGGATAGCAATGTTTTAATCAAGAGTCACTCTATTTTAACATAAGGACAGTTAATCAAGGTTTTACTAACATTTTAAAGGTTACCCATGTATTAAACTAAAAAATAATAAACAGAAATTGTGTATTACATTCTTCTTTTATAAGACGTCGCCATGACGTTGTGTGACGAATATTTTAATCAATAGTCAATCTATGTTAATATAAGCACAGTTAATCATGGTTTTACTAACATATTAACAGTTACCTATGGTTACCCTTGTAGTAAACTAAAAGAAAATTGAACAGAAATTGAATAACTACATTCTTCTTTTTTAAAACGTCACCATGATGTCATGTGACGTTTGTTTACTGCGTGGATAGTAAAGTTTTTATCAGCAGCAACTCTGTGTTAATATAAGCACAGTTAATCGTGGTTTCACTAGCATATTAAGGGTTACCCATGTATTAAACTAAAGAAACATTTAACAGAAATTGTGTAATTACATGCTTCTAATATAAGACGTGACGTTTAGTTACTGCATGGTTAGTAATGTTTTAATCAACATCCACTCCGTATTAATATAAGCAGAGCTAATCGTGGCTCTACTAATATTTTAAGCGTTACCCATGGTTACCCATGTAATAAACCAAAAATAATTAAATAAATAAATAAATAGAAAATGCGTAATTACATGTTTCCATTATAAGGGGTCATCATGACGTCATGTGACATTTGTTTACTTCGCGGATAATAATGTTTTAATCAACAGCCACTGTGTAAATATATGCACAGCTAACCGTGGATCTATTAACATATTAAGGGTTACCCATGTTTATCCATGTATAAACTAAAGAAAATTCAACAAAAATGGTGTGATTATATTCTTCTATTATATGGCGTCATCATGACGTCATGTGACGTTTGTTCATTGCACGGACAGTAATGTTTTAATCAACAGCCACTCTGTGTCAATATAAGCACAGCCATCTGTGGATCTACTAACATTCTAAGGGTTACCCATGGTTACCTATGCAATAAACTAAAGAAAAATTTAATAGAAATCGTGTAATCACATGGTTCTACTATAAGGCGTCACCATGACTTCATGTGACGATTGTTTACTGCGTAGATAGTAATGTTTTATTCAACAGTCATTCAAATTCTGAACGTTAGAAGTTTTTTAAAATCCATTTTTACACTCCCGCAGACGCTAAAACATCGGTCATGGAAGCCTTCAAGAAGCTGCAAAAGTGGCTATTGATGCCTTAGCAAAGGTCTTAAGGACATTCGCGCCAAAAACTTCTAACGTTCAAAAAGTTTTTCAAATTTCTACAATAGTTAGATAATTTTAAACTAATTCATGAAATGCAAAAAAAAATTGGGGTCACCAGGTTCGTTTCGGAGATAATCGGTGTCATAAATTGCCAAATTTGGTCATTCCAGTCGTCGTCGGTATCGCTTGTTTATGAGCAGAAAAAAATGCCTTTCGAACATCGGCAATGATTGAATTTGAACTTAATGGTACATTAGGAAAACTACTTCAATTTAAGATCTTTACTAAGGCCCGAAAGGTGTCGATAGCCATTTTATTTTTTGATATTATCTAAATAAAAATTGTGTAAGTACATGCTATTTTATAAGGTGTCACCATGACTTCATGTGATGTTTGTTTACTGCATGGACAGTAATGTTTTAATCAACAGCCACACTGTGTTAATATAATCACAGTTAACTGTTGTTCTATTTACATTTTCAGGGTTACCCATGGTTATCCATGTATAAAACTAAAAAAAATTAATAGAAAATGTGTAATTAAGTGCTTCTATTAGAAGGCATCACCATAATGTCATGTGACGTTTGTTTACTGTCTTGCAAACTATCAGAAATTTTACCCCAAAAACCGAGCCAAAATTCTAGGTACTATCTTCACCCAGGTAATCTCTTGATTGTTGGTTTGTTTGACTATTAATAATTATTATTTGGATATGAAGGATCAGCTGTCAAGATGAAGGGCTTTAAAACTTACTGTCTGTCAGTCTGGATGATTTCTGACTCTGCCATATCCACCAGTAAATTCAAGTTGTATGTGAGTTCTGGCATTGAAAACACTGCTTCTTCATCCCTCACTGGAAAACGTGAAAGACAAAGAAAGGAATGTTTGAGTAATGGCAGAGGGATGAACGAGTGTGAATGAATGAAAAAATAGGGAGATAAATGGGTGTGTGAGACTGCATGTGAGTAAATGAATAAATGTGTGGATAAACTAAAGGATGCAAAACGTATGCTTCTGATTGGTTGAAAATATTTTTCTTACAGCCTCCGTGATTGGTTGAAAGTGTTTTCTTACAGCCTTTGTGACTGGCTGAAAGTGTTTTCTTACAGCCCTTGTGATTGACGCTGTAATAACTTCAGGTATTATTTTTGAAAGTCAACCAAATCTGGTCGTCTTCAGTATGCACCATCTTGAACATGTTACTGACCAGATGTAGTGGGTGGAACTTCTCCTGGTTTCGCATGCTGCTGTGTGAGGGACCCATACCCAGTCAGGATTTTGGTCTCTGGACCTGTCATATCAACCACCTATGGTAAAAAGTAAATAAAATCAAGGTCATTTTTCTGACAACACTCTTTTACTGCTCATTACAAAAAAGAGTTGATACCTTGATCTTGGTGTGAGCCAGTGATATAGAGGGCCCTTTTTTTGTGGAACCAGAGGCCTGTGAATGGAAAAGTCATGACATGACAAATGACAAACAACAACATACACAAACCAAATAAGAGAAAATGAAGAAAAACACAAAAGACAAAAACAAAACACTAAATTAACATAATTATATATCATAGGTGTCTTTAATAATAATAATAATAATAATAATAATAATAATAATAATAATAATAATAATATAGTAATAGTCATCATCATCATAATTATATTTATATTTATAATCATAATCATAATCATAATCATAATTATATTTATATTTTATAATCATAATCATAATCATAATCATAATCATAATTATATTTATATTTTACAATCATAATCATAATCATAATCATAATTATATTTATATTTTATAATCATAATCATAATCATAATCATAATCATAATAATCATAATCATAATCATAACGCCACTGAGTTGTTCTACGTCTGCTGGATTCAGTTATTTTACCTAGTTATTTTTCAACAAATACCATACACATACCTTGACATCTTCTGCAGTCTTGTAAACATACTTTGGTTTCTTAGCACCCTACAGTGATGACAACAACATTAGCATCAACAAAATAAACAAAGTGGCTGCAGCATCTTTACAGAATTTTATGGTTTCTTCCACATTACTTCACCTGGTCTGTCTTTTTCCACTGGTGGAGTTCTTCTCTAAACTTCTTTTCTTCCTCTTCTTCTTCATCGATCTGAGGCCTCAGCTAAAATGTATAGTACAGAGAGAATTAGCATATCTGGTTTAGCAAGGGGTATATAGATATGTTCTAAACAGTTGCAAAATAACTATAGGTGTGGGTCAATTTGTGGTTTCCATACTTTAAAATATTGAAATATGCACCCATCTGAAGAAACAATGTTGTGTACAATGTTATAATATTGCACAATAGGAGGAGAGGTGATTGCATAAGTGCCTTATCTGTCACACAGTCATGTCCGTCTGCCACATGCGTGTCTTGTTTCCCACAAAATTAAAATCACACCACTCTGTCACTTACAGCTACAATCATGGTCGAAATTAGTTGGGACGATGCTTACTGAACATGACTAGACAACTTAATGATGCTTTAACCCAAAGCTATGTACTTTTACTGAAATAAATCCATTAACATCAGAGGTAACTATGATGGCCCCCTCTCCCTATATCAGTGTTGGTGTGAGTTGGTGCATGTTACAGGGTAATTGATTTGGGGAGGGGAGGAAATTGGTATCGTCCCAACACTTTTGGCCATGATTGTAGTTAGAATGCTAGAAAATGGGGTCACGATTTTCACTCAATATTGTATTTTTGTCAAAAATCTGGCTTCAACTAAGTGGGGCCCAGACTACTGGCCAGAATCTCTAGCCTGAACATTCCTTGAGGTTGGCATCTCTGTGCAGGTTTCTTCACTCCCAAGAGTGACCAACTTTAATTTTCTCCTTCCGCTTCTCAGCAGAAATATACTGAGAACTGATAAAGCTATCAACAGCTAAGTTCTCCATACGGTATAATATCACTCATACTGTGCATATTTTTTCTTCTTTGGGAGAATCTGCATTTTGAGGTAAGGAGTGAAAGGGTTAATTATACATGATTTTAAAGAAGCACACCCCTACCTCTTTGGACTGTTGGGTTCTTTCTGAACCATAGAGTCCCAGAGCTCCTCTTCCTTCTCTCTTGAATGCTTCCACTGGCATCACAATGCCCTACAGACATGAAGACAAAACTTGGGATTTAACCCTTTAACTTTTACTTTCAGTTCAGTAAGGAGAGAACTAGCTTTGTTGGGCTCAAGCTGGCCAGGCTGCAATGTCAATATTCTCGCAATACTTGAAGATTAAGACAAGAATTACAAGAGGAAATGTCTCCTGTCAATACACAGTCAGTTGTTTAAATACATCATTCAATAGCAAGAAAATGCCATGTTTGTGTATTTTTTTGTCATTTTTAGCCTGAAAATAGGAAGGTTTTGCCCACAACTTCTTTGATCTGATTTGAGCTACTGTACAGTAGAATAATTCTACATTGGTATTTGATCAAGACCCTGAAGTTTGAAGAATAACCATTAGCCCCGTGCTCTCAATATTCCTTACCTGACTCTCTTTGCCCAGACCTTTTCCTGGTTCATAACCCATCTGCAATCACAAACCACAAACTGTAAGACAAATTACTTGAACAGAACATTATATTCTTTTACTAATACTATTAGCATCCCAAGCTTGCAATAAAAAGTTTGGTATTTATTGTAATTAACACTGGTCTTACAGTAAACATCTTAAGTACTGTACATAACATAATTAAATATGTGTTAGTATTACACATGGTTGATATTACACACGAATATCATTTTTCATGTATTTTATTGACTAATCATTTTATAAAAGGTGGCCTTGTGGTTTCCCTGCACTACTCTTGTGTTCTCCCAACTTCCTGCATGTTTAGATGAGGCTATATTACACAGGAACGCATTTCATATTTCTGAAATACATAAATTATAATAATACATAATAGTACATATAGTAGTGTCTACAGATAGGTAATTGGTCACAAGTTAGTTACATGTAGATCTCATGCAGTATCTCCTTATCATCTACAAATTTGTCAGTGCACATGGTTGTATAAATACTGGTATTCATGAATACACCTGTCAGTACAGTGTATCTTATAGGCCTCACCTTCTGTAACATTTTCATTCCAAATCCTTTTGTGTGCTTTTCCCAAGTTCCAAATTTTCTGAAAACAACAACAACAACAACAACAACAACAAAGCAAGCAAACAAAAAACAAACAAAACAGATAAGACAGATCAATAAGAAACAGTTTTAATAAATTTTAACAAAACATAGTTACAAGAAATCAGTTTAACTAATATTGTAGGGTTCTTGGGCATTAATGATCTGGGGATGGGTGGAAGCTCCTGTCCGTTGGTCAGCATTTCTTGCCATTAAATATAACTCAGTTTAACAAACTTAAGGTAAATTTTCACCTTGTGTGCAAGCTCCATTTTTCTCGATTATGCACAGCAAAAATGATAAAAAATGCATCGAACTAACTTATGAGCATCATACATTGCAATTACAAAATCTGCACTTGAATAGAGGGTTTGCACGGCAGCCATGTTGGATGGCAGGAACAAAGAAATATTTTTCCATAACAATAGAATTTCTTTCCAGAGGAATTGATCTATTGTTCCTGCCAAAAAACAAGTTGACCACATGGGTGAATATTTCTATTGTGTTAGTGAGTATTAATGGTTCCACAAAACTCTCTAGACTGTGCTAGTGGATAAATATTAATTCAGTTCTTTACTTACTTCCCTCCTACACCCTTCAGTTTCCTTGCAAACTCTTGTGAAGCTGAGGAAATATGTCCACAAAAATATTAGGCAAAATAAGTCAGCTTAAAACTTAAGAACTTTCAGTACAAAGTGACACTCGCATCAACTTCAGCAGCTGGTTGTTTGAAAGTCGATCACGTTAAAATCATTTCTCTCTACCTCTGCCGATAAACTGCAGAGTTTTGTTCAAAGATGGTCCGATAGCTGGAACTGATTGATGCATAAGTCATGCATAGAATATCCCATACCTTGGAAAGTTTGTTTGTTCTTCACCAGTCCAGTTCCCTTATACAGCTTTTTGCTCTGCACATGTGGAGCCTTAGATCCTAATTCATTTTCTTGCCCACTGTCACTACTACTCCCGTGATCTGTTGAATGACAAAAATATATATATTATGAGGGGTGGTGAATCTGAGACTGGCCAAGACCCTTGTTTAAAAATCCTAGAACGAGATGGAAAGAAACAAAAAATATGAGACTCTGAGACTCATCTAAAAGGCTGCCAAGATTCCGAGATCAGACCAAAACTTTCCGGGACCCACAATTTTCTAGGTACTATTTGCCACTGCTCATGTGGTTAAGTGGCAACTCTTACTGTAGCCACACACATTCTTACTATTAATATATTTTTGCAGTTTTGAGAAAGTCATTTCTCAAAAAGTATTTAAAGCCCTGGCCAAACGAGATGCAAGTCGATGCAAGTTCGACATGACAAAAAAAAATTGCATCAACTTGCAAAAGGTGGCCAAACGAGACGCAAGTCGATGCAAGCTCATGCAAGTTTTGTAAAACTTTTTCTTTTTTAGACGGTTCTGAGTCAGAAACCGAGTAAAAAGTCTCTCTTGAGCTGGAACTCAATGAGGAGGCTTTTACTTTTGATTTTTTTGATTTAGACTTGCCTTTGCTAACGCGCTCTTCGCTGTTTTAGGTGAAAAACTTGCGTCGATGTTCAAATTCCATGCAAGTCACTGCAAGTCGATGCAAGTCCGTGCAAGTTGGTGGCCAAATGAAACGCAAGTCCGCGCAAGTTTGAAAACTTGCATCGACGTGCGTTGACTTGCACCTCGTTTGGCCAGGGCTTAACTCCTAACGTGAAATTTTAATCACTGAATAACGTGCAATGACCAGCAAAGCTACGATTCAGTAGAATGTTGTTCCCTCAGAGGGATGGTCAAATACAATGTACAATCTAATGGCATGTACATTGAATGACATGCAGGAATGATCAAATGGAATTGTACAGTAATGTATGAACAAATAATACTTTGCACGATCCAGTGGCATGTACTTTATGATCTAGTTGCACTTTTGTGCTGAATGTCCTTTCATTAATGCTAATCAAGCAAACATGTATGCAAAGATATGCTTGCAAGGAATGGCACAATGGGATATACTCAAGGATTTAGCAAATTTGGTGATTTATTGACCATGATCGAAAAGGTGATAAAATGGGGCAAACCCGAAGTACATACTCCTACTGTGTACTATTGTGAAATGTTGTTTTACCCTATAAGCAGACATTACTTCAATCTCAACTCTCTTTGTTAGCAGTACCATAAATATGTGTACACCCTACTATATGTAAGCAAGCCAGCCATGTAGTATGCAAGCCAAGTCAAGCCAACTCAACCCACGTTTCTGAGTTGGGTATCATTTGGCGACCATTTGGCTTGAACTTCAATTTACACCCCAGGCAACCCAAGTTTTTCACCGTGGCCTTTGTGCCCTATTCTGTGGCTTCAGCCTACCAGCACATTGTGTAGTATTCTGATCAAGTTTTTCACTGTTTGGCCACCCTTGTACCAACTTTTGTTTTGACAATTCAATGGTTTTTCTTGTGACTTGGCTCAACTTGGGAGTACTGTTTGGCCACCCATACACAAATATTCTTTTTTTGTAAACTTGGATTGAGTCAGGTTGACTTGGCATGCCTTTTAGTATTAACCCTTTCACTTCCAAGCTCAAGACACAGATTTTCCCAGCTTTTGAAGGAGAAGGTTTGAGTGATGTAGTGAGGTCAGCTTTCCTGTGAGTACAATCAAGCGGCAAATTCCCCATATTCTGTAATCATATAATCTCTGGTGAGAGATTGCAGGAGAATATAGGAGTTCCACCACTCTTGGGAGTGAAAGGGTTAAATGATGATGTTATATTTTATTATTGTGGCATACAAAGTGACACCACATGCATGTCATGATACACAAGGCTTGACTGCATCAAATACCTTCATCTTCCGTCTTAGCATCTTCTTTTTTGTCTTTCTTTCCCTTCTGTACAATGCCACCACTGACAAAGTTCAACGGTTTCGAATAATCTTTCGTCTTCCGCCCAACATAGCTGTCCTCGTCATCCGAATCCTTTTCGGCCCACATTCCATATATCGCTTGTTCTTTCGTCATCCTCCGTTTTCTGTAGCCCAAACCCATTCCAAATCCTTGCATAAGGTCATAGTCTGTGATCCCAAACTCCTCCACTTCTTGTTCATCTTCCATTTTGAATTCGGATCACTACCTCACGCAAAAAACAGGAAAGTGAAGTTGTTCTTCCCAGTACAGGCTATAGTGTGCTACTGAGTTCACCACGTCAGTCATACAGCACTTAATCTGCCTTTAAAACAGCGTAGCCAGACCACAACACAGCTCTCTCTTTCGGATACTGAATTAACTTGGTAGCCAGGCCTACCTCGTTTCCCTACCCCCGCCCCCTCCCCTGACATGTCAAAAAATGGCATGTTTCGAGTGTAATCTAAAACAGTTGTCATTACAGCAGAAAACAAATGCTAAGATTGCTTTTAAACTATAAAAATGCACATGCAGTTGTATTTATTCGTTACCGGTTACATTTCCTGCTATGTTGGCGACAGAAAAGAGTAGCTCTTGCCTCCAACTACGCAATGAACACCCGAAAAATAAACGCTCCGTTACATCAAAGTTACGCCTTAGTTGAATAATCGCCTCCTCCAAGGTGCTGAGTTTGTCTATAGAGGGTTTGGCGGCCATGTTGAATGGTATGAACTATAGAATTTAATTTCTCTGTGAAAGAAATGCTACTTGTATGAAAAAAACATTTAAAATTGTTCCTACCATCCAACATGGCTGCCATGCAAATTAACCCTCAATTACCGAGACAACTTACACGGAAGTGATTGAAGCACTCTAATAATGGCAGAATCCGTAATGTTTATTTATACCAAAACTAAAACTTGAACACACTGACCTTGTCATGTGTCCCCCCCCCCCCCCCCAAAGGAAACACATAGGAACAAGTTATAAAAGTTTCAGCTTTAATATTCCAGTAAAATCCGAGTTTCGCGACCGACCGAAATCTCCGATACAAATCCTTATAAAACGCAACGTAGCTGGTATCATATATATCACAAGACTTTGCTTTTTTTACTAGTTTACATATAAAACGTTAATTATCAGTCACATCTTCTTTCCTCTCTTAATACTCGATTTACTTTCTACCAGCAGCTCTGCTAAATCCGTCTAGACATAACTCTGTTTCACGGTTTGAGCCCCCAGTCTAAATGTAAGCCCTCCAACACAATTTTATTATTATTTTTGGTAATACCCTATCTAAAGTTTGGCTGTGGCACTATTCAAATAATCACAGCACTAAGAATAAACTGAAACAAATTTAAAATATGAATGTTTACAAGTTATATAAAGCGTAAGTAAAATCCGGCCTGCTTTCCCTTGTAAGTTCACAGTGGGCGAGACGAGAACGATATCTCAATCATTTGCTGAGCTCAGAGTACAGTTTGGCTAAGTAAGGACCAATTTAAGGTCCAACACAGTTCTAAAAGCAATTGCGCGATTATACAAATAAATAATAATAAAATCTACTATCCAAATTGACCCTACCCAAACTTTCGTTGATGTCAAAATCATTACAGAACAAAGAGCGGAACGGAGACAAATGAACAATATAAGGGTACGTACATCCGCCCCTGCTTCCTCGTAAATTCGCAGTGGACGAGCTAGGTGAGCAAGAAATCTCAACTAATTCCTCAGAGAACTGTTTTGTTTTAAGTATAGGCCCATTTGCACCAGACCAGATAATTGTAAAGTTTGTCTTTGAGCTCCAGAGTATAACGAATGACAGCGTCTTCAAAGTTTGGAAGCGACTTACAACATATTCATTTTTTAAATTTCCTAAACTAAGGTTGACATTATTTTTGTTAAATTTCACAAGTGCGAACGCACCACTGTGCCTTAAACGCAAATTCACCCAATGTCATAAAGTGTTAAATGGTAAATAACTCTATATATCCATTACTTTGGGAAATTCTAGCAATACCAACAGACCAAAAATAGTCAACAAACAAGCGTTCTCTATTCATCTACCGTGTCACATGAAATTTTCGCGGGACTACCAAAATTTCGCGGATTGCTGAATTCTTGCTCATTACAGCTTCGAACAAATTTTCGCGGAATTTGGGCAAGTTTCTGTCCGGTATTTCACGTGCGCGAATTTCGCGAAATCTAGATCCCGCGAAAATGTCATGCCACACGGTATATCACAACACAACTATTTATATAATAGTAAGAGGAAACTCGATCTACTAGCTCATGCTCTACAACAGCATAATCAAGAAGGACTTGTTTACATGGAGACAGAGGGAAGACTGACTCTTAACCCATTCATTCCAGAGAGTGATCAACTTCAATTTTCTCCTTCAGTCTTTCACCAGAAATATATGTTACAGTATAGAGAATTTGCCACTTGATAGTTTGCTCAGATGATTAATCTTTCATTTCTCACTACATTACTCATACATTTTGTTTTTGAATGGTTGGGAGAACTTTGTATTATGACCTCAGTAGTCAAAGGGCTAAAATGTACTCTATTTTTTGGGTAAAAATCAACCTAACGAAGTGGACCTATCTTGAGCGAACACAATAAAAATTACTGAAAATAAGAATAGAAGAAATGGTCAAATGGCGTTTCCGTCTGACATGATCCGCTTAGTAAACATTATTTTTAGAAATTCAACCAGAACATAACTTCGTTAATCTCCGCATGTAGAACTCAAACGCAAATAATGTTACCGTTTTTCATGATTGTTCAGGCCGAACTAATATGGAAACACCTCCACATGCACACTCTTTGAGCTTTGAAGGAAGTTAAAGATTGCAACAACAATCGTAAAAATTCATTTGAATTTGCAGGACAAATCTGGATCCCACTTTGAAGTCTTCAGCCCCAAACGAGATCCCTAATTGTTCTCCAGAAAGGTTGTCGGATGCTCAGTCTTCTATATACAGTAGCGCAACACTGAACAAACCTTAATCGAAATGGACTGTGCTAAATACATAACATTTACCTAAAATAATTTGCTAACAAGTTAATAGTGCACTATCTGGCTTTGAATCCATAAGAAACGCTCTTGCATGTTTCGTCTGGTGGACTCTCACTGTTATCATGTTGACTGGATTGGCTCTCCCATGTCTTCGTTGCTGACCTATCGTGACACAATTAAAACAATATATAGGGTACTTCCGTGAGACGTGAATCAACAATATATATTTTGTGAAACGAGAAATTAGCAATACATATTTTAGGCAGCAACAATATAATCTTGCCCTGTGATGGTGCATGTCTCACTCGTTCATTCGGGCTAATTCAACAAAGCAAGTCATCCGAATAACCCGATGCGTTTGCCCACTTGATGTCGTTTCCTCGTTTCTTCGGGTTCGATATTTGAGATGATCGGCTGATGCGTTTGCTCGTTTCAACGTTCAAGTCATCCGAAGCGTTTGCTCCGGCGGGGCGAACGGACTTTACTTGGGGGTCAATCGACTCAGGTTGGGGGTAAAGCGATTTTGATTTCAGGACGAAACGATATTGATTTAGATGAAACGACTAAGGGTAACCTTTGCGTTTTAACAAACTTGAGTAAACTATTCAAAAATAGATATATAAGATTTCCGAGAAAAGAACTATTTGACAGTATGCACATTAACCAAATCCATCCCTTCTATATCCTTGCTCTAGAACTATTTCTATCAAGTATCAAATCCAAATTATACCAGTGACTGGAAATGAAACTTGACACACTTAGGGCCACATGCACAAAACCGCGTTTTTATAAAGTGCTGTTAGAAAGTTGTATATTACAAGAGCGTTCTGCGCACAAACCTTTTCCTTGGCGAAAGGAGTCACATCATCACCTATCAGAACAAATGGTGCCCAGTTGTACGGATGCCAGTAGGACTCGTGGCCTCTCATGGTTTTCATGGTGTTGCTTACGGCCTCATTCACCCGTTTTCCAGCAAGAAGATTGTCGTAAAACTGTGCCATGAAGTACGCTGTGGGTCCATCATTGACCGCCCAGAGTGAAACGAGAACAGCTCGAGCACCGGCTCCAAGGAACGCACGAGCGATGCCGATAACGCCTTCAGCTTTAACTTCACCTCGGCCACTGTGACAACAACTCAGCACAACCAGCTTTGCTCTTAAGCGTTTGTGTTCCAGCTCCGAAATGGTAAGCATGACGTCTTCCTTCCTGATATTCTCCTTCGGAATGGATGGGTTTGGAGCAAGCAAGATCTCTCCTCTTTCCATGTCTCCATGGGCAGCGATGTGAATCAAATTGGCATTCTCAATGCTTTGAAGGAAAGTACCTTTCGTAGCTTTTCCTCCAATAAGCGGCTCGACGTTAAGCACCTCACCAATCCTTAGGGCCTCTCTATTTGCTCCTGGTAGTCTTGGTACTTTAATTTTGCGGTTTCCGTTCTTCAGCTCTGGCACATCTGGGTCTCCTACAACCAGGCAAATCGTGGTTTCATATTCCAGTTCTTGGTGAACTGAAATCATCTTGGCTATTGTTAGTGATGGCATTAGATTAATTTGCAAGGATTCTGCAACGTAGTGCTCATCTTCATCCACTAGAGCAGCAAATGGAACAAGGGGGAGAGGCCCATCGGGTACAATAACAACTCGACAACCTTCCACATACTCTCTGACAGGCCCAAGAATGGTCTTGTACAACTGTTCAAGCAAGTTGCGTTCTGCATCAGGTAGCTTTTCTGCGTTCAGGGTTAATGACATCATTTCGCTTTGTAGTGGCGTAGTGCGAAATAGTCCACCTTGATGAGCCTCCAATTCAGGATGGGTGACAATTGAAGAAGTCGGGTTGTGAGCCAGTACAGGGTCAGGCCTGTTCTGGATCTGCTCTGGCAATTCCTCTTGGTAAAAACACGACAACGACCTGTCTTCACATGTTTCCATACAACCTGACGCGAGCAGTTCCCTGGCATTCCTAATCTTCGTCTCCAAATACGAAAGAAAAAGGTTTTCCACATCAGACTCCTTCGCTTGTACTAAATCTGGCAAAGTGGTTTCCTTGAACGTAACATCTCCAGTTGGCGGTATGACCCAGATAAGCAATATTGCTTCACTTAATGTGAAAAACAGTACCGTGGTGTTCAACGCCCTCACTATTTCACGGATCTCACTGAAGTTCGAAACCATTGATGAAATAGGATAAGCAAATTGGTAAGGGTAACTCTTGCACATCAAGTTTGTTAAAGCTCTTGCACGCCCCCTTTCAGCAATTACAAGAGCTTTATTCGTTTTTCCTTGAGCGAGGAGGCTTTGTATTAACAACTTATGAGTCGTCACAAAGGTCTCACGAAGGGTTATTTTAAATTTGTCCTCCTCTGGTGCATGAGCAAAAAGTTCCTCGAAACATTCATGTGATTTTTCCAAACAGTCTTCTGCCTTTTTGTGCTCCGAGACAGACTGATAACAAATGCCCATGTTATGATGACTATTTCCTTCTCCTGCCTTGTCTCCAAGTTGTTTTGCGATATCCAGGTGCATTTTATAATGCCCGAGAGCCTTGCCGTATTCCCCGATAGACTGATAGCAGTTGCCAATGTTGCCATAAGCCACACCTTCTCCTGCCTTGTCTCCAAGTTCTTTTGCGATGTCCAGACGCATTTTATGATGTTCGAGAGCCTTGCCGTATTCCCCCATAGACCGATAGCAGTTGCCAATGTTGCCATAAGCCACACCTTCTCCTGCCTTGTCTCCAAGTTCTTTTGCGATGTCCAGGTGCATTTTATGATGCTCGAGAGCCTTGCCGTATTCCCCCATAGACCGATAGCAGTTGCCAATGTTGCCATAAGCCACACCTTCTCCTGCCTTGTCTCCAAGTTCTTTTGCGATGTCCAGGTGCATTTTATGATGCTCGAGAGCCTTGCCGTATTCCCCGATAGACTGATAGCAGTTGCCAATGTTGCCATAAGCCCTACCTTCTCCTGCCTTGTCTCCAAGTTCTTTTGCGATGTCCAAGTCCATTTTATGATGCTCGAGAGCCTTGCCGTATTCCCCGATAGACCGATAGCAGTTGCCAATGTTGCCATAAGCCCCACCTTCTCCTGCCTTGTCTCCAAGTTCTTTTGCGATGTCCAGGTCCATTTTATGATGCTCGAGAGCCTTGCCGTATTCCCCGATAGACTGATAGCAGTTGCCAATGTTGCCATAAGCCCCACCTTCTCCTGCCTTGTCTCCAAGTTCTTTTGCAATATCCAGGTGCATTTTATGATGCTCGAGAGCCTTGCCGTATTCCCCGATAGACTGATAGCAGTTGCCAATGTTGCCATAAGCCCCACCTTCTCCTGCCTTGTCTCCAAGTTCTTTTGCGATGTCCAGGTGCATTTTATGATGCTCGAGAGCCTTGCCGTATTCCCCGATAGACTGATAGCAGTTGCCAATGTTGCCATAAGCCCCACCTTCTCCTGCCTTGTCTCCGAGCTCTTTTGCGATGTCCAGGTGCAATTTATGATGCTCGAGAGCCTTGCCGTATTCCCCGATAGACCGATAGCAGATGCCAAGGCTGCCATAAGCCCCACCTTCCCTTGCCTTGTCTCCAAGTTGTTTTGCGATGTTCAGGTGCATTTTATGATGCTCGAGAGCCTTGCCGTATTCCCCGATAGACTTATAGCAGTTGCCAATGTTGCCATAAGCCCCACCTTCTCCTGCCTTGTCTCCAAGCTCTTTTGCGATGTCCAGGTGCAATTCATGATGCTCGAGAGCCTTGCCGTATTCCCCGATAGAGTGATAGCAGTTGCCAATGTTGCCATAAGCCACACCTTCTCCTGCCTTGTCTCCAAGTTCTTTTGCGATGTCCAGGTCCATTTTATGATGCTCGAGAGCCTTGCCGTATTCCCCGATAGACCGATAGCAGTTGCCAATGTTGCCATAAGCCCCACCTTCTCCTGCGTTGTCTCCAAGTTCTTTTGCGATGTCCAGGTGCATTTTATGATGCTCGAGAGCCTTGCCGTATTCCCCGATAGAGAGATAGCAGTTGCCAATGTTGCCATAAGCCCCACCTTCTCCTGCCTTGTCTCCAAGTTCTTTTGCGATGTCCAGGTGCATTTTATGATGCTGGAGAGCCTTGCCGTATTCCCCGATAGACTGATAGCAGTTGCCAAAGCTGCCATAAGCCCTTCCTGCTCCTGCATTGTCTCCATGTTCTTTTGCGATGTCCAGGTGCATTTTATGATACTCAAGAGCCTTGCCGTATTCCCCAATAAACTGATAGCAGATGCCAAGGTTGCCATAAGCCCTTCCTTCTCCTGCCTCGTCTCCAAGTTGTTTTGCGATGTCCAGGTACATTTTATGATGCTCGAGAGCCTTGCCATATTCCCCGATAGAGAGATAGCAGTTGCCAAGGTTGCCATAAGCCCCTCCTTCTCCTTCCTTGTCTCCAACTTGTTTTGCAATGTACAGGACCATTTTGTAAATTTCTATGTCCTTGTCCATTCTTGGTCTGTTTTTAAGTCTTTTATTCGTATATTGCGTACACAAATTTCATGATGCGTAGGAGGAGCAAACACCTGAAAATGTGTAGGGAAGAGAATCCCTGTTGGAAGTAACTTCGGAGAAATTGACTTATTTTATTGTTTTACGCGCACACACAACAATTTGCTGTTGGAAGAAATGCGCACATACAACAATTTCATCATACGTATTAATTGATCAAACTGTCAAATGGCATTAATTCTATGCATTTAATGGCATTCTTTAATTCTACGAGTGGTGTACTTGGCAAAGAGGAGTAAACACTCGGTAAAGAGAAAATATATCTTATAAATTAGGAAAACTAAAATGTAATTTTAATGCTATTTATAAAATAACAAGACTGGTATTGCCAGTGAGCTCGTTGGGTGGGGTCGAGACCAGATGAAACTAAAATGGAAAGAAGTAGGGACAAGAGCGAAACTCGCAAAAAGAGACTTTCAGTTTCTCACCAGAAAAATATCACACAGTATAGAGAACTTTACTTTTGACACCTTACTCAAATGAAACCTATTACTATAAACTGTCATTACAACACTCATACACTTGCTTCTTAAAGGTTGAGCGACTCTGCATTTTGAGCTAGCGAGAAAAGAGTAATGCGTGACTTATCTTTTCATGCACAGTCGATTTTGACAGTTTGACTTTGAACACTTTAATCAGAGGCCACGACAACCTAGCCTTCGCTTCAATACTTATGCATTTTTTTTTACTGAATGCTTTTCTTCTGTGAGGCTTTCGAGTATTCGCGCTCTGTAACAAATATAAATTGAAAGCGAAGAATGTAACACTAGACTTGTTTACAATATTATTGTTCACAGCGTGTTCAGTCATTTGTGACTAACAAACTCAATGTTCAAGACTATTTCGGTGTATTTTTGCTCGCGGGCGTGGCCCGTCGAGCTTAAAATCACACGGCGTGTCTTTTTCGTCATGTTAGTTTTCTGGGTTACGAATCTGCACACGGTTATTGGTTCAGATTATCACGTGATGTGCAATGACGCAATTGACTTCGTTAAACAACTCGAGTGTGGCCAGTGAATTGCTCGGTACTTGTGTGTAAAAGTTAACTGCATTTACTCCAAACTCAACACCGTTTGGCTTTGTGGAACACGCACTGATAAACTGGATGTTAGGGAACGATTTTGGCTTGCGTTCTTTAGTTCACCGCGGAAGCTTCGAGAATAGCCGTAAACAGATGTTTGATGGATACCGCTGGGGGATTGCAAATATCTCTGTCGCCGCTAAATATTTAGTCCTGACGAAACTTTCTGTGGCGACACGAAATACTTCTGGGAAGAAAACAGGCCGAAAACGGAAACCAAAGCTACGATGAGCTTTAGCCGCAAAACAATGTAGATTTATGCTTTACTCTGTCCATGACATCTGTTGCCTCGTAAAATTTTTCTGCTTATCGTACATTGCCTGTTGAAATGTTTCTTTCATTCGATCATGTAGCCTTTCTTTCGCAACGGTCACTGTATACCAGAAATGAAAAATGCACCGAAATAGTCCTGAGCATTGAGTTTGCAGTCACAAATAGACTGAACACACTGTAAACAAAACCGCAATAATATTTTAAACATGTCTCGTATTGGGCTCGTGTTACATTCCTCGCTTTCAATTTTATATTTGTTACAAAGCACGAATACTCGAAAGCCTGATAGAAGTGAAACGCATTCAGTTAAAAAACAAGACAGACTAGTATTGAAGCGAAGGCTGGATTAATTGTGGCCTCTGATTTATAGAATTACGTGTTCGAAATCGATTCATAAAAAGACAAGTCACGCATTACTCAGATTTACTCGGTGGGTAACCGTTTCGCTTCTAGGCTCAAAATGCAGAGTTGCTCAACTTTTAAGAACCAAGCGTATGAGTGTTGTAATGATATATTTATAGTTTAATCAGGTTTCATTTAAGCAAAGTGTCAAAAGCCAAGTTCTCTATACTGTGTGATATATTTCTGGTGAAAAAAAATTGGAAGTCTCCCGGAAGTTCCGCTCTTGTCCTTGCTTTCCATTTTAGTTTATTCTGCTCTCGACCTAAATAACGCCGTGAGCTCACTGACAACGCCAGTCTAGTTCATTTCTAGTATACAATACCACTGCGAAACAAAGGCTACTTGATCGAATGGAAGAAATATTTCAACATGCACTGTACGATAAGCCGAAGCATTTTGACAACTGTCACGCTCGTGCGGAGCATAACACATTTAATATATTCACAGAGACGGCATTAGTCGAGTCTTAAGCCCTGAGAATGAATATTTTCGTCTCAAAAAACGGATATACTTTCGACGAAAAAACTTTACAAAACAGCTACAGTATGTAGAAGGCAACAGATTTCATTTACAGTGTAAAGCATAAATCATTATTGTTTACGGCTAAAGCCCCATGCACACGAGCAAGTTTTCTATGACAAGTTTTCTGTGACAAATGATTTACCCGTGTATACGGTCGAGCAACTTTTTTTTTCACAAGTTTTTTGACAAATTTTCGTTGTTTCTTTTCCTTCTGACTTTGACTTCCATAAACTTTTCGCGTGATCTCAAAGCCTCCAGCAAGAGGCTAACTGCATTATTTGGCTAATTCAAAGACTTTGTTGTCAATGTTGTGGATGCCGCCATCTTGACCGTGCGAACACGCATGCAAATGAAGACATGGGAACTAAAGTTTTCCGAAAAACTTTGACAAGTTTTCGTGTACACGCCGATCAAATTTCACAATGTGACAAGTTTTCCTTGTCATAAAAAAGCTAGCACGCCAGCTTTTCGGCAAATGCGTTTGTCACAGAAAATTTGCCCAAATTTTCTCATGTACACGAGCAAAAAAATCTTGTCACAGAAAACTTGTCATAGAAAACTTGCTCGTGTGCATGGGGCTTAAAGTTCGTCATGGCTTTGGTGTTCCGTTTTCAGCCTGATATCTTCCCAGAAGTATTTCGTGTCGCCACAGAAAGTTCGTCGAGACTAAATAGTTAGCGGCGACAAAGTTATTTGCAATCCTGTAGCGGTAGCCAACATAATCGAATCAATCAAACATTTTTTTGCGGCTATGACGGTGAACTTAAGAACGCAAGCCAAATCTTCTTTATCCGTGCATGTTCCACAAAGCCAAACGGTGTTGAGTTTGGATGGGATACAGATAACTTTATACACAAGCATTAACGTACAATTCAATCGACTACATCTCAAGTTGTTCGCAAAGTCACCTCACGTCATCACATATCACGTGGCAATGTGAACCAATCACCGTGTGCTGATTCGTAACCCAGAAAAAAACTAACACGACGATTAAGACACGCTGTGCAATCCTAAGCTCGTCGGGGCGAGCAACTATGATATTACGGACGGTTCCCCTAGTATTTTATGCCTTCAGTATTCAGTCCACGATATCAAACCACTACTGTGCAATTACCTCCTATTCGAAAAAGTTTTGAAAACCCTGCCGGTATATACTCAAGTTAGCTGCTTGTCGTGCTTTCTGTAATTAAACGATAGGCATGACTGTTTCACTGACATTTCGAAATCGGACGTGATTCAAGTAGATATTTTTGTATGATTACATTACTTTATTACAAGTCCCACAGTTCAATTCAATTGTCCTTTTTTTTTCCATGGAGAGGATTCACAAGGTCACTGGATGACATATATGTGATTGTGTCCAAGAAAAAACGGACAAAACCATAAAGTTATCTGTTTTTGTGGGATGTACTGTAATATCTACGAAGTTCCTCTAAATGCTTCTGGTTGAATTGCCTTGATGTTGAGATATCACGAAAATTGGTGGAAAGTTGTTCAACCCTCTCACTCCCAAGAGTGATCAACTTCAATTTTCTTCTTCGGTCTCTCATCAGAGATATATCATACAGTATGGAGAATTTGACACCTGATAATTTGCTCAGGCAAAAGTTGATTTAGCTGTCAATTCTCACCACACCGCTGACATTTGTTTTCTTCTTAAAAGTTGGGAGAATCTGTACTTTGAGTTGGGAGTGAAAGGGTTAACTGTGCAGACGTATGGACTGCAGTCTCGCAGTTTTTGTGTGTTATAGTCCACTTGAGACCGACGTTTTATTACAGATCCTGCAGTTGTTATTTTCTGTTAGATATAGTCACTTTTCTCACGACACTAACTCTGTGTACTGCAGGTTCTCTTGTACACTAGTTTTCTATCATTACTACTTATTTCTATCAATCCTATTGTCGCTGTATTAACCATACATAGAGTCAAACTTACCGAGTACAAGTGTGGTGACTGTTTGATGGCAAAACTCGTTAAAGTGTATAATCACCAACCTGTTCAAAAAAAATGTTGGATGAATTACTTTTTAGGACTCAAGTTTGGGATGATCATGATATGCATTCATAAGCTACTGTACTGTACACCCCCCCCCCTACTGTACACAGTGGTTCCTGACACTTATAAGTTATGTGCCTCATCAATCACCCCCCCCCCCCCGTTTGCCCCACCAACAGCCAAAGGCAGTACACACTGCACTGTAAAGCATGAAAATTGTCACTGAAGCCATGAGTAACAATATTGGGCTAAATCTAACTGAATCAAAAACAGGGGATGTCCGAAAAAAATTCAGAAAGGATTAGGGGTATCTGAAAAAATAATCTCTTCCCAAGAGGGATACTGGAATAGAAGAATGTTCAACAGACAACAAGACAACACTCAGCCATACTTGATGCTTGTGTCTCCTGCACTTGCGGAGCTGGTCTGTAACGACATTGTTATCAGGGGCATAGTTAGCCTTGTAGCCATTAAGCCCTGGAATTTCTGTTAACTTTTTTTTCAATCAGCAGAAAGCCCATATTTCTCCTACCATTTTCATTTTTCACTAGCAGTGACTGTGGTCTAAATAGTTTTGTAAGTTATGTCCACACAAATTTAGACCTCTGCATTCAAGTGGCAGATAGTCAGCAATACAGTAGTCACGCTCATGATCTTCTCTCTGGATGCTCATTTTTATTGTTCAAGCTGTGGCGCTGCCAGTGTTATTGCTTATCATCTGAGTGAAGCGTTGTTATCAGTAGTTTGCATCACTTCGAGGGGGTTTTCAATCAAATGCACAACATACTCTAATCTCAAATTCATAGACATACCCATAAGTCTTTGATCAATAGAGTGACGTCATCACTTTACCACTCTATTTGGAGACAGTGAAACAGAGGAGAAAGAGACTTCTGTTATAAGATCAGGGAGATGTATTTGCAAAAGAACGGGAGTGGGGTGAGTGTCCTACTGATTGACCATAAAAGAAACTGCAACTGATCCCTTAAGGTGAGTTCAGAAACTACAAAGCAAAACCCATTGCTTGAGCTAATTTGCATTAAGCTTGGCATATGGCAGTGGTGCAATGTTTGAAACGGACCTTAGTTTGAAAGAAATGGTAGTCTTCACTGTATCACAGTTATCCAAAAATGGTATATATGAATGACAGTTATTTACAAACTTCATAAAATGTAGTTATATGTAGTAATATTTCAGGGTATTTTATCCTATCAAACAACTTACTATTGTATTTCAGTATAATTTTGACAATGAACATCAAATACATCAAAATATTATATTTATCAATGTACATAAAATTATATATTTTGATCTTCTCTTAGAAGCTTATATGATTGTTATAATTATTCTTGTTATTATTCTTGTTACCATCAAGAAAACTTTAGCAATACTCTTGTAAGGGTCATGCAAATAAAGCCAATCAGTCTGTCTGAATGCTCTTGGCAATTGAGTTACAATCCAATTCATGTTTATCATTATCATGGTGTGGTAAGGCAAAAGCTGTACCATTGTGATTTCACAACTGGTGATTATGAGCTGAAAAGAGTCAGTGGAATACACTATCCAACACTCACCTTGAGTTGTACATCATTCTTGCTTTCATGACCAACAGAATCTGTAGACAGAAATATAAAGATGCTATTCTTGTTAGCTGACAACTTCTATTTTAAACATAATCTTTTGCCAGATGAACAAATTATTTTATACTTTAATCCCAGAGGTTTCCTTCCAGAGGATGAGCAGCTATTTGTCATCACGAAAAAAAAAAAAAGAGAGAAAGAGCAAAGTTTATTTTTAATGAAAGCAAACCCCTGGAATCCAGGAAACAGATTATGGCGAGAATTGAGGAATCGATTAAATAATTGGTTTTGCAGACTTGACAACTGCACCAAAAGTGAAAGATAGAATGATTACCATAAAAAGCTTTAAATTCTTGGCATTTAGGTCAATCTTGATTATCTCTTTGCTCTAGCTGCCATTCACCAGTTTCTCAATTGCATAAAAATACTACATTGAACTGCTTTAAAAATTCTAGCATGTATCAGTTGTTACGAAAACTAAGATCCATGAAAACGAAGACCTAAGACCTAAGACCCAAAAACTAAGACCCCCCTAAAACTCTCGTGAGACTGCTCATAGGAGACCGCGCTGTGTTCTGTTACTTTGTACAAGTGTCTGTTTGATTCCACGTGCGTTTTAACGGTGGGTCTTAGTTTTCATAATATCCCCTTCGTTTTACAAAAACTATTAAGACGTTATCACAATTTAGCCATAACAAACATAATTATGTAATAGTGATGGGAGGCTGTGCTGTATTTCTTCCTCTAAGTGCGTTTCAACAGAACAGTTTAGTGGACGTTCTTAGTCTACCGTGACGTCCGAAGTACTAGAAGTTTGCAAATACTTAACCAGACAGGAAGCCTCATTCATAGTATAATCACGTATATTTATCAATAACAGCATAATGGGAATTGGTATGGAATGTGATACGATATTTTGATTTATGATTTATACATAATAGCAAAGAAACAGGTTACAGGCACGAAAGCCGAATTGAAAGAACATAACGGCTTTGTAGAAAGCATATAAAATGTGACATTATAGAGAATACCTCGATCTTATGGCAATTAACACTTGTGATAGAGGAATGAAAGCTCATAAAGTATTGTTTCCCTGAGGCACCGCTTGATAAGACAGCAATTTAAAAAGTTCTCTGCATAATAATTATTTAGAGTTCATATATTTTAAATTTGATAACCAAAAAAAAGAGACTTTTAAAAATCGCAAAACATGAACTGTAACAGGAAATACATTTCTATGGTCCCCTTTCAGTAAACAAAATTGGGTAACCACGTGTTACAATCCCTTTGATTTGTTAGATGTTCTTGAAGCATCAGATCTCCAGTGAAAAATGCCTTCTTAGGTACACTTTGTGGGATTCTTGTAGCTTCGCGCATGCTTCGGTCGGAATGACAACGTAGTCGTTAGAGAAGTAGGGGAAACTTGCTTTCATGCAAGAGAGGTCCGCATGGTGGTACCTGGTGGCTTCTTTTGTCGATGCCTGCTTTCTGTTCCAGTCTCCTTGTAAGGGGAAATAAAACCTCTCCTTGTGCTCGAAAACCAAATAGTGGGGTATAACACGCACACAATGGCAGAAATTGTGTCGACACTGCTTACAGGTCTCAGCTTCCTTCGGTAAGATCTTTAAGATGAAGGGGTTATCGTTGTGGTGGGTTGTGGTGTACAACTGACCTGGTGGGCACTGCTGACTGCTCACAATTCGGCTTTGTTGATGTACCGAAGAAGGAGGGTGATACGGAAACCTGCAGGCTGAACCCTTCTTTCCAGCCACCGCCTTGTTTACATTTGCTTCAGCCAACGCAGATCATCCTCCTGCCCTTTTCCCTCCCTTTGCAACAAAGTGAAGGTGCTCCTCCAGGATTCCGACCTTCCGATGCAGATCCTGTCATATTTAAAACAAGGGCACCGACATGCAACGTGGTTTTTGTTGACCAAGCATTCCCCTTTTCCATGCTTTGCCTGCCTGGATGCCACTTCATACTTGTTGGCGTTTGCGACGTCAAAAGATGCCTTTTGCTGGATAGCAGCTGGCAAATTTAAAAGAGCTACTGCACCCTCAACAACAGCAGATGCGACATCTTGACAAATCCCCTTCTCCTTCAAGAATGCGGCAGCGTCCGTTGAAAGTTCTCTGAACTCTCTGCTTTCGACAACTTCACAAGCTTCGCTGATCTTGACGACTTTCCCCTGCAACGCATCCTCTACCGACATGGCATTCGCTTTCTTCATGTACTCATTCCGTTTATCCTCTGACCAATCGAACCAAGTATCGACAGGCACGGCAAGATGAGCGGCAACATCTGCCAGCTGATATTGCTCACTCAACCCACATACAGCCATCTGGAACTCCTCCTGCTGCCTGGTGTGAATCTCCTCCAACACATGTCGAGTGAATTCAACCTTTCAAAGGTTGTCGCTTTGCCTCCTGTTGCTGACACGCAGGTAGTCTAACCTCGCTTGCGACATTACGTGATTCATGGCTTCTGAAGGGTTGGTATAGGGGCGAATAGGTTTGCCGGTCACATGGTCAACTGGCATGCCAGCGATTGAATTGATGAGCCTGAAGACAGTTTTTTGTGACTATCGATTGATCATCGATTGATCAATATCAATCGATATCAATTAAGTAATTGAAATCGATTGTTATCGATTGATTGAATGGTTTTCCGATCATCGATTCTTATCGATTGTACACGTCTGGATCATTTCACGGTACAACTGCCTCTTAATACAGCAGAGGCCAGCACAGGTTTAAATTGCAAAACTAAACGATAAAACACTAAATACCGGAAAATAATTTTTAAATGATTGTGCGTTTCTTTGACATTTGTTGTCCATCGGACTACGCGTTTTACCGATGTTGAAGACAGCTAAATCCGAATGTAGCGAGGTTTCTCTCTTCCGTCGGAGGCTCCCTAGGGATAAATGCATACACACTAGAGCGGAACGTGACGCTTACCTTTTCTCTATCACTGAATTGCCTTACTATCGACCCTTTTTGTGTCTTGTTGCTTGTGACGTCACAAGCTATAAAATGCAGCGATTTTTTTTTTTTTTTATTTTTCTGGGTTAGAGATCTGCATGCGATGATTGATTGATATTATCATGTGATTTGTGATGACGTTGTGATCAAGTGACTTGGCGGGCGAGCAGTTTCGCCATTTTGAAGACAGCAAGTTGCTTCCCTTAGTTGGCTCTGTGAATTATTTTATGGACCGCTCATCTTACTTACAAACGCATACGCCGGCTGCGGTAGACCCATACTAAATTTCATTGAGCGGTTTTGGCTTGGGTCGGTCCGTTCAGCCTCAAAAACCATATTGAAAGCCATGAAAGCAAATGCAATGAACTTATCAATGAACTGCATAACTATGCACAACTGTACAGAAATGTACGAAGAATCTGATATCCAGAACCTGGAGAACTTGAAGGAACAAGCTGAACGAAGGCGCTCGAGATACAAAGACGAGGACCTGTGTAAAGACGGCGATTCTTGACAAGCGCTTGATAGCGGATTATATGGAACTGTTTAGTATGAGGGTGAACTTGAAGGTACTTTGTATTCTTTTACTTTGTATTATTCTTGCTGATACAAGTAAAGCGTCAGAAAATCTGACTTTTGTTTGGAATCAAAATTTCACTCTGCGTGCATTTATGTTGTTGTTGCTACATTTTGGCTCGGTGCCATGAAGGTCAAACAATCAGTGGAACAGATGGCGTTATTATTTGAAAATTAGGAAATGGCTGAGGAGAAAGTGACCGTTGGTAGATCTTGCTTCGCTCAGTTTTATTGTATACCCACAAATGTTTATGTGAAAGAAAACCGAAGTCCTCCAAGACGAAGTCGTGAGCCAAGCCACGTACGGCTTATGGTAATTTGCGAAACGAAACAAACGAAACGAAACAACGAAACAACGAAACAACGAAACAAAAAGTGGTAATTTGCGAAACAACGAAACAACGAAACAAAAATTGGTAATTTGCGAAACAACGAAACAAGATATGCTAATTTGCCAGACAGGCGGCAGGGGGGGATGGAAGCTTCCGACAAACGTAAAGAACTCTCGATTGTCCCGTGGGACAGCGGCAGTTTCGTAATGTTTCGTAATGCCTGTCTTATCGTCTCATCACCTGGATCTGTTGACATTTGTTCATATCTCGCCGCGCTTTTCGCTTGGCCGAGGAGGCTGTTCAGAGAAGTGAAGAAGAACCAGGCCTGCTACCTCTCTATAATTCTGCCATGACTTCAAACAAATCTTTGTTAAATTCCCGCCGTGCTCTATTGCTCACTGAATGTAATTCGACCGGAAACATCTTGGGCACCATTCAAAACTGACTCGTTGTTTGTAACCGCCGCTATCAACACCTTCGTAAAAACCTTGAGATGTGGCCTGTCACCGCTTTCGATAATCGGCGATCAATCAAGGTGCCGGTGCGTGTGTGTGTGTGTGTGTGGGGGGGAGGGGGAGGGGTGGGGATTGGACCTCTCCTAACGCTCACGTTAGTGCAGCGCTCATTTTAGTGCCTGGCTTTAGTTTGGAATATCTTCAGCATCGTTGTGTCGAAATATAATCTCGTTTAGCCGTTTATTTGCCGAAATATAATCTCGTTTAGCCGTTTATTTGCCGAAATATAATCTCCGATGTCTTGTCTTCGCCAAAAAGATGTTTTTCAGGTTTTTGCCTGAGCCGTGGAACTTTGAAAGACATTGCGTAGTGAAACTAAACCTCACACGACGGGTATTGCACAAGAGCAAACAAATATGTTCTGATGAAACTCTGCTGGATGTCCGGCGAGCAAGTGGCGCGAAGTTGTTTTATACGAAAAGTCGCGTGGGAACCGCATGAGAAAGGCTTGTTCCGAGACACGAACCGACAGACAAACGTGAGAAAATGTCTGACATTTCCCAAAACTGCTGGCCGGAACAAATCTCAAAAAAGATCGAGATTTTTATTAAGAAAAGGTGGAGAATATTTACGTTGCAGACCGTATACAACGAAGTAGAAAATAATTGGGATATTTTAACTTTCCCAAGAAAGAATAGCGCTAAGTTAATCAGTGGCAATTTCCGGCAATTCTACTTTTTTGTTGAAACTCGAATTTGGAATCACGAAAATAAAGGAAAACCCAATTCTTAGCGCTATTCTTTCTTGGGAAAGTTGAAATACCTCAATTATTTTCTACGTCGTTGTATTCGGTCTGCAACGTAAATATTCTCAACCTTTCTGAATAAAAATCTCGATCTTTTCTGAGATTTGTTCCGGCCAGTAGTTTGGGGAAATGTCAGACATTTTCTCACGTTTGTCTGTCGGTTCGTGTCTCGGAACAAGCCTTTCTCATGCTGTTCCCACGTGACTTTACAAAAAAACAACTTCGCGCCACACGTGCACGGCAAGATGCCTTTTGTAAACGTTAAACGAAAGGGCAAACCGGTGAAGGTAAAAATATCAGACTTAACACTGAGTTAAAAGCATTTCAATGATCTTCAAGTATCACCGTCTGATATTTTTACCTTAACCAGTTTGCCCTTTCGTTTAACTTTTACAAAAGACATCTCGCCGTGCATGTGTCGTCGCGCCAAAACCTGGCGAGCAAGTGGCCCGAAGTTGTTTTATACGAAAAGTCACGTGGGAACCGCATGAGAAAGGCTCGTTCCGAGACACGAACCGACAGACAAACGTGAGAAAATGTCTGACATTTCCCCAAACCTGCTGGCCGGAACAAATCTAAGAAAAGATCGAGATTTTTATTCAGAAAGGTCGAGAATATTTACGTTGCAGACCGTATACAACGAAGTAGAAAATAATTGGGGTATTTTAACTTTCCCAAGAAAGAATAGCGCTAAGAATTGGGTTTTCCTTTATTTTCGTGATTCCAAATTCGAGTTTCAACAAAAAAGTAGAATTGCCGGAAATTGCCACTGATTCTAAGTATTGGGTTTTCCTTTATATTCAAGTTTCAACAAAAAGTAGAATTGCCGGAAATTGCCACTGATTCTCAAGTTAACAAAAAGGGTCATAATTTGACACATCGCACATTTGACAGAACAATTTCTCTTTTGAAATTACCGGAAAAATTGAAATGAGGCCTGTCGCTGGTAAGTATTCATCTCTTGCAACCATAGACTAAATCAAGGCAGATAAACACAACAGCCCAAGTTTCATTTCCTTTATTCAAATAGGCCTGAGTTGCGTGTGGTCTCTTGTCTCGACAGTTGTTGTCGCGAAAATTCGAACGAATCCCACGGGAATATCAGCGATTAGAGAGCTCACATGCAAATTTGCGAATCTCGCAGTCACCCGAAGCGAAGTCGCGTAGTGTAGGACAACTTTAAGAGCAGGTTTAACTGCTGGTGTGACGGTAAGAAAGTAATCTGAAGGACATACTTGCTCGCACGTCAATGTAACCATGGCTTTTTACAATAGAGGACTTAGGGGTGAGGGGTGGGGGGTGGGGGTCGGAAGCTTCCATCCCCCCCTGCCGCCTGTCTGGCAAATTAGCATATCTTGTTTCGTTGTTTCGCAAATTACCAATTTTTGTTTCGTTGTTTCGTTGTTTCGCAAATTACCACTTTTTGTTTCGTTGTTTCGTTTGTTTCGTTTCGCAAATTACCATAAGCCGCCACGTACCATTGAATTACCTTTCACGCATTTTGAACAAGAGTAGAAAAGCAGGCGACTAATACAAGAATACATTTCAAAGAATGTCCCAAAGTCGTCAAAAGTTCATGATTATACCCGAGCTTACGTACTTCACAATGCTAATGCGTTCCGTGAACGTGCATGTAAACAACATGGAAACAATAAAAAGCCACAGATGGAAATGGAAAGAGAAAATTAGGATCACTAAACCATCGC
Organism: Plumapathes pennacea; assembly: GCA_964036295.1. Taxonomy (NCBI): domain Eukaryota; kingdom Metazoa; phylum Cnidaria; class Anthozoa; order Antipatharia; family Myriopathidae; genus Plumapathes; species Plumapathes pennacea. The sequence goes on along the minus strand of OZ038464.1, from coordinate 11,283,955 downwards.
TGCGAGAAAGCTAGAAGCTCAAAAAGAAGATTGCCAAAAGTAACCGAGGTGCTAAGATACGTTTGTATTTTAAAATGTGTTAAAACACAGGCATTGCAAGATCAGACGTATTCAGAGATCAAAATCACAGAACCAAGTACAATGTGTTTTCTCTGTCAAGGGATATAGAAAAAAATTCCGGTCCTTCAGTTGTTGATCCAAACAAAACGATCATCGGTTGGCTTTCTGGATGCACGGAAGCCATACTTTAAGAGCGATTTTGGCTTGCATTGTTTTTAAGCGTCGGAAGACTTGAAAATAGCCGTACACAAATGCTTGATGTGTTACCAGCGGGACCCCCGTAAAGTACGAAGGGTTGTGTTTTGCAAATGCTCGATTATAGATACCGCTTCAACCAATGTATCTGTGTTCTGAGCAATATTTGTGTGAAAGAACATCGAATAAGTAGTAGAAGACGTGTCGAAACTTGATAGAACTTGAACTTTTCCCTGCGGGCAGAGCGTCTCCCTTTGTCGGAAACTCTGCGGCTTTGTGTAACGCGCGGCGTATACGAACAGTCGGCGTTTAACTTCGTTTTGCGTGCAGTAAAGGTTCTTTGTTTATTGTCTGAGGATATTGAATTACTAATAGGATTGAGGCAAATATCACGCGAGATTAAGATACAAGATCTGTCAATGAAATGTCACGAGCATAATATCATAGAACGGGGAATCACGAATCATCAGCTACTTAGCTTTCACTCACGCCGCTTTAACAAAAGCAGGAAAGACCGGCAGGCGATTACATCGAGAATATTTGTCACTGAATACCTCGAAGTCTTCAAGGTTGATATCCGACTATCCGAGCCGTAATTGTTCGCTCCACAAGCCCGTGATGCACGCCTTTGTTGTCACGGTATTCAAACGTCTGCAGCTTCCGATAGAGATTAATTTCGTATCGACCCAGAATTTTGCGTTAAAGCTTAATGCATAGCAGTCTTGAACATATTAGTGATCAGACTTGTACATGTAGGATGCGTAACGTCTGAGATGGCTTTTTCATACGAAGTAATTTCATCATGGGAAGTGTCATGTTTTAGGCCCCGTCCACACCTACGCCGGATAAATTTGAAAACGCAACTTTATTCTTACGGTTAGGAAAACGCTCTTCAAAGTGGATAAATTTGAAAACGCCGGCTTTGCGTTTTGGTGTGGACGAAAAACATTTTGAAAACGGAACTTTTCGAAAACCCTGACTCACGTGGTCACGTCAAGTGGTTTCAAAGATTGTCAGGGACGTTTGTAGAGCAATAACAATACATTTGGGCCCGGAAACATTTTATCCGTTTTCCAGTGTGGACGGAAAACATTTCTTGCGTTTTCAGAGTGAAAGTTGCGTTTTCAAATTTATCCGGCGTAGTGTGGACGGGGCCTTAATGTGCTACAGCTACTTGAACATGATGCACACGCTGGGAAGATGAGATAAGGCTATTACGCTGTCTTACAGCTACTTAAGATGTCGGGTATTCCCCAGTCAATCCCATTACAAAATGACAACACAGTTCCTCCACAAAACATGTCAGCTTGAAAATTCACTCAACAAGGTTGCCAGGTTGTATAGAAAGCGTCACACAAGTACTGTCACGTGCATCGGAAAGCAATGAAAACTGGGTTGTTGCAAACGAAGAATATTCCTACGGGGCCTTCGATAATTGTTTTCTCTCAATTATTATAATACATTTTTTCGTGAATATCTGTTTGACCGAAATTAGAAGAAAAGAGGGCAAGAAATATAAAGGGAGCTCTTGGATCCGTCATTTGCAAAAACTGACTCGGCTATAATATCTTTTGCATATAAACGCACGACAAAAGTTCCTCTCCCGGGACCCCGCGTGTCTCTATTCATTGTACTAATGACGTCACAAGCGCACTGGCCACGGGCCTGTCTTGTAGACATAGGAAAAATGCAACGTAAGATTCGATAAATCGTCCCTCGTGACTATCTGGGACCAATGAGGAGCACCAATAGGGTTAGGTCGTGACGTCGAAACGATTTCCGACCGTATATCAACCGTCCTGATTGGCCGGAAGTTTAGCCGACTGAAACAACAACGAAGGCTGACAAAACCGTTCCCATGCTATCGCGTTCCCTAAAATCGTAGTTTTTGAAAATATGTATGGCAAAAACGCTCGAATGAAAGGTTCTGGCCAGTACTATGCACCGCCCGATTTTCCTGACGAACTGTGTACAGTATGACAACACGATGCAACGGTACGTAAATCGACCAGTCATTATTTTGTAACGATGTTTCAGTGGGCAGATACAGTACAGTATAAAATGTGAAGCATCTATGAAATCTTCCATTTGGTCATTCGCGTACGAGTTGAAATAAATATATACCTTACTTGAGTCTAGTTGTGCTTGTCGTTACTGATTTGATTTGGTCGTGACGGAAGTGAAATGATTACAAAAACCGTCAATGGCGACTGAATAGGCATATTTCCTAGCAATACTGCATCCTCAAGCACCTTCATCTCCGGGAACCTATATTTCTCCAGTAGTTCAGTTTCGCCTCGCGAAGCTCTCGGAGTCGAGGTAACGCAAGTGCTTCTTTGTGCTGATCCGTGATTTGATCTGTGAAATGCCTTCAATGTCTGGGTATCCTTCTTTCTGTTCCTGTATTAACACAGGCAGCCCACAAAGTGTTACTAAGTCACGCCTGATCGGTCAAGGTCTGATGATGTCACGGCCGATCGGTTAATAAGGATTTGTATGGGGAGATTTTCATAAAATGTGTTTATGCGTGAAAATAAAAAAACCTTACTCCTGAAATTGGTCAGATAACATTACGAGTCCTTATTTACCGCTTAAGGTGACTTTCAAGGCAATTTGGCGCCGATTTAGCGATTTTTTTTTGTGGTGATTGTGTATGTACTTAAAAACAATCACCACAAAAAAAAATCGCTAAATCGACACCAAATCGCCTCGAAAGTTACCTTCAGCAGTAAATAAGGACTTGTAATGTTATCTGATGAATTTCAGGAGTAAGGTTTTTTTATTTTCACACGTAAAATGTGATTTGAAAATCTCCCCATACAAATCCTTATTAACCGATCGGCCATGACGTCATCAGACCTTGACCAATCAGGCATGACTAGTAACACCTTGTGGGCTGCCTGTGGTATTAATAAGGTGTGTGTGTTTTTCCAATTCTTAAATTTTCCCAGTTTTCCAGAAAAGAATAATATTTCTAATAGAACAGTTTTAGCGTAAATACAGATGCCAAGCAACATTTTGGCAGCAGGCCAGCTCATTCAAGCTAACGGAAATATGTCACAAATCATCTTTTGGTGCAAGAGGGGTGCCTGTGGCAAATGCCATTTCATGAAAAAAAATAGAAGAAAAATTGCAGTAGACAAATGCACCTCACAGGCACCCATTTTTTGGGTTAGCATTTGATTACATCGGCCAACACCACCTGAACCAATAGGACTTGGAATCTAATCTTACGAAGTCTTCCTGATTTGTTTTTGGACTCCGGGAATGAGGTTGACATGAACCTTTATCCGACATTTATTATTTAATATCATATCTCGCTCTAGGCTCTGCTCTGTCAGGTAGGACCGTTCAAAAGTCTGCCCCAGACTCTTTCGCAGGGGCATGGCACATGGCGTGCGAATTTTTTTATTTTGGCTGCCAATTTTTAACCAAGGATGGGGGCAAGGGCACTGTATCAACTTTTGCATCTTTCTAAAAGGATCCTAAACAATGTTAATTTTTGTTGAAAAATATTGTCTTTTGGGTAGCGGGATTGGTTTACGGTGTACCAATGCCCACCTCCTCCTCCCCCTGTGATGGCTGCTGAGTACATGAAAATACGTATGAAGTGTGTCTCTATTAGAATTATACAAATGGCTTGCACTTATATAGTAATATTAATTTAATGGTTGTAAATTGTTTGCCTGTATCATCTGTTATATTATATACTCTACTGCACCTTGTGACATCAAATTGGACTGATGAGTAACAGTTTATGTATATATGTATGCAAATGTATGTAACTATGTATGCATCAGCTTTTCATTGACTTCAGCATGGTTAGATGCGGTTAATAGGGGACACATAAACAACTGCAATCACTGCATGGCGTTAGATTGATTTATAAAACAACTATGATACTATACACGCGTTCTGATTGGCTAAATAATCGTGTAAGATGGGAGTATATTACATGATGCATTTTATTGACTAATTATTATAAAAGAAATAATTATATAACACATTCCTGTGTAATATAACCTCATCTAAACATGCAGGAAGTTGGGAGAACATGTATTTCTTAATAATAATCACAACTATTGCGACTTCAATTGCACTTAAAATGGTCCCAGCAGCTTAAAATAGACCAGCTACATTTGTGGGGTATCAAAATGCTGTGAACTGCATTGAAATCCAACAGAGTTTACTAATCGCTGCCAAAATCAGAATTTACTAACTACTGGGTGGTCTGCTATCAGTTGGTAAATATATAAATACAGTCAACTCTCTCAAGTAGCAGCATCACCCAAGTAGCCAGAAAGCAGCGAGTAGTAGCTGCAGTGGCTTTTTTTGTGAAAGGGAGGTACCTGTATTCTTAATTTTCACCTTGAACTGCACAATAAAAACAGTTGTCCAAAATAAGGTAATTGTGTACTAATATTATACTTCAGGACTCATACGTCAAAATGGATATACTTTTGAGAAATTGATCACTTTTAAATCATGAAATAATATTGGCACTGCAGAATAAATAATTTACTGTAGTTATTGGATTCCTGAGCCAGCTACAGTGTACTTATAAGGCTGTCACACATCAATGCCACATTCAGTTGTTGACAGCAAAATAAGGACAGTTGATCCACATGTCCACTCTCAAACTTTACTTGGGGTGTTTCATCAGGCACTCAATCATCTCGTTAGGGTCATGTTTTTCAAAGCAGACATTGTAGATAGATTTAAACAAGGGGAACCTGTGAACAAGAGAAAACTTCAGTAAAACCACTAATGTAAGCAATAGTAGGTGAGTATAGTCTCCAGGAAGACTGTTATTGATGACAGTCGTTTCCTGGAGACTACTGTAACCTGGACGATAACATTCAACCTACTGTTCACACTCCTGGGCTCAAACCATTTGTGCATGCACTTGCTTTATGTTATTCACAATATTATTTGTATGCATGGTATGTAAATAATAGGACAACATGCAGTCTAACTTGTAAATAAATGGATGAGAAAATAAGTAAACAAGTAAAACATCTATCGAATCTTGTCCATTCACGTCTAAATTGTTAGATTTTTTTGTCCTGAATGAGGAATGAAGATGTTGCAAGTAATTTTATTACTGTATAACTAGTGCAATATTTTTCTATGGCCATTTACTATAATTCCAAAGATTGCCAAATTGGATTTTAGGCCATACTCTGGAGTCTTTGTGGAAGTTTTCAAATTCAATAATTATTTACAAAATGGACAGCAGGATGTCCTGTTTTATTACATGTGGGTGTGTCTATCAGGGTGCAGTAAAAAAAAGAAAAAGAAAAGAAAAGAAAAAGAAAGCAAGAAAGAGGTAGCTAAGGCAAGTTGCAGCCAGCACTCACCAATTGCAGAGATAACAGACATTTTTGCACTGGGCTTTAGCATAGAAGAGAGCTTGGGGTTAAGAGCATTTGTCCCACAAAATGAAGTGTTTGTAACAGTACTTACTCTTTCTCCAGATTGTTTTCTTTGAGGACTTGATACACTTCATATGCTGTGTGAGGCCCCTGCAGCATTTGGCCACCAAGGATTTGTTGTTCCACTTCTTCAAAGGTCTGAAATTGATATGACCGACAAGTGCACTTTTTCACTTCCAAGTTCATAACATCAATTCCCCCAATTATAATAAGAAAAAACACAGGTGACATAGCGTGAATGTTAATAGATCAATCAACTTTCATCTTAGCAAACTATATTCTATATTTTTTTTGTGGTGAGAGAACCAAAAGAGAAAACTGAAGCTATGAATTTCTGAAATATAGCTTACTGGTATTTATATTAGCCTGTGCTATATCTGAACTAAATACCAGTGTATACTATATAGACATCACATGGCCCGACTGTAATTTTGCTCTCCCTGGGGCAGAAGGGATGGATAAATTAAGGTGGGTGGGGAGGGGAAAAAAAGGGATGAACAAACAAGTTTAATTGAATGCAGCAGGTATTAATATTAATCTATTGCTGACCTTTCCTTTGGCAAACTCTTCTCCCGCTCGCCGATTTCTGCCCCCATAACAAGTGGTGATCAGATCAGCAACACCACATGACTCGTAAAATGTCTCAAGCCGCACTCCTTCATAAAACCTCTGCGTAAATTCAATCATCTCCTTCAGTCCAATCCTTATGATGGCAGACTTGGTGTTGTCGCCATAACTGTAGACAAATCATTCCATCATTATCTACCTAGCTCTCTTCACTGTCACATGGTTACATTTTTCGTAACTCTCTCAGATAAAACAAAGAAGAGTGAGCACTGCAATATTTATTGTTGTATACTTAATCACTAGCTTCACTTGGCTAATCATTTGTGATTTTGCTGAGTATGTTGAAAATTATTGAAAGGCACTCTCAGGACTCTAGCAAAGCTGGTATGCAAATAAACACATGAAACAAATCAAAACACTAAAAAAAGGATAAGGGGGAAATAGATTGATCATTACCCTAAGGCATCAACAAATCCTACACCCACTGCAACGGCATTCTAAGGAAAGAAGGAAACATATTCTATTTTTAGTGTTTTAGTGTACATCATATAATAAATTGCTTATTCCAAACAGATTAAGGTACTAACAGTAGAATAGGGAATCAAAGGGAGAGTGACAGGAGAACAAAAAGAACACTTTTACACTACTGTTACTTGAACAATATTAAAATAGAATAATATCATGGAGGAACAAAGTAAGGAATGGTATATTTAACAGTAGGCAGATTTTTTTTGTTAACATGAATCAAATTTTAAGCTACAAACAAACAGACTTCCCAAATTATAAGAAAATGTCAGACTTGGGGAATGTACCTTGAAAACAATATTGAATATCATACTTTTTGAGAAAGGAATGTTTGGCTGGGTGGCATAAGTTGCCTATAAAAAGGGGTACAAAATGTTGCTTTATTGATAAAAGTACTGTTTCCCGGTATGCCTAATGGATAAGATTATTTTATTAACCTACTTTCAGTGCTCCACATAGCTCAACTGTGTTGGCATCACTGACAACTTTTACTTGAAAGTAATCACAATGAAACAAGTCCTTCAAGATGGGTGCATGGGCGTCATTGCGGCAACCTGAAACACAAAATAATACACATTACCATGAACAGCACATACAATACATGAGATCTACTGTATGATAGGAAAATAATATGCTACTTATAATGACCAGATGCCAAAGAAAATATGCCATATGGTACATTGTCATCAGCATTACCTATTGTAGTCTCTCCAAACATTTCTTTTGCTAACTCTTTTGCTATATTAGCTCCCATCAGCACACTGACATCTATGCCCAAGTTTTCTTTGATTACAGTGGAGACTAATGTGAGCCCAGTTCCACTGTGATCTAAACCCTGTGGGGAAAAGAAAGGAAGATCTTGTACCATCATTCAGGCAGCACAAAAAGGTACAGGTACAATCACGTAAATCAATGTCAAAAATAAAAAATAAACATTATAAATAATTTTATATAAAGGTTTTGCTTTGCCTAAATATTGCAATGTAATACCACTTATACACTGTATTACCGGTACGACTACCAAATTAACTGGTTGGCAGAATGTTACATTTCCATGGGTAAATAAGCAGCTGGTAAAGTGATTCACCTCCATTAGTAGTTGCAGCTGCAACATGAACATTATTTTGTAATCTCCACTGACTATTAATCTAGTTTGTAACAATGACTGATTGGGTTTATTCTGATCAATCAGGTACAGTAATGGTATGTATGCTACATGCAGTACATATGAATGAAGCAAATATATAAATAATATATTGTACTCGTTTGCTGCAGGCTTGAATTTTATTATAATGCTATTGTTCCAAAAGTAAATGCCTATAATCATTACAAACTGTTATAATTATTCAGAACTCAATAAACCTTTACAGACTAATCTATTGCTAGATAAGCAGTAAAACAGGTCCTGTTGACAATCAAAGTGATCTGTGATAAATCTATGGTAGGCTAAATGTGAGCCGGGGGACTTTTTTATCACTCTGAGATCCACCTGCTATTTTAAACTTTTTCTCCAGAGGGGAAGCCATGGAGTATCTCCAATCTCTGTCTGTTATTTGTATGTGTATCAGTTAAAATACCTTTATCAGAGAAATACCAATGACATCTGGCTTGATTGAATCTTTCACGGTCTGGCAGATACGCTTAACAAACTGGAGATACAATAAGAAAGATTGCATGCACTCAGAAGTGAAAAGGTTATTACGATTGCACTCTAGCCATCCAGAGGGGGCTAGAAATTTTATTAATGGTTGTCTGGGTCGGAAACTAAGCCGGAGGTAGCGCTGGAGCAGTGTGCAATGGAATGCCCCTTGTGCAACTACTTTAGAAAAATCATGCAATTAGTGCTGTGTTAAATAAAATAATGCAACTTTTCAACACATATTTGTGGGATGCCATGAGATTAGATGGGGCAAACCAAACACATGACTTGTGGTTGTCCCTGGAACAACAGAGTGTGAAAGTAAATTTTGAACCCTGCCATTGCATCATTCAACCATTTCATGAGTACTGCAATGTATACATTTTGATAGGCATACAAATATTCTAAATAATTGTTCCTAACTCACTTGATGTGGGACAACAAACACGATGACATCTGCATCCTTCACAGTGTCAACAACATCAGGATTGGCAACCTGAATAAATATATTAAACAGAATATATGTGAATAAAATAACATCAAAAAGTCAATTTTAGGCCAGGGGTCTGGGCACCACTGAGACAGGTTAGCCTGATTTTCAGCCATCTTGAGCTCATCTGTAGGCTCCCTAAGAAAGGGAAGGGAGCCTGTAGTTGAACTCAAGACAGCTGAAATCAGCTTGAATGGTAAGCTGAAGATGACAACAAATTGAGTTGAAACAACACCAACTTGTTCTAATTATTTTACTGAGATGCAAGTTTAAAGTCCAGTCTAAAGTTCACCAGCTCTTACACATTCAATAAAATGCGAAAGTGTTAGGAAACATCTGTAACGTTATGATTGTTGAAAAACGCCTTCAGTAAACAGTGCTGTCCAAATATATTACAAAAAGGTTGTTTACATCATACTCCTGCCATGCTGATATTGTGCATCCATTTATACTACCAATATAAATAATTTGAATATCACAAAGGCAGAACATTATAATATATCTGAATGCATTCGTTATTTTTTATTTCTGGCGGATTTTTTAGCGATCGTGGTGTATTATAATGTCTGTGAGAAAATAGCCGGCAGGATGGAACTGTTTCTAATTTTATGTCCTTCTGCCGTGGTATATACCGGCCCAGTACTAATTATAAGAAGTTCTCAAGGAATAAATACTGGTAATAAGATTAAGACAAAGTGATTCCAGTTTATTGCTGTGTCTGGGTTGGAGAGCTTAGAGCAGTGCAAAATAATCTGTCTGTTGAATATAGTGTTTTGCACATGCGATACAATTTGTGAGCTACACAATTAATTGTTTTCAGTTAAAATAGTAAAAGCATACAGGATAAATAGGAAACTGGGTCTCTCAAGCAAATACTACAGTACTTCTTACCACATTCTCGGGAATCTTGTAGCCCGGCAGGTACTTGACATTTTCGTGTTGTTTGTTTATGATTTCCGTCAGTTTTTTTCCATCCACCATTTCTTCGTAGACATACATGCCTACACTTTCTTGGAAGACCTTTTGATGCTTCTTGACGTTGGCTCCGATGATTCGGGCGATCACAGTACCCCTAAAAGTACAAGCGTGGCGGCATCAATCAAAACAAAGCACGTCAAAAAATTGCAGAATGCAAACGCTTTGGGCAGCTTTTCTTGAAATAATTGTACTTTTAGGTCACTTACCAATTCCCTGAGCCTACTATTGCAACCTTCTTGGGCTGAGCCATTATTGCTAGTCTACGAACAGCAACTTGTAACGACTTGACGAACGACCTTGAAATGACAAACACACCCCTTGTCATGCCGCCATATTTAAACGCACTCCAAGCAGGTCATGTGACTGACACGTACTCCGGATCGGAATGAACTTTGGTACTTTGGACGTTGGACGTTCAAGTGACAGCCGGACGCCATCAACGTAATTTTTATCAGTTTATTGACTTTTTGTCTTCAATGTGATGGGAGTCTCATTTCCTGAAGGTCAGTGAAGGGTATGCAATATATGGGGGGTGGGGGTGGGGGAATGAGGGGGAGATAACAAATTTTTTTGTGCATTAAAGGAGATAAGAATTTTTAAAGTGCTGGGCAGGGTAAAGTTTTCTAGATGGTAAAGCAAATGTTTGAACATCTACATTTGTTCAAAAGTACCCTGAAAATGCAGGAAACAGTGTTTTAGGGAATCTAGATTTCAAAATTTCCTGGGACAACATACCCCTTGACCCTCCCCTTGCAGCTGGTGCTCATGAAACCCCCAAATCTGCCCCAGCTTTCTTCCATTAATGAAACATTCAACATTAGCAATTAACTATATCATAGTTATCATGCTTTTAAGACATTTCAATCCTCTGATTTTTGATGCAATCTCCTGAATTTTCCAAATCTCCTAAATTTTTAAGCAATTCAAAAAATAAGTAAATGTGATGCCTGAAACCTTCAAATTTCACTGAAATTTCAATGGAAAATGCTCTCCAAATGTAGAAAATGCCATTCAGAAGACAAAATTTTCCAGGGTAGCATGCCCCCAGCCCCTCTTAGGTGCTGGAGCCTTGACAGTGCTCACGCTAATCTCTTTAATTTTCAGTTCCGGGGGTTGAATGTCTGCACACAAAACAACTAATAAATTTTCTAGGCATATAATATTTATGAACAACTGAAGGTGGGATTATTCTGCTTCCATTCTCAACCTTATAAAAGCTTCATGCTTGACATAAAGCTGGGATTTGTTTGTGAAGTATCCAAGGGGAGATACATATTTATTCTTAGCAGGCAAGGGGGGATGCATAATTTTCTATCGTCTCAAGGGGGGTATACAACAAGATGTGCTCTTTGTTGAATTTTCTCCTCCCCCCTCCTAGTTTTTAATGAATACTGCCTTTTTTCAGTTTTGAAGATGCACAGTGGAAAGTGTTTGTCATGCTCATTCCCATTACCTCTAAGTTCGTGTTGAGTTTAGGAATAATATTTTTTTATGTGATGTGGAAGTACCCAAAAGGAAAAAAGATGCACCACAAGGACCTGGTTTATTGTGGCTCCTTTCTACTCTTTTTGGTAGTTCAGTCCATTATTTTACTGTACAGTCTGCTCTTTTTGGTAAATATTTTTAAGTTTGTACAATATAATTTTTGTTCAAGAAGCTACAAAATGCAGCAGATGAATTTAATATTATTTATCTACCCTGTTACAATACATTATTATATAGACACGAGTGTTTTACTGAAAAACATACCATGCTAAAATCCATACCAAACTACATCCGGGACCCAAGTGGCATATTTTTCATATCCTCACTAGTGAGGATATTGATGGCATCATTTCCCACTTTTGCACAATTGTTTGTGCATTTTCTCATAAAACACTCATTTCTGTATAATAAAAAGAAAATTACATGGCGGCTTGAAGATATGGATTTTATTTTCTCGTGGTAAAAACAATATTCTTAATCACTTGTGCAGCGCTCATTCATAAAATATTGTTTTTACCCCTCGAAAATAAAATTCATATCTTGGTTCCACTGTGTAATATCCTCTATGTACTTTGCCATATTTTGCCTTGTGAAAAAAAATAGATTAAAACCCAAGAGTTCTAAAGTGATGACGTCCCAAATATTTTTTCTGAAATAATGGATTATGGCCTATAGATCTGAAAATAGTTCACACCCAAAAAATTAGCTCTTCATGGCATTGATCAGCTGAAATTGGGCTTTTGAAGTTCTAGATAGGCCCATACTAAACCCTCTCATTTGGTGTTGGTTCCTGTGATTTATAACTGACGCTAAATAAGAGAGTTTAGTATAGGACTACCTGGAACTTTAAAAATTCTGTATCTTTACTTTCAGAGGGCTAGTAATTTGACATTTTGCAGACATTCTTGCAGCAACTGTGTATACTGCATGATGTGGATTAGAGGTTCAAATGGAAAAGTTTACAAAATGGTGACGACACACTTTGGAATACAGAGTTTACAGTCATGACAAATTTACCCAATATATGAGATGAACTGGAAATATGTGTTATCATAAAATGACACAACAATGTTCTTGCCATTCATGGACAGAGCAATGAGCATTGGGTCACCTCCTGGTGTCGGGAACTTTGTGACCAGAGTCCCACGAGGTTTCATCACATAAATCATGCTGTTCTCGTTGTCACACACTAATACGTTGTTGTTGACTTTGTCGACTGTTATGGCAACTGGATCAGCGAACACGCCATTTCCAAATTCTGAAAGGTATTGCCCGCACCTGTTGAACACCATCACACACTTCTTGTCAGAATCAGGGACAAAAAATTCATCGTTGTGGTGCACTGCACCCTCTGGAGATGAAAGCTGGTCATGGCCAAAGCTGAACTGGAATTCCTGGTCGGCTGAGTAAACCAGAACACAGCATTCAATGCCAGTTTCCGAATCCTCATTCTGTATTGGTCGAGATGTCAAGATCAGTCGACCATTTTGGTCCACAGAAAGAGTTGTGAATTTGAAGTTTCTGTTTGGGGACTGAAAACATTTCTCCAGAAGATTTCCTTCTCTACTGTAGTGAAGCAAACGGTTGTCTTCCCGATTCACCACAATCACTTCGTCATCTTTGGAGAAGGCTATGTCCCATAAATCCCCATACGTCACACTGAATGAGCTGCAGTAATCTCCAGAATGACTGAAGATATAGACACGCTGGCTTTCTTCATCAAGTGCAGCTACACAGCCAGAAACACCTGACACAGTGATAGCAAAGGGGCAGAACACAGACTGTGCTACATCATCACTTCTCACAGTTCGTACGACATTTCCTGAGTTAGTGTAGTCTGTATAACCAGGTGAAATTCTGTTTGGAGTATCTCTGACTTCATGGAAGAGTGTTCCTAAAGCCTCTGTCAAGAGCGTAGTGTATTTCTCATCTCTGGTGTATCTCAAGTCAAACTGGCAAGTTGACGACAGGATTTCAGATATTCTCTGTTCTGTTGCTTCACTCAATCCATCGAGTTTCGCCACTAACTCATTTTTTAATGCCAACACTTTGTCCACGTCACCACTTTCCAAGACATCTTGGGTTTCGTGGGTGATGCGTGTAATTTTCTTTATTAACTCGCTCATTTCTTCTCGCTGAGTCTGAAATCCGTTTTCGTTGTACTTTTCATCCAAAACACAGTCTAATTTAGTAATGAGCTCTTTTTGATGCTCTCGTATCATCTTCACGAGGTTTTCTGCCGTGCTGGATATTTCGTGTTTCAATTCGTCTGCTTGTTTCGTCGCTTGTTTGTGACAAATTTCCATTTCTTTGAAATGCTTCTCCATCGCTTCGACTTTTTCTGTGCATTTGAATAAAGCTTCTTTGATGTCTCTCTTCTCTTTCCTCGCTGGCGTGTGATCGATCAGTCGGACGAGAAGGTGATTTGTGGGAAGTCCTGAAACGCCATCGAAGGGAAGAAAAGACTCCTCTCGACAAACAGGACACTCAATTTCGTCCGAAGCTTTCGTCGCCAAATGCTCCAAACATTTCCGACACACATTGTGTGCGCAGCCTGGGAGACATTTAGGTTCGTCGAACTCCTCCAAGCAGACGGGACAGGAGCATTCATCTCCAACAAGCCCAAAGAATCTTTGAAGTTCTGAGACTTGTGGACACCGAGGAGCGGCCATTTGAAAGAAAATTCCGTGAACGCGGGAAGACTGAAAACTAGTTCCTGGGTTCCTCGCGGTTTTCGGGACGGCGGGAGAATGAATTTCGCAAAACAAAACATACCCGAGTTCGTACGCAAGAGTTTTTGTGTCAACAGGAATCTTTAACAAAAATATCATCAAGGTTAACATAAGCATCTACTTCTTTGAACCTATTACTTTGGGTGACTTTATGTGAGTAACACAAAGATCCATAAATTGGGTGGATCTCCATCTGGTGTGCATGCCAGGGCCAGGAATGACCACTAGCTAACAACAGTCTTATACTAAATATCACTTTAGGTGCACAGGACACTCAACATGGCAAAGTTCCACCTTGTATCATCACCATTATCACAACTTTATAAGTGTCTAGTGTCCTTGCTGTAGTCTACCAACTGGACACATGATAGGAGGACGAAGGGAGATAGGCGATTCTTGTACATAACCCTGTTCCAAGGTGAATCTAACCAATCATATAACTATGACTGGGCCATGCATATCTGGTACCCAAATGTCGTCAAATCTCAAATTACATTTTGAATGATCCACGATGGGTGCAGGTGGCTTGCTTGCTCAAGTTTAACATGAGTTGAGTCACTGAAGTGTATATAAATAAATAAAATATATAATATATCACTTTATTTAAGTCTCAATGCATTTAGCACTGCCATGCTAATATTGGGGAGACTTGAAATGCAGAAACCAAATTTCATAAACTAAACATAAATTTATTAATAATCCCAACTGGTCGGAGGCTAATCAGTTGGCTCTTTTCATAGTGTGGCTGAGTGTTGCAAATTTTATCAAGTGGTCAGAGGGACTTGAACCTGGGACTTCCGGATTTCAAGTCCAGCATCGTAACCACTCAGCCACACTGCCTCCACTGCACCCATATTGGTATGCACAAAGAGATGTGCCAAGGATATGAGATCCAGAACCTCAACAACTTACAGCCAGTTCTTGTACTGACATGGTACCTTCACCCAATGACAAAAGAATACACTCTTATATTGTGAACATTTTATTGCTATTTTACAGGTAAACTGCTTAGAACCTCAGTTTCTGGAAGAACCATTTATTCTTGCCAGACTTGTACCTGGAAAAAAACAAAAAACAAACAAAAAAACAACAAACATACATGATGACCACACAAATCACAGCAGCATCAACCAAACATATCATACAAACTCAGGGAATAATGAAAGCAGTCGGGGCTACCAGACTTTCTCATTGAACTTGTAAGAGTTCCAACAAATTGCTATTAAGAAATATGTTTGAACTATCCCAAGTCATGGCTACAATTGCCATTGAGCTACAGTGTAAAAAAATTCAAATTCTTTTTCACTGCATCCTGAAACAATAAATATCTGAAAATTTGTTGTGTATTGCATACCAGTGCCCTAAAGTTCAAAATTATCCAGAAGGAAGCATGTGCATGTACAACATAAACTCTTCTTCAAATCAAACTTTGCTGGCTCTCCTCTTGATGGCATGAAATCTGACAGATGTCTCATGAATTACATTTAACATTAGCTGGCATCAAACTTGATTCTTTTGTTGTTGCTAAGTTATTATTTGCCTTATCTTATAAAAGAAACAGAGTACTTGTCAATGTGTTATGTTGAGTTATGGAAGCACTTGCAAATTTCAGCATGCTTCTATGACTCAATATAGCACGTTGACATTTCTTCATTATATACTACTGCAGTTTGAAAAGTGGCCTCTTGAAATCATTCAAGGCTAAGAAACAATGCGTACCTTTCTTCGAATCGCACTTTGGCTTCTCTTGTGGCTTTCCTCTTGAGAGCAGGATCCCTGAACACATCCTTGTTGATGACCTGCTTGTCCAAGCTTACATCCACAGAGTACCTGGGAAAACAGGACAGCACTGATCAACTCTTTGCCTTCTGGTTGTGATCAGATAAGTCCATTGCAGTGTTCTCCCCATATTTTTTTCTCGCAGCAGTGCCTCCTTTATATTAGTATGAATATTCATACTATTTCTATAAAGTATACCATTTAAAAGTACAGTTCAAAAGGAAACCTTGGAAGCAAAACATGTATTTTGTCACAATTGGAGTGCATGCTTGTTGCATGAACTCGGATGTGCTAGTATTTATGCTGTTTACACGGTATTTACAAGGTATATAAAGGCCTGTTTCATGTGTGGTTATTGTGCTGTCTCACTCAGGCCATGTCATTCCCTGTTTACTTTCGCGCCCTTTGCATTCGCTCTCATTTCCTATTGGTTTAGGTTTCAGTGACTATTATGGGATAGGGTTTTGTTTTGATGGCTTGCTGACCGCGTGAAGCTTATTCTTTTTACCACGAACGTTTATTTCTATTAAACTTGGTTAAACTGCTGTGTGAAGGACCTTTCGGTACGCTTCTTCGAAGACCCACAAGGCCCGAAGGACCAGAACAGTAAAAAGAATTACAATCGCCACGCAAGATGTCTCTCGACATGGATTTGGAGTTGATCGATTTCTGAGTGCCGCTCGCTCACGTCTCAACGAGCCCAGCAACCGGTGACTTATACGTGCAATCAAACGATATTGGTGCTGACAAAGATGAAGTTCAAAGCGCTCGCCAAACGGAGAACATTCCTTCTGGAGGAAAGGATAGTGGTAAGCGCGACGAACAATCAACTCGACCAAAGAGGATCTCAAAGCCTACGGCTAAACTCATCGAGAACAGATTTCTCTCGGACAGACCCAAACTGGAAAGGCTTTGGGAGAGAACCATGGCAGCCATTTCGGGACTCCAGGAAACGCCTGATGCGATTGCAAAGTTACGGTCAGCTGTCGCAAGGGTAAGATCAGTTTTCAACGAATATCATGTTGTCTGGTTATCATTGATGGATTATACTGTACACGCTAGCACGCCCGAGTGTTGTGAAGAACGCCGGGCCGTGGATGAACTAATGAAAACTCGTAAAGAATTTGTACAAGCTGCCATTAATGAAGGAGTTGAGCGAAAGAACGATTTGCTTCAAGAAAATGCATCAGCTCGATCCGGGTCACGTGACTCAACGTCTTCTT
This sequence comes from Plumapathes pennacea, assembly GCA_964036295.1. Classification (NCBI taxonomy): domain Eukaryota; kingdom Metazoa; phylum Cnidaria; class Anthozoa; order Antipatharia; family Myriopathidae; genus Plumapathes; species Plumapathes pennacea. The sequence goes on along the minus strand of OZ038464.1, from coordinate 11,266,847 downwards.
CGACATCTTTGCAAGCCCAAGCGAAAGCCGAAGCAGCCGCAGCGCTAAAAAAGGCCGAATGGCAGGAAAAGATGAAAGAACTAGAGACCGAATCTGCGCTGCTGATGGAGCGAGAGGAATTAGCATTTGTAAGAAAAAGGAGAGAACAAGAAGCCAGGAAGGAAAACTTACGCCTCAAAATAGAGGCAGCGGTTGCCCTAGCCCGGGCCGATGCAATCGATAAAGAACTGGGCTTAAAGGACGAATCTCACGATCTACCAGACCTACCCCTTCTGGACCCCGACCAGCGGGTTCGAGAGTTTGTAAATATGCAACCTCATGACCAGCACATTCCGGATCAAGAGCAACAGCCAAGGGCAGGCTTCAAGAGCGAGGAGCGCCCAGCACCAGCTGAGAGGAAAGTTTTCAGTGCAGGCTTTCCCTCCCATAGCACCTCCGGCCCAGAAGCAATGGAACCCTACATCCAATTCATGGCCAGGCAGGAGCTTATAGCTAACAAAATTGGAAGGTTTAACGACTGCCCAGAGAACTTTCACACCTGGAAGGCTGCTTTCCAAAATATGATTAGGAACATTAACATTACCCCAAGTGAGGAGTTGTCATTAATGATCGAATACACCTCTAAAGAATCTAAGAAACTCGTCCAACGGCTAAGGAACGCGTTCATCGCAAACCCCAAAAGGGGCGCAGAGGAGTCCTGGAGGAAGTTGGGCGAGCGTTTTGGCTCGAGTGCCGTGATGACTCAAGTGCATCTTAACAAACTCAAAACATTTCCTAAGATAGGATACAAGGATAACAAGCAACTCCAAGAACTGGGAGATTTGCTGCTAGAACTACAGTGTGCCAAAGAAGACGGAGGGCTTGCTGGCCTCAGAATTCTCGATGAGCCCGCCTTCTTACAGCCCATCATGACCAAGCTTCCTGAAAACATCCAGAACAGGTGGCAAAAGCAAGCCTTTCGCTACAAGACCCAGCACAGTGTTGATTACCCCCCTTTTGCTGAATTTTCCAAGTTCATCCAAGACCTTTCTCGCGAAAGAAACGATCCATACCTGGTTATGGAAACCCCCGAAAGGAAATTCAGTGGACCAGCATGGGCCCACTCCAGGCCTTTCAGAAACCAGAACCAAGGGCCAGGCTTCACAGTAAACAAGACTGCCGTGTCGGACCCGAGAACCAGACCACCAGTCACTCTAGACCCCAGGAACTGGTGCGTGGTACACCGAAAGACTCACCCACTCCAGAAATGCCGTGTTTTCAGGATGAAACCACTGTCTGAAAGGAAACAGCTCCTAGTACAACACAAGATTTGCTTCCGGTGCGTTGCAACATGCGCCCACCTCGCTAAGAACTGTACAGCTCAAATCAAATGTACAGAGTGCCAGAGCGAAGGACACGTATTGGCGCTTCACCCAGACCCAACCAGCGACACTGCACCTGGTCGAGAACACTATAATGCAGGGCAAGCCGATGTCCAGAATCACGGCGAGGAGCCACACAACATCAGGACCAGCTGCACAGAGGTGTGCGGAGATTCCGTCTCTAGCAAGTCATGTTCCAAGATATGTCTTGCCAGTATCTACGTCAACGGCCACCCCGAGATGAAGGTCAGAGCCTATGCCGTCATCGATGATCAGAGCAACTGCTCCCTTGCCAAGCCCGAACTCTTTGAGCTGTTGGAGTTGAAAGGAGAAGCCACCCCTTACACCCTCAAAACCTGCGCAGGGACCAGTCAGGCCCAAGGAAGACACGCCAACAGCAAACGCTGGGCCGTGCTTTTCACCTGTCTCACAATCCGAGCCATTCACATTGAAGTGATCGAAAGTATGGATACTTTGAGCTTCATAAATGCCCTAAGCAGGTTCCTCGCTCTCCGGGGACCCGTCATCCACCTTCGCTGTGACTGTGGCTCCAACTTCGTAGGCGCACGCAACGAGCTAGCCACATCCATGAAGCAACTGGATGCCGACGCCATACAAGCATGCCTGTCAGCACAGAATTGCGATTGGATCTTCAATCCACCCCACGCCTCTCATGCCAGAGGAATCTGGGAACGCATGATCGGAGTGACCAGGAGGATTCTGGACTCCATGTTTGCTGACCTGCGGCCTGACCACCTCACCCACGAGGTACTCACCACGCTCATGGCAGAAGTCGCAGCTATCGTGAATGCAAGACCTCTCACACCGGTGCCCACCGATCCCACCATGCCAGAAATCCTGACCCCCGCTACCTTGCTGACTCAGAAACCCCAAAGCCTACAAGCTCCCCCTGGACGATTCGACGCTGTAGACCTGTTCAGCAAACAGTGGCGACAGGTTCAGCACCTAGCAACCATCTTCTGGTCCCGATGGAGAAAAGAGTATCTGCCAATGCTCCAGCCAAGGCGAAAATGGCAGCACGAAACCCAGAACCTAAAGGAAGGCGATCTGGTGCTCCTTCGCAACAAAGATCTGGCACGAAACGACTGGCCCCTTGCCCGTATAACTAAAGCCCTACCCAGTGCCGACGGCAAGGTACGCAAGGCGGAGTTGGTCACCACGAAACAAGGCTCCCGCCGACATTACACAAGACCAGTAACTGAGCTGATCCTGCTACGGACCGAAGAGGAGTTCCAGAAGCTGAAGACTCCAGCCGGCTGACCACGCAAAGACATTGAACCGAACATTTCAATTCAATTGTCATTAGCTCGTTGATATTTTATTAGTGGCATTTGTTCCAATGCCAGGCGAGGAGTGTGCTGTCTCACTCAGGCCACGTCATTCCCTGTTTACTTTCACGCCCTTTGCATTCGCTCTCATTTCCTATTGGTTTAGGTTTCAGTGACTATTATGGGATAGGGTTTTGTTTTGATGGCTTGCTGACCGCGTGAAGCTTATTCTTTTTACCATGAACGTTTATTTCTATTAAACTTGGTTAAACTGCTGTGTGAAGGACCTTTCGGTACGCTTCTTCGAAGACCCACAAGGCCCGAAGGACCAGAACAGTTATCACTCGATGGCATTTTTTGTTACCTTTGGTCAAATTTCTTTAGTTAATGTATGCAAGTAAATTATTATTCTCTGTGAAGAATTACTATTGTAATATGGATGTGTGCTACATATTAGTGGATGTAATAGTCCTCATTGTTAAATGACTACTGTATACTGGCTATCAATAAAGGAGATGCCCATTCCTGATTGCTGTGTGCATGGGGTAATATTAGTGTCAAAATAATTTATTCTCGTTTCACTGCAGATTGATTAGAGAATAAGACATTTGTTTCACACTATGTACAGTACCACAAGCACATCACCTCAACTTGCGAGCATGTGCTGTAGCTGGTTCTTTATGAGTCAAAACTACCCAACTTAAAGTGCACATAAGCCCAAAAATTATATCTTTACAATCGAATCTACATGATGGAAATATGTTGACTATTAGAATAAGTCTGCGTTTTAACGCTGCGCCTTTGAGTTATAAAGGTTCATATTTTGAATATGGTAATGACGTGACGTCAAAGAAGGAACAATTTATTATACAAAATCTTGTTGGCAGAGATAATTGATGTTTTATCAACGTCCAATTTATATTTGAATTCTGTGTAAATGATTTTACCAAATACTTTGTATGAATCTGGAAACAGTTCCAATCACGAAGAGAAAGAAATAACATTGAATTACTCCTTGATGTCACATCATTACCATATTCGAAATATAAACCTCTATAACTTATAGGTGCAATGTTGAAACACAGAATTAATCTAACAGTCAACTATTTACTTTATGTAGAATCAATTGTGAAGATATCATTTTTGGGCTTATGTGCAAAACAGAAACTTGAGCCCTGACTCTGCCCCTGTAAGGTCCTGCTACGCGAAGCGACATGTCCATGCAACCATACCCCCGCAACAATATGCCCTGTGCGACACATATCTTTTCATGTGATGCGTCACATGAACTCAAGTCAGTTTGAACTCATGCAACACATCACAGGGACAAAATGCCCCAAGGGTACGTATGTATTTAGTTAAGAGTCCCCTTTTGGACAGAGGATGTACGAGAGTTTTCAATTGATTGGTACAGCAGATTGCAATGTTGTGCATGGATAATGTAAACTTCAAACAGTCTAACGACGCTAAAATAGCACACACAACCCAAACCCAGATACTTGACATGAGAAAGAATGGTTTGGTGAATGCAGAAATGGTACCCAATGTAAAACCACCTGTGCTCTCTCTACAAACCATTTACACTCAGTTACTTGTTCTGCAACTACAACAGTAATACATTTCTCTCACCGTGTGGGCATTAGGTGGTTGTAGTTGAACACCTTCACGAATGGTTTAATGCGGCTACGTTTGGCCGTCCTTTTCTTGCCCATCCTCTTCGTAACTTTGAGAGGATAGCGTGAGATCCCGGCGACCAGAGCATGTCCGTAAGGCTTATCTGGGCTACCCTCGTCGTAGTTCTTCACGATGACGGCCTTCCTGCCAGCGTATCGCCCGTTTAGGACGAGTACGACTTTGCCCGATTTTATGAATTTCCCCATCGGTGCCTAAAAAAGAAGTCGTCAAATTAATTGTAGTGTATGTCATCAGGTTATAAAAATTTCTGATCATCTTGGGCGAGCGGCACAAAGCCGATGGAGATGGATTCGAAAAACGTTTCAAGACACTCACCTTCAAAGATGGCGATCGAGAAAAGAAGAGGGCGAACAAGAGGCCGCTGACCGTCAAGTATCCGAGCTCGGTCGTTCCCAGGGTCGCGGTCGGCGGGAAGAAACGAAAATGGAAAAACATCCGTATTGAAAAAGCGGGAAAAGAAAACTGAGAACTGGGTACTCAAGTCAAAAAAGAGGATACACAGGCAAGGAAAATCAAAGGTAAGGGCCGGTAAGAGAGGCAGAATGGGTGAAATCGGGGAGGAGCATAGTGGGAACAAAGTGAAAAGACTGATCGAACACGACGTACCTGATCTAATCTGTGATGGCAAAACCACTTTGATATTGTGTGCATTTATTGTGCAAATAGCATGTTAATTTTCAAGCCAAGGCAGTGCATAATGTAATGTTTCAGACGTACATGTTTTTATTTTTATGTCACGTGGTAACTATGCGGGGGAGAGGTATGTGCTGCCCCAAAGGGTATCATTTTCAGCATTTTAATCTGAAATAGGGTATCGATTTTGTCTGGAATAGGGTTGGAGATTTTGATATTTGGTCTGAAATAGGGTAAGGGTTTTCAATCCTGGGCGGCACACTCCCACCCAAATTTTGAGGAGTACCCCCCCCCCCCCCCACCTGGGCAACTATGCAGTAATGCACCAGTCAATTGTAACCCCCACCCCCCCCACCTCGGGGAATGGTGGGGCAATGTGGGGCATTTTTTCGTATTTGAAAGGTGTTTAAGCCCGAAGGGGTGGGGGATTTTCTCTTCATGATCCCCGACCTGCGGAGGTGGGGCTCAAGGTGGGAGATTTGACCAAAAATATGATGCAGTGCGGCCTCGTCCAGTTCGACCACGCGGTTCGTTCGTGAGAGAAGTTTCTGTGCAAAGCCTCTTGTAAGATTTTGCCAAATTTTTGGCCCCACAATGTGGGGGATTTGTCAGCACATTATGTCCCATGGGGTGGGGGAATAGTCGATTATTGCAACAAAGAAAATCCATGTCCCCACTATTCCCCGAGGTGGGCGGGGTGGGGGTTACAATTGACTGGTGCATAAGAGACACCATTTTGTATTACTTTATATCATTATATAGTACATTACCTCCAGAGAAATCTCAGGCAAGACTTCATTCTAATCACTCAGGAAGCGACCAGCTTAAATTGAACATTAGAGTTTTGAAATTGTCTTGAAAATCCTCTGTTCCTGGCCACATAAGTAGCAGCTTGATAAAATTTATTACAAATTCTGTTCAAATTTCCAGCCTGCATGTCATGCATTTAAGACTCAATATATTTGCAAGCCACAGGACTATCAAGATGCATTTTAGCCTTGGAGATATTCAGTGCACTGGTTTGTAACAAAAAATCTCTAAAATTTATAATTCTTGACCTTTTGAATGAGATTGAATGAGTTGGTGTATGCATTATTGGTATGTAAATAATACATTCATCCCTAGAGAGAGGTGGAGGAGAGGGGTGTGTGGATAAGCTAAGAAAAAGAAAACAAGAATCTATTTAGTACATATTGTCCTGGCCAAAAATATACTATTATTGAAAAGCAGTGAACAGGGAATTTATGCAGCCTCTTCAAATTTCTTGCTTTGTTAAATTCAGCAGGGGGGTGGATGAATCACAGATGTGTTTGACAAATCGACAATTAAAGCAGAGAGTTGAAAGGTTAGTATTTTGTCTGCAAATTCGCTAAAGTGGAGGTCAATAGCGGTGGATATTTACCGAGCTGTTTCGGTGAGGTAAATATCCACCGCTATTCACCTCCACTTCGGCGAATAATTGTTTTAGTATATACCACACAAGTTTAATAGCCAACTCCCAAATAGCTATTTTGTTTCCGAAAAAAGTGAGCAAAAATTGGGTTCGCACACCACCGGGAGGTGAATAGTACTTGATATTCCGAGATAGAGGAGCCAATCAGAGCGCGCAAAAAGCACTATTCACTTGTGTGGTGTATACTAACACTAATTATTCAGGGAAGGCTAAAAGGGATGACTTAAAAGGAGTTAGGGTTAGGTTTAGGGTTGTAATATTAAAAGGAATGACCTCAGGTCCTTTTATCCCTTTTAGCTCTCCTAATTATATATTCAAGGTAAAAGTATAGAATACCATCCTTTATTACATGACTTCACATTTTCGACTGCAAATACAGGCCAAAACGAGTGCAAAGATGGGAGCGTATTGCACTCGTCAGGAACCAGATCAACTGGTTTATTAGCTTACGTGATCATTTTTCGCAAGCAAAAAGTTTACAAATGCGTCATTTTTTTGTTCCATTTTGCGCGCGGCGAGAACGTTTGTCCTGCTTCGTTCGTCGTATAATAAACAAAAAAGTCGTGCAATACGGCTGTATTTTTACTCGTCAGTTTTATTTTTTCTCACCTGAAGCAGGCTCAAAAAAATAAAACCGACTCGTAAAAATACTCCACCGTATTGCACTCCTTCCCATGTAATAACCTCTTTGTATTGAGGTTTAGAAAAGGCCATTCCTAACCACAGGGTGGATTTTTCTGACTCCTAGTATGGCAACAAGCATTTGACCAATCTATCTAGGCTCAGTGGTACAGTCAATATTTTATCCAATATTAAAAAAAGAAATCATACATCATATTTATGCACCAAGACAACCCACATTACCCTTTGGAATGTTACATATGAGATATTTGAGTTCTGATTTATCATTCTTGGGCATCAAGGCATTGTGCTTACAGTAACACAATCACATACGCAGACTGAAAGTGCTTCAGGAGTTTGAAATACTATATAGAGATGCTATTCTCCTGCATGATGCAAACATTAATGTGGATAGGTTGGTCAATGTTTTGAGTGTTAGCCTGTTGTTGTCAGACCAGCACGCCAACACATCATTTATGGTGTTCAGCATATCCACATTGTTAGTTTTAGACTCTGTCAGCTTGGAGATATAACATGTCATATATCAACTAAAGTCAATGTGGGAAAGCTAAACAGTCAAAAAAGTTTTAGGAATGTTTTGAGTGTTAGCCCCTTATTGGAGCCCCAGTGAAGGGCTTATATAATGCTGTTTCAGGTGACTATTGAAAACCAAAACCAAAGTAAGTATGTTACCAATCAGAGAGGCTCTAAGAAACGTTTTCAACCAATCAGAAGCCAAAGTAATTTGCATTTTATATACTTTGGAGAAGAAACCAATCAGCAGTACAAGGAAACACTATTGCCACGTCTTACTTTGCATGAGAAGATCACAATCAGGTTTTGCTAGACCAATCCAAAAGTGTAGCAAATACAACACCAAAGAAAACACATCATATTGGCAAAAGGCATTTTGACAGAATTTCGCATATTATACTGACATATAAACAAAATAAATACCTAAGTAACTACTTAGCATTAAGTCTCCCACGCAGCTGTTATGACTAAAAAGCATATTGTGTGGCGAGCCAATAACGGCTGCAATTAATGGAAAATGTCTCCTTGAAAATGCATGAATGGCATTTTCAAGCCCCTAAACTAAGAACTTGCCTGGGGGAGCTGGCACCTTGCACCAATCCAGTGTACATCACCATGAAGAATGCTTGCTACACACCTGCTTTTAGGACTGCAGCATTCCATTCCAAACTCCACTTAGTCCAGGTCAGACAATAGTGCATTTCAAACCCACACCAGATAATGTAGTATATAGAAATCACATATTTGTACTGGTCTTCATCTGTATTTCACACTTTAGTCTTATATCTTTGTCAAATATTGTACGTAAATATATTAACAACATTATACCTTCTCGGATATTAATTTACACCAGCTAATATTTTGTTTGAGTTAGTCATACTAGCTATAGGGCCACTTCTTTTGTTTCCAGTTAAAGTTTTCTTCAAATATAAGATTTCTAAATATAGTTCTAAATAGCGCATCTTGGAGCTTGCAAATAAATAAGCTTGAATATTAGAAACTTAAATGTTCACGGGTTTTTCAAGGTGTCGTGTACTGATAAATGCAAAGTTCTGCATTTAGTCGAGACTTAGTGTTGTACAATAAGGTCCATGGTCTGTACTGACACAACATATCACGAACTTTAGAACGCGTTGTAAAAGAACACAACCTATATCCCCTTCGGCCAATCACGTCACATAGGTAGACAGAGGTTTTTAAAACCTCCCTCTTTTATACCAAGAAATCCATAAAATTCATAAAAATCACAGAAAATGCCTGTCAGGTTCAACCTAATTATCGCCATTATCATCCCGGGCTTGCGGCTCGGAGAACGGCACGTCATGCACATGGAAGTTTCTGGTGACATTCTCCTCTCGTACGATGGCGTCCTTTGCAGGTACCCCTTTGCTAAACCTCAACCTCTCTCTGAATATTGGACAGAGCGTGCTTCGGATGTGCTGGGTGATGGGTCATCATATGATGTCGGAGTCCGCTTGGACTCTTGTAACTCTTTCCGCAGTGGCACTTGTGTGCTTTCTTGATGTTTCCTGCGCGATTCTCTTTGCGGTGTCCATTTTTGGCATGGTACTTGATCCCATTAACATTTTTATATCGTTTCCCACAGCCAGGAACTGGGCAAACGTATCGTTTCCCCTCTCCATCGTCTTGCGCGACCGCGTTTAGAATTAGGTCGCTCGTGATGGAATCGGAGGCCCAAGAATCGTCGCTATCACTGAAATTGCCGTCTTCTTCGCCACCTTCGAGAGAATCCGAATGGTCGAGCGATGGGATGGTTAGTTTGGGAGGAGAAACTCTCTTTTTCTTGACGTGTTGCTCAGGCGTTAAAGCATCCGCAGTTAGAACCTGTTCTTTCTGCCTTGATGTTCGTGCGGCTTCGGTGAAGAAGCGATTGATGTAAGACAACGGGAGAGCCGTGGGTTGCTTTGCCTCTTGCTTTTCTAGAACTCTGGGGTCTTTGTCGATGTGTACAAGCTCGATGTGGTCTATTAACTCCAACAACGACCCATACTGCTTGCCGCAACTATGCCACAAGCACGAGTAGCGAAAGAAGGCCGCCATATTTCAGCAGCCAACTTAGCGACTGAAGTCAAGGAGCAGCCATGACATCATTATACTGTCAAACAACATTGACGTCACGGTCGCCTTATTGCACAATTTTAAATGGCGCACGCACGTGTCCTTCACGTGGAGAACGTGCAAAGAAGTTTCTGGAAAGGAACAGCTATTACAGATTCACAATACGGAAGTGGAGGTTCAAGCGTCGACGGAAAGAGGGGCCTTTTTAGCCGGGCACGAGTACAAAAACGCTTAAATAATTGACACCTTCAACTTGATTTGCATATTTTTCATCCCACAGTCATAAACACCTGTCCGAGGGTTGTGTCAAGGCCTGTCAATAAATTTCATCCTGCTTTATTCAAGATTTTTTTCAGTGTGCACTAATCCCAAAGAGACAACACTGTTATCTTTTTCATAATCCATCTCATTTGGTGCAGAAGTATATTAGAATGGAAGAAAATAGGAACACTTATTTATTTATGCAGGTGCTCTGGGTTATCAGATTTTGCCTTTGTTCAGCCAAGGTCATGTTATTGAAGATGGAAAATAGAATATCAACAATTTATAGTGACAGTGCAGAATTTTGGTCCAAAATGGAAAGACAAAATAATCTATGGTAGTGCATATAAATAACCATATTTAGCCACACAGTCATTTGAGTCACACAGCAACTTTATTGTCATATGTGCACATACAGAAATATGAGCATTTATAATTAAAAGCAACTAATATATAAGTTATCTTCTGGTTTTTGGCTGGATTATTTACTAGTGCAATACTGTGAATCAGACTGACGCTAAAGCAATATTACCCTAATAACGAGAAAAATCTTGTTCTGTCCGAGCTATCCTTTGTCCCTGTCAGGCCTAGTCTCTTTAACTTCACTGAACCCTTTCACTCCTAAGAGTCAAATCTGTTTTACTCTGTTTGTTTTTCATCAGAAATATCTGATACAGGAAGCCAGAATTTGGCATTTGATACTTTGCTTAGATAAAATGCTAACTGAGTGGCTGGGATAATTTTTGGTTTGAGCCGGGGGGGGGGGGGGGGGGGGAGTACTCCTCAAAATTTTGGGTGGGAGTGTGCTGCCCGGGACTGAAAACCCTTACTCTATTTATGGTGGCTCATATAATTTTTATGGGAGTACCCCCCCTGGGGTTTGAACTCAGGAGTGAAAGGATAAAGAATTCATGCTATTCTCAAAAAGAGCAGGGGAATATCCTTGCTGTTGTGATCGTAACTATCCTCTACCAGAGCAGGGAAAAAGAAGGACTCAGGTCTGCCATCATGACTTCAATAAGCCTTCTCCTCAAGTCCCATTTTCTCACTGGGGACTTGGGGAGACAAAATTTACTTTACATTTTCTACTGCAGACTATATTTTGTACATTATTTTGCCTGTAATAGTTTATGTTATTATTAAAATCATCCTTCATGCCTTTGTGGTATTAATTTACAGCAAATAACAAAGGTGAATTCCAGATTTCTTGGGGGTTTCTTGGTTCTTTTGACAGCTTCATCTTCAAAAGCAACAACTATGCCGTCCTTTTCATGTGCAGAGGGGGCGAGGTTGGGGTAGCATATTAGCATGCAGGTGATAAACACATCAAGCGGTCATTTTGAATATACTGTACCCAAGAACTGCTTGTTTGACTTATTAGTTTCTTTCAGTTTATAATGAATCAGATGCTGTTTGGACTGAGGATTTGCCTGTTCAAGCCTTCTGTGAGTTAACAATAATTCCTTCGTATATCCTGTCTTCTGCATACATCCTTTCAAACCTCCTTGCACCAAACACTGTCAAGATGCCCCATTTGGAGGTCATGAGAGTCCACACCGTAACAATGAAGTAACCTTTTACATCAACTCCTAGAAGGAAAAACAGTAATAATTTTAGTTTCATACAAACAAATTTAAAGTACATATTTTGAAATTCAGAGGTCCCATCTTCAAGTCCCACTCTGACCACTAGCTGAATTTGCAGCACGTTGCCTGAGTGCAAATCCTTGGCCATGTTATATAAATAGCCATCTGGTTAGCCTCTGCCCAGTTGGGATTCTTAACAAATTTATTTTCAGTTTTTGATATTTGTTTTCTTCATTTTCAAGTCTCTCCATTAGCACAGCAGTGCTAAGGATGCATTCATTAAAAACCAGGAAAGGGGGGGGGGGGGGAGGAGGAAATGAGGGGGGCATAACAATTTTTTTGTACATTAAAAGGGAGGATATCAATAATTTATTTTTAAAGTGATATCAGGGGCGATTGGAAATATTTTTGAGATGATCTTCAAGCAAATAATACTGATCAGATTCGATCAACACCTTTTCTGCTCAAACCCTGAAAATGCAGGAAATGGTGTTTCAGGGAATTTAGATTTCAAAATTTTCCAGGGGAGCATACCCCCAGGCCCTCCCTAGCAGCTCACGCCTATGACTGTCAAACTCCATAGTCTTCCCCAGCTTTCTTTCCCCTCCCCCCCTCCCCTTTCCTGTTTTTTAATTATGAATGCAGCCTAAATACATTTAAGACTAAATAAAATGATTTGTTTATTTTCAATTTTTTATACAGAAGTTTGAAAATTTGGCTGAAATGGTGATTTTGACAATGCAATCACCCACAGGTAAGCCCAATCTTCATGTTATGAGAGATACATTGGAGATTTTTTTTTTTTTTTTTTTTTTGAAAATTAATAAAATACCTGCCTTACCTTGTTCCATGTGCTGCTTTGGGGTGGATTGAGCAGTCAAGCCCCTCAAGGGACCACCACCAGATGAAAACTTGCTCAATCCACCCCAAAGCAGCACATGGGAGACAAAACAACACAAGGAACAAGGTAAGGCAGGTATTTTATTACTTTTCAAAAAAAAAAAATTCTTTTTTCTCACTGTATCTCTTATAACATGAGTGAGTGACAAGAGCTTTATTGGCATGACCTTCATGCTTTTACAATTGGGTATTGCTAAAGCCTATTTCTATAACAGTAACAAGGTATAAGATATAATAATTATTCATAGCTGACTAATCATGTTGAAGTTTGTAATCACGTAAATAGAAACACGAAGATAAAAACTTTACTATTAATCTGATAACAATTGGGTCTTTGGACTTCATGATTTCTAGCATAAAGTCATTATTGAGATTTGAGGAGGGTTCAATGTTTGCTAAATTTCTAAGATTCTTGAGGAGGATAGCTCGAGATACTTCATAACATTTGCATGATGAGATTAAATGATATTCATTTTCGATTTCGTCCAGATCACAGACTGGACATTTTCTATTTTCATTGCTTGTATTGATGTATCATGAAGACTGGGCTACCTGTGAATCCCATGAAAATACTTGCAGTATTTAAATGATTGAATTTCTTAAACAAAAACTATAAAATATATTTACCTACAATATTGTTATAGAACTTTGCACATTTTGATTGATCCAAAATGATACACCCATTTCACATCCAGAAATCAACTTCTTACTTTATATCCTGCAAATAAATTCGACCGAAATTCGACCCCTTGTCTCCCTGACGTCACTTCTGTTCCAACACACTCACCTCGTTCATGAGTTTTCACTCCCAAAACGAGATATGTGACAAATCCAGCGACGCCGGCTAGAAATCCAACAAACCCGAGCCATTTGACGACAGTGAAGTGGGTAACAGGAGTAGACCTCTGAACATCGCGATGAACTTTTAGATTTGTTTTGAAATACAGAGCAGCAAAGACCGCGGACACCGCAGCCCAAGCGGCAGCCTGCACATTCTCGAATACACGACCGAAGACAATGCTAGCCGAACAACCCACGATTACTCCAATGACAGCTGCGATCATACGCATAACAAGACGGTATTTCTTGTATCCAGCCCATAGTTTCCCGAGGCGACCCATTTCGATGCAGTATCGGTCCAATGTATGACGACGTGTGGAGACTGGCACTAGCTAGCAATGCATCGCGCGCACCTTTTGGAATGGTCCGTGGAAAGCAACAAAAATGGATCGCCGGATGGGAAACTTAAAACGAAATAAGTTTAATCTTCGTGCAAAATTTCGTGTCTATATACGGCATTTTCAGACTCCGCATACAAAGTCCTCGAATTTTCTGAATATTCTTTCCCCAGTGGCTTGGTAATAAAGAACACTCTGGACAGTAGGTTGGTTGTGATCGTCCGGGTTAGAGTAGTCTCCAGAAAGACTGTTGTTGGTGACTGACGTTTCGACTACCTGAGCGGAAGTCATCTTCAGAGTCAAGTGAAAAGTATTCGTCAGATGGCGGTATATATGTCTCTGGTTGTAGAAGTGATTGGTCCGTTATGTCGGTCTATGGTTGGTCGAGTCGGCTAGGTTGTGTTTCGTTATTGGTCAGTTGATGTTCTTTTGTCCTGTTGATTTCGCCATCTGACGAATACTTTTCACTTGACTCTGAAGATGACTTCCGCTCAGGTAGTCGAAACGTCAGTCACCAACAACAGTCTTTCTGGAGACTACTCTAACCCGGACGATCACAACCAACCTACTGTTCACACTCCTGGGTTCAAACCATTTGCCAAAGAACACTCTGGTTTCAAAATTATGCAAAGTGTTTTATTTGACCTACCCTGTGACTTCTAATGTTTTGCCTGTGGTTTTCCTGAGCATTCTATATGGAAGAGAGCCTCGTTCTTGCGTGACGTTTGCACTTGAATGCGAAAGAGTTAGTAAGATATAGTCAGTTGTGTTAGTATCCACAGTGTTGCTTGCTGTGTACTGGTTTTGTATACATTGATACTGCTGTTTTGCTGATCCGCTATGTGTAATTTATAGAGGATATTACACGACGGCGCGAAGATATGAATTTTATTTTCGAGTGGTAAAATATTGTTTTTTCCACGAGAAAATAAAATCCATATCTTCAAGCCGCCGTGTAATTTTCTTTTTATTATATTAGACATGAGTGCTTTACGAGAAATTGCACAAACAACCGTGCAAAAGCGAGAAATGATGCCAACGATATCCTCACTAGTGAGGATATGGAAAATACGCCACTTGGTTCCCGGATGTAGTTTCGTATGGATTTTACGCACGGTATATTTTCCAGTAAAACACTCGTGTCTATATACTAATATCAGTGCAAGCTGTGTTAATCGTATACACGCATCAAGAGTTCCGACTTTTGGTCGGATCGCACTGTATTCTGGGTAGGTTTGGCTCAAAAAAAGTGAGCACCAACTTATCCGCCACTTTGCATTTCAAGCTTGGAGCTTGGTAGATGTGTACGTTTTAAAACGGATAGAAGTTGACTGAACTCCAAGCATGAAGTGCAAAATGAGAGTTGGTGCTCATTTGTCTGAGCCAAACCTACCCAGAATACAGTGCGATCCAACCAAAAGCCGGAACCAAGGAGTTTGCATCGTTCGATATGAGAAAGAAAAGCAGGACCCACATTTATCTATCAATCTTTCCATCTATCAGTCTACGTGTACCTTTTACTCACAACTTGTCATAATATTGTAATTATCCACGTTTATAGTAGTAATGGTACGAATAAAGTTGTTATTCTATGTTTTCTTCCGTCTTGGTTTATACTAGTAGGTTGGTTGTGATCGTCCAGGTTAGAGTAGTCTCCAGAAAGACTGTTGTTGGTGACTGACGTTTCGACTACCTGAGCGGAAGTCATCTTCAGAGTCAAGTGAAAAGTATTCGTCAGATGAAACCACTCAACAGATGCCAACAACTACCGGCACCTTACAAACGACTGATAGATGACATCAAACGCAACCGAACGAACAATAGACTAATCAACAGGACAAAAGAACATCAACTGACCAATAACGAAATACAACCTAGCCGACTCGACCAACCATAGACCGACATAACGGACCAATCACTTCTACAACCAGAGACATGTATACCGCCATCTGACGAATACTTTTTGACTCTGAAGATGACTTCCGCTCAGGTAGTCGAAACGTCAGTCACCAACAACAGTCTTTCTGGAGACTACTCTAACCCGGACGATCACAACCAACCTACTGTTCACACTCCTGGGTTCAAACCATTTGCCTTGGTTTATACTAGTTAGAAACTACCAGAGGAGTACATACAGAAAGCAAATCTGCCGAACTTTGTGACCAATAGTAGTGCAAAAATATTATTATATTGTGTATCCGATATCATCTTCATGTATATAGAGTATATTACACGGCGGCGCGAAGATATGAATTTTATTTTCGAGTGGTAAAAACAGTACTTTACGAACGAGCGCTTCGCGAGTGAGTAAAATATTGTTTTTTCCACGAGAAAATAAAATCCATATCTTCAAGCCGCCGTGTAATTTTCTTTTTATTATATTAGACACGAGTGTTTTACGAGAAATTGCACAAACAAGTGAGGATATGGAAAATACGCCACTCGGGTCCCGGATGTAGTTTCGTATGGATTTTACGCACGGTATATTTTCCAGTAAAACACTCGTGTCTATATAATAAATAGAAGTATACCGCAGTGAAATTTATGTGATTTTCACGTCATTGTCATCATGGAGATAAGCGCGTTTTCTTTTATCTCCAGAATCCAGCGGACACGGAATCATAGCGACCTGGAGTAGAGTTAAGTCCGTAATGGTTACCAGGATGAAAACGGTTAGCGTGCGGATTAGGAGCCATGGGATGCTGATATGGTGCCCGTGCTGACACAGAGGAACGATTCTCATACCTTTCAACAGGCCCCTGCCCCATATGGGGCCTTTGATGTCCCATATATGTATACAACTGCGATGCCTCATAAGGAGGATAATAACCAGGGACAGAACAATCCCCGGGTGCGAAGTAAGTTTCAGTTCTGACCGCTTTACTTCGAGGGTAGCCCCAAGCAGCGTCTGCGGCCGCACTTCCGGTTAGCCCATGGTACTGCTGGCTAGTGGCGGCCGCACTTCCGGTCAGCACATGGTACTGCTGGCTCGTGCCGGGGTCTACCCTCTGAGTAGTAATGCCTTGCCACTGTAGGGAGGGGTCATTCGCCTGAGAAAGCCCTGACATAGTTTGGGCATGGCTCATATTGCTGTCGACAAATTGCTGTTCTGCAACTGGGTAGTAATAAATTTGAGTTTGTGTTATTGTTCTATGATTTGCGTCCTGCGCATGCTCAGAGGAAGCTGGTGCCCAGCATGTCGGCATACTGTACAATGGGGGAGGAGGGGGTGGGGGCGGAGGCGAGTCTTGAAATGATGTGGCGTCGGAATTTAGTGTTGCAGTGTCTGCGGATTTGACCGTCCCGACGTGATAGCTTTCCACTGTTCGAGTGTTGAGTTCCTCTGGTATGTAACAATATCCTTCCCTCGTAGCAGTAAATGCTTGTCTTGGAGGAACACTCATTAGCATACCCGCAGTTCTTGTGGAGTTATGCCCCGTTACATCATTACTCGTGCTCCTGGACACTTCACCAGTTCTGGATTTCCAATTCGTTGTAGTTTCAGGAAGTGCTGGTGGACCACTGCTCCGGAGTTTACTACCAAACCACTCATTGCTCCTTCTTGGCGCATTTTGTGCATTCATATTAGTATCTTGTCCGCCTTTATCTAAGGACCTCCTCATCGCGTACTCTCCACCTACCGGAGATCGGTTTGACGTCAGTGAACTCGAGGGGTGCTGCTGATATGGTGGTGCTGACACAGAGGGACGATTTTCATACCTTTGTACGGGCCCCTGCCTCATATCGGACTTCTGAGGTGGGTCTCCTTTCTCCGACAACATTCCCGTCCCCAACTTTCCACAGTTTGCAGATCGCCTTGCCGTTCCTGAACTCGAGAGTGTTGATGACGTAGACGTTTTCCATGCTGCTTCTAAGGTTTTACTTCTTGCTGCACTATCTGCGTTTGAATGCGAACCCACGTCACTTCCCGTCAATGCAGTTGCATTCCATGTAGAGATGTGGCTACTAATCGTGCCGGACAGTGCGGGTCCGCTTAGAAGGGAGGGCATTGCTGGTTGGTGTGGGTCAGTAACGGCGTCTGTCGTGGTTTTCTTCTCCAATGTTTGTTTGAAGGAATTCCGTAAATAGATACTGTTTCTGTCAACACACAGTCTGGGATCATTGCTACAACGACGTTCTGTGCCTAACGGCGGTCTGGTCGGCTTGTGAGATACTTTGGCTGCAGTAGTCACTGGGTTGAGCTCTGCTGAAGTTTGTGTGCTCACCAAGGTACTTCCAGTTGAATCTCGATTAGTAGTTGCAGCGTGTTTAGGTTTCAAACTCGATTGTTTTTCTGTTTTGGCGCATGACTTTGCGACCAAAGGCACTGAATTTGTTTGGGCGAGAATACCACTTGATCGAAGTCCTCTCTGCTGGCTAACGGTCATCGTAGTGACTTCACTATCTGTGTTAATGACTGTCTTGTTTGTCCTGCTTCTAGTGTTATAGGTTTTGACACCGTCTGCTTTGAACTTTTTGGAACTTGCAACAGGTTTTCGCGTCTTGCCAGTCGTATGATCGTGAGCGATCTTTGCCGTGTGAAGCTTTACCTCTGCAGTTTGCTTTGCAGCTTTTGCTGTTTCATTATGGGAGGTTACTTTTGGAGGAACAAACCCTTCGCCAGATTTGGATCCTATCGTTGTAGAATTAGCATGTGGTATGGTATGGCTAGAACAACTTGTAGTGGGTTGACTTGTGGCTTGAATAGCATTTTTAGTGTCAATTACGTCGAGCACTTCATCCACTGGCGTTGCAACAAGATGCAGTGCAGTTGAAGGTGAAACCGATGCTATCTTCCCAGTTGAAGTAATCTTTAAATTCAAGCAAGAAGCTGGCATTTCTCGGATTGAACTCGACTTGTTACCAGCTTCTTCGTTTGCAAGGACGTCTTTTGATGCCAGGGAAGCTGCCTGTCTGATAACAGAAGGATTACTAAACTCTGGATTCATCATGGGCACATCTGGACTCATCTCGACGTCGGGCTGTGCGGGAGATAAACTAGACGCGCATGTGTCGGGTGGAGTGGGTTTTGTTCGTGGGCGCATTTCGACAGAAGTCTGTCCGGAAGTGATTTCCGTACCGGAAGTGATATTGTTGCCGGAGTATGCGTAGCAAAGTGTTTCCTGTTGCTTTACTGCCGCGCCGATAATTTTGCCAGAGGGTTTGGTGTTTGAGTGGCCTGCACGTGACCCGGAAAAAATCTTCTCAGACGGCGAAGTGTTCGCATCTGCGCAAGGAGCAGAGGCCATGGGCGTAGAAGGTAATTCGGTGTTCTCCTGGACCACACGTACTTTTGAGGAAGACCCTTGAGAAACCTGTTTAAATTTCGTTTCTGTTGCAGCAGAAGTGGCGATAGTCACACCAGGATACTCAGTTTCCACGTGATCAACCCGTGGCGTTGTACAAATCTCTTTACCAGCTTGCACCTGTGTTAATTCAGCTGAGAGAGGAACAGCTATAGTCATGTCAGGATAATCGGAGTTCACGCATGCCACAGTTGAAAGCTTCCCACTATCCACTTCGAGCGCAGAAGCAATGGTTTTGTCAGCACGTGTTACAGAGGAAACGTTCCCATTATCCTTTTCGGCCGGGGAAGCCGTAGTCACGGCAGCAAACCTAGTGTCCACGTGATTTTCACGTGGTTTGGAGGTTTCTTCAGTATTCGGTGTGTCCTCTTTCATGGGCATCTGTAACCGAACAGAGTCCTCTAGAGTTTTCTCAGATAAATAATTAGTCTTTAGTGTGTCTTCTTGAAACTCTTGGCACGTCTGTGGAGGCTCGGGTTGCTCGGTGTTTCCTATACCGAAGTCAGGATAATGAAAACACAGCGACGTTGTCAATGAATATGTAGTTCTTGTCTCTGCCAAGCCTGAGAGCATTGTATGCTTTGTACCCGTTTCCTGCTTTCCTTTCTTCTTTTTTGGCTGATGAAGTTCCAACGGAGATCGCGGCGACGGTGAACGGGATGTATGGTCAGCGGCTGCATCGCGCCTGGCACCATGTGAGCCGGCACTTTCGATATTCAGCGGTACCTCGTCCACGGGCTTCAGTACTACTGGCTTGCGGGTGTATTTTTCCGGGGCAGATTTTGGCTTTTTCAATCCCATCCACGCTGGAATAGCGTTCCAAACTAGCGCTAAATTGGCACCTAACAAGCGAAATAACAACAAAAAAATTAACACCAAAATCCGGTTTAAGGTGCACTGATGTGTACAGTACTTTAAGACCTGTTTATCTGGAGAAAGGTTGTCCCCGGAACCCAAATGATCTTCCATGAGTCGCGCCAACTTTTCACACATTTGCTTATGACTCAAAGCAAGCCGTTCACACGAAAAGGTGTCCGTAACCCCTGAGCCAAGTTTACGATTTCTCGTGTGAACGGTTCCCTGTGATTGAAAGGAGGCTTCCCTTCTCCGTGTAAACGGGGTCTTAGTTGGTATTGATTTGCGTCCACGATAAAAAGAATACAAATACTTCTCTTCGCCATGTGGTTTTAGTGGGCTTTTGTCTGGGTATATTGTGTCATGCGTATACAGATAGTTGGACGTCCAAAGGAGAACATTTACCTTGCTCATTTGACTCATCTTCATCCTTTGCGCCACAGGTAACCCATTGCTAAGGAAGGCAAGAGGTCGATAAGATCAGGTTTTAGTAGGTCCTGCTAATTACCTGATAAACACGTGGCTAACGCAAGTGACGTCACTGAGCCAACGCACTCGAAGTGAGTAAAAGCAAGGTCTGTCTTTAGCTGCCGCCACCTTCTAGAAAGTGATCTGATGGATATTCCCCCTCGTACACAGTTTTATCCCTGGCTGCTGGCCGATTTAATAGAAATTCCTAGAAATTCGATTTAACAGAAATTCTTAGATTTTCTAGGTTTTTAGAGTCTTCATAGACATTAAAATAGAGCGATTCTTTGAAACTCGATTCAGGTTTATATACAGTCTTTGACAATTGTACGTACGACTGTACTAGATTTAGCACAAAATACTGACCCTTTCTGTCGGGAACCAGCCTCGACTTTCCTTTTCTTGACATGGTCCTTGCTTCTTTTCTACAAAGAAAGGACACTCGTACAGACTTTTAACGCAACCTCGGGTCAAGAATCCGAACAGAGACATCACTTGACTGTCCACGAACCCTTGGTATGGCATTATGTCTTCCTCTTCAGACCTGGTAAGGGAGCAAGGTGCGCTTTGAATCTCAATTCTCTCAAACATTAATGAAGAGACAGTCTGGGTGATATAAAGAGAATTTACAGCTGAACCAGCTGCCAACCATCACTAATAATAATGTTCACTTTCCAACTCCTAAACTGTATAAAGAAACCTAAATGTGTGACTAATCAATGAAAGCTCTCGTGAGTACTTACTAACAGCAGTGTTCACTTCCAACTCCTGAACTGTATAATAAAACTTTGTCATGAGATGCGCATGCGCGCGCGTTTGGTCGAATCTTGAAATCATTTGCCCAATGTTTTCAAGTTTGAAATTCAGGATGGCGTCCACAACGGCGGCAAACGATCGAGCGGCAGATCTACCGCCGTTATGGACACTATCTTGGATTTCAAACTTGAAAACATTGGGTGAATGTTTTCAAGATTTGATCAAACGCGCGCACATGCGCATCTCATGACACTACCCCTTCAAAGGTGTGACCAATCAAATGAAAGCGCCCAATGAGCGCATTCTAATAACAGTATCCACTTTGATGTTGAACGGAGTTCAACGGAAAACGGGGTTTATGCTGGCACGCACCGTTTTCGTTTCGTGTTTTCCACGGTGCACTTGTCCTTGAGTTCAGCTTCTCGTTTTCTTCGTTGTTGTGTTGTTGGTGCTAATGGTGGCCTTCTTGACAGCACTGGAGTCTCAATGCGCCGTGTATTGTGACACGTCGGTCGCAACTCTGCATTGAACAACCTCCTCACCATCCGCCATTTGGACCATGCCTGAGTCTTAGTCCTTCTGTTCGGGTCGTTTTGAAAATCGGAACTCTTCCTTGTTTCGTGACAGGGTTCCGTGGCATTCCTCCCGAGGAAAGGACCTTTCGAGAGTGATCTAGTTCTGCTTCGTTCTCTTTCGCCGACAGTTTTCCGTTTTTGAGAACTTTCGGAGTGGTATGAGTTTGCGTTGTCGCTGGGTTCTGAGACTGGGTCCTTCTTGTGTTCTTGATCTTTGACTTTCTTGCTATCTCCTTTTGTCGCGTCCTTTTTGTCTTTATTCCCTTCCTTTTTGGTGTCTTCTTTTCCACACCTTGTTCTTCTTCCTCGCTCACTCTTTTGCGTTATACCTCCTTCTGAGTCCTCATCTCTGCTTCCCCCCTCCTCTCCCTCTTCCGCATTGATTATATTATAATCTCTCTTACTCTCTCGTTCTTTGTCTCTATGATCATCACTTCTACAATCCATTTTAGAAGCGTCTCTTTGTTTTTCTTTTATACTGTTGCTTAATCTTTCTCCGTCAATGGCGAGACTCTTTTCCTTGCCTCTGACTGTTTTTCTGTCTGTGGCATTCCCACTGTCTCCGCCTTTTTCCCTTCTTTCACACTCGCTTCTGTTTCTTCTCTCCTCGTTGCCTTCGTGTCTTTGCCGGTCCCCGTTTCTGGGCTTGTCATTCTTTCTTTCTCTGTCACTGCTTCTGTCTCTTTCGTTTTCGTCCTTGGTTTTATTTGCGTCTCCACCGCTTCTTGGTCTGACTCTTTCCCTTGAGTTTGTCCTCTCTATTTCTCTTTCCCTGGAATTGCTCCTTTCTATTTTCCTGTCACTGCTTCGGTGTTTTTTTCTTTCTCTGTCACTGTTTCCATCTTCACTCCTCTTTCTGGTTCTTTCTTTTGGGTTCGTCTTTCTCCCTTCAGAGTTGCTACCTTTGTCTCTGTCACCTTTTCCATTCTCATTTGCGCTCTCGTCTCTTACCCTGCATCTGGCTCTGTCTGTATAGTTGGTCCTTTCTACTTGTTTGTCCCTGTCTCTTGAGTTGTCCCTTTCTTTTCCTCCGTCCCTGGAGTTGGTTTCGGTTTCTCTACTCTTGTCTCTTGAGTGGTGTCGGCTTTCGTGTTCTCTTTCTTTCTCTCTGGAGTTGGTCCTCTCCATGTCTCTGTTGTTTGATTTGTCTCGTTCTCGTTCTCTGTCTTTGTCTCTTGAATTCTCTCTCTTCCTGATCTCAGTTTCTCTGTTTTGTTTTATTTCCCTGTCTTTTGAGTTGTATCCCTCTCTTTCCAGTTCTTTTTCTCTGACCCTGGAGATGGTCTTCTCGGTTTCTCTGTCCCTGTCTCTTGATTTGTCTCTTTCACTACCTCTGCCCACGTCTTTTAAATTGTCTCTTTCTCTCTGCCTGTCCTTATCCCTGTTTCTGGAGCTGGTTCTATCTTCTCTGTCACTACCTCTATCTGTGTCGTGGCTTTTGTCCCTACTCGCTCCTCTTTCTCTGTACCTCTCTTTGTATTTGTTGTGGCCTGGCTCGTCTCTCTCTTGGAAACTTGACTCGCTTCTGCTGACATTCTGTGATGGCATCCTCTCCTTGTCCTCTGTGAAAAACTCAGGGTTTGTTTTTCCTCTTTTTGCTTGCCCTTTTGCTTTTTTCTTTGGTGACTTTCGTCTTTTTCCTTGTTCTGTAGACGAAGAGCTGTTTCTTGTACTTTGCTCGGGGTTTCGATGTCGCCGTTGCTGTTTCAAAACACAGTCCTTACTTTTCTTCTGCCTGTTTTTCCCAACAACTCTTCCATAACAATCCTCCGACCGAACGTCGTAATCCTGAGAATCGTACGAACATTTTCCGTTTGTGCTACTGTCTTCGGAGGACGAACTACTTTGTCGAATTTTCCGGTTTGTGGAGTATTTCTTACTCTTTCTTCTGGGGTTATACGAATTCTCATTACTCCCAGAGCTTTCAGTTGAGGATTTCCTTTGTTTTCTCCTCTTTTTGCGCGAGTGTCTTGCTCGTCTTTCACTCTCCGCGGATTCTTCGACCGATGAACGGCTTGAGTTTCTGCGGCGTCGCTCACTTCCTCGTTGCCGTGTTACAGCGCGTTTGCCTTTGGTCTCTCCTGTTCTGTCTGAATCGTCTTCAGAATCTGTTTCTTGATAACTGAAAAGGCTTTGCCATTTTCTTTTCCTCGCTAGTCCCTCGTTGTTTTGGCAAGACAAACATGTCGTACTTGGCTTTTGCTCCTCTTCTCTCTGGCTATTTTCAGGCTCGGATGATTCTGTCGAACTTGTCGCGTATATTCCAAGGATATTTGGTTTTCTCAAATATTTCATTAGAGCATCGTCATTTTCTGAAAGCGAATGTTTTGAAGAAATACAAGAACATGACACCAAACTATCTTGCTCACCGCTCACGTGACTTTTAGGAGATGGAATTTCTCTTTGTCTTTCGTGATCCATGTTATTTACCTCTGAAGTGTGGATTTTCCATTCGCCTTTTCTCTGCTCTTCGAACGCTTTTAAACTGAGTGAACCTCTCGGTCCCTTGCTCGTGCTATCTTCGTACACTCGTTTTCCCCTCGGGTTATTCTCGGAATCTGTCGTATTACTGTTTACTGGTCCTCGGTATGTTTTTCTTCTCTCCTCTCCTAATTCCACTGAGTTTGTGCCTGTCGTCTCTTCGAAAGTTCCTTGAACATATTCTGAATCGGCGTTGGCGTTTCTGTCGTGCAAGTATTCATTAGCCACTTTGTGTAAACAGTCTTTCCCCAGCATCTCACCATCTGTTCCACCTTCTTTGTTTTTGCCATCAAAGTCTTTCGCGCTGACCGTATTTTTGTGGACATTTTTATCGTTTCCCTGGCCGGGAATCTCTTCTTCACCCAGATGGCTTGAACTCACCGCCATTTCGCTCTCTATCAAAGCCACGGGCCGGTTAACTTTTTTATTTTCGGTGTTGCTCTGTGTTTCTTGATGGCATCTGTTGTGTGTTGCCAATGCTTCCGTCGAATTTATACAGCCGCACGTTTTGCTTTGACCACTTTCTTTACCACTTCCGAGGTAAAGATTTCTCCGTTGCAGGAGACCTTTAACATTCTCCGAAACTTCCTGAGAATTTAGAACCGGAAGCACGTGTTCACTCGGGTTCCGAGCAGGTCGTAACTCTGGTGAAAGAACGTGCAGTTTTTCTAAGGTCTTTGTATTCGAGTGTATTGCACAACTTTCGGTTACGCTTTCCGTTTCCCTGCTCTGACTGCAGTTTCCCCCTGGTTGCCAAAGGGGGCTAGAAGTCGAGAAGTTCGGCTGCTGTGAACTGTTCGTTGCTTTGGCGGGTTTATCTTCATCGGCGCGTCGGGTCCTCGGGTGGTCGTCGGGTTTACTTTCGGTAAAAAACCGAGCCAAAACATTGCCCAGTAAAGATACGCGATCTCTGGTGGTATTTTGGCAGTCTTGTTGTGGTTTATATTTATCTTGGTTGTCACAGCTGTCGACAAGAAGACTTGTTTCGATGTCACATTCTCTCGGCATTCTTTGTAAAATCTCGTCAGTGGTGGCGCGATTAAAAAATGTTTGTGAAGATTGCTCTCCGGTCGAGCGGTGACTAAGAGCGTCGGTTTCCTGGCCTTGGCTTTGTTCTGAGTAAACAGAGGTGCATTCCGCCCAAATTTCCTTTCCTACGGTTTCCGAGCGGCTTCCAGTCGCTCTTAGTTTTTGCGTGTCGTTCACCGTGCGACATTTGGCTTCGCTGGTGCCTAACGCAGGTGTAATAACCGAAGACAAACAGGAAGCCTTTGTGATAGATAAAGGCCTTTCCTGTCCCGTTTGAGTTGATGGTATGTTATCTGCCCCTACTGGTTCTTTACGAAGGTTTTTCTCAAGAGAAACGCAGCCGCTGGGTCGTACCATCCCCTCAACCTCTTCGGCGCCAAGTCGCTTTCAGTCAATTATTTTAAGCTCTTGAGCTTTCCTAGTCAACTAGCTCTCAGATCCATTATTCGGTCCTCGAATCGCAGATTCTTTCAAATTTCCTCAGGTTGTCTTTATCTGTTTAATTCCTTCTTCTCGAATCGCACGCCTTATGTCCTGCATCATGCATGCATAAATCGCTCTTTGAACTTCGGCACAAAATTTAATTTCAGACAAACATGACGACTTTAGTGCCTCAAGCGATACGGCATTCCCTTGTGTCTAGTTGCATCTCACCGTGAAGCTCGACACAACGGCGCCGGAAACGAGAAACGCACAAAGTAAACGTGTGCGGCGTTCAAAACGCTGTCAGTTTTCCAAACGGAAGAATATTAGAAGAGATATCCGCATTATGCAGCTGCTGTCTGGTGTATATATTACCGGCGCGTCCTTTAATATTCCCATTCAGTGTTCTATAGAGGCAAACCGTAAACAAGAATTCGCGAATGCAAATCGGTTCGCCTGTTAAATATCACCTGCTGTTAAGCGGTTTTTAGTTCGTTGTTGTCTGTGGTGAGCCACCTTTTCAAGGCAACGAAGAAACAAGTTCGCTTAACCTGTTTATTTGCATTTATTTTATTTATTTATTTATTTATTTATTTATTTATTTCCTTTCGTACCCATCGCCAAAATGACACCACAACGACCGTGACGTGTTTTTAGTTCTTTGTTTTTAGTTCTTTGTTGTGTGGTGGGTTCCCGACTTTTGTGGGTTAAACAAGCTCAATCTGTTTATTCGCGCTTTTTCTTCTTCTTCTTCTTCTTCTTCTTCTTCTTCTTCTTCTTCTTCTTCTACTTCTTCGTCTTCTTCTTCTTTTTTTTTTTTTTTTTTTTTTTTTTTTCCGTTTCGCGTCCGTCCGAGTCGCCCACGGTCAGACACTTTTGCTGGGATTTCACGCAAACGTCTCCGTAAATAGTGCAATTTTAGAGCTACCAGTATGCATCTGTGTCCGCATACGCAATTTCGAAATTCACTCGCTTACCTGTTGGACAGGTTCATGTACAAAGTTTTGATCTTCAGCCAAACTCAAGACTACTCACGAACAATATCAGTTATACTAGCTATTGCATGTACCCTGTTAAAACTGAGAGACTGCTGAGGAGTTGCCCTCATCCGGGATATCAAATAGTATGAGCCTGCTCACAAACCGCTGGTAGCGACGGACGCTGTGCTATTGCTTACACTAAGTATACTTCTGCTTGTCGTTGTGGATCGTTTATTTATTGGTACATGTTCTAGTGCTCAGAATAACTGTTTGTCCTTTGAAACGCTGTGGATCAAATCGTAAACGTTCAGGTGAGCCTTGGTTATGCCGTGCGTGGAGCTACGTAACTTTCAGATTCACGAAATTACCACGTGTTTTTCAATGAAGTTCGGGACGGTGTGCAAAAATGTTCTTGATTTTTCCGTTCGTAATTTTGTTGTGGTCTATGGTCATTTTACACTCATTCTGTTATAAACATTGCTTTGTTTTCTGCTGGTTTTTCCGCGGACAGTGCATTCGTAATTATACTATTTTATACCGAACTAACAATGTTATATTTTTTGTATCCTCGAGCAGTTGTGGTCTCCCAGAAGATCATACACTATACTATTACCCAAACTACAATAGCATTTGACAGAAAAGTTTTGTTATGTGAGATAGATTGATACTACGGCAATACGAATACTACTTCTGATACTACGGCGAGAATACTACGAATACTACGGCAAGAACTGCTTGGTTACACACTGCGAACATGAAAAAAACATATATACTTGTCAACTTACAGTATAGTAGCACATGCCTATCAGCCTGACATCGAACTTGATTCTTTTTGCTTCTATTTGTGAAATTATTGTTTATCATACCTCATAAAAGAGATCAAGCACTTGTCAACATGATGTATGTTATAGGTTTAAGCAAGCCTATAGGACATGCTTTTCCACACTTACAGCCTATGTGTTAGACACATAAACATGCATTTGTTTCACTTACAGCCTATGTGTCAGACACATAAACATGCATTTGTTTCACTTACAGTCTATGTGTTAGATGCATAAACGTGCATTTGTTTCACTTACAGCCTATGTGTTAGACACATAAACATGCATTTGTTTCACTTACAGTCTATGTGTTAGATGCATAAACATGCATTTGTTTCACTTACAGCCTATGTGTTAGACGCATAAACATGCATTTGTTTCACTTACAGCCTATGTGTTAGACACATAAACATGCATTTGTTTCACTTACAGCCTATGTGTTAGATGCATAAACGTGCATTTGTTTCACTTACAGCCTATGTGTTAGATGCATAAACATGCATTTGTTTCACTTACAGCCTATGTGTTAGATGCATAAACATGCATTTGTTTCACTTACAGCCTATGTGTTAGACGCATAAACATGCATTTGTTTCACTTACAGCCTATGTGTTAGACGCATAAACATGCAGTGCATTTGCTTATGCGTTTTTACTGGCGATTCAAAGTTTGAGATGTCAAGAATAAACTGGGATGCTTTGTGCTTGTGAGCTTTTGAGTTGTTCGAACGAAATTTGTGTGACACGTCGCAGAAACAATGTCACACACAGGTCTCTGTCTAAAAGTATATGTGACAAGACATCATTTACAAATTCCTGTGTGCTTCTACTGTAACAAGATGTTGTGTTTATTTCTTTAACCCTTTCACTCCCAGGCTCAAAAATGCAGATTATCTGTACTATTTTATAGAAGAAAATGTAAGAGTGATGTATTGGGAATGATATTGATAATTCAGTCAGCTTTCATCTGAGCAAGATATCAAAAGCCAAGTTCTCCTTACTCTATGATATATTTCTGGTGATAAACTGAAGGAGAAAATTGAAGTTGATCATTCTTGGAAGTGAAAGGGTTAACCCTTTCATATAGAGTACTGCAGATTCCTGCTAATGAGTATGAGTGATTGTAGTGAGAATGTTGATCTGCAGTACAATGTAATACCAGCTCTTAAGAGAACTAGGTTGACTGCGTCGGTGTGGCGATCTACAGTTTAATCAAATTCATCCGAGCAAGCTATCAAAACTGCCGTGTTCTCAAAACTACATGATATGTCTCTGGTGAGAAACCAACCTGTTGCTGATACTAATCCTAACATAATCTTTGTTTTATCAGTGGATGCTGATTGTTCTGTTTTTGGCCAAGAAGCAGGATGGCTAGAGAGAGCAGGTAAGTCACTGGAGTGTTCTAAATTTTCTGTAATATACCCAGTTAATCAAAATAATAACAGGTGAAAAACTGATACAAATCAGTTGGAGCCATTTTGTTTGACAAAGTAATCACACAATAAAATCGTAAGGCTTGTGGGATGTGGCTTAATTTACATAATCAGAATACTGCACAATGTGCTGGTAAGCTGAAGCCACAGAATAGGGCACAAAGGCCACAGTGGTAGCGGGCATTACCCCTTGATCTACCAAAAAAAAAAAAAAAAAAGAAATTGTGAGCCCAAGTAATAGCAGCCATGGACAGCTGTCCATGGCTGCTATTACAGTGCTCAACATTAAGGTTTTAGGTTGGTTGCCCTTCAGACTGTAGATTGACTTCAAGCAATAGAAAGTTTCATAATTTCTAGTTGCCCGGCCCAGAATTTACCTGCCCGACCAAACGTTTTGGTTTCCCTGGGCAAGAGGGCAACCGTTAATGTCGAGCGCTATATTACTTGGGCTCACAATTTTTTTTTTTTTTTTTTTTTTTTTTTGGTAGATCAAGGGGTAATGCCTGCTACCACCGTGGCCTTTGTGCCCTATTCTGTGGCTTCAGCTTACCAGCACATTGTGCAGTATCCTAATCACACAGTAGCTATGCATTTACATCAGAGCAACTAGAAGACAGCTTCATTTTCTTGCTTGGATTACCAGATCACACTGATTGTGCTTTAAACTGAAGCAATCACAATATCTGGTACAAACCTTCAACAGTCAAGAGCATTTACAGTGTTGTATGAATACTTGTTACTATATAGTCATCATGAAGCTCTTATTGTCAAATGTTGTTTTGCATAGACGCAGAAAAAAGTCTCGTTCACGGTCTGCCAGCCGAGAAAGGAGCCGCCGCTCTCGAAGTCGTGAAAGAAGAAGATCTCGCAGCAGAAGCAAAGAAAGGGATTCAAGAAAGAGAAGAAAGTCAAGAGAAAGAAGGAGAAGATCTGAGAGCAAGTCATCTAGTTCAAGAAGTCGAAGCCGTAGCCCAGAAAGGAGGGCTCGCCGGAGGAGATCACGCAGTAGAAGTTATGAAAGGAAACGAAGACGGAGTCGTGAAAGGGAGAGAGATCGGGGCAAAGACAAGGAAAGAAAACGGCGGTCACGGAGCCGGGGCAGGTCAAGATCAAGGTCTTCTTCAGGGTCAAGGTCACGGAGCAAAGATAGAGACTACAAAAAATCCAAGAGCAGGTTATTACAATATGTAAATGTACAGTGTAACTAGTGGTTTATCATATTTTTTCAAATTTTTAGCCTATCATCTCAACTTGGAGTTGCAATACCATATTTAAATTTTTTAAGGAGGGAGCTTGGGAAAGAGCGTTACACACAGACAGATGGATGAGCAAGCTTATTATTATATAGACTAGTGCCCCCCCCCCCCCCCCCCGTAAAATACAGTGATTGGATTTCTTTTTTTTTTTTTCCCCTTTTTTTTTCCTTCTTTCTTTTTCCCTTTTTGAAGTTCATTTCGAGCATCTCGAATGCAGTTTACAGTATCATGGTACAAACTTCTCTGTAGTGCATGTGCCACTCAACCGTACCACTTGATGAATCGTAGATCGATCGGCATCAAAATCTCCTTGTTTTTCAAACATGCGGCAGCATCAGCCCAACATCCAGTTACCTGACAGCACAAATTCTCTTTTTAAACTCATTTCCGATTGTGGTCAGCATACAAGGCCAATATTTATACTTAGTTTCAATAATTAATGTGGTGGCCATCTTGGATTTTTTTATGATGAGGAGGCCTGGGAAAGAGCATTATGGACGGACGGAAGTGAGTTAGCGTATTATTATATAGATTATTGAATACCAGTATGTGAACTGCTTTTTAAAAACTCTTTCTGCTTCTGAATTCAGTCATGATAAAAGACAGAGAGATGGTGAAGAAAGTTCTGACAAGGAGAGCAGAAAGGCAAAAGAGGTATGCACAACTACACTGCTGTAACATACTGGACTCAAGCTCAAAATACAGATTTTCCCAACCTTTACAGAAGAACACATTTGAGTGATGTAGTGAGAATTGAGAGCTAAATTAGCTTTCATCTGAGTTGTCCTTGCTTTGTACACTTTTCTTCATTGCTGTGTGTTCTGAATGTGAACATTGTAGGCCAAGAAAGAAAGCTCTGACAACTCATCAGTTGACAAGAAACCAGAGGGGACTGATAAGGTAAATATCACAGCCACCACAAGCTAAATGACACACACAAAGGCCTGTGGGGGAGGGCGGGGAGGGGCGGCTATTCAGGTATATTAGTGACGGGAAGGTGTGTTGGAGGCCAGATTTTTTAACCAGAAAAAAGACCAACAGCCAAATTTTAGACCCAAAAAAGGACCATCGGCCCAGAACTTTGTAACCGAGTAACATGATTTTTTGTGAATAAACTGCTATAACAGGAAGTATCCTTGTCATTTACATGGCAGTATAAGCTGGAAAAGGAAATTGTAACAGTTTATTGTTTGACATAAATTCAAGAACACTAGGGCATGCTTTTTATCAACCCTAAGAAAAGTCCTGCCAAAATCTTTTGACCCAAAAAGGACCACCAGAAAATGTTTAACCCAAAAAAGGACCAAAAAGTGCACATTTCAAATCTAAAAAAGACCGCAGTACCTCTCCATCACTAATATACTCAGTTGTGTTTCATTATGAAGATGACTTCTGCTCAGGGAGTCAAAACGTCAGTCACCAACGACAGTCTCCTGGAGACCACTCTAACCTGGACAATCACAACCAAGCACTGTTTCAGATTGAGTTACCGTATCTTAATTTGAGTTACCAGTACTGTTAGTATCTTAATTTGTCTTCATTTTGGTACCTTCCTATTCAAACTCCTAGCCCTTTCACTCCCAAGTTCAAAATGCAGATTCTCCCGACCTTTTAAGAGAAAATGTATGAGTGATGTAGTGAGAACATGATAGTTTAATCAGCTATCATCTGAGCAGGTATCAAAAGCCAAGTTTTCCTTACTGTATGATATCTTTCTGGTGAGAATCTGAAGAAGAGAATCAAAGTTGATTACTCTAGGGAATAATCTGTGCACATGTGTTGGGAGGGAGGGTGTCAATCCTTTTGCTGTTAGTAACCAAACTGGTGTATCAACTAAATGTTGATGAGGGTAATGGAACGCCGTCAAAGAGACAAGCTATTGTCTCTTTGACGGCGTTCCATTACCCTCATCAACACTTAGTTGATACACCAGTTTGTCTTCCGCCACCCCGATGCAGTCAACCTAGTTCTCTTAAGAGCTGTTATTACACGACTTCACATTTTTGAGTGCAAATACGGGCCAAAACAAGTGCAAAGATGGGAGCGTATTGCACTCATCAGGAACCAGATCAACTGGTTTATTAGCTTACGTGATCAGTTTTCGCAAGCAAAGTTTACGAACGCATCATTTTTTGTTCCATTTTGCATGCGGCGAGAATGTTTGCCCTGCTTCGTTTGTCGTGTAATAACCTCTTTGTATTACACTGTTAGTAACCACACTTGATATGTTTTCTTCTTGAAACTGTTAGGCCACAGAGCAAAGTCAGCTGGAAAATGAGATGCAGAAGAGAAGAGAAAGGTGTGTTTTTCAGCATCTGTGTGTATATCTCCTTTGTATGAAAAATATTTTAAACTAAACATTACTGTAAATGTTCATTTTACTCTGACAGCTCTAATATCATTATGAGCTCCATTTTGATAAAAAAAATATCCCCTTATCCTGTTTTTATGTCATAAGCTAACCATTTTATCTTATTTAGAAACATTTGAACCCATTTTTTTCAATGTAGGGTTGAGGCTTGGAGAGCACAAAAGAGGAAGGAAAAGGAGGAGGAAGCAGCCAAGGAAGCTGGGAAGGTGGAAACCAACCGCAAGAAGAAAGTATGGAGCTTAGAGGATGATGACGAAGATGATGAAGAAGAGGAGGTATGGCACACAGAGTCACAAAACAAAGTTATTATGAGCAGTGTTCTTGCCACTGCCTGTATTTCATTTTTATCCCCACTCTGAGGGCTCATTCTGCATGCTGGGACTACCGATACTCAGGGTTCCAAATAAATTTTGTGCTCAGTTGTCCCAGGGACAACCACTAGTCATGTTTTAGTTGCCCTTCTTACTCTTTTG
The DNA here is from genome assembly GCA_964036295.1 of Plumapathes pennacea. Lineage (NCBI taxonomy): Eukaryota > Metazoa > Cnidaria > Anthozoa > Antipatharia > Myriopathidae > Plumapathes > Plumapathes pennacea. The sequence continues at coordinate 11,234,031 of OZ038464.1, read as the reverse complement.
ATTACCCAAACCTCCTCTGGTAAAAGTTAGATGATTCTTTTTCCCTTTTGGGCTAGCAAAGTTTTCCTGACAAGCCAGCTTGCTCAAAGCTGCTGTGCACATACTAATCTTGAGCACTTTATTTTTTAGGAAGTTAATGAAGAAAACTCAGACAATAAAGAGAGTGAGTATGGTATTCAGTGTCCTCGACAAAATTGAAAGTACTGAATGGGCTGGTTGGTGTACTCAGGGGGAGGGGGGTGAGGAGGTTACAGAAACTGAATCAAACTTTAGTTCTTTTTTCTTCTTCTTTTACACTGAGAGAGACACCCTTGGGACCTGGTCTGGGTGTCCATCTTTATAGAGGTGGCTGGCTTATAGAGAGTTTAGATACAGACAGATAATGAAAAATTACAAATGGAGTCCATCTTAACAGAGTTGACTGTATCTCTCTTTTCTTTTTCTTTTTTAAGGAGGTGGGAGGGAGTTATTTTTTGAATTATCTCCTACAAGTTGTTTGTTTATTGTTGTTTATTTACTCATAATTTCTTAGAAGCACCAATTATCAGGTCAGGAACATTTTATTTTTATCATCACAAAGTGAACCTGGTCTCATTTAAGTCTTTCTTGTATGCAGAGGCAAGCTCCACAAATGGAGAAAACAAGGAGGTTTGTCTCTCAAGTCCAGTGTTATCTTTTACTAAAGCAAAACTTCACAAATTTGACTCTTGTAATAATTTGTGGCAAATACAGATTGTTTATTTAGCACAGCACAGAAATGTTACAGGCTGTAAACATGTAATTATTTTTTGTGTGATACAGAGTTATTTTATGTTTTTCTCTGATCAGGAACATGATGATGTAGATCCATTGGAAGCATTCATGGCAGGTGTAACTGAAGAGGTGAGAAAGCTGTTATGTAACAGTTTTAAACTACAATTGAACAATATAAATAATAATAACATATTTTACAAATTATTTGAAAAGACTGCTATCCCCTGGAATTATCAACTTTGATTTTCTCTGCCAGAGACAGATTCTCCCAACCTTTTAATGTAGAAAATTTATAAGTGATGTAGTGAGAACTGATTATTTCATCAGCAATCATCTCGGTGAGCCATCAAATGTCAAGTTCTGCTTACTATTAATATGCTATATCTCTGGTGAACACCCAAAGGAGAAAATTGAAGTTGGTCATTCTTGGAAATGTTAATGGGGTTAATGTTGCTTACCTTATTCACCAGGTTAAGAAAATTAATGCATTGGATCACAAAAAGCTGGCAGGAAAAGGGAACACAATGGTGATCAAACATGTTGTCACCAAGAAACAAGAGGTATGACCACTGTGTCAAGTTATGTACAGCTATCTACAATGTACAGTTCGTTTGTCCATGCACAAAGTTGAGAGAAAGAATTTTATTAATCGTGATTTGACTTTATTGAGCTTTCAACAGCTTGGATAATGAGTTTGGCAAATTACCAACACTGTAGGGGGCACAAAATCTGTCATACAGTGAACTGTCTCTAAGACGGACGCCCTCGGGACCTTGTCTAGCCTGGCTTATAGAGATTTTAAATATGGACAAACAAGTTAAATTTGGCCGGCTTGAACGAACAAACCCGGTCCGTAGAGTTGTCCATCTTATGCTGGTGTTCGTCTTGAGAGAGTTTACTGTATATTGAGTTAACTCAGGGTGTGTCTATTTAATCCTGGTGGTAGACTTTGTTGTCAAAGTGATTTCTGCCAGTTTCTTGAACTTTTTGTTATTATTTCTCTTCAGACTGTAGCTACAAAAGGGGAACTCATGGAAAATGATCGCGATGCAATGGAGGTGGGTAATTGTGAACAAGTTGGTGTAGGGTCAGTGGACATTTCGCCAGGCCACATGACTGACTTTACCAACGGCATACTGATCAGTGCAATTTTTTTATAATTACCATGGAGGTGTGTGAAGTACCTTTCTGTACTGTTAAAGCACTTTTGTTGAACTAAGTACTAAATATGCACTGTGTTGTTTGTGTTCTGTAGTATTCATCTGAGGAGGAAGTAGAAGAGGAATCAATAGAAGCAACATATTCTCATTACCAGACAAAGAAGAAGAAAGTAAAATGCACTTTCCATCATCTCTCCTATCTTCTTTCTCTCCCTATATCTCCTTGTGTTGTTTCACTACTTTGCTTTTCTCTCCACATCTTTCCTTGTGTTGTTTAACTTTGCTTTTCTGCTCTTCCCTTCTCTTCTCTCCTTGTCCATCCTCCCTTCCATTTTTCCTTATGTTTTCTTCTTGTCCCTCTTTCATTCCTTCTTTTTTTTTTCCATATCCTCTTATTTCAGCCCCTCCCTCCCTCCCTCCCTGCCCTGCCCTCTCAATCTCACTATGACAACTTATTTGGTTTTAGGATCTTCAAGCTGTGGACCACAACAGAGTGTACTATTCGTCATTTAGGAAGGCATTTTATGTCGAAGTCCCGGAGCTGGCCAAACTCACTCCAGAAGGTTTGTGAGAATCTGAATGGGGCAGAAATTTGTTCGATAGAATATTCCCAAAAAACGTCAATGTGACAGTGCAGTTTTACCGTGTCGCTCGTTTATATTAGCAGACTGTTTTCCCGGGAATCATATTTTTCTTGGAAAGTTATCTTGATCGGCGTGCGAATCATGGTTCGTACATCTTTCTGCTATAGTTTGCTCTGTTGTTGTAAGATTCTAGGTAAAACATTTCTATCCCGTCTAGCTTTGCTCAAACTCTTTCAGAAGGCAAGTCGTTGTCTGTAAAGTTTGAAATTTCTCATGACTGTTTTCTTGTCAGAGACCGATGATATCCGACTGAAGATGGAAAATATTCAAATCCGCGGAAAGAACTGTCCCAAGCCGGTCAGAACCTGGGCACAAACGGGAGTCAGCCTAAAGATATTGGATGTATTAAAGAAGTACGTTGGTTACTCAACAGTTAAATGTTCTTTACCAAACAATCACATGGATATCCCCCACCCACCCCTCCCTCAATCCATGCACTGTACTACATTGTATTTGTGATCCATGGTCAAAGATTGATGAAAGAAGCTCATAAGCAGGATGCACCAAACTATCGTACGCACGAAAATGTTTGTAAATATGGCTTACGCATACTATCTTGTGCAAACGGCTCTATCTTGCGCAAGATAGTGTTCGTAAAGTCAAACTTACGAATGATTTTCGATTCAGTTTGGCGAGTCCGAACCCTGGTGCCCAGGTCCTGCGCAGCTTACTTCTTGACCGATTTCTAAACAATCGATTTACTCTCGTAGGAATAATTATGAGAAGCCAACTCCAATTCAAGCTCAGGCCATTCCTGTCATCATGTCCGGCAGAGATATGATTGGTAAGACAGTACATGTTGTTTTACGATGTTCTTCGTGCAATATTTAATAATTAAATATTATTTTAAATTATTGTAACCTCCATGAATGTTTGAAAACAACAACAACAAACTGCAAGGCATAAAATACACTGTGTAAGATCCCACACGAAGACTTTCGTCTCCCTCGAGTCGAAGCAGTATTCGTTCATAATAGTTCAGTACTATTACAAAGTTAGAGCAGCGTCAGACGTCGCTCCTCTTCACATACGCCGAACCAAATACAAATGAGCAAAAAAAAAAGCATTGATTGAACTAATTTGCATTCGGTTCGGCACATGTGAGGAGCGGCGTCTGAGACGGGCCTTAGAAGACTTGCTATGGTGTATTTGTCGTATGCGAGTTTTGTCCTTATACTTGTTACTCACAAGGTATTGCCAAGACTGGCAGTGGCAAGACGCTGGCGTTTTTGCTGCCTATGTACAGACACATTATGGACCAACCCGAGTTGGACAGGGAAGATGGGCCCATTGGTAAGCAGTTTTCTGTATTTATGGAGTATCGGTGTAGTTCGGTCTCCAGGAGTGTTTGAGCGTGATTACAAGATTAGGTTTTGGAGTAAGTTTAACTGGTACTTTACGAGAAAGATAAGGACTTGTAAGCCGTTACGAGCGTATCGTACCCGGATTTTCCACCAATGCGTAGATAGATCTTTTTGGTTATTTCGCCGAGGTAGCTGTGTGGAGTTATGTATCGCGAATTGAACTACGGCTGCGTTTACAAGGATACGTGTTTGTTGAGAAACACCTCCAGTTTTTACTGTTCACACAGCGTTAACCCTTCAGCAGAACAAGTTGGAAATTATGGACCGATAGAAGAGAGTTTATAAAGGAAGGTTGCCACGGTCAGGAAAAGCAATTATTTTTCGAGGTCAGGGAAAAGTCGAGGAATTTTGCATCAAGTCAGGGAAAAGTTTAAATTCTTGTCAAAGTCAGTGAAAAGTCAGGGAATTCTATTTTCAGCTTGTGATATGCTTCGATAATGATTATGTACAAGACAATGTCGTTACATGAAGATGAACATAAAGAGAAGAATATCGATAACCTTCAAAAGAAACTGAAGCAAATGTAAAGTTATGGGAATCATGGTCTTCGATTACATCATGCATGGTCTGTGAAAATTGTTTTGTGGTCAGTGAAATGCAAGGGAGTGAGTGACGACCCTGTAAAGGTGAAGTGCACTGACCTCGGAAGGAAACGTGTAAATAGGTCAAAGGTCATGGTGGGTGTGGAGTTGACCTTGGAGTAGGGAAAAATTCTTGTCGTTTTCGACACTGAACTCGCGTGTTTCAAATTTTGAATGACATCAGGTATCATCATGACGCCGACTCGGGAGCTGGCTCTTCAGATTTTCCGCGAGTGTAAGAAATTCTGCAAACCTCTGGGTCTCCGTGTCGCCTGTGTTTATGGAGGAACAGGGATAAGTGAGCAGGTAGGCATTGATGACATGCCGAAAATGTTAGATGAGTTTAAAAAGATTGCAAAGACCTACAAGAATGAGCCTACAAGTAAATTTTGACACATTTCACGGATTCTTCATCAACGAAACATCTCTTTCACTTTCATGTCTCGCTATCCAAATTAAACTTCAAAATGTGGGAAGACAAACTTGGTTTAGCTACTGTTGAACATTGCCACAAGAATTTATTCATTGAGAACTTTCACGGGGAGTGCCGTGGTCACGCCTTTAGGTTTCATTTGACAGTGCAGGAGCTGGAAGTGAACGCTCCTGTTAGAATGTGCTCATTGAGGGCTTTCATTTGAATGTTCACACCTTTAGGTTTCATCTGACAGTCTGCTATTACCATGTACTTATGGAGAGCTTTCATTTGAGTGGTCACACCTTAATGTTCCAGTCGTCAGTTCAGGAGTTGAAGCGAACACTGCTGTTAGAATGTACTCTTCGAGAGCTTTCATTTTAATGGCCACACCTTTAGTTTCAACTGACAGTTTGGAGAGTTATAAGTGAACACTGCTTTTATGATGTATCCAATGTTTGTCCGGTTCGTTGTTGAATGTAGATTGATTTGTTAGATCGCAGAGTTAAAGCGTGGTGCGGAAATCATTGTGTGCACACCCGGGCGAATGATTGACATGTTGACAGCTAACAACGGTAAGTATATGTACCACCAAACCACCCACACATCAAACCACCCACACATCAAACCACCCACACATCAAACCACCAACACAGCAAACCATCAACACAGCAAACCATCAACACAGCAAACCACCAACCCATTAACACCTAAACCCGCTAAACCAAACCGCCAAACCATCAACCCACAAACCTAGCCTCCAAGTGTTTGCACACAATTACGGATTTTCTATGCTCCTCGCCTAATCTTTAGTGCTAATCCTACGGGAAATGTGGAAAATAGAGCGATTTTCGGATGACTGTCGAAAGTGATTGTGTGATTGATTTGGTTTTGCGTTTGCTTCGCTTTCGGATTGGTCCACACGAGTTTGTCAGCATGCTCAGCCAATCAGAGACAAAACAAAACCAAAACCAAACACTTCTCACGCAAGCGATGGCGTGTACTCGCACTGCTGATTGGAAAGTAAAACCAAACGCAAGACCAAACGCAAATTACTTTGGCTTCCAATTGGCTGAACTGTTTTCTCTCAGTCTCTGTGATTGGCCTGTGTGATTACTTTGGTTTTGGTTTTCGACAGTCATCCGAAAACGGCTCTATATCTTAGACTTGCTTTGGTAACCCAACATAAAAAAACGCAACAAATCGGCGAAATGGAAGAATGTAGGTAAAGAACATTTTGGGCCAACTGGTCTTCCTCTCGAACGAGTCGGTGCCCATAAAACTTTTGATTTTCGAGTGCCCTGAATTTGGCGAATTGGGGATTTTGGCGCGGAAAGGACTGTGGTCGGGAGGGACCCTGTACAGTAAATCTGTTCTCACAGTGTTTTGTATATTTGTCAGGTCGCGTGACCAACTGCCGGCGATGCACGTACCTTGTTCTTGACGAGGCGGACAGGATGTTTGACTTGGGATTTGAACCTCAGGTGTGTTATGGACTGTGTCTGCTGTGCAGAGCTGAATAGCGCTTTACACGTGTCAGTGACGTCATCCAAAATGGCGTCGTTGACTCTGGGCATCACAGTGCGTTTCTAGGTTATTTCACACACACATTTTTACAAACTGAATTTAGACAGCAGATGGATTCCTTTGTCTGGCGGTAACGTGCTGAAATCCTTGACCCTCAAATGGCGAGCTTAATCTCGGCGTTTGTTTTTATTTCGTGCAGCCGGCCATTTTGAATAACTCGAAAATTGAAGTTGAGTACGCTTGGGCGTGAAAGGGTTAATCCTGGGATATTTGAAATCATAAAACAATGGATGTCAATATTAGTCAAATGAAAAGTCTAATTGAGGAGTGGAGGATTGAGTGAGGTAAATGGCAGCGTGAAGTGTTAAAATAAGTCAGAGCAGTGCCCTCTTTGGTCTTATAAATTTCTATCGGTGAGCAACTGTCCTCAAAGTGTATTCATGAACCTTGGGGTACTAATCGTGACGTTGTTTCAGGTGACAAAAATTATAGAGTGCATCAGACCAGACAGGCAGACAGTCATGTTCTCAGCGACTTTTCCTCGCCAAATGGAAGCTTTGGCAAGGAAGATTCTAACTAAACCTATTGAAGTAAGTGTGTCACCTTACCTGTTGTGGCTCTTCTTCTTGTTCTTGGGCTTGAGTGCTGTCGTTCTTGCTTTGTCATTGTGGCTGTTTTCATTGTTTGTGTTGTTTTCATCCCCGTCGTGAGTGTTATTGTTGTGTATGAATTTATTTTTTGGGATACGTTTGCTATCCGTGGTTCTTGACGTCGTCGTTATTGTTGTTGTTGGTTGAAAGTTTTTCTTGCGGCCTCTTATGATTGGCTGCGGTGTACTTGGGTCCGCTCTATACTCATCTTATTGCTTTGGTTCCCAGATTCAAGTGGGTGGTCGTAGCGTGGTGTGTTCAGATGTTGAACAACATGTCGTAAGTAAACACTCTCGATGTTATCCACCAGCTTATCGTTTTCAAGCTCGCGTCTCACGAAGTGAGTAAGCGGGCTTGTAGTGAACAAGCTGTCCCTTGAAGTCTCCTAAAAACGCATCAGTGTCGACGTACACTGGCAAGTGCGACAAACATCTGTCAAGATGCGCGAGCTTTCAGCGGCGATGCTACTTTTGTTATTTCGAAATCTTTGAAATGTTCACATTTCCCCTTCTGTGTAATCCATGTCTTAAAGTTTTGATGCAATGTGGAGACAGATCCATTTTCCCACTCTTGGGCTGAGGAAGTGAGTGAGTGAATGCCTCGACCCAGGTCCTCGTGACCTTTCGACCACCTCGACCCAAGCCCTCCTCGACTTTACACGTCTTCCTACTTTTTTGCGCAAACTGGCAATTTAAATACCTGTGTGTATTTATTTTCAGGTTATAATCGAAGAGGACGACAAATTTTTAAAATTGCTGGAGTTACTGGGAATCTTCCAAGAGCAAGGTGAGCATCATTCATGAAGAGAGAAAACCGATAGCTGGTGAACACGACAAACTGAGAGTAGCGTACATGTGAACTGTGAGAGTCCCGTGTAGGGTAGGTAGCCTGCGTAGCGGCCGATCTCCACAGCCCCCCCCCCCCCCCCCCCCCCCCCCCCTCTTCGCGCCCGCTGGCCAGCTACGCAGACTACGTGTGAGTGATGAATCGGACTGAGCTGAAGGAAAATACGTCTACCATGAAAAGAGAGTTGAAAAATGTTTTTCTTCAAATGTCTCTTCGAAGAACCTCAATATGAAAATGCCAAAAATAGTAAGCATTTCAAATGGAAGCTTTCAGTTGTTGCCGTTTTGTAGTTGTGATTGTTGTCTCTTTTTGTGCTTTTATTCACATGGTCGTGTTGCTGTTATTTTCGTTATTCACCCGTTATGTCTGCTTTCGTTTTGTTGTTGTTGTTATTGTTGTTGTTTGTTGTTGTCTTATTTCCTGGTGTTCAGTTTGTTTATTCTTCACGGCGTTCACACAGAGTTTTAATTTGCGGTGCAGTGCGCAGTTTAGGGGTTGCTTGTGCCGTGTGATTTGCTGAACATTTGTGAATTTGTATTGCACTCTCTTATAACAGGCAGTGTTTTGGTGTTTGTGGAGAAACAGGACTCGGCCGACAGCCTTTTCAAAGATCTTCTGAAAAGATCATATCCATGTCTTTCACTTCATGGAGGTACGACGCATGCTCTTCACCCCACCCTACCCCTCCTCGGGGACTAGCATTCGATAGCGCATCATCTCTGCCTCTCGTTGTTGTTAAATACTTTTTGCTGCTCTGTCAAACTTTGTTGCTTTCTTCTCAACAAAGGAATGGATCAATTCGACCGCGACAGCACTATTGCCGACTTCAAAAATGGCGTCACTAAACTGATGGTGAGTCGCCTTTCTTTAGTCCTTTGCCTTCTGAACTCAAGATACAAATTCTCCCAACCATTTGTATAGAAGTTGCACAAGTAACAGCATTGTGAGAGTTGATAGTTACAGCAGCTTTTGTCTGAGCAAGCTATCAAACGCTATACAGTCAACTCTCGCAAGGCATACACCAGTATAAGACTCTATAAAGAGAAAAGGGCTTGTTGATCCCGGCCAGCCGAATTTCACTTATTTGTCTGTATCAGGTCGCGAGGGTCTCCGTCTTAGAGAGATTTCACCGTGTTAAATATTTGACTGCAAAAAGAAAATATGTTCATTTTCTAGTTTTCGGTTTTCTTTTTGCTCAACAGATTGCGACATCCGTAGCTGCGCGGGGACTGGATGTGAAAAAACTAAACCTTGTCATAAACTACGACTGCCCCAACCATTACGAGGATTACGTGCACCGAGTCGGGTAAGTCTGGCCAATCAGAAAGAAGGGACACATTGATAAAACTGCCAGTGATTTGTTTGCGTCCTCAATGGTTTTTTACGTCCCAGAGACGGGACCGCCATTGCACGTGGTCATCCGAGCAACGATGAGGAGAGCCAGGTTTTCACTGACTCGTCCTTAGTCGTCTCTCTTATCCACACGGGGGGCTTGCGGGAAGTGACGGAAAAGGGGGAAGGTGGCTCCGTCCCGTCACTCCCCGCGCCGAGAGTCCCCGGCGCGAATAAAAAAGACGAATGGGAACAAGTCAAAAGTTTTCACACCTTTTATTAAAGTTTCTTTTTTTTTTTTTTTTTTTTTTTTTTTTTCTTTTTTTTCTTAAGTTTCGTGTGCTGATGCCGGGATTGAATCCCGACTCCTTTGCATGAAAGGCGGAAGCGCTAACAATTTCTCCTCTTTTCCTTTCTTTGGTCCTTTACCCTCTTCCGCGCATCATTTTATCTGCTTCTCTTCTGTCCTTTGAAGGAAATGCAAGTGAAATGCACAGTTTTGTTTGTAAAGTGTCTGTTTTGTTCTTCTCACTGAACAGGCGAACTGGTCGAGCTGGACATAAAGGTACAGCGTACACGTTCCTTACCCCGGAACAAGGAAAGTGAGTGGAGTTATTTATTTATTTATTTATTTATTTATTTATTTATTTATTTATTTATTTATTTATTTAATAATAATAATAATAACAACAACAACAACAATATTGATAGCAATATTAATGAGGACGACGACGACGCTAGATGATGAATAATAAGTGTATCGAAGAGAGGATTTTCACAGACACCAAACTTATGAAACTTATAAACGTTTTGATAACGGATAATCAATACGGATACATTATGCCAACTGATTTAGAATGAAACCTGGACAGAATGTATGAGACAGAATTTACGAAAAAAAGCTTTGGTTATAATGGGGCCACAATGTGGAACAAGCTTCCATTGATTTACACAAGGCCAAATCCCTAGACTCATTTAAAGGCAAACTTAAGGCCGTCAACCTTTTGGATGCCTAAAGGGATGGGAGGGGTTTTATCACTAAACTTAAACTTGCATGTATAGTGTATTTCTTATTTTAACACGGCTTCTATGTAAATTAACATGCGTGTTAGAACTTTTCGTGTATAAACAATAAACATTCATACACAACTCCGTAGTATCAACTGGCCTGAGTGAAGGCGTGTGTATTCAGTTGTGTGGATGGCGGAGTGACTTCTTTATCTTTCCCCTGACAGGTATGCAGTTGATCTGATCAAGGTAATAACTTTCAATATGTGTATTCGTTCTTGTTTGTTATGAATTTGAGCCTGTTTAGTTCTGGTCGTCTCACTGCATTTCGCATCAATACCTTGCAGGCGTTTGAGCTCTCCAAAGCGCCAGTCCCGGATGACCTGAGACAGTTCTGGCAAAACTATTGTCAACAACGGACGGCAGTAAGTAAAGAGTTTGTTTTTGTTTCTGTCTCACTGTTACTTATGTTTGGTCTTTTCCCTTTGACTTAATTCCTGTCTGTCCTCCTTTAGTTTCCGTTTCATTCAGCTCCTCTGTGCTACTCTGTGCTACTTTTTCTTTCATTTAACAAATCAAACTGACCACAGCGAAACACGAACACAAATTATACGTCAGGCATTAAGGTTAAACAGGCTTATAGTTACGTTTCTTTAGGGGATTGTATAGGGCTAACCTGACGAATTCCCATTCAAGATGTCCATTACTATATATGTATCTATATATAAATGTTTTACACATTTTGTCCCGCATCTTGAACAAAACATGTATGTGATATGTCATGTGTCTGTCTGTATGCGTTTCACTCGCTTTCTTTATCTTTCTGTCAAACTTTCTCTCTCGTTCTCTCTCACTGATTTTCTGTGTTTTTCTTTCTTCGCCAGTGTGTTTGTTGGTTTACTTCGTTCCTCGTCTGTCTGTGAGATGCAAGTGTCTCCACTCGTTCTTGTTTGTTTGGTGTCACTATCGTCCCCACTCTTCACTGTTTTTCATTTTCTGTTCATCTGTTTATCGTTGTCTCCTGTGACAGGAAGGAAAGAACATAGTAAAGAACAGTGGCTTCACAGGAAAAGGTAAGTGAATTGACAACAGGGAGCGAGTAAACTATTAAAGGAAGAAAAACGTTTAGGGGTGCGGGCGTGTCCTTTGTGACAGATACAGTATTGTACAATGGAATCCTAAGCAACTGAAGATGCCTTTTAAAGGAACTAAGCTTGGGCTTGTCTGAGCCAAACTGACAGCATGTGATATGACAATTCCTTCTCAGGATACAAGTTCAATGACGAGGAAAACGCGAAAATGAGTGAAGCGAAGAAAATTCAGAAATGGGTAACAAAAATGGCCTTGTCCTTTTTCTAATGTACTGTAAGTAGCTGTAGGTGTTGCAAGAATAGAAATTCGCTTGGTGGTAGTCCTCGCATGGTGTCATACTACATCGCTGGCCGCTGTACAGAGGTTTAGCGCTTTCACTCCCAACCTTTAAAGAAGAAAATACATGAGTAAATGTAGTGAGAATTGATAGTTAAATCAGCTATCATCTGAGCAAGGTATCAAAAGCCAAGTTCTCCTTACTGTATGAGATATTGTTTTTGCTGCCGAAACTGAAAGAGAAAATTGATCACTCTTACGAGTAACAGGGTTAACTGTATGTACTAAAGTAAGGAGAACTTGTCATCGGACAGTTTACCCAATCAATAGCTGCACGTGAATAGTTTGGATAATTTAAAGTATGTTTGTCATTTTAGGCGCTGGGACTGCAGGATTCGGATGACGAGGCTGAAGAAGAGGAGAAAGCTGTTGCAGAGGTTCGTTAGCTTTTGTTAGATTGTGTGGTCGATTTGCAACGACAAGATGTTGCGTTAAAAATTGTTCAGGTTTAACTTTTTGCGATATTTGCAGTGTTGCAACATGTTGCAAGTTTTTGAAGTCGTGTGTTTTAAAACAGTTTCCAGTGACTTCCGTTTTACAGGACATGTAAAATAGGCGTTTAGGATAAAACGTCGCATTGTGGCAGATTCAGACCAAATGTTTAGACAGGGAGGCAATGTGTACCATAGTTTGTCATAGCGTGAGCATTAATAATTTGACCCAGTGACGCCTCACTTCCACGTCCTTTTGGTAAGTACTTCACGTAACCCTATTATAATGTATCATATAAATATAATTACCGCTGACAACTGTAATAGTGGTGCTGCTGATCCCACGTGTATAATTTTCACGCTGGTTCTTTCATATGGTTGGTTTGGCACTCCTATTCGTATTATTTTGCGTGGTTTCCTTTTTTGAGTGTCTTTCTGTGTGTTCACTTCCTTCTCTTTTGTTTAGATCGACAAACAGCTTGAAGCAGCCTTCAGCAAGAAGCCCCACATCAAGAAAGCCGCCAGAGAAGCGGTTGTTGCTGCGGAGCAAGTGAAAGGAGAACAACAAGGTTTGACATTCATTTACTTTTTGTTCTGTTTATTCACCACTCTGTACAGAATGATCAACTGCTCTTTATTCCAGCCAAACTTAACCTCGCCACCAGTATCGCTGCAAAAATCAATCAGAAAATCAGTGCAGGCACAAATGTAAGTGGCCATTCCCTTATTTTACAGTAGTACTCTTTTGATGTGTCTATCAGTCAGTATTCATCCAATCAGTCGGTCAAGCAGTCAATTAGTCAGTCAGTCTGTCAGTCAATCAGTCAATCTGTCAGTCAGTCTGTCAGTCTGTCTGTCTATCTGTCAAACAGTCAGTCAACCAATTAGTCATTCAGGCTGTTGGTTGGTCAGTCAGTTCCCGTTTGCCTGATTTTTCAATCTGTAATTGATGCTCGAATCAGAACACCTCGAAACTCTACGCATCACCACTTTTGACTTGCCCTGTTGTCGCGTAACAGCGTGAATGCTTAATATCGTATATACTCTTTGCTCACAGAACTTGGATCCAACGCAGCAAGCTGCCAGTCAGATCATAAAGGGCGGGACCGTCAGCGCATTAACTGTGAGTAAAACTTCCGCTTCAAGACCTTACTTTGATGTTAAACCTTATTAAACATCAATAGTGATCAGAGTCAAACTTCTCCTTTCCATAAGTAGTCAGTTAGACGAAGTTCAGTATGGAGAAAGTGACATGATCTCTTGCTTGGGTTCAAGCTAGTCAGATTATAAGTTCTCCGAACCATACTTCCACATTTTGTTCAGGGCTAGGTTGGGAGAATTAGTTGTTGATAGAATCCAGGAAACAGAGGGGAAGGGTTTAAAAGCATTCATGTTACGCGAACCGTTATCCAAGAAAATAGTTTTGAATAATAGCACAGGGTCCAGTAGGCCAATCCAGATTTTACCGAATTTCTTTTCTGGACGTCTTTGCCCTCAAACTGCAGGCCTTTTCTTGAGACGAACTGGAAAACTAGTCTTGTTTCAAATGATATCCAGGAAATGATTTTGTAAACGAAACCAGCGCTCGACATTAACGGTTGCCCGCTTGCCCGGGGCAACCAAAACTTTTGGTCGGGCAGGTAAATTCTGGGCCGGGCAACCAGAAATTATGAAACTTTCTATTGCTTGAAGTCAATCTACAGTCTGAAGGGCAACCAACCTAAAACCTTAATGTCGAGCACTGGAAACCATCCCATTTTTTTTAATTTTTAATTTATTTATTTTTTCAGCTTAAAGTTGAAAAAAATGTTTGTACCTAATCCGCGGGTTATAATAATCGTGGGTCCGCGCAGTTAGCGTGGCTTCGTTGAACATGTTTAAGGGTCGAGATCTTTTCTTTTTTTTTACCTTTGTAGGGCCTTGGTCTAGCAAAACAACTTGCCGAAAAGATTCACACTAAATTGAATTACGAAGCGCCCGTCGAACAGCCCAAAGAAGAAGAAAAGAAACAAGAGGAAGAACAGAGGTACGAGGACGAAGTCGAGATCAACGAGTTCCCACAGACGGCCAGATGGAAAATCACCTCCAAGGTTCGAACGACTTTTATTGTTGTCTTTTAGTTTCGCCGACACCGCGGTAATACGTCTTTCAGCCGTGCGGTCACAAAACCGTAGATTCAAGTGTAGATTTTGTAGTTTAGTGTAACGCTCGTAAAACTCCAAGACTTGGCCAAGAAACTCAATACTTGGACTCGATACTCAACTATAAGTTAGTTCAGTGTAGTTTCATTTTCTTTTACTGTTGTCTTATAGTTTCGCCTTGGTTCACGTTACGAGTAACGCAAGCGACCGGTTCACACGGTAAAATTTGTGAAGCAGGCGTAAACGCAGGAGAATGGAAATTGTTCCAATTCTCTTGCGCTCGCTTTATCTTGTGAACCAACCTTGTCAGCGGTGCCATGCTGTACTGTACTGTACTGTACTTGACTGTGATGTACTTGTGTGTGCAGTTTCTTGTGTTCTCGTGTTTGCGCCTCCTTGTTATGACATAATTATAGTTTGCTGTAGCCTGTGAACAGGCTCTCTCTATCTTTTTCGGGGCGCGGGGTCTAAGAGAAAGTTTGGCGCCAAACTACTTCCAGACCCCGCGCGGCCGAAAGAAAGAGAAAGCCTGTTCGCATGCTAAGTTTTCCGTCAATCGTCGTTGTTTGGTCGTAACGCTGCTGTTCTGACCACGTGACTTTCTGAATCCAGGAAACAATTTTGAACATCACCGAGTATTCAGAGGCAGCTATCACCGTGCGTGGAACGTACTTCCCTCCAGGTCAGACTCTCAGCACTTTCCTGGCTTCGCTTTACCACTCCCTTTCCTTTTTCCTTCTCTCCCTTGGTTTTGTCCCCGCTACTTTGTGTTCGATCTATCTGACAATATTTCAAATTTCAAACTCTAACAGGCAAACAACCCGGCGAAGGAGAAAGGAAAATTTATTTATATATCGAAGGTATGATGTGTGCCAGTGGGAGTTTGAGAAACCTTGCCCTGTTTCAAAAGGCACCGTAAATGCTCTAGTAAGCTATGTGAAGTTAGATGTGGAAAAAAAAGGAAAGTTCACAAATATATCACCAAGCATCTAATGCACGTAATTTCTCTTCTTTCTCTGCTAATCTTGGTGCTCAAAGTCGTTAGAATGAAGAGGGGGCTTATTTCAAAAATTCACCTTGTAGGAGGGGCTTATTGGAGAGGAAGGGACCTTATTAGAGCATTTACGGTAACTGATATTCATGTATGGTTACCCATGTATATTATTACTTTAAACTGCAGGTCCTACGGAGCGCTCTATTCACCTTGCGAAAGTGGAAATCAAGAGAATTGTGAAGGAGGAAATGGTGCGACTGGTAAGGACACTGAGTGTGCGCAGTGTGTGTCCATCAGCAGGCTCTCTTCAACGATACGGACAGAGCTAGATTGGGGAGAAGAGAGCCTGCTCACGGGCTAGTGTCTTGTTGGCAGTGTCTTCAGATATGTTGTTGTATTTTAGTTAATGTTGTTCCATTTATTGTTGTCATCGTTGTAGTTGTGGTTATTGTTGTTGTTTGTCGATGTTATTGTTGCACTCGCTGTTGTGGTCATTGTTGTTGTTATTGTTATTGTTGCCGCTGCTGTTTTTATGGTCGTTGTTGTTATTGTTGTTGTTATCGTCTTTGTCGTCGCCGTTGTATCATAGTCTTTGTGTGTATTTCATTTTGCTTTCTTGGTTCTCATTGGCTCCTTTGATCTTCATCAGGGCTCCTTCAGGGGACCACAATCCACTGGGAGATACAAAGTTGTATAGAACTCTCATATTCATCGTCCACAGTTCACTCGTCGCCTCACACGACGAAAAAAAACGCCGTCTCTTTATCTTGGCGCGATTCCTTGCCAATCGTGTTCCTGATATTCTGTGCCGCCCTTCGCGCCACAACTGCGCAAGAACTAGGAAAACAAGAAAACCGTGGATTCGTTGGGTCGCGTTTTATTTTATTCTGTAGTCCATGCTGGGGATAGCGTTTGCCCTCTTCAAGTCACAGCTGAAGTAAATGAACCCTTTACTCCCAAGATCAAAATGCAGATTCTCCCAGCCTTTAAGAAAGAAAATGTATAAGTATTGTAGTGAGAATTGATAGCTTAATCAGTTTTATATTTGAGCAAGGAATCAAAAGCCAAGTTCTCCTTATACTGTATGATATATTTCTGGTGAGAAAGCGAAGGAGAAATTTGAAGTTGATCACTCTTGGAAGTGGAAGGGTTAAAGGCAACACACACTTGCGGACCAGCCAGGGGAAGTGTCAGGTAGTGATGTCTTGATACATCATCTTCTGAGCAATTCAAGTCATAGTATTCGACAAGACACCGCTTCAAAGAAACGATCTAAGCAGTGCATCATTTGTATATTACGAACCGCTGGTCACTGGTAGGGCTTTTCCACTTAGTTCCGAATATTTGCGTGGAGTGAGCTGTGCTCGGACAACCAGTGTCTATTAGAATGATTTTAAATTTTCGGTTTCTTTCATTGGTCTTTGTACACAGGACATGCTTCCTTGTTGTGATTATTTAAAATAAAAAATAAAATAGGTTTTGATTTTAGTCAGTGTCACTTATTCGTTTCCACATGCCGGTGTCACAGCGGATTTTATCCCCCCGGATTTCCTCTCGATCGCGGGAAATTCTATCCCCCCCCCGGATAAATCCGCTAGCGGATTTTATCCCCTCGTCATTGCTCTCGATCGCGGGAAATGCGAAACGTGATAGAAGACTGCCTTTTATAGCCAGAGTGATTGAAGGATCGAACCGCCAACTGTGATTTCAAATCGGGATCCAAACACCTAATCAAACGTTTCAACGCTTCATAGGAATTGAAATGAATTAAAGTTTTTTTAAGAACCGCCCATTGTTATAAAGGCGTTTACACTTCGAATGAATCGAAGTCGCCTAATTAAACATTTTCAACGCTTCAAAGGAATTGAATTGAAACCCAGCCGCGTATCTGCTTTCGAAAATAACAATGAGTTGCCGATCCAAATTAAATGGATCTAAACAGTCAGCAGGCGTGCGATGCTGTTTAGTCTAATTTGGTTGATCGAAGCAACATTAGCATGCCACCTCGAAAGACTGATTCACGCCCTTGCACTGTTTGTGGATCCTTAACACACAAGCACAGCTATAGGGCAGTGTTTTTACAGTCTAAATTAAGCAAGTGTATATTGCTACTTAATAATAGCCTGCTTAAATAAATTATCGTTGTTACAGTCAGGCGTCTTTTACGTGACACTTTTATTCTGTTTGTTGGTTGTGATCGTCCGGGTGAGAGTAGTCTCCAGGATGACTGTTGTTGGTGACTGACGTTTCGACTACCTGAGCGGAAGTCATCTTCAGAGTCAAGTGTCAAGTGAAAAGGTTCAAACCTGTGAGAGCTTTCGAAATCGATGTGTGTGTGGCCGACCGTGGCCGACCAGCCACGACCCCGACCGATGGTTAAAGGGAATGGCGTACGGCTATGCCTATTGTTAAAAAACAATCTTAATGTTTCAAGTCTCTAATGTGCTTTGCATCCAACTACATGATAAATTTCAAGACACGGCTTCTAAGACCTTTGAACGCTTCGCTGTCGAGTATGAGTTAGGGAGATTAAATCCGCGAGAGGGGGATAGTATTATCCGCGGGGGATAAAATCCGCTAGGACACCGGAAACCGCGGGTCGATCTCGGCTTTCTCTCGGCTTCCACTCGGTCAGTCGTGTTCAACTGCACTAACAACTCTGTCTGATCTGGCCTTGCGCGCGGACCGGCTTAGCGCGCGCTCTGTGCCGTCTTTGTCGATGCGTTCTATTTTCAGTTGCGAGTCACTTCAAAACAACGCAAGTGTCGGCAGACGAGCAGAATACGTGATTGAAAAGGTAGGGAGTTGTTTGCTGTATGAGCCTTTCTATTGGCAAAGTATGCTTGCGGGAGCGTCTAAATTTGTCCTGGGTGCCTGATTTGTGGGTGAAGTGAGTTTCCTTTGCGGATGCGAGCACTGCTGCAGTTCTGTTTACTTGCTTTGAAGTTCACTTCGATCAAATCTGCGTCGTGCAGGAAAAATGTTTAGACGCGCGTCTGGTTGACACAATGTGATGACTAACCGCGTCGAAAAGATAACCAATATGAATCGGCGAACTGTCTCGGGATGAATAATTTCTCATTCATTTTCACGAAACAATTGCCTCGCCGAGTAAATGTAAAAACATTTGTTTTATTTTAGTTTGTTTGGTTTTCCCGGTCGGCAGCACTTCTTCAGGCCGAGCGCTGAAAAGAATTCGAATCAGTAAAAAGCGAAGCTGATCAAAGAAAATGTCTCCATTGAAGGTCGGATTTTGTTGGGCAAGAAGGAAAGTTCGACTAGATGTTTTTTGCGGAAATACCCCCCCCCCCCCCCCCCCCCTGTATTTTCCCTACAATGTTATTCCTGCAGAACGTGCGAAATATTAACCTTCCTATCCTTAGTTGGCGGGAATGGAAACCATTCAAATGCAAATAGCGCATTTATGAAAGCCAATAGAGTGCATGCATTTAAAATATGCGAAATGTCACGCATGATTGACACATGAGCAGAGCAAGATCTCTGCATCCCTGGCATCAAGCAAATATAGCAGCGTTTCTACATGCTCTGGATATATCCTCTGATGGAATTTCTCCATCGATTCTGAGCACCAAGGAAGAGAAAACGGTGGTATTTTACACAACAACAAGGCGCCCAAATAATCGGGCATTTTGAAAAGCCGTCAAGATGAGGCCAAAAAGAGCCACGCGAGCCAAGAAAGCCACTCCTGGTAAATGCTCAGTCTCGTATGCTGCGCGGCGCTCGCGAATCAGGCGAATATTCATTGAATCGTTCTCGACTTTTTCCTTGTAGAGAAAGAAGAGGAGCCGAAAGAAGATATGACACCCAAAGGAATCGATGTAGCGACCCAGACAGACCCTGAAATAACCGGCGTCGACGCCGACGACTTCGAGGAAGAGTCTGAGGCAGGTTCCGAAACAGAAAGCAGCGAAGATGAGGAGGAGATGGGCGAGGAGAGCGGAGTTCTGGCCTGTACAGAGAAGGGAACGTCCTCAAGGCCCATTCGGAAGAAAATCGAGCTGAAATATTATTTTGGAGAAGATATGCCAGACGCGGAGCTCAAACGATGTGAGTTGATACGACTACGAGCACATGGTAGCTTAGAATAAATTATCTTCCACGACAGTTTTCGCTCTATGCATGTTCAGTTCGTTTGAACCGTGCTTTTATTCTCTATT
The DNA here is from genome assembly GCA_964036295.1 of Plumapathes pennacea. Lineage (NCBI taxonomy): Eukaryota > Metazoa > Cnidaria > Anthozoa > Antipatharia > Myriopathidae > Plumapathes > Plumapathes pennacea. The sequence goes on along the minus strand of OZ038464.1, from coordinate 11,214,582 downwards.
GGACCTAAGCAGCGGTGAGATTGTTAATTGTTATTTGTGACTGCTTCTTGTACTGTTTTCACCAATTTTATCATGTTTTGATCTCGTGTTGCAGTACTCGTCGTGAAATATGCATACACTATAAACCAGGACTTACTCAGAGCGACTAACTCCAAGCAGTCGTTTTATCGGTAGACAGAGCTTTATTGCATCGAGTCAAAGAAATGGTTTATGTTTCTGAGAGCTCAGTTGCTGCCGTTTATCGGAACGCACCACAGTGGCTTTGCTCGTGTTTGAATATTCATGCGCGTGGAATCGACACCAAATATTGTGCACTAAAACCGCGACAGCTGTGGTATCTCGAGTTTTCGACCTCACATTTTCTCACGGGAACTAGTTCCTGAATGTTCAAACTTTTCTTTCGCCAGCGTGCGGTTATTGTCATGTGTCTGGCTGTAAATCCCGAAAGCCATTGTAGTGCTGTTTACAGTACGCAGCTCGGACTAAGCACGCGAGCGATTTCTTTCAAAATTTCCTGGGCGGCGCCATTTCTGGCGTCCGTTTTGATATTCAGCCGATTGTTCGCAAGTCCCTGTGTAAATACATTTACGTGGAAGTTATAGAAAAATCGATCAAAAATACAACTTACATGACTAACAGAGTTGCGCGAATGTTCTTTAAATTACCTACAGAGCCATGTAGATGTGTAATTTCTTTTGTTTTCGTGGTCGCATTACGCGTTCGTGGAAAGAATCTTGCCGGACCCAATGAATGGCAAGTGAAGTTGATCATGCAGAAGTAAATGAGAAGCGGTAGTTTAATCAGCTTTTATCTGAGCAAAATGTCAAAAGTCAAGTTCTCCTTACTGTATGGTGTATTTTTGGTGTGAAACCGAAGGTGAAATTTGAAGTTGATTGCTTCTGGGAGTGTCAATTCATGACAATCAGTATGCCATCGTGTTGTAATATCAATGTGTGTCTGTTATTTTTTTCATATTATTCCACATTTCAGTGGCTCAAGCAGATGTAATCATCCCCCCCGGCTTGGAGGTGAAGCGATCTACTGCCAACCCAGACAAACTTGGGGTGTATGCCAAATGCATCATTCCAAAACATGAGTTCTTTGGACCTTATGTTGGCAAAAAGATCAGCTGCGAGGAGGCTCAGAAATACAACAGCTCTCCTCACATCTGGGAGGTTTGTAAAATTCTTTGAAAATTTTCAAGCATATAGGGGTAACAAACACAGTAAATTTGTACATGATAAATTATTGTTTTATTGGTTGCTGTAGTGGTGAGGGACAAAACACATGGTCCCTTGAGTAATTACCCATGCAATCAATCAGTGAATATGGTATTTGTAGTACTGTTATTTTTCTACATCTCAATAGAGGTAAATGCATTTTGCTTCTGGGTGATTGTTTTGATTTGTCAGCCTGGCTAAAACTAACACTGTAAACTACATTGAAGAATGCTCCTACAAGTAACAAGACATGACAAAAGCCAACTAGACTTTATTGTTGGTGGTAGGTTTTCCTTAACTTTTCTTTAACTTTCTCTGTTTTAACTATCTGGCCAATCAATCATGGTTACATCCTGCTTGCTTTTGGGCAAAGCTGCAAATTTATTTTCATTGCACCCTGGGGCCAATTTAATAAACATTTACATCTGATTTGTTCAAGTTGGACCATTATTCTAACACTAAATGGACTCTAATCCAGCAAAGTATGCACAATATTACAGATACAGGTCCCCAGTGTATGACCACAACAACATTTGGCCATTGTGTTTTAATGTGTGGGGAAATTGGTCCAACTTGTAAAATACACTTGTAAATGCTCCTTTTCATCCTCTTCCTCGCCCTGTTGGCAGAAACACCGTATCAGCCAATACAAACAATGTATTTACAGTTTTCATGGAATGGAAAATAGGGTAACATTACAGTACATAGGGAAGAGTAATAAATGAATAAATAATAATTAACAAGGAGTAACAAAATAATAATGGTTTGTTATTCATAAAAAATATTGTGCATTGTAGTTTTTTTTTTTAGAGCAAATGAAGCAGTTAAGTTGGTCAGGCTTCGAAAAGAGTGAACAGTATCATAAATTAGCAGTACATTGTAAGGGTTTTTTCGCTTTGTCATATTTGAAGGTGCGTGATGACTATGGAAAGCTGCAGCATTTGATTGATGGCCGAGATGCCCTTCATTCCAACTGGCTGCGTTACGTGAACTGTTCTGCCGGTGTGGCTCAGCAAAACATCCGTGCTGTCCAGTACGATGGGAATGTTTATTTCATGGCAACAAGGCAGATTGAAATTGGAGGAGAGTTGCTGACATTTTTTGGGAAAAAGTTTGCCAAAAAACTTGGGATCAAGCTCTCTGAGGAACCTAAAGTTAACAAAGGTTATTATATTACATTATTTGCTGTTTATAGAATTTTTAAGTTGTTACACTTTCCAGATTCAAAACATTATGTGAGTTAGCTGTGTATAGTTCAATGTGGAGAAGATTACAGGTAATACCTTGTTAACTGCAGCTAACTACAGTAACTACTTTCTGCTGATTAGGCAGTCCAGCAGTCCACACAACTCATACATTTTGTTAGCTTCAGGCTGAATAATGCTCAACTTCTCACGGTAAATTTCATCTTATAGTGGTCATCTTATAAGAATCCCAACAATTTGACCATGATTGTAATATCAATATTTTACTGTTGAGATAAATATCGTAATGTTGTGGAATTTGGTGCAGAAAAACAGATTACAGCTGCTGTACTGTAACTTTTTTGAACAAAAGCATACTGTTCATGAGATGATGATGATGGAATTTAGTTTTCTCTTTCTGTTTCACAGAAGACAGCTTTGCTTGCAAGAACTGTAACAAGATGTACACTGACCCATCACACCTGATTGGGCATCTTAAGTACAAATGCAATACAGGTATGGACATGACAAAGATTTTGTTTTAAAAACCAGCAGTGAGAACAACATCTGCCTGAGAAAACTGTCAGATGCCAGTAATCTGCTAACCTTCACTAAATAAAAATATATGATTGAGTAGATTCTTCCAAACCATTCAAAAGAATAAATATGAGTGATATGAGTCATGTGTTGAGAACTGATGGTCCAATCAGCTGGTCCACGAAAATTATCGAAAGCCAAGTTATCCCTACACATTGTGTATAATATATTATATATCAAGTGAAAAACTGAAGGACAAATTTGAAGTTGATCACTCAAGCTTGGGAGTTAAAAAGTCACAAGGATAATAATATTGTTAGTCTGACAAGCTTCAAACCAAGAAAGATATCACCTGTCATTTACTGTACACTAAACACTATACAGTAAATGGAGGAATTTGCCTCTAACCACTCTTGGGGATAAATAGTGAACTGCCAATTTACTTTAACCCTTTCACTCCCAAGAGTGATCAAGTTCAATTTTCTCCTTCAGTTTTGGCAGCACAAATATATCATACAGTGAGGAGAACTTAAGGTTTGAAAGCTTGCTCAGATGAAAGCTGATTAAATTATCAATTCTCACAACATCACTCATACATTTTCCTATTAAAAGGTTGGGAGAATCTGCATTTTGAACTTGGGAGTGAAAGGGTTAAAGTTGCTGAGAATGCCAATATTGGTTTGTTCAACAGGGCAGCAGCGGAGCATCTTCATTACCCAGCCTACAGGTCCCAGGGCAAGTATCCCAAAGATCAAAGTGTCTGAAGAGTATGCCAGAGAGCAGAATGAGAAGCTGAAGAAGTTCAAGTGTCAAGAGTGTGGCAAGGCTTTCATCCGTAACTACACCCTTCAGTGCCATCTGCTGATCCATAAGGGTGTCAAGGAGCACAAGTGTAAAGAGTGCGGCAGAGAATTCACCCTCCAGAAACACCTGCAGCGACACATGCTGATCCACACGGGCGAGAAGCCATACAAGTGCCATCTTTGCGGCCGTGCATTCTCGCAGCAGGGCAGTCTTCAGGCACACAGCCGTACCCACACCGGCATCAAGCCATACTCATGTAAGATCTGTGGTCGGGCATTTGCCCTGCAGTCCCCTCTGCTGGCACACATGAAGACACACAGTGACGAGAAAGCCTACAAGTGCGACACCTGCGACAAACGCTTCACCCACAAGAATACCCTGGCCAGGCATGAGTTGATCCACAGTGGCAAGCGACCCTATGCATGTGAGAAATGCGGGAAGACCTTTACCCAGACCAACGACTTGAAGAGGCACAGTCGTACCCACACTGGTGTGAGACCCTACAAATGCCACATCTGTGGCAAGGCCTTCACTGTTGAATTTACCTTGGTATGCCATATCCGCACTCACACAGGTGCACGCCCCTACACCTGCGAGTACTGCCCCAAGTCATTCACCCAGCCTGGTGCTCGATTGAAGCATGTGCGCAAATGTCATCCAGATCTTCCTTTACCTGCCAAGGGTATGAATGGTGCATTCCCTGTTGCTAGCACATCCACCAGCACTGGGGCAGATGCAACACCCAACGGTGCCCCTGCAGCTGTAGCTGTACAACCAGCCCCTGTAGCTGTACAGCCAGCTTCTGTATCTGTACAACCAGCCCCTGTGGAGAATGGTGCAGCTCCTTCCACCAATCAACCTGCAGAGGAAGCCATGAATGTCAACGGTGCCACTGCAGCTGTAGCTGTACAACCAGCCCTTGTAGCTGTACAACCAGTCCCTGTGGAGAATGGTGCGGCTCGTAATGCCACTCCAACAAGCACTTCCACCAATCAGCCTGCAAAGGAAGCCATGGAGGTCACTTTGAGTGCACCAGCAGCCTCCACAGATGAAGTAACCAGTGAAGGAAACACAAATGAAACAGCCAGTGCCCAGCTGCCGGCAAGTAACCAGGAAGTGGTGGCAGAAGCATAAATTTGATCAAGTGACTTTAAATTGGTTCACATTTTGGTTCTTTATATTTGAGTGATGGAAATAATAACATGATTTAACACAAGACAATTTTGTGGCAGTTAACTGATTGATATGTACCACTGTATGTATATTGCTGGATGAGTCATATAGTGTTATTCTTGCTGTAAAAGCAGTTTTGATTCAAAAAGTGACATATCAATTAATTCAGTTTCAATCAATGGCTTATTCTTTTGTTTGATTGAACAATTCCCCTAATTGTGTTTATTGCAGACTGAGTAAAATTCATATATCCACTGTGATAAGTAAAGCCTACAATAGCTTGGCTGAATAAAGTAATATTTTTATATACAGGGCAGTTTTTAAATGCTTTATCATAGTATTTATTATATAGACACGAGTGTTTTACTGGAAAATATAGCGTGCGTAAAATCCATACGAAACTACATCCGGGACCCGAGTGGCGTATTTTACATATCCTCACTAGTGAGGATATCATTGGCATCATTTCTCGCTTTTGCACGGTTGTTTGTGCAATTTCTCGTAAAACACTCATGTCTAATATAATAAAAAGAAAATTACACTGCGGCTTGAAGATATGGATTTTATTTTCTCGTAGTAAAAACAATATTTTACTCACTCGTGAAGTGCTCGTTCGTAAAATATTGTTTTTACCACTCGAAAATAAAATTCATATCTTCGCACCGCCGTGTAATATCCTCTATTTATTTAACGGTTGGTAAGACTGGGCAAGAAAATATTTGTTAATCATTAGCACTTTGGTTTGGGCCTGCAACTTTTTCCTGCTGTTTCACTGTTCACATGCATGATTGTAGACCTCGATTTTCAAGTTTACTGATTTCTGTTTTTTTTCTGTATGCCTCCCAATTCAGATTTTTAAAGGTTCAGATTATTTTGTTGGGTATAGATTTAACTGCACCCCTTTAGAGTCTAGTTCATTGGGGGTCAGGAAATGTAAGTGCTTATAGACTTGTGATGTTTATAACATACATATATTTGGTGAGTATGTATGATAGAAGTATGGGTGTGAAAATGTGATTGTGAAAATGTGTACTAGGTAGATCAAAACAGGCAGGATGAAGATGATGCATTATGTCTGTACCGTACATAAATTGGTTGCAATAATGATTTGCAGTGTCATGCACATTAATATGTACTGCATGAATACACAAAGTTTTTTCCATGAAAGCACTAAAAGTAGAATCTGCTTTCTTGTTTCTTGACATAAAGTAAACCTGTTAAAATAATGTTTAGATATTTCTGTAGATTGCTCATATTTTTAGGGTAAAACATTCTTTTGGAGAGAGGGTATTTGTTTACCTGATCAAAGAACAGCACCACAATCTAATCAGAGATCGAGGACAACACTTTCTCACCTTAGATGTTCAGGACCGTAGAAACGTTTTTCGGCCGTGCGGTCACCTTATTTTCGGTCAGCGGTCATTGCAAAAAAACAGCGCAACGCGACGCTCGTAAAACCTCAAGACTTACAGCGAATAAACTCATAAGTTAGTTCAAAGCATTGCTTGTGCACAAGAAGAACAAAACTTGCACACAATGTGAAAAACGCTAACCAACGGAAGTGATGCAAAGTACATACTTCCGCTGTTGTTTCCGGTGGAAGTACAGTATGTCGGAATGTGGTCGGGTTCCTCGCCAGCATTCGAAATGTCGTCGGATTTCCGGCGACCTACCGAACAATACAAATTCTTGCAGTTGAGAGCTTTGCTGTGGCGAGAAATAAGTTGTTTATCTTTAATCCTCATTCAAAGAGAATTAGTTGGATGCATCAAAGAAGGAAGATTATGGGTTCCTGTTCCTTCCATCACGACTGAAGAGAAATATCCGGGTAGTGAATCATGCTTGGTTTGCCCGGCCATCGAAAGGTACGTTAAATCTCTTGAAATCTGTCTGCTTTTTCTGCTCTGCAAAAACTTTCAGTATTTTCGACCGCCCAAAATGAACCTACTTTCGACTGCAAAAGTGCAGTTGCAAAAAAAAAAAAAGACACTTCGACATGTCGGAAAGCTAGCTGAACAAAAATTATTTTTTATTTTCTGGATATATAGCCTGTGCTCGTTACGAATCCACCAGCTCTGCCGATTTCATTTATGTGCAAAAAGTTATGTATTTATTCATACCGTTTAAAAAAGACGATGATTCTAGTGGGACTACTGTTAGCAAATATTTTTGAGGTGATCTGTTGCGTCGTTGCGTACAATTTTCAATTCAACCCAAAATTAATGGCTTTTGTTCTTGATCAGCTAGTCTATCCAGGAATAGCAAATAGCTAAATATACATACAGTTGCAATAGCAATTCTTGCAAGTTTGATGTCAATCGTGCTACGACTTTTTTTATTCTGAGAAGATCATTGCATGCGTCCATTTTGAATATCAAGAAATTTACATTTACATTCACAGCAGACAACTGATCTCGGCTAATACTCATACAATCTTAGGATTTTAAAAACACAGTTAAGGTTTACAGATTTGTTTTTCCTTTATTTTCACCGTGTGTCTTGTATGTTTTGCCGCGGTAAAAACCTCGCAAGAATATTTACGGAACAAGCTCGCTCGCGCTCTCTGGATGATGTGCCCGATACGTTTTGCGTCACAATCACATCTTGGTTACGCATTCAGGCAGAACTCACAGATCACTTGAACCTGTAAGTTGTGAAAGTGCGGAACCGAGACTTTGAGCCTTGTGATTGAGAATTAAGTGAAAATTGAAAAGGAAACAAGCGAGATGGCGAATGCAAAAGACTTTGTCGACAGTTTACATTCGAGCTATCCCGATGAATCGTTTGATTATTTGCGGAGTCCTTCGCCAAGTGTGGAAGAAACCAACCAAAACATGGAACGCTCTCCTGATGAACTGTTAGGTATGTTGACAGGCGAAGAATACTGAATTAACCCCTTATTTTTTGTTTATAAGTTGCTGTTTAAGTCTAAAGTGGTTGTTGAAATAATATTTATCGGACGCCTGACTGGCGGCGCATAGCTCAACAAAACGATTTCGTTGTTTGTGCCGGATTTTTTTGTTTTTGTTTGCTTTCAGTTCTCGATTTGAGTCACCAGTGTGAGCAGAAATAATAGCAGCAGACAAGCACGAGGGGGGAAAGTGTGACGCTCTATGTATGCAAGAATACCACAATTTCTGGTTTAAGTCTTTAACTTTGCTTTCAAAGTGTAAACAAACTCACATGACTATTTTATTTTTACCACACAACTTTTCAGTCTGTTGGCTGAGAGGTTGGCTGCAAGGATTATGGTCCTGGATCATAAATGGCCTAGCGTAACCATCTATTTTCCTTTTTAATTCAAAGATGCTGAAGACCAACCTGCTGAAAGCAGTTTCACGGAGGGAGTACGTAATGTGTCTAGTGAAGACACTGAAGCACCAGCGTCGCTTTATCTGGCGGAGTTTGAATACTTAAAGGGTTGCCGACAGCTGATGAGAGCGATTGACCAAGCAGCGTTAGCACAGGTAATGATAGAACTCTACCTGCAGCTAACTCAGTTGTTCAAAGGCTATTTGTCCGGTCGGAATCACCTGATCTCCATTTCAGGGGAAATATAAACATCGTCATTGTTAATTGTGGGCTTCTATAAATGCCAAAAAGCTGCTGTGCTCACAATTATTTGGTGAATAATGATCAAAGATCCGATTCAGGACATTTTGTAATACCGAGAAAAGGCAATGGAAACCATCCGCCATGTTGTCTTAGGGGAAACATGGCGGCGTCAGCTTCCGATGGGACGAATTCCTGGATTTTTATATAGACGCAGAGGATTCACTTTCACGTATATTGCATATACATACTACACGTAAACATATACACGCATTCACCCACATGCAATTGCATACATAGTGTAGGGACATACATACATTACACTGCATTCTTGTACACATACATACCAAATACGCATTCTTCTATAAATACACATATACCCTATATATACCCATTCTACACATACACATACATATATATATGAAATATATTAAACTCACACATATACATATTAACATATACATACTACACTCATACATACGCATACTACTTTTGTTTCCCTTTATTGATGATTTATTTGTCATCTGCAGAACCAGCAGCCGCTGAACGCTTCATCTGTGTGCTCCAGGAGGGTGTTACAGCTCCACTGCACATTCAACGAGCTGGAAGGACTGTCTGCTGTGGTACAGGAAACCTACAGGGCGATCCAGATGAAAATCGATCGATTTACTCAGGCAAAAACCAATACCTGCGAGCAGCTCCAGCGGGAAATGGAATCTGTACAACAGCAACCACTTCCCGAGGAATGTGTCGAAAGAGGGGTAGGCCCTTCGATGCCTAGCCCAGCAAGCCCGATATTGGATGTCATACCAGAACCTGAGGTGCAACCTTTGGCTGGCGCTTACTCCAAGGAGGGGTCTAAGAGTCCATCACCGCAAAGGCCGCAGTTGCCGACCACAGTTGGCCCAACATTAGAGGTCAACAAAGATTCCTTGGTAGTTGGAGATCCCAATCTCGAACCAAACCCCAACGAAGGGTCCCCGAGTCCATCACAGCGAAGACCGGAGTTGCCTAACACAGCTGGTCCAGCATTAGAGGAAAAGGAAGAGCCTTTGGTGGATGAAGAATCCTCCTACCTTGAATCGTACTCCAGTCCATCTTGGTCCCCGCCAGGACTCGCCCATCTCTTCCCGGCCCCGCTCGATTATGATTCTCCACCACCACCACCACCACCACCCTTTGCCTTGCCACTGCTTATTGCTGACAGAGGTCGGGAGAAAGAGGACACGGATAGTTTGGACAGCAGTTATCACTCACCCCCGCGTCCCGCTCTCCTTGACTCCAGCTTAGCCACCTCCAGCTCAAGTTCTGAGGCTTACAGCACCGCGGACTCCGGGTAAGACATTTCATTCCTGAAAATGCTCAAATCAGGTAAAGTGGTTAGTTTTGGATAACTTTCGAAAACCGAAGCAATTCAATTCCAGTCACATAAGTTATAAGAACACGCTTTTAATCAACCAGAAGCCAATTAAGGAAGTTTGCGTTTCGTTCTTTGAAGAAGAAACCAGTGAGTTGTGCGAGAAAAACGCCATTGAAACTTCGAGTAACTTGTTTGCTTCCGTGAGAAGATTGCAATCTGGTTTTGCTTTTGTTGAATGCTCCTAAAATTGGGCGAACTAATCCAAGAGTGACAGTATCAAACTGAAAGCTTAAACGAGTACACGATTACTTTCCTAAATTCGGATCATAGGCTCGAATTTTGTCGAAGTCCTGTATTTTTGTGGAAAATCTTAGCAACTGTTTAAGTCACTTCACAACTGCAAAGACTAGCAATTTTATCCTTACTAAGCAAACGGGAGATTGGCGGAAGAAACTGCAGGCCAGACACATTACATAAGACGTAACTTTACTTCAGCACCGTCGGTTGCACCATGAGTCCACCACTGATTGCGCGGCACAACATTGCACGCATAATTGCGCCGTGTGAGTGCGCTTTCTTTTCTCCTTCGTGAAAGAGAAGCAGAGGGACAGGTCTAACAGCTCTTTACCCGACTTTCTTCAGCTCAGCTATAGCTGGAAATCACAATTATAGATCACAAGCTGAAAAAGTCCAGCTGCCACTTACCAACACCAATCAGAAACAATAAACAAACAAAATAAAACGCTGACAAACGAACGAACAAATAGAGCTGAACTTTTTTTTTTTTTTTTTTTTTTTTTTTTTTTTTTTTAATCTGCAGATATTCGTCCGGTCGCAGTAGCATGTCAGAAACGGAGTCTTGGGCTTCATTGAATCACTACGTTTTTGATGCTTCACCCAATGCATATGCGGAGTCCCCGTCCACCGTATCAGTAGAATTCAGTGACGAAGAACCTCGCCCTGTTAATCCAGCACTACAAGTTCCGCGAAAGCGAAGACGCAGCTACAGCTGGGACAGTGATGATGAATTCAGCTTTGACACTGTCTCCACCGTAAGGTAAAGTTATATTTACCGTGTGGTTGTGACCGACTGTGACTGATACACGAGCTGCGTGATTTGCGGTGCGAATATTGCATGTAGATGTTGCTGACGAAAAAACTACCTGAAGTATCGAAAGAAATAAGATATGCGCCGCCGTATTGCACTCCTTTCCGTGTAATAACCTTTTAATATGTGTGTGCGTGTCTGTGTTCGTGCGAGAGTTATTGTGATAGTGAGAGATAGAGTGAATGGGAGAGAGTATGAAGGGAGGGAATTAACCTTCGTCTTGCTGTCTTACATGCATGTTGCGTAATGCAAAAAAATAGAAGCGGCGTTGGAGTACTCACCCTCATTTTTTGTTGTTGTTCTTCAATAGTTCCCGGTGGTATTACAACTACAGCTACACTGACCAAGAAGAGCCATCTGCCAAGAGGAGCAGACAATGAATAGTTTCAGTGACCACGGTTCTCAACACACACACACACACACAATTAAAGCGACACATTTCTTACGTGCTGGCACAAAGTTAGCTGAGTGAATGAAGATGATACATATGTAACCTATATCTACAACTACAGATTTTTTTTTTTTTTCAAAATGATGTAAGCACGAAAACATTGAAGTACATGTAAATATCCTAAATATCTTGTTGTAGTTAGCATTAGTAAGTGATAATAAATGAAAACACTTGATTTCCGTGTTCTTTAATATGAACTTGTTCCGTTGGCAGTCAAGTCCTTCGTTCAATGGAGAAAGTACAACAACCGCTCAAGATAATTTATGCACATGACGGCCTAACCAAATGAATGTAAACTAACCTGAACAAAGTCCATCTTTCACTTGACACGTAGGCGCGACGTACATGTAGTAGTGTTAGGCCGCTGAATCAAGGGGGCGGGCCGGTTGTCGTTTTACAGGAAATTATTTTACAAGGAAGGGAAGAACATCAACAGCTGCGCAGCGCGACAAGATCTTAGCAATTTTAGTGAACTTTTCCTCAAATTTCGACTGACACGCCCGCACTACATTGGCCAGCGTCAAGCTCGTGCCCAGGACCTTTGCATTACCGGACAGCTTTCCGCGCACTTCTCTCACCGTGTCGATATTTGGGTCTTTGTTAGACGAAGAAAACCGAGATGTTGATGACGATGACGAATGGGGCATTCAGCAACCCGACACGTACCTCCCTGCTAAAAGACTCAAGAGTACGAATACGGAAACTGCGACAGACAGCGCTGGAAAATGTGCAGACTTAATCGCGCTATGGACATTCATCCACTTCGTTTTTATTAGAGGGAGGGTATTTGTTCACCTGATCAAAGAACAGCAGCACACGTCACTTTGACAATATTGAACAACGCGTTCTCACTTTAGATCTTCAGGAACTGGAAATGACGGTGTGGCAGTCCCTGCGCCATTATTTGTGCTGAGAGAGGAAATATTTGAAGGATAATAAAGACAATAAACTACTTTTTTCGCTTCTCGGAACAGATAATATCCTCGGACAATTATCCGTGCATATTTCATCGCCAAAAGAAGTTTATTGTTTATATAAATAACCAACGCGGCGCCTCGTTGGTTTAGTCATGTGAACTTAATTATTATCTTATGGTTGCTGTAACTTGCGATTATTTATTTTCTCAGTTTCTCTCTCTCTCTTTCTCTGAATAGATCAGTCCACTAGGTCGTCTCGGTGCTTCACTGCTGAGGGCTTCGACAACAAAATTGTCGAAGTTGTTTTATAACTTCAGTCCGAATTTCAGGCAGTCTCAAGCAATAGAAGAACGGGTTTAAACACGAGTTCAGTAGAACAACTGTGTACGCGAATGCCAAGATGCACCAAGTGAGAGCAGTGTGTCCGACGGTTGAGGTGATTAGGATCGCGCACACGTATGGCAAGTAGCAGATGATAAAAAGCACGTAGATTCACATCATGGTAGATGCTGCTCGTTTGTACTTCTCCATGTTCAGTGTGCTTCCCTCTTGTTGTTGAGCTTGGTCGTTGGCTTGAGGTTGAACCTGTTGGCCGTGCTGACCTCGCAAACGCCGGTATATCTTGATGTAGGACAAAGAAATAACGAAAAAACTACTGAGAAGACCTGTTATGAAAAGGACCAGCCACAATACAACGTTCCATAAATTTGACAATGCGAAAGCTAGTGAAAGCGACCAGATTAAGGTAAGGACTGCACAAACTCGCCTGGTCGTCACAATCTGCTGATATTTGAGATGCAAAAACAGGGCAGTGTATCGGTCCAGACTTATCGCTGTCATGGTGAGCAAAGAAGCAGAGGAAAACAAGGAACAGGTGTGAACACTGTGAGGATAAATTGCTTTCATGAAGATAGAAGCAATAGACTGAGGCTGGAGAACTAAACCGGCGCCAAGATCTGTCAGCACAAGAGAGCAGAGCAGAAGCTTGGATGGTAAACGAATGGAGGTGACATGACGCATTGCTAACAGAACCAAAAGGTTTACGAAGGTTGTTGTGATGGCCATTGGCACATTCAAAGCAGCGTTCACGAAGTATGGAGTAGAACTGTCGAAAGTGTCAAAAATACTATTCGAGAAAGGAGGGCAAAGCTGTGAACCGTGTGGCTTAGTTGTCGTGTTGCTGTGGCCGGTCGTCATGTTGAAAGGTGCCACGGTTTTCACTTTACTTAGATCTTTAGCGGTGGTGTTTCTTCTGAGAACTATTAAACGGAGTTCAGGAACAAATTCACGAGTTCTTGTGATCTTTGCAATCGCTGAAGTCGCTGCGCGCAGTGTTGTCCTGCTATGTTGTGTCGCATTCAGAGAGATTGCAAAATGTTCCACTCTTGTTATTCTGACATGCACCTGTTTGAAAGAAGGCATCTCTTTTTGTAAAAGGCCTAATTGTTAAACAATTGCTTAGAAAATTTACAATTTTCATAACAATAAATGTGGGATTGCTTGTTGTTTTACAAGACAAGAGAGTTTATTGAGAAATTGCTCTTGATGTTCAGCAACTACGTACTATCAAGGCGATAGTAATTTTAAATACCCAGACATTGAAACTTGATTTCTATTTCAGGTTTTATGAGTTGTATATGTATATATTTATTTTGTTTCTGTTAATCGTATTTTAGAGCTTTCTTAACAGATTGTAGCGATAGAACCCTGTGTAATGGAGCTATAATAAACCTTTATATGTATGTGTGTATGTTATTACAATTGGCATGTTGATCACAATATGATGCAGCCCTTAATTTAAATTGCACGCGGGTTATCTCGGTAGTTACAAAACGCCGCAGATAACACCTGCTTCAAAGATCGGAAAACTTCCACTGTAAACCGGTCCATAAGGGAACAACACGAAATTACTCTTGACAAATGAGAAGTGAGGCCGCACTGTGCATAAGAATCCGCAAAAAGCAGGATACACATTCCACTTTACCTGTTAATAACTATTTTGACTAATATGTGACCGTAGGCTGTGTTTATCTAATATACATTTGTAAAAACCAAACATACAGCAGCTAAACATGATGAAAAATTGAAGTCGCTCACATGCTTTGCTTAATGCATGGCAGAATATGGTATAAGTGTGTACATGCATGTAAACGTAATATAGTTGGCTTGTTCCAATTTCTTTGTATTTAAAAAAAACTTTTGCCAAACGGAATTAGACCATCTCGCCCTTGGTAATTAACTCAAAGTACAAAGTAAGACCCCGGATTACCAAGAACGTAGAACCAAATGTTGTATATAGTAAAGGCTGCATGTATGTGAACTAAGTATGTGTTTTTCCCCAAACCTTCACCGAGGGTGATAACCGGGACACTATGTCTTTTAATGTTTGTCAGTCAGTGAGGGTTTCGGCAGCAAAACTGTCGAAGTTGTTTCATAACCTCAGTCCGAATTTCAGGCAGTCTCAAGCAGTAGAAGAACGGGTTTAAACACGAGTTAAGTAGAAAAAATGCGTAGGCGAATTCCCAAATGCACCGCGTGAGAGCAGTGCGTCCGACGGCTTGCACGATAAAGCTCGCACACAAGAAAGGCAAGTAGCAGATGATGAAAAGTACATAGATCCACATCATGGTAGATGCTGTTCGTTTGTACTTCTCTATGTTCAGTGTGCTTCCTACCTGTTGCTGAGCTTGGACGTCAGCTTGAGGTTGAACCTGTTGGCCGTGATGATCTCGCAAACGTCGGTATATCTTGATGTAGGACACAGAAATGACGAGCAAGCAAATGGGAAGACCAGATAAAGCAAAGGCTTGCCACAATACCAGGTTCCAGAAACCCGAGGATGCGAAAAGTAGTGAAAACGACCAGATGAAGGTAAGGACTGCACAAACTCGCCTGGTGGTCACAATCTGTTGATATTTGAGATGAAAAAACAGGGCGGTGTATCGGTCCAGACTTATTGCTGTAATGGTGAGCAATGAAGCACCGGAGAACAACGACCCGCTAAAAGCATACGAACGATACAAAGAACAGCTGTGAACACTGTGAGGAATAATTGCTTTCATGAAGAGCAAAGCAATAAACTGAGGCTGGGTAACCAAACCGGCGCCAAGATGTGTCAGCACAAGAGAGCAAAACAGAAACTTGGATGGCAAGTGAATGGAGGTGACGTGACGCATTGCCAAGAGAACCAAAAGGTTTGCGAAGGTTGTCGGGACGGCCATTGGCACATTCAAAGCAGCGTTCACGAAGTATGGAACAGAACTCTCCAAAGTCTCAAAGATAACATTTGGGAAAGGAGGGCAAAACTGTGGATTGTGTGGCTTTGTTATCGTGTTGCTGTGGCCGGTCGTCATATTCGGCAACGAAGCCGAAGTGGGCACCATGGTGGATCTTCAGCGGTTGGATTTCCTTTGAGAATCAGACTGAGTTAAAGAAAATATGGAGAACTTGTGAATTATACAAATATGATGTATACTTCTTGTTATCTGTAATCGCCGAACTCGTATGTTGTCAACACTTAAAGGCTGTTGCTATGTTGCGTTGCTATCAAGAAGATGACGAATTGTTCGACTCGTCATCGCCAGAAATTCCGGACATTTTGCGTCCACGATTGCTTCCGGTCTTTCCCAGCGGCGTGCGGTATGAGCATGCGCCATTCACACATTCAACATTGTTACGTACTTTGCCTCAGTGGGGTGGGGGAGGGATGGGTTTCTCCGGTTCAAAAAGAGACTGCTACGTTTAGGAGACGTGCCGCTGAACGACCTAGTTGAAATTAGCTTTCTTTTGGTGCAATTTTCATGCGATTTGGAGCTTCCCAGCCCAAAATATCAACATCCGAAGTCAGCGTATTTCACGGGAGGTATTCGCCATGGCTGGCTGTGAAGTGCAAATTCAAGCACAAAAAGTACACATCGAATTTGCTCCAGGGGACTGACTGAGGCTTCACAGGAGATGTTCAATCCTTCGACAATCAGGTACGGGGTAGACATTTTGCGTTTTACCCAAGGTTCTTGTATTAAATGCAGCTTAAAAAGTGACAGTAGCCGGTTTTGAGCGTATTCTGCTATCAATCCCTTCTTACGTCGGCCGAAATTTTAAATTCAAAAAAGTACACATCAAATTTTACCGGAGATAAATATTTTTTGTACTGTTGTGTTTAGGAAGCTTCCCTCTTCCGAATGCTGCCCAGACATTTTTACGAACGTGCTTCAGTTAAGCGAGAAGCGCAATTTATTATCAGATCCCATACATTTCTTTGTTATTTCTTGAGCGGCTGTCAGCGTGAAACCTGATGCCTCTTCCGAGATGGCGCAACCGGATGTCTGAAATTTCTGGCGATGTGCCGCTCTGACACCTGTTTAAAAAACATTTATTTTGGTAATTAGCAGTTGAGGGGATCCTCTTTTATCGGTATATCACTTTCAATGACAAGCTTTAAAACGTACATATCATTATATGCCTTTTAATAACCATTTTGACTAAATAGACACTGGATATGTGTGACTAAAGTGACAAAGCCGCTATGCTTTGAGTTTAGTTCATATTTCGTTTCTACGTTTTAAGTCCCCCCAATTAGCACGGCAGTGCTAAATACATTGAGACTTAAATAAAGGGATTTATTTACTTTATTTATTTATCTATGCTTTCACTGTGGTCGGTCGTCATATTAAATAAGGAAGTAGGGGCGCCATGGCGGATAGCTTGTGATATGTAATTGCCAAAGTCGTTGTAGGGATGTTGCAATGGGGTTGCGTCGCACTCGGAAAGATGAGGAAGTGCTGGACTCTTGCTACTCTGACACCTGCTTGAGTCAAAGAAAGCTTTTTGCTTATTAGACCAATTGTTGGTTTCCGTTTTTGTAATTTGAACATTAAGGCAGGTTCGCTTGGATGAAGGCTGATAAACAAACAAGCACACGTTAAACAGCCATTTTATCCATTCGATAGTCAATAGAGCCACCTGACTAACATGACTTTGTAACTACTCGATAATTTTTTTATGCTGGGCCTAAGGGCCCAACATATAATTGTTTTCACCCGAACGCCAAAGCGCAGGTATCACAGCAATATTGATAAAAGGAACCCACCCTCTAGGATTTTGGAGTTTGATTGACGTGCAAGCAAAAAAAAAACTGTCATTTGATTGGGTAATGTTCACGTGCAAGCGGTGTGGAAGCCTTTTTTATTTTTTGGCTGAGTTTCAACTTTGTAACGTGAGATTTTTGTTGACATGTAGTTGCGCCCTTGCGGTTTGTTCAATTATATTCACTTTCGCATCTTCCAGTTGTGTACGGTATTTTTATTGCTGGTGAAAACTAAGCGAAGCAAAGGAAACATAATCAAACGATAGAAACATTTCGACAAGCTGAAGTCGCTCCCGGCTGTTATGGGTTTTTCAACTAACATACGCCTGTCAAACAACCGTGACGAATTTATCAAAACCTCGGTGGTAACAGCTTTACTAGAAATACGATAATCGCAAATATCCCCTTGCTTTGTAGTGGGTTTTCGGAAAGCGGGGTTCTTGTTTATTTTCGGCTTAGAGATTGTTTTAAAATCTTTTTTTACAAGCCACGGTTTATGTAGGGACGTCACCAGTCAGCCGCTAAAAAAAATCTTTGTCGCACGGCAGCCTGGTTTAGTTTAGACAACGTGCACAGTCTGCAATTTTCGTGGACACTAGCTGAACTCCAAAATTCGCTGAGACAACTTTTACACGCAACTACAGAACACTCCCGAGACTTGAAAGGCAAGAAAAGCGCAACTAGAATCGTGACTCGATCAGTTTTGCACACACAGTCAGCAAAGTCAATCTTCGACACCAAAACTTTTATGAATTTTAAGAAAAGCCGCGATTTCTCCAGCCAACGCTGTATCCTAACCACATACGTGTGTTTTATTTTTTACTTCATAAATTTAAAACGCTTCTTCGATTGTAACAAATTTAGAACTGTCAAAACGAGTTTACAGCCGTCCGTCGAACTGCTTGGCCTTGAATCTGCATCTTGTTGTACAAAATCACTTCCGTTCGTACTCATCGCATGTCACCAAAAAAAAAAAAAAAAAAATTAGCGGTTTACAGTTCTGGCCTAAGAGCCTGAGAACGAGGTCGTACGCCAGACTGACTGACAGACGAACATTAAATTTCGAGATGGCGACCCGCTTGAAGTCTCCAAATAAGGCGATACTACTGCATTAAGCTGGTGTTACACTGGTCGATTTGCAACGCCGATTCGCTTCAAATTCACGCAGCGGTGTTACAAGTTTTTGAATCGCTTTCAAAAACTTGCAACGCGTTGCAGCACTGCAAACATCGCGAAAAATTGTTCGCAATGGGGTGTTACACCTGAACGATTTTTAGTGCAACATCGTATCGTTGCAAATCGTCGTTGCAAATCGACCAGTGTAACACCAGCTTTAGCGTTGTGATTATTACCCTCGCTTACTATCGGGGAAAATACAACAGACCGACTGGAAATTCATAAAGCCTGATAGAAGAAATGCATTTTAGAAGAATAACAACAGAAAACGAATGAAGCGCAGGGTGGATTAATCGTGGCCTGTGATTAGAACTTTAGTGTTCGACTAAATCGAGTTTCCATGAATGTGAGATATTAAGTCACGCATTATTCTCTTTGCTAGCTGACCCTTTCACTCCAAAGCTTAAAATTCTCTCAACCTTTTAAAGTAAGTGTTTTAGTGTTTTAATAATGATGTATAGGTTTCAAACGAGGTTCATTTGAGCAAAGTGTCAAAGGCCAAGTTTCCTATATTGTATGATATCTTTCTGGTGAGAAACTGAATAAGAAGATTGAATTTGATCACTCTTGGGAGTCTCGCTCTAGTCCAGATATTGCTCATTAAAGAATTGTAATGATGCGTGCGGCTAATTGCCACGCCAAACTTGAATCCCAGCATCTGTCGCGTTTTCACGCGACAAAACTTGTTATATATTTGTGCGGGTTTGTGTTCGTGCGCGAGTTACTAAGATAGTGAGTGAGAGAGAGAGAGAGAGAGAGAGAGTATGAAGGGAGGGAATTAACCTTCGTCCTGTGTTCTTTATGAACTTTTTTACGTTCCCAGTCAAGTCCTTCGTTCAATGGAGAAAGTACAACAACCGCTCAAGATAATTTATGCACATGACGGCCTAATCAAATGAACGTAAACTAACCTGAACACAGTCCATCTTTTACTTGACATGTAGGCGCGACGTACATGTAGTAGTGTTAGGCCGCTGAAGTAAGGGGGCGGGCGGGCTCTCACTTTACAAGTGTTTTACAGGATATTATAATAATATTTCACAGACAGGAAGGAAAAACATCAACAGCTGCGCAGCGCGACAAACTTAACAAGGTCTGCGCAATTTTAGTGAACTTGTCCCCAACTTCGTTCCCAGAGCCATCCGCGGCAGAAACTCCGGACCAATGACCTGGAGCTTTTGACGTGGATAGCCCTGGAACGAGGTTGAGCTTTTCCCCAAATTTCGAGTGATGCGCCCGCACTACATTGGTCAGCGTAAGGCTCTTGCCCAGGGCCTTTGCATTACCGGACAGCTCTCCGCGCACTTTTCTCCGGCACCATGGCAATGTTTGGGTCTTTGTCAGACGACGAAAAGATTTTGATGACGAGCACGACTGGGGACTCCAGCAACCCGACATGTACCTCCCTGTTAAAGGACTCAAGAGTACAATTACGAAAACTTCGGCAGACAGCCGCTGAAAATGAAATCGCGCCATGGATAATTCATCCACCATATTTTTTAGAGGGAAGGTTTTTGTTCACCTGTTAAAAGAACAGCAGGCACACGTCACTTTGACAACATTGAACAACGCGTTCTCACCTTAGATGTTTAGGAACTGGAAATGACGGTGTGGCAGACCACCGGTCACCTTATTTTAGGTCAGCGGTCATTGCACAAAACTGTGGATCACCGTACGCAACGCGACGCTCGTAAAACCTCAAGACTTACAGCGAACTAATGCATAAGCATTAATTGTGCACAAGAAGAACGAAACTTGAACATATTGTGAAAAACGCTAACCAACGGAAGTGACGCATAGTACATGTTTCCGCTGTTATTTCCGGTGGAAGTATGCCGGAATGTCGTCGGGTTCCTCGCCAGCATTCGAAAGCTCTTCGGATTTCCGACGACCTTCCGAACAACACAAATATTCTTGCAGTTGAGTGCTTTGCTGTGGCGAGGAATAAGTTATTTATCTTTAATCCTCATTCAAACCACGAATCAGTCGGATACATCAAAGAAGGGAGATTATGGGTTTCCTAATCTGTCAGTCAGGACTGGGGAGAAATATCTGGGTACAAGTGGAAAATATTTTACAAGCTTCTTTGCGTGAATCATGCGTTGTTTGCTCGGTCATCGAAAGGTACGTTAAATCTCTTGTCTAATCTGTCTGCTTTTTTTGGACATCTCTTGGATTTCTTTAAATATCTTGGACTTCCCAAAATAAACCTAATTTCGACTACAAAACTGCAGTTCAAAAAAAAAAAAAAAAAAACAATAAAATAAAGCAGTTCGACATGTTGATGCTTGCTGAACAGAAATTATATTTCATTTTCTGAAAATATAGCCTCTGCTCGTTACGAATCTTCCAGTTCTTCTGATTTCATTTATGTGCAAAAATTAATATATTTATTCATACCTTTCAAAAATATTTTGATTCAAGTGGGACTTCTGTTAGCAAATATTTCTGAGGTGATTTGTTGCGTCGTTCCGTACAATTTTTATTTCAACCCAAAGTTAATAGCTGTTGTTCTTGGTCAGTCTACACAGGAATAGCAAATACATACAATTGCAATAGCAATTTATTGCAAGTTTGATGTCAATCGTTCTACGAACTTTTATTCTGAGAAGATCATTGCATGCGTCCATTTTGAATATCAAGAAATTTACATACATTAACAGCAGACAATCTCGGCTTACTCATTCAATCTTAGGATTTAAAAGACACACAGTTTAACATTACAGATTTGTATTTCCTTTATTTTCATCGTGTGCCTTGTGTATTTTGCCGCGGTAAAAACCTCGCAAGAATATTTACGGAACAAGCTCGCTCGCGCTCTCCGGATGGCGTGGCTGATACGTAGTTGCGTCACAATCACATCTTGGTTACGCATTCAGGCAGAACTCACAGATCACTCGAACCTGTAAGTTGTGAAAGTGCGGAACCGAGACTTTGAGCCTTGTGATTGAGAATTAAGTGAAAATTGAAAAGGAAACAAGCGAGATGGCGAATGCAAAAGACTTTGTCGACAGTTTACATTCGAGCTATCCCGATCAATCGTCTGATTCTTTGCGGAGTCCTTCGCCAAGTGTGGAAGAAACCAACCAAAACATGGAGCGCTCTCCTGATGAACTGTTAGGTATGTTGACAGGCGAAGAATACTGAATTAACCCCTTATTTGTTGTTTAGATGTTCAAGTCTAAAGTGGTTGTTGAAACAATATTCATCGGACGCATGAGGGGCGGCGCATAGCTCAACAAACCGATTTCGTTGTATGTGCCGGATTTTTTCGTTTTTGTTTGCTTTCAGTTCTCGATTTGAGTCACCAGTGTGAGCAGAAATAATAGCAGCAGACAAGCACGAGGGGGGAAAGTGTGACGCTCTATGTATGCAAGAATACCACAATTTCTGGTTTAAGTCTTTAACTTTGCTTTCAAAGTGTAAACAAACTCACATGACTATTTTATTTTTACCACACAACTTTTCAGTCTGTTGGCTAAGAGGTTGGCTGCAAGGATTATGGTCCTGAATCATAAATGGCCTAGCGTAACCATCTATTTTCATTTTTAATTCAAAGATGCTGAAGACCAACCTGCTGAAAACAGTTTCACGGAGGGAGTACGTAATGTGTCTAGTGAAGACACTGAAGCACCAGCGTCGCTTTATCTGGCGGAGTTTGAATACTTAAAGGGTTGCCGACAACTGATGAGAGCAATTGACCAAGCAGCGTTAGCACAGGTAATGATAGCACTCTGCTGCAGCTAACTCAGTTGTTCAAAGGCTATTCGTGCGGTCGGAATGTCACCTGATCTCCATTTCAGAGGAAATACAAACATTGTTATTGTTGATCGTGGGCTTCTATAAATGCCAAAAAGCTGCTGTGTTCACAATTATTTGGTGAATAATGATCAAAGATCCGATTCAAAGCGGGACATGCATTTTGTAATACCGAGAAAAGGCAAATGGAAACTATCTGCCATGTTGTTTTAGGGGAAATATGGCGGCGTTTCCGATGGGACGAATTCCTGGATTTTTATATAGACGTAGGGTATTCACTTTCACGTACATTGCATATACTTACTACACGTAAACATATACACGCATTCACCCACATGCAGTGCAGACACATAGTGTAGGAACATGCATACAATACACTGCATTCTTGTACACATATATACAAAATACGCATTCTTCTACAAATACGCATATACCCTACATATATACCCATTCTACACATACACATATACATATATTTAAGAAATATATTAAACTCACACATGTACATATTAACATATACATACTACACTTATACATACGCATACTACTTTTGTTTCCCTTTATTGATGATTTATTTGTCATCTGCAGAACCAGCAGCCGCTGAACGCTTCATCTGTGTGCTCCAGGAGGGTGTTACAGCTCCACTGCACATTCAACGAGCTGGAAGGACTGTCTGCTGTGGTACAGGAAACCTACAGGGCGATCCAGATGAAAATCGATCGATTTACTCAGGCAATAACAAATACCTGCGAGCAGCTCCAGCGGGAAATGGAATCTGTACAACAGCAACCACTTCCCGAGGAATGTGTCGAAAGAGAGGCCGTAGGCCCTTCAATGCCTAGCCCAGCAAGCCCGATATTGGGCGTCATGCCAGATCCCGTGGTGCAACTTTCGGCTGGCGCTTACTCCAAGGAGGGGTCTAAGAGTCCATCACCACGAAGGCCCCAGTTGCCAAAGACAGTTGGCCCAACATTAGAGGTCAACAAAGATCCCTTGGTGGCTGGAGATCCCAATCTCGAACCAAACCCCAACGAAGGGTCCCTGAGTCCATCACAGCGAAGACCAGAGTTGCCTCACACAGCTGGCCCAGAATTAGAGGACAAGGAAGAGCCTTTGGTGGATGAAGAATCCTCCTACCTTGAATCGTACTCCAGTCCATCTTGGTCCCCGCCAGGACTCGCCCATCTCTTCCCAGCCCCGCTCGATTATGATTCTCCACCACCACCTCCCTTTGCATTGCCACTGCTGATTGCTGACAGAGGTCGGGAGGAAGAGGACACGGATAGTTTGGACAGCAGTTATCACTCACCCCCGCGTCCCGCTCTCCTTGACTCCAGCTTAGCCACCTCCAGCTCAAGTTCTGACGCTTTGAGCACCGCCGACTCAGGGTAAGACATTTCATTCCTGAAAATGCTCAAATCAGGTGAAGTGGTTTTTGGATAACTTTCGAAAACCGAAGCAATTCAATTCCAGTCACATAAGTTATAAGAACACGCTTTTAATCAATCAGAAGCCAATTAAGGAAGTTTGCGTTTCGTTTTACTTTGAAGAAGGAAACAGTCAGTTGTGCGAGAAAAACGCCATTGAAACTTCGAGCAACTTGTTTGCTTGCGTGAGAAGATTGCAGTCTGGTTTTGCTTTTGTTGAATGCTGCTAAAACTGTATGAACTAATCCGAAAGTGACAGTATCAAACGGAAAGCTTAAACGAGTACACGATTACTTTCCACAGTCATGAAAACGCATTGGTTTTTAAAGGTTAAATTCGGATTATAGGCTCGAATTTTGTCAAAGTCCTGTATTTTTGTGGAATATCTTTGCAACTGTTTAAGTCACTTCACAACTGCAAAGGTTAGCATTTTATCCTTACTAAGCAAGCGGGAGATTGGCGGAAGAAACTACATGCTAGACACACGGCGCAACGTTTGCGAGCAAAATTGCAGAAGACGTAACCTTTACTTCAGCACCACTGCGCTCAACAATTGCAGCAATTGTCCACCATTGATTGTGCTGCACAACATTGCACGCATAATCGCACCGTCGTTATTGCACTGTCTTTTCTCCGTGAGACCCTAGAGGCAGAGGGACGGGTCCAGCAGCTCTTTACTCGACTTTCTTTAGCTCAGCTATAGATGTAAGATACAATTAAAGATCACACACTGAAAAAGTCCAGCTGCTACTTACCAGCACCAATCAGAAACGATAAACAAACAAACAAACAAACAAATAAACAAACAAACAAGAAGATAAACCGTTGGCTGTTTTTATATTTTCAGATATTCGTCTGGTCGCAGTAGCATGTCAGAAACGGAGTCTTGGGCTTCATTGAATCACTACGTTTTTGATGCTTCACCCAATGCATATGCGGAGTCCCCGTCCACCGTATCAGTAGAATTCAGTGACGAAGAACCTCGCCCTTTTAATCCAGAACTACACGTGGCGCGAAAGCGAAGACGCAGCTACAGCTGGGACAGTGATGATGAATTCAGCTTTGACACTGTCTCCACCGTAAGGTAAAGTTATATTTACCGTGTGGTTGTGACCGACTGTGACTGATACACGAGCTGCATGTTTCTAACGAAAAAACTACCTAAAATCTCGAAAGAAATAAGATATGCGCCGCCGTAATGCACTTCTTTCCGTGTAATAACCTTTTAATATGTGTGTGCGTGTCTGTGTTCGTGCGAGAGTTATTGAGATAGTGAGAGATAGAGAGTGAATGAAGGAGAGTATGAAGGGAGGGAATTAACCTTCGTCTTGTTGTCGTACATGCATGTTGCGTAATGCAAAAAAAAGTAGAAGTGGCGTTGGAGGCTCACCCTCATTTTTTGTTGTTGTTCTTCAATAGTTCCCGGTGGTATTACAACTACAGCTACACTGACCAAGAAGAGCCATCTGCCAAGAGGAGCAGACAATGAATAGTTTCAGTGACCACGGTTCTCAACACACACACACACACACAGTTGTATAGCGACACATTTCTGACGTGCTGGCACAAAGTTAGCTGAATGAATGAAGATGATACATATGTAACCTATATCTACAACTACAGATTTTTCTTTTTCAAAATGATGCAAACACGAAAACATTGAAGCACATGTAAACATCCTAAATATCTTGTAGTAGTTAGCATTAGTAAGTGATAATAAATGAAAACACTTGATTACTGTGTTGTTTATGAACTTCTTCCTTTGGCAGTCAAGTCTTTCGTTCAATAAAGAAAGTGCAACAACCGCTCAAGATAATTTATGCACATGACAGCCTAATCAAATGAATGTAAACTAACCTGAACACAGTCCATCTTTCACTTGACATGCAATCGCGATACATGCAGTAGTGTTAGACCGCTGAAGAAAGCGGGCGGACGGGCTGTAGTTTTACAGGATATTATGATAAATATTTCACAAGGAAGGGAAGAAGAACATCAACAGCTGCGCAACGCGACAGAGTTATATAACATGGTCTGCGCAATTTTAATGAACTTTTCCCCAAAATTTCGACTGACACGCCCGCACTGCAATGGTCAGCGTCAAGCTCGTGCCCAGGGCCTTTGCATTACCGGACAGCTTTCCCGTGCACTTCTCTTTTACACCATGTCGATGTTTGGGTCTTTGTCAGACGAAGAAAACCGAGATTTTGATGACGATGACGACTGGGGGCTTCAGCAACCCGACACGTATCTCCCTGCTAAAAGATTCAAGAGTACGAACACGGAAACTGCGGCGTTGGGTATTAAATCAGACAGCGCTGGAAAATGTGCAGACTTAAAATCGCGCCATAGCCACAAGAGAACGATAATCCAGGTCGACATAGACTGCTTTTATGCGCAAGTGGAAATGATTCGAAACCCTTCTTTAAGAAATGTCCCTCTTGGAGTTCAACAAAAGCAGATAGTGGTGACCTGTAATTACGAAGCTCGTAAACATGGCGTCACTAAACTCATGTACGTGAGTGATGCTCTCTCGAAGTGTTCGAATCTAGTTCTTGTGAGAGGCGAGGATTTATGTCACTACAGAGAGTTTTCTTCTCAAGTCACCTCTCTGTTGATGGAGCGTTTCACTCCACTTGTTGAACGGCTCGGTTTGGACGAGAACTTCTTGGATGTCTCAGAATTAGTGGCTTCAAGATTGAGGAACGTGAACCCTGAGAAACTTGTTGTCGCTGGCAAGTTTTATGGTCAAGAAACTCAGGTACAGTACTGACTCACGGTAATGCATTGATCAATTCATTCTATCCATAACACATTGGTGTATCAACTAAGTGTTGATGAGGGTAATGGAACGCCGTCAAAGAGACAATAGCTGACGTTTCGAGCGCTAGCCCTTCGTCAGAGAAAATTCGCTCTGACGAAGGGCTAGCGCTCGAAACGTCAGCTATTGTCTCTTTTACGGCGTTCCATTACCCTCATCAAAACTTAGTTGATACACCAATTTGTCTTCCGCCACGCCGACGCAGTCAACCTAGTTCTCTTAAGAGCTGGTATTACATTATCCATAACATATATTATTGTGAATTGTTTAGTAGTGGATTTGGCCCCCTGGGGCACAGGCGGCGACTCCGGGGGTCTGTCTGTCTGTCACGCAGTGATATGTGACACGACCGTTACTGTGTAACAGAAAATTATGAGGAAATGTATGGGGAAAAGCAACGATGTGGATAAATCATAAGATTCTGAATTAATTAAAATAAAAGCTGGTGTAACTGTTATTTGTGGTCTCTTGAGTCCCTTGTGTTGATTTCATGCCGCTACGGCCACTATTAGTGACCGAAATCCTGCCGAGGTTTCTCCCCTCAAGAGACCACAAATAACAGTTACACCAGCTTTTATTTTAATTCATTCAGAATCTTATGATTTATCCACATTGTTGCTTTTCCCCATACATTTCCTTATAATTTTCTGTTACGCAATAACGGTCGTGCCACATATCACTGCTTGACAGACAGACAGACAGACAGACCCCCGGAGTCTGGGCCACCTGTGCCTGGGGGAGGTGATTACTCCTCATAATGCACCTGTCAGTGTTATGCTCGAGGGTGGAGGTGGAACCATGGGATAAGGAGGACTTTGAAAAGGAAATTTTAGGTCAAACTTCCCCACACTTCATTCATCCTTTTAAAAGTTTTCTAAATTCCCTACCTGGGCATGCAATGATGGTCAAAGTCCCCACCCCATCCTGTGGTCCCCTCCCACCACCCCCCCCCCCCCCCCCCCCCCCCTCAGGCATAACATTGATAGGTGCAGGATGATACATTAGAAGAGAGTGTGCTGCCCAGGTCTGGAAACCCCTACCCTTATGATTTTTTTTTACCCTATTCCAGACCAGAATCACATATTAATCAAATTGATTATTGTGCCTCCCCCTTGGGTGGATGGTCTATTGCGGCTATGCCTGCAAAGATATTGATGCAACAAAATTTCTCTGAGCACAGCAATATTATTATGTTCTAGCCAATGACCTCTGGTGAGTGAGCAAGTGAAGTGTTTTGTTTACATTATACAGATGTTTGTATACAGTGCATTGGCTGCACCAAAATGCATGTCTCATAACTTTATGTGAAATGCAATACAGTGGAACCTCCCACAAGCAACCTCCCTTCGTTCATCTTTAAGTGGTCACTTCCAGGAGGTGATCGCGTCCAAGAATTTCTCACCATGGTTGGCGTATATGAGATTCAGCTTTGAGCCACATTAAGTGTCAAAAAAATGAAGTTTTAGTGAGTGAAAAACAACTTGTGTTTTAAGAAATCAACCTTGTGTCCAGTTGCACGATACAATACATAATGTTTGTGTTTTGTCTGGTCCAGTTTCTGCAAGGAAGTTAGTCTTTGCTTGAGAGCATATAGTGGTTGTTTACTGGAGGTCGTTTCTGGAAGTCATTTACCAAAGGTAAAAAACAATAAGAACACTCAAACGGTCAGCCTCAGTGGTACGAGAGGTTTCACTAATAGAAATTTGGCTGAGTGACCATCGCTCAGGGAGGTTCCACTATATATGATTAGTCCTATTATTCCTACATTTTGGTCTCGAATGGTTAAGGCAGTATGCATTCTGAACTTGCTTGTTACAGAATAGCAATCCTTTGGAACATAATAGTTGCCACTGTGGTTGCCATGCAAGACTTACAATGGGATCAGTGATTGCTGCTGAGATTCGAAAAGCAATCCTTGAGGAAGTAGGTCTGACCTGCTGTGCTGGTATTGCACACTCCAAACTTCTGGCAAAACTTGTTGGAGGTTGCCACAAGCCCAACATGCAGACAACATTGTTTCCTGGAAATGCTGACAAATTTTTGGCAACTCTGAAAGCAAGGCAGATACCTGGTAAGACACTTCCATTAGAAATGATCAAGTTTGAAATGGTTTTTGGATCCTTACGTGAAGATGGATATATCACGGCATGTCTAATTCACAGAACCGACAGAACCATTTACATAACCCTAACCTTACCACTAACCTGAAACCTAATTATAACCCTAACAATAGACTTGGGTTTAGGGTTCAGAGGTTATAATTAGGGTTATGGTTATGGTTCTGCTGGTTCCAAGAATTAGACATGCTGAATATATTGCAGCATAGAGAACATGACATTTGATACAAATATTCTAAACTAATTGCTATCAATTATCTCCACATCACTCAATCATACTCTCCCTTATAGAATTTGAACAGAGACCGTAGAAGAGTGAAAAAGTGATGACAAAGGTGACAAAGGATTCTTCCCTTTGCAAAATATCCCCCACTCCTCCCTTTCATCATATATTCACTCTTATGTCATTACCTTGGCCAATTAAATACTGTATGTGTGGCACCATCGTGCATATACTGACATGCCTTTATGTGGAACGTCATTTTATTTATTTTTGTCTTGCTGACAGACAGCTTCTTTGAATGATTGATTATCTAATATTACTACTACAGTACTGTACTTGTTGTCTCGTGTTCTAGGAATAGGACACACATCAGCCAAGAAACTTGACCATTTTGGAATTAAATCAGTTGTGGATCTCCAGTGTTGCCCAGTTCAAATTCTGCAGGCTGAGTTTGGGAAAGCAGTTGCAAACACAATGAAGGCACTTAGCTATGGAATTGATGACAGCGATGTGAAACCTTCATGTGGTCCAAAAACAATAAGCGATGAGGATTCATTTCCAAAATGTGCTACTCTGGCTAATGCTAAAGAAAGACTTCAGGCATTAATCCAAAACTTGTTGCCAAGGTTAACCAGTGATGTAGGAGTGCCTCAAACAGTACGTTTGTCGATTCGTAGGCACTCGACTCAGTCCTACAAAAGGGAGAGCCGTCAGTGTTCTTTGCCTGGCAAGTTTGCTATGGCAGATAAAGACCAGAGGGCAGATATTTTATGTGGTGTTGCTTTAGGTTTGCTCCACAAGTTAGTGGATGTTGGCAAGCCTTTTCATTTGACGTTATTGAGTGTGTGCTTGGCAAATTTCCAGAAACTGAACAGTTGTGAGTCTAAAGCAATCACAAGTTTCTTCAAGACCAAAAGTTCCAGTTCAATCACTCACGCAGCTGAGGCACTTCCCTATAAATCACAAGAGCTTTCTGCATCTTCTTGTGAGGGTTTGAGTCTAGAGAAGGATGCACTAGGGATGGGAAAGGGTCAGACAGACTCCAAGTTATCTGACCACAAAAGAGAAATCAGGTAACTACACCACACCATGGAGTGGTTTCACAAGTGGAGCACAGTGGACCTCCCCCACTCCACTTGCTCTCCCCCATTCCACTTGCTCTCCCCCACCTCCCCCCCTCCCCCCCCCCCCTCCTCACAAACTTAAATGGCTCATATTCTCCAAGTGAAAGTCCATCCTCTCCCCTGTACTTCTCAGTCAAGTGTATCAGGATCAAAATTTGTGTTGTTACATATGCAGTGGAAAAATAAACCACTGATACAAGTCCAAAATAGGAATTTATTATAATAAGATTAGAACAGAAGAGAACAAAACAAGTAAAAACAGAGGAATGAACTAAAACTGAGTATAACAATCTCCACGAAGGTCTGGGTACTAGAGGTGATGACACTAATCCTCTGGGGAGTTCAAATTACAGAGCAGAGGGAAAAGAGCTAGATTTAATTATATGCTAAAGACAGGAAACAACTAAGCAGGAAAAGACCAAACAAGGCTATAAAAACACACACATGCCAGGGTATAACAAAATGAAAGGTTGGGCAGGAACTTAGTGGCCAGCATGAACTCAGACAAGGTCATTTCCTGTTTGCTCAATGGCACTAAAGTAGTAAAGACATGTATTTAAAATAAGAGTTCTGATTGAGTTCTAAAACTAAACAAAGCAGAGGCTTTAGTTGACCTGGTAATTACACAGGCATAATTGAAACAATACTGAACTATCCAAGTGTGACAGGGGAGGAGAATTTTGACCACATAATTGTACAAGTTCCATGAGGTTTGGTTGGAATGTGATCTATAGATGTGTCTATGTTAACAATATTGTATGTCTTTGAGCGAATGTTGTTTGTTATGTTTTGAATCCAAGTCTGTTCTCTACTCTCTTTAGGGCTGGTCAAACTGCTGCAAAGAGCAAAGCCTCTGGGAAGCCTCAAGACCAGCCAGCCCCCCCTCTTCCTAAAGATGTTGATCCAATAGTTTTTGCAGCACTTCCCTTGGAAATTCAATGTGAACTGCAAAGACAATGGCATCCCACCAGCGATCCAGACTTAAATTCTCATAACCACAGCCAATCAGCGGCTGTCCAGAAGTCTTCTGGTCTTCTCAAATACTTTTCAAAAGCATAACATAATCTGAAAAAAAAAATGCAGCGTGATGTTGTCGGACAATTCTTTTGTCTTTTGGGAACTTTTTGGTTGGTGAAATCAAAGAGTTTCCATTTACGTTCCAATCAAAATTTGGGCAAACAACCTGTCTTTGATTAACACAAGAAAACTTTTTGCATAACTAAGTAGTCAGGAAAGTTTACAAACAGCAGTGCATGCTTCCATTGAATTGTTGGATTTGGAAAAAGCAATATTAAGGTCACATAAAAGGCACACACCACAATGCAAGTTAGTCACCAGTGAAAATGGTAGCGTCATTTAGCACATTCTTATCAAGTTAAACTACTAAAATTTTATGTTGTTAAGAAACTAATGCCTCTTGATCAAAATGGAACATTCTACCATTATCCTTAGAATGTAATACATTAAAATTGGCAAGACTGATTGAATTTAGATAAGACAAATAGAAGGAAGGAAAGAATACCAGTTCAAGGGTCTATGTATATGCTTCTAGACATAATTTTCCCATTTTGGTGTTTATTGTTTACAGGATTTTGAGTTTTCTATAATTCATATTTTTGTGGGTCACACATTGACAAGTATCAAGAATTTTTATAGTTTGCATAATTTGTACCATATTCCAGAAGACATCGGTGCATGAATTCAGTGCATCATCTTACTTTTACTTATCAGGTGTGTAACTGATCTTTCAGGAAGAAGTATGTATTCCTTTGTCCGGGTGTATTGTTGTGCTAAACTGCCTTGTAGATGCTCCGTTCATTAATTTGGTACACAAAGGTGGCACGGCTTTTCTTATGACAAAACCCAAGCAAAGGAAATTGACACACGGTCAACAAGATATATACTATGCGCTGATGTCTGAGAACTGTTGTAAGTTTCTCTAGTTCGCGTCTTATTTAAGTGTAAAGAAACGAACCTCCGGAGTGTATTTCGCAATCGAGAAAAAATACGAATGCGAACTGCAAACTCTCGGCATGTTCACTTCGCGAAATAATTTGTCGATAGCATCATCGATTGATCATCAGATACCTCGCTCATCGAAGTATAGAGCAACTAGTAGACATCAATAGGTCGATCTATTTTATTCGAGTTTCAAAAGATCGTTTATTTGATGAGCCTAAATACATACATGTATCGCCGCTACCTTTTGAACTTCGAAGGAATTCTCGCTCAGTTACAAATTTGAAAAAGACTTAAACATTTAAATACCACAGACGCAGAAATAAAGTATTAATTCGTCCATTCTACAATCTGAACTGCTTTTGACGTTACAAACCTACTTATGTAAATAGACAAAGCAGTGTTCTCCAAAGACCATAGTTTAGAGCAAAGATATATCAGATTGAAATGGGAATGGGGAACGAAATCTATAGCCTTTTGTCTACATCTGTACCGGCAGTTTCCACACATGAAGTTATTTGTTTGCAACGGCTTGGCATTGTTAAGACTTCACTCATCGTCTGCATTCGACCACAGCGTCAGGTTATCTTGTAGGAGTTGCATGATCAAAGTGCTATCTTTGGAATTTGAATTATCCTGGCTCTGCTGTAGCTCTACCAGGGCATCATCGAATGCTTGCTTCGCTAGTGCACAAGCTTCTTCGGGCTTTTTCGCAATCTCGTAATAGAATACAGAGTAGTTGAGAGCTAAGCCCAGGCAGATTGGATCCATTTTGCTTGGAATATCTTGGCAGGCTTCTTTGGCTTGCTTATAGGCATCGTTTGATTTCTCTATTAGCTTCTCTCGCTGCTCCTCATTTTGCTCATCTGCCACCTCGACCTTGTAGCGATTGTAATCCCCTTTCATTTTCAAGTAGAAGACTTTGGCTGGGGCATCCGTGGGGCTGGTTAGGAGGTCAGCATCAAGCAAATCCAAAACCTCATCGCACTTCGCGTTCAGCTCACTCTCTATCTTCTTCTTGTAACTGTCGATTCGGGCTACCGCTGTCTCGTTGTTGTCCTTGTCCTTTTCCTTCTCCATAAGACCAGACAACACACGCCAAGAAGATCGGAAGCCCCCGACCACGTTCTTGTAGGCAACAGACAGCAAATTGCGTTCTTCGTTGCTGAGGAGTTGGCCTTTCTTGGCCACCTTGATCACTTTGATCATGTTCTCTACCATGTCTTCATACCTCTCGGCTTGCTCGGCGATCCTTGCAAGTTGGACGAACTCAATATCTTCACTAGTCATTTTCAAATTATTGGTGGCAAACTGTTCAGAACCAACAGAGCAAGGCGCAACCTTCTTCTTCGAACAGATCACGTGGGGTGCATGACGTCACGTTTACTTCCCGCTGCCAATCATAAAGCGAACAGGCATCCGGGTCACGAGAAAGAATTGGGCGTGCACAATAATATTGTAAAACTTTTGGAATGGAGCGAAGAAAAGAAAATGGACCATTCCTGAACCAAAAATACATTCTAAGTCGTGAAACACAAAAGTTTCGACAGTCATGCTATCGTTTTTGTGAAGGTTCGCGAACTCATCATTTTACGTATTTTCTTGTGGCCACATGGGATGATGCAGACTAAAAAGAAGAATCTATTTCTGTTTCAGGCACCCTTTGGGCGCGGCACATACTTGTCAAATGAGCTTATATGGGTGTACCCCTTTGAATCCAGCTCTTTTAGTATTCTGACACCCCAGCCGTACGCCGTAAAACATTGTCAGCTTTAGTCTTGGGGGTGGGGGAGGGGATACTTACACCCTTGGCGAGGCTACCAAGTCACTGGAAGCAAATCAATATGGCGTCGGGAAAATACGCGAATTTACCTGGAATTGTATGTACATTTCTTTTCTGCGTGTGAACATTTAATTTTAGTTGAGGTTATCTTTACGTAAACTTATTTCAATCATTTTAAGATCCCTTCCTGCCTATTTCGGATGTACCAGTGGAGCACAGAGTTCTGTTGGGTGTAAATGATAAATCGGTTTTGAAGGGAGTTTTTTACTTTCGGAGTTCCTCCCGCTAGAATATTAGTTTATATCTATTCTAAAATGACACATGGTTTTCTTGCATAGCAGGAGTTGAACTTGATATCCCCTTGTATGCGATGCTAATGATTTGACCTCTTGTGTACATGTTGAGATTTGTTCAACAGTTGATCAAGTTTGTGTGCTTTTCTTGTTAGGACAACCAGCCCGATGTCTTTGAGACACCAGATGTTGATGAGAGAGAAAATGAACAAAATGGCACCCAAGTATGAAATAAGTTTGCAATGCATTGATCAATTCCAATTCCATGGAATAGGCCATTTTTGAGCTGCCTGTTGCCTCTGTTTCAACCCAAGGCCTAGTACGAAACCTTTAGACTTATTAAAATGAGTTTGATTTGCATGAAAATGAAAGCAAATTTTCGTTAACAAAGGTTTTACACTGGACCTCATTTTGAAACAAAGGCAATAGGCAACTCAGAAATGGCCAGCGGGTATCAAAAGCCAAGTTTTCCATACTGTATAATATATTTCTGGTAATAAAAAGCTGAAAGAGGAAATAATTAATAAATTTCCACTGGTTTGCCGTGGTGTGGACTCTTATTTACCACGATTTACGTCATCACATGGTCAAAATGTTGTGGACTCACGAGGTGCTTCACCGAGTGAGTCCGCAACTAATTTTGACCATGTGATGACGTAAATCATGGTAAATAAGAGACCACACCATGGCAAATCAGTGGAAATTTGTTTTTTACCAAACCATTTAGAAATATACAGGAAACTTTTGTTGTATTTCGCTGCAAAACGTGACATGCTGGCGTTGTCTGGACTCTTATTTACCACGGTAAATCGACCAATCAGAGAGCGAGAAACTAGTGTGTTGTGGTAAAAAATGAATTTGAACGCTCTAGGAAGTAAAAGGGTTAATATAGACTTATTATTTTTTTGCTCTTTACTAGATATTAAATCCATTTTTTTTTTCATTTGATTTTCATGTTTCTTTTTCAGGGAATGGAGGATGAGCACATTCAGCTCCTAGAAGTGGATACACAAGAGGCATACAATAAATTTAAAGGGAAATATCTCGATTCAAGTGGACTAGGTACAATCTGAAGTTTATAGGTTTAATTATATTTCTTTATTTTTATGCCTTGTCAGTATCAAGAAGTATTGTTTTTTATATCTTTGATCAAAAACATTTGCCATCTGATATGAATACTTACATAATTGGATTGAATTATAGAGCACTTTTAGGATGACTGTCGAAAACCGAAACCAAAGCAATCACAGAGCCAATCAATAAGGCAAGCAAAAACATGTCTGACCAATTAGAAGTATGACCAAAACCAAAACCAAAAGAAAGTAATTGCAATTGGTTTCACTAACTAATCAGCAGTTGCATGAACATGCCACTGCCACTTTCTTTCTTGCGTGAGAATATTGCAACCAGGTTTTGCTTTTGGTCTTAATTGGCTGAGAATGTTGCTAAACTTGTTAGGACCAATACTGGAAAGCGTACCAAACGTAAAACCAAAGCAATCACATGATTACTTTCAACACTCATGCGAAAACGGCCCTAGTTATATGTAAAAGAAAACTATTACCAGTGGTACTTCATTTACAGCCAATCAAAAGGTCTTTTTCTGCTTTCAGATTTTTCTGAAACACTTGGGCCGCATAGAAGGAAGGGTTATGCTACCAAAACTGAGTACGAAATACTTGCTGATGGCAATTCCAAGGAAACTCCAGATCAGAAATATCAACGGCTGCAGCATGAGATGAGAGAATTGGCCGAGGAGTTGGAACAGATAAAGGTCTGCAATGATTATTAATTTTTGAATTTAGATCAAGATATTGATATTTAATAGATCCTTTCAGTTAGCCAAGTCTTGTGATGAAATAGGACAACAAATCCCAGTGTCCTATGTAATATCTTGAGTCCGTCTCTGTCTCTGACTACCTGTCAACTTTTTCTGGCTGGTTCGATGGTTTATTATTGCTGCATGTATAGATTGTAGCTACAACTCTGCTTGCAAGGATTCAGCATCATACCATAGTTTTCCAAAGGATATGGAACTTGAAAGGATAAGTGTGAAAATGTCTGATGGATTTTGACATGCATCTCTTCTTGCTGTGTTTAAATATACCCTGGTTCCTGATGCTTTTTTTTCTAGGTACTGAATCCTTGCAAGCATAGGATGCTGGGATTTGTCGTCTCATTTCAGATCATGTGATTCTTAACTGAAAGGGGAATTGTTATCATTTTCAGGGAACTTTTCAAGAGGAGAAGGAAGAGAAGAAGGTTTCTCCAGTTATCCTCGCACAAGAGGTAATGCTCTGCATGCACATGTGCATTGATGGTTTGTTTCAGGCAACTTGAATCGTACATTTAGGGTTTTGAATTCACAGTCAAAACCTCTAGACTGTTCTTGATCAGTAATAAAATAATGATTATATCTTAATGCCAACTTTCGCATTTTTGTGTGGGAACCTTGTGCGTGTATGCCTCATCTCCTTTTCTCCTGTGAACTCAAGTGAATCTCCCACATTTGTGCTTTATCTTTCTCAAACTCACCTGGCTAGTTAGAACTTAGCCTCCGGATCAGGTTGCATTTGCAGGCTAGTTGTAACTTCTTTTAATAGACAATAACTTACGCAAAAAAAACATAAAAGAGAGCTAGAGAAAGGTGTAATTTTGACCTTTTTACCAAGTTTTGGCCAAGTTTTATCATACCCTATAACAGAAAACCTCCAGCTCTAAATATTTCAGCTTGCAAATCCACCCTACCCCTCAACTGAGGGGGCCTCAGATGCCCAGCTGGAATCTTCCACCAGGTTATCTTTGGCATTAATTTTATATATATTTTATTATGTTTCCACAGGTCAAGACACTGCAACAACAGGTGAGTAATCACTCTTTCAATATTTGATGGTAAAATATGATCAGTTTCCTTCTGTAGCTGCAGTGATTACAGTGGAAATCCTAACACTTCAGCAAGATTCTGTAACATTCTGTTAGATCTTGCTAAAATCTTGTCTCATCAGAATCTTGACTAAATTTTAAATACAATCATGTAAATCTTAAACGCAGGGGCACACTATACACTGTAAAAGGCTCTTCCTTGGGAAGATTTTAATGAATATATTAATTGACCGGCAAGACGGCGGTCGCTATTCGAAATGGATCCTGCTTGATGAACAAATGAGAGCAAGTAAATAAAAATGTTACTTTATTAGTCAGAATAAATAACGTCATACAATATAGAATCTTGCTGGCCATAATACTGTATTAAAATAAAGCTGTGTGCGCATGTTGCGAAAGCGCTTATATACTGTAATCCGTTATTCTGGTTCATCTTCATGTTCTCCTTGTCAATATTCTGGAGTTTTTCCATGACCATGATTCGCATCCGAGTGAGTATGGTTTAGCCAGTCTTCCAAATATGGTTTATTGTTATTACAAACCCCCGAACTTTTATTTGAGGCTACTATCAAAGTTCCATCCTCATTCGAGTCCAAATTGAGTCACTAGATATTGCACTGACTGAACTGTGAAATGATTTGCATTTTGTAATTGCAATTTATTTTGCTCAGAATTACTCATAAACACTAAATTGCTGCCCTCAAAAATAGTATACCAAGAAAGGACCTGTTTACAGGCCATTACGGTGCCACAAGAAACAAGAAATGTATCCTTCGGCCAGTCAAAAACCAAGATGACTGGAGGGAACGGTGCACGATTTAAAAATAGGCCGCCACGCTGAATCTGTTGCTCTGCCTATTGCTGACAAACACAACATGAAAACGCAAAATTGGCGAATTGTAAATGTAACTTTTGTTGTGTAAAACCGTTTATTTAGCGGACAGTTCGTACCAAGAAAAGCAAGAGACTCTTTGCTTGCTTTCTTCATTATGCCATTTTGTATTTAATATCAAAAAAATTCCCTTTGGGGGGTCCCCTTTTATAACACGCCCCTGCGTTTAAAGTGCGTATAACCCTTGGAATAGTTGACCGGTAGAACATTTCTTGGTTTGAATGAGCTATAAATGTTTAGATCCCAAATATGCTAACAAATAACGTGACATCATGTAAGGAATTTCTTTTCCCTTGTGATTGAGACAGTTCTTGGTATCAGAGAAATATTTGCTAACGTCATTTGTATATGTTTTAAACAAAAATAGATGTGTATAAAAAGTAATTTACCTTTACCAACAAGTTTTTCTCTTATAAGAAAAATAATTATTGCACTCTTTTCAATCAGCTTCATGACCTGCATTTGGAAAAGATTCTTGGAAATGAGGTATAATTATTTCAAATTTGTGTTTGTTAACTGTGCTAGAAAAATGTTATGCAATAAGTATGTCCAGTTAATGCAGACTTAGTTGTTACTGGAAGAGAGTATGACTACCAGAAATGTGGGAAGAAGACAAATGCAACTTTTGTAGGAGTCAAACATCTATCTCAATAAACTGATCATGTGAGTTTACATCCATACATACATCTATGATGCATTTATTATATGAGTTCAGGACATTGCTGCCATTTTTTATGTCTATGGGGTCTTCGAAATGAGAATTGAGGCTTGGTCATAGAGGGCTTACAAATGCTCAACAAATTCTCAAATGGCTCAGTGTCCCCACCCAAGGATGGAGGGTAGCTCGGAAAAGAATGAAGTCCTTCCCACTTATGGCACTGGGATCAGATCCCCAAGCCAGGGATCAAACCCTTGGTCACTTGAACACACATTCCTCTTAACTGTTCTTTTATATTATTTATTCAGGTTGTGTCCGGTTCTACCGCACCTCAGGGAGGACTTCCACAGTAAGTAGGACACTTGTCATAAAGAGAAAGAGACAGACTGGTCTGTCACATAGGCAGACAAATGCTTTACTCATAAAATGTTGTTCTGAATGGGTTAGAAGAATTTGGGCATGGGCCACTTTCACAGTCCTGCTGCACTATATAAAATCAAGACACTGTCTTGTAAACATGGCAGATCTTTGGCAAGGTTGACAGTTTGTGATCTTGGGGACTTGTGCACTGTAGAGTACTGCACATCAATATTGTGATGATCATGCTGGCCTCATGTATTGTTATTAATGTGCCAACCAGAGATATATTATATAGACACGAGTGTTTTACTGGAAAATATACCGTGTGTAAAATCCATACGAAACTACATCCAGGACCCGAGTGGTGTATTTTCTATATCCCCTATCCCTATTTTCCCACTTTTGCACGGTTGTTTGTGCAATTTCTCATAAAACACTCGTGTCTAATATAATAAAAAGAAAATTACACGGCGGCTTGAAGATATGACTTTTATTTTCTCATGGTTAAAACAATATTTTACTCACTCGCGAAGCGCTCATTTGTAAAATATTGTTTTTACCACTCTAAAATAAAATTCATATCTTCGCGCCGCCGTGTAATGTCCTCTATATATTGGATGTTTAAACAAAGATCGGAGTTCTTTTGTTTCATGATTGGTGAAATTATAATAACAAAAGAAATGTTGGTAAACAGTGATATCGTTATGTGGCAGGTGTTTGTTTATTTACTCAAGTTTTTTTGTAGAAATTTTAGTTGCATTTTCTTTTTAAACTATAACCCAATGTGTTTTTTTGTTAGGAGGTTGCAGACCCAACTAGAAGCTTTCAAGACGTTAGATGTAAAGCAAGAACCATCTAAGGTATTATGCCAAACTTGAAGCATACAGTACATTGCTCTGACAAAGGGCTAATTATGAGTATTGAGAATAAATAGTTCAATCAGCTCTCATTTGATCAAACTATCAAAAGCCTTGAGTTCTCCATATTGTATGATACATTTCTGGTGAGAAAGTGAAAGAGAAAATTGAACTTGATCACTCCTGGGAGCGGAAAAGTGAAAGTAGAGTTCAGCTAATTTTTTACATGTGGACGTTTCTAGGATGTCTGTCTGTCATTTAACCATTTAACCAGTCTGTCATTTATTATTAATATAGACACAAGTGTTTTACTAGAAAATATAAAATCTGTAAAATGAAACTACATCTGGGACTTGAGTGGCATACTTTCCATATCCTCACTAATGAGGATATCAATGGCATGATTTCCTGCTTTTTCACGGTTGTTTGTGCATTGTCTCGTAAAACACTCATGTCTGTGTAACAAAAAGAAACTACTCAGCGGCTTGAAGATATGGATTTTATTTTCTCGTGGTAAAAACAATATTTTTACTCACTCATGCAGCGCTTGTTCATAAAATTATTATTGTTTTTTATTGTTTTTACCATTTGAAAATATAATTCATATCTTTGTGCCGCTGTGTAATATCCTCTATGTATATTGTTATTTAATGGGTTCATATTTCTTCCAGCAGGCAGGAGGCGAATGTGTTACTTATGAACTTTTCTACAAGCCAGAGCATGCAAAGTTCAATCAGTTGTCCAAGGTGCGTATGTATACAAATTCATCCCTCTAAATTAAAAAAAAAATGACCGGTTTCCATAAACCAGTCTGGATCTGCCCCTGCCTTCCTTCTTCCAGAACATGTAACAGTACTTCATGTACATCTCTTACTTTTGATAGACAAGTGATCTGGAACAGCGGATACAAAAACTGGAGAAGGTCCTTGGTCATGATTCTGCTCATTTGGTCAGTGAGATTCAAATCTTATCAGTATATAGACGTATATAATGAATCAACTTGTGGTTGATGTGCGACATTTAGATGTTGTACAGGAATTGGAAACTGATGCTCCTTGCTCCAACAAAGGGCAAGCACTCGAAATGTCAGCTCCACTAAATTATTCTTTTGCAGCATCTAAATTTCACACATTGACCCCAAATTGATTCATTACATATATATAAGAAATATATAATGTGTAATGTAGCCTCACCTAAACATGTGGGAAGTTGGGAGAACACGAGAGTAGCGTAAGGAAACTTTGAGGCTGCTAAGTGGTTTCCCACTACTTGAGTGTTCTCCCAACTTC
Source organism: Plumapathes pennacea (assembly GCA_964036295.1). Taxonomy (NCBI): domain Eukaryota; kingdom Metazoa; phylum Cnidaria; class Anthozoa; order Antipatharia; family Myriopathidae; genus Plumapathes; species Plumapathes pennacea. The sequence continues at coordinate 11,173,569 of OZ038464.1, read as the reverse complement.
CCATGTATCACACCAGCGTGTAATATACTGCTCTCATCTTACACAGTTATTTAGCCAATCAGAATGGGCGTAGTATCATAGTTATTTTATAAATCTTTCTCATGCTGACACAGTCAAATCTAGTTCTCTATGGTGCTACTTTTTCATTGTTATCAGTATATATGACATATATACGAGCCTGAATTGGGTCAGAAGGTACGGGACAGTTTATGCTGCTGAGTCCTGTCTAGTTAGCAGTGCACATGTGGCATAGTATCATAGTTATTTTATAAATCTTTCTCCATGCTGACACAGTCAAATCTAGTTCTCTATGCTGCTATTTTTTCATTGTTATCAGTATATACTGGAATGTGCACAAACATTCTGTACTGAAACAGGACTTTTTCAATATGTTTTGAGCTAAAACACGAATTATTCTTAGTTGTGATCAAATCTCTGCTGCTGGTTGGCTATTAAGAGGTTGACGGAAAGAACTTGGTTATATAATAATGCCTGTGAAAAAAGTGTGTTAACTTAACCTGAGATCCACTTCTTTACCTAGTCATCTATCACTGCTGATCTGGAGATTAAGGAGAAAGGTTTGTTGGTAAGGAAGGACTTTGAAAATATTACAATAATTATTAGAATTAAATGACCCTTTGAACTGTGAAGGTGTACCAGGCTGGAAGTGGATAAGACCCCCGTATCCCATCTTTGTGCTGGCACTCTACAACTCCCAACCAGGTCTTGTGACAAATTCTCCCAACCATAAAGAAAGAAACTTTATGAGGTGATGAAATGAGAACTGATATGTCAAACAGCTGTTAGAGCTGTTTTTGGATGACTGCCAGAAGTAATGTTATGTGATTGCCGCATTTGCTGCACTTTCTCATTGGTCCAAGCAATGTCAGCAGCATTCTCTGCCAACTGTGACAATGAAAGAGAGGAGTGGGAGCTAGATATTTTTGGCAGCCTGAAAAGTTCTGACAGCACTGCAAGTCCGATTTGTTGTTTATTCGCCAGGCTGGTTCAGTGGCCCTTCAGGCAAAGCTTGCGCTGCTAGATGCTAACCACCTTGAACACATGGATGCACGTTTACAGGTTTGTGGGTCACTTAGCGTGGGTTGGTGGGTGGGTGGGCAGGGATAGATGTGTTTGAGGAGGGAAGGGAGGGATGGGGATGTTTGGTACATGCTTATTCCTGTATCCTGACTCCATTTCTGTCTCAGGGAGTACTGCATCATGTTACACAGCTATCAGAGAAAAAAGAGCAAGTGGAAAATGCTGCCAAACAGAGCAAGGTAATTATGTTGCAGATGCATTTTGACATGAAAATGTCTTTATGCAGTCCTCCTTTTACTGTCAGCTGACTGATGCCGAAACATGTTTATCTGTCCCAATTAAAGTAAAGTAAAGTATCTTTATTTATACACGGTAAGTAACTCAGTAATTCTACCGGTTGGAGGCTAACCAGTTGGCTATTTACATAATGTGGCCAAGGATTTGTATCGGGGGCTACCGTGTTGCAAATTCAGTTTAGTGGTCAGAGTGGGAGTTGGGACCTCTGGATTTTAAGTCTGGCGCCCTAACCAATCAGCCACGCTGCCTCCCTTAAACTAAGTAAGCTCTTTACTCAAAAACAACTTGAAAAATGATCAATATTTAGATTGTACTCACCGAGTGCCTTTACTGACCAAACACCGACCATGTTATAGACTCTACACCAGTGCAACTTGCTCACAATATTACCGTCAATGAGAGCTTTCATTTGAGTGGTCACACCTTTAGGTTTCATTTGACAGTTCAGGAGTTGGAAGTGAACACTGCTGTTAGAATGTACCCATAGAGTGGTCACCCCCTCATTTGACAGTTCAGAAGATGAAAGCCTTGGTTGTCTTGGGCATATAAAGGTTTACAAGTCAAAGAGAAAGAAGGAATGGTTAAAAATACGTATGAGAACAATGTAATACCGTTATCGTAAGATTAAACCCTTTTCCCCTGCTCTCTCTCCCAGGTGACAGAGTTGTATGATCTGCTAAACAAGTTTGACTCCGTGGTGAATGTTGTGCCAGATCTGGTAAGATACGTTTCAATGTGTTATTTCCGAGATACTGTACCTGTTGCCTCTGTTTCAAAACAAAGTCTGTGCAAATCAAACTCATCTTCATAAGAAAGGTTTCTCACTAGGCCTCGGTTTGAAACTGAGGCAACAGGAATCTCGGAAATGGCCTACAGTAGTTATCTATTGTGTTTGATGAAAGTCTTTTTCTAAACTTTTAAAACAGAGGACAAAGAGGGCAACATGTGAAAAGAAGGACGTGATCCCCATTAAAATCAGTCGCTTATACAACGTAAACTTTGTGAAAGGCACTGGACTGTATTTAAAAAAAAGCCGTGATTTCACAAATGATTAGATATAAAGCTGTTCGTGCTTTGTGACACTGATATAGCTCGAAGAGTCTTTTTAAAACTGTTTATTACATAAACTCTGGTGTGATATAGAGATTTCCGCCACTGAGAAATGTCGTATCTGAACACAGTCCGTATTTTTACGTGTGTTAATATCAGCCAAGCAGTGATCTTGCATGTTTTTGCATTTCTTAGTGGCGGAAATCTCTGTATCACACCAGAGTTTATGAAATAAACAGAATAATACACGGACACTCGTGAGATATCGAGATGAACACTCGAAGATAAATTTCATATCTCCGCGCGCCCATGTATTATTCTCTCTTCAATTTTTGTCATTTGCACGTCACCAGACTTAGGCCCCGTCCACACGTGTCCGTTTTTCTACGAAAACGCAAACTTTTCTTGCGGATTGGCCTTCCGTCCATACGTATCCGGTGAATACGGTCACGAAAACGGAAACTTTTGAAAACGCACTCCAGAGTGGAAACTTTTGAATACGATGTTTATCCGTATACGTTTTAACAGGTGAAAACATTTCAAAAGCGCCCGCCAGATTCGTTTTCGTGTGGACGGATAATTTTACTGAAAACGCAAACTTTTGAAAACGGTTGTTTATCTGAAAGCGATGTTGTGTGGCCGCAATTCGTTTTTATTAAAACGAAAACGTAAACTTTTATAAACGGGTACGCGTGGACGTAGCCTCAGGAGTAGCTGTTATCGATGCCTGATGTTGTTTATTTTCTTCACAGGTTGAGCGCCTTCACTCCCTGAAAGCCTTACATGATCAGGGTGAGTGGACTGGTGAACGATGTGTTAGCTTCATTTTTATCAAACACTTGGCAAAGTGAGCTATGTTTAAAACGAAGTAGTCTTATTTGTTCTGACAACTGGATTGATAGTGCTTCCGTGCCTTCAGTCTGCGCGGGCTGAATGAGGGCTGTGCCTCGAGTTTTGACTTGATCTCGTTTACATACAAACTCTCATCTTACTTGAGATTTTTCGTTTGAGTGTGGTGTGAAAACCTACTGATTTGTAGTGCGAGAACTAATGGATGGATACAAACTCCGCACGTTACCGACCACGTTGCGGACCACATACCGACCAAATATCGACCAAATACCGACTACATACCGACCACGTTACCGACCACGTACGACCAAATGCCGACCACGTTACCGGCCAGTGCAAGGTGTTTACAATTATCCTGCTTGTCACAGAAATGTCCTTCAAAAATAACTGGACCACAGACTGTTATTCAAATTGTGTGGTACAATCTGAATTTTCCACTGTTTATTTTCTTCGTTGTTGTTGTTGTTGTTTAGCTGCCCAGTTTGGACAGTCTTTGGTCCAGTTAGATACATCTCAGACGAACGTGAGCACACAGATACAGACCCAGAAAAGGCTCCTGCAGGAGGTAAGATTCAGTCAACTTACATACGATCAATTTTAGTGAGCGTTCATGGCACAGATCTGGAAACGAGAGCAAATTCAAGTGCAGTTTTCGTAGTCCGTGTACACCTGTAAACCTCGATGCTTAGCCACGAAATTCAAAACTAAGACTCAATAGTCAAGTATACGTTAGTTATACACATTTTCCATAACATAAGTTGTGTACAAGATAAACGGGGCTTGCACACGATGTGAAGTTGTACTGAGTTAGGCTGAGTTAGATTGTAATGGCGACGAATAAGTTGCTTCTTTACTGCGAGGATCACTATCATTAAAGCTGTATTTTTACCACAACACACTAGTTGCTCGCTCTCTGATTGGTCGATTTACCGTGGTAAATAAGAGTCCAGACAACGATGCTGATGCCAGCATGTCACGTTTTGCAGCGAAATACAACGAAAGTTTCCTGTATATTTCTAAATGTTGTGGTAAAAAACAAATTTCCACTGGTTTGCCGTGGCGTGGACTCTTTACCACGATTTACGTCATCACATGGTCAAAATTAGTTGTGGACTCACTCGGCGAAGCGCCTCGTGATTCCACAACATTTTGACCATGTGATGACGTAAATCGTGGTAAATAAGAGTCCACACCACGGCAAACCAGTGGAAATTTATTAAATCGAAAATATCCATCCGCGAGTCGGCCGTTGGCCCTATGTTTTCTGTAACTGTGATGTTACTGTGTTCCCAGCTCGATGCCAGCTTTACCAGCAACATGGCCGTCATTGAAAGCAACTGTTCAAAAGTGGAGGCGCGAGTCGCTGCTCTGTTGGAAAAATTTGAGAAGAGAGGACGATGATGAAGGACCTCAGAGATCTCCAGATAAGTTCTGGAGGCATTTAGTCTTAAAGTCACTATCAGAACTACCGGCCCCTGTAATGTAAAAGTCATTAGATATGAAATTAGAGAAGGAAGGCCTCCTAGTCTCTAAATATTATTAGCTATTTTGTTTTGAAAAGGGTTAGGGGCAATATATAAGAATGCTATTATAGGCTCAATTCAACTTCACTGACAGCTAGAAGGGAGAATGGTGAACTTGTGGATAATCAGTGAATTGCTTTATTGGACTTGCGATAGTGGGGAAAAAAGCATGAACCTTAGCGTGCGTGCACGCTAAATTGTATCTCGCTAGGGTCACCACCAAAGTATTTCCTCGGTATTGTGAAGGTGTAAATCACACTTTCCTTAATTTGCCTGATTTCTCACACTTTTATGAAGCTGAAGTCTTAAACCCTTCACTCCCAAGAATGATCTTCTTCAATTTTCTCATCAAAGATATGTCACATAGCAAGGAGAACTTGGTTTTCGATTTCTTGCTCAGAAGAAAGCTGATCAAACTATTAATTCTCACTACAACACTCATACATTTTCTCCTTATAAGAATTTGGGAGATTATGTAGATTGAGCTTGGGAGTGAAAGGGTTAAGCTAGAGATACATAGAGAATAATACATGGGTGCGCGGAGATATGAAATTTATCTTCGAGTGTTCATCTCGATATCTCACGAGTGAGCGAAGCGAACGAGTGAGATGTCGAGATGAACACGAGAAGATAAATTTCATATCTCCAAGCGTCCGTGTATTATTCTGTTTATTTCATTAACTCTGGTGTGATACAGAGATTTCCGCCACTAAGAAATGCAAAAACATGCAAGAGCACTGCTTGGCTGATATCAACACACGTAAAAAATATCGTATTTTTACGTGTGTTCAGATACGGCATCTCTCAGTGGCGGAAATCTCTATATCACACCAGAGTTTATGTAATAAATCATTTTCTTCTTGAATTACCAACACCTATCATTTCGAAAGGGAAGTAATATGTTGGATTTGAAAAGGATTTCTTTTGAACACGAGGAGACTCGAGTCGCACTGCAACGCGAACTGGCTTCCTGTCAGGAGGTCTTATTTATATCCATGGTTGTAAAAATAGAAATTGTCTTTAGTTAACTATCAAAGCTCGTGGAACTTTTACCAGAAGCTATAATACGAATCTTGGACTTTAGTGGAAGAACATAGTACGAATTTTTAGACTAATGTAATAGGAAAGAGGGCTTTGCGTTTGCTGGCGAGTCGGTCTTGGCACAGAAATGTATCTTATTTCTTTCTTCCTGTAGAAGTTAATCTGAGCAATAAAGCTTCATTCGAACGAAACTGAGTGTTTCATGTTGGACACTGAATCAAGCAATCTGGGACCCACTCGCTAGCCTTTGGCAAATTTTTGATGCGGAGGAACGTCTATCTAAAGGCTACTAGATTTAATTGTACGATAGATTGTGCCAGCCGTCCCTCCTTTTCTGGCCAGAGATTGTCTTTGCGACGCGTTTAACCGCGTTCATTTTTCACTCGTGCATACGATCCGTGGCTAGAAAAGTAGGGACTGGGACAGTTTAGGTGTGCGTCGAATGCATGCGCGAGTACGTGTGTGTGTGTCTGTGTGCGTGTCGCGTGCGCATTGAAATTGAACTGGAAACGCAGCCTTGCAGTTTACTTAACACTGTGGCGTCATCGCTGTTTTTGCTTTTTTTTGTAGGCTTTTCCGCTGGCAGCAACCACGTATCGAGGTGTTTACAAGAGCCGTGCTTAATAAAGCTGGCTATGCTAACGACAAGTGGTAACACTACTAAAAGATGTCGAGAAATGTGAAGCCAACTCCGGAGGCTTCAAACGCTGTTTGTACGCCCGTTGTGGGTCAGGAAACCAAGGCAAAGATTCGAGCGAAATTACTTCAACGGATTCAAAGATCGCCCAGAGCTGAGACGCACGTTGCTGCGGATGAAAACGTTAATACGCTTAACCGCGGGGCACGATCAGTGCGGGCGTTCGCGAGGCCTGAATTGGCTCAGAAGGTACGGGACAGTTTATGCTGCTGAGTCCTGTCTAGTTAGCAGTGTACTGCTTGTTTTTTTACATCCTTTGAATTCTTAATGATGTTTAGGCCGGGACAAGACAGGTGGCGCAAGTTATGTTTGAACTTTTTCAAAATTACTCGCGGTTTCGATCTATATTTCCTTTTTATCTCCTCAAGTCCGTCCTATTTATTACATGATACCGGATTAGCTTTGTGAAGAAGAAAGAATCTCGTTTTTGTTGGCCCAAATTTTCGAATCCAGTTTTTGATAAGCGTGACAGCTCTGCAGGTTCACAGCTATGAGAAACATTGTAAATAAATGATTTTGAGGGTTGGAGTTCTTTTTCTGGATGCATTTGCAGGCTCACAGATTCGACATTTGAGTTTTTTTCTTGGTGACATTTTTTCTTTTTACATTAAGATTGTTCTTTACTTTTATACATATCCTTTTAATCATTAAGAGATCACGAATTTAACAGCATTTTTGGCGTGCTTGTGGTATGTTCATTTAAACTTTATTCGATAAGTGGCATAAACATCAAACGATATTCTATAGCATTGTTTTTGTCCTGCTTCGGTTAGAAACGGGTGGTTAGAGAGAACACATTAAACAAGGACAATGCTCCACCTGTTGTACGGGTGATCTCTCGTTAAACGATAACTTGACTGCCTTGGGTGTGATTTCTGTTTTGGTTCTACCAGTCCATGTGAGGATGAGGTTGAGTGTGCGTTGCAGTGACAATAAAGCGTAGAATGTATCGACGTAAGGCTGTTGTGGATAATTTGCTGAACGCCGTAAACAATGTGGTGGTTGACGTTTCGGGAAAACTCTTGCTCTCGACATCATTCGACTGTGAGTGGTCGCTGGGAACAAAAGAGTGTCATTCACCTACCTGTGGGGACTCTGGAAAGTTTTTGCTGGCGCGGCGCAAAAGACACCGTACCCTCCCGGGGTGGGTCTTGGATTGGGCCGCCTGTGGTCATATTATTGAGCACGGGCGTGCACGCTCTTCGACCAATCAGAACGTGGCTTATATCGTGACTGTGTTATAAAATGTGTTGGTTGACGTTTCGAGCCCGAAGGGCTAAACAGTCCACGTCACGCAAGTCCCGGTCCACGTCACGCAAGTCACGCAAGTCCCGGCACCAAATCACTGTGTGCGAACGACCAATTCTCATGAAAAAGTCTTGTCTCGGGGACAAAATGTTGTTGCGGCTACATGACCCTTGAATTTAAACTGGTTGTTGCGGGGAAATCTCCCTGCAAGATGTCGTCAGCCAACTCATATTTATAGCGTTGAGTGTATCCACTTCTTTGCAGTGTAGTGTTAGGAGATTTTAGGCCAACTGTTGTGCACCGACTCAACCCTTTCACTCCTGATAGTGATCAACTTCAATTTCTTCTTATATTCTCTCACCAAAGATATATGATTTAGTATGGAGAATTTTCTGCTTGATAGTCCCCTCAGACAATTCTCACTTTATCACTCATGCATTTTCTTTTTGAATGGTAAGGAGATTTTGTATTCTGAGCTCAGGAGTGAAAAGGTTTAAGTCCCTATTTTATCCAGATGACAGACTAGAGACTCATATTTTGCCTTTGTCGTCAGCCTCAACAAGGAGTCCCAGTTCGCACACATGCGCCTAACTCGACCCAGTGTCTCCCGTCCTCTACGTCCTCTCCTAGAAGAACGCAACAGCAGATTGTGCTGTCCTGCTCCAAAGATCCGCGCGGTCCTCTCGTGTCGCTACGAGGTACACGACCCAACGACGAAAAGAACACAGAATCTAAGGCAAGAAAGGAATATATTTGATTCTATTGTTTTATGATCATCACCATCATCACCATCACCATCGTCACCACCATCACCGTTACCATCATCATCATAGCATCATCATCATCATCATCATCATCATCATCATCATCATAGCATCATCATCATCATCATCATCATCATAGCATCATCATCATCATCATCATCATCATCATCATCATCATCATCATCATCATCATCATCATCATCATCTGCATCGTCATCATTGTCATCAGCATCATTAGCATCATCATCAGAATATCATCATTACCATCGTCATCACCATCAGAATGTCATCATCATCATTACCATCGCCATCATCATCATCATCATCATCATCACCACCATCAGAATGTCATTATCATCATAATCTCTCCATCCCCATCAATGTCACCTTGTAATTCTCCTCCTGCATAATCATTATACAATGCACTAAACCAACATTATTTCTGCGTTTGCTAACGTGCTCTAAAACATCTTGGCGTAGGAGCACGCTACTCCCAAAAGAGCCCAGTCGTTTAGTGGAGGAATATCGCTGACCAAGCTGAGAGATGCACTGCAGGCGTCTTGTCGTAGTGGAGCTAACAAACCAAGACCGCAGAAAGAGGTTAGCAGTTAAATTTGACACTGTAGATCTCATACCACTGTAGCTCTTTCTGTGTCAGTCTCTGCGAAATGGAACACGTGTTGCCGCCGTGCGGTCACCTTGTTTTTGAGTCAGCGGTCATTGCACAAAACTGTGAATTCAAGTGCAGTAGTTCAGTAGTCGCTGTAAAACAGGACAAGACTCGATACTCGACTAGAAGGGCTTGCGCACGTGGTGAAATTTACCTTGAGTTGGACCGAGTAACACAGTAATGACGACGAACGCTGACCAACGGAATGATTCAAGATCATATTTCCGTGGTGTTGATTAACAAGTTGCTCGACTTGCGTGCAAAAGTTGACGTTTATCATTTCTAATGGCCAAACGAAGCGCATGTGGATAACTTGCGTTAAACTGCGTGCAGCGTGCGAGTCGGCGTTTGGTTTTACTTGTTTTCCAGTTGAGTGCAGTAGTCTTCATGACCTGTGTATTATCTGTAGCCGCCTCAGTAAGTTAGCGCATCGTAAAATCAGTCTTAACCGGTTCATTCTCTTGAAACACAGACCAGGTCTGAAAAAGCGTCCTATGTACCCGGTGCTAGCACAGAAAAGAAGACTTGGTCATCGCGACCCGTGCAAACAGAACCACACAATGTGTCCATCCAAACAGAGGTAGAGTGTAACGTCTCTTCTCCAATATACTGTGACAAGCCCAACCTCGGGAAAGGCTCGCTTAACCCCTTCACTCCCCAGTGATCCATTTCAATTTTCTCCTTCAGTTTCTCACCAGAGATATACCACACAGTAAGGAGAACTTGGCTTTTGATGATTAACACTTTCACTCCTGAGCACAGAATGCAATTTCTTTTAACTATTCAAGAAGAAAAAGTATGAGTGATAGGGTGAGAATTAATAGGCCAATCAGCTTTCACCTGAGCAAACTATCAAGTAGCAAATTCTCCATACTGTATGATATATCTCTGGTGAGAGACTGAAGGAGAAAATTGAAGTTGATCACTCTCAGGAGTGAAAGGGTTAAACCATCGGTGTCATTACATCACTCGTACATTTTGTTGTAACAAGGCCGGGAAAATCTGCATTTTGAGCTTGGAAGTGAAAGGGTTAATTTGCTCTTTAATCACCGAGCTCAGAAACATCACGCAGAAGTTTTGGGCCCAGTTGTTCACAGAACCTCAGTATTAAGGTCTGAACATATGATACAAATTCTCCCGCCAACCATGAGTGAGCCATGGAATGACAAAATTTGCCTTACTCTATGACATGTCTCTGGGTAGAGTAAAAAGAAAATTGAAGTTGATCTCCCTCTCAGCAATCAAAGGTGAACGGACTTTAAGCTATGCGAATGTCACAGAGTATACAGATGTATTAGCTGATATAACCATATACATTATTTATATCATTGATCAGCCTTTGTTTAGGAGAATTAATTTGTGTTAAATAAATTTAACATGCTATGCAAACGATTATATTCCAACAATTCCCGGATGCATTACGCCGCAACCTTGTTTACCATATCCTCCAGAGTTCTTGCTTTGGATTTCATTTGTCACTGAATTCAAAGTGGATTATCTTTAACAAATATCTCCTCTCAAGAGTGCTGTTTGTTTGCCAACCAAAGGAATATTAAAATCAAGATAGAAAATGCGGTAAAATAAGCCAGAAAGTCGAATCGTTGACGCGTATAAGAAGTGTTTTCTCACAGCCACCCAGTTTGGTCTTCCCACCCTTTTAAGGAAGCATATGACCGCTTTAGCTTGACATTATTTTATTTTTTCTTAGCCGGAAGTTCTCGATTTTTATATGTCACAAACAAATTGGAGAATTGTTATTCAAATCCGTCCTGCTGAGCTCTCCTTCGCGAACTGACAGGCGCGAGAGCCAAGGTTTTCACTCGGGCGATGGAATCGGGAAAAAGCGGCCAAGACTGGAGTCGAACACCATAAAAACCCGCTCAACAGAAAGCACCGCTTCGTTTAATTTTAGCGCCACTGAAGTCAAGCTTCAATCTTCACCCGAAGCAGGTAATTTTCTTAGTCCGGTTAATATTTTTGTTGGTTCGACTTTGTGGTGTGTCACTGAATTTTTGTGTGAATCTGTTCACTTATTCCAAAAGAGGTGTGGTTTTTCTTCGCGTCTCTGGTGGCTTTTTCTAATGTTCCAGCCGCAATTTGTGTCGTTGCCTCGAAGATATATCGTTAATAGCGGCTCGCTTGATACTGTGCACACGCCTCAAACGCGAATATCTATTTTTCGTCACGGGTCATTATCGACTCGACACCGTAAATTTTTCGTAGTTTTGATTTTAAACAGGAAATCGCGCGGAGCATTTTGACATCGTCGATTATGACCAAGTGCCTCGATATATGTTAAGTTCTTAAAATTGTTCCTCGAAGCCTGGATATCCTGCACTTAATATTTGATCGATTGCTGCTTAATTCCTGCATGTTGTTGAAACATATGTCCATCCGTTTGTTCAAATGCTCGTCCCATACTCGAAGGGACGATCGGGTAAAAAATATGAGGAACTGCGCGCTGTTTGTCCCACATTTTGTTTCGGCATTGGAATGAAAAGTCATAACACCACAACCATCTAACCATCTAATACTGTCTTAGTTCTAAGATTGGAGAAGAGCCTCAGATTTCACCGTTTTTTTTTTGTTTTTTTTTTTTTGCCAGCGACATTTGTTCGAATGGTTGATATCATAATCGTGCGCGAGTCGAAAGAATTCTAGATCAGTTTTTGTTTTCAGGGTATTATATTCTTCGGTTTATTTGCCTCCTCCATGCACCGCCACCTGCTTTTCTGTTAATTGATGTAGTCACAAACAACAGGCGTTTTTTCGTTTCCCAATCGCAGTCCAGTAATTTACAAAGAATTTATTGATTTTGTCAAACTGTGGGTTGGATCCCGAGATAACCCAAAGCTTTTTGAAAAATTGTCCTCTATTCGCTGTGTGTTCCTCGCGTTTATTGAATATAATTTGTCAGCATGACCATGTCCGTTGTTTCAATCCACATTTGTGCAGTGAAAACATTGAGAAAGTGTCGCGCGCACTGTATTGTGTTGGTTCACCGAAGGTTTGTTTGCTGAGCGAGTCGTTCGCATTATTAATGAACACGAATACAACACCTGTCAAACTGCGAAAGACCATAGAGCCTGGGTCTAGAGGAAAGTGCCGATAACGACAAAATCCAAGCGAATGACAAGCAAAGCGGTTTAAGTGCGTTACAATACAATAAGAATATAATTTCTTAATTTGTAACTCGCAGAATTATATTTTTCTCGCGTAAATTTGTCAAAGATATCTTTACTTGACAAGGAAAGAAATGTTGGATGAAAATAACGATTATTAAACCTTTTTACTTCCGATTCATAACACAAATTCTCCCAACGCTTCAGGGAGAAATTCAGTATAATTGATGTAGTGAGAATTCTCTGTAATGGCCCGGTCGCACTGGGAAATTTAGTCGATAGTTACTCATCATCGAGAGCAATAGACGGCTTCTTTAATGTTTGGTAGCAACTTGCTGACATATTTCTGGTGACTAGCGCTGTTTGCACTTGGCAAATGATGCAAATGTCGATATTTATGTCGTTAAAGTTACGAGTGCGACCATAGCCTAATTCTCTGTTGAGAGAAAACTGAAACATTATTTAATTTGTTGTGCTCCTTGGCGAGTTTGTCGAGCTTATACTTTGCGCGTAGTGAAAACCGTTGTTACATCCAACTTTTTCGTTTGACGTAAATGTCAACTAATGTACAGATAGAAGATTGGAAAATGAAGAGCAAGGGTATTTTTTGGCTTCGTTTTGCTAATGGCCTGGCAAAACGAGGACATGTTGTGGCGACAACATTGTGTCCTTCGATGTTTCCAGGGTGACAAAACGTGCGGTAACATTGTTGCACACAGTGTGCACACAACAAATGTTTCTGAAGTTTTCATTTCAGAAACACTTTTTGCGTCCAGGACACAAATTTGTGTCGGTTTCGCGTGTGGCAAAACGGGGCAAAATTTGAAAAACATGCGCGCTAGCAGTCACAGTGTGTCGTTTTGCCAGGCTTTAAGGCTTACAGCATTCAGGATTCAACATTCATTCCTTATCCCATTGGTTTGAACGAAACAAATTCAGGCAATAGTTGGGTGTCCTCAAAACAGTCGACCTTTTCCGAGATTTCCGTGCCCTTTTTGTCGAGAGGACCATAACTGTACCCGTAGCTTGTTGTTTAGATTCAAGGGGAGGTGGTCAGATGCGAAACAAACTGTATGTATGTGTGTGCGTGGTGCTCGCGTGTGCGCGTGTGCGTGTGCGTGTGCGTGTGCGTGTGTATGCGTTTCCGTTGTTTCGTGTTAGTCAGATGCTTTTAAAAGGCGGGGGCGCACTAAAAGGCCTACACAGAGATCTTCTTAGGAAGTTTTTGATACGGTTTCGAGTAAACAAAATGGTTCAGCTTGTAAAATAATGATGCGCACGATAATTGTGAGTTTTCCGAGAAAGAACACGCGACAATGATCAGAAATCAAATCTAGTCGACCTCCTCGCCAATTTATTTATTCGGTTGAGCCCGAATTGAATCAATATCAGACTGACTGAACCGTGAAATGATTTGCATTTTGTAATCGCAATTTATTTTGTTCGGAATTACTCACAAACAACAAATTGCTGCCTTCAGGAGAGTGTACCAAGAAAGACCCTGTTTACAGGACATTACAGCACAACAAGAAAAAAGAAATGTGTCCTTCAGTCAGTCAAAAACCAAGGTGACCAGAGAGAATGGCGCGCGATTTGAAAGTAGCTGACAAACACAACATGAAAACACATATTCGCGACTTGTATACGTAAATCTTGCTGTGTAAAACCGTTTATTTAGTTGAAAGTTCTGTTCGAGGCGAGAAAAGCTTTTGCTTTCTTCATTCCGCCATTTTGTATTTAATATCAAAAAATTTCCCCGTGGGGGTCCCCTTTTCTAGCGCGCCCCCGCGTTCAAAAAGCGTTTTCGTAGAAGCCTGTTACCAAGTCGAGAAGAGAACACATAAACCCTTATTTTTCCTGTTTAGTTTATTTAGTATTTTTCCCTTAAAATTTCCCTTCCGAACGAATGGAACACACATCCCTGAATTGAATAGTATAAATAACTTGCAGAAATAACTTGACATCGGCGAAGATGTCTTGAGTGTTTTCTGTCGTTGGCGTCGGATGTCTGGCTTTTTGTCAGAAAAGAGTAATTTGACACTCTACACACAAGCTGAGTTTTTAAAGTTTGATTAATCGAACCTTTAATGTTTCCGAATTATTTCCTGACATCATTGAACTGCACAGGAACATTAAAAGAAGGCCATTGAAACCATGTGCCCACGTAGACTTTTGACAGTTTGAACAGTCCAGAAGACACTATTTAACCTCTACCAAAACCGGGTTTATACTTTAGAGCATGTACTAACCTTAAACACTTGGATTTAGGCTACTTAATATCACGAAGGATTTCACAAGAGAGCACAACCGAAACTTCTTCAATCTTTCCAGATTTTTGTGACTTACAGAAACCTAACACGTGGGTTTGACTCGTGATATCACCTGCACATAAGAATCTCCTTGGCTAGTTACGACGATCTAAGATTTACGTTCACGTTATCTTGTTTTGGCTGGGACTATTGGTTTCCCTTAGAACAAAAAAGGATTTTAGAGGGCGCACAGTTATCAGATATAAGCTCCTCGTTTTTGGATTCTACAGTTAAATTGACCTTGAATGTAATTTTCGAAAAGAGCTGCTATTTTCTGCTAAATCCGGACCTAACAGCAAAACTTCAGACCGATATATCTCCAATGCAGTTCGGACCACAGGCATCAAACTCGGCGTTCAAGCTTCTTTTTATTAGAACATTCGATGGTACAAAAATGATTGAAGTCTGAGAGAGGCAGATAAGGTTTTTTTTTCCTGCGCAACAAGCAAACCGAGGCGGTAAACTAATATTGTTGTACAAACTGCCTAAAAAGTGGCCCAACAAGAAGTCATACACTTGCACTTTGAAACCACAACTAATACTTTCTAGACTGAGGTTATTCTCAATGACGCGGCCCTGTCTCTCGACGTTTTTGCGTTGCACCCACGAAAACATCACCGTGTCGCAGCGCATAAGATTGTGGAGCTGACTGCTTCTTCCGCTAATTTGTTCCACTTTAAACGTGAGATTTCTGGTTGGGTAGTGAAACCTTGCTCGCTGTTTTGATTTGATGACGGGTTTTCTACTCCCATTTAGGCAGTCTGTTCGTTGATTGCTTACAGCAACATATTTTACATTCGCGCGGCTCTGTTTGTGTGTGGGCGTCGATTAAGGGGGGAAGAGGAAGGATTTACCTCATATCTTCGCTTATTAAACGGATGGGAGGATGGGATGTTCGTCCGCAAATTACTGCTGACGCTTTTTGCAATGTCACGCGCTGAAACGACAACGCGATACCAACTAGTTCAACACGTGGTTGTCCTTTCAGTCTGTTTTGGACATTGCTGTTCTCGGTGATTTTTTTTTTTTTTTTTTCGGGTATCCGGTGACTGTACATTTTTAGAAGGCCACTAAACGTCAGCAGCTGAGAAAGTGAATATGCAAGCTGCACAAGGAAGTGGAACGTTGATCGCTTGAGGCGACCGCAACTCGACGGTTCGAATCTTGGGCAAGCTTCGTATGTGTCTGAATACATTTGCCGACATATTCTCGATGTTTCGATTCTTTTGTTAATAGGTTATCAATTATTAACTGCGACCTCTTTTCCGTGGTAAATTCATTCAATTTAGCTGTCTCTTCAACATTTCGTGCTATGTTAATACGTCCTTGGTAGAAGCAGCTAACAGATCGTACCCAGATATAGCACTGAAAATATAGAGGCAATTATGAGCGACCTAGCCATGGAGATCGTCATGGCTCTTTGTCCTCGCTTTTGCAAGCTAAAGCCTTTCAATTTGATCGCTCTAGGGTCGTTCACACGCTAATTCTGAGAAGACGTACGAAAGTCAAGACCCAAAGATGTGGCGAATTACAACGAGCAGGAAGCTAGCGGAGTTTGTAAGTTATTCTTTTTATTGTATTGCCTGATATTATGTAAAATGATATTCTCTTTTTAACATTGTTTCAGTGCTACGGCATGATTTACGTTTTGTATTTAGGTAGATTGAGTGTTTGTGGAATCTCTTAAGGTAATATTTATAGTCAAAACGGAGGCGGGCGACATTGTATCGTGGTAGCTAAATTTTGCTTCGGAATATTTTTAGCGGGTCGTTTTCCAGTATGTTGGAATTGTTTTATTTATTTATTTTGTCAAGTGTCAATGTATGTCCAAGGTAGTGCAGAAAATGTTTGTCGGAAAAAGTGATTAATAAGTAGCAGATTGGATAAATGTCGAGAAAGGAAATCTCTAAATTATTCGAGAGCTTTGTCAAGCAAAAGTGAGGTACCTAAAAACCACATGTAGTGACGAACACATTCCATTTCTAACCAGTGCAACCTCTTCATATTCAAAATATGTCACCACCAAGAGATGTTTACAAATCCGATAGGATGCATTTACCTCGACGCACAAAAGATTATCAAAGACAAAAGCCTACAGACGAAAAACAAAACTACAGCATCGAAATGGAATATTCACCTTCCCCGACACATTCTCTTCTCTAGAAAAGCTTTGTCGTTTCATAAATCCAATATTTGCGGGCGCTTCAACATGTTTCTCGCTCGTACTCAAACATAAAAGCATAAACTTAATAACGATCAAATGAAAAGAAGAAGGAAAAAAAAAAGACGGGAACGAAGCATTTTACATTTAGTCGTTTTTGTATTCACCGAGAACTTTGTCTGTTTTTGGATACAGAAGAGCGGTGAACTTTACGAACTATTGCTTATTTTCTTACTTTTCCACTGGAACTATTTTTTAATTTAAAATTGTGACAAGTATTTTAATGGTCCCTGGCACCTTTGACTCGCCAAGTGAAGAAGCCATAGCGTGGATACTCCGGCGCTGCGCGTTTTTCAGACACATTTGAAAACTTAATTTGCTCCCAAAGATTTTGAGGACGACCAGCAGCGTGTGTTTTTAATTCACGAACCCTCAAACCCAATTGCTTCATTACCCATTATTGCGTTGATTTGTTCGATCAACGTTTACATTGCAGAATGTGTCAGGCGCGTGTTCAAGTGGTATCCTCTTCAAACAAAACGGCACTTCTTGATTTAGAAATGTATAAGTTTCCGGTGAATTTGCGAAAAAATGATTCTGTTTTATGATAATGAGCGATTGTCTAATGACGAAGTCTTTGATTGAGGAAACGATAAACAATTAGCAGGATCCATGCAATCGACATCAAAATAATTACAGACGCGCTTTCCTATATGAGGTTAGGTTCGCTTGTTAGCTTCATTTTGCAGCAAAAAGCTTTTTTTTTTTTTTTTTTATGCAAGTCTCTCTCGTGAAAGTGTTCCCCAAAGGAGGTACTATACCGTGGTTTTCTTTAAATGGTTTTCAATATCTTGCTTGTTTTGGTAAAAGCATCGTATGATGACATATTACGAAGAGCTCAACTGTTGGTTGAGTGATTCTTGTGTGGCCTTGGCCGTTGAACAACATTCGTCGCTTCTACGACAACACAAGGTATTGTAAAACTGCTTTTGCTGCCGTGACTGCCCCAAGACATGGCAACTTAAACCCAAGTAACGCATACTGATTCCTAAATGTAATTTAAAGGTAGTAATTAGATTCTATTACATTAAATCAGCTGGAAATACTTTCCCTGTATTATTTTATAGACATCGAAGAAAGTGCCTTCATTTTATATTTAATCTTGAAGAAGCCGATGCCGGCTAGGTTTCCTAAATTGCACTCTGTAAAAGGTGTGGAAATTCGCTTACGTTTAGTTTTTCCAAAACATGCTCTGGTTGTCACGCTGTTTTGTTGACCCAGGACATGGTATTGAACAAATAGGAAGGCAGGCCTCCACAAAGAGCAGATTGTGGAGCTTGGGGACGAAAATATTGACCCTCGTTGTGCTATTTGGTCACGTGAGACAACTTTCATACCACGTGACTGCGTGTTTTTTGCGAAATGTTTGGCCCAGGTTTCTATTGAGGTACATAGAAGTGAACTAATTCCAAACCAGAGAGATTAAGCTTGCCACTAGACGCGCAATGAAACCGAAGTGCAGTTAAGTTAGTAAGGCTTCATTGCTGAGTGGTCGTACCTGCCACAGCGGATACAGAATGGCTTTCCACCTGACGTGCGCTAAAATTGTTTTCCACTTGATGCGCACTAGAATGGCTTTCCACCTGACGCTTCTTAAAACAGCCTGGCACAAGACAGGACATTGGATTGGCTTTTCACCTTTGCGTACTAGAATGGCTTTCAATCTGATACGCACTGAAACAGCTTGTTACTAGACGAGCACTAGAATGGCTTTCCACCTGACGCTTCTTAAAACAGCCTGGCACAAGACAGGACATTGGATTGGCTTTTCACCTTTGCGTACTAGAATGGCTTTCAATCTGATACGCACTGAAACAGCTTGTCACTAGACGAGCACTAGAATGGCTTTCAACCTAATGCGCACTGAAACAGCTTGTCACTAGACAGGAACTAGAATGACTTTCAACCTGATGCGTACTGAAACAGCTCATCACTTGACGGGAACTAGAATGGCTTTCCACGTGATGCGCACTGAAAAACTTGTCACTAGACAAGCACTAGAATGACTTTGCACCTGATGCGCACTGAAACAGCTTGTTCTAGACGAGCACTAGAATGGCTTTCCGCCAGATGCGCACTAGAATGGCTTTCCGCTAGATGTACACTAGAATGGCTTTCCACCTGACGTGCACTGAAATTGCTTGTTACTGGACGGACATTGGAATGGCTTACCGTGACAAATATATTCTACCCGTATCTTGTAACTCGATCACATCAAGAATGTATTAGAATCTGTATGCTGATCATTTTCCCTCGAAGTATTGTTTTAATACCCTTCTGTCGTCAGTTTCGGCTACCGTATTCGCTCAGAGCAATCGGAACTTGGAATCTTGAATGATTTAGTCAGATGCCTTATTTTTTCTGACATGCGGTGATTGCAGCGAGAATTGTTCACAAGCCCTTAGAAATGTGACTACAGGTCTGAAGCCCGTGTATAATTTGAAGTAAACAGTTCAAGTTTTACTTTGATTCTGGGAGAAATCATGCTGTTTTGAGCGGGTTCACATACAAAACAATTCGAGCTCATTAAATTTGCATGCCTGAGTCTGGTGCATGCAGTCTAGAGTAAAAACAAATCACACAGGAAGCCTATTTAATTGTACTGCCTATGAATTCAAAATTGGAAAATCGGTGTTCTTTTTTTCCCGTACTACGACAGCCGACCAACTTCAAAATTTGAGTATTAAATTTTGAGAACGTGCTTGGCAGACAGTATAAATTAATTTGACGTGCCGACCGTGGGAAATACGTACTTCGTCACGCAATCGACTCTTTTTTCAACGCAAAAGTATAACACACACCATTCTTTTTCTCCTTCCATTGCGTGTAGCACTTGGCTTCGAAGAAAAGATTGAGTCAACATTTCGGTAAACAAAGGCTACTCTTGTTGGAAGTACCCAAGTAAAAGTCCCATCAATGGCAGAGCGAGGGGTATCTGCGATTATCGTATTTCTAGTTAAAATTTGAAAGAGCCAGCCTGAAATGTCCCACTTGCGGTGTAAGAGTCAATTGTGTGCACACCGTACTCTCGGACTTGTCAGTGGCATGGTGTTGTGAGCTGTTGGAGTGGATAGTTGTTTGAGGGTCTCCTTCAGATCTTAGCGCAAATTGCCCCATTGGCATGACGGCATCAAGTTACGTCTAAGGTCGTTAATTTCGGAGGGTCGCTACTTTTGGGGTGCTCGCTACTTTCGGACTTTACTAGCAACCGTGAAATTTATTGCTACTTTCGGTGGATAGTTATTTTCGAGGGGTCGTTACTTTTTCTTCTTTTTTTTTTTTTTTTTAGTTTTAAACTTTCGGAACTTAACGGTACTTTGAAAACACTCGTGAAATGTATTTTGAGTAACGTGGTCGAATTGAAGCTCATTTTATCCCGAAATCGAAGACACGCACTTCTTACACAAATGTTTACATTCGAACCTCAATTCGTACACTGGAAGTGATGCAGAGTCGATCAGATACACATGGTGCATTCTTCTTTAATTAATTTTCAAAAAATATACGTTTGATGTGACTAAATTTCATTTAGACTGGAGACAATGCTGGCCAGCGGTTTCATCTTTAGTGCTGCGTGGGGGAGGGGAGGGACAGATACTGCGTTTAACTGTCTTGACTGTGACTAGACATCGCCATGGAGACCAAACTTGTGATATCAATTTTGTAATTCAACTGGTGACAACTAAGTTTTAGAATATTAAATGATTCAACGGATTTTAATGTGTGTGTGTGTGTTTAAACTATTTCAGAGTTAAATCTTATACTATATCTGACGTGCTTCTTTTTGCGCCAGAAAAACGTTCTAGTTCGTCTTTGATTATTCCTGGGTTAGCTTAATCGAGCTTTGAACAGCGAGGTCGTGAACATTCCAGTTCGTGTTCAAATGAAACTTTTGTTATTTATTACAAATACTCAGGATTCAATGTAGTTAGATCATAATTTGCACTTTTTGTCTTATTACTTTTAATGACAGCTTGGGGCATTTTATTCAATATGACAATGCTTTATTCCCCAGCGCTTTTTCGCTCGAAATGGTTCGACCACAAGAACATTAAAAATAATTTCTCGAAAAAGTGTCTCGGCCTTGACAATTTATTTTACGCATCTAGTCTTCTGTGAAGAAAATGCTTCTGTTTTTCTGAGTAAATAGAGAATATGATAGAACCAAAGATGTGTCTTTCCTCCGCGATAATACAGTACACGACCCTAATCTGCATACTTACAATTGATGCCTTGGTCGTTGTAAAGCACATAACAAAGAGCCCCTTTCAGAGATTTATCACCTTTGTAGGTTCATTTTGTCACAGACAGAAAATAATTTTCGTTGCTTTGAGGTTTTGAAACTCGTGGCTTAGCGTCGTTTCTTTCACGGCGAGGTAACAGAGTGTGTGGGATCTATCCAGTCTGAAAAGCCATTTGAGTACCAGTCAGACCTTTGGAACTCTCTGAGCCATAATAAAATAATAGCAAAAGCTTAATTTTAATTGACAGCCTTGGATTGGTGCACAACCACCACAGCATAAAAAATTCAAATTTTAAAATTGATCCAAAGCGCTGTATTGGTGGAAATTACTTTGCTGTTTCTTGAGTGGGTGTTTGAATATTACAGCAGAATGAAGTCACGATTGCCCATAGAAACATTTAGCTTGAAGCCCTTGTCTGCCCGATAATTTTAAACCTAATTCTTGAACTTCATCACTGAAAGCGATATCTGTCTAATGCGTAGAAAAAAACTGAAACCCGCATAAATTTTAATATTCGCTTGGTCACAACATGGAGTGAAGATTGAAGATAAGAAGAAGAAAGACTAAATGGAAACAAGAGTATTCGCGGGTTGATTGTTTCTGTCTATTGGTAAATCAATCAAAATGTCTTCGACCACTTCGGAAGAGACCAAAACGGAGCCAGAACCTACAAACACGGTAAAAAGGAGAGGCTTCTTATCGCACTAAAATGTCTTATTTTTTCTGACGGCGTTACCAAGCCTTAAGAATTTATCCGACAAGAAATTTAATCACATGTGCTGATGATGATGAACAGTAAAGTGTGTTGGGGCGGATGTTGTTTTGCTCGGAGGCACAATGGAACACTTTTTAGTCTACTTGTGTATGTATCTCACTGGTAATACTGACCTCTTTTCAGAATGATTGATTACGCTTTGATTTACGTTCTTTTTTTTTTTTTTTTTTTTTTTTTTTTTTTTTTTTTTTTCAGGAGCACAAGATGGCGTCTGCCAGAGATGACCGTGTTCTTAGCCCGACGGCAGAAAACCCTTACATCTCCGAGAGTAATGTGAACGTGTTTTGCCCTCTGTGCCACGAGCTGTTCTCGCATCCTCGCCTCTTGCCTTGTCTCCACACATTCTGCAAGCGTTGTCTCGAGAACCTCATCGTCCCTCGCTCAAATTTCCTCACTTGTCCGGCATGTCGCAGCGAAATTACCATCACGGTAGGTTCAAAACCGCACTCCATATATATTTTCTTAATTCTGAAGTTTGCCGATGCCTTTAGTCTTATCGCTTAAGTTTTCTTGCTGGCCCAGCGTGTTTAGACCGCATTCTACGTATATTTTGGTGATGGTCCCTGTAGTTGAAGCTGTGAATTTTGCAAATGGGATTTGTCGTCTTATCGCTAAAGCGTCCTTTGCTGTTCCTGCGAATTTTCCCTTCATGACAATGCTCAAACCACGATCAATCCATCTGTGTTTTCCTGATTTTAAAGTTGAGTCTGGAAATTGTTCTTGCTCCCTGACCGGGCATATTCAGCGAGATTACCATTAAAGTTCACCCCAGCTATACACTCAAGTTATATTTTCTAATGCGAAAGTCGATTATGCAGGGCGCTCCAAAAGAACAGATGTTGAGGTTGCCAGGTGAATTCGTGTCTATTGGGGGAGGGGAGGGTGAAGGTTTACTAAGGGCAAAGGCACATTTACAGAGGATACGCGTCAATTTGCGACTGCTGCAAACCTCTTCCAATAATATTGAAACACGCTGAAAATAACTGGTTTATATATTCCATAACTTTGTCTAATCCCATGGTGTGGAAATTCTTCTTGTGATACAGAAATATCATGGTATATTGGGCGAATATATTGGAATTTTTTATTCTTATTTCCATAACATGGAAGTGGTTAAATTTTACCAGTGATAGTCTGCACAAAGAAGAATTGAGCCGCTTAGTTGAGCCATTGTCAAAGTATTCAGCCAACTGGGAAGGAAGAAAATAAATAAATAAATAAAAATAAAAATAAAACAGCTGCTTGTGACAGTGAAACTTTTTATTACTTGATTCCGGAACTAAACCCAAAATACCCACGCACTGTTTTTGAAATATATTAATCAATGCTCCGCCAGTGTTCAATTTTATTCGGCTTTTGGAGTGTTTCTAAAAGTCTCTCGGTGATCGCTGATTCTATTGGACTATCCTTAATTCTGTTTTGCCGAGACGTTTATTGCTTTTTTTTCCCTCTCCACCTACGCTGTTACGAAGTTGTTTACCGAAGGCAGGGGATTCCGAAGCTTAGACTTGTTTTCTGTTGTCACCCTTAATTCCCCAAAAGATACACACAGAGAGAAACAAAACACAAATTCACAAATAACACAGCGAGGGATCACTGCAGGTGTACCGGATATCAACTGTCTTGCGGTGCACCAAACAGCGTCACCTCGGTCAGCGGTGATTTGACGTTTTTCTTGCTGAGTCGAAACAAAGTTGGCTGATTGGCCTTTGGATCATTTGATGACGTCTTGCGTGTTAAACTCTGATTTTTTATATTTATACCACCTGCTCTTTCCTTTCTTTTATTTTCTCGTGGTTGTTCTTGTTCTGCATCTTCCTATCTTCCTTCTGGGCCTGGCTGTTCAAAGCACGTATGTTGCGCTAATCCTGGATTAGTTCTAAACTATGCTGCCATTTTGGGGCTTGGAAATGAGAAGGTTTTCAGGCTCGCAACACGACTTCGCCCATATTTTTTGAGCTGGAACAAGAATTTGAGTTACTCTCCGATCAATGCTCTGCAGTTTGTTGGCCACTCAAGAGGTCGAGAAAAAGAACTTTATCTATCTGTGTATGTATGTTGCATGGATATATCTCGTATTTATCATAAGGGGCATGGACCATCGCTACGAATGTGCTTTACGGATGCTTCGCCACTAATGGAGCAATTCATATACAGTCAACTCTCTCCTAGCGACCACTTCTCGTAAGAGACCATTTTTTCATGCAACAAAGGTGGTCGCTTACGAAAATTGACTGTATAAGCATAACAGGCCATTTCTGAGATGGATGTTGCCTCTGTTTCAAAACGAGGCCCAGTGCGAAACATTTCTTATGAAAATGAGTTCAATTTGCATGATTATGAATGCATGCAAGTGAAACAAAGTTTAATAATTTTTGCTACTTGGCCTCGTTTTCAAACAGATGCAAAAGGCATCTCAGAAATGGCCTAGTGGAATGCTAGTTTCTGTGATAACTAGTTTTAACTTGCGTCGGTGTCGAGAAAAAACGTCCTGAGGTAAATCTGGGCATATTTACTGATAGTGAACTCAAACGGTGCTCTAATTTTTCAGGAAAAAGGGATCAACGGTTTCCCGCCAAACTTCGTGGTGACGACCGTCATTGACGTGGCGGCGGTGCGCAATCACGACCAGAAACCAATCATGTGCAGCAGCTGTGAAGACAAACTTCCGGCAGCCGCGCGCTGCATCGAGTGCATGGACTTTCTGTGTTACGACTGCAGAAACGCACACATGAGACTGAGGCTCACCAAAAGCCACAGGGTAAGTACTTGAGGGAGGGGTGGTTAGGCAACTCATCAGGAAGGGGTTGTGCAATAGTTGGACGTCCAACCAATCCCTCCGTTTCCCTCCAAGACCGTATTGCGAATGCGCAGTCGCGAGCATGGAGGGGTGTGCCGGAAAGGCGTTGGAGGAGTGGTCAGACGTCGGAGGAGTTGGAAGAGAACACTGCTATTAGAATTTACTCATTGAGAGAGCTTTCTCTTGAGTGGTCACACCTATAGGTCTCATTTGACAGTTCTGGAGTTGGAAGTCAGCTTTCATTTTCATAGTTCAGGGGTTAGGGGAGTCGAAACCCAAGAGCATCAAAGAAATGCGTGGGATTTCTCTGGATGAGGCGAGAAAGTTGGTTTGACTTGGCCTTATTCCTCTTTGGATAATAGTGCGGTCCTTTTTCATAGCTTGTGTTTTCATTGTTATATTTTGTTAGGTTGTCTCCATCGAAGAGTTGCGTTCCAGTCCTCGCCCCGCTGAGCTTCTTCATCGCCCAATCTACTGCGGTGAACATTCCCACGAGAAGCTGAGGTGAGTGAGTCATGCAGTGCTACCGTTGCTTAACAGAAAGGTGAGTGAGTCATGCAGTGCTACCGTTGCTTAACAGCAACAGTCTCGCGCATCCTACGACGAACTGCTATCCCGTGAGAGCTGGTCTTATCCCTTTAATATGCCATATTGGGGTCGGGATAATTATCCATTCTTGCACCTTCGCAATGTTGTAGTGCAATAAAAAAAATACCCGTTAAGCTTTACTTTTAATAGCTTGTCTGGTGGAAGACTTCTGCCTGCAAAGCATCATACTTTGAGCCATCTTTCAGAATACCTGCAGTTTCCCTTACTTTTCTTAATTGTAAAAAAGGTCCCACTTCCGGGCGGAACTTCCACTGTATCCTTTGGCCGCTTTTTTTCTCGAAAATTATTTTCTACTATAAATTAATTGACAAAAACAAGGTGTACTGTAACCAACACAGCAGTTTTGTTTCTTACTGTACCTTTTTAAAAAAATTTCCGGGAGAGACTTTTCGTGGACGTTTACCTCACTGACCCTTCTGTGTTTACGTGTTTGTTAATTTGTTTGTTTGTTTGTTTGTTTTGATAGATATTACTGTGAAAGCTGCGACCAAACGATCTGCCGAGAATGCACCATGACGACACACAACTCCAGCCGCCACAAATACAACTTGGTGACTGATACAGTGGATAAACAGACCACGGCCATTTCACAACTGGCGGATAAACTTAAACGCAAGCTTCCGGTCGTGACGCAGTCAGCTAAAGACGTAGAGGAAGTGACGTGTCGCCTTGAAGCCCGAGCGGAAGTGGCCAAGTCGGAAATCCAGAAGTGTTTCCCGCGCATTTTGAAAGCGCTACAGGAGCGAGAGAGGAACATGATGTTAGAGGTGGAGCGGATTGTGCAGCGGAAGTCCAAAGTTCTGAGTCTTCAGCAGGAGAGGCTGGAAAACGAAATGAAGACACTCTCCACGTCTTCTAATTTCGCAGGTTTAAGCTCAGAATTTTAATGCTGCCTCATTATCTCGATTAGAGCGATTTTCGATTGACTTTCGTAAAACCAAAACCAACGTAGTTTTAATCAGTCAGAAGGCAATGTAATAGGCCATTTGTGAGATGTCTGTTGCCTTTTTTTTTTTCTTTTCAAACCGGGGGCCAGTGCGAAGCCTTTTCTTGTGAAAACGAGTTTGATTTGCTTGAAAATGAAAATTAATTTAATTTTCATAAGAAAGGTTTCGGACTAGACCTCGTTTTGAAACAGAGGTAACCGGTATCTCGGAACTGGCCTATTTTACTTACTATTTTATTCTATTTTACTGGTTTAACTTTTTAAGACCAATCAGCAGTGTAAGAAAACGCCATTGATAATTTTTTACGCGAACAGATTACTTTCAAGTTTTACTTTTGTTCCTGATTGGCTGTTTCTCTGTCTCTCTTTAGAGGAAGTCCTGAGGCATGGCAATGCAGTTGAGATCCTGGTCATCAAAAAACAACTTTGTGACCGGATGGATGCGCTAATTTCCTCAAAATTTCAAGGCGAACCCGAGGAGAATGACATCATCTATTTTGTAGCCAATCAGGATGAAGTCGTTAAAGCCATCGAGGGCCTGGGGCAGATTAAAACGAGCAGTGCTTTTCCCGCGCAATGCACGGTCACGGACGACATGAAGAGCACACTGAAGGGAAAGAAATCCAAGTTTACTGTGGAAACACGGTGAGTTACGTCCGCTAGATAGTGCACATTCTAAGATGATCTAAGTGAGTTTATCAGAGATGGAAGCAAAATTATACAGTGAAGCATTTACTTCTTGAATGGCTGGAAGAATTCATATTTTTCTCTCTGCAGTGATCACCGTGGCGACAAGTGTCTTACCGGTGGCGAGGACGTCATGGTCGATGTGTATACGTCAGAAGGTCGAACGGTTCCGGCAGAAGTAAGAGAACTATACCATCCATCCGTGATCCATCCGCGACACACTCAACGCCATCACCCGCAAAATGTTAGCATCTTTTTCACTTCACTTCTTCTTCTGCATGCTGCTTCTCATTATACCATAAAATCCAGAAGACAAGTTTCCGAACTGTTTGTTTCCTATGTTTGAAAACGAAGGCCAGTGCGAAACCTTTCTCATACAAAGTGAATTCGATTTTCATGAAAGTGAACGTGCGAGTAAAACTAATTTTCGCACTGGGCCTCGATTTGAAACTGCGGCAGCAGGCATTTCGGAATTGTGCGAAGTCTCTCGTCCTTTCGTCCTAACGTCGTCATTTTCTAGATGTCTATCTGTCAATGGCACCTTGGACGTCAGTCACTCTTCATTCCTTGTTCTCTCGTCCCTTTCTAAAGCACATCCAGGGCTATTGTAAATCTGGTTTTACGGTATTTTTTCATTCGTACGTGTTCAATTTTGCATGACCGATAACCGCATTTTCTGGACCATGCCACGCAAACATACACAAGACAAACGTTATTTGCTGCCCTGGGTCAAGTTTAGGACTTCTTTATTTGAGTGATTTTGCACAACATCAGCCCGTGAGTTTTGAACACTTTTCTTGGAAAATCTACAATTGCAGTTTCAAATTTGTCTCGCTCGCAGTGACAAATGGCATTACGTTGCTTTTCACGTTTTCATCGTTTTCTTGTGGTACGGCGGCGTGCACGGTCCAGAGGTGGTTGTTACGTATTGCGCATGCGTGTAGATTGCGTAAAGAGGGTGTTGTGGAGGGGGTGCTGGGGGAGTGGAAGGTACGAGGCGTAGAGTAATTTCAGAATATATGTATAGTGAATCATTGGCTTACAGCGCGTTTTCTACAAGTCATTTGATAGTACAGCGCAGCGCAGGGTTTCTTTTTAACTAGAAAAATCCACCACTCTAAACCCATCTAAGTTTTGTGCCGAAGGATTCTGAACTTTTTGTTTGCATAGTCAGAAATACGTGACGTTTGAAAACTGCTCTTGTCTCGCTCACACTGAATCTTATGATGCGATGATTATTTAGTATTGATTGTTTGTCTCTAGTGACATTTTATGCACTAAAGCCGAAGTTGTGGTATTTCTCTGATTCGCGACGTATACTCGCGCAAACTTCGATCAAACGTCGACCAATGAACACAGCAAAAGTACGTCTTTCGGCCATGCGGTCATCTTATTTTTGAGTCAGCGGTCATTGCACAAAACTGTGGATTGAAATACAGATTTTGTAGTTCAGTGTACCCGGTAACGCTCGTAAAACTCAAGACGTAGCCAAGAAACTCGGCACTAGTTAAATGCATTATCTGTAACATAAGTTCTACACAAGAAAAACGGACTCGCACACGAGGCGAAGTTTACTTAAGTCAGATAGTAATAGCGACAAACGCTGACAAACAGTCATGCCATGGCCGCTTGCAAAATCCGGTCTTTCCTGTAAGGTACACTAGGTGGTTTAGTACAGATACGAGCAAGTTTTGGTTGACTTTAAGTCAAGTGCCATTGTTTTCTTGAGAATCACTTCGGGATTTGGTTTGACCGGTTTGAACGTTAGCTATGACGAACGGATCAATATTCCATTTGTTTTTAGTTTAGGCCGAAATGATGCCATTCTATCCGGAGAATAGGACTGAAATCAAAGTATTCACGAGAAAATGCAGGTTTCATAGCTCGTGTAACGCTTGTAAGACTTTGCGACTTAGTCAAGAAACTCGGCAAAATTCAGACTCGCTACTGATTGATAGAGGCCCCTTTAACAGTATAATCTGATTGCCTTGATTTTTCCGCGCGAGACCTTACAGCCAGCAGTTCCCTTTTCATCCCCCTCAGGTCGAGGATAACAGGAACGGAAGTTACGGCGTCACGTACAGTCCGCACAGCACCGGGCTGCACAAGGTACGCTTAAGGGAAACTTCTGATTCGTTTCGTTAGTAACGGACGTTTATTTCTAAAAAACGAGGTCCACTCTCGGTGGCATCCATACTTGTCGTAATTTTGGAGCAGTTTGATTTCGGGCGCATCCAGCTCGACAGACCACGATATTCGACTTGTTTTTGCTGTGACTTAAGAATCAGTTTTGTCTTGCGTCGGCGCGGTGGTAATAGTATGTGCCAATGAATCTAAACGCCGTAAAGAATGTGTAAAACTGACATTTCGAACGTTGGCCCTTCTTCAAAGCAAAGATAGTCTTGACAGGGCCTATTCCAAGAAAACTCTGACTTTTGCTTTTGAGATGCCTTGTCTCTCGATCCCTTGCACTTCATTCCCATTTTCCACGCTCCTTTGTTTTTGCACCACAGCGCAGTCAAATACCACGTGGCTTGTTGAGCTTGAATGCGCGTGCAACGAAAAACGAACGGCTAGATCCTGGGGGGGGGGGGTGGGGGGGGGGTGGGGGGGGGGTAAGGGTGTAATTAATATAAGAATTTAGGAATAATTCACAGGGGTGGGGGGCGTAGAAAGTGCTGATTACTAGGAGTTACATACAGTCTAAGGTGGAATTCTTGTCTCGTCTCCAAGCCATCCTTTCCACTCCCCTTAGCCCAGAGAACTCTCTGTATCAATGCGAGTCAAGGTAGACAGATTGTGAACGTGAGATAAGTGATCAGCTAAAAAGATTTGTTCCGATCATTTACTGGTTTCTCACATGTAGAAGTAGGATAAAAATGTAGAGAACAACCTGCCCATTTCCTCTGTTTCAAAACGGGAACGAATACAGATCCGTTCCTATGAAAATTAGCTTTCATTTTCATGCAAATCAAAGTCGTTTTCATAAGAAAGGTTTTGCACTGGGCCTCGTTTTGAAACAGAAATGACAGGCATCTTGGAAATGGCCTGTTAAGATCCAGTCTGTAATAAGGGCTGAAAAGGGACTTTTGCTGGTGTTGCTGTTGTTTCATGTTGTTGTTGTTTATGTTTTTCAGGTGTCAGTCACGGTCAGAGATAAGCACATCCATGGCAGCCCTTTTAAAGTGAACGTGGTCAACTCGGGCGCGTCTCTGCTCAAGTTCGGCAGGAAAGGAACAGAAATCGGCGAGTTCAACGGAATATTTGGCGTAGCCGTTGATGACGATGGACGCATCATCGTTACAGATTGTCACAACCATCGAGTTCAAGTGTTTAACTCCCGCGGAGGTTTTCTGTTTCAGTTTGGACGGAAAGGCGAGGGCAGTGGTCAGTTCCAGTGCCCCACTGGTGTTGGGATCGATCCGGAAGGGAGGATCGTTGTGTGTGAGAGACTGGGAAATAGAATACAGGTACGCTGAATCCCCTCCCCGATTTCTATCTCTTCCTTCTTGGGGTTTTACTTTTTTTACTCCCAACCACAAGCTAAGTGCGGTTTTTAAGTGAAAGGTCAAGGTTATTTTTATTTGTTTCGTCTATCTGACAGCGGGGCATGACCTTCCATTTTCTCGAGAAAGCAGACTCAACTTTAACTGTGTCCGCAATAACATTGTTATTATAATTTCCTGTAAACAGTGCCCTATTGAAAACCACATTAGGTGACATAGGCCTTCTGTATAAATAATATTGTATTATCATCATTATTTTTTTTTTTGACACTGCTGTTGCGGTTACCCTGTCACTGTGTGTGAGTGTAGGTTGTACGTTTACCTTTTTATTGATTTTATAAATGAAAAGATTATTTCGGAGAATTATTTGTCACTTCATCTCTAAATATGCTGTCTGCAGATCTTCGACAAGGAGGGTATGTTCATACGCAAGTTCACTGTGGCTGATCTGAAGGCCTCAACACTAGCGGTGGATGAAAACCGAAGAATCATTGTTGCTGACTCGGCAAATCGCTGTATACACGTCATCTCACTTGATACAGGTATGTACTGACTCCACCCCCCCCCCTCCTCCCCCCCCCCCCCCCCAAAAAAAAACAATAACAATAACAAAAACAAAGCAAAACAAAAAAACAAACAAACAAAAAAAAGAAACAAAAAGAAAGAAAGGAACTGTCCCCCATCTTAATGTTCCCGGTCACTACTGATTATTTCTTGTTTTTGACAGGTCAGTCGTTCAAGTTCGGCTCTTTTGGTGACGGAAGTGGTGAGTTAAACTATCCGTGCTACGTGGCTGTCAACCCTCAAGGACACGTCATTGTGTCAGACATGCACAGCCATCGTATTCAGGTACGTCACGAGACACCGCGGTCACCCTATTTTGAATCAGCGGTCATTGCACAAATCGGATGCAGATTTTGTAGTTAAGTGTAACGCTTGTAAAACCTCAAAATTTAACCAAGAAACTTAATACTAGGACTCCATACTCAACTGTAAGTTCAATGCATTTTTTATAACATAAGTTGTGCACAAGAAAAATGGGACTTGCACAATATGAGGTAATATTTTACCTTGACGAGTTATATAAACAATAAACTACTTTTGGCGAGGAAATATGCACGGATAATTGTCCGAGGATATTATCTGTTCCGAGAAGCGAACAGTTGCCCGAGAGCGAAGCTCGAGGGCAACTGTGAGCTTCGAGGAACAGATAATGTCCAAGGACAATTATCTGTGCATATTTCCGAAGCCAAAAGTAGTTTATTGTCTTTATTATCCTTAAAATATTTCCTCTCGCAGCGCAAATAACGGCGCGGAAACTGTGAAGCTTTTTAGTGCTCTCTGGAACTGCTTTTTGACCAATAAATTGATGTCCTCCTCAGTAGTCGTCTTGTAATGATTTTTGTGACTAAACAAATAGAACTGTGTTCGGATATTGTCAATAAACAGCGTTAGTTCGCCAGGCGGGGGTTATTCGCTGATAACGTCCGCTCACGAGCAGACGTTATTCGGTCACGTGTTACGATTCTACCAATCACGCGCGGGAGGAAATATTTGATGGGTCATAAACAGTAATAGCCTGCGTGGCTGGCGGTCTCTGTAGTAGTTTGACGGGTAGTGGGCTGAAAGCCTGGGCGGAGCCTCCCCGTATCAAAATTCTTTAAGTGCAACTCCCACCCTCCACACCCTGAGTTTTTGACGTAATTCTTGTTTGCGTGTTCCAGGTATTTGACTCACGTGGTCGATTCATGTTCAATTTTGGCCGCAAAGGAAGTCAAGAGGGAGAACTCCTACGCCCTACAGGAGTTTCTGTAACTCATGATGGGATAATCATTGTAGCGGATCGAGACAACCACAGGATTCAAATGTTCACCGGTGATGGCCGCTTTCTGGGCAAATTTGGCAGCAAGGGGGATGGGGACGGGCAGCTGAATGACCCACACGGCCTCGCTCTCACACCGGAAGCTAACATTGTTGTAGCGGACTTCCGGAATAACCGCGTGCAGGTGTTTGGGCGGCCGATGTGAGATCAGGTCGTTCTTTCTTTGAACTATGATAATCTGTGTAGCTGGTGTCATAGTAGACGTGGGTGAAATGTCTGTCCGGTATTTGAAAGAAGGCCGAGGAAGAGCGAGATATTCCCAGTCACTTCTCTTTCAAAACTGCAAAATAATGCGCGCGGACAGAGATTTCACTCGCATCTACTATGACCACCAATTACGCAAGCTAGGAATTATATGAAGCGTTTTCTTATCCTGTTGTGGAATAATGATATCTGGAACATTCACAGCATTATAACTTGGACTACCCTCGCCAGGTTACAGTGGCGTCAAATCGACCTTTAATAATCCGGTTATACGATATTCCGTAATGTCCAAGAAAATGCAGTCCAACTCTCCTTGACCAAGTTCGATTTTTCCTTCAGTTTCTCACCAGAAATATTTCTTCAATAAGGAGAACTTGGTTCTCACTACGTCACTCTCTCTTTTAAAAGGTTGTGCCGGAGAATCTGCACTTTTAGTATGCGTTTGAAAGGGTTCTTAATTAACCCCTAGACGTGACTAAGGTGTAAAGTTCTCGACGTTTTTTGTTTTATTATTATTATTATTATTTTCTCTCATCCTTGGGAGAATTTGGAAGTTGGTACTTGAACTATCAATTCTTGCCACGCCATTCGTGTATCTCCTATTTCCGGTCGGGAAATTGCAAATTCCAAGAGTGCAGTCATTCGTCACACTACAACTTCTGTAATCTTCGTATTCTTTGTTTTCATGTGACATGGGCGGCCATGTTTGATAAACTTGAGAAGCACTGAGAGCTAAAAAATTAAGTGTTTTAAAGTGTGTTTTAAAGGTGTGAAGAATTTATTTTGAAGTGCATGCTGCGTAAATTTTTCTAACGTGTTTTGGCGAGGAAAAAAACTTGGTACATAACCTTCTGTTCGGACCTAACCTGAGTGTTAGGCTTTTTTTCTGGGTAGATATGGTATAGGGGCGAGAGAGAAAGGAAAAAAAGCGTAAATTTCATTTCTCTCCTCTCTCTCCAGTCTATTAGGCCGAGCAAAAAATTAGCCGAAAAATTAGCCTGATTCTCAGGTTAGTTCGGACCAAGCAAACGATGTGAAAGGTTGTTATGTCGCTGTAACGCGTAGTTTTCAAAGTCCGTTCTTGACTTTTTTCGTTTTATTTCTCCGTGGTGTTTGAGCGGCATTCAAGTATTTAGTGTTTTTAATTTACGAAAGCGTGCTATGCTCGAAAGGCTTTCCAAAATCGATTCTCCACACTTCAAGATTCATATGTAAGCGTAGTTCAAGATCAGCTCACGGTTTCCTTGTGTGAACAAAGTTTTAACTTCTGTATGAAACGACTCTAACGTGTCGCGATTATATTTTGAATACCTGGGGATTACGGTAGTTGAAAACAAAGAGTAGCAGGGGTGGCATAGAAATTATACTACAAATAGCACGGTTTAACTAGGAATAATAGACGAATTCACTGTGCCATTGTGGAATTGTTATTGCGCCTAAACACTTTTCGGATTTCATCTTTTCAATCATTGCATCAGGATAGGCCGACCTTTTGTTGTGTTGGTGGTTGTTCAGTTCCGCATACAAGCTGGAAAAGACCTATTTCACACGCGAAGGGGAGATGCGTGTCATAAAGACCTTGATACCAGGGAAGTTAGAACAATTTTCAGAGCTGCCCAACAGCTGTGACAAAATCACTATCCTAGATTTGCAGTACAACGTGTCATGATATGAAGACCTAAACTGGTGAGCTAAATTATAACCTTTCCAAACGACTCTTCATTACACCCCTCTGCAACAGACCTGGTGAGATTTTTCCCCCTCCCTGGGGAAATTTTAGCCTACCTGGGCCCTGGTGAACTTTTTTATTTTACTTGCCCAGTTTTTGTCCTCCCTGGTGTACTTTTTACCTCCCCGGTGGAATCTCAATAAAACATATAGTATATACTTTTTCTGACCTGGCGAAGTTTTTGCCGAAAACCTGTGAATATCCAGATCTCACCAGGTCTGTTACAGAGGGGTGTTACATTGTGCAGACTACAAACATTGTAAGTTGTATGTAGCACTCTTGTACAATGATCTCAATAAAATTCTTGTGGCGAAAAACAACTTGTTGGTTCACTGAATCAAATACATATTGTCTTGAAAAAAGAAAATCCCAAAGTCAAAGTCAGAAAAATAAGACTTAAGACGGCGGGTCTCCCACACATTCAGTCTCATACTTAACGATTGTTAAAAGTTTGCCATTCAGTTTCAGATGGACCAATCTTGCTGAAACTTACAATACTTACTAATTTGGATGTGCTCTTTCTTGTGACGAAGTTATTTTTTTCAATTTGATTAAGTTTGATTAATCAGAACTTCGGAATGGCTAACTGGGTGATAAATCCCACCAGAAGTTGATGAGAAAACAACAAAAGCTTTGAGTGGGATATTCTCCCTCGCAGCCGTTTCCTGGGTCGTCAGGAACCACCAAGGGAGTTCGTGACGACCCAGGAAACGGCTGCAAGGGAGAGGGATGGATATAGATAATGGGGAGTGCCAGTCTGCCAGCCGCGCAATTTGGCGGGAAGTTGTTCGGCCGCGCATGAACAGTGCGTTTTGCCGCAAATCGTTCCGAGGCGGCCTGGGCACTAGCCCAACCGGTTGAACAAGATGGCGGATGATGAATCAGATGTTGTAGTTGAACGAGGTCTAAAGAGGCCACTTGTGGAGGATTACAGCGACGAGGACGAGGAGGAAGAAGCTAAGAAGAAACAAGGTACATTCGTACATCTAACCCTGTTCGTTTGTATCGCTTTCTTGACGAAAAGAACTCTGCAGGCCCACGTTATTTTGAGCATACATTATTTGTCATCACGCTTGACACGAGGACATACTTTATGATATTTATGATGTTTGTTGTGTCACAGGAGTTACTCCAGTCAAAAGTCATTACCTTAAAATTCCACCAGCTTTGCAAAACATGTACCCGGGCCTAATGTTCTCCCAACCTTCCTTGAGCCTACAACCATAATTTAGGAGAATTGATAGTCAGACCAGCTTGAGCGCAAGCAAAGAGATTGCCTGCAATTATCTCCACACTAAACTATGTACTATACATGTGCCTATAAATTCTATGAAGTGGAGAATTTTGATGCCTCAGATAATTCCTTTCACACTTCATATTAACACAGTCATCTACAAATTCTCCCAACTATTTATGAAGAAAGTGAACAAGTGATGAAATAAGAATTGCATGGTAAACAGTTTTCATATCAGCAAGCCATTAATATTGAGAACTTCTCCCTGAGGAGAAAATTGGGCTTAACTGCAGAATACCCTGCCACATTCAATCTGTAAGGTCCTTGGTTACGCAGTGTGCCATGAAGCTGTGCTGTGCAGTGGCTACATGGCACATGGTCAGTTATGCATACTGTACAATTATACCTCGTTCTTTGAATAATATTGTATCGTTTGGGCCACTGGCCGAGTTCAGTAAATCAACAAGAGGCTTAGCAATGACATGAAAGTCAAGTTTAATCAAGTCTTCACTTCGACAGCATGGCCCACAGATCAGGTGGTGTGAACATAACTAGGTAACTAGGTCAATGATGTCACAAATATTATTCTCACTGTGCACAATGTAGCCACTTCATAATACAGCTACAAAGACTTAGAATAATTTTATTCAATGCATAATGATACAGCTGCAATACCTACCTGTAGAATAATTTTATTGACTGTCTACCGCACAGTCAACTTTTTTCCAGTAATGATGTCGGTGTGCAGTTTATTCTGCAGTTACTCCAAAAATTGAAGTTGACCACAATAAAGGTTACCATCTTTATCTCAACAGAACAAAGAGCTTACCAGAGCAGGCACTGCCCTTATTTGGATACAATTGACAGGTATTCTGTGTTGCTCAGACCTGTAGTTTCCTGTAGTTTTACTCTCAAGTTGACATTACTATGCAGATTCTGCCAACCATTCAAAAAGAAAATGTCTGATGTAGTGAGAATTGATTGCTGTTAACTAACAGTAAAACCGAGTTGGTTCCTTAGTGAAATTACTATTTAGAGTGAAGGGACCACAACCACCTTTGAGATTCACTAATTGAGTTTTTCTATATTGTTTTATTTTTTTTACCTCTAGTAAGTTTTTACCCTGTGCAATTAATGAGAATTTATTTGTTTCCCACAGGCATTTGCTGGATTTTGATTTTGAAAAACTCTGTTCTGTCTCCCTGTCCCATATTAATGTTTATGCCTGTTTAGTCTGCGGAAAGTATTTTCAAGGTGAGTACTGCAATCCTCTTCATATTGAAGCTAAAAATAAAAAGTCCTGGTACAGTACAAATTGGACTCACAAGGAAAGGGAAAATGCATGCAAACAAACAACCCCCCCCCCCCCCCCCCTCCTCCCCCCACCTTTAAATAAACACATTCCCCCTGTCTTTCTACTGTAATGCACCCGAGGCACTTATTCAAGCATTTACGGTACATGTACTCAGAATATTAGATTTGTTTGTAACAGTAACACCATGTATTTTCTCAGGCAGAGGACGACACTCACATGCCTACACACACAGTGTGCAGTTTGACCACCGTGTCTTTCTTAATCTTCACACTTTAAAGGTGAGTATTCATTTGTCTTTCATAAACTTTTGGATCTTCTTGACTGACCATGTGATCCTTTCGCTTCTGAACCCAGTTGTTTATTAAAGTTCAATAAATTATTCCAGGATTAACTAAATTCTTTCTCTGGCACTTTTGGCCAACAGATTGCAGAGTTTAGGTCAAAGAACAGCTAAACAGTTTCAAGTTCAAAACAAACATACATGTACAGTTGTAAGAGAGTCTGGTTGTGAGTGGAATATTCTCACTCTCTCTAAACAGGATTAGCCTGCCCTATAACATGTATTAAACAACTTGGCCCTGAACTAAAGTCAAATAATGCAGATTCTCCTAACCAATTCAAGAGGAAAATGTATGAGTGATATAGTGAGAAAGTCTGAAAGTTCAATCAAATTTCATCTGTAGGATAAGGGTTTTAAATAACTACTTTGTTTGTAGACAGCATTAGATACATTGTAGATTATGGCAGTGAACGTGACCCTCACAGTTATGAAGCAAGTTTAACCCTTTTACTCTTATTGTTTGAAATACAAAAAGGGTTCACAATCTAAAGAAAATGAGGCTTTTGATTGGTCCAAACAGGGCTACTTGTGAAGTGCCATATGGCACTCTCAGTATTTGAAGGGTGGGGTGGCAGAGTGCCATATGGCACTTTCAGGAGTGAAAGGAGTTTCAAGGATAGCAGATTAGTATTGTGAAGGCCATGGGTTTGATTCATGTTGAAGCCCAGATTTTTTCCAGGCAATCTTTGCAACTTTGCTTATTATAAGTTGCTTCATAACTGCAAAAATCACTTTCACTGTCATTCTCTTTGACCAGAAGTTCATATTATATACATATATGTGTAAATCATTTTATTATATACATACTGAGACATACTCACGAAAAAGCCATATCGTAAAATTTCGTACGCAAATGAGTTCTAGCCAATGAGAGGCCGCGAACGACGCTTTTCACACGTGAAAAAAATCGTTCGTCCAATCACAAGCTGCGAACGACGATTTTTCACTACTTTTAAAGGGTTTCCCGGTCCCATCATAAATGTCTCAGTATGTATATAATAAACAGAAAACATCATGGAAAGTGCTTTGTACAGTTTTTATTCACTCGTTGTTTCGTATCATAAAACTCACTCGCTCGCAAAGCCTCGCTCGTTCGTTTTATGATACTTCACAACTCGTGAATAAAAACCGTACGCGCGCACTTTCCATGAAGTAATCTCTATTTCCTTTACTGGCACACTCCATAATATTGAGTAAATACACATAATTGTCTTCTCCCAACAGTTTTACTGTTTACCCGACAATTACGAAGTAATTGACTCCTCTCTGGATGATATTAAGGTTGGTAAAGCCACTGTTTTATACATTGTGTTTGTCAGTTACTTACAACTTGCACCTAGTAAAGTATTTCCTTGCAATAAGTGAAATTTACCAGCAAACAAAATAATTGTGAGTTAGAAAGTGATCTTTGTAAATTTTACTAAGGCTGCATTTGATTGGATCTATTTTGGAATAAGATAGCTAAAATGACTCAAAGTGTTGTTAGGTCCAGGGAAAAGTTTGTTTGAAATTGTGTTAAAAACCCTCGCACTGGCATTTTGAGCAACTCCTGATACTTCTCTACCCAAGGCAGCTCCAAACAAATACTTTATTGATCAACATCACCATTCTTCAGTAGACTCAATATTGCTGAGCATAACTTGCAAAGATGCACTAGCCAAAGAAAAAGGCCTTCAGCTGATGAACGAACATGTGTGTTGGATATTAAAGATAATGCAAATGAAATCTCTACCTTCTTTATTCTGTGTAGTATGTTCTCAACCCAACATTTATCGAAGAAGACATCAAACATATTGACAAGTCAGCCAAACTCTCAAGGGCTTTTGATGGAACAACATATTTACCAGGTAATGTACCATTTGTTAAATTTTATATTTCATTTCACCTTCATTGCTTTTGTTTTTGTGCAAAACAATTTTTTAAAATAGTATTCCCAACCATTTAAGGCATGCAACAGAATGTTTTTGCTTGAACATCAAGAGCTCAGTTGTTTAAAGTATGGCATTAAGATGAAATAATTAAGGCTTGTAAAGTTTACTTTCTTGCTCATCTAAACCTTGATCCAGAGAATTCTAGCCAGACTGAGCAGTATGTAGAGTTTAATACATTGGCATGCAGAAAGTCTACCAGGTCACGATTCATCTGACAAACCAAACATTTCTGAAGAAAACAAGTGGAACTCAATTTTTTTGCTGTAAGAATTTTTCCAAAGTTGTGAACAACCTCTCGAGGTTGTCCTTTCTTTATGAAAATTCTGGAATGACTGAACCCTTTGAGCCTGTCATGCACCAAACAAACGTTTCTTGCTAGCCTGATGTAAATTTTGCTAAGCTAGCAGCTTTTTCAAGCCCTAACTTTAGGTGTTTTTTTTTTGTTTCTGTGTTGTAGGAATTGTTGGTCTAAACAATATCAAGGTCAATGATTACTTGAATGTTGTGCTTCAGGTGAGGTTGTTGGGCTTTAGGATCAGTATACAATCAACTTTCATCCACTATAATTTCTTTTTATTACCATTCAAACAATATTTGAAACAGTTCATTTACTCGAACAGCTGCAATGTGCCACTCATCTGGGGAAGTTTAGTGTAATAACTACTATACCACACTACTGTGCATACAACCACTATAAGTGTTACCATTCTGACTATTGATACAATAAAAGCAAAGCAAATCCTGTACCAACATATTTATTGGATTACAAAAGTACACAGTATTGGATTTTTCACCATTTTTTGGAAGATCATGAACACTGTTTTACAACTTACTGTACTTGCAAATGTCTCAGACAAACATGAGGACAAAATTTCAAACCAGACCCAAGTTTTTCACCATTTGGCCATCTATCCCAAGTTAAGCCATTTAATTAGTCAACACAACACATCAGCTATTGTTATGGACAGGGAATGGTTTTCTTGCAACTTTGATTGACTAGCTAGTGTGTTTGGCCACTCATGCATGTGTGCACACAAGTTCTGATATTCCAGCAAACTTTGGTATTCAATACAAGTAGCCCACTGCACTACTCTTGTCGACTTGGGAGTTTGTTTGGCCAAGGCTTTAAACTCTAGACTTCTTGTCACAGATCAGCACTAATACATTTTTCCTTTGCAGGCTTTAGCATTTATTCCTTCAATACGCAATTTCTTCTTGAGGGAAGAGAACTACAGGAACATCAAACGGCCCCCAGGCGACATCATGTTTCCTCTTGGTAAGATGGTTGGGAACATGGAATAACAAATACTATAATCTTATTTCTTTGGTTAAAACTATCCAGTATAAATTGATCACTTTTTCTTTAACGGGGACAATAAACCCTTTCAGGCCCAAGACCTGGGCCCTAATTTTCCCAACTTATCCTAAACAAAACATACAGTGTGAGCAGTGTTAATAGGAGAATAATCAATTGTCTGACTAGTCAGCTTGAACCCCATGCAAGAGATAATAATACTATTCTTCATAAGTGCTCTAAGTTAGATCCAGCTTTGAACCACAACCAATGTCAAATACTGTGTGGCTCTCTTGACTGAATAATGTGTAAGAAATCAACCCTGTGTCCTGTTGCACGTCTGGTTTCTGTGAAGAAGTTAGTCCCTTCTCAGAAATTGCTCTTTGGGAGCATAGGGTAGTTGCTTAACAGAAGTCAAAATGCAAAGTTGCTGCT
Organism: Plumapathes pennacea; assembly: GCA_964036295.1. NCBI lineage: Eukaryota > Metazoa > Cnidaria > Anthozoa > Antipatharia > Myriopathidae > Plumapathes > Plumapathes pennacea. Next base: position 11,132,803 of record OZ038464.1, on the reverse strand, counting down.
TACAAGAGGTGGCCACTTAAAGAGGTTTCACTAATAGTACTTTGGCTGGTGGTCACTTACAAGAGGTAGTCATCCAGGGAGGTTTCACTGTACAGCATGTAATATGCACACTTTGTGTATACAAGGAAAAGGTGTGCAAGGGTTAACTTTCTGGTTTCTGATGTTACATTTATTTCAATTTACTTTACAGTGCAGCGATATGGTGAGCTCATACGTAAAATTTGGAATCCTCGCAACTTCAAAGCTCATGTTAGTCCTCATGAAATGTTACAGGTCAGTATAAGAACTGTAGTTAGTAGTTAATGTTTCTGAGGCCAAGTTGAGCTGAATTTTAGATGAAGCTATTTCTGAGAAATTTGCATTCAGTACTACTACTAGAAATACGATAATCGCAGATATCCCCTCGCTCAGTAGTGGGTTTTCGGAAAGCGGGATTCTTGTTTATTTTCGGTTCGGAGATTATTTAAAAATTTTTTTGCAAACCACGGCTGTGTAGCGACGTCACCAGTCGGCCGCTAAAAAAAATCTTTTTCGCACGGCAGTCTGGTTTAGTTCAGACAACGTGCACAGTCTGCAATTTTCGTAGACACTAAGCTGAACTTCAAAATTCGCTGAGACAACATTTACACGCAACTACAGAATACTCCCGAGGCTTGAAAGCCAAGCAAAGTCGATCTTGGACACCGAATTTTTTTTTTTTTTTTTTTTTTTTTTTTTTTTTTTTTTTTACTTTATAAGTTTAATACGCTTCTTCGAGTGTGACAAAATTTAGAGCTGTCAAAGCGAGTCGCTTGTTTACACGCTTTCGAAGTCTCGGGACCGTGTGAATTTTGGCAGGTATTCAATTTTGAACACAACAACTTTTCAAACTGCGTTTGACGATTTTAAAATCTTTGACAGAAAAAAGAAATCAAGTCACTAAATAATACAAGGTCCGATTGTATTGAGCGAGCAAACCCGGTCACTAAATAATACAAAGTTCGATTGTGTTGAGCGAGTATCTTACGGGGTCCCGCTAGTAGACAATAATATACAATAGACTGTAATTGTTTAATTTGGAAAGCAGTGGCCGGATATTTTCTACTTTAATAGCCTTCAAAAAGCAAAAGCATTTTAACCCGGTTACATTTTATCCTTGAATACAGTGTGCCAACAAACGCGGCGACAAAACTTCACAGCATGTGTCAGACTGTCAGTGAAATTATGCAAAAATGTCAGGAATCGGATGACACAATCTTGCACGAAGGCACTCTGAAATAGCTTTGAAAACTAGCGAAAAGATCACAGTATAATCCTACTTGGCCTTCATCACAGTTCCCGGGGCATCAAACGACAAAATATACGGCAATTGTTGAAATACCATAATGATAACACGACCGTCATTTAACAAAAGCGTTGTACGTTAATTGATGTAAATTTTCAAAACTCACCGGTTCCTGAAAGCTATAGCTTTAGCTCTTTTCCAGCAAAGGAAACAAAACCCAAAACACCATTGTTTACGTCTTCAATGATTTCAAAGTACACTGTATAGAGCAGTCCTTATACAGTACGAAAATTCCACTTTCCATTGTATTGTGTGTCGTCATCTTGTCAAACTTGGATTCTGAAAACTACATTCCTGTTATTGTAAAAGGTGAAATTTGCCACGATGATTGTTCGATTTCCACCAACTGTATTTTGCTATTTCTTTCTGAAGAAGTGTCTGCGTTTTAACACAGTACTGGCGTCTGGGATTGTGTTCAGGTCGACCAGTTGTGCCTTTAAGAATCCGTTTCACGGCTAGTAAGCTTGCCTCCCATACACCGGCAAAATATCCGGGCAAATTACAGCCGTCCGTCGAATTGCTTGGCCTTGTATCTGCATCTTATTGTACAAAATCACTTCCGTTCGTACTCTTACAGCTACCGCATGTCACTAAGAAAATGGCGGTTTACAGTTAAGCTGCCGATGTAACCTCGCAGTGGTCGCTCGACGCGGATGGCCCTGGGGACGAGTCGTACCCCACACACACACACACACGAACATTAAATTTCGAGATGGCGACACGCTTGGAGTCTTCAAGTGATACGATTTTGCTGCATTAGCGTCGTGATTATTTCCCTCACTTCGTTCGGGGACAATATAACTACAGTACTAATTTAGAGTTTTATGGTGTAGGCACTTCTCACCTGGTCAAAACAATGAACAAAAAGCACACAAAACAAAATAACCTTACGAAGCCCAGATACTTTATGCAAAGTACTCTTTGTAATGTTTGCATAGATTCTGTACAAATTGTTTATATGATTGTAGCTTTTTTGTCTTTGTTAGGCTGTGGTTCTGTGCAGCAAGAAGAGGTTCACATTTACTCAGCAAGGTAATAGTCAAAAATATGAAAGCACTTCCATCTTGCTGGATATTGAACTAAGATATATCACAATTTGGCAAATAATTAACTTGCTTATATGACACCTGATTGAACTATCAATATAGCCATTAATTGTTCATACGTTTTCTTCTCAAATTATTGTCAAGAGAATTTGTGTCCTAAGCTCAGGAATGAGGGAGTTGATCATTGCTTTCTCCACACAGGTGACCCCATTGAGTTCCTTGCTTGGTTTTTGAATTCTCTCCACACCACACTTGGAGGGACGAAGAAAAGGACCAGTAGTATGTACTGTCTTGTGTAACGTTTTCTAGCTTTTATCAGAAAATTCAGCAAAACCCAACTCTCAGGACTAAAAGGGGCCCTCTCAGTCAAGTAAAGGGGTTCAGACAACTTGGCCCACAGAAGACACAGGAATATTACAAACCTCAGACATCAAGTTTTCTTGTGAGGCAATTTCCCCAAAAGGACTAACTGTGTTTTACAAAGTTTATTTTTGTCCTGGTACATGGTAGTCTTCAGTGTTATCTTCACTTGTTTTGATCATCTTTGTTTGTTTGAATCTTTAGGTGTAATCTACAAGTCCTTCCAAGGTAAAATGAAGGTTCACTCAAGGAAGCTCCCACAAACAGAGGTAAACATTTAAGTCACCACTTTTTTAATTTCTAAAACTTCTTTATGGATACAATGGAATGTTGTTACTTGTAAGAACTGGGGTGGGACTGCATCAGCAAACTGAAAAAACGTATGGTTAATTAAACTGAGATTGATGTGGGAAGTCTGAACATGAAGAAGTATTGTACTGTGTAAAAGTAATGACAGTGAAATTTGAAAAAAAAAAACTCACAAAAAATGGCAAAAAGAGCAACATTTCAACAGAGTTACAGTATCAACGAAAAATTTGAAATTTTGCTCTTGTTGGCTAAATTTTTGGATGTGAGCCCTTCGCTGGAGCAAGGTGAAAAATCCTTGCTCCAACAAAGGTCTAATGCTAAAAATGTTATCTAACACATACTGCTACAGCATTCAGGTTTCCTGTGTGGATAGTTGAGGATATTATGGATCACAGACTTTGCTTTTCTCTCTTAGAATGAAGAGGAAAGAAAGCATTTGATGGAGCAAGAAGAGTACAAAGGTTTGACCAAGAAGCAATTGTTTTAGTTGAAGAGATTGCTTTTACCTGGCAAATAATATTGTGATGTGCCTCTCAAATTGAACACTTCATTCAGGAAAACTGGGCCTTCTCACTCCTTGGGCCAATAATATTATTGTTCAAATCATGATTAGGCTAATTTCCTGGATACCGGTAGGTAGGTGCTTTTTTTTTGTTTGTTTGTTTTTGTTTTTACATTTATAATGAACAACTTTTGCTCACAAAACAGCTTTTGCTCACAAAACAGCTTCCTTGATGTGAGCTAGAACAAACACTTTAGTTAGTCTTTACTTAATCAAAGTTCTGTAATTTGTTGGCCAAAAGCATGTTGGTTAGCCTGGGTACAATCAGGTCCAGACTGTTCAGTTTGAATCCCCTGTTTCTAGTTTTTAACCAGGCAGTAAAGGGTTTAGGCAGTAAAAGGTTAAAATGTGCATTTTCACACAGAAAAGATGTCAGAGTCTCCCTTTCTTTTCCTGACACTGGACATTCCAGCATCTCCTCTCTTTCAGGTACAGTTCATACTTTTTTTTATTTGTTGCGTTAGCGCCATTTGCAGATGAGAGTATTATTTGTAATTTATTGTGTTTGGTTTTGCATTTGCTGCTATTTCGGATCGGTCCAAACAAGTTTAGTTGCAATCAAGAGCAGTCAGAAACAAAATGCAAAACGAGAGTATAATCCGGGAAGGGGGGTGGGGGGTACTCTCATCTATAAGCCATATAGGTATGTGCCACCTCCAAGGGCATTATTTTCAAGCATTTTTAGTCATAGGGTATAGATTTTGCCTTTTTGGTCTCAAATAGGATAGTGATTTTGTGTTTTGGTCTGAGATCGGGTATGATTTTAACAGAAATGTGTCACTGGGGACATTGCACAGTAAATGGAAGAAAACACCGATCGAAAATTGTTGCAACAGAAAACGAATCTCTGAAATAGGGTGTACACTTTGGAGTGAGGTCTGAAATAGGGTATAGAAATTCACATACTTTGGTCTGAAATAGGGTAAGGGTTTTCAGGACCAGGCGGCACACTCCCACCCAAAATTATGATGACTACCCCACCCCCCTTCCCAGCTGGGATTGTAATCTGCTCGTGCAAGCAAGCTAGTGGTGGTGGTGTTTTCTAAACCTATTCATTGGTCTCTTCTTTAAAGTAAAGGTGCCATACTTTAACTTCTGGTTGGTTCAAAGTGTTTTCTTCCAGCCTTTCATTTTTTTCATTTTCAGGATGAGTTCCAACAGAACATCATTCCCCAGGTAAGTTACTGACGATATTCAGAGTTCTCAAAAACTTACGGTCATTCGCACGGAGTGTCGGTGGGGGTGATACTTACCGTACATTAGCAGGTAGTGGTTTAGATTCTGAACCCATTATTTGTTTTCTTTGAGTTAACCTCGTGGTGCTACATAGAACTCGGTTAAGAAAGATAAAGGTTGTTTTTTTGTCTTTTGTACTGGTTTCTTTTGTTGTTGTTGTTGCAATCAGGTTCCTTTGGCTCAGCTTTTGACTAAATTTGATGGGAGAACGGACAAGGTAAGGAACAAGAGAGGAGGAAAGTAGGAAAAGAGAATAGATAGAGGGAAGGGAGAGAGTGAATAGAGGGAAAAGGGAAGGAGGGATGGGAAGATGAATGGAAGGAGAGCAGGGAGGAATGATGACACGAAGGGAGAAGGTGAGGGAAGTAAGCTGACTTGATGAAGTAGTTGTGGTGTCATTGTAGTTCTTCATGATTCATTCTTGTTGTAGGAATACAGAACGTATAAAGAGGCGCACGTGAAGAGGTTTGAGTTGACACGTCTTCCTCCATACCTGGTAGTACATGTCAAGGTATGTTGTACATTCCCTGCTACATGTCACCAAAATAGTATCTCGGGGCTGGAAATATTGCTTACTAACAGGGAGGGGGAAGGTGAATTTTTATGTGGATTGTTCTATAAATTGTTATTATTATTATTATTATTATTATTATTATTATTATTATTATTATTATTATTATTATTATTATTATTATAATTATTTTTTATTTTTTATTTTTTATTTTTATTTTTATTATTTCTTTTTTTATCACACAGAGATTTACCAAAAATGTATTCTTTGTCGAGAAGAACCCAACGATTGTTAACTTTCCAGTAAAGTAAGTAGCGATCTTCAGACATTACATTTCGCGCAAAACTCTGCGGAAATAAAGTTTTCCTGCTTTAGGTTTTTTTGTCTTTACTTCTTTCTTTGACTGTTCTCCAATTCTTCTTTTAACTTTTCTGTTATTTTCCCTTCCTCCAGGGGTGTTGACATGTCTGAGTTTCTCTCATCGGACCCAGCTGTCCAGGAAGCCAATCCACACACACAGTATGACCTTATTGCCAACATCTGTCATGAGGGACAACCAGGTGAGACAAAAATAGCATACCCTCCCTTTTGTCAGTGGGCTCGCTACCCCTAATAAAGCAGCAAGAACAATAGTAAACAACAACAACATTATAAACAAAACCAGAAAAGAGCTGATGGGATTAATGCTCGCCAGAACCATGACATACAGAATGTCCAGATTTTGGATCTTTTTGTGACGTCAAGAAGAAAAAAAGGAGACGAACGTATATAGAAAACCACAGTTTTGTTCTGAGTGATCAACATAAGTTTTCTCTTTTCATTTTCTCACTTATGTTATACATCAAAGAGAATTTGCCACCTGATCACTTAATGAAACAAAGTCTGATGTATTTATCAAATCTCATAACATCACACATGCACTTTCTTCTTGAAGGGTTGGGAGAATTTTGTGTTTTGGTCTCGGCAACGAATGCCTTATTTCACCCTTCTTTTTTCACAGCTACGGGATCATATCGACTTCACATTTTACACAAGGTATGTTTCTGGGGAATGCTACATGGGTGAATCCTTGGAACACCAGCACCGCGTCACTCCATTGCACAGCGTTCGTCGCCATTACTGTGTAACTCGAGGACAAATGTCACATTGTGTTCAAACCCCTTTTTCTGTTCGCACATCTCATGTCATAGAAAATGTCTGAGTTTCGAGTTTCCTGACCGAGTCTTGAGCTTTTGCACGAACTATGAAAACTGCACTTGAATTTGCTGTCGCTTCCACAGTTTTAAGGAATCAGAGCTGACTCGAAAAACAAGGTGGTCACACGTTCGAATAATGTATTTCTGTGACACTGCGGAAATAAGTTTTTCTGCCATGCGGTCACCCTTCTGTTTTCGGGTCAGTGGTCAATACATAAAACTGGATTTGAAATGCAAATTTTGTAGTTCAGTGTAACGCTCGTAAAACCTCAAGAAACGCAGCACTAGGACTCTATACTCAATTATGAGTCAGTTTAATGCATTTTCACAAGAAAAACCAGGTTTGCAACACAACATGAAATTTACCTCAAACTGGAAAAAGTTAAATGATAATAGTGACGAACACTGATCAAGGGAGTGTCATCAAGAACGCATTTCTGCTGTGTTTATTTATTTGGTGCTGATCAGGTCGTCCATAAGTGGTGTTGTCCGTCCTTCCCACTGATTATCTCTGTCCGTTCTTCTGCACACTGTAAAGTACTATCCATTTTTTCCAGGGTGCTAACAAGTGGTACGAGTTACAGGATCTTCACGTGAAAGATATCCTCCCTCCTGTCATCACTCTCTCAGAATCCTACATTCAGGTGAAGTATTATTTCCCAAGAGAACTTGACTCTAAATTCGAGAAATATTTTTCTTTAAAGTAAAAAGCTGACGCAGCACTAAATATGCGTCAAGCGAAAACGAGTGATACAAGCATCAGATTTACATCAGACGAAAAAGAAACAAGCGTTTCAAGCATTACATGTGCGTCAAGCGAAAACGAAAACGAGCGATGCAAGCATTAGATTTACGTCAAGCGAAAACGAAAACAAGCGATGCAAGCATTAGATTTCCGTCAAGTGAAAACGAAAACGAGTGATGCAAGCATTAGATTTCCGTCAAGTGAAAACGAAGACGAGTGATGCAAGCATTAGATTTCCGTCAAGTGAAAACGAAAACGAGTGATTCAAGCATTAGATTTCTGTTAAGTGAAAACGAAGACGAGTGATGCAAGCATTAGATTTCCGTCAAGTGAAAACGAAGACGAGTGATGCAAGCATTAGATTTCCGTCAAGTGAAAACGAAAACGAGTGATTCAAGCATTAGATTTCTGTTAAGTGAAAACAAAAACGAGCGATGCAGGCATTAGATATGCTTTAAGCGAATTAGAAACGAGCGATTTAAGCACAAGATATGTGTCAAATGGAAAGCAAGTGACGGAAGCATTAGATATGTTTCAAGTGAAAACGAAAATGAGCAATGCAAGTACTGGATGTGTGTCAAACGTAAAACGAGTGATGCAGTCATTAACCATAAAAACAAGTGGTGCAAGAAAAAGCGCAACAGGTGTGTGTCAAGTGAAAATGTGTTCGTGAAAAAGAGCAATGCAAGCGAAAGAGATGTGCGTCAAGTGAAACTGAGAACATCCGCCAGCACAAGAGTTGAGTTTAAATAGTGAAAACAAGCGACACTTAGCGCAAGCACCAAAGAGACGTCTCAATAAAAACATGCAGCTACGTAAACATAAGCGGTCTCAAGCTTTATGACAAGGGAAAATGTTGTTAATCCTTTATTCACTGAAGTTGTGATTCTTATTTTGTGAGTCTAATGCAGGATTTTACATCTTGTTCAATACTACGCGTTTCCTTTCAGATTTATGAACTGCAGAAGTAATCCCAAGAACTAGGAGAGAATAGTCTGACATCACACAACAGCACAACCAAGGAATACATCCTTGTTCCCAGGCTGCGTGGGAAGAGCACCAGGGAACAAGGATGCTAAAGAGTACTGGGCCCGGTTTTTCGAAAGCCGACTAAGCTAATCCGGGATGAACGAAATTCTTTCTCTCGACCCCTCTGTCAATAAACCGCAGAGTTTTGTTTGAAGGTGGACTAAAAAGCTTGTTCCAGCTTAAAAACGCATAAAGGAAGTTGTTATGAACGAATTCTTTACATTTTCAGGCATATAAATGACATGAAAGTTTAGACCTAATCCAGGATTAGCCTAATCGTGCTTTGAAAAACCGGGCCCTGGGCCTAGTTGTAAACTGACACTGGATTAGGTCTAAGCTGTTGCTCACAAAACAACTTCCTTCACTTAGTCTGCCTTTGATCAAGACACTGCAGTTTGTTGGCCAAGTAAGTAAGAGGATGTAGTTAATCCTGGATGAGCTGAGTGGGCTTTGAACAATTGGGCCCTGGTTTTTATCAGTTTAGTATTGTAACAAATAAAGGAGATAGAACATACACATTCATTAACTGTCCTGGACTGTATTTACATTTCAGAAATCTTAACCAAACAAACTATCACTCTATCATTCGCCAGTTCGTCCCCAGGTCCCTGGAGCTGGTTTCAGGATAATCCCCACTCCCTTTTCAAGATTTATATAGTTATTGAAACCCAAATTTCAGTTGAGTATATCCAAACCTTTGGGTTACCTGTGCTTTAAATGGAAACGTAATTTGCTGACAAGTGAAGTGACCTACATACAAACATGCATACATGCATACATACATACAGACTATATTTCAACTCAGATTTACAGTGCAGCTAAAATATATGTGAGAAATCATATAACTGCAATCTAGTCAATTAAAATAAATAAAAGCATAAACACAATTTAACCAATAGTATAACATTTTGGAAAATATTTCCTATCAATATAATAGTAACCCTTTATAAATGTAGTAATAATGATAACGAAGGTATTGATAAAATGTATTAGCTATAGCTTGTCATTTGTTGTTGGCACAAAAGTTGCAGCAGGTGTTGTTGAAAGTGCAGTTGCTTATTGGGCATTTAATAGGTTTGAGGTCTGGAGCAGTTCTAGTTTAAACTGTCTTGAAGCTGTTTGTAATTAGGGAATTTGCATCCTATCCAATTAAGAAATCATCATTTGACAAATTGAGATTATTAAAAATTATTCTAAAGACTTGACTAAATATTATGTTGCAGTTTATGTCAGTGCAATATTATTTTTTCATGGACTTATTTGTGCTGTGACAATACAATTTCTTTGCCATTAGTAAGTTGTGTATTTTTTTTCCTTTTGCAGTTGGTAAATTTTGCTTTTGCCAAGTAACTAGAATGAAAACCATGTCTCAAAAGGAGGGGAACTTTTTCAGCAAATCCTATCACATTTTTGAAGACGATTGACGTAGATAAGAAGCAATAACATAATCATAAGAATAATGGAATTTATTTATACACAGTGCACATGTATTTATAAACAATAATAACACTACAGGCAGATATAATGATTCTACTCACCTTTAGAAGCGTCCCCACCCCTACCCTCACATTCTGCTAAAAAGTACCCTAACATCCTCTATCCCTTGGTCTTACATAGTCCACTTGACCCACTTCAGGAATATAGTCTTGGCTGAATCTCTTGATTGACCAGAAAATAGTATCTTACATAATTATATCCCCTGTCTGTAGTTGTATACTGTTATGTCACCCTGAAGAGCTGATGAAAATAGGTAGCAATAATCTCCCCTCAGGACCAATATCAGACCCTTCACTCCCAAGAATGATTGACTGTCATTTTCTCTTTTCAGTCTCTCAACAGAGATAAGATATCATACATATGTACATATAAGCAAGGTTAATATGACCTCGTTACAGGATAAGCGGTTACAAGATATGTTAATTTTAGTATAAGTGTTAGCTGATATGACTCCGGCATATCTATCGTCCTATTTTAAGGCATGCTCTATAGTATGTACCAGTTACAAGGAGTAAACAAATTAGCCCTTCCTAAGGTAAATACAGCAACCTTTGGCCTACACTCTTCTTAAGCTGTGAGAACCTGAAATGGTTTTATTGATAAGGCCAGGGCTGCTACAGCGAGACTACCAACTTTCAAGCACCAAGCAAGAGCATTTACATTGTAACTGTTTTTAAGCTCGCCCCACGAAGTTGTCACGGTGTCTTCCAGGCTTGTGTGCAAACAATGGACTTCCAAATAAGGAATTTCCAAAGAAGGAGCTTGTCAATTTCCAAATTTTGGGCATGTTCGTGTTATGCAGTACGTTAAAAAATTTTCCAATTCTTCCGGCTCGTATCTTGCCGATGTCCAAAAAGCCTGCACCAAATTCTCCAAAAACATGAGATCTAACATCAGGGCCATGTCGACAAAACGCAACCAACTCGACCGTGATATTTCAGCCTAACCTGGCACATTCAAATGCTCGCGCAAGCGTTGTAACACATGCCCGTTCATTACCAACACCATTTCAATTTCCGGCCCTAAGAACTCCACCCAAACCACCGATCATTTCGACTGCACTTCCCGCAATGTCATCTACTGCATACGGTGCACCAGCTGCAACCAGCTTTACATCGGCGAAGCAGGACGGAGGTTGGGAGACCGTTTCCGCGAACATCTTTTGGATGTGAAAAACAACAGCCAGGACGCTTCCAAACCTGTAGCTCGGCATTTTAATCAACCCGGTCACTCCCACAACAACATGACCATTTTCGGCTTATCTCTTCACCAAGGCAACACCGAATCCCGCAAGTGCACAGAACAGCGCCTGATTTTCAAAATTGGTACCTTACATCCCGCAGGAATCAACGAGCGGTTCCCTTTCTCGTAGCTCCTTAACCTTTGACCATGTTTTTCTGATTGGCTGCTTTTCACAACAGCCAATCAAAAATTATTAAGTTTCCTTTGAGGTAAGTTTCTTTCTTAATCCCCTTTTAAACCCCGTTTACCCATAATCCTCTCATTCGCTCTGACGAAGGGTTAGCGTTCGAAACGTCAGCTATCTCTTTTACGGCGTTCCATTACCCTCATCAACACTTAGTTGATACACCAGTTTGTCTTACGCAGTACGTTAAAAAGACGTCGAGGCTTCGTGTGGAAGTTGTTTCTGGAATTCATTCTTGTTTGTCATGGTCGTCAAGCATTCGAAGTTTGTTTGGCCATTGAGCCTGGGTGTTTCTACGAATGTAGGGCACTGCTACAGTGACACTGAAATTACATGGCCATTGTGCTGTGATTACGAAAATATACCGCGATTGAGCGACACTAAAATTAATGAAACGACATGGCTGTTATGCTGTGATCATGAAATGCCAGACATTGTGCTGTTTTGTAAACAAAGAGCAGCCGTTAAACGAGGGTGCTTCTACAGCTGTGATTGACGCAAGCTATCACGTCGCTAGATCGAATGGCAAGGATTGTGTTGCGGAAGAAACATCTGAACGTGAAATGCTTGACGGACGGTCGCGTTAAGATTAATCGGAAGCGAGCGAGAGAATCGTCGCGTATTCCTTTACGCAGAGTTTGAAGGCTTTTGCGAAAGAACCAACACGTGCGGCTAAAGGTACGTCGCTACATAAGTAAATTTGTTCCCAAGTCATCTGCTCTTGCCGATTGCTGTAAAAAGCATGAAACCCGACGTGTCAATCACTGTCTAACGAGGCACGTAAAGCTTGCAAATAAGAGCAAGATTAAGGTTCGCAAACATGTCTATCTGTGTAAGCAGCGGCCAAATACGAAAGGATAGGGTTGTCAGAAGCCACAGGTTTACCAGTGATGCAAACAATAATTTTTACTGCAATAAATATAAGTCGTATATCCAAGTGGCTTTTGGCCTTCACCAGGTGCAAAGCTGAAGATTCGATGTCCTTCAGACACATCTGGTTCTTGTAAAAGTGTGTCCATGTTTCCAGAAGTCTCTCTTCAAGCTCAGTTAATTCTAACTCTGGTGGCTTATGTGGGAGTGTCATTTTATTGGCCTTTGCACAACTTGGCATCTTACCAGCTTTGATGTTTTGATGGCAAGTTCTACAAATCCATTCAGAATTGTTCACATTAAGATCTGAGTTGAATGAATGTTCATGACATCTAATTACACCAGCTTTGTACCAAAGTTGATCACAGCAAGTACACACATACTCCAGTCCACATTTAATATTTTCATGAAATTGTTTAATAAGACCCTCAATGGTTTTAAATAATTTGTTTACTCTTTGTTTTTGCTGTCGTGTACCACGTATCCGTAACAGAACTATAGCAACTCGTTAGAGATAACTACTGCGTTTTTCTCCGACCCTCTCTGGTCCGTCTCTCTTAAGTTCTGTCTCTCACACGATTGTCCAACATAATATATACATATGAATGATTACATATGAATGATTACAATAATAATAAATATGAATAACAAGAGTAATAAAACAAGAATAATAAATATGAATGATTACAATGTGATTAACATATATTACATTTGCTTCATCTGTTTTTTAGCTCGCGAATTCCACTTTGTGGGATTTGCGAGGTATAGTAATCACTTTCCTTCCCTACTTCCCTATTCCCTCTGTTGTCAACAATGGATTTCCAAATAAAGCAGTTGCGGTTTTCCAAATTTGGGCATGATGAAGGCGCGCAACAGGGTGTGTCGAACAACGCAGTTTAAAAGCAAGATGTTGTCGTAGTTGTTGCGACCATATTTTTGTTCGGAACGTGTTCTCATTTTGAAGTTTTGTCATGCGTTCGAAGTTTGTTTGGCCATTGATTCTGAGCTTGGTTGTGTTTCACTCTACTGTGTTTTGCGTTGTTATTGTGACCGTTTGGCGCGGTGCCATGAAGGTCAAACAATCAGTGGCACCGATGGCGTTATCGCAAACAAATCTGAAGCCGTTGGTTTAGTATCCGCCAAAATTTCTGTAGTGACAGTAAATACGGCTTAGAAGATACTAGGCCGGAAAGATATTGAATCTCGGCCAAAAATATCCATTTCCGGGTTCATACAAGTTCATACAGTATGCAAATTATCAGGTGTTTCAATTCTTGGTTTGCATGTCACGTCATAAAAAGCCATCTCAAAAGTAACGTATCCTATAAGTCTAATACACTGATATGTTCAGGACTATCATGCCTTAAGACTTAAAGCAAAATTCTGAGTCGATACAAAATATCTATCGGGAGCTATGGATTTGAATACCGTGACAACAAAGCCGTGTACACGCGCGCGGCCGACTAAAATCGGTCCTTCACGCAACATTTTAAAGTTAGAACTGCGAAAGATGTGAAGTAACTAAACATCAAGCTGAGTCACAGATCAACTTCATTTTGTGTTCCGAGTTCGACTAACATGGCGGCCGCATACACACTCTTATCAAATCTCCAAAAAACAAATTGCCCCTGCTTCGCCAAAATGAAGCCTAGACAATCCAAAATTGGCATCTGGACTATTTCAGGTCTTTTTAGTTCTAGAGTCAAAAAGGTACAATCTGTTATTTTGAAGGGTGCTGCGATCGCGTGACCCGTGAAAACCGCGTCGATAAATCTTTTCTCTCAATTATTATATAACACTTTTTTAAGCCCGCGTTCACCACGAAGTGGTGAATTGAGCCAGTTCTATTAAATAGCTACTTCCGCAAAATGAAGTCCTTTTACAAATTCGCGAGCTTACAGCTGCCTTGCTGCTTTGATCTTTTAGTCTCACTAGTTGTGGATTTTTTTGTCCTTTTCCCTTTTTCTTTTTCTGGCCTGTCTGTCTTTTTCTTTCACATGATCTGGGTTTCCTTCTCTGCATATTTTCTTAGCTTCATTTTTTGTTTTACTTTGGGATTACTTTTTTTGTTTCATGTGCATTCTCGTTAGTTTCTCTTTAGCAAGGTATTGTTGATCCATTCTTTGCTTTCTTTCATAATCTCTCAAATAAACTTTTCGTTCCTCAAGAGCTGAAGAATCACAATCTTTGTTGTTTGAGCAACTAACTGCACAAACATAACATAACATAACAATGTCATTTTGATTTATATTATTTTGTACTGCACTATTTACAGCATCACGACTGCGATCCTGGCTTCGTACACAATTATTTGTCACTAATGGAACAGTAGAAACATAGTGAACCTAAAAGATTCTTCTTTGGAAGTTTCTGGGTTCAACTAGAGTGCTTTCTGCAAAATTTTGAGAAGATTCTATGATTCTATGATGTTAAATGAATATTGTCTCACTAACTATAAAAGCAAAACAAAATTTGAAACAAAAACCACATGAACCCTATCGACCAACAAGAATGGGCGAGCTTTCAGCGGCAACGCTGCTTTGATTCATTTACTTAAATCCTTGATATATCTATATGTTTATGTTAGGTTTGAAGATATAAGCACATCAGTATGCTGCTCTGTAAATCAAATAGAAATAGAATTTGTGCATGTATACAGTATGGAAAACTCTGCTTTTTCCTTGCTCAGATGAAAGCTGATTGAACTGTTGATAAACTGATTAAGAATTAATCCAACTAAATTACTCTTACATTTTGTTTTTATGACTTGTTGTATTCTCTGCTTGAGAGTGGAAGGCCATAAGCTCCCTACTCCTCTGATTGGCATGTAAGGAAGACCTCCCCCCTCAAGGTGTCAACCACTACCGGCATCTGTTTCTCATGTGGGGCAGACTCTTCTGACACTTTTTTTTTAACCTCGGTGAACATGTCCACAAGGTGCTTGGTGTCATAATGATCCCTGAATACTTCATAGATTGTCTGGATAAATGTTGAGCCTTCATTGCTGAGGTAGGCCACATGACCTGGGGTAGTGGAGAAGGCAATGAGGAAATCTGCCTCTTGAGGAAATGTGGTGTTTGCCAAGTGAGACGTGGAACCAGGGCTGTCCATTCTGCTGTCACCAGTTGCTGCCTGTTGTCTTTCTTTCCCTCTACAACTCTGAACAATGAAGCACTTTGGCTTTCCAGATAATGAAGGACAACTCTCAGGGAGGAACTCTCTGACAATCTCTGATACAGACACCACTCGATTATCTGTTCCAGACACAACATCACCCTCACCACCATGACTCATGATTATAGCAAAGAACATGTCGTAACTGCTATCAAGATCCTTGGCAGTTTTTTCAAATAGTTCAAGCATCTGTAACTTTCTAAGGTTTATGTGTGCATTGACTTCAAAGTGGAGGTCACCAAACAGACTCTCAATGGCAAGCTGATCTACTTCTGCTCCCCCACGATAATCCTCGTGACAGTTTTCAAAGATAATGTTATTTACAATCAAAACCTTCACTTTTGGAGCTTGATTGATCATGTAGACTGATAAACCTTTTTGACATGCATTCTTGTATTCTGTCAGCTTCTTTTCAAAAACAGATACCTGTTCTTGTGCTTCATTTAGCTTCTCAGTGAGACTTTTTTGGTGATTGTCACTTGCCTGAAGTGTGCTTTTTGCTTCTTCCAACTCTCTCTTTACTTCATGCTGTTCAGTTGCCACTTGTGTGTACATGTGTTTCCAGTGCTTAGCATCTGCCTCTGCTTGTTGAAGCTTGTGTACCTGTTCTTGTGCTTTATTTAGCTTCTTGGTGGGAAGTTTTTGCTGATTGTCACTTGCCTGAGATGTGTTTTGTACTTCTTCTAACTCTTTCTGAAATATATATAGCCTGTGAAAGCTCTCCATCCCCATCTGCATCTGCATATGTGGATAACAGACACAGTATAAAAATAAGGACAAAAACATAGGTTTGTCTTGTTTCAAGACAGTCCATTTATAATGTTGGGGGGGGGGGGGGGGGGGGGAGGAAAAAAAAAACACTAAAAGCAAATCTTGTTGCTGAAGAACATGGGCTTTCTCTCAGTGGCCAGGTTTGACAATAAATTTAACCCCCCACTCTTCTATTAGAAATCTAGCTCAGGAAAAGCAACAAATCATCTGTTTTCAACATAACATTCAAGCATCTCATAAAGCTCAATGTACACAACCACTACAATGAGTACAAGGATTTCCATGCAAGGGAAATAGAAACCCACATATGCTCTTCGTTCATGGACATGGAATGTCCAAGATGGATGGTTAGTGGTATAAAATTGTATATTTCTACTCTAACTTTGCAAAATGAGTAGACAATTCTACAGAGCGATCAAGACAAAACCTATACCCTCAGACTAAACTGCTAAAAAACAATACCCTTTAGGCAGAACATATTACAGTACTAAAATGGTAAAATACAGAAGTTTATGACCCATCAAAAATTTCCTCTCACACATGATTGGTGAAAGCATGACACATGACCAAATAATGTCTTATGCGAATACTCCCAACCTGGGCCTGGCGAACCATCGCTGTTTATTGACAATATCTGAACACATTTCTATTTATTTAATCACAAGAAACAATACAAGATGACTATCGAGGAGGACATCAATTCACTGATTGGAAAAGGCAGTAAGCAACAAAAAGCATCCCCCCAGGCATTTGTCAGGCCCTGCATCCCAGAGCAGGGAATTTGTACAGCAAATGTGTTGCCCCAAGGGTTGGGGCGGGGAATGGTTGATCGTAAAAATCTGGCTGCCAAAAGGAGAATAGTGCATTTGCAGAAACGAAAAATATATTTCAAAGTGAAGAGGTGAAAGTCTAAATGGACATAGAAACGACATGGTGTGGTGTTCAAACTCCAAGGAAAGTCATTACTTTGACAACCGATCACAAACACAGCCAGGTTCTCAGGGTTCGACCTGGGGGGATGGTAACAGCTGGAATTGATCGATGCATAAATACAATAAACTGCTTTTGGCTTCAAGAATATGCACGTATAATATTGTCCTGAGACACTATTTGTTCCTTGAAGCTCACAGTTGCCCTCAAACTTTTCGAACTGGTGTATCAACTAGGTGTTGATGAGGGTAATGGAACGCTGTAAAAGAGACAGTCTCTTTTACAGCGTTCCATTACCCTCATCAACACCTAGTTGATACACCAGTTTTTCTTCTGCCACACCGACGCAGTCAACCTACAATCATGGTCAAAATTGTTGGGACGATTTCAAGTTTACCCCCTCCCCCCATTCAATGTTGGGTAGTTGAGCATGGTTCGGCTTATTCTTGGTTTGCACTCACGTGGTTTTCATGGGTCACGTGACCACAGCACCCTCCAAAATAACAGATTGTACCTTTCTGACTCCAGAACTGAAAAGAGCACACCTGAATTAGTCCAGATGCCAATTTTGGATTGTCCAGGCTTAATTTTGGCGAAGCAGCAGCAATTTGTTTTTTGGAGATTTGATAAGAGTTTGTATGCGGCGCCATGTTGGTGGACCAAGGTTGTACACCAACATGGCGGCCAATAACTCGGAACACGAAATGAAGCTGATGTACGACTCAGTTTGATTCTATGTTACTTCACATCCTTCGCAGTGCCAATTTTAAAATGTTTCATGAAGGAAAACTTTATAATTCAGACACAAGCAATGATTTTAGTTGGCCACGAGCGTGTCACACGGTTTTGTTGTCACGGTTTTGTTGTCACGGTATTCAAACGTCCATAGCTCCCGATAGATATTTTGTGTCGACCCAGAATTTTGCAGTAAGTATTAAGGCATAACAGTCTTGAACATATTAGTGTATCGGACTTGTAGGGTGCGTTACTTCTGTGATGGCCTTCTTATGACGTCACATGCAAACCAAGAATAGCTGCACCACGGGCCAACATTGAATGGAGGGGAGGGGGAGGGACTTGAAAACAAGAAATATAAGACCCCCATAGGTTGTACGGATTTACATTGTGCTCCGGATGTGCGTAAGTGGAGCGTCCCAACGACTTTTGACCGTGATTGTAGTTCTCTTAAGAGCTGGTATTACATTGCTCGAACTTTTCGCTCTCGGATCATATAATATCCTCCTCGAACGATTATATCTATGCATATTTCCTCGCCAAAAGTAGTTTATTGTATACGTAAACCCGCTTCCTAAAAACTTATAAACCTCCCATATTCTTTTTTATGAATATTAAACAAAAAGGAATCCGGAGGCTTAAACTTTTATCCCCCGCCTCTCCCGGCCCGTAACAAACGGTCAGTCCCCTTACCGTGAGCTGTATAAAGGCCAGAGAAAAAAACATCAAAAACAGGAATCTCTTCCCATCCCTTAAGTTTTGTAGCAGGAGCATCGGTGGCATGGAAAACAACCCGCACACTTCGTTGTCGTCTTCAAAGTTCACCCACAACATCAGCGTAACGCCAGCCAGGCAACGCAGCCTCTCAGCCGGATTAAGCATATCATTTAAATTACATACACAGCCGGATTATAGAAAACCGCCGGACGTCTGATCTTAGCGAGGAGTCAGCGATCAAATCAAAATGGCGGACGGTAAGTAATTGCGGCTAGGGCTAAATACAGGAATCACTCCCGGTTTTGATTGGCCCAACAAACAATAGCCTTACCGAAGCCCGACCGATCACGTTTCCGAAGTGAGAGGTCGAGACTAGATAACATAGGGTAGAAGACCCCTGAGTTTTCGGAATACTTCCGACTTTACGATGACATCACACGAAACCACAATTCGGAGACACAAGATGGCGGACATGCGAGCGGTTTGAAGCGATGCCTGCGGACGGTATTTTCCCGAGTATTTCGCCTTGTTCTTCACTAATTCTTACTGTTACCGATTTTTATGTACCGATGCATACGAATCGGCATTTAATAGTCCGTGCAAAAACCTACAAAGACTCTCGAGCGGTATGGGTTACCTTGCACCAAGTTCCGGGGGGGGGGGGGGGGGTACTCAAAGGACTTTTGTACGGGGAGGCTCCGCCCGGACTGTCAACCCCTTACCCTTTAAAATACCATCCTGGGGGCAAAATCGGGACCCTTTTATATACCTCCAGTACAAATGCACCCCTTCTTAGCTCGCGAATTCCACTTTGTGGGATTTGCGAGGTATAGTAATCACTTTCCTTCCCTACTTCCCTACTTCCCTATTCCCTCTGTTGTCAACAATGGATTTCCAAATAAAGCAGTTGCGGTTTTCCAAATTTGGGCATGATGAAGGTCGCGCAACAGGGTGTGTCGAACAACGCAGTTTAAAAGCAAGATGTTGTCGTAGTTGTTGCGACCATATTTTTGTTCGGAACGTGTTCTCATTTTGAAGTTTTGTCATGCGTTCGAAGTTTGTTTGGCCATTGAGCTTGGTTGTGTTTCACTCTACTGTGTTTTGCGTTGTTATTGTGACATTTTGGCGCGGTGCCATGAAGGTCAAACAATCAGTGGCACCGATGGCGTTAATATATCGCAAACAAATCTGAAGCCGTTGGTTTAGTATCCGCCAAAATTTCTGTAGTAACAGTAAATACGGCTTAGAAGATACTAGGCCGGAAAGATATTGAATCTCGGCCAAAAATATCCATTTCCGGTGAATGTTTACAAGTTCATACAGTATGCAAATTATCAGGTGTTTCAATTCTTGGTTTGCATGTCACGTCATAAAAAGCCATCTCAAAAGTAACGTATCCTATAAGTCTAATACACTGATATGTTCAGGACTATCATGCCTTAAGACTTAAAGCAAAATTCTGAGTCGATACAAAATATCTATCGGGAGCTATGGACGTTGGAATACCGTGACAACAAAGCCGTGTACACGCGCGCGGCCGACTAAAATCGGTCCTTCACGCAACATTTTAAAATTAGCACTGCGAAAGATGTGAAGTAACTAAACATCAAGCTGAGTCACAGATCAACTTCATTTTGTGTTCCGAGTTCGACTAACATGGCGGCCGCATACACACTCTTATCAAATCTCCAAAAAACAAATTGCCCCTGCTTCGCCAAAATGAAGCCTAGACAATCCAAAATTGGCATCTGGACTATTTCAGGTCTTTTTAGTTCTAGAGTCAAAAAGGTACAATCTGTTATTTTGAAGGGTGCTGCGATCGCGTGACCCGTGAAAACCGCGTCGATAAATCTTTTCTCTCAATTATTATATAACACTTTTTTAAGCCCGCGTTCACCACGAAGTGGTGAATTGAGCCAGTTCTATTAAATAGCTACTTCCGCAAAATGAAGTCCTTTTACAAATTCGCGAGCTTACAGCTGCCTTGCTGCTTTGATTTATACCTTTGATCAGTAACGCGATATTCTTCAACAGATCATTTATTCAGTTCCTAGACTGGCGGGAAGCATCAGGCAGTACAAACACCTCTTGCTTTGATTTGTAGCCTTCGATTCCACGGCGGGGTGCCCACTTTTAACAAGGCGGAGTTTCCGGTCTTCCGCCGTTTTTTTTCCCCCGGTTTTTCCTGGCGTTTTTCGTACCCCTTTAAAATACCAAAATTATTTCCTCACTCCACCCTTTTTATTGACCCTTTAAAATACCTAAAAAACGTCATTTTCCTATACCTTTTTTGTACCTCGATCGTAAAAATACACCCCTTATCGTAGCCTCCCCGTATAGCCGATCATAGGGAGTACCCCCCCCCCCCCCCCCCCGGGGGACCAAGTATACTTTAGCTGCGAAAAACTGACCGTCGACCGACCGTCAGTCGACCGTCAGTCGACCGTCGGTCGACCGTCGGTCGACCATTAATCGACAGTCAATCGACAGTCGATCAACTGTCAATCGACAGTCGCTCGATCATCAGTCGACAGTCGACCGATAGCGACAGTCGACCGATAGTTGGTGAAGGGTCGTTCAACAGTCAGTCGATGGTCGACCGACACTCCACTGACTGTCGGTCTTAAATCTGTAATGACAGTCAACCGACTATCGACCGACTCTCTATCGACGCAGTGTCGGTCGATGTTTGGTCGACAGTCGGCCGACAATCGGCCGATCATCGTTTATGTGCAAATTGTTTGCCTTTTAGATCTACTCTGCTTTCTATAAAAATGTAGTTGTACGCATATTATGAATTTATTAGCTACTGTCGAACCCTTTTAATTTGTTCACTCGCCATTTCCACCGAAGATTTGCAGTTTAATAGGGATTTCCACAGAAATCAGCATAAGGCGTGTATTAATATTTAGTGGCTATTTAAAAGCCGGGTTATAACAATAGAAGAACCCTCATCGGGACGGCCAAAAGATGGCATAGAATTGGAGAATTGATGAAATACTGTGTGGGTACACCGTTCACAGCCGCATCACACCCTGCCCTCTGTAACGCACTACCATAATCACAGTACGGAGAGCCCAATGCTAAAAATTGTTTTGGAAAAACTTTACAAGACATTGCAGAACAATACCCCGCGTAAGACAACTGTCACACTCAATAAAATGTTGAGACTAAAGCATTTATTCGCAATTCCAATTGTTGTCTCCGAGCCTACAGAATCTTCCTGTGTCTTGCATAGCGCTCCATCGCCCACAAACACTAAGCAAATCGCCATTGTTTTAGAATCGTCGGTCGACTGTCGGCCGACGATCGGGCGACTGTCGACCGACAGTCAACCACCCCACCGATGGTCGGCACCGACCGTCGTCTGAGAAATCGGTAGTCAACTGTCGACCGACGTTCGACCGACTGTCGGTCGACTGTCAGTGACAGTCGACCGACCGTCGATTGACTTCCGACCGACTTTCGACTGACTTTCTATAGACCGTCGGCCGACCTTCTACCGGCAGTCGGTCGAAAGTCAGTAGACAGTCGGTCGACTACCGACTGACGGTCGATTGACCGTCGACCGACAGTCGATCGACCGTCGACCGACCGTCGATCGACGGTCACTTTTTGGCAGCTAAAGTATATTTGGTCCGGTTACCTGACTGGGTGTTAAGGACGCGAAACAGACTACGAGGCACTTTGCAACATAGGTTGGGGTAAGGCAACGAAATTTCAGTTATTTATTACAAGAGTTCAATAGGTAACAATAGAAAGCGATGTTTTATGGAGGTGGCCAAATCAGCAAAACAATTGTTTCGTGTAACATAGAAGATCATACTGTAAGAATTCTTGGAAGATGCACCTGCTCCAGTGTACAACAATGTTGCAGTAAGGTGGCCAAATGACTGCAAAACAAAACCAACACCCCAGACAACAAAACAAATGTTGCACAAAAGTTTGAGTAAGATCAAAACTCATTCAACATGGAACAGCTGGGTGGCCAAATGGACACAGCTCATTTGGCCAGGGCTTTACATCTAGTGCATTCGGCTGACACAGTTTCTCATTTCAGTAGCCTATTAACATAAATGCAATGGGACAAATGGTATCCTTGTGGTGTTTCATTGTATGATCTTAGTCCCCTTCCATACTTTACGGTCATCATAGAACATCCACTGGCCCTTAAACTTGAAACAGCTGGTGTAATGTCCAACTGGTAACCAAAGGGTTGCAGCTCATACCTTTTAGTGCCAAACAAGAGAGAAAGAGGAACATTATACATCATTGCACTAAATTATTTCAAAGTTAGTACAAGTATTTGGCTGTTTCTTTTTTCCATTGGAATTATAGGCATGTACCTGTAACCCTGTTCTTCCAAAATATGTGGTAGATCTTCCACACCCTTTGCTGCACCATCCAAACTAACTGGTAGAAGCAAAGGAACTCCATCTACAAATGCTTTACTTCCATGACTTCTGCTCCCATCACAGAGTGCCGTGAACTCTGAAAAATCAAAAAAGGTAACAAGGGGAAAATATTTCCATGGCAACATTGTAATCTGCATAATCATGTGAAAGTTCTCAATATTGTCATAAGCATGTAAAGTTTCAATCCTTTTTATCTAATATTTGCAGAAATATTCAACATTTTGAAATTTCCCTCTTTTCTGTCAACCAAGTGACATCATAGCTCTGCTCATTAGCATAATTATTGCAAAATATTGAATATCTCTCGAACGAGATGAGATATTGACAAACAGAAAATGCCATTCTTCCTCATTTTGTAATGGTTCTCAAATAAGAGTAATGAGATTGAGGCCATTTTCGTTTCAGTAACACTTTAAGTTGCTCAGCAAGATTTTATTTGCACCACATCTAAGTTCTGTTTCAAGTGCAAATAATCCAAGTGCGAATAACTTGTTTTAACAAATAGTTTGTCTTTGATTGTTATTCTGTATTTTTTACATTACTGTAAGGTTGTGAATAAAGCGATGTTGTTGTTGTTGTTGTTGTTATTGTTATTGTTAATATTTTAACTCAGTTGTGGAAGGAAATGAACCTTCCTTTGCAGTGAGTAAATGTGATGTTATCTGAAGTCATCATTCTCCACTTGTTTGGTGTGTTTTCCTCTCTTGTGACAGGTCGGGTTCCTTTAAACTGCATGTCATAGCCCCTGCCTCTGTCCCTCCCCTGCTTTAAGTATGAAATCTCATGCCCCTCCCCTCCATATGAAAAGAGAGATCCTAACCCCAACCCCACACCGTGGTAAATAATTGAAAATCCCTAATTTAATCCTTTTACTCCAATTCCTTGAAGGAAATTAAGACATTTCGTAAAGAAGTTTATTGTACATAGTGACTGTTTTCCTTTGTCTGGCATGGAACTATTTATCCAAGGTCAATTAAAGCCTGGTTTTCACTATTGACATAAGCATAAGTATGATGAGCATAAACATAAGAACCTTAAGATTGTTATGCTCGATTGGTTCTTATGTTTATGCTTATCATGCTTGTATATCATTACATATGCCACTTTAGTGAAAACCAGGTAGGCTGAAATAATTCGCTTACCTGCGTTTCCAAAGCCTTTGTCAGCCTTGTAGCAGGCAAACTTTACTCTATGTGCTTTACTTCGTATTCTGAAATGAACTTGTAGACCTCTTCTGCAGAGTTTACGAAGCCATAGTAACCCGTGACATAGACCGGACAGCGCAATTGGCGTGAATTTCTTTTTATTTATTAATTTCTTAATTAATATTATCGGTTACCTCAACCTATGTTGTAAAGTGCCTCGTAGTCTGTTTGCGGCGTCGTTTTATTAACGGGTGTTTACAAAACGAAGACCTAAGACCTAAGACCCTGAAAACCTAAGACCTAAGACCATCTTTGTTTTGTAGAAATGTACTGCTTAATCTACAAAACAAAGACCCCCATTAAAACGGTGTAAAATATTGAAATAAAGACACGATCAAACTCGATTCGGTACCCAAAGTCGTCTGTTAATAGAAAGCGCGATTTTTTGTTGGGGTCTTCGTTTTGTAGATTTCATAGTGCATTTCTACAAAACGAAGACCCCCTCTAAAAATGTGTCAAAGGCTTAAATAGATATTTTAATGAAACAGTGTAACGTTTTTTCACTCGATTAGCACACAACTCAGTCATCTTTGGGGGGGGGGAGGGGGAGGGGCACGAATGTTTTTAGTGGGGTCTTTGTTTTGTAGTGTAACGAACTTGTAGTTTGTCAGAATTTACCCTCTTCTGCTGTATTGTAGTCACTACGAAATGTCGTTATGATTTGTACCGGTCGTGTCGAGAGAAACCCCATATGGTTCGTTTTCAGTGTTGCACAACACATGTACCTGGCTACTGTCGGATGTGACGTAGTTGACTGTCACTGATCCCCATATAAGCTCGGGTTTTGCAATTAATAAACGTTCTGCTTCACTCGTGTCTAAGCTGCGTTTGATAGTTATTCTTCGGCCTTCTAAGGCTCCGGTGTAAGGCCAGAGAGCACTGGCCTCGGTCCGTTACATTGGTGGCAGCGGTGGGATGCGAATCAGTGCTTTGATTCGATCAAGATGGCCAAAGACGACATGAAACGTTGTAATGACGGAGGCAGAACCAGATCAAAGTAATGGTCGCCCTTTGATCTTATCCGAGACCCGGCAAAATTCTGAGCAAATTTGGAGGAGCTGCATCAAGTAGGAGGACTGAAGTCTGTGGCTACACGGAAAAGCCAGAGATCCGCAGAGTGCCAGCACCGGAGGAGGAGGATTTTAACCTTTGGTTAAAATAAGTAATTAGTATTAGTACAATTAATAATTAACCTAAAGCCTTTTATAGCTATTACCTCGTGCTCGCGTGGCTCAGTTCTGTAATCTCTTAGCCGCGAAAGCATCGATTCCGAAACTCTCACGCGAAAAGCAATCTCCTTCGGAAGCAAACCATCCCAACCGCAGCAACTTCACCATGGCCTCAAACGATTACATGTATGACGTGGATAACTTAACCGCCCTTATGTCATCTTTGCCTCTCGACGAGGAACGGCCGATCGAAGAAGGAGCACGCCCAAAACGAAAAAGTACCAAAAGATCCACGAGATCTTCCAAGGCCTCACAGCCCTCACAGCCACAGAACCAATCCGTTTCAATGCCGGAGCAACAATCTTCTCTCGAGTTGGAGCGCCTCAAGCACGAAAACTTGAAACTCCAGCTTGAAATCACTCGGGCACAGCTGGAACTTGCGCAGTTCAAGCATTCACCTTCATCCGCGCCTCCTCAAGCCGCCCAGCCCAGCAACGCACCTAGTGCTCTGCGCGACGCCTTAGCGGCTTCGACGTCACGCCATCTCCACGATTTGGAAGCCGCCAACTTCCCCACGCTGGAACAACTTCGAGACAAGAAGAAGTCCGGGGCGTCCCTCCCGCACAACTACGTCTTTTCCACTCAAGGTACCCTCTCATACGATTCTCTCGAATTGCCCAACTTTGTGTATGGCTATTTAGAGTATGTAAAGGAGCAACCCAACCTCTCCCACCCCGCCCTCATCAGTCACCTCCAACTTTTAATGCAACGCGCCGCGACTTACACGTGGCCTAGCGTCCGCAATTTTCATTTGGCCATTGCGACCGCCGTTGAGCAGGGCCGTATAACTTGGAACAACTCAGACACCATCGGCGAGCGGTCCCAAACATTTTTCAGCCACAACGATCTCCGCCCCTCCCGGGCACCGGCCCAGCGCTTTTCTACGCAATCCAGCTCCCGCCCCAACAAACCCCCGCGAGAAAACCTATGCCGGGCTTGGAATTACACCGGTTAATGTGCGTGCCAAACAACTAGCGCTTCATACACAACTTCACATCGTTGTCGCGTGTGTGATTCCCCAGAGCATCCGATGCTACATTGCCCGAAACGGAAGTATCCCATCCCAAATGTCTCGTCCCCGACCGCAAACACGAACCCCACCCAGGCCTGACTAGTTCCTTTGTCACCAGTGGAACTCGCCGAAGCAGTGAGGAGTTTTTTCCGACTACAATTTCCGCGGTGCCCAACTTCCCGTCCCGTCGTCTTTTTACATCGATCAATGGGACCGCTACCTTAAACATTATCACGACAAAGCCGTCGTTGATTTTTTGAAATACGGCTGGCCTATCAACTACAATTCTCCGATCATCCCCACTTCCACTCTCCACAATCACCCGTCCGCCGTCACCCCTGCAAGCACGTCTTTTTTATCTGACTACATTCGCAAGGAACTTGATTACAACGCCATTACCGGCCCATTTCCCGGGAACCCTTTCAGTGTCCCTTGCGTGATTTCTCCGTTGCAGTGCGTGCCAAAGCGTGACTCCACCGAATCGCGCGTGGTACACGATCTGAGTTTTCCGAAATTCGCAGCAGTCAACGATGGCATTGATAAAGACGAGTACTTATCAGAGCCTTACATTCTGCGCCTCCCCGGCATCGACCGGCTCGTGGAGTTTGTCAACTCTAAAGGGCCAAGCTGTCTCGTTTTCAAAAAGGATTTAAAACGCGCTTATCGGCAGATTCCCGTCGATCCACATGATTATCACCTTCCTGGTCTGACGGTGGCCAATGAATTCTATTTTCATACTCGTCTGCCGTTCGGTTTGCGTTCGGCTACTATGGCGTGCCAACGAACCACGAAAGCAGTCGCATACATTCTCAACGAGCTCGGGCTCTCTATTGACGTCTACATCGATGATTTCTACGGCGCCGAGACGCCGGACCTGGCGGAGGCATCCTTTCTGCGCATGTCCCACCTTTTTGACGAACTCGGACTCTTGGCTTCCCCTGAAAAAGACACGCCCCCCACGCACGAAATGATTTGTTTGGGAATCCAATTCAACACCAGCGACATGACCCTGACTGTGCCCGCCTTCAGATTGCGTGAACTCATCGACCTCCTACTGGCTTGGGCTTTGAAAGATTCTTTCACTAAGCGTGAGCTGCAGCAGCTTCTTGGCAAACTGGCCTTCGTAACAGCTTGCGTTCGGCCGGGACGCGTATTTAGCTGCCGCTTAATTAACAGTCTGAAGTACTGTCACGCACATCCTAAACAAGGACCTTCGCTATAAAAGGCATTGCTCCTCCCACCTTTTTCAGAAGCTCCGCCCCCTTGTTTCAAAATGGCGGACTTGGTCAACTGTATGATCGTGACAAATAATAAGCAATCTTATAATTTCCCCCTTTTATGTTGACATTCCATGAAATAAATAAATGTTTTTCCTCTCTCTGCAAATGAAAATGATTATTTGTGGCAATATGAATGTAAAAACGACCATCTCCGTTCAGAAATTCGAATTTCGCGGCATCGAAGTCGCATCCAATGGAGCCATCCGCCATGTTGTATTCTGAAAATTGTTCCCAGTTTCTTTCCTTTCTCTCCCCTTGAGCCCACATTGTTTATGCTGACGGTTTCTATCAGTTTAGCATGCGCTTGTTTTGCTATAAATTGTACCCTTGATCCCCTGTCCGTTCAGTTATTTGCTTTCGAATGTCCGTCTCAGTTGATGTGAGGACAAGCGAAAGCAACTAGCTGTTCGATCGGTTTTGTGATTTCGTTGTTTTTTCGATGGCCGAAACCCCGAAGAGGCCGAGGAATACATCCGCAAGAAACCCAAGACTTACATTTCAAATCGAAGTTGAGTCAGAAGGGAGACTACGGTCAATTCGGGACAGGATCGCTCTGTGAGATCGGCTCTGGGTATAACAACGAGAACCGTGTGGGGTAATGCCACGCTGATGGAACGACTTCTAGCCGCTTTCGAGTCGACTCACACTTCTCTTCAACCTCTATCTCCACGTGTGACTGGTTTTTCACCTGTTCCGCTACACTATGCTTCGCCTCCCCCATCCATTCGATCGCCTGCTCCTTCGCCTACTCGGTCTCCTGGTTTTCCCACCGTGTCGCCTTTCAGACCCTATGTTCAGTCACCTCTATCGGGCGTTTGCTCTGCTACTTCTCCCCCTTCTGCTCCACCGCTGCAAGAGTCGCCGTCTCCATTCATTTTAGAACACGGCGAAAACACGACGGGTTCCTTCGACATCCACACACCGGCCACCGAATATGAAGACTACGTTCTGGCTTCCTCCACGTCGATTCGGCGTCTGCTTTCATCAGCGGCCCATTTTCAGGGGAGATGTCCTCTATGTGGGTTCAATTTACTGCTGGAGTCATTCGTTGTCGTCAAACACGGACATGTTGGTCGGGTACAAATTGAATGTGCCGCCGGACATACGGTGAAGTGGTACACATCTTCCATTGTTTGTGGAAAATATTCCGCCAATTTGAGGTAAGGTTGTGCCTGTCTTTTTATTTCAATTTTGTACATACATAATATAACTGCACCTAATCCCTTTCAAGTTCAATAATTTTTCATTAATGATATGTTGCTCCCTCAAGTGTGTTTACTACTCCTTTGTAACGAAAGCCATAAAATCACCCTTGTAAAGAAACATGATTATTATCTGAAGATCATGCTTGTGATTGTAATTTCTTTTTGCTGTGGATCAGTTCAGTTGGTTCTCATCTTCTTTCGTGTGCTTTATGTCAGAATGGTGCATGGCTTCACCAGCAGTGGTCTGACAGAGACACAGTACAAAAACATGTCAGAAGCTGCAGGGGTTGGTCATGTGGAAGAAACGTACATCCGCACTGGTCTGTGATAAATTCTTGCAGTCTGGACATTTGTATAATATAATATAAATTTGTTATTGGTCAGTAATGGAGAATTTCCTGTGTGGAATGCAACGAAATTATTCATGAAAAGAGACTTCCCCTACTTTGTGTTGGGTATTGTAAAAGGAAACATTTCTTTTGTGCATGCTATTTTGCAATGACAAGAAATGTAATAGTAATTATTATTGTATTTATCTTTTCGCCTAGTGTACACCTCCATTGGCTACATGCAGTCCATAGAACGGGTATTTTTGGAGTCCTTGCATCAGGCTAAGGAGTGGATTACAGTGACCACGGAAATATGATACTAGCAAACATGTCTGTTAGTATTTTTGGCGCGCGCAAAATTGTAACAAACGCCTTTGAAAGACGAAATGAAACGCAACTTTCCCTACAAGTCGAAAGACATAAAACAGTTTGGACCTGTAGGAATAAAATGGCAACTTACCCGCCTGACTACGGCCTTGTGTGCGTTGGGTTGATCGGGGAGTCTTCTTGGTCGTACGTCCTTGTCGCTTCGGTGTACTTTCATCGGAAACACTTACGATTGTGCCGAATGTTTTGGCTATTTTCAAAAATGCCTCCTTTTGATGAGGATATATTTCTACGGATATCTACGAAAAAGGGTTTGTGGTGTAAGTGTTGCTTTTGCGTCATTTACAGTGTTGTGTTCGTGAGTTCAAACTCCACGTCAATCGATTCATTCGTTCTCATGACTTACCAGACAGATTGACTTGTTCTTTGAGGCCATTTATTTCTTTGATTCCTTAGCCGGCAATAGAAAAGCTAAAGCGCGTATTGAACTGGATTGTCTGATGACCTGTACCGGAAGTTGACAGCTCCGGCGTCAAGCGAAAGTGATTGACGTCTCAACCAGGTTGAGGCCCTTTTATACCGAAGGTCCTTGTCTAAGCAGAAGTATTTCTCCATCCCCACCCCTCTACGTGCCGACCTTCATTGGTGGATTTTTTTCCTCCCGCATTTCAACGGTATCTGCGTCATCCCGCAGAACATAACAGTCTCTAACCCTGAACTTTTCGCCTGCGACGCTTGCCTCAGCGCCTGTGGAGCTGTCTGCTTCGGCGAGTTCTTTCATCACGAGTTTCCCCACGTCATCACCGATCAACACCTGCACATCAATCAGCTGGAACTCCTCACGATTGTCGTGACCGTCAAACTTTGGCATGTCTCGCTCAAAGGTCTATCAGTCGAGCTACTTACGGACAATTCTTCATGCGTTTACGCTATCAATTCCCGCCGTTCCTCCGATTTATTCATGCAACGTTGCCTACGGGAGCTTTGGCTTTACTTAGCGCTCAACAACATCAACCTCACCGCCCGCCATATCAGCACCCATGCCAACTCCCTCGCGGACGCACTCAGCCGGTTCCATATCAGTGCCGAATGCGCTGAACATGTGCGCACCAAAACAACCGAGCTCAATCTCACAGAAGTGACCTTGGAGGACAGCATTTTAACTTTAGTATTACTTAGCACCCTTGATCACGAAGGACTCTTAGAGTTCTCTAGTAGTTTAGTTAATCCTTTTCGCTTCGATCCGTGCAACGGCTTATTTGTTTTGTCTATCTTTTTGTTGTCTTCCCAGCCCATCGGGAAGCTGTACTTCAGCATTTGCATCAGCTGCGGTCGCTTGCCTTTCAAGAGTCCACCAAAAAGACACTGCGCTCATATCTCCGCAGTTACCTTCTGTTTTGCGATTACTTCTCCTTCCGGCCATTTCCGGTGACCAAAGTTATCTGTCATATTTAGCCTTCCTGTCGCGTTCTTTGAAGTCTTATCGCTCCGTCCTTAATTCCCTTAGCATCGCTCGCCACATTAACCAATCGGGCGGCTTCAGTTACAACTTTGTTAAATATTACGATGTGACTATCACGAAGCAAGCAGTACGTAGATTTTTAGGTGACTACACCGCGCGTAAGCTCCCCATCACCATAGAGTTGCTGTTGCGCATGTTGCAGTTGTTTGATCCTCACAATGCACTACATGTTTGCATGCGCGCTCCATTTTTAGTGGCTTTTTTCTCTTTTTTACGCATCTCAAACTTAGTTCCGCGCACCCTGTCTGACATCGGTTTCCCACAAGCGATGCACTTAACATGTTCCTGTGTCCGTTTTTCCCCCCAGAGAGCCTGCCTTCGCATCACGCGTACCAAAACCATTCAATTTAATCAACGCGTGTTAGAGATCCCTCTCCCACTCATCTCAGGTTCTCCTTTATGCCCCGTCACCGCCCTTCAACAATACATGGCCAGCACACCGTTACAGCCTCGTATGCCTTTATTCGTTATTCCTACGCATCGCAGTTGCTCCCCTGTTCTTGCGCACCATTATAACGCTTTCATCAAAGCTGCTATTTCCGCCGTCGGCGCCGACCCCACGAAGTACTCCTCTCACAGTTTCCGGAGAGGCGGCGCGTCGTTCGCTTTCAACAACCAAGCACCTACTGAGTTTATCAAGGGGCAAGGAGATTGGAAAAGCGACGCTTACTTAATATATTTGACGCTGTCTGAACACAGTTTGAAATCCTCAAGTCTATCACCGCTCGGCTTTCCCCCTCCTAACTTCTCTTTTCTACCCTTTGGGTTTGGGGTTTTTTGTTTATTCTTATTGTTCGGTAATAAAGCTTTACAACCCCATCTCGTTCAGCCTTCGCAGTGATAGTAATTGAGGATTTTAACCTTTGATTAAAATAAGTAATTAGTATTAGTACAATTAATAATTAACCGAAAGCCTTTTATAGCTATTACCTCGTGCTCGCGTGGCTCAGTTCTGTAATCTCTTAGCCGCGAAAGCACCCTCCTCCCACACCCTTGGGGGTTTGTTGTTTATTCTTATTGTTCGGTAATAAAGCTTTACAACCCCATCTCGTTCAGCCTTCGCAGTGATAGTAATTCCAGTGTTCGTGGAAGACGCAGAAATGGCGTAACGGCACGGTAAAGCTTGGTGGCTGAGGAGCGGATGGCTTGGCGGTCAGCACAGAGCCAGAGAGGAAGCTGTGTCGGATTAACCCTGAAGTCTGTGGCTACATGGAAAAGCCAGTGATCCGCAGAGTGCCAGCACCGGAGGAGCCTGGTGTTCGTGGAAGGCGCAGAAATGGCGTAACGACACGGTAAAGCTTGGTGGCTGAGGAGCGGATGGCTCGGTGGACAGCACAGAAACAGAATGGTTTTCGATGACAGTTGGAACTAGCATTACTCGGATACAAGAAGTTAATTTTGTGTTTTCAGATGTTGTTTGCCGTCATTGTAATCGGATACTCTAGAGCAAATCACTATATGACTGTTATGAACATTGGTCAAATCAAAGTTGATGAACGCTACTAGATTTATTTGCTGGACTAGTCGAATCATGTAGTGCATGAGATCCCAGAATTTAAGCGGTCAGATTCATTGAGTATTCTGTCGTACATGATTTGTTTAATTTTACAGACACGAGGGCGTGTCTATTTTTGAAGAAAGGGGGTAATGTAACGAACTTGTAGTTTGTCAGAATTTACCCTCTTCTGCTGTATTGTAGTCACTACAAAATGTCGTTATGATTTGTACCGGTCGTGTCGAGAGAAACCCCATATGGTTCGTTTTCAGTGTTGCACAACACATGTACCTGGCTACTGTCGGATGTGACGTAGTTGACTGTCACTGATCCCCATATAAGCTCGGGTTTTGCAATTAATAAACGTTCTGCTTCACTCGTGTCTAAGTTGCGTTTCGTAGTTGTTCTTCGGCCTTCTAAGGCTCCGGTGTAAGGCCAGAGCGTACTGGCCTCGGTCCGTTACAATACTTTAATAAAACAGTGTAACGTTTTTTCACTCGATTAGCACACAACTCAGTCATCTTTGGGGAGGAGGGGGAGGTGTTTTTAGTCGGGTCTTCGTTTTGTAGATTTCATAGTGCTTTTCTACAAAACGAAGACCCTCTCTGAAAATGTGTCAAATGCTTTAATAGATACTTTAATAAAACAGTGTAACGTTTTTTCACTCGATTAGCACGCAACTAAGTCAACTTTGGGGGGAGGTGGAGGGGCACGGGTGTTTTTAGTTTGGGGACATGGTCATGGTTTGTTTTTGTTGTTATTTATTAAACACCTGAAATCAGCATAAGTTTGGATTGCACTTGCAATCAGCTTTGAAACAATTTTCCCCATCACAATTTCTTAATCAATTATATAATCAATGATATAATGATATTTTAATGATTGATGAGTTTGATCTTAGAATGAACCTTGCAAGTGTTTCTATATACCGACAAACATTTCGCCGTTAATTAATGGCGAGATTTTCTGACACATAGATCCGTCTGCAAAACCTTACAAAGTTCTATGGAAAGATGGACATATTCCATTTCTTGGAGTGCCATTCTTTGTTCTTGGTGAGAAGTTGTTAGAATGCCACCATGGTAAGGACAGGAACATAGGGGCAAAGAAGAAATACCAGCAGAATTTAAAGGAGGTAACAAATTACATACATTTCTTTGTTTCCCAAAATGAAGAAATAATAATTATTCATTATTTATTATTTATATTTATTATTATTTATTATTACATTTGCTTGTCGGTATGACATCCAAAAGCTAGGTTTTTAAGAATTCTATTTATGGCTGAAGTTAACAGTAGTATTAATTGGCATGCCAAAACAAATTCATTTATTTTCACAACAACTATATAGGTAATTATTGTATCATACAATTTATGAAAATTTTTAAATAATGAACTGCACTGTTTTCAGAATGGATCTGGCAACCATGGTTATGTCAAAAAAAAGAAGAAGCTTGTGCAGAACACCAAAAAGTTGGATTGTCCAGCACAAATCTACATGAGAGAAGTCATATTTTTCCCAGAGTACAAGGTCAGAAACTGTGTTACTTTGACCATTTAGTAATGCTATAGGCGTCGCCACAGACAAGCTCCCGAGAGGACTTTGGTCATTGATTTGTACTGTCTCTGCCGCATGCCATGGGATGAAGCTGACCAGGCTAGTCCTGACCTGAGAATGGCACAGTGTGACAAATGTGATTGGTGGGTTCACAAGAAATGTGCCAATATTCCAGAGGAAGTCTTCAGAAGGAGAGGTTGCTTCTGGGCATGTCCAATCTGCCTACCATAGATAAACAGGACAATTTTTATACTTTGCAACATGCAACAACAACAAGCAAACACCATGTCACCCTACTTTCAAAAAAATCTACAACCATTCTAATCAAACCTTTTATCTTAGTATGTCAGACCATATCTGAGAGGAGATATCGGTCATAAATAATTTACTTTAATTTTTGTTCTGATAATTTTGTATGTCAGGTTAAAGCTTCAGATTAATGCACCATGTTTTGTACCCTTCGAAATACTTTTTTATGCACAAAATCAACTGAAATATCACACTTAATTTAGTAGTGATGACTCTGCCATGTACAGTATTTTAAAATACTCCTACTTGTCATTGATTACATTTGAAAAAGCCTGAACAACATTTATTTTAGTGTTAACATTAAGAAAAAAATATTTTAAAGCAAAATAGATGAGACTGTTGTTGCTGCTCTTGTATATACGTTCGGAGAGAGGTAAGATAACGCGCAACTAAACATATTTAGCCAGTTTTTAAGTTCAGTCGTTGCCGAAGACCGCTGTTCAGCGAACGACCAAAATCCCCATACATTTCTTTATAATTGCCAAAGGTCATGTTCTTTCGTAATAACAAAGGTATCACATATCACTGTGTGACAGACAGACAGACAGACCCCCGGACCCTGGGCTGCCCTGTGTGTATACTAGAAATAAAAAATACACCGAAATAGTCCTGAGCATTGAGTTTGCAGTTACAAATGGACTGAACACGCTGTGAACAAAACCGCAATAATATTGTAAACAAGTCTTGTGTTGGGCTCGTGTTACATTCCTCGCTTTCAATTTTATATTTGTTACAAAGCACAAATACTCGAAAGCCTGATAGAAGTGAAACGCATTCAATTAAAAAACAAGACAGACTAGTATTGAAGCGAAGGCTGGAATAATCGTGGCCTCTGATTAGAATTAAGTGTTCGAAGTCAAACTTGTCAAAATTGATTCATAAAAAGACAAGTCACGCATTATTCAGATTTACTCTGTGGGTAACCGTTTCGCTAAAAAGCACAACCGGTAAAGATTTCGGGGCGAAATTCTGACATCTCTTCTTATGCACAATCGAATTCGACTCTTATTTCTAATCTTTCCCTTCCATTTCGAGAACTTTGAAATTCAGGTTTGCGGTTTGCTCTGAAACTTTTCTAAAATAAATCGCTACAGGGTGGGGTCATTGATTGTCCTGGCACGCCCATTACACAAGCCATTTCCGAGGGCAAAAGCGTTGTCATCTCCGACAGCAAATTCAAATTGCTGTTTTGATAGTCTTTCGGGGCAAGCTACTATTTAAAAAGTTTGTTTTTTTATTTTGTTTAATCATATTGTAACCAACACTGATCATTGTGTTGCGTTTAGTTAGTTAGTGATTACAGTACAGTACTTGTCTGTCTGAGTCTATTGAGTTACAACTCAGACATCTTTGGAATATCCGTTTAGTACAATACTTGATTATTACTGTGAACTAGCCCTTCTTTATTGTTTCGCCTCTTTGTATAGCTTTTGTTCTACTGTATGACTGTACGTGAACTTTAGACTCGTGAAGGAGATTTCTGAGTTGCTCGTAGCGTTCAGACCGTTTGTAATGAAAGTGTGCTATTAGAGGCACAACGTGGATAAGCTGTTATTCGATACAGTATTAGTTGAAAAGTTTCCAGATCGCTGAACTGGAATGTCTTCCGAGAGAGACCTCTCAGACGTTCGCCGTTTATAACGCTAACCCTGTTTAATTTCTGCCACGCGTTCTCTGTTATATCAAAATTTGCCATAAACCGAGAACGATTCCAACCGCAAAAAGCAGCGATAATTATTGTTTCCGTCGCACGCTAAGTTTGGCAAATAGGGATATTCTCCCAAAAGAAACTATTTTATTTTCTAGTCCCACGAGGATTGTGACAAATAAGGTCGGGCGGGGTACACAAATAAAACGAGGGGGGTGAGTGGAATTCCCCACCCTCCCCTCCCCCCACGACCATCCCGTTTCTTTCCGTCCATCCGTCCCTCGTCCGCCCACCTCACCCCTCCGAAACAGTTCATCAAAGACGCCGCAGGTCACGCAGCACTTGACAGTATGAACTGATTACATCCAGATGTCTGGCTAGAGTTCACTGTTTTCAGTATCCTATCTTTACGCACGGAAGAGCTGTGCGGCTCTAAATTTACACAAGGGACACAGGAGACAACAACTAACAGGTAGAGTGCGTTTATTTCGTGTTTTGTTAGCAAATCCTATGATTTATCGCCATCGTCAAAATCCCCATACATTTCCTTATAATCTTGGCCCTTCACGCAACCAGCGGACCCCCCAAGCTAGCTTGGGCCGCCTGTGGTCCCAGAGGTTTTCTTCAGCGCAGAGAGAAAACCTGAGCCTTTATACAGTTTCTATACCCGCCCCTTCTTAACAATTAACAAACAGTCGCCTTACCAGGAGCCACAGTAACCAAGCCACGAGCAGTAGGAACTTGTAAATATATATAAATGCTATAAATCAAC
Source organism: Plumapathes pennacea (assembly GCA_964036295.1). Lineage (NCBI taxonomy): Eukaryota > Metazoa > Cnidaria > Anthozoa > Antipatharia > Myriopathidae > Plumapathes > Plumapathes pennacea. The sequence goes on along the minus strand of OZ038464.1, from coordinate 11,096,059 downwards.
TTCCACCAGTAGACAAGTCTGTCTACCGATCCCATGCAGTGCGTAAGTGACTTATGCACAACATGGTTACCGCTAATAGCCCAAGTATTTTGGTAGTGTCCTACTCCTCCTTTCTCACACAGAGCTAGCCATAGTGTCGGAAAGCATACTAGTAATGAGCCAGCAAAGACGCCAATTGAGCTGCGGCACAGCCATTCCAACGCAGCCACTCGGACCTCTGTCGAGCGATGCTTTCGGGCCCGACGTGTGTTCGGAGCCCACGTTTTGGAGCAAGGTTCCCTGGCCTCGCGTCTCGTCTGAAGACTGGCACTAGCCTCGCGGCTCGCGCATGAGCGAAACTGCCAACGCGTGTCGAAAATGGCGTCTTTTCCTCACAGTTCCTCCCAGGAAAGTGCAGCTGCGTCCGTCGTTAGAGGAACGGAGTCTTCCATAGCAATCCCAGGACGCAGAAATTTGCAACCGTTTAGTGACGGAGCAATTAAAAGAGAACGAGAACATGCGGTGAAAAGCAACGAAAACATGCCGTTGACCGGTGAAATGATTGTGAAAATGGAAGCCGAAGCTGACTCAAACTCTGGGACCCCTCCGCCAAATAAGAAACGAAAGTCGATCAGAAAAAGCCTTAATCAACCTAAAAACGCTCTCATGGCTCTGAATGAATTGAAACCAGGGCTAAAATTTGAGATCGTTTCCCAAAGCGGCCAACCTCATGCGCCGGTGTTTGAAGCGTCTGTCATTCTGGATGGTCGTGTATATCTGGGCGCAGGCCCAAGCAAACAGAAGGCCAAGCACGGTGCTGCAGAGGCTGCACTGCGCTCCATGGTGCAGTTCCGTGTTCCAGAGAGCCATGTCCCAAGAATCGGGCCAGTTGACACCGATTTCACAGCAGACACAGCACCCAATACTTTTGGAAGTGATGGTTCATCCGAGGTGACAATGTTTCCTACCACATCCACAGCTGCTCCACGTAAAGCCAAGCTAAGTTTAGCTGATGGAGGAAAAAATCCCATCATGCTCTTAAATGAAGTTTGTCCTGGGTGCACGTTTGACTTTTTAGGTGAGTCTGGTACAATTCATAGCAAGGAATTCACTTTTCAAGTCTCTGTCAATGGGAAAGAGTTCAAAGCCTCTGGACGAAGCAAAAAGAAGGCCAAGACAAATGCTGCAGCAAAGGCTCTACTGTCTCTCTTTGGTATTCGAACTTACATTTCACCTAATGGTGAACCATCGTCACATTTGCAAGCAGGAGGAGTGGTTGGTTCAGGATTCGTTCCACCACCCATTTCTACACAGCTACCCCAAGAAGTGGCCGATCACATTGCCGAGGTCACCATGGAGAAATTTGGACTCCTGCAGGGACAGCTGGGAGATCAGTTCAGACGCAAAGTTTTGGCAAGTGTGGTGTTGACAGACATGCCAGAAGGCAGTGGCAACATTAAGTATGATGTTATTAGTATTGGTACTGGGACCAAGTTCATCAGTGGAGAATACATGAGTGATCAAGGACTGGCAGTGAATGATTGCCATGGTGAAATTATTGCACGGAGATCGCTGCTACCATTTCTGTATTCACAGCTTGAAGTAGCCATCCAAGACCCAGATGCAGGCAGTGTTTTAGAAAGGAAGGAGTCTGGTTTGTATGCTTTGCGCAAGGGGATTGATTTCCATTTGTATATTAATACGGCACCCTGTGGAGATGGTCGTGTGTTCTCTCCCCATGAAGCGACTGAAGAAACAGATAAACATCGTAACAGGAAAAACAGGGGAGTGCTAAGAGTGAAGCTGGAAAATGGAGAAGGTTGGTTGGCTGTTCTTGAATTTTATTGTGTAGCACTTGTTCCTGATCTGTACCAGATTTTTTCAACCTTTCTAGAGAAAATGTATGAGTTATGTAGTGAGAATTATTGATAGTTCAATAAGCTTTCATCTGAGACAACAAAATCTCTAGTAGATTTAGGCCATCATGACTCTGTATTTAAACCATTCTTAATTACCCCATACCAAACACACTAATGATTATGGCATGGGTCAAGCAGACATTAAATAACAGCACATTCTCTCATTCAATGAGCTCAAAACAAAATAGAGACAAAGCCAAATAAGTGCAGTACATCTTTGCCATCAAAGTACTGCATACATACACATGTACTGTACTGTACAGTACATTTCCAACATAATATGAACTATTTATACATTCCCTCAGTTACACCTCACCAATGTTTACAACTCATCTCACATATGCATATACATGTACATTAAGTACTTTTTATATAAACTCTGGTGTGATACACAGATTTCCACCACTAATAAATGTCATATCTGAACACATGTAAGAAACACAATATTTTTATGTGTGTTGATATCAGCCAAGCAGTGATCTTGCATGTTTTTGCATTTTTAGTGGCCGAACACCAGGGGGTGGTGGGATCGTTTGCCTCACTCACTCGTGAGATATCTAGATGAACACTTGTAGATAAATTTTCTGCATGCCCATGTATTATTCTCTATTTATTACACAACTTTGTATATTCAAGTGCAAAAAAGGGCCAAAAAAGTACACAGATGGAGGGTATCAGGAACCAGACCAACCTGGTTTATTAGCTTTATTGACTTACATGATCAATTTTCGCATACAAGTTTTATGCATGCGTCATCTTTTGTGACACTTTCAATCCATTTCGCAAGTGGTACAACATTTGGCCCTGCTTTGTTTGTTGTACAACAAACAATAATAAATTATTTATTACATAAAAAATTGTGCAAAACTTATGTTAACTTTTTGTACACTTCACAAACCTCAAATATGTTACTTTTTGTATAATTACTTGCATCTTGCATGTATTTATGATAAATACTTCTACACTTCTCACACCTCACATATAATCATTTGTGGCAACCATTCATGTTATACAGTATGACTTCACATAAAAATAGCACTCCTAAAATATCCTGCTTTATTATATAGACACAAGTGTTTTACTGGAAAATATACCGTGCATAAAATCCATACGAAACTACATCCGGGACCCAAGTGGCGTATTTTCCATATCCTAGTGAGGATATCGTTGGCATCATTTCCCACTTTTGCACGGTTGTTTGTGCAATTTCTCGTAAAACACTCATGTCTAATATAATAAAAAGAAAATTACACGGCGGCTTGAAGATATGGATTTATTTTCGAGTGGTAAAAACAATATTTTACTCACTCACGAAGCGCTCGTTCGTAAAATATTGTTTTTACCACTCGAAAATAAAATTCATATCTTCGCGCCGCCGTGTAATATCCTCTATATATTGCACTCCTTCCCTTCACATACTTCTCATACTGTACCTCATACATAATACACGTATGTACCCTCACCCAAAGGCTTGCACATTCTATCATCTAACTTGAGCAACTGCTACATTCTTTCATTATGCTTCACTACACTCACAGTTGATGATGAATAATCTCCTAATGCACTGAGTTACAATACCGAATTCTGTTCGAAGACACTAACCTCTGTTAACTGTGTCTCTGATTAGGAACAATCCCAGCATCAAGTGCTAGTACTCCTACTCAGACATGGGACGGCATCCAAGGAGGCGAGAAGCTTCGCACCATGTCATGCAGTGACAAAATTTGCAAGTGGAATATTGTGGGCATTCAAGGTGCACTGCTCAGTAATTACATCGAGCCGATCTACCTCAGATCTATTGTCCTTGGCAGTCTGTACCACTATGAGCACCTATCTCGTGCACTGTACCAGCGTCTTGGTGAAATTGGGGACCTGCCCACGGGCTACCACCAAAGCAGACCATACATGAACCAGATTTCAACCCCAGAAAAAAGAGTGGCAGGAAATGCACCAAACATGAGCATGAACTGGTGCTGCGCAGGAGAAGAGTGTGAAGTTGTCATGACAAGGCAAGGTAAGGTGGGTGGAACCATCCGTCCTTCTCGGTTATGCAAACAACGCCTGTTTGCCAGATTCATGCCTTTGTGGTCACAGCTGAAACCAAACCAAGTGCCACCACAGTCCTATCAAGAAGCTAAGCAGGCTTCTCATGATTATCAAACTGCCAAATTGCTGATGTACAAGGCATTTGAGCAAAATGGCTTAGGAACATGGGTGAAGAAACCAGTTGAGCAGGACATGTTTGAACTCACTGGCTAGTGACCAGATTGAGTAGAAAACAGGCACAGCTGCCTTCCAGTTTTGTTTCTCTTTTGATTTTTGGGTCAAAGTTCTGTAGTAAAAGTTACTTTTTGTAGTTCCTTTATTGAACTTCAGTTTTCTCTTTCAGTCGCTCACCAGAGACATATCATACAGTATGGGGAACTTAGCTTTTGATAGCTTTCTCAAATAGAAGATACATTGAACTATCAATATTCTCACTACATCACTCATACATTTTCCTTTTGAATGGTTGAGAGAATCTGCATTATGAACTTAGGAGTAAACAGGTTTGGAAGGACTTTCAAAACTTGTTCATCTTCAGTTTCGTTTGGTTGCTTCTTTCTTTTTTGTTTGATAAGTGGCTCATAACAAGCTACATTGTTTCAGGAGCATGACTTGATTGGTTTGCAATATTTCATCACATGCATGCTACATCTTTATGCCTTTGAAGAACCCATTTTCCAATACACAGTATATGTTTCTGCCAGTGTTTCAGCCATTGTGGACATAATTGGATTTTACTCAGGGGCCAACTCAATAAACATGAACACATGTATTTTACTAGTTGGAGCATTGTTCCAACACCACTACTTAAGAAATATATAACATGTTCCCGTGTAATAAAGCTGAGGCCACTGAGTGGTTTTCCTAGTGTGTTTAGATGAGGCTATATTACACGGGATCACGTTATATATTTATTTTATAAAATAATATAATAATAATAATATAATATTAGTCAAAAAAGTGCATCACGTATCATGTCAGTGTGTAATATGCTCTCATCTTACATGGTTATTTAGCCAATCAGGACATGCCTAGTATTATAGTTATTTTATAAATATACTTTCATCTAATGAAGATCTGTAAAACATTACAGATATTAGTATTTGGCAGTGGTATTTGACCAAAGCATGTTTTAAAATACACCTTGTTGAATTGGCCCAAGTTTGGTTTACATTCTCAAGCATGGTGTACCATGATATTTATACATACATAATATATGTACTGTAATGTTAGAAAAACCACATGAGGCCCAAGGTCTAGTAGTGTCAGAGAAATTGGGTGGGGAGTGGGTTCAAGCTGGTCACACTACTGTTTTCTCTTTACACTGGGCCTGGTTGTTCAAAGAGGAAATGGTGCAATGGTTTGACCAAACCTGAACCCAATCCCAACCCAATTTCTCCCAACACTATTGTCAGATAGTTATTTGCAATTTTATTTTAGTCATGTTTGTGCAACCACTTTTATCCCATGGAAAACTATACAGCAGATAGTGGTTTCATCCAGTTGGAAGAAAGTTCTTAGCTTTTTTAAGAACTAAGGGCCCTGAACTACAAATAGCTAAGTGACACATTGAAAAGCAAAACTTGACTTGTGGTACTCAGCCTTTACTTTAGAGTAAACAATATTTAGAATTTATTGAGTTGCAGTCTTTTCAAAAATGGCTCGATAGAATAGAAAAATATGTTTACAACTCTATTGTGATGTAATGTTGACATATATATTTATGCATGTGTCTCTAAAAGCACTTCTATATGCTGGCTGATTTTGTTTTTGAAGCAAAAAATGGGTACACTAGTAGTTCATTGGTTGTTAGAAAGAGAAAAGGATGCGTAATTATTGAGATTAATATTAGCCTTCTGGATTCATAACATTAAAGATATGTGATTTCAATTTGCTCTGAAACATCTTTAACGATTTAGAGTGGGTAATGTTGTCATCAAATTAATTCCACAGAACTGTTCCACTGTGCCTCAGGGTAAGTCCCGGGGGAGGTACTCCCACACATTTTAGACGTTCCGCCCGATAGGGTATCGTTTTCAGGGTCTTCTGTCTTAAACAGAGTATAAAATTTTACATTTTCGTATCTTAAGATGATGTTACACGAGACGATTTTTAACGACAATTTTTAGCGCAACAATGTTGCGCAAAAAATCGTCATAAGTGTATAACATGGCGCGCCGGACGATTTTTAGCGCAGTTTTCGTTGCTGCAATATGTAAAAGTTTTTGAATGGCCTTCAAACGCATGCAACAATGTTGCCCATATTTTGTTGGAGTTGCTTCGTGTAACACCCTCGCAGTCGATTTTTCGCGCAACACTGACGTCACAGGACTTAGTGTTTTTGTATTCGTGTGGCGACTCGGCCGACCAACTCGTCGAACTTGTTTTTTGCCATCAGGAAATATCGAGCGAAGGCCGGTTCATCTTTTACGTTTAATTCTCTGACTAACTGGTGATAAACCCCCTTTCTTTTCTCCTCTTCATCCATTCCCTCGTCCAAACAATTCTTTCTCGTGTTCGCGTCAGGTAATCTTCAAAACTATCGATTAATTACAATATTTGCACAAGGGCTCTTGGTGAAGGCTGTCATGTTTTTGGAGTAGGAGCCTGGGCGCTAGCTGGATGTTGCGCGAAAAATCGTCGCGTGTAACATGCCGTTGCCGCAACAATTTTGCGCTAAAAGTTGTCTTGTGTAACCTGCATTAAAAATCGTCGTTAAAAATCGTCTCGTGTAACATCACCTTTAAACAGGGTTATCTCCCGAATATCTCCTCCTCCCCCTCCTCCCTCGACCACATTTCTGCACCCACCATAATTTTCGCGCAATTTTCTCGTATGCTCCAGTGGAAACGCCTGCAACGCAGGCTAACTTATCTCTGTCTTGAATAGGGTAATGTTTGGTCCAGTTTGAATAGGGTCACGAATTAGAGTACTTTGTCTTAGACAGGGTAGAGTCAGCGAAACCTCCCTCTCCCTACCAAAATACCTGTTGAGTACCCCCCTCCCAGGGGGAGGTTGGTAGTCGTGTGCACTAGCTTCAGTGACATGTATTTTGTTGGCACTTCTGGTGTAAATGTGCTTGTGTATTTCTTTGTTGAGTTTAAGGCTATACCAGAAGGATTAGCAAGAAGCCTCTCACAGTGCTGGTGAACTGACCGGTGCTACCATGCACTGGGACGAGAAAAGAAGCTCGATGCTCCTGCCCAAGAGAACAGCATTCTAAAACATTGCAGCGGATGCCTATCCTAGCAAGTTTCATATTCTGTGTTTGACTGCATTGGAGCGTCCATGGTTATAAACCGGAGCAACTGCAGCATGTCTTCAGACAAGTTTCAAGACGCCGAGAGCACCCAACGAGGGTATTTCTCAAAATACATTTCCTTGTGTAAATATACAATGTATAGCTTCCCCCAAAATAGTTCTTTTTGGCTTTTTTTCTGTTCCTGGCAAACACAAAGGTGTTCCACATTCCCAGGAAGGCAGTTTCCAAATGTCCATTTCCCAGCAGAGCAGTCTCAGAAAAATCTCCCAGCGACTGATCAAAATCACCTATTTTTTCCAGCCGGAAATAATAACGTACTGCTTCCAGGCTTTAGAATCCATATTTTTTGGCCGCACAAAGCGGCAGGCGGAAACTGTCTTTCGCAGGCTAGCAAGACTCATGATTTTGCCAGCAGCCCGAAATGAGTGCTATTTCCTCAGCCAGCAGTGAAGGAAAAACAAAACGCTTGCCAGCACAGGTGCTGTGTGGAACACATAATTTGCGGAACAGCTCCGATGGGTGCTCCTCAAGACGCACCCATTGTACAGACCTTCCGTTCGCCAGGTGAGTCAACCCCTCCGGGGAATAACATTATGGGGTCTCAATGGTTCGTGCATTCTACAGTTATCACCGCCAAGGCCGGCGGATTCAGAGTTTTTAAAAGGGGCTTTTTTGCACGGACAAGAGGCCTAGAGAGCGTAGTAGACGTGAGGTTCTAGGAAGATCGGATTCGGTGATTTTGAAATCTCAGGCCTCTGAAAGAGCATTTCCTGGCCTTTTCAGGGTATTCTTGAGTAAGAAACTGCTACAAAGCAGCCACTTTAGATTTACATCCTCTTTTTAAGTTTCTGCCTTTATTATCCACTCTGCTGTTCAGGCATACTTGCCAACATCTCGCGTACTAAAAGAAGAAAAAGCATGGGGCATTCTAGGGGGTCTGACTCCAAAATGTGGGAGCACGGGCCACTGGTGCACCTCCTCTCCCCCCTAGATTTGCAACTGCACCTTGCCCGGAATTTCAATCAAAGCAGCAAGGCAGCTGTAAGCTCGTGAATTTGTAAAAAAGTACTTTTGCGGGAGTGGGTATTTAATAGAACTGGCTCAAGGCCACATCGTAAAAATTGCTCAATTTTAGGTATGTGGAAGTTCGCATCCGTTTCCGCGGGCCTCCACTTTTGCTGAACCGAGTATTCGGTTTAGTCTAGTTTTGAAAACCTCATTTACGAGGCGGCAGAGGGTGAAAATTATAAAACTTAGGCCCTGTTTACATGGAAGGAGGGTAACCCTCCCCAGGAGGGACACCCTCCTAGAAGGGTCACCCTTCTCTATTGAAATTCCTTGTTCCGTTTACATGATCGGTAGGGTCACTCTAGGAGGAGGGTTACCCTCCCAGTAGGGACAACTTTTGACCATGTAAACACTCGAGGGAGGGTTACCCTCCCAGGGGGGCTAAGTTTAGCGGTGCCAGGTTACTATCTCAAATTTCGCGACCGCGCGACTCCTTTCAGACTCTTGGCGAGATCCAACGTTTGGCATGTAAAGGGGGGCTATCTTCTGACCCTTCTTGGAGGGTGTCCCTCCTTGAAGGGTTACCCTCACTCCATGTAAACAGGGCTTTAGACACTCGAAATGGGAGAATTAAAAATTCTTCACCGAGTCCAAATCTTTGGTGTAAAGACTAATGTTTCGAGCTTTTCGTCACGGAGCAATTTGCTTGCTATGTTTACTACGGGCGTAACATGTTCACATAAACATTAACTTGACACGTTATGCGTGCTTTGTCTGTTGGCCGACGTCGACCAAAATTGGGTCTCACTATCGGAGACCCAGGGGCAGATTGTGGAGCGGCGGGCAAAACGGCGGCGGAGGGGGAGGGGGAGGGGGAGGGAGAGATCTTCCGCCGCCGCCGTTTTGCTCCACTTCACGATCTGCTCCTAGGTCTCCGAGGATGAGGTCTCACAGGAACTAGAAGAAATAAAGTGCGCGTCATGGTGCAATGGAGTATAGAAACACGCGGTAAACTGAAAGAACGCGAGGGAAGTGTGGAGAAGCACGACACTGCAGAGTGTCTCCACACTTCTTTAGTGTTCTCAGTCGAATTCCCAAGTGCTTCTATATATAACGTACGTTGACAGTCTTGACAAGTGTTTTTTTTTTCTTTTGTGATAACAAGGCAGCAATGACAACAAGAAAAAAAGAATCACGTTTGACGCACGCTGACGTCAAACTGACGCGGCATTGATCAATCAGATCGCGCGTACTATTTACCTCATAGTCTAACATTCCAGTACATTGAGAAATGGCGATAAACTTTTTCATTTTTTTTACCCTTTTTTTTTTCCACTCAGTTTCCTTCTCTTGGATCCGATACTTCAACTCTGCTCTTATCAGTCCATCAAACGCCCCTTGCCAAAATTGTTTGGATAATTTCCTGTACCAAGTCAACAAAAGATCAAGCAACTCAATCTATATGAATTTGTCACCCAACGCGGCCCCAGATGGGTGGTCTGGTCACGCAGAAGTACTCGAAAAGCAGACAAAACACCAGAAAAAGACTGTAATACGAAGACCAAACGACTTCGCTTGAAAAGAAACGCTTTTGGACGCAAACCTGCTTGGTAAAGCAACAGAGCTTTTCGAGTTCAGTTGAGGACTTCCCGTGGCGGCTGTGGGGCGGATCGGGTTTTGATTACATGTTATCGGAGTATTATTTCGGAAACGTGTTTTTGAACTAAATTTCTGACTTATGACGTGTTCCGCCAGATGTTTTTTCAGTGACCTTGTTTCAGATCACTTTTATTCTTAAGCCGGACAGGCCGAGTCTCGTCACACGTGGGTCTACGGCTGAAGCGGGCGCTGCGGTGAAATTGGAAGGAAAACTCCAAGGTAAGTGTCTATAGGAACTGAAAGCTATGATTATTAACTCCTCTTTACTTATATCCGTTTTACATATACCCTCTCCTTAGCTCCGAAACGGGCAAATATAGCTCATTACTACGGTGTTTAGCTTTTATCCACGTGATTATTACGGACGTGGAAATGAGTCGCTTGACAAGCACTGACTAGCACCCGAAACGTATCACAACAAGAGACCATATAAAGGTCTCTTGATCACAACCATTCTACAGTACAGGCCGTACAAATGGCCATGAAATTAGTCGCCGTACAACTATCCCAGCAGCCGCGGAGGCCTGAACCGCAAATCGTGGCCGTCAGGAGACATTTAGGATTAAACTCATTGTTCCAATATTGCATGGTTGAATTTCTACCGATGACACACTGCGCCGTTTTTGTGCGCAATGCAATGCCGTGTCTCCGCTCAAATATCCGATATATTCTCCTTCTTTGATTTGCTTGGAAGGAAATCGCCAAAAGCTTGGTCAGATTAATAGTCTTGTTTTCCGGTAAAATATAATCTCAACAGTATAAAATAGTAATTAGTTTGTAGTAATACTGACCAATATGTACGTGTCTGTACCCTATATTTGTAAGACATTATGGTCAAATGAAAGGAAAATAATCACTGACAGACTAAATACGATCCGGCCTCCGTATTACAATGGCAACTGTAAAGTCAACTCCATTAAACGACAACCTGAACGTTGCACTGCTATCGGTACTTATTGAGAGCTTGGCACTTGAGTGTCACACCTTTAGGTTTTATTTCAAGAGTTCAGCAGTTGGGTACTTTCTAAAACTTTCTGGGATGGTAAAGTCGTGAAATTGTCAGTGAAACGCGCTTAAATGCCACTTTCTGTGAGAGAAAAAAAGCTTTATAATCTATGATCTGATACATTCATAGAAATGATCATATATATTTAGCGGAGTGTAAACGGTATTGGAATTTCCTCCCTCCGAGCAGGATAATGGTATTTGCAAACTTCCCACTCACATTTCCTTTTTCCGGATAAATAACTAAACGCTGCAGGATAAGGCGGACAGGTGCCCTGTCAACTGTGATCCAAACAGCATTCCTAACCCTTGCTTTCTCACGAGATCTGGCATCAAGCATGGAATATTTCGCATAATTATTTTATTGAACTGGAAGCCCGCGATACACGAGACAGCCGAGCGAAATGATTCGAATGTCTGATTTTTGTGAAAAAAATACATTGTCAAAAGCGATATAGATATGGACAAAGCAGACTAAAAGCTATATCTAAGAAAACTTGTCCCTGACAGTTCTTTCTGAAGTCAAACAAAGTTAGAGGTATTTCCCAGCGGAATAAGTTGAAGAGATTCGCATGGTTTTGGCACCATTCCATGCGACCTTTTTTTGTTTCCTTGACCTGAATTTAAAGAATTCATCTAATCTCCCATATTATATGTACACCTTTTTTTATACTTTTTACCATCCTTTGGCTAAATCTCGGTTGATAGCTTCAGCGCGAGTACAGTCTACTGTATAACAATGAAAAGTTCGGCTAGAAAAATTTTGAAATTGAGGCAAATCGAAACTACTAGTTTGATATGTTGTCACTGACACTGATGCCTTCACTCCTGGGACCTACGACCAACAGATGACTAACCATATGCCGCTCCACCGACTATTTCCTTTTTATGACTCCCGACTAGGAAAATTGTTTAATGAGCTTCCGACTCAAATAACCGCTACCTCCATCATTTATTGTACATATTTCCATTTGGTCCAAACTATACAAAACCTAAACCAACTCCTGACAAATTGACAAATTGAAAGTTTAACTGGTTGATGGCAAATGAAAAATCGCAATGCGGTAAATTAGAATGTGGCAGTGAGCAGGGTTCATGCCGGTTTTTTTTTTTTTTTTTTTAATCAAGTCAGTTAAATTTGGAAAGGAAAAGATAAGTTCTTCACTAAGCAGTCTTCTTCTGTTAGCCGAACAGATATTTTTTCCGCCATCACTGAGACACGACTGATCTTCCTCTCGGCCACGTGGATGGCTGACATAATGGATAGGGAATTTGATGCACTTTAATTATACAGGAGTATTAATATTTCGACGGATTTATGTCAGTTGAGATTGAGTTTCAGGTCAAAGGAGAAATACCAATGTAGTTAAAACGGTTTCCACGTGTGCTGTCCGGGCCTCTTGTAATCTTTTTTTCATTAAACGAGATGTTACAAGTCAACCGGAACTTGAAAAGCCTTTTATTGAATCGCAGTTTATTCAATTTGAAGGCCAGTACAGCGTTAAACAAGGCCGCAGTTTGTCATATGTGTCTCGTTTATAGTGAACGTCCATTTATACACATATAACTCGGGACATTACCAAGTAAATTTCCAACTCCTGAACTGACAAATGCATACAAAACTAAAATGACCATTCAAACGAAAGACTCCAATGCTAGTAACAACAGCAGAAAGGTTCGCACATGTGCCCGGTCGAATTGAAGTCATTGAAATGGATTTACGCCAGGTTTTTGTGACAAGTCATTACTGTGAAGCACGGATAATCTGTAGAAGCACGTGGTATTTTTTGCTTGAAGTGTTCCTCGTGGTCCCCACTTAAGAACCAAGATGATTCTCCGGGGTAACTACAGTAAAGCTAGAAAACTCTGAGTTATCATTTTAGTGAAGTGCTTTGCCATAATTGCACGAACGGCTAACTTTCACGTTCCTGAGTTATATTACCATTAGACATGGCCAGCTGTGTTGTAATTGCAGGTTTGTAAAACCCAGGTCACGCCAACGTTTTCACACTGTGTCAACGGAATCTGAGAAATGTTGGCATTTGTCCGAGCTCTGTGTATTGTCAACTGGACCGCAATAATGTCGAGATTTGTTCGAAAAAAATAAACTGCTGGCCAGCTGGATAAAGTCTGATAATCAAAGCCCAGTTAGTATGAAAGAGAAATGACCCTCTTCTGACCAGCTCTATACTTCGTTGCATTATCTTTCAATTAAAAGTGCATGGATTTCACGCGGGCGAGCAGTGGTTGTACTCTTTGAGCGGGCTTGTTCTTTAGTTTACTATAAGAGGAATCGGTCCGAGAAGAATTCAAAAAGATAAAATCTGTACCCTATTTCTTACTAAACTATACGATTTCCTTACCCCATTTAGTTCAGACCTGTATCCAAAAACACAAAATCTATACCCTATTTCAGACAGCTGAAGCTTGAAAACGACACATTTTTGGGCGGCATTACGGGAGTATGCCCCCGGTGTGGAGGGCCCCTTAGATAAACCGTTTATACCACGTTTTATTAGTCCAACGTGCACAGGAAATGACCCCCGAACCTGACAAACATCTGCTGATGATGGTAACCTGGCTATCACAGCAAGGGTCTAATCTATATATAGTAATAAACTTAACAGGTTACAAAAAAATAAAAACAAACAAAAAATCTGAGGCTTCGGATAAATTCGAAAATGGGGAATTGCAAAGTGCCCGTAAGATGTACGGAGTACACTAACAGGCTTTCACTCTCAAACTGTAAAATAAAACGCTGAAAATATTACAATTCAATACTGAAATACACTCTGATAACAGTGTTCACTGCCAACGCCTGAACTAGACACAAGGAACAGCTCCCAGTGAGTACATTCTAACAGCAGTGTTTATTTTCAACTCCAACAAAAGGTTTGCAAAAATCATAGTGAAAAAGTAAAAACAATTTGAATAGACATTCGTGTAAAACTTCGAGTAAAAAAGTTTTAGTGTGAAACAAAATGTTCCGACACAAGTTCCAGAGGATAGCATAGCTATACTCGGAATTCTTCAGCAACTTGTGTCACAATGGTATTGTAACATCGAGAAAAAAAAGTGAGTTCTTACCAATTCAGCTCACTACTGCTCGCCAATTCAGCTGGTAACTCTAGCGGCAGAGAATTGTGGAAGTTTTAGCTAGTATGTAATAAAAATTTGAAGCCAAAAAGTGGCGACGTTCACAAACATGGATCTTAGTAGTATGTAACGGATTCAGCTACAAATTCTTATCACACTGCACATAGATTTTCTTCTTGAATGGTTAGGAGAATTGGTCCTAAAGGATTTCAAGACTGATGCGAGCGCACCTCTTTCCTTGTCAGTGGCTTGGGTGTTTTTCGTAGGAGCCTTGAAAATTGTGAAATGAAACTTGAAGGCGTGACTCCATTCAAACGAAAGCTTGATAAGTACATTTTTATTGTAGAGTTAACTTCTAACGCCTGAACTGTCAAATGTGACCCCTCAAATGAAATATCTTAGTGAGTACATTCTAATGTGTGGACTCCTGAACTTTCGAATGAAACCTAAAGGTGTGATCACTCAAATGAAAGCTCTCAGTGAGTGAGATTCGAATTGGTGTTGAGTGGAGTTCGTGTTCCAGGCGTTTCAAACACAGACTGAAATATAGGTAAGTGAAATCCCTCACTAGTGACAGCTGAATCAACTGAATCGTTGAAAGTTTGAAAGCTAACGGGCGGCTAAATCAACTGTGCAATAATGCTTTGTAAAGCGGGACCAAGTGACGTTTGTGAAGAAATCTGCGCAATGTATTCCAAACAAGCAGTGGACAGTTAACAAACCGAAAGCGTGAAGAACTCTGTGAGGTAGATTAGCGCGAGTTATTATTATTATTATTATTTTTTTTTTTTTTTTTTTTTGAGAATTTACCAGTGAATACGTGCCACCTGGCCATCTCGACATGATGTCCAACAGGCCGTGACCAAGACCAATGTACTCGTTTGAATAGTTTATACTAAAAATGTTTGCCAAGATCGCGCCAAAAGAAAACCTCCCGCAAATTTGAACCACGGGCGGCGAAGACGAACGTTCAAACTATGTACAAATCATAAATTACTGTTCAGACCAATTCATAAGCGACGAGTACGCATCGAAGCTTCTCGTCTTTCATTCAAGGTATACAAGTGCACTTCGTGACAGGCAACTGGGTTTCAAAACAGTTAGGGTGCATTCGATTGGGTCTATTTCGGAATAGGAATAGCAAAAATGCCCCAAAGTTTTGCTTGTTCTGGGGGAGATTTTGTTCGAAATTGTTTTAAAAGCCTCCACGCTTGCATTTCGAACAGCTCCCGATTCATCATAATCCTAATCAGCTCCAAACCAAAGAATTTTATGGATCAGCAGCGCTATTCCTATTCCGGAAGACACAATCAAACGCGCCCTAAGTATCTTGTGACTGGAACAACCTAATCTCTGTGAGAATTAATTCTCGTCAGCGCATAAAACGATGCAAAGATTGTGTAACTGTCGGCGTTTGGAGCCTTTATAGTCCTTCGTCAGGGAAAAGCCTTGCGACCGTCAGACTTGGGTGCGTACGCAACCTTGAGAATTGGTCATTCTGTTTTGCGTGTTGCCAGGCAACGCAATATTGGCCCAGCAGAGGGCAAACCGCACGTAGCCATGAGCACGAAAGTTGTAGTCGTAAAAGAAGCGTTTCGTCACATAAGGACACACACAGCTTTGCAGCACAAATTATTGGGTCCCAAATGCGACTGTACCCTTGGCCTATTTTATCACGCATTATGAATTTTTCAGATTCCCTGTTGAGTATTTGTTCATTTTCTGCGCTTCGTTGCCAAAGCACAAAGCCTAACCGCCAAATTACCATTGCCATTTTTTTCCGTGTGCTTGACCTCGCTTAAGCGCAGTCGGGCAGAAGAATAGACGTGCTGACGCACTGGGAATCCTTGAAGCCGAACAGCTCGAAAACACCGGAAACTCTTTGAATTGGGAGCTGTTTCGTTCCATGTTTACTGCAGCAAACTTCTGTTCCCCAAACACACTCGGTGACAATAAACACACTGTCGTAGTCTAGAATAGGTTCTTTATGGGTGCAAAATTGAATGTGTTCTGACAGGCGAAAAACATAACCAGACTAGGCACAATGCAGACAAATGTAAACAAATAAAAATAGAGAGAAGAAGATAGTGATGACAGGAGAGAGACAAGCTAAGATGGAGGGCAGTGGGAAAAGCCGCAAATAGAGGGAGAGAAGGATGGGGGTGAGGGGGGGGGGGGGGGTGGAAGGGGGGGGGGTTTGCAAGGGAAACGGGAGAAGAACGAGGAGAAAAAGAAATGGACGGAGGTCAAGAGGAAATAATATAGAACGAAGAGAAGACTAAAAAGTATTGAAGAAGAAGAAGCAGATTTTGAAGGAGAAGAAACAGACGAAGAAGAAGGACGAGGATGAGGAGAAAAAGAGGGTGAATGAGAAAAGAGAAAAGGGAATTTCGGAGAGTGATTGAACTTCTGAGAAATCTCGCCGATTCAAATTAGAAGCAAATAATTTTCCCACCAGTAGAACAATGAGTCGTATTTCCCTTTTCAACCTCACGCGGCAGGAACAAAACTTCCTATCGGAACAATTGCTCTGTATGACAGTTCTCCTTAACATTTAGGACTAACACAATACCAAGAGTCGCCTTAGAGTCTATGTCATGCGCTGAAAGGAAATATAAAGAACCACCGAGAAAGCGATTTTCAAACCGTTGTGCACTTGGGCGGTTTCCGCTTGCGTCAATTAGAGGGAGAACCCGCGCGGACGTCACGGGATCGAATCAGACCCAGAAAAGAAAATTAACGCGGACAATCAGTAGTGGTGCATTTTCACTCAAGAGCAAACACTTGGCGAGCATGATCTTGATGCAATGATATTTTGTACTGTATTAGCAGCTTAGCGATGTTTATAACTCTTTGTGAGAAGAGTCTGCGGGCAATAAGTGGCAGAAAAAAAATCAGGTAGTAACGTGTATTTTTCTGGAAGGTGACTATAACATATCAGTGTAAATGCGACATTCTTGTGGTCCGGCTTGATCAGCCAGCCGGGAGCATAAAACCATTAACACAATAGAGAATAACAAAAAGCAAAACAAAAGATGGTTAGTTATGATCCTGCAACTCAGGTCATGGATTGTGAGCACAAACCAAGGGTAAAAATATAAAGCGTAAAAGAACGCAATAGTGGTCAAGCCTGAAGAATAGAGAAGCGAATTTTTAACTTCCTCGTCCTTTTCCCCGATTAATAGAGTTCGTTTTGTACCCTGTTGCTGGCTGATAGGTTGAAACTCGACTGTGTGCGTTGATCATAAACTAGCGATTAGACTTGGAACAAAATTACTGTATGGAACGGCGAAGCCAATACTTCTGTTATTTAGTACGTTTAGTTTTTTCCTCAAAACTTGTCAAAAATGTTCAAATCAGTGCATTTGCATGAAGTTCGAACTGCACTACAGTGGCTTAGTCCTTGTTAGCAAAAATAAACTAGAAACTGTTTTCGTTTACTATCGTGCTTTTGCCTTTGTCATGGTTGAGCTCAGCTCATAACAACTTTGTTTTGAAGTTGTGACGCACGGAACTGCAACGTTTTGAAAATGCGCAAAATGGGATGAAAGTGCACAAATTGACCAAATGTAGGTTTAAACTCGTAAACTGACAAGTTACGTATGGTGACAAGCAACCAAAGATGTCTCCTTAGCTATGAAGACCACATATTCAGTGATAGTTTTTCTAATTTAGATGCTTTTTTAAAAGTCCTAATGAGGTAAACTTATGCACCCGAGGGAGGAATTTGTAATAACTTGCATGATGGAATGTTTACTTTTTTGCGGCGACTTTGATGACTTTAAATTCACTGAAACGTTAACTAACTGATTATATTAAAGCTAGATTGGTTGCGATGGAATTCGCTAGTTTAGATTATTTGCACGCACAGATGCTGATATGCAGAACTTCACAACCAAACCAAGAGTCAAAACTTTGAACTCCGACACAAAGTGAGATGTTTAACTGCCTTGGAGAGAACATGCGGCGGAGATGAATGTAGAATACTGCAGAACCGATTTGGTGCATGTAGCTCACATGAAAACACATAATTTAAAACGTATCTTAGAGTGATGCATTCACATGCAAATTGAGTGAAGTATTTGCTAATTAACTGCTGGCAGAATTTGTATGCTCGAGCGAGCTTTCATCGATAATAACTGAAGTGTGTTTATTTCAGAGCAGTGTTAGACTCTCCCAACATCAGATTTCATGGAAGTTTGACTTAGTTGGATATTGAAGAACCGTTTTCCGAGAAAAGACCAACGAAGTGTCAGCGAATTTCGAGTGAGTTTAGATTCAGTCATCAGGTCTTGTTTATAACCGGAAAAAACTATGATGCATACTTTAACAGTGGGAGGGAACGCTAGAAGATTAGTGCATTCTATTGTTGTTCACTATTTATTATTCACCAACCACGTCCGCTAGCGTTTTCACCAATAAAAAGTACAACGCTTTTACTTCATGCAAAAACCCACGCGTAAGTCATCGGCAAACTCGTTTTAGCGAAACTTTTTTCAGTTTAAGGTTGAAATCTAAGGTGTATATAGTTTGTTATTTTCATGCAAAGTTCATTATCTTATATTGGCCTCCCTGCCGGTGGATTCCCTTCAACAATGGCATACCATCACGACCTTTTTTCTGTGTCATTAAAAAGGCTAATAACTTTAATGCGTTATTATATTGGGCGTATATGGCCTTGTAAGTCTCAGTCCAAGATCACTGCTGCGTCATGCCAATAAGATGGCTTTCACGGAAAACCTTGGGAATTCTCTTCCCTTCAGCGACAAGCCAACATCTGAACGCAAATATTTGCGAAGTGGCTTCGCGAAAGCTTTGTATTCAAGAGGAGGCATAGTTTTCCTGTCTCCCTGCACGTACTGCCGGGTTTCAGTAATCCAGTCTTTTCTATTATCTTTACGCCTGACCAGTGTTGCTACGACCCTATTGTGATGTTTTAATTGTTACACAGTCCCGCTGTAAAGCTTCTTACTCATAGAACGAACGTAAATTTGTGGCTTTTGAACTATTTTAGATGCAGGTTTTCAGAAAGTGGCGTTAGAGTTTTTGCTACCGTCCCATCGTCGATTTTTCACAAGCCGTGGTCAGTTACTTTATCGCCAGATCAACACCAGAGAGAAATTATACGTTCCAAGTCTCTGCAGATGTTATCAAACAAAGAACAGCCAAAAAAACAAGTCTTGTTTATTGCAACATGCGGAGGATCTAAGACTAGCCGAGATTATTAATAAGCCGCCAAAATAACTAATACGTACCGGAAAAAAATTGTGATGATAAAATGATAATTTTCAAAGGAGTGCACTAGAACCTGCAGTTCATACATACTTGAGATTTCGACTTACTGATGACATTGGCAGCGCTTCAGTACCTGCAGCTCATCTTTATACATTAGGTAGATAAATTTAGACCATACCTAAGGGTTGTGGGAACCAACTTTCAATATTCATGCGGAACTAACGGCTCTTTGTACTAAAGAGATTTTAATTGTCTCTACGAGTAATTAGTTTTAAAACAATTTTCTTGACAACATAAGCCTCGGATTTTCGGACCCGAACTCGAGCGCCACAGCCGCGTGGTGAAAGAACACAATCAAGTATTGATTACTTATTGCGATCCGGAAAAGTGTGGAATTTGTGCCCTGTTTCCGATCCCGAGAACAGTTGTGAATTGTTTGGACGTGTTATACTAATGACGCAATCACTTAAGGTCTCGACAATCTCTGGTTTTGCCACACCATATTTTAAAGTGAGCGGCCCGACGATTCTGAAAGGAACTTCTGTGCGTATTGGACAATACGGAAGGGGTGATGCTTTTCCTCGCGTCAACAAAAAAACTCGTCAGAAAGTGAAAACGACTGTGTTGACAAAAAGTTGAACTTGAAAAACTAGTTTATATGCTAATCGCATCTTTTCACTTGTAAATTAGGAGGCAATAAACTACAAAAGCTTTTTTTCATTCTTCAACATTTTTGGCGGGTCATTACTGGCAGGGGCTTATATTGCGGCGTTTTTTTGGATTGACTTAACTTCTTTCTGACTTGTTTCCATTCGGGGCAATCTTACAAGTTCTCCACGGCTTGTCGGTTCTGCACGACCTCGCTTCAGCGCAATAGATTCTGGCGCCAAAAACGCACGTGGCGAGTTAAAATGTTAATTTAGTACATAAACTTGCACGGGGAGAAAAGACTCCAAGTCGACAGAAAGAACACTTTCATCCACAAGTGCTTTTCCAAAGTACTCTAATTAAGCGACTTCACCAAGAGCAAAGTAATACTATTCGATATTAGATACAGTCGGCTTTCGTGTTTCGAAATGTGCATTCGGTCATCCCTCGACTTCCGGTGACGTATCTGACAGTCGGGGGGAGGAGGGCGGGAGAAAGTATTTGCACTTGGCAAACAGAGTGAGCTAATGGGTTGCTTTCGACGGCCCTTCTTTCCCCTAACGTATTCTGGAGACATCAAGAATGAAAGTCGACACTTTTCGTGTTGGATTTCCGGAACCTATAACTTCCTGGGGAGGTTCTTCTTAGTTGAGGGGGTGAAACAATTCATTTTAGCCCACCCCCATTAGGCGATACGGGGAGTTACATTTCATGCAAATATGATGTTACGTCACCAACGGAATTCGGAATTCTCCCGTTGATTGCTCATTGTAGGCTAATTTCAGGTTGTTGATTGTGTATGCAAATAGCTTTATTATTATGTGTCAGCGCTTAACGGGTCATTTTGACTTTGCGCACTGACAGGGAAGGAGCGGGCAAGGAGTCATTCTTCACATCTGTCTTCTTGTTGGGAATTTCCGCTAACTTGAAGATGCCTCGCGCTTTTCTCATCAAGAGCAAGAAGGAAAGGAAGAAAGCAGAAGGCGGAGACGAGAATGAGAGCAAAAATGAGGGGCAAGTGGACATTTCACAAGGTTTGTCTTCACTTTTCTGATTTTTGCATAAATTTTCAGGTAAACTTTCGAAACTTTCTCCACAATTCGAGGTGTGTTCTTCAAAGAGAATTTCACGGATTTCCAGCGTCGAGCATTTACTCAAGTGAACTTGTTTTGGCTCACAAGTTAAAAGTTAGAGGGACTGTATTGCTATTTCAGCCCCTTTCAAAGCTAAAGGTTCAACGATTTCGCGCGCGCTTCATGAAGGAAGCAATTATTTCTCACAATCGATTGCTGCTGGTGAAATTTTCGCAAGTAGTTGTCTTGAAGGACACTCTAAAACTTTAAGAGATTCCATCGCAATACTTTGCAATATCCGCTAAACCACTTCAGCGTCGACGCGTAGTTTTTGAGTTCTCTAACTTAATTAGCGAATGCAATTTTGATATTCAAGATGAGAGTGACCTTGTTTGTTTTCGCCTAAATCAACTTTCAGCCAAACTAAAATATGCGCTCTCGCAAACTCGAGCAACTTCCTAGAGTTTCCACCGAGCGTCTGATCGCTGATAAGGCATCTATTTGATATCGTGTTGCAAACGGCATTTTCTTACTAAACTCCATTTTTTTGGATTAACCGCAGATTCCCTAGAGACACGCATGGCGCCTTCAGACGAAGGGTCTCAAGTTTCAGAGCCGCAGACAACATCTGACGTGCGATCTGAACCCGAGAACGCTGTAAAAATACAGACGGAAGAAGAGAAGCCTTCAGTTTCCGAACAGACTCAACACATTCCAATTCCCCGAGGGAAGACAAAAGCCAAGAAAGCACTCAAAGAAGTGCAACTTTACGGCGCGCCTCAGAGCAAGAAACCCAGAAAGAGGGCGCCAAAGAGAAGCTCGATTTATTACTACAACGATGAAAGTGATGGGGTAAGCGACGAAAGTGAAAGACAGGAGGGCAGTCATAAGAACAACATTCCAAACTCTCAAAATTACCATAGCCCTTCATCCGCAGTCAACTGTAAAGATTCATTTGCTGAAAGGACCAACTCTGAGGGCCATTGTTTGGCGCGTCAACCACAACAATCGCGCTGTCAAGAAAACTCTGCGCAATTTGAATTTCATAAGGCTGCCGCTCAACAAGTCCCACGAGAGGAAACCAAGGCCCAACTACCACGCATCGTTGACGACAAAGAGAACCAAATCAACGAAGGATTGCACAACGTTAAAATCGTTGAGTATCATTCCATAAGCAACAACATTGAGGTGGTATACCCTGACATTCCGAGGCCTCCAGAAAATACAGTGCCAGAGAATCACAATGCAGAAAAATACTATCACATGCAGTCCAGTCCCACTGTCACTACTGCCCCAGCCTCCCAAACAGGGTCTGAAACTCTGAATGGCAAGGCAGCTCAGAGAGTGGTATCAGCTCCTAATCCAGCACCAGTAGCCCAGCAGCCAGTCATTCACTATGTGCCTGTCTTTGCAGTCCAGGGCCCCAATGGTGTTTATTACGAGCCAGTGCCCGGTGCTGCTCATGTTGTTCAAAGTGGCCCTCCAGCTCCGTATGGTGGCCCTCAACCTGGACATCCACAACCAGTCCAGCAACCACCTGAGCAGACAGTAGCACAGCCCATGCCACCTCACTCAGCACCACAACAGCTACCACCACACCAACTGATGCAGCCAATGCAACAACATCAGGTTCCTCCTCAGCAAGTGCCGCAGCCACAACCACAGGCGCAACCACAGCTGATACAACAAGGGACAGATGTGCACAGACAGCGACTTCCCTCTGAGCCAGGAACTCCACCTTATCCTGTGCCACAGCCTTACAATCCGCCAACTTCCATCCATAATGCTGGAGTGGTGTACTCGCAGCAGCCACAGACAATGCCTTATCCCGCAGAGTCGCCATCGTACGCCAAGCCAGTCCAAGTGGCCTCAGGGCTGCCATACCCTCCCAGTACCCAAGTTGCCATGACAACAAAACCTTATCCAGTCCCAGCCACAGTGCAAGCCCCAGCACCAGCGCCACAACCTTATGCCGTGCCACCACAGAGTGGACATGGAGGGATGCAGTATCCACCATATCCTCCTTCGAGCCAGAATGCAGTCACGCCCCAGATGTACCCTGTACAAGAATACCCACCAGCTACCCAAAGTCAAGTGCTGCAGCATTACCCTCACATGCCTACACAACCACCTCCTCGCCAGCCACCCCCAGGTGCAGTGACAGCACAGCCCTATCCATTGCAACCACAGCAGGTTGGACCAGCCACCCCAATGTATCAACCTTCGCAGGTTTCTCCACCTTATCCACATTCAGCACCAGTAGCAGTCACACAGCAACCATACCCAACTAACAAGAGCAGCCCTGTGCCGCCAGCATCATATGCTGCCCCATCCAGGGGTCCTGCCCAGTTTGCCCCACCAAGCAACCCTCCCCACACCAGCCAGGCACCATACTACCCTCAGAAAACAATCACAGTGCCATCGCAGCAACATCTATCAGCTAGACCAGTACCGCTGCCGCCATCTCAGGTTTACCCTGAAAACAGAAATGGCATACCACCACCCCAGTATATGCCTAGAGAGAGTGGGCCCAAGTTTGTGTATGCACCACCACCAGTTAACTTCCATCAGAGCCCTGTATATAGAGTGCCACAACAGAGCAAGAACACTGAAGCAGCCCCCGTCCCAGCCAACAACGGCCATGACAAGACTGTGACTGGATCGAAGAGGAGGAAAGCATCAGTTCCTCACAGAGGCATGAGAGATCTCCCATCCCCTCCCGACAGCTATGGTGAGCAGCCCAGTCCCCACGGGGGCTCTGAGAAATCTGATTGCCACAACAGTCCACTGAACAAGTCCAGTTGTATCATCACCCCACCAGGGTCCCCACAGGATGAGGTCCAGAATGGCGAAGTTGAAACATACACCGTAGTTGTACATGATCGAGGAATTCAGACCAGGCTTCCAGAAATGGAACCAAGGTGGTGCCCAACCAAGAGGCTGTGGAAAATGGAGCCCAAACGAATCCCTCCCCCTACACAGCAGCAGCAGCCATTAGTTGAGAGTGGGAAGAGTGTGAAAACTGATGCTCCTCCACCAGAGGAAAGCCTCAGCCCTGTACCATACAGCCCCACCCAGAAGGAAAACATGTACATTCCCAGAGGGAACTCTGCAAATATGCAGCGTCCCCATGGTATGCGACGAGGCAGGGGACGCAAAAGCTCCTCCAGGTATCACTGCAAGTTCTGCAACAAAGGCTTCCAGTGGCATTCACACTTGACGTCTCATGAACGCACACACACCGGTGAGAAACCCTATGAGTGTTCAGAATGCTCCCGTGCCTTCACTCGCGCTGATGGATTGCAGTGTCACATGATAGTCCACAACAAGAAAAAGCCTTTTAAGTGTCAGTACTGCAGCAAAGGCTTCAGTGACAATACGCTGTTGGAGAAGCATGTCTACAGTCACACTGGTGTGAAGCCCTTTAAGTGCGAGTACTGCGGACGAGCATTTACTGACTCTCAATCAATTGAAAAGCACTTGCTTGTTCACACGGGCACCAAGCCCTACAAGTGCCAGTACTGTGTAAGATCTTTCAATGACTCTCAGATGCTGGTGCGGCACATCCGTAGTCACACTGGCGAGAAACCCTACAAATGTCGTCACTGTCCGATGGCCTTCAGTAAGCAGAGTGCACTTGTAATCCACACTAGAGTCCACACAGGGGAGAAGCCATACAAATGCCCCAATTGTCCTAAATCATTCTCAATCTCAGGCAACCTGCAGAGGCACATCCTAATTCACACTGGCGAACGACCGTACAAGTGCTCCAAGTGCCCAAAGGCATTCAACAACCCTAGTCACCTTTCTCGGCACATTAGCAAGCTGCATGCTCCAAAAGCTTTGGAGAAAAGTTGTGTTGCTGTGCCCATGGAAACGGACACTATCAAAGTCGAAATGGCTAACTGAACACTTAACTGTATTTTTGAATAGAGCTTTCAAGTATTTATTTAGATATCTATTTAGTATTTAGTTTTCAATCACCAATAAGGATATAATACCACTGTCTTGCTATGCAAGACCAAGTTTGTGTTATCACTGCACAAGGTAGTTTTTGCACATCAGATGTTATTATAATGAAGAGAATTTTTTGGATTTTTTGTACGTAAAGCTTGTAGAATTGAAATGTTCTACACAGCAGTAGTCAACAAAGTAATATTTTGATGCCACTATATGACATTTCAAACTCAATGGAGAAATTTTTGTACTATTAAATGGCTAATGAAATGTTTTGAGACAGACTTCATTCAACTTGTAGACAAGAGGTAGAAAAGAGGACATTTTGTCACATTTTCTTGCTGATATTTGTGATACTGTCATTATTTGTAAATGGTCATGGTAGTTTTGTAATCTGATCTTAAGTTTTTTAGTTGTATTTTTATTAAGTCTTTAAATAATAGTTTTCACAACCTGATTTCCATGAGGTTGTAGTTTGGTGTGTTTGATACAAATAATCAGTTCGTGGTAAATATCATGAAAATTACAGCAAAGCTATTTGATGAGAAATCAATAAACTGTTGAACAGAGTGTTATGATTGTGGATCATCTTCTTTACTGTGTAGGTAACATAGTGTTATTGTGTACAAACAAAGGACAAAACACATCTTTTAATTGGCTACAAGAATATGGGATTCACTATATTGTTGTAGATGTTTCTGTTTCACTCGAGACTTGGTAAATCTACTAACCATTCAGAAACAAAGTGTAGCAAATAATAGTTTACTGACCAAGCTACCAATGGGCCAATTAATATTGCACAATTGATACAACTGCAAGAGAAAGAGTTGAAGTTGATATTTTGTTCTCACAAGGAGCTTGACATTCTTAAAAGGGGAAGGGCTTCAGCAGAACTATATTGGACTCTGGTATAAGCTGTTACTGATAAAGTCACATTCTGGCGTGATTCACTGCCACGTAATGAGATGTGGAATCCATGGGGAGTTGTCAATATTTTGCTCATTGTCAATTTTCCCACGGCCCCACCTACAGTGGTTAACCATTGTGGTTAATAAAGGGTTTGTAATGATCCTAATATGTGCTTGTGAGAAAACTTAGTGATGCAGCAAAATAATGTAATCTGGCGGATCACTATGAATAGCCAACATTTCTCTTTTTGTTGAAGTTTGTATATTCTCACACCCATATCAGCCTTATGTTTTTTAACGCCAACACAAACCAAAAAGAGTTCTCACAGGCACTTTAGCATTCCAGTTTTCAAAGTGCTTTTCCAAATCTTTGGATCAAATGCTATAAGCTTACCTTTGGGGCTAAAACTATTGCAAACTATGGAAGAAATGTTCATCTTTGAGATCTTCCTAAAGTCACGTAGATTATGCATGAAGATGGAGAATCCAATATCCATTTGAAATATTTTAATGAATCAGGCTAGGTCTCAATCTGTATGGCAGTGTGCATGCAAAAAAGTGTACCAGAGTCAGTGGAGGTGTGACTACATAACTAAGATAAATAACTGTTCTTAAGTCTTATAAATTACACTGGTGAGCTTCTCTTGGTTCAATTTAATTTAATGACAGAAAGGTAAGTGCAGTTGACTAAAGACAGCAGATCATCAACAACAAAGAAGATGCAGGGATTTGTTCCTTTGATCCATGCAGCTGTTACTTGGAGCTGTTAGGACCATTTTATATTATACTTGAACTGATCATGAGATGGTGATATTGTACATACCAAATAGCAATCTGCTAAGTCTGCTAATGGCCATCACAAACACATTTTAAAGTGGCTCTAAATCAATATTTTAATGGACTCAAGTTCCAATAGTGCATAACTGTTACTTCTTTCACTTCTGAACTCATGCCACAACTCTCCTAATTTTTCAAGAAGAAAACATGTGGGACTGTCAAATGCCAAGTTCTCTGTACTGTATCATTTTTTTTTTATCTCTGTGGCGAGAAGCTGAAGGAGAACATTCAAGTTGATCACTCAAGGTAAGGATACTCCTGAGTGGATGAGGAGGGGGGGGGGGGGGGGGGGTGAGTAGGGCTTATCAACAAAACATGCTATTTTTGTATGAAATCTGCAGTCAAAGGCCTCAACATGAGCCCACAGAGGGAGTACAGACTATTACATGATCCAGGATTGCAGTGTATTCTAAAACAAAATTCTGAAATCATGCCAATTCACTTTGAAAATCAGTGAATCCGTAAAAATATATATGACATCCAAAATCTGTGCACTTTTTGGAGCTAAATCCATTGATCCACAGATCTATTAACCCCTCTTCACTGATCGAGTAGCTAACTTCAATTCTCCATTGATCATCAGAGATACAATTTACATTGATTAGTTCCAACTTACTGTAATACTCTCCCTTCTAAGACTTTTCAGAACAGAGGTACTTGTTCAAGTCAAATTCCCACTTTCTCCCACTCTTTTCCTATAATAAAATATTAATACAGTGTGGAGATGGCACCAATTTGCTGTGTCACATAGAATTTATACTACCCCTGGTCCCAGAGGTTTTCTAATCCTACTTTTCCCCACTCAATTTCTGCCACTTGGAAGATTAGAAAACCTCTGGGACCACATACTGATAATAACCTGTAAATTGTCTCCTTGATATGTTCAAGTTCAAGTTTCTCCTAACACATATGTTGTAAAGTAAGGAGACTTTAGTCCTTAATACTTTATCAGCTTTATCCAGACAAATGCTGATTAAACCACAGGCGGCCCAAGCTGATTGACTGTGTGACGTCACGGTCGGGTTTTATAAGCAAATGTATGGGAGATTTTAGTCGATCGATAACTCGAAAAATATTGCGAGAATAAAGCTTAGACTTGCTAACCTTGTTGTTGTGGTGGTTTTCTTGCTGCTGTAGCGATTTCAGCGTGTCTCGCTGAATTTTTCCTAGCAAGTCTAAGCTTTATTCTCGCAATATTTTTCGAGTTATCGATTGACTAAAATCTCCCATACATTTGCTTATAAAACCCGACCGTGACGTCACACAGTCAATCAGCTTGGGCCGCCTGTGATTAAACTATCAATTCTCATTGTCATGCACTCATACATTTTCTTTTAGAATGGTCGGGGGAACTTGCATTATACTGTAAATATTACTTTAGGGGTAATAAAATATTGAAGAAGTCTAGTTAGCTACTCATCTTTTGATTCGTCTTCGACAGGAAGGACACGAAAAACTTCCAAGACAAAAGGTCTTATGAAAAGCCTCTTCCGTTCCAGCTGCGATCTCAGTTCAGATACATCCCTGGCAATATTTGCAATCCTTCCTGTCAAGATTACACCTTTCTTCTCCTGGAGACTTGCTTCAAATTTCTTCAGCTTCACTGGCACGTGAGTGATCAAGTGTATCGGATGAAGCTTTCCTCTCACACTTCGCCAAGAGCGTAGTAGCACAAGTTTGGCTATCTTGACTTGTTCGCCTCCAACCATAGCTGTCGTCGTCAAATTTAAGTCTATGATATGACCAAATCTTGCTTTTATCGACACTCTAGGTGCAAACATGCTCAGAGAATACGAAGATGGTATCTTTGATTTATCGATGCATTCTTCTTGACAAATCCGACTGAGCAGTTCGCCTGTTGATGTCTTTAGGCTGAACCGAGTGCCAATCTCTTCATTTCTCAGGAGGATTGGCGAGCATAAATAGACTTGTAGCGTAGGCAAAACCAGACCAATGATAAGTCCCGGAAGAACTATTTTCAGGAAACCTCGGAATTTCTTCACATAGATACACAGCAAGACAGGCAAAAGCAATATTGATACGATCATCAGCACTTTGGAGACACTCCCGAAGACGGTGCTGAAATTGGCCATGAAATTCCCGCCAACGGATATCATAGTTGCTAAAGCCGGGAAAGTAAACAAGGCCACAAACATGTAGTTCTTTAACTGCGAGCCTCCTTTTTCTTCGCCGGCATCGTTCTTTTGTTTTGGCTTTGACTTCTGCTTCCGTCGCCGATCACGCACTTCAGTTTGGCCAGTAATTTGCTCTTCGTTGCCCATCTCTCGACAAAATCCCGATCACTGCTAAACGCGAACGTACGCTTCGTGGAAAGTTATGTATTTACCGTGTGCTGACTAGTTTGTAAACTATGCCTTTGTGTTTTATAAATCTCACCTGCATGGCTGCTCACACAACGGTTTGAAGTTCACGTGGCACGCGCCTGATGGACTAGCGGAAAATGAAGCAAAATCCCAGACCCAGCGAGGGGGGGGGGGGGGGGGGGGGGGGGTGAAGCAAAACTTTGTTGCGAAAAGCGTTCGAAAACGGTAAGAGTGACAAATCTTTAACTTAACAAAATGCTTCGTGGTTTATGCAAGAATTAAAAAAAAAGTACAGTGTGGTCATTACTTTGGTAAAAATATGATAATACGATGTACAAGCTGACACACACCCTCTCCTCCCTGCAGAAAACAATTTTGCCGGTCGCCAAACTCGTTCCCAGGCTCTGAGATAGGGAAGAGAGCCGCTCTCATTGAGCCCAGGACTGATGAGCCGGAAGGCTTGATGGAAAAGAAGCGCAAACTGTTGTGAAACTATGATTTGAAGCAATAAGGCCAAAACAGACCCATTTTTGTTTTGATTGAATAAATAGAAATGAAGCTTGACAGTCGACGCACGCCGTGGAAGCTTGCTCGTGCTATAGAACTTGCTTGCGCGATTCACGCATTGTGATGCAATGAAAACTTTGCTGTCGCCATCACTTCACTTCGCCTCTTGATACAAGCGGTTGTGTGTTTCATTCAGAGAAGACGAAAAAGCGATTTAATCCTTTTTGAGAGACTTACAGGTTTACTGCTCCTAACGAGGTAAGTGAGATGAAGTAACCAAATTGATTTATAAGAAAAGCGCATATTTTTTTGTGCAAAAACGAAAGAAAAATCACGTTCAAAAGTGCCGAACCTGCGTAAAGTTATTGAAAGCAGCATTTTGATTCATACCAGTACTGCTTGATTTACCAGTGAGTTTAGTACTGTCCGCAAATGAAGTGGGCATTTGCAGAGAGCTAATAGAGACTCATTTCCTTGGGTTTATCCCTGGTAGCTGATTTAGAATTTCTGATGTGTCGGGATGGAATTGTCACAGCGTCTTGTCAACATTCAAAACAATGTTGACCACTATGAAGCTGCCACCTCACAAGAAACAATTCTGTTTTAATGTACAGCATTCAAACATAGTGTCAGACTTTGACTTGGCCCACTCCCCAAAGAAACGTCCGCAACCCGTTAAACAACAGTCGACCAAACTTGTTCCAGGAAGATACGTTTACTCATCTTTATTTTTATTTCAGTCACTTTTCAGGTATGCAGAAACTTTTGGAAACTCAAAGCAAGACTGAAAACATGCTCAGAGCACTTAGTGACACCAATTTACACGTTGGCTTTAGACGGGCATGCGGCATGGCAGAGAATTCAATCCCGATCTGCGTCCGGGAGTCAATTAGCAGTCCAAAGATCATCTTTGAGAGGAAACCAGGTGGTGAAGAGGTGACCACAACTGACAACAAGACTGCCAAACATTCTAATAAGATCGAGGTCACTGCCATTTACGAGCTGTGCAACGTGGCTAAGTATGGAGGCGGAGCTACACCAAAAATGCAGCGAAACTTTCAAAAGCCAAAAAGGCCAAGATACGTCGCAGCGAGGTGGAAATTCACCGAGGATCCCGAAAGGATTGAAGTGCTCTCCTCTCACGAGATATGCAAAGAGGAGATGAGGGAAACTCGTGTGGAGGAGGAGGCTACGGGCTGTTTCAATGGAGGTTGGGGAAAACACGGCCTCGGAGACAAACTAAAGACCTTTTGTCAGCGCGTCAAGTTCCAGACCCGACGCGGCTTTGTGTGCATGTGCAAAACGGCGGATAGCTGAGTGATTATGGAAACTTTTTCTTTCAGCCTGAGAAGCTGTTACTGACTTTGTCTCGTTAACTATAAAGTATCTATATTATTGCTGTATTTTGAAACCACTCAGAGTATGGAGTAGGCGATGTCCAAACTATCGTGTCTTTTTTAATTTAAACTTTTAGACTAGTCATAACAATTGTTCCCAGCTTAGAACCTTGCGTAATAAAAGTGCACTTGTTTTCTGAAAATGTTTACTGACTATTGTTGTATTTGTGCAGGCAACTGAAGAATTTCTATTGCTGGTTCAACCCCTTTTTCCCTTTTAAATTAACATAAATTGTCTCTAACTTTATTAGAGTGAATATTTGCGCACACTTTCAGTTCAGTCCGCGAAACCTAATCACTGAGCGTATACCAAGGCCAAGCGGCTGCATCCGCAAGCTATCAAGTGCTTCTCAGATTGTTTTCCAGGGCCCGATTTTTCGAAAGTCGATTAAGCTAATCCACTAATAAACAGCAAGGTTTTGTTCAAAGATGGATTAGAAAGCTTGTTCCAGCTTAAAACGTTATCAAGAAAGTCGTTGTGGACGAAACTTTCACGTTTTCAGGCTTATAAATGATAGGAAAGTTTAGATGTAACCCAGGATTTTTGAAAAACTGGGCCCAGGCGTAAACTGAAAGCAGCACCAAGAAAGGGTAGGAGAAGGACTGGAGCGAGTGAACCGACCGTTATTCGAAAGTTGTTGCTTACATGAAGTATTACACGAAAGGCGCCAAAAGCAAAGTCGCAAACATGGCGACCACAACAGATTTAATAATCGAATCGTGCGAATCTCTGAGTTTATCCTCGATATCGACAGAATGGGCCGATCAAGCCTGGCAATCAGAGTTCTTTGAGTCGTCTGGCCTGCCTGAAATCCTGCAAGAAGTCGCAGTCGAGTGCAACTTCTTCAGGGTAGCTTTTGGAAAGTTGCTGGAAGGCTGTCGGCAGTGGGTGACAAGACGAGACCAGAACAGCAGTATACAAGGAGGTTTGTGAAACATTGGTCGTGTCGAAGATATGGTTGCATAATTTGTTAAGTTGTGAAACCTCTTCTGAGCATAGATCAGGATATTTCACGTATAGTAATCAATATGGGTGCATGAAGCTTCGATGTCATGCAATACTGTACGAAACAAACGTTAAAATCAGAATTCCGAACATAAATTAGTAATTCAGCAACCAGTAAGCAAGTAGTTAACAAATAAATAGATCCCATTCAATTCACTGAATACTGTAAAAGAGGGGGGGGGGGGGACTGCATCCAGGACTTCCACAAGAATGCATGCATATTGTCTTTGCCACATAGCTTTTCCACTTAAATGTTTGTTCACTTTTTGGTACACTTCAGAATGCAACAGTTAAAAGGTGCATAACAAAATTGACAAACCAAGGTCTGAATGTAGAGCCTTATTCCATTGTGACTTGCCCCAGGCCACCCTGGTTTAGCCATTTTTTTAATTTAGGTGTACAGTAGGAGAGGAGAGGGGAGGGAAAAATGATTCTTTTTGGTATCTTTATCCCCTCCACCCTCTCCGACTCTGCATGCACAAATTAGTCTGTTTGTTTATCAGGATTCTGGAAGTTGTTGGCAGATCAGAAGATATCTCCTCAAGTGCTGGTTGCATTGTTGCATTCAATGATAGAATCTTGTGATAAGGTGAGTACACTTCATCTCTTCCTGGTGATCATGTTATAGAAAAAGCAGATTCTCCCAACCATTCAAGAAGAAAATATATTAGTGAATGATGTAAATTTTATCTGTTGTGAGCAAAAATATTATAAACACCAGGTTTTCCTTACTGTATGATACGATATGTCTCTGGTGAGAAATTCAAAATTGATCACTCTCAGGATTGAAATCAAAGAACAACAATAAAAACATATATCCATGAAAAATGTAAGTATATAGTAATAGTCCTATAAAGCAGATTGTATGTGAATGTTGAAATTTAGTAAACAAACAGTGTTTGATGGTTATTTTGCAGACTTCACCTTTTGGTTCCAAACTTGAGAGTTGTGTATTAGCAGCCAATGTTTATGTTGTGATCCTCCATATTCCCGGTAAGTAACAATTTCTAGCAAATTACTGAGTACTTTAGTATGGATTATAGCAGATGTCAGAAGCTTTCCTGTAGTATATACGTGTGGCAGCTTCATTAAGATAATCTTTGTTTGGTTGTTTGATATATTGCTTTGTTAAACAAATTGGTTCAAGACCTTACAACTTGTACCACATTGCCCAAATTATCCACTGCTGTTGTATATTTTAGCATAGTTTGATTTTCTGTACACCAGTAGACATGACTGGTAAGATTCAGATTAATTTTGCCTTCCACTTATACATTCTTATACATTCTTATACATACTTATACATTCCCTTCTTCATTTGTTGTTTGATAAACGATTTATTACATGAAGAGTTGTGCAATACGGCTGTATTTTTACTCATCAGTTTTATTTTAATGGAAGCCTCAGTCAATACTGATCAGAGCTCAAATGACACAGTTAGCAATGTCAGTTTTGGCATGGAGAAAATGGGCACTTGGTCTTTCAGTGTATAGTTTTGGCTTCCAACTAATCAAACTATCTATAGCATTTGTTCAGGGCAAGTTAGGACTAAGTTGACTAAACTGAATATTTGTTTGCAGGCAGTGGAGCCTACAATATTTTTCATGCAGTGCTGTTCCAGAAAGCTCTTGATCTCCTGAAGTTGTGGCCTCAAAAAGGTAAACATTTATATACAGTGCAATATTAAAATAATATTAAGACTAGAGCTACAATCCTGGCCAAAAGTATGTGGGACACTCTGCAAAATTGCTATTTTTTCACCATCACTCTTGTTCAACAGCAAAAGCGGCTCCCCCCTCCCCCTATACAATGTTGCTTAAAGAGTGTGCACTTTGCGCACACTCAGTCAACATTGTATGGGGGGAGGGGGGCTGGAAGTGTGAAAGTGTCATCATTTTCAGATAAAAAGCTAAGTGTCCCATGAATTTTGGCCAGGATTGTAGATAATGGAACAGTAAATGCATTATATTTTCTGACTTCATTTTTGAGTGCAAATAAAGGCCAAAACGAGTGCAGAGATGGGAGCGTATTGCAGTCTCGTCAGGAACCAGATCAACTGGCTTATTAGCTTACTTGATCAATTTTTTCAAGCAAATTGTATGAATGCGTCATCTTTTGTGACAAATGTTTATTCTATTTTGCGTGCAGCTGAGAACATTTGGCCCTTCTTCATTTGTTGTTTGATAAACGATTTATTACATGAAGAGTTGTGCAATACGGCTGTATTTTTACTCATCAGTTTTATTTTAATTTTCTCATCTGAAGCAGGCTAAAAAAAAAAGAACTGACTCATAAAAATACTCCGCCGTATTGCACTTCTTTCCATGTAATAACCCCTATTCTCATGTAGACTGATTGCCTGTAAATGATACTAGCTGTCTCAATTTTCATCAAAGCCTACAACAAGAATGGGGTACACATGTACACTGTATGATTGACAGGGATGTAGCTAAGACAAAAGCATGCTGGTTTAGAATGGTTAGGTTGAGCTGCTTGCTTCAGTTTTCACATCTTTTCCCTTAGAAACCAACAAAAGGAAGAGAAAACCTCAAGCAGAGGACAAATCTTCCAACCACAGATCCAAAACACGCCGTACAAGAGGCACAAGGCACACAGCAGGTATGGTACTCTACAACCCTTTGACTCCTGCAACTGATCATACAACTTAGACTGCCAATACTATTATCTTAGAGGACGTGCAACCTTTAGAGCAAGAAGTTCACAGTTTACATACATACATACATACATACATACATACATACATACATACATACATACATACATACATACATAAAGTGTCAAAATCTTCTAGTGTATCACATGTGATATACTAATCGGGGACACTTAAAAAAAAACATATACATATATATATATATATATATATATATACATGTAAAATATTGTAACCTAACATTAATAGTAATACTAACAATTTGGATTAAACTACAATTACTAAAAATATTGTTCTAACACTGCTATTACTATTATTGTTAAAACTTGCTATTATTTCTATTGTAAGTAAAAGTTATTGACTTATCATTGCTAAAACTATTTACATATCGATGCTGTATGCAAATCTAGTGCATATAGGTAGGCTTTTAGCATACTTAATTATGACACAATTTGCAGTCCACGTATGAGTCAGAGTTAATAAGTACAGATAGATCCGTTTTCCTTATTATGTTCTTAAATGATGAAAGTGAGGTAGAATTTCTGGTGCTGCTTTGTAGTTTCGTCCATAAATAGGGTCCAAAAAATCTCAGTGAGTGTTTTCTATGAGTGGTTGTTTTTACTCTGGGCAGAAAGAAGTCACTGTTTCTTAGGTTGTAGTTATCACATGAGCGGGGGAATAATTCCAGGACGTTCTGTGGTAGCAGGTTGTGTTTTGCCTTATACATAAAGATGGTAATGTCCTGTAAGCGTCTGTTATATAATGTGGTTAATTATGAGTTTGATCCTCAGTGACTTCAACATCCATATTGACTGCTCTCTGTTCCTTGTACATGTTGCTTGAGCTTTGATAGCCTGCGAGCAGGCCCTCTTAGCGTGAAATGAGACGCAGGGGAGGGGGGAGGGGGAGGGCCTGCTCGCAGGCTAGAGCTTTGAATACCAGTAAAGCAGAGCACAGAGAGATGCAGGATGGGGGGGAGGTAAAGGGTACATACCGTTGGCCTCCATGTGATTGACAACAGCTTTCTGAGCTGACAGAACTACCGATGGTCAACTAAAAATAACTTTACTTTTACTTTATTGCTAGAGCCATGTTTTCTGTCTTGCTTTTTGATGTAGCTGATGAAGAGGAAGATGATGACAGTGATGCTGATGAAGAAGAGAACAGTGATGATGAGTATGATGGCGGTGGTTATGAGAAGCTCAACAGTGAGGAAGCAAAGAAGAGGGTACAGGATAAACTCTTGAGTCTGCTGCAGGTGAGGAATTTCACAGTTGAAGTATTTCCAGTTGATTCAGTTGAGCTGACATAGGGTGCAAAACACAGGGCTTGATGAAAGCCATGTCCACTTGCCTGGGGTTATCAGACTTTGCTGCTGGGCTAGTAGACTTTCCAAACAGCTTACTAAGATGAAAGTTGCTTGAACTAGTTTAATGTCTGGGCTAGGCAAGCTGCCAAAACCCTTGATCCTTCAATCATTTCACTGACCCTGCAAGCATACCATAACATAAAATTTCTTCCAACCATTTTTTAAAATTTCTTCCAATCAATTTGACAAAGGGACAGTCCCCAAGAGTGATCCTTGGAATACAATGTCAGCTTGTGTATAGTATTATACAGTATGAAGAAAATGAGAGGTGATTCTCTTGCTTGTGTACTGAACCTGTCAGAAAATCAATAATAATATTCTATTATGCTATCTTGGAAAAATTACATCATTCTATAGTCCCACTAAAGAAATCAACATCTTCTGTCTTGTTTTTTTCTACAGGACACCACCTTGTTGTTGAGTGAATACTCTCTAAAAGACTCAGAACAAACACTCCATCATGTCATCCAGCTCCTTGTGGAGATGACCAGAGTGGATGATGGCAGCGATATTCACACCACTTTTGATGTTTCTTGGTAAGGTGTTTGAGTTTATTGTTTGTTTTGTATGATACAGTATACTTACAGTGTACTTAGATATGCATGACTTGGATCTACTGAGGGTCAATGTTTGAAAGCTGGATGCCGTGAAAGAATTTGAAGCTGACATTTCAAGCATTAGTCTAAGTAAAAATGGCCAAAAATTACCAAATTTTTTTGCTGAGACGAAGGACCAGTGCTTGAAGCGTCAGCTTCAAATTTATTCATGGCGTCCAGCTTTCACACATCGACCCTTAGTCAATCCAAGTTACACGTATTTCTCCACACTGATGCAGTCGATCTAGTTCTCTTTAGAGCTGGTTTTCCATTGTACTTACTAGATAGCCTGGTTGCAGCTACATAACTGCTTGCAAATTTTGCAAGAAGAAAGTGGGACTTTTTTTTAAACAGTTGATGATGCTGAATTGTAGTTGTAGATTATGTTAAAGTTGTAGATGATAGAGTTTATGCAGACATTGTTTGTGTTGGCAGACTGCAGTGAGATCTTGTTGTTTTGTGATGTTCATTGAGACAAATACTGTGTCTTCTGTAGGTCTACAGTGCATTCAGTCAAGTCAATCAGCTTGTTGGCATATGCAGTAAGTACTGGTGATCTTTGAGGGTTGTAGCAATGATTGGCATAATTTGTGGGGGGTCTTTGCTTTCAGTTTTTGGTGGTGGCTGTACAGAAAATGAAGACCCAAAAACAAAGACCCCAACAACAACAGCCAACAGCTTTATTCAGTGGCACTCTCTCTTTAACATTGCTTGTATAACACCATGCAAGCTTTACAATGAGTGGCATAAGTGTGGGGTCTTCATTTTTGGGGTCTTCGTTTTCAGTTTTTGGTGGTGGCTGTACTGAAAAAGAAGACCCCGCAATTTATGCCAATTTTTGTTGGGGTCTTCGTTTTCATTACAACCGATCTCTGAGTGTAGTTGGTGACATTTTTGTTGCAGCATATTGCAAGACTCATGCCTGTTTTGTGTTTTGGAACTGTTTTTGCTGTAGTGCTAGTTTCAAAATCTCTTTCTGTCTCTTCTTTCAGAGCTTGGATATCCTTTGTACAGCCACCCATGGAAGTGTTGGAGTAAATATATGCACTGTAAGCCTTAAACACCAAATCCTCTCTTTAAAAATTTGTTCAGCATCTTCAAACATGTAAAGCTTGAGGTTGATAGTCACTCTGACACTTATCTAGGAGTTGAACAATGCTGTCAGAATGTACTCATTGAGTGGTCACATTTTTAGATTTCATTTGACTGTTTTGGATGAGGTAACTCATCATTCTGTCATTGGGTTAATTTGAGTTTTTCCCACACTAATGCATGTAGCTGTCTCCTACTTTAAGGTCTTCAAGCATTTGATCAATAACATTCTCATGATACATGGTGGATTTACATCCAATGCAACCATCCCAAGAGATGTCCAGAGTGTCAAGGAGCAGGCAGTGGCTTACGTCCGGTGAGCAAATCAGCTAGCTAGCATTTGAGAAACTTGCTGATCAATTCTTCTAGAATTGACTTTTCATGTCCCAAGAGACAAACCTCTTCCTTCAATATATGGTACTCTTCTATGTGTATCTAATTGCAGTATGGAGAGAATAGCAAGTGTCCAAGCCATTCAAACTAACAGTAAACTCCTATAAAACAACTTTTGATCCTTGGCCTGTGACTTCTCAAACACATCGTTTGTACAGTACTCTTTTCTATTAAGCTAGTTTGACCCTTGACCTTTGACATTTGACTTTGATTTCACCATGTACTGACCATTAGATTCATAACATTGAACTGTTGACCTTTGACTTTTGTTGATTTAGTTTTATTTGTCTGCTTGTGGCTTGTACCCAAGCATGACTTATAAGCTTTGACTTGTGAACTAATCCATGGACTCCCTAAATTTTAGTCATGTGGCTGCAAAAGAGGACACAACAGCATTGAGGGCCATTCAAGTTCTTGTTCAACATCTCTGTACCAAGTGCCCTGAAAAGGCCGAGTATAGAACCATTGTGACCAAGGTATTCATGACCATGTTTTAACACTCAAAGGGATATGCAATGCATTAATTTTTACAGTGAACCCTGTAAAAGGTTAATTGTCTGTGAATTGGTTCACTGTCCGTCAAATTCTCTTCTCTATAGGCCGCTGTTGATATCATGAGGTTTCTTCCCACAAGCCAATACAATACCTTGATAGAGTGGATCAACAAATACTCCAGGAATGCGAAGGTGTTTTGTGCATTGCATACTTGTTACAAAGGTTCTTTACTATGCACTGCAACTGTTTTTATTTCTTATTTCCATTGCAGATTGGCTACAGGGTTTTTGCTCTGGATTTAATTTCTTTGTTGATACTGGAACCAGAAAGAATAGGAGGTATGGAATTCCTATTTTAACGTACATCAGACCTTTGCCAAGATGTCTTTCTTTCTTTCGTCCTTTTCTTTTCTTGCTTTTGTCTTCTCTCCTTCCCTTCTTTTCAGTTTCTTCCTCCGTTCCTTCGACTTTCCCTTCCTCCCTTACTCCAGAGATTCCGCTAGACTCGTGATCAGCCGGTACAGAGCACCGGTAGAAAATATTTTGTCCGGTAATGAGCCACCTGAAACCGGTACAACATATAAGTGAAACAAAATAATCGTTTCTTCTGCTGCAACGGAGCTGGACCCTACAATCCTGGCCAAAAGTATGTGTGACACTCTGAAAAAATGCTATTTTTCAACATTACTCTCTTTTAAATAACGAAAGCGGCTCTTTTTCCGAAAGGTAACCCTCCCCCCTCCCCCCCCCCCCCCCCATACAATGTTGCATAAAGGGAGTGCATTTTGAGCTCAGTCAACATTGTCAGGGGGGAGGGGGGTGGGAAGAGGGAAAGTGTCATAATTTTTACAAAAAAGGCTAAGTGTCCCACGACTTTTGGCCAGGATTGTAGATAATCCCATCGAATTTTCGACCGTTTCGGAGCATTTCTTTCTAGAATGAGTAGAATATCCAGTATGCCGTCAGAAAAGAATGTTGTACTTCATTTTTCCGGTACGGAATATGACCGGCAGCCTCAAATTTTCCAGTACAGTATGATTTTTATAAAATACCGGCATATGCCGGTCTAGCGGAATCTCTGCTTACCCTCTATCTCTTACTCCCTGATTACCTCCTTCCATCCCACTTACCTTCATTCCCCTTCCTTCCTTCCCTCCTTCCCTCCTTTTTTCGGTCAACTACTTTTTTCTACTCTGTTGTATTTTCTTGTTCTTCTTTCCCTTCATCGTACCGCGTCGTTTTTGTTGCAGATTCTCTTGGTGAGCAGACGGATGTACCAGGCAGCAGGGCCTTTCTTCTCGGCATCGTAGTAGCCAGATGCTCAGACAAGGCACCAACGTAAGTGAACATCACTGCGTTATGCTTCAATAGAGCTGTTCTCGGATCACTGTCAAAAGTAATCGAGTGATTGCTTTGGTTTTGCGTTTGCTATGCTTTTGGAGCGGTTCAAAGTTTGGCAGCATTCTCGGCTACCGGTGATTTGGATCAAAAGCAAAACCTGATTGCTGCGATCTGTTCATTCTGATTGATCTCTTCAAAGCAAAAGGAAATGCAAACTACTTTGGTTTCAGGTTGGCTGAGAGTGTTTTATTGCAGCCTTTCTGATTGACGCTGTAATTACGTTAGTTTTGGTCATCCGAAAACTGCTTTAAAGAATCAAAATATTATCGTTTTAGTGTTTGAATTGCAGTTTAATTTTTTCTCTGCAAAGGTGAATCTGACTCAATTCCAAAGAACTAATTCATTTTCTGAAACTGAAAGCTCTCAGGCCCCCGTTTAACTTGTTTGCAAAGTTCTCACTTTCGTCGATTTCGGATTCGTTTTTTCACCGGATTCACTAAAAATGACTCCGGATTCACCCAAACTAGTGTTACCAGAAACAACACAATTATTGAGTAGAATCCGGAAAAATTCGTAGAAGTGTTACACTGGTCGATTTGCAACGACGATTTGCAACGCCGATTTGCTCCAAATTCGCGCAACGGTGTTGCAAGTTTATGAATCGCTTTCAAAAACTTGCAACGCGTTGCAGCACTGCAAACATTGCGAAAAACCGTTCGCAATGGGATGTTACACCTGAACAATTTTTAGCGCAACATCGTATCGTTGCAAATCGTCTTTGCAAATCGACCAGTGTAACACCACCTTAAACGGGCCCTCAATGTCAGTTCATTATAATTTATTTTGTGGTTGCGAGGGGTTTACTGTTTTATTGGCAACTTTAAGTTTAATGTGGACAAAAAAAAAAAAAAAAAAAAAAAAAAACAAGCACTGAATGAGGTATAGCGTAATGTTGGTTGAAAGGTTGCACAGTTTATGTTGATTTTGTTATTAGTGACCAGTGGCTCTCTAAACAGTGCCTTAATCACTGTCCTCTGTCTCTGTCTTGTTGTTTCCACGGCAGTGTTCGTGCCAAGGCCCTTCAGTGTTTCTCCGGTTGCGTTTCGTCTGAGGACCAGTTGTTAGTAAACGCTGTCAAATCAATCCTGAGTCGACCTGTACCGGGTACCAACACTCCCACCCCTGGTGAACGAGAAAGACGTAAGTGAAAGTCACGTTACAGGATCACGTTTCGTGTAGTCACGTCCCATCAATTATATCTTTGTTTCCTTTTATTACCATATAATGATTCTATTCTTTAGTCATCTAGTTCGGAAACGCCCAGGCAATGCCTATGATATTTTGTAATGCTAGTAATCAATAGTCCTATTATTTTGTGTTATACCTGTCCGTGTATCATTCGATTAGTTCAGTTCGACTTGGGTATTCCCACTGTAAAGCTATTTTGCAGAAGCTCGGGAATACAGTAAAGTCCATAGTTACATATTTGTTGTCGAAGTCTTTGATCTTCGCACTGCTACACTTAAAATAATAATAATAATAATAATAATAATAATAATAATAATAATAATAATAATAATAATAATAATAATAATAATAATAATAACAACAACAACAACAAAACAAACCCGTATGGAACCTGTTTTTTGTTGTTCTATTTGTTTGTTGTTTGTAGGTCAGAGTGGTGACACCAAATCCGTTGGTGCGATGATCAGGAGACGAACTTGTGACGAGAAAGTTGGTGTCAGAAAAGTGGCACTTCAGGTAGGGCCGTCATCCGACAAAAACTCATTAAAGAGACCCTCTCACCGTAGATGCTTTGCGCGCCAATGTTTATGTCTTTTATCAGGAGCTCGACTTTCCTGAGGTGCCCACGTTATGACTGCTCGATCTGACTGTCGCTACTTGTCGTGTTCAATACACTTTCTGAGTTTGTGCTGATTTATTTCACGATAAAACCTAGAAAAACATGAGAATCCGCCATTTTTGTATGATACGAAAATGGCTGCCGTCAGTCACTGGGCGTGCACAGCATCCACGGTGAGACGGTCTCTTTAAAGTCAGAGAACTACAAGTCGATAAACGGGACTTGCACACGATGTGACCGTTACCTTGAATTTGACCAAGTTTGATAGTAATGGCGACGAACGCTTACCAACAGGCGCGACGTCAAGAACATATCACCGTGGTGCCCACACTGAAACTAACCTACAAACAACCTTCCGGTGCAGCAGTAGTGTAAATAATCTTCTCTAAGTTCTTTTCCATTTTTGTATGTTCACAGGCGCTGGAGAGTATTATTCAACTGGATGTGACGTCACTGCAGAAAAAGGTACATCCCTGTGTTCATGTTTGGTGTAATAACTCCTCGAATCTGCCTGCCCCTCTAATCTTTTGATTTTGATTTAACGTGGCGTAGGACGTGGAGATGGTTCGTGATCGATGCATGGATCCGGCGCTATCTGTCAGAAAACAAGCCATGGTATCTCTCACGTCTCTGCTGCAGCAGCGACCATCGTGCACCATTCTGCACAGGTGAGAGTTTACCTCGTACAACCTGCAGTTTAATGGGGTTTTGCAGTTAAGTTTCATCTCGCACTCGCAGAATTTGCAGTTAAATGGCTTCATATCTCACAAAACATGCTGTTGAATGGGTTCTTGCAGTTAAATGTTTCATCTAGCAGAAAGTGCAGTTGAATGGTTTTATCTAACAGAACATGCAGTTGAATGGGTTTGCAATATATTGGCTTCATCTCGGAGAACTTGCAGTTGGATGGTTGTTTTATTGTAGTTAAATGGTTTTATCTCACGGAATATACTGTTGAATGGTATCATTCTGTAGAACGTGCAATCGAATGGTTTCATCTTTCTTGAAGTTGAAGGTTTCATCTTTCTTGAAGTCGCATAGTTTCATCTCGTGCAGTTGAATGGTTTTGTCCTACAAAATGCACAGTTAAATGGCTCGGAGAAAAAAGGCATATAACGAGTATAACAAGTATGACAAGTTTCACCGACGCAGACTGACAGTAGGGGCCTTAGGAGAAGATTGTTGTGGTACTCCCGTAACTATATCTGTATCAAATCTCTTTCTCTCTCTCTCACTCAGTCTTTGGCTGGACGGAGTGTTACCGTTAGTGATGGACAGGGAAACAACGGCCCAGGAGAAGTGTCTACAATTACTGGAAGAAGTTATTCTCAGTAACATTGTTCCACATGCAAGGTGACTGACGATTGTACGATTTATTGATTACAGGTTATTTGACATAGATGGCGGGAAGACGCTGAATCACACGCGTTGTGCAGGAAATACTGAGACCGGAAATATTACCAGAATGTTACATCTTACGTAACTCCCACATTAGAATGGTTTCCATCTCTTATTTGAATGGTTTTCTATCCCTCAGAACGTACATTCGAATGGTTTCCCATATCTTAAGCCCTGGCCAAACGGACGGTCAAGTCGAGCCAGGTTTCAACTTGGTCCAACTTGGATATCGTTTGGCCACCCGCTTGGCTCGACCTGGCTTGGCTTTGATCAAGCTCAAATTTTCGTCCAAGTCTAGCTAAGTTTTTAACCGTTTGGCTCAATTTCGCAGTACCGTTTGGCCACCCGCATGCAAGTTCTGATTTTGTAATATGGTTCGAGTTGGAAGTACCGTTTGGCCAGGGCTTTAGAACGAACATTTGACTCAATCAGTGTGATTGATGTGGTTTCTCTCTGCTTCAGGTCCACAGAGGACAGACACAAGCTTACATGGAGTTTACTTGGAATAGTGGCTGGCCCCGCGGGTCAGGACGTCAGGTGAGAATCAAGGGCCTAATTCTCCCAACCTTCCTTGAACAATTTGTATGAGTAATGTTAGGAGAATTGATAGTCCGACCTTTTGCTTCTAATCACAAGATGATCACACTTAGTGGACAGGAACAAGCTACAATTTGCATCAGCAAAGTTGCGTATTAACCCTTCCACTCCTAAGCTCAGAATGCAGATTCTCCCAATCCTTTAAGAGTAGAACATATAAGTAATGCAGTGAGAATTGATAGTTTAATCAGCGTTCATCTTAGCAAGGTATCAAAAGCCAAGTTCTCCTTACTGTTTCATATGTTTCTGGTGAGAAACTGAAGGAGAAAATCGAATTTGATCACTATTGGGAGTGAATGGGTTAACCGAATATTTATTGTTCGATACTAGGAGATATCTGCACTATTCCTGTCAACATTGGGCCAAGCATGGCAAGTTGACTGCTTTGCTTATCAAGAGTTTGACGTCGCACGTTAATACCGAGCATAACAAGGTGAGTTTAGATTGTTTTGTTTATGTAGCAAAAGTATGCCACTATTTGATACATACAATACATTTTATATATACAAAATCTGGGAATTGGTGACATGCTGACTAACACATACTCTCTGTGGTAAAAAAAAAGTTCAGGATCTCCACTGAAAACTCCTAAGTTGTTAGTAAGCAGAAGTTAGCCTTTAGTGCTGAGATGACGTGTTAGCAAACAGTCTAGTTATGCAGTGATAAACCGGATTTATGACCCATCAAATATTCCCCCCCGCGCGTGATTGGTAGAATCGTGACACGTGACCGAATAACGTCCGCTCGTGAGCGGACGTTATCAGCGAATAAGCCCTGCCTGGACTAACGCTGTTTATTGACAATATCCGAACACGATTCTATTTATTTAGTCACAAAAATCATTACAAGATGACTACTGAGGAGGACATCAATTTATTGGTCGAAAAAGCAGTTCCAGAGAGCACTAAGAAGCTTCACAGTTTCCGCGCCGTTATTTGCGCTGCGAGAAGAAATATTTGAAGGATAATAAAGACAATAAACTACTTTTAGCGAGGAAATATGCACGGATAATTGTCCTTGGACATTATCTGTTCCTCGAAGCTCACAGTTGCCCTCGAGCTTCGCTCTCGGACAACTGTTCGCTTCTCGGAACAGATAATATCCTTGGACAATTATTATCCTTGCATATTTCCTCGCCAAAAGTAGTAAGTACAAGCTCAAATCTTGTTTTGTTTTTACAGGGCGCTTGGTTATTGATGGCTGAACTT
Source organism: Plumapathes pennacea (assembly GCA_964036295.1). NCBI lineage: Eukaryota > Metazoa > Cnidaria > Anthozoa > Antipatharia > Myriopathidae > Plumapathes > Plumapathes pennacea. The sequence continues at coordinate 11,051,167 of OZ038464.1, read as the reverse complement.
GCCAGCGCATGTAATAAACTGGACCACGTCTTTGTGATCAAATGCTGGAAAGACTACACGGATGGAGTGCAAGGTGAACTACATTTCTTTTATTGTCATTTTACGGTCATAACTTCACTAGTCATAAGTTCACGAGTCTTACGTTCACGAGCCATAGTTTCACGAGTAATAAGTTCACAAATCATGAGTCATAAGTTCGTGAGTCATTAGTTCGCGAGTCATAAGTTTACGAATCATAAGTTTGCGAGTCATAAGTTTACGAATCATAAGTTCACGAGTCATAAGTTTACGAGTTACTAGTCTAATAACATGCATACAATAATTTCTGCATTCTGATTGGCTGAGCGCACGTCAATTTATCCCAAACAGTGCAAAAATGTGAAATTAACAGTGCAGAAATGTGAAATTAAGAGTGCAGAAATTTGAAATTAAATGTTGCCGACAGCTTGCGCGCGTATTTGCAAAGCCAAACAAAACAAAAGGGTGTGTTTTCATTCCTCAGGACGATTCCGATTCTGTTTGCGAGAGAACAAAGTTCTTGAGAGACACTTGTGAATTGTAACGAAATTGAAAAGCGTTGCGCGACGTAAATTATTGTATGCGTGTTATTAACAAGTAATCACATGATTTCTCGTGCAATTTTGGAATAAATAAGCACTCGTAAATTTTTCAAAGACCACAAATTGCACTCGCGCGGCGCTCGTGCAATTTTGTCGTCTTTGAAAAATTTACTCGTGCTAATTTATTCCAAATTGCACTCGAAATCATGCGATTACCTATACATAGTTCACTTTTAATTAATTTAACAAGTGACATTTTTCAGAATGCGATAGCGAGACTCTATGTAGAGTTCTGTCGGTGTTGGGGAGCACGGCGGCCCAGTTACCCGCCAGTTCTGTCACTTCACTCACCGGTATGGCCTTTTTGTTTCTTTAAGATGTCTGTAAGTATAGAGGACGATGACAGTAAGACTACTAACATGTAGATGAATTGATGGTAGTTTGTGGTATCATCACAGGCGGCCGAAGCTGATTGAGTTATTGATCGACTAAAATCTCCCATACATTTTCTTATAAAACCCAACCGTGACGTCACACAGTCAATCAGCTTGGGCCGCCTGTGGTATCATGAGGATGTTGATGAAGATGACAACGACGATGATGATGACATGATAACGATGACGAAGATGATGGCGTTGATGATTATGATGATAATGATGATGACAATGAAAATGACAATGATGATAACAGTGAAGATGATAATGAAAATGATTACGTTACGATCACGAGAATATTGATGTTGATAAGTTTCATAAATTATGGTGATGTTGATGGATATGATTGTGATGATTTAGTATTGTCTTGGTGATGTTTCCTGTATTATTATTATTATTATTATTATTTTCTTATCAGACGATCTTCAGCGCAAGTTGAGCAAGTTTGATTGTACACCAGACGTTATTGCTCTGGTCATTGCCACTCTTTGCAAAGTTTGTACCACTTTATGATTTACATTATAGCAAAGAAGTTATACCTGTAAGTGTAAAATGTTGTTGTTTATCGGACTGGTTGTGGTGGATGATGTGATATAGTGATGGCTGATCATGATAATAGTAGTGACGATGATGATGACAACGTTGATGATGGTGATGACGATGATGATGATGATGGTGATGATAATGATGATGATAATGATGATGGTGATGATAATGATGGTGATGGTGATGATGATGATAATGATGATGGTGATGATGATGATTATGGTGATGATGATGATTATGGTGATGATGGTGATGGTGATGGTGATGGTGATGGTGACGGTGATGGTGATGGTGATGGTGATGATGATGGTGATGGTGATGATGATGATGATGATGATGATGATTATGATCATTATGATATTCGTGATGGATTCCTGTTGATTAAAATACCTCTTATTGTCTCTAGCTCTGCAAGGCAAAGCCGGAAGCAAAGGTATGTCGAATTTCTTGAGTTAGGCCACTAAAAAACGTTTGTTCTTGGGAAATGTCAAGGATAAAGAGAATCTTGTGTTACTTAAACACTAAATATTCCAATCATGTCATGAACATTTGAGTCGTGAGATGTCGTGTGATCCTGTGATTTCTTCTGCTCTTAACAGGCCAGCATTGACAGTTGGTGTGCGGACTTATTGAAGGCATCAGAGCAGTTCTTTTCCGACATAGTGCTCAATCCAGACTCAGGTTAGTTTATGATGACGTCGCTGATGACGGTGTACCCAGTAAAATTACATTATGACGTCATGTGGGTGTAGAGTGTTGAGAACTGTCTTGTGTTCTTCTCTTCATTCAGCAAGTTTCAATGATGAGCTCATGGTCAGGCATTTGTTTACTGTGGGAGAAGTTGCGCAGGTTTGTTTGTTTGTTTACTTATTTACTAAAAAGTTTTGCATGACGGCCATGTTGGAGGTCAGTTCAAATCCAACATGGTGGACAGGCGTTTAGCCCAGACACGGCGGAAATTCGTTCTTGACGTCACTTCCGCTTGCCAGCATATGTCGCTGCTATGCATCTCAGTCTAACTCTTTACCTCGTGTGCAAGCCCCGTTTTTTCTTGTGCACAACTTATGTAATGTTATAGAAAATGCATTGAAGTTATAGTTGAGTATCGAGTCCTATTATTGAGTTGCTCAGCTAAGACTTGAGGTTTTACAAGCGTTACACAAAACTGCTCCATTCAAACTATATATTTACCGTAGTCTTCTTTAACCCTTTAATTCCCAAGCTCAAATAAAAATTCTCCCAACCATAAAATAAGAAAAAATATGAGTGATGAAAAGAGAATGTTTTAATCAGCTGTCATTTGAGCAAGGTATCAAATGCCAAATTCTCCATACTTTATGGTATATCTCTGGTGGGAAACTGAAAAGAGAAAATTGAAGTTGATCAGGGTTATATGTAAGCTGGTGAGAATGGAGAGTGGGAAAAAACGGGAGGGATTTTCAGCAGTAGAATGGTAAGCCTGTAACTGGATGAGCCTCAAATGGTATTTCAGATTAGACTGACAAATGCTTTTTACGAAGATTAATAATACTGGTGTGTTTGTGTTAGCTGGCTCCTTGCAGGACAACTGAACGACTCTTCATGATTGTGGAATCCATGCTGATCACAAAGCCATCAGAGAAGAAAGGTCAGAGATGCTTATTATGTCGCAAGGGAGGGGATGGTGGGGTGGTATTAGGCGAAGAGCTTAACTTTCAAGTGACTGGGTTTTTATTGTTACCGTTATTTACAGGGATATGCTTCTTTTAGATTATTTTATCTTACTTATCAATCTTGTCTTGAACTCAGTGGGGTATCTTCCGTCACGTTTTCTGAAAAACGACGGGAATCAATCTATAACTTGTCTTGACGTCGTGTTTTAACTTTATGCTTTGGTTGACACAAATGTTTCCGTATTTTATTTGTCTTTTCTGTGCAGATGCAGCCCCTCTGAAGAAGTGTCATCTCTCACCGACGGTCAAAGCACATGCTTTTGTCACATTCGGTGAGTGCACGAGAGACCATTCAGCTAGCAAGAAAGAAAGGGAAAAAGAACCCATTCACATCAGTTCACTAATCTGTTTGAGACCTGTAACAGAATCAGAATCCGTTTAGTGGTAATGGTCCAACTTGTAAATACATTTATAAGTGTATGTAAATGAATAACAGTCCAACTTGTAAAATACATTTATTGAATTGACCCCAGCTTAACGCTTTGGTCACACACGCCAAGCAAAACGAAAAGTTCATTAGGGCTACGGACATCTTTAGTCGGCTGTCTGACATACATTGGCTTTTGAGTGCTGATTTTAGGAGTTGATGAGTCAATGTCTAAAACACCATCTGGAGGGCTGGGTCTAACCATGTGTGTGTGTGTGTTTGTTGTTATCAGGCAAGTTGTGTCTTCAAAATGAACATCTTGCCAAACAGTGTATTGCTGCTCTGGCAAGGGAGTTGGAGACATCAGAAGATGCGGCCATCAGGAACAACGTTGCTGTTATCATGTGTGATCTGTGTGTCAGGTAAGAAGCCTAACATTCATGCAATAGCCTGGGGCCCGGTGGTTCAAAGCCCGATTAAGCTAATCCAGGATTAACACCTTTTTTCCTGACCTCTTGGCTAACAAACTGCACGGTTTTCACTGAAAATCTTGTTCTGACTCAAATTATAGCAAGGAAGTTGAAATGTGAGGAAACTCTTTCAATTTTCAGGCTTAAAACTGGCAGAAAAGTTGGGACCTCATTCAGGATTAGCCTAACCGAGCTATGAAAAACCAGGCCCAGAATGCAATTGAGACATGGCGAATTTGGGAGTTATTTTGATTTCATTTGCTGCACAAGTTGAGACACGCTTAGATTCATACTTTCTTTTATCAGAGAATGTTTCTCTGTCCCTGTTCCTGTCTGTCTGTCTTTCACACATTGTCTCTAATCCAAAAAGTTTAATTTTAATGATCAGAATTTAGTATTGTCTTATGTAGTTACCTGAATCACGGTCCAAATTTGTTAGCGTTATAGTTTGCTTTAGCACTTTGTGTAAATAAGAACATGGTATTACAGTCAAAGCTCTCTAAGCGGACACTCATATTCGGACAGTTCTACTTACGTATACCTGTACAGAACCCCGTTTAAACTCAGGTTAGCTCAGTCAGGGTGTCCACTTATGAGAGCTTCAACTGTAATATATTATAATCCTCTTATATATCGACTTAATGCTGTTTTTGTCTTTGTTTCTTGTTTGTTTGTTTGTTTGTTTGTTTATTTGTTGTGTAGATACACCAGTCTAGTGGACAGGTACATTCCTAACATTGCCACGGGCCTGCGTGATGCGTCTCCTTTGGTCAGAAGACAAACCCTGACACTCTTAACCCACCTCTTACAGGTTTGAAGACTTTCAACAACAACAATAACAATAACAGTCCTTGAAAACTGAATTTTGTCCTGAATTTGCTGTTTTCATAATTTCTTTCTTTCAAAATTTTTACAAGAACACTTTGTTGACACTTCTAAAATCCCTCAAGAAAGATTCTATAAGTATCGTTTTGTTAGAAGATCTTTTGGTAACAAGACCTCGAAAATGAAAAGAATATAATTTCCTTGAAAGGTATTGGATTAGAAAAGGGTATTTGTTTATTGTGCTTAGAGCTTTTCGATTAAAATAAGTGCGTTTTATGCTTGTTGTAGGAGGATTTTGTGAAGTGGAAGGGATCCTTGTTCTACCATTTCATCACCTCCCTGGTGGACGATGAACCAGAGTTGAGGAAGTTTGGTAAGTTGTAGATAGAGATTTTCACATAGCGAAGGCGAAAGATGTTTAAACGTCTTCTTGAATGGCTGGGAGGCTAAATTGTCTAATCATTTGCTTGTGGTATGTTTCAGCGGACTTTTGCTTGGTACATTTGCTGTTGAAGAGACATCCTGGGATGTTTTACCACCATTTTGTGGAGTGCATTTTCCATTTTAACACGTACGAGAAACACAAAGGTACGACAAGATCCATCAGCGAAAATGTCCCGAAAACCTTTCCGATACAGTGTTAGCACAAAGACAGTCCCAGCGGCTTTGTCACAATCAATAATTAATGCAATTGGAATGTTGGCTGAAAATCTATTCGATAAAACTTTTAGAAGGGGAGCGGAGCAGCAGTGCTCCGTTCCAGAAATCGCTTTGAAAACAGCGTATCTAATACGGAAGGTTTCTCCAGTATCCTTATTTAGTAAACTAATGATTTTATCAATCGTGACAAGAAACATCTTTTCTTATTATTCTTGCTGTTACCAAAATGAGTTCTGTCATTCATGCCTTGCCTTGGCATTGTGTTACAACAACAGCATTCTTTCTTTTAGCTTACAACAAGTTTCCACAGTCTGACCGTGAAAAGAAGTTGTTTTCGTTGAAAGGAGACAACAATTCAAGGTACGTGAGTTCAGCACCAATCACAGAAGTCGTAAAAAATGCTTTCCACCAACCAGAGACCAAAGTAATCACAGCACCAATCACAGGCGTCGATAATCTTTCTGTAACCAAGTGGAGAACCAATCACAAACACTATTGATGAAATCATAAGAATATGACCGATACAATTTATCGTGATTGTTTTTTCCATCAAAATTATGACTTACCTTCTCACACTGTAAATTTCACATGTTCACATATTTCTTGTCATCAATCTGCGTATTGTCCCCGAACGAAGTGAGGGAAATAATCACGACTCTAATGCATTAATTTGAAGACTCCAAGCCTGTCGCCATCTCGAAATCTAATGTTCGTGTGTGGGTGTGTGCGATGCGACCTTTTAGGCCAGGTGCCTAAGGCAATGTCCTAATAAGGCAATTACGTAATCACTGTCGATTTGAACGAAGCAACAATTGAACTGCGTTCACGAAAATGAATTTGAAAACTAGAAAACTTGAAACAGAACGGTCTCGCGAAGCTCGTCTTCAAAAGAGAAGGGAACAGGCACGGGCAAGGCGAAATCGTGAAACGATCGAACAGCGCCAAATACGTCTAGAGAAAAGACGACAAACATGTTATAACCGACAGCATCATGAACGGGATCGTGCCGAAGAAACGGCTCCGCAAAGGGAACAGCGCTTGAAAGCAAATCGGGAGCTTCAGACGCCGTTTGTGTTAAACTTAGATACTTATTCAGAAAGGACAAGCAACAAAGGTTAGTCAGTGGAAATCGAACAATCGCCGTGACAAATATATTCTACCCGTATCTTGTAACTCGATCACTGCAAGAATGTATTAGAATCTGTATGTTGATCATTTTCCCTCGAAGTATTGTTTTAATACGCTTCTGTCGCCAGTTTCGGCTACCGTATTCGCTCAGAGCAATCGGAACTTGGAGTCTTGAATGATTTAGTCAGATGTCTTTTTTTTTCTGTCAAAACAAAAACTGTAAAGCCTGGTCCTCACTAGCGCATAAGCATAAGCATAAGCGTAAGAATAAGAGAGCGAAGGAACGGATGTGTTTGATCCTTATGCTTATGCTTATGTCGCCACTGTCGCTCTCTTATTCTTATCCTTATGCTTATGTTTATGCGCTAGTGAGGACCAGGCTTAACAAATGCTGTAATCTGACGACATGCGGTGATTGCAGAAGAATCGTTCACAAGCCCTTAGAAGTATCATTAGGTCTGAAGCCCGTGTATAATTTGAAGTAAACCGTTCAAGTTTTGCTTTGATTCTGGGAGAAATCATGCTGTTTGAGCGGGTTCACATACAAAACAATTTGAGCTCGTTAAATATGCATGCCTGAGTTTGGAGCATGAAGTCCAGAGTAAAAAGAAATCGCACAGGAAACCTATTTAATTGTACTGCCTATGAATTCAAAATAGGAAAATCAGCGTTCCTTTTTTCCCGTACTACGACGGCCGACCAACTTCAAAATTTGGGTATTAAATTTTGAGAACGTGCTTGGCAGACTGTATGAATTAATTTGACGTGCCGACCGTGGGAAATACGTACTTCGTCACGCAATCGACTCTTTTTTCAACGCAAAAGTATAACACATACCATTCTTTTTCTCCTTTCTTTGCGTGTAATACTTGACTTCGAACAAAAGATTGAGTCAACATTTCGGTAAAACAAAGGCTACTCTTGTTGGGAGTACCAAAGTAAAAGTCCCATCAATGGCAGAGTGAGGGGTATCTGCGATTATCGTATTTCTAGTAAACAATATACACAACAATGTTGCATACATGTGCTGCTTCTGATGTTTTTGTTTTCTATCCAGAAAACGTTCAACCATCTACCAGTTCCTTCTCACTCACATGGGAGATGAAGACAAATTTCAGTTGATGGGCAAACTTTGTCAAGAGGTATAAACGTCTTGCACTCCCAAGGGTGATGAACTTGATTTTTTTCTTCAGTTTCTCTACAGAAATATAACACACAGTAAAAAGAACTTGGCTTTTGATACCTTGCTCAGATGAATCTATCAATTCTCACTATATCACTTATACAGTTTCTTCTAAATGGTTAAGGAAATCTGCATTTTGAGCTTGATAAGGTTAACCTTTTGCTGCCACTGCTACAAGGCTTTTCTGTCCAAAGTATTTTATTTAATACAAAATACACACATTGAAGAGGCAATTTTAACATTGGTTGAATTATCAGTTCCCAATTCTTACTTGTACTGGGAGTAACTTTTGCTCACCTCAAAAATGTACTTACAGGACGTGTAGAGAGAATTTGAATGTGTTAGCCTATATAAACTCTCTGTTTGCAACTGCTTCAATAAATGCAAGGAGATGGTCAAAACAGACATTTTTTGTCAATAAACCAGTTCTCTCTGTTTCCCCAGGTCCTTGGTGGCATTACAGACGGAGCCTTTGCCTTGGACCAAGAGGCGGCAGCCATTCTGAAGGACACATTGGTCATCTTAGGCAGCAAGGTACAATGAATAAGTCTCTTAGTGAGATTGATATTTAATATTGTGTTGGAAATATGAAGGCTTTTGAACACTTTATCACTCTGTTTACTACAGTACAAGCTAACTTGATAGCTCATTCTGTGGACAATATTCAGGACTGTGTGTGTTGGATCGTGTACAAACTGGACATGGCCAAATATGGCAGGTTTTAGTCTTACTGCGATTGTACATACAACAAGTTTTCTCTGTTGGTTGATTTATGTTTCAGGGAATGAAGTTGTCCTCAATGAAAAACAAAGTTGCTGAAGACCTGGCTGATGAAGGAGACATGGCAGGTGCAGCTATAGTCCAAGCAAGGAACAAATTCCTTACTCAGGTAACAAAAACTACCAGTGCCACAATTATTACAACTACCACTGACCACCTATTAGCACTACTCACTGCCACCACCAGTAATGCCACTATCTGCTGCTGTTCAAACTTCTGGGTTCAAACCATTTGCCAGAAAGAGAAGGAAAGAAAGATACTGTTTAAGGGAAATTTAAAACATTTCCTCTCAAAACATTATATTTCATGCCCTGTGTTTCTTCATGTTATAGAAGCAAACGACAAAGAGACAGTACTGCACATAAACACGGCTATTTATAGTTTTACCCAAGTGAACAAAGCAGTGCAATTGCAAGCGAAGTTGATTGCAAGAGATAAACTAAAAATTTTGCCAAAATATGTTCTTTATCATGGGAAGTGGGAGATTCCAGATTTATGTGGGAGATCGACATGGGTTCTCGGGTAAGTGGGAGATGAAGCGCTTATGTGGAAGACTCCTTTGTAAAGCTGGAGAGTTGGCAGCTCTGCTATCACTTTGTGTACACCACCACCCTACTCTACTTAACTACTAACACCACCTAACAACAACAACAGCTTCTCCTCTTTTATAGTCACTTATACTACTATGATCACAACTACTACCAATGTTTTTTTCTCAGGTGCTTAAAAAGAACATGATTGAAAACATCATCCCCATCATTATTGAACTGAAGCACATGGTAAGAGCTCAATATTCTGGTAACAACAAAACTGTATGACTCTCCTGTTTGTCTAGAGTCAGGCAATATTCCCATTACCTGTAGGGACCCCCAATAAGAACAGAAATAAATTATGTTGCTTACATTAAATGCTTGCTCTAGGCATATGCTTTGTTAAAGGCAGTCTGAAAATCTGACCAGTTTGTGTATGGTTTGCAAGCATCTGTCATGCAGTCTTCTTAACCTTTTTATCAGCTTGAGAAGGAGAAGTCACCTCTCATAAAGGATTTGATGGCTTATCTTAAGGAAGTAATGAAAGATTACCGCACAGAAGTGCAAGGTGGGTTACTTTCCATTGTCTTACAGAGTTGTTTAGGTAAACAAAAGCAAGCAGCTCTCCATGACTTTTGAGTTTACCAGAGGTTAAAAAACAGTAGGAAAACTCAAACGGTGAGCCTCGATGGTGGTTGTGGTCACCTATGAGAGGTGGTTGCTTATGAGAGGTTTCACTAATAGAAAGTTGACCGAGTGATCAATCGGTCATTTGGTAAGTGGTCGCTTAAAAGAGGTGGTCACTCGGGGTGGTTCCACGGTACTATTTAATTAGTGGAACTTATTGTGGTAGTGGATGACTAGCCATTTTTCCTCTAATGAACCAAGACTTGTTTGATGATAAGCATATTCTTATTACACATCAGATGTACTGTCAGCAGACCGGCAGCTGGCTAATGAAATTGAGTTTGACCTGCGTAAGTTTGAAGAAGAGCAGAAGGAGCTGGAAGAACAGAAGAATAGACAAAGCCCTGCAAATAGAGTTTCCCAGGTAATGCATATCAGAATATAGAAGCTTATTCACACAATCAGTTCAATCATTTTTTTATTATTGAATACTTATAGTCACTTAGTTGTGTACAGCTGCCAAACTTTTTCCAAGAAAATGTGAAACGTTTGCCTGAACTACTTCAGACTAGATGTGCCCCACCTATGGTTGCACTCCTTTCTCATTCATTTTGAACTCCTTTGCAGTCTCCTTCCAGCCCCAGGCCTCCCTCAGCCAATGGATCTCACTCTCCCCAGACCTTTAGTTTTGTGACTCCGCAGCTGAGAAATGCAGTGGCCACTGCTGCACCCAGGACAGGTGGGAGTAGTTTGCTAAGCTGGTCAGCTTCAATTCTCTTTTGAAGTCTCATTGAAGAATGAAAGCTAATTGAGCTACATGTATAATATTATTATGGACCATACTCATAAAGGTGTGTCCTCCGTTTTACAGCCATTGCTGCATCAGTGCAAGAAGTTATTTGTATGCACTGAAAGCACACACTAAGATTAGAAATCTGGAAAAATTTGAGTGTTGTAGATTAAAAGTCTGCAAAATCACAGCTGTTTCAATTTGTAGGGATTTGTATGGAGAAATATATCTATATATATGGTTAGTATATGCAATTGAAGTTCTTTTCTCTATTTGTTTGTTAGGTTTTCTTTTCGAAATGTCTGGTTCAATTTCAACCAAATGTTTTGTTGTGATTTAAGTTACACCAAGAAATGTCCATGTCCATGCCCAGACAGTATTGACAAGAGTAAAAGAAAAAAGCAAAAAAATGTTTGCTCCTTTCAATTTTACAGAAGACAATGTGCATATGTTATTTGCATATTCAAGAGACAGTTTCATGTGTACTTAGTTAGCAAACGGCCTTGGCAAATTTTTGCTGCTGCAACATGCTTGCAAGCGTTGCTACAATGGGTCATCCAGTAAACTATATTCTGTCTAAAAGTGTTGTCTTTTCACTCATCAGATGGCCTCAACAGGACTGCATTAATGTCCAACATGACTGTACCTATTAGTCCCTTGGCACACAATCGCCGCCACACAATAGCCACTGATGTCTTCCCAAAGCCTGCCCAGAATATAGCAGCAGAAATGACAAAGCTAAACCTCAGTGTTCGGGGCAGCTCAGGAAATACTCTGAACTCACATGGACATCTTGGCAAAACACCTCTGAAGCCCCAGACTCTGGCTACAAAGGTCCTGCTCAAGTCGGCTCGTAAAACAATGGAGCTTGCCCAACAAGGCCCTCAGGTTGATGGGGGCTCACAGGTGGTTACTGTAAGTGATCCATCACAAGAGGAGCCTCTTGGTAGGACACCTTTAAAACCTGTGAACAAGGCAACTGGAGGTTCCAAAGCAACAGAAAAGGTTTGTCATGAATAGCTAGGGTGTTTGCCTTTTACCAGAATGCCATTTTTTTTGTATGAGTTGTGTACACTCAGGTTGTTCTCGATATATAAGATTTCAAGCCAATGTGATTCCCTTGGTGTCAGAGGTATCTCGTCTTGGAAGCTCCAGCTGTGCGGGCCACGGGGTGTTGGATTCGACACAACTGGGATGGGGTGCACAGCTGGAGCTTCCTAGAGTGAGACAAGGCAATAAAATGTGATTACATGTCATTGTGTAAAATGTGTAAGCAATAGGAAGAGACAGCTTTTTGTGTATTGTTTGGCTCACTGCACTGACAACTCTTATGACAGGAAACTGCTAAAAAGATGAATTGGAAAACTATAGAAACTCCTCAAGAGGAAATTGACCGCGCAGCCAGCACGCCAGAAGGTAACTAAACCTGTAATAGTATTACTGGACTACAACTGGTGAGCCATGTTTAGCATACTTGCCATTGATCAAAATAGTCTGCATGGTTATAAACCCCGTCAGTAAGTGTGTCCATCTAAATGTATCTAGCTCTCACTCTTTGTATAAAAGACATTATTATATATCAAGGCAGTCTAATACCTCAGACTGAAACGTTGACTTTTTTTGTCTTCAGGTGACAAGACTCACATCTCAAGGATTTCTTTCAGCATGGCTGGCCCTCCGTCTCCAATTCCCAGCTCTTTACCAATCAGAGTTTATCCAAAGAGAACCAAAGGTATAAACATTGATACAGTTTTCCTTTCATTTATCACTGCTCTGACGCGGGTACATTGTAACACCGATAACAGTCAAGGGGCGTAAGAGAAGATCCTACAATCTCGGACAAAATGTGCTGACACATGCTAAAATGTCGTACTTTTGTCAAAACAAGTATCATGCTGTGAGTCACCAGTTCCAAAGAAAACTGCTTTTAATCACCCCCCTCCCCGTATCAATGTTCTAGCTTGAATTTGGAAGAGTTCCGGTAAGACTTTGACGGAAAATCGTTGCTTAAATAATTAATTTATCAACATTGAAAGGGGGGAGGGGAGAATGTGTCAACACTTTTGTCCAAGATTGTAGCTCAAAACATGCAATGTGTGCACAAATCATTAACAAAAAAGAGTTTGATAGGAATATCAAATTTCAAATGGGTAAATTTTGTCCTCAGTTTCTTGGAGAGTTTTTCAAATTCCTTTTCGGCATTACAGTAAAATATGCCTGGTGTGAAGATCTTCAAGGGAGTGGTGAAATATTCTCAATTACAAATAAATTGTTTTGGTACAAGAATTGCTTTCTATTATCATGATCATTACTTGAGTTTACAGTGGAAAACCTCTTTTTTCTGTCTTCACACATTGATTTGTTACAGGTGTTCCACCAAGCTGGCTCCCTTCCCAGGAAAAGGAAAGTGAAGATACAGGAGAAGTGGAGCAGATAATCTGCTTGCCCTCACCTGAGCAAAGGTATATACAAAATGTAATTATACATTTTATTGTATATAGTTAGGAGGGTCATGTCTAGGATATGGTATAGATCAGGGGTAAAAGCATTGTTTTCTTTCATTTGCAGACTCCCAAAGCCAAGGACATGGAACATCAAGCCTCCGGTGAGTTTCCAACACATACAGTGCAGTTTGACTTCAGGTTCTCTTTCAGTCATTCACCAGAGAAACATGGCATTTTGATATTAACTTGCACTCATGACTTGTGGCTGCGTAAATGCACTGCACCATGCTGGAATTACTTCTACATGTACACTACCAAAATTATGACCAAAATCTGGCAACTCAACTACTGTGTGGCATGACATTTTCATTGGAGTCAAACTTAGAGGATTGCCAATTTTTTGCATTTTGCTGGAACAAACTTTGCAAATTTGGATTTCAGACCATTGGAAACTCATTTTTTTACGGATCTTGGGCAAGTTCTTGTCGAAGAAGGTCGTAATATTGTTTGTATCTAAATAAATGAATAAAATAATTTTTGCCACTTTTTTTCACAGCAGTTTATTTTTATGGGATCTAATTTTCGGAGATCGTTGGAAAATCCACAAAAATTAGATTCTGCAAAAAGTTCATGCCGCACAGTATTATTTTGGAGTTAAAAAGGTGGTATTTGCAGTCTATGGGAACTTTGAGGTTATGTGACATTTGAAAGAAATCTTTTGTTGTGTTGTTCTGTTATAGAGTCCCAGCTGTCAATCCCCCGCTGAAAATCAGAACGACAATTCTGTTTCACAGAGGACTAGGTCGAGGCGAAGAAAAAAATGAACTTGTGCCAGTCACCTTGTCGCTGATAAGATGTTTTAGAGAATAGCAAGGCAAGCAGAGAAATGGTAAAAAGATTGAAGGGAAAACAATACACAGATATAATCCAAATCCACTTGTTCAAAGCTTAATTGAGTTAATCCAAGCTTGAATGAAGCCTTTCTGCCAACCTCTTGACCCACAAAACTGCAGAAAAACTGGTTAACTTATCAAGGAAGTAAGCTGTTGTTTTCTGAGCAAAACAGTTCTAATTTCAGGGTTCAGATATGGCAAAATGAGGTTTAATTTAATCTGGGATTAGCACAACTGAGCTCTGAACATAGCTGTATTCCTACGGTGAATCTGGAGGGTTAAAGGATATAGTTTTTCTCTTACCTGAAAATGATCTCAGAAAGAGCATTTTGCTGTCCTCTAAATTGGCTGTGTCCATGTTGTGAAGGAATCTAAGTGATGATTCTTATTTTCTAAGTTCTTTTTACTGTTCCATTCATATATTAATAATTTTTAATCAAGTGTATTTCCTGTAGTTTTAGAAATTGGCACAGAATCAGTCAAGAAAGGATACCTATGAATCAGCACATATACATGTGTGTTTTATTTGAATAAGTGTCCCTTAGCATGGACTCTTACATATAGCTCAGGGGTAAGTTTGAAATTTGGTAATAAAATCAGTATATTATTATTATATCTGTTATAAATCTCAGATAATTCTGCATTTGGGCATATTCTGGGTCCAGTTGTTCAAAGCTTGAGTCCTGGATCATTTGAACTTTGTGCAAATGACAGTCTCACTGATTGAGGCAGGTTAGTTCTGGCAGTTGTGTCATCACTTAGGCTAGTGCCAGCCCTTTACAACATTGTCTTTTAAGAGCAAATCACACAGTATAGAGAATTTGGCATTTGATAGCTTGCTCACTATCAATTCTCACTACATCACTCGTACATTTTCTTGTACTGTTTAATTTGTCACACCAACCTACAACAACACCTGGCTTTAGGTTTACCGGCATATCACTTAACGTCTTTGAGATTTACTTGTTTATCTAAGGACCAAGATGTTGGCTTTGTGCCTTGGATGCCTCAAAATGTGGCCCTTTGACAAGTACATTGTATCATATGCTTTTAGTTCAACATGACATGAACCCAGGGCTTGAAATAGATTGTTTCGCCTCACTAGCCAAGGGATATCAGGTAACACAAGTGTGTAGTATATGTACGGTAACTCAGATTCAGTGGGCCAGTGCCCTACACCTGACAGGGTGCATTTGATTGAGTTTATTCTGGAACTGCCTCCAGTCTCTTCTTCCCCCTTTCCCAGTGAAAAAGCTGATGCAAGAAAGCTGGGGATGAGTGCGAGCAAGAGGCTTGATGTGTGCCCCCTCCTCTTCCTATACTTCCTTGCGCACCTAGTTGGAATCAAGCAGGACCTACTGGGGACAAGGCAGATTCTGGAATAGGAATAGTGATACTGATTGATAAAATATTTTGCTTTGGAGCTGAATTATGTTGAGATTTATTGGGAACTGTTCGAAATGTCAGCTTGAAGGTTTTGAAAACAATCCTGAAAAAAAATTCCCCCCAGAACAAGCAAAACTTTGGATCATTTTACTGTAGCTATTCCAATACCAGAATACAGTCAATAATATTGAACACACCCTTAGTGTCAACAGCAGATGGCACTTTTCTCATACATACATGTATCACCTAATTCATCAAAAAAAGAGAACGTGTACTAACCAATTGGGCACAGAATGAACATTTCTTTGCACTAGCCTGATGTCAATGGGGTGTCGGATATTCTGAGCCCAAGGCCTTGCC
Organism: Plumapathes pennacea; assembly: GCA_964036295.1. Lineage (NCBI taxonomy): Eukaryota > Metazoa > Cnidaria > Anthozoa > Antipatharia > Myriopathidae > Plumapathes > Plumapathes pennacea. The sequence goes on along the minus strand of OZ038464.1, from coordinate 11,035,472 downwards.
TGTGAACAGTCACCAGTACCTTTTCCTGCCAAGCAACAACAGCCCTCCTACCACAGCCATATTACGACTAGCAATTTGTATCTGTTCCCAAAATCCCAAATGGCTTGAAGTCTTTAGCCAATACTTTGTATTACCATCAACAAAAACTGTGGTTACTAAGAGCAACCAGGAAGCAAGTCTGCCAAAGTATCCAGCTTCATATCCAGCAAAGATGGCTAACCCACATATGACATAAACTGATCCAACAAAGACCAACATGAAACTGCCCCCAGGGAAGCTTTTTACATAGGCCATTTGGTCCTCTGGACTTTGCCAAAGCATGTATGAATTCAGCAGTAGATACACTGCAAGCATCTCTCGTCCTCTTTGTAGGAAAGGGGAGCTCTTTGCTTGGCCTCTTCTGCTGTCTGCAAGGCCACCCGCAATAAGGAGGTACCCTCCAAAGAGGGCTATTGATCTGACAACCAGTCTTGCCTAGAACAATGATATATTGTGTTACATGTACATAAAGTAGACTTTCATCTTGAGTTTGCTTCTGCAAATCTGTAAACTCCCACTGATCTCCCGCTTTATTCTTAAAATGGTGTTACCTGGTGACATGAAAGGGCCTGGGAATACAGAAAAGAAATTACAGGGGAGGGGATGTCACGAGATTGTGTATATAACTGCCATTTCGTTGGCGAAGTTCCAAAACAAAATCCTGGTCACATCGGCATAACAATCCAGACAATTATCTCCTATCCGGCGAAATTTCGTTCTCTTGAAGTGTCCCTGAAATCACAACACGTGTAGCTTTTGTTTTCACCTACCATCGTGTACTCGGTCATTTTTTTGCTTCCATGTATTGTCAAGGCCGTCACAACAGCTAAGTGAACTCCTGCAGCGAAGCCAAACTGCCGCCGTTTCACATCCATCGTCATACAAGTGCCGCAGATGAAATACACGGCAGCGTGCAGATAGACGAGGACATATTCTCGCCGGTACAAAGTCTCCATGAAGGTCTTTGGCGCCGAGCTGCGGGCGGCCATCGGGCTGTCTCCCGTTTTCAACAACAACGTGAACATTTCTACGAAAGGATATCGAGTTATTAGAAACAGCCCAAGGGCGTCTACCACGCTGAGAACTTTTTGAAACGCACCCATTTTGAAAATTCTATAAACTGTTCAGAAACCGACTGAGCCTGCAGTATTTCTGAGCAAAAACCGCATTGGGCGGAGAAAATAGAGGGGAGGGAGGGGGTGGGGGAATGGGTTCTTAAATAGTTATTGAATTAGTTCATCGGTCAAGCTCACACTAAACATTTTACTTTTAATATATTGTGCTTCCTTTCCTTTAAAAAGCGTTAAACGCAACGAGACCACAAAAAAAAAAAAAAAAAAAAAAAAAAAAAAATTGCGCAACGTTGTGTTACAACAGTTACTCTCCCCTCCCCAGTGGTATTGCAAATTGCCCTGGTTACGTTCACGGACGGTGAGCGCGTAAAATCGTAATTGTTTGGAGGGAAATATTTTGAGCCACGTATCGAAACAGGAAGTATTTGGACACCTCCAGTCGTTTATTCCATGTCCTGAAGACTGCTGTTCACCTCCTTGGTGGCAGTTGACGAAGAATATCGTCTCCTTCTAAAAGCAAGCTAGCAGGTTGAGTACATTTTTCAAGTTTGTTTGTTCTAGTTTGTCCAGGTCTCTTGGTTTAATGTATGCTTAGGTAATTAAAACTGTCATTCTGTGAATGGGCTAACCTCTTTTCATTCCATGTTACACTCTATATATCCTCATATTATTTCGATGTGAATGTAATGGAGTCTCGATGAACAATCATATGGCTTCATGTCGCTTTATTTATCTATCTAGTTGGTGGCTGGTGATCCTAATATCTGCTGTGTTATATTTTTGTGAAAATCTTATTAGCTGCTTATGTAATTCCTGGATATATGTGAAGTTCTTTGAAGATTTTACCCGATAGAAGTGTATTACCCGATAGAAGTGTACAAAATATTCTACTTTGCTGTGCGAACTGAAAATTTTGAATTAAAATAATACAACAAAGGACACAAAGGGAACCCCTCAGCAATTACTGCACAATAAGCTTAAACGACAGTGTTTACTTTTACTTCTACAATACTTTTGTTAGAGGAGGGAAAAAGAGTATGGAATACAACGGAATATGTTTTTATCGTCCATAAATTATTGGAACGTGTTGAAATTTACCTGCGGTCAGACGAAACAATATTAAGATTCTCACTAATTGATGCAAACTGATGAGTTTTGCGTAAGTGGGCATAACAGGTATTGTTTTTATACATTCCTTAAATGCATGACCTCCCTACTGAGCTTCATCACTTAATTAACAAGGAAGTACAAATGTGTTTACTTATATACATTCAGTGCATGGGCACATTATAATGTCAGAACCAGAACCCCTTCTCTTCCATTGCATTATAAGCATTCCATCAGTAACAGCAGTACTATCAATTACATTTTCACCTGCTCCCAGGTGCTTTCTAGAACCGGGTTCTGACAAATAATACTATTTATAGTAAACAATACAAGAAAAACCTTTGTCCTCAGGATTATTAAAATGCTGTGGAGAGGGTGTCCTTTTTCTCAGGTTTTAGGATTTTTAAATAAAATCTAAGATAGTTTTACCTTTTATTTTTTTCTTGTAAATATGTACTCAGCATTTATCAGCAAATAACATCTCAGCAATATACTTATTGATTAATCCCAAAATATACCTATTTATAAATAATTTATCAGAAAGGGACTGATAATTAGTGGGTTGATTGCATGATACTTTATTTAAATTGTATAAACACTACACAAAATAATTAATAAGTTCATTATTTTAGACTGAGCTGTATACATTGTATATGTGCTTGACAGCTTCGTGTTTTCCATGCTCTATTTTCCACTGGTTAGGACCTTTTTCTGTAGGTCATTCATCAGCTAGCATAAAATGGTGAAATTGGAGTCATTTTGACTGTTTTGGCTTTGAGCTCTGAACTGTAGCTTACCATTCTAACCCCTCAACAGACCCTGCTTAATCTTCACCTGAATTTGTTGAAGTTAGCAAGTATTAAAACTAGTAGTTTCCTGGTGGTATGCAAATTATGCATAAGTTAATTAATATGTTAATACACATGGGCTGGTTGGATTCCATGCATTTTAAACTTTCAACTCTTTTCAGCATTTCAGGTTTGTTTGTTATCATGTCCGTACCTCCCCGTCCTGACCCTCCAGTGGTCGGGAAAGTGACACACACCACTATAGAGTTGTACTGGCAACCCCCGGCAAATGCAGAACAGGGAAAGGGGGACAACAGGCTGCGGTATACCATCCAGGAGGAAGAGACGGGACGGCGGAGCAAAGGCTTTGGAAATGTCTACTCGGGCTATGCCATAAGTAATGTGTTTCAAGGACTAAATCCTAAGACTCAGTATAGATACCGTCTGCAATGTTTGAACAATTCTGGTGGCAGCGCTTGGAGTCCTATTGTCACTGTTTCAACTACGCAGAAGCCAAAGACAAGTGAAGACCTACAGAGAGCTGTGTTTAAGGGCAATGCTGAAGCTGTTCAGAGAATTTTACCTGGTAAGTATGATCTACAATGTATACTTCCCTTTTCACTCTCAGACTGTGGACTGGGGACGCTGCATACATGTCCCATTTCCACTTTCCTGTATTTGCACCTTATTTCCTGCAAACTCATGTTGACCTACAATCTTGGACAAATGTTGAGACAAATGGCACGCTGAAGCATTTTTCTATTTTCGTGCCGACAAATTGTCCCTCCCCCTCCCCCTCAGGTACAATGTTGCATTTTTGTGGGCACACTGCTCTGGCCTGTCTGTTGAAACAGAAACAACATTGAGTGGAGGGGGGAGGGAGGAGTTTAAGTGTCAAGACTCGGGGGGAACTGCACAATCAGTGCTGTGTCTCAACATTTTGTCCAAGATTGTAGCTCCTGCTTTAGGCAATATAATTAAAGGTATTATAATATTCTAGATCTTTAGGGAATTGGACTGCTCAGATAATTATTAATGTAGTGATATTTGAACTGTCGACACTCACATATTTTCTTCTGGCAGTGTTGATTTTAAAGTAATATCTCATTGTAAGTTTGATTCATCATTGACCTCTTTTTTTTTTCTGCAGAGCTGAGCTGGCAGGCAGTGGATTCTCCTGACAAGTTTGGTTTATCCCCATTGATGATGGCAGGTAATTGATTGCTATAATATGAATTGAGTCTTTGCCTGTCATGTCTCTCCAAACTTGATTAAGATGGAAAAGAAAACACCGCATGAGCTCATATACTCCAACAACATGGATGCTGCTGTTGTAATATTATAATAATTGTACTCACTGATCCTGAGCTTCATTTTAGTTTTCACACCTTTCACTCCCAAGAGTGATCAACTTCAATTTTCTCTTTCACTCTCACCAGAAATATATCATACAGTATGGGGAACTTTGCTTTTGATACCTTGCTTATATTACAGTAGATTGAACTATCAATTCTTACTATATCACTCATACATTTTCCTCTTAAAAGGTTGGGAGAATATGCATTTTGATTGTGGGAGTGAAAGGGTTAACAGTTCAGTCCTAAGTTGCTCAGCGACAGCGACCTGACTGCTGCTGTTAGACATATGTATTTATATTTAAGTGGTAACACCTTTAGGTTTTATTTGACAGTTGCTTGATGTTAATTATAGGTTGGTTTAAACTTCCTCTTTGCAGTGAAAGGAATAGATTAATCCTATGAGTGATAAAGTGAGAATTGATCATTTCATCAGAAAGCTTTTTCTAAGTCTATTTTGTACAGGTTCTAAGTAATCTGTTTTCATTCTTCCTTACTGTCACCAGCCCAGAGTGGCTATCTTGAGGTGGCTAGGGTGTTGGTGGAAAATGGAGCTGACATTCATTATCAAAACATTAGCGGAAAGACACCCATGATGATGGCATGCTTCTCAGGTAAGGTCACAAAATTGAATCCCAGTCCTAAAAAATATTTGTCTCACTGTTTCTGGCTGTCTCTTTTTGTTTGACCCCTTCATCTATGTTCCTGTCTTTGTCTGCCTCTTTCTGTTTGTCTGTCAGTCAGTCTTTTTCTTTGTTTGTCCACTGTATCTGTGGTCTAACTCTTGTGTGGCCTGCCTTTATCTTGTGTGGTCCGTTTCTTGTGAGATCTGTCTCATGTGTTGTCTTATCTCTCTTGTGGTCCGTTTCATGTGGGGGGTTCATGTTTTTTTCTCACTCTCGTGTGGCCCGTTCCTTGTGTGGTCTGTATGTGTGTTCCGTTTCATGTGTGGTCTAACTCTTGTGTGGGTCGTCTCTTGTGTGGTCTGTATCTTGTGTGGCCTGTATCTTGTGTGGTCAGTTTCTTGTGTGATCAGTTTCTTGTATGGTCCCTTTAATGTGTGGTCTGTCTCTTGTGTGGTCTAACTCTTGCGTGGTTCGTCTTTTATGTGGTTCCCTCGTTTCTTGTGTGGTCTAACTCTCCTTGTGCGTCTCCTTGGTTCGTCTCTCGTGTGGTCCATTTCTTGTATGGTCCGTTTCTTGTGTGATCTAACTCTTGTTTGTTCTTTCTCTTGTGTGGTCTTTTTCTTGTGTGGTCTGTCTTTTGTGTGCTCTAACTCTTATGTAGCCTGGGGATGGTGGATGAGGAGAGAGGTATACATGTAGTAGCTCACAATTCGAGACCCTGCAGTCAGGAAATTAACTGTACTGTGTTTCTTTCTGCCGACAGGTTACTTAGAAGTTACCAAACTTCTCAGAGAGCGCGGTGTCAGGTGGGACACAGTGGACAGGACGGGCTCAACTGCTCTGCATTGGGCTGTGGACGGCGCCAACTTGGACGTGATCAGGTGGATGCTGCAGGAAGGCTGCAGCGTCGACACCAAAGACAGCACCTCAGGTGTGTTAAGCTGTTCATCAGGACCCGGTTGTTCAAAGCTTTTTAAAATTAATCCTAGATAACCAAATTCCGACTCCGAGAACATACGAACTACTTACCAACTACACTGACCACGTTACCGACCACATACCGACCCGGTGTCACAGCGGATTTGGTCCCCCCCCCCCCCCCCCCGACCCAACCCGCTGGCGGAATTGATCCTCCCCTCCGCGGCTTGCCGAACTCTTACCAGCCACATATACCGACCACGTACCGACCTTATACAGACTACTTACCAACCACACTGACAACGTTACCGACCACATACTTACCAACCACATATACCGACCACGTACCGACTACTTACCAACCACACTGACAACGTTACCGACCACATACCAACCACATATACCGACCACATACCGACTATTTACCAACCACACTGTTCTTACCGACCACATACCAACCACACTGGTTACAGCTGCAATAGAGCCATACATGCGCAATGCCTTGGCAGTATAAGTATCCCTTTAAAGCAGAAAACCTTTCCAGGTTTTTCAAGTATTTTTCTAACTATAATCAAGCATCAAGAGCATAGTATCAAGCTCTACTCTGTTTGTATTTTTTGCTAGGTTGGACTCCCTTAATGCGTGTGGCGGCCACGAGCGGCAACTTGAACATCGCAAGAGTTCTAATTCACCACGGAGCGAACATCCACAGCCTTGACAAGGAGAAGAAGTCAGTATTGATGAACGCCGCTCTCAACGGGTACGAACCGCTCGTTAAACTACTCGTCAAGAAAGGAGCTTCGGTCGTAGCGAAGTCGGCGCACGGGAAAACTGCACTCGACTTTGCCAGGTCGTTCGAGCATGACAGAATCGTTCACTTCCTACAAGAGCAAGTGGACATTTTAAAGAAAGCTGAAAACGAGAAAAGAGTCGCGGCGGCCAGGAGGGAGTCTCAGGCACGTCAGCTGAGCAGAGACTCGGTTGCCATAGCAGCAGTTGCCAAGGAGATCAATGGAGTATCAGCGGCTGGTGAGACTGGGCATCAGAGGGACGGTGTGGTAGCCTAGCAACCAGCTAAGTGTTTATCCTGTCACTATGGGGATGGTAGATAGCTAGGGAGTCCATGTCTTATTTTCTTTGGTGCAACCTGCTTTCGAGAAGCATCGTGGATATATTTAGCTTAGCATTGACCTTTTGGGATTGTTTGACTTTTAATAACGTCATTGTCCAGTTTGCAGAGGGTAGTGTGGTTTAGTACTGGCCAAACGGACTCCTAAGTTTGTCTAACCAGAACTTCCCCATGAAATTCTGATGGGTGGCCAAACAGTGAAAACCGTGCGCCACTTTTAACCAATCGGAAACTAATGTAGTTACAGCGCCAATCCGGCACATAATGCATACAGACAAGAAACACAACCAATCAAAAGCCAAAATAATTACAGCGCGAATCACAGAAGCCGTAAGAAAATACTTACCCACACGACTAAAAGTTCATCACTTTAGGCTTTTAAAAATTGTTAAGAAGATTTGTATGGGGAAAAATGCTGCTAGCATGACCTCGCTATGCCTGAAATTTGCTGACCTGAAGTTTTGAAGTTTCTGACACTCAACAAGTCTGAAGTAAGAAAATTTCAGTGAGTCTGTAATCAAATAAGTCGTTATATTCACTCATTATGGGCTATTCCTAATCTGTTGGACAGAAAGGCCCAAAGTTTATGCATGATCATATTAGAGAGTATACTTATGATCTTTTTAAGTATGACGAAAAGCTAACGCCCCCCCCCCCGGGGGGGGGGGGTACTCCATATAGGCCATATAGGTATGTGCCGCCCTAAAGGGTATCGTTTTCAAGTATATTTAGTCTAAAATAGGGGCCGAAAATCGTTGCAGCAGAAATAGGGTTTTCATTTTGGAGTCTGGTCTGAATTAGGGTATGGAAAATTAGACATTTTGGTCTGAATTAAGGTAAGGGTTTTCAGAACCGGGCGACACATTCCCACCCAAATATATGATGGGTATCCCCCTCCTCCCTTGAAACTAACGTTCGAAACGTAAAAACGTTCAGCATTATTCACATCAACCTTACATTGATACATTCTACGTGTCGCTGTTATTCCTTCGTAAACCACTGCTTATTTCTACGGGGCTAGCATCCTATTGTATATTTATGTAGCTTCACATGACGTTATTGTATGTTAACTTTGAAGTTATATAATTCAATCTCCGGAATATGAGGCGGAGTTTATACCAGTTGAATTTTCAAGCCGCAAGCATGCTTAGAAATTTACTCGCGCGCGCTGCAATGTGAAAGCTTGTTAGAGGAAATAGAATTTATAGCGTTGATAATGTGGTAATTTTGTGGTCCAGTTTGTCTTGGCTTTGTGGTGCTCCTTTCTTTGTTTGCTTCTTTCACTTCTCTTCCTATATTTTGTTTGTTTGTCATCGTGCATGGAGGACACACCCTCCTAGAAGGGTCAGAAGATAGCCCCCTTTTAAATGCCAAGCGTTATCCCTAGGGCTATCTCGCCAAGAGTCTGAAAGGAATCGCGCGGTCGCGAGATTTGAAATAATAACCTGGCACCACTAAACGTACCCCCCCCCCCCCCCCCCTCCTGGAAGGGTAACCCTACCTCGAGCGTTTACATGGCCAAAAGTTGTCCCTGCTGGGAGGGTTACCCTAGCAACGAGATAGGCCCTACCTATCATGTAAACGGAACAAGGAATTTCAATATAGAAGTGTCACCCGCCTTCCATGTAAACAAGGCCTCACTGGAAACTTTTAAGAGAGAGGCAGAGAAAGAAATACATAGAGGGTAAGGTAGAAAGACTTGGGGAGGAGGGGCAGAATATGTTACGAGGTATCGATAAACTAATGGTATTTCGGTGTGACAGTGGTACTTCGGACAGTGAGTGAAGTCAATATGTAGCTTCCCCTTACAGATATCTCCAGTGGTGAGGGTTGCAGTCACTCATCTACATGACTATTACAGTAGAAACCAACTTGAAACACAACGTGTTTTATTTAATCTACATCGTCTCGACACTTGCAGCTACTTTCAGAACGGTACTGCATAGTTGCCACTTACTTTACAAGAACACACAACAACTATTTTCAGCGGCGATCCCATTATATTTTCTAGCACCACTAAACGTACTTATCTGATGAAAGTTTGTTTGAAAAAAAGTATAGAAATGTTGGCCTGAATACACTTATAAATGTTTTCTTCAATTGGCCCCTGGATCTCCTGTGCGCTACAATGAATAGAAGTACGGGATATCGAATGATTCAATAAAACAAGGACTTACTAAAGCACACTGTTTGAAACTACATACCTAAAATATCAGTAGTTGCGTACGTATTTACAATATGCAACTTGTTTTTCAAAAAAATAATGGTACTAATTCTATCATCAGCAGCATCGATAAAGCAAGGACTCACTAAAATACACTGTTTGAACATATTGAAAATACCAGTAATTGCGTATTTACAATATGCAGCTTGTTAAAAAGCACTGGTTGTACTAATTCTATCATTACCAGCAGAAATACGTTCTTGACTTCATTTCGGTTAGTCATCGCTCATCTCATTACCATATAACAAGACTGGTTCATTTTTCTCGAGAGGTTTACAAGTGAACCACGTTTCGTTTCTATTTTTTATGCAATGACCGCTGACTGGCAAAGTATGGTGATCGTACTGTCAAAAACGTATAGACCACTTCACGGTATTGAATGCATGATGGGTAAATAAACTGCATATACATTCGTTTTCCTGATCGGTGAAACTTCGAAACACTCCAAATTGTCATTTGCAAGCTTTTAATGGTTCTGATTGTCAGCGATTTCACTATAAACCGAGACTTTTCGCACGCGTCGCCGCCATGTTTCTTTGTTCTTGCCCTGATTACCCATCATGCATTCAAATCCGTGAAGGGGTCTATTTCCTCCGCGTTTATGGAACCTTTTGTTTCCAAGGTAACGACACTAAAAAGTTTCTGAACTGGGCCAAGAGCGATAGTGGCAAACGTCTTTCATTACGTAGCCAATCTTGTTTGTCAGACTAATCAATTCCTAACACTACTAGTACATTATGTTTAGTGTACGTTGAGATAATTAGTGCAATTAAGACACGAGCTCGACTATTCATCTACAAAAACATCGAAGGAACAGAAGTAGCGATGGAATCCATGTTGACCGCCGGATTGTCATATCCGCTGACCTCAGGAGCGGGGGCTGGGTCGGGTTTGGCGTCATAGCAACAGCAGCAAAGTAGCCGTTGGGCACTGCGCCGGAAGTCAAGCATGCGCCAGGCGTAGATGAAAGGATTGATAAGGCTGTTTAGGTAATGCAACAGCTTGCTGAAGTAAACCGCGTGATACAAGCAAGCCAAATTACCTTGCCCGCACGAGAGGAAAGTCGTGGGGTTTGACTGGAAAATGAAGTTGATGATGGTGAAAGGAGACCATGTCACAATGAAGACAATGCTCAGAATGAAGAGAGTGAGTGCAAGTTGGACTTCAGCGGAAGTGCTGTCGTCAAGCTTGTGGCTCCTGATGACCACGATGAATATGACGAGGTAGCAAACAACGACAATCACTATGGTGAGAATGAGGAAAAACATCAACACAATAAAGATATCGTCCTCGTCTGCCGCCCCCACGTGCCCCTCGCGCAAAAGCGACAGAATGCCGAGCAACGCCGACATAAACCAAATAAACCCAATCACGCAGAAATACGCGAGAGATCGCGTGTTTACGTAGCTGCTTGAGAAAAGCACCGCGTAACATCGCTCTAGAGCAATGGCGGCCAAGAAAAAGATGGATGCGAATGAGGTGAAAATCTCCATGCTGCGCTGAGCGAAGCTGATGTGGGTGTGCACCAGCCAGAAGTTCGAGACCAATCCGCCAATCAGGTGGACGTACATTGGCACGGCTACCGCGCCAACCAGGAAGTCAGCTACGGCGAGGCTGATTAGAAGGTAATAGGTCTTGTGGCGGAGAGAGCGAGTGATCGCGAAAACGGCGATTACCAGCAGGTTCGCGATGATAATGAGGCCTGCTTCGATGCCAAAAATGGCGCACCAGCCCCGGTTTTCGCTCGTGGAAATCATAGTCATGGCCATCTTTCGCACTTACTAGTTTTGCTTGGAAATGGTTTATGTCGAATACCTGCAGATAAAAGAACAAAAGAGTGAGGCAATTTTGGACGACACATTTCTGGGAGTCTCGCTTAATGCAAGAGAAACAAAATCAGAAGTAAAACAACATGTGACGATGACAAAGGGCCAACATGTGACATTTTTGCGCATTTCTCTGCTGCGCAACCTCGTTCCAAGGGCCATCCGCGTGGTAGGCCCTGGGTACGAGGTTGTCAGCTGTGCATGTACTGTTGGTGGTCGTCGATGAAGGTGCAAAACTGGAGCTTTTTTAAAACGTTCAAGATAGCCAGGTAAGATAAATTTTACTTGTTTCTGTCCCGGTTCATTCACACTTTGAACTGCGCATCCTTGTGAAGAGCGAGGAGGCGTTATGGAATCTTTCTTGTACGTCAAATCGAGTGACTGGCAGTCAAACCTGCGAAATCTCTGCAGGCTTTCCAAATCTTCGCATATAAAAGGACACATATTGACCACATATTTTAACGGTTTGACGACCACTTCGTAACGTCACTTCGTACCACACCGTCGACAGAAATACTACACGCTTGAGTTGTTTTCTTTTGAATCCGGCCACTGATGGCGGCCATCTTGGATTTGTACGATTCTTTAGATTGGCCAATTTTTCCCCGCCCCCTCCCCCCCCCCCCCCCCCCCCCCTCCCTTACCGAGGACACAGGGCTTGACATATCCACGGGGTATGCATGGGGAGGGGGAGGGGGGATGATAACAGCTGAAAATGATGATGCATTTATAGTTGTCCTTTCACTCCCAAAAGTGATCAACTTCAATTTTCTCCTGTTTGGAGGAGTCGATTTGTAATAAATTGCTCAGATGAAAGCTACTAATGCACTTGTCACTGGAACCCTCCTCCCCCCCATACTGAAAGAACAAATGAATAAAATGCCCCACATACTGGGGCAGGGTCTGACTCAAAACTGCTATCAAAGGTTTCACAAACTTGTCCAGCTACAGGTCACATTACACTTCTAGCAGAACCACACTCCTTGTGGAACATCAGATGTTGCAATCCCAGCACATGAAAAGTGGAACCATTTGATGGAGCATCTGTTGTTTTCACATCCAGTCATGTTCTCTGTACTGTTTGCTTAACAACAAGGGATGCCTGGCTAAAATGGACTAAGGCCCCACCCCCAGGGGCAACTTAAAGTCTCTTAGCCGATTAAAATCCCCACCTATGCCCTATGTTTCTGGGGTGATTTCAAGTTACAAGTGCATAACATCACTCCTACATTTTCTTCTTAAAAGATTGGGAGACTGCATTTTAAGCTTGGGAGTGAAAGGGTTTGTCATATAAAGTACAAATCCAAATCACTGTGACAGTGGAAGATGCAAATAATCTAAGTATTTGAACTCAGCTCAAGTGACTGTTGTGTGTCTGCATGTATTGTCTGGGTGAGATTCTTCTAAAAGACTGTTGTTCAGTGGTGGATTGATGCTTCATTCACTTGAGCAGTTGTCGTGAGTCAAAAGTATTACCCCCTTCTGTGTTTTAAGTGCCTTCTAACGCCTTTGTTTATTGTTCTGTCCGCCATATTTGTGGTCAGTTTTCCATTCGAGGTCAGGCAGGGTGTTGGCAGTTGTAGGCATCGGTTTTTAAGAGGTTCTTGTTCCTAGTAGAGTTTACTGTCTTGCTCTTAATAGTTGTGCTCTACATGATTGTATATCTTTACTGCATAACATTATATCGCGTTGAACAACAATCGATGCTGTTGCAATTATTCAAGCCGCGGTTTAATCTATACTTTACTCAGTTCTTGGTGGTTAAGATAACTTCTAAACTAACAAGAACTATCCGTGAACATGTAAAACACTCTACTGCAGTGATAGAATCGCGAACTTTGTCAAGAACTTTGGCCAAATCTAGGGTCACGGCTAGTATAAATAAACATATATTTGGCTACACACCTCTCGAATGCTCTACGAATCTGTGTCAACTGCTGATGATGATGTAGCTGTCTTGAGCAACCACGTTAGAGGCTTTAGCACGTTTCTTATCAGCTATCTCGACCGCTAATTGCCGCAGTTTCTGGCAAAATTCGACGAGTTCCCTTCGAGGCTTTGTCCAGTACGCAAACCGTAGCACCAACCTAAATAGGCGAAGATTGCAAATTAGTTGCTGAACCCCAGCTACAAGCCAACTTTTAGTGAAAACTGTTGGGCATACCTCTGATCTAGTCGAAGTCTGGATAGTCAGACGTTTTGGCTGGATAGTCTCAGGCGGTTTTCGTCCCAGTTTGACGGACAGGCCTTGTGTTTTTGATATGTTGACGGCGAAAACGGCGAATTTGACTTTCAAATAAGTGCGAACTATTGTTTTCGTGGATGATTGCAGCTTAGTGATGCATTAACTTCTCTCGAGGTCGACGTTTGGATCGTAATCACTGGCTCCAACGAAGGGCTAACGCTCGAAAAGTCAGCTTATGAAACACAATCTTTCCGGGTGTAAGCCTCTCTGTAACTAATATGTTTGTGTGTAATTGAAACCTGACCTGTGAGCTTGTATCTTATACTGTATACATCCACCGAATCCAGAGGTTGACATTATACGTTTTATTCCCACGCCGACTCAGACTAGAAAACAGGCACAGTATCTTAGGATTTTGTAGCATTTCATAGCATTTTAGGATTTCGTAGCATTTCATTGCATCAAACTCAAGGCATTGCGTTCGTTTCTCGTCACATGACAACTTCATAAGTGCTATGAACACACTATAGAATGTAAGTCAGTTATTTTCATACATGCTAAAACTGGAGATGACTTCAAGCTCTCCATACTGCCAGCCGTCTGCATTGTTATTCTTGAATTTAAAGTTTAATACGATCACTTTTCCATTCAAGTTACAAAATCACAAAGAGCAAAATGTAGATCAAGTAACTGATTGAATAGAGGGCTGGGGAAACTCAATTTTCATCAGTTAACCCCTTCACTCTCAAGTTCATAATGCAGATTCTCCCAACCTTTTAAAAGGAAAATGTATCAGTGATGTAGTGAGAATTGATAGTTTAATCACCTATCATATGAGCAAGGTATCAAAAACTGTATGATATGTTTCTGGTGGGAAACTGAAGGAGAAAATAGTTGATCACTCAACGTAAATTGTAGCCGCTTACAATAAGAACGAACAAGAACCTAAATATAACAGTTCTTATATTCTCCTACATAAAAGCATGTCGAACTAAAAGGCTAAGATTATAAAAAAATCCTACGACTATTGTACGTTAGTTGCACGGCATGGAGCACCACGTGAGCCTACAAACTCTTAGTTCTGCGGTTCTCAGTGTGGTTGTATTTTGCCTGTTTCCGCGACTGCGTTAGTCATTACAGTCAGTGGGATGTTACACCTGAACGATTTTTGGCGCAACATATTGTTGCATGACCCGTGTAACATCACCTTAAGTCTGCATGCATCGTTTAATTTAATGAAGAAACCTCAGTAAACACGGTCTAAAAATATTTGTAAAGTGCGTCTCGTTGTGTCCATTTCTGGACCGATAAACCGAAATCCCGCCCATCCCCTATGTAACTAAGCTTGAGGAGACTGGAAACCAGCTTCGGGAACCTGTTAGAAGGAAGCGGAAAGGGTCTGGCGCTTAGATAAAGAAATTTGGTACTGACATTACACTATTCACTTCAGTAGTAAGTACTACTGTTGTTACCACCACTGTTAATGTTACGTCTACTGCTGAATATATAGAGATTACTTCATGGAAAGTGCGCGCGTACGGTTTTTATTCACGAGTTGTGAAGTATCATAAAACGAACGAGCGAGGCTTTGCGAGCGAGTGAGTTTTATGATACGAAACAACGAGTGAATAAAAACTGTACAAAGCACTTTCCATGATGTTTTCTGTTTATTATATACATACTGAGATATTTATGATGGGACCGGGAAACCCTTTAAAAGTAGTGAAAAATCGTCGTTCGCAGCTTGTGATTGGACGAACGATTTTTTTCACGTGTGAAAAGCGTCGTTCGCGGCCTCTCATTGGCTAGAACTCATTTGCGTACGAAATTTTACGATATGGCTTTTTCGTGAGTATGTCTCAGTATGTATATAATAAAATATTTTAAAAGATAAAGAAACAAATTGTTTTTACTTACGGTCTGCTGGAGTGGGACCATCATCATGTGGGGAATTCCAGAAGCTGGGACTGAATGCAATACTGTGTTGGGAGCGGGAGCGGCGTCATTGGTGTTCAGCTGAAGAGAGACAAACGATGATGTACCAATCGATGTTAACTTACTTCTGAGAGTGGCCGAGTTTAATTTTCTCTTTCAATACGGATACTTAAAAACTAGCAGCCGGGTTACAGTTTCTCTGGAATTGATGGACGGTTAAAAATCGGCTGATGTCGAAATTTCAGCCAGCACACGCGCGGCGTTACGGCAAATGCAACTGTCTATCAACTCAAATTGTAACAGTAAAACCGTGTAACACTTCAAATCGTAACAGTAAAACCGTGTAACACTTCAAATCGTAACAGTAAAACCGTGTGACACTTCAAATCGTGACCAACAAAGAAATAACTTTTACCGCCTGGTAAGCAACACCGGCTGCAGCGGCTTGGGCACTGGAAGAGAAGATCGAGAAGCAACAGAGAAGCAGCTCCAGCACACACAGCGCCACAATCGCCGCTGTCACGCCAAGCATTCTTGTCTTGATGATTTTAGTCTCAGAATTCTCAAGGTGGTAAGTGTAATCTTCCTCCGTCTCCTTTTTTGCATATATAGCTAGATTGCTCAGGTTCCAGACATAACAGTCGAGGACTAAAAATGATATGAGCCCAGCAACTGCGGAGAATGTTTTGAAAACCTGCACCTGAAAAAAAGAAGATTGCAATGGATTGTGCTCTGAGTTGATTGGTTTGAAATGAAGGGTTTTTGTGGGCTCTGACAGTTTTCGTTGTCTGCTTCAACAAAAAAACTTACGCAAAATGGTAGACATTTCAGTGTAAGAGACAGGTATATTGTATTGTGGGAACTGCTGCCTCTCAGCGGGGGACTTTGCGTTCGACGAAGAAGAACGCAACCCTAATCTCAACTGGTGTGGGTTCCATGGGGTCGATGGGATACCTGTCACGTGCTTTCAACCAGCGCGAAGAATCGAGATTTTTTGAGTGGATGGACAGTCGGGCGATGTGCAAAGTCTACGACATTTTAAATAATTACTATGCGCGCTCTGTGTCGCACGAGTGGCTCTGAATGATCACACTGAGGTCTATCAAAGGCAAAGAGACCTACTTTTCAGTAAAAGAAGCCAATATCTGGGATAATAAGGGCAGCACGACAGCAAGAATTCCATAGAAAAATGTAACTCGACTCGGGATTGCCGTATTTCAGTTTCTGCGTTGATTAAAACCGGGTTAAAATAAGCTCAATATGCAACTGACACTTTACTAATCTTACAGATACCATCTGGAAGAAATATACGGCTTTATGGAGACAGAGGTATCGTGGTGACTCAATCACAAGCCACAGGATAGTCGAATTGCGAAACTCTAGGGTGCAACTCAACTTTTTTCCGACGAAAGTATTAATCACATTTGATTCTGTACTAGAAATACGATAATCGCAGATACTCCCTCACTCTGCCATTGATGGGACTTTTACTTTGGTAACTCCAACAAGAGTAGCCTTTGTTTTACCGAAATGTTGATTCAATCTTTTCTTCGAACTCAAGTGCTACACGCAAAGGAAGGAGAAAAAGAATGGTGTGTGTTATACTTTTGCGTTGAAAAAAGAATCGATTGCGTGACGAAGTACGTATTTCCCACGGTCTGCACGTCAAATTATTTCATACAGTCTGCAAAGCACATTCTCAAAATTTAATACTCAAAGTTTGAAGCTGTTCGGCCGTCGTAGTACGGGAAAAAAGGAACACTGATTTTCCAATTTTGAATTCATAGGCAGTACAATTAAATAGGCTTCCTGTGCGATTTGTTTTTACTCTGGACTGCATGCACCAGACTCAGGCATGCATATTTAATATGCTCGAATTGTTTTGTATGTGAACCCACTCAAAACAGCAAGATTTCTCCCAGAATCAAAGCAAAACTTGAACAGTTTACTTCAAATTATACACGGGCTTCAGACCCAGTAATACTTCTAAGGGCTTGTGAACGATTCTCGCTGCAATCACCGCGTGTCAGATTACTGTTGATGATGCTCTCGGTCATAGTTCCGTCTTTTGTCGAGACGAACTTGGCGCTGTTTGATCGTTTCACGATTCCGCCTTGCTCGTGCCTGTTCCCTTCTCTTTTGAAGACGAGCTTCGCGAGACTGTTGTGTTTCAAGTTTTCTGGTTTTCAAGTTTTCCATTTTTCGTGAACACAGCTACGATATACTGTAGTTGCTTCGTTCAATCTAATTTCTCTTATTGTGAGTAAAACTACAACGCCACACGTGATCGATCTGGCCTTTGTTATTGGTTCTGCAGCGACGCGATAGGAACTGGGGACGAGGTCGCACGACAGACTGACAGACGAACATTAGATTTCGAGATGGCGCTTGGAGTCTCCGATAAGGCGATAATACTACTGCATTAGCGTCGTGAGTATTTCCCTCACCTCTTTCGGGGATTACACTTTCCATATGTCTTCAAAGAATGGAAAAAGGAAATAGAAAAGAAAGAAAGAAATAGAGACAGAGACAGAGAAAGAAGTTGGGGTTTGAACCCGTGCCGCGCGGTCTTCGTGCTGGTTACTTCCGGTTACAGACGAAACCCACGAGCTTTTCGAGATGGTTATGGGCAAAAGCATTTTAGAGAAAAAGCTACCCCAAGCAAAGAGAAGTTGTACGCACTTGACTATCCTCAGATTGCTACTAGTTTTACGCTAATTATGTGCGTACCATCTGTATCTTGTACTTGTAGTGAGTGGTCCTTCTTGAAGCAATTATTATACCAAGATTGCTCGCAGCCATGGCCTAAAAAGAAACAAATGCACGCAGAGCTGTAAGCAAGCGTTTTAAATGCAATATGTGAATCACTGTTTACGGAATGATAATTCTGTCACGCCTCAAGGACATCGAAAGCAATTAGCAGTCGGGCTTTTCAATGACAACAATTTCGAAAGGACCCTAGGCCGTAATAATTGACATTTTGCACAGCAAAAACTGTGGCATAGCAAAGAATACATGTTCATGTGTTATGAATTGAGTTTCACACGACAATGAAACGACGTTTGAAACGACGTGGCGCTGTGTAGCACGGCAGAGTTTGTCGAATTAGTGTGAATAGTCCCTACAACTACTTCTCGCTTAGTTCGCTTAAATTTGATCGATTTTCCGAGATTTTATGGACGCGCGTTGACACTGCCACAATATCAATTTAAGAATCAACTTTGATCGATCCGAACTGAATTAGTGTAGGAGTCTGCATGTTCACACTCAGCTCGCACAGATCTTAGATTAATCTTAAACTTCCTGGTGTGAAAGGAGCGCCCAGACTCTTCCTCGTTGCGAACGAAACCATGCTTTTATACATGAAATGCTCAAAAATACGAGTGTTTGTGGAATCAGTTTAGCACTAAGGGATTACAAAGACAAGGTTAAAATATTACGTAAATAACTCGGTTTGGAAAAA
Organism: Plumapathes pennacea; assembly: GCA_964036295.1. Lineage (NCBI taxonomy): Eukaryota > Metazoa > Cnidaria > Anthozoa > Antipatharia > Myriopathidae > Plumapathes > Plumapathes pennacea. The sequence goes on along the minus strand of OZ038464.1, from coordinate 11,016,804 downwards.
AACAGACTCTCAACAAAGCGGAGAAAAAAATACAGAAACGTTCGGATATCTTATGGTGTGGAAACCAAAAGGGCGATCTACAACTTCCGAGTATGAACGCGCCCATAGTCTCTAAATTGTAGGCGGACTGTCCAAGCACGAAACCCTGCAACCTAAAACAGTGACAAACATATATACAAAAAACGTATTACTGGAGACTTACGAAGACTCCTACCCATACAGGCATAGCGATGTAGTGCTCGTCAAAACCCGAAAACAATAACTTCTTCATCTTGGCAATGTTCTGAAATCTGTTGACCATACCAAGTATGACCAACAACAGCCCGTTGACCAAATGAACGCAAGACATGGTCAGAAGTAGCATGTCGGCCATTTTAACGACGCACAGGGACGCAGTCCAGCAGGCCAAGCGATGACGACACAATACAAAATAGAAACTTGAAAATGAAACCACGTGAAAGCAATCCGCTTATCCGTGAGATAACTTTAAGCTTGAGGGGACTCCAACCCAGCCACGGGAACCCGTTATGAGAAAACGGAAAGGGCCTGGTGCTTAAATGCAACGTGACGATTAAATTTGATGATACAGCAGAAAGGTTTTCCAAGCAATTCAGCGTCGTGTTGCGACTCTAATTATTTACCACCATCCCTATATCATTGCCACCAAAACCAATCTACATATACACTGTTCCTGTTACTATTAGCAGAAGTTGCAGAAGAAGTAATAGTGGATGTATTACTACCACTACTGCTACTAATATTACTTCTACGGTATTATTAAAAAAACTGGACTATCTTATTACAACAAGGCCTATTTATCATGTTTATCGATTGACGAAAACTCTGTTCTACCTCTCTAACGCGGAAATTATTGACTTGCATGTGACGTCATCAAGCCATCTCAGAAGTTAATACGCATCCTACGAGTCCGATACACTAGTTTTTCAAGACAGTTAAGCCTTAAGACTTAATGCAATTTCTGGGTCGATACAAAATATTTGTCGGGAGCTATGGACGTTTGAATACCGTGAAAAATCGGTGCTTATGTCTGAATTATAATGTTTTCCTTCACGAAACATTTTAAAAGTGTCACTGCGAAAGATGTGAAGTAACACAGAATGAAACTGAGTCGCACATCAGCTTCATTTCGTGTTCCGAGTTATTTGGCCGCCATACTGGTGGACAACCTTTGTTCCACCAACATTGCGGCCGCATACAAACTCTTATCAAATCCGACGTCCAGAAACCAAATTGCCGCTACTTCGCCAAAATTAAGCCCAGACAACCCAAAATTGGCATTGGGACTAATTCAGGTGTGCTCTTTTTCAGTTCTGGAGTCAAAAAGGTACAGTCTGTTATTTTGGAAAGTGCTGCGGTCGCGTGACGCGTGGTTGCAAGTCGAGAATATAAGCTGTCGGTGAATCGTAATTTCTGTTCAGTACAACGTTTTCAACCACAAAAACCTGACCTTCTAAGATAGAAATTACTGCTCACTGAGATCAACACATTGAGGATTTGTCAGTATCGCGGGCGCAGAATCGCCGACGGCTGGGAACTGAGTTTTTACCACAACACACTAGTTTCTCGCTCTCTGATTGGTCGATTTACCGTGGTAAAGAGTCCAGACAACGATGCTGACGCCAGCATGTCACGTTTTGCAGCGAAATACAACGAAAGTTTCCTGTATATTTCTAAATGTTGTGGTAAAAAACAAATTTCCACTGGTTTGCCGTGGTGTGGACTCTTATTTACCACGATTTACGTCATCACATGGTCAAAATTAGTTGCGGACTCACTCGGCGAAGCGCCTCGTGAGTCCACAACATTTTGACCATGTGATGACGTAACTCGTGGTAAATAAGAGTCCACACCACGGCAAACCAGTGGAAATTTATTAACTAGTTCTACTGTTGCGTTTGTGTCCCAGTAGCTGAATGTCCCTAGAGTGCACAGCATTATGTAATAGTTTATTAGTATCACATTCAGCAGTTAGCAACAACAAACAGGCAAACAGACACAAGCGAACTCTAAATACCTGGTAGTCAACTAAACGAGTAAAGATAACTTAAATTTCTAGAAGCAAGGCTCGAGTGAATGGAAACAAAGAAACGAAAATAAGACAAGAATGATATACGAATAGACAATTTAATCAAAGCAGCGTTGCCGCTCAAAGGTCGCCCATTCTTGTTGGTCGATAGGGTTCACATGGTTTTTGTTTAAAATTTTATTTTGCTTTTATAGTTAGTGAGACATTATTCATATAACAGAATCTGCTCAAAATTGTGCAGAAAGCACTCTTTAGTTGAACCCAGAAACTTCCAAAGAAGAATCTTTTTGTACATTGGACACCTAGATTAGGTTCACTATGTCTCAACTGTTCCATTGGTGACAAATAATTGTGTTCAAAGCCAGGATTGCAGTCATGATGCTGTAAATAGTGCAGTACAAAATAATATAAATCAAAATGATAAGACTGTTTGTGCAGTTAGTTGCTCAAACAAGAAAGATTGTGATTCTTCAGCTGTTGAGGAATGAAAAGCTTATTTGAGAGATTATAAAAGAAAGCAAAGAATGGATCAACAATATCTTGCTAAAGATAAGCTAATGAGAATGCACATGAAACAGAAAAAGTAATCCCAAAGTAAAACAAAAAGAAGATAAAGCTAAGAAAATATACAGAGAAGCAAACCCAGATTATGTGAAAGAAAAAGAGAGTCAGGCCAAAAAAAGAAAAAGGGAAAAGGACCCATATTTTGTTAAAGAAAAAGAGACAAGCCAAAAAAATACAAATGCAAAAAAATCCACAATTAGTGAGACTAAAAGAAAAACAGACGAAGCAAAAACAAAGAGTAAACAAATTAAAAACCATTGAGGGTCTTATTAAGCAACTTCATGAAAATATTAAATGTGGACCTGAGTTATGTGTACTTGCTGTGATCAACTTTGGTACAAAGCTGGTGTGATTAGATGTCATGAACATTCATTCAACTCAGATCTTAATGCATCAGTCAAACTTTGTATCACTGGGGAAGAAAGTGTGAACAATTCTGAATGGATTTGTAGAACTTGTCATCAAAACATCAAAGCTGGTAAGATGCCAAGTTGTGCAAAGGCCAATAAAATGACATTCCCACATAAACCACATAAAGCCTTAATTTTTATGTTTCGTATTTGGCCGCTGCTTACACAGATAAACATATTTGCGAACCTTAATCTTGCTCTTATTTACAAGCTTTACGTGCCTCGTTAGACAGTGATTGGCACGGGTTTCATGCCTTTTACAACATTCGGCAAGAGCAGACGACTTGGGAACAAATTTACTTATGTAGCGACGTACCTTACGCCGCACGTGTTTGCTCTTTCGCAAAAGCCTTCGAACTTTGCGTAATGGAATACGCGACGGTTCTCTCGCTCGCTTCCGATTAGTTTTACCCTTCCACGTAAAATGTTAACGCGACCGTCCGTCAAGCATTTCACGTTCAGATGTTTCTACCGCAACACAATCCTTGCCATTCGATCTGGCGACGTGATAGCTTGTGTCAATCACAGCTGTAGAAGCACCCTCGTTTAACGCCTGGTCTTTGTTTACAAAACAGCACAATGTCTGCGTTTCATGATCACAGCATTTCATTAATTTCAGTGTCGCTCAGTCACGGTATATTTTCGTAATCACAGCACAATCCCTACATTCGTAGAAACACCCAGGCCTAATGGCCAAACAAACTTCGAATGCTTGACAACCATGACAAACAAGAAATTCCACATGAAGCTTCGACGTCTTCTGTTTGAACGAACTGCGTAACACGACCATGCCCAAATTTGGAAACTGACAAGTTCCTTCTTTGGAAATTCCTTATTTGGAAGTCCATTGTTGACACAGAAGCCTGGAAGGACACCGTGACAACTTCAAGCTCGCCTTCACTTCGTGAGGCGAGCTTAAAAACCACTTGTTTTTGTGACGTCATGGCAGCCATGTTGGATGAACCTGAAAAGTGACGTCACTATGGTCGCGAAGTCTTTTTATTCTGAATCTCCATGGAATGGTTGAAAACCATCTAATGATACTAAACCGCAAGCTTTCCCCCTGTTTGTCCTATTTATCTTGAAGTAGTTTTCTATACTTTGCAGAAACTATTTGCTCGCCGCAGCCTGGTGGACAGGTACCATCATCATTGAGGAACTGGTACCGAATTATACTCAGAAGGGACTGGGACGCTGGGATAATCGAAGGCAGAAGCAAAGAAAAGAGACACGTGAGTAATTTTCCATTTCTTTTAAGAGGCCATTTGTTTGCTCTACCGTAAGTTATGGACTAGTGAATCAACCAATCAGAGCGTGTGTACTATCACGTTTTACCGCCACCGCTGACTAAAAAGATTATGCCAAAATATTTAAAGCTAGTCAAAATATAATTCAATCTCACATTCACGGCGAGATCGTCGCACAGCGAACACCATCTTTGAACATTTTTGGCTTTCGAAATTTGCCGTGAAACTAAAATTATTCACAGGACTCGCGCGATGAAGCTACATAAGCAGACTTGAAAGAACTTCTGGAGAATTTCACAGCAGCGACTCAATACCCAATGTTTAGGTTCGAAAAACCCACCAATTTCCTGCTCGATTTACCAAAGCAAAACGGAATAGTCGAACTGAGAAGTAAACAAATTCTGCATTCGCCAAGCGAATTTCATAGCAGCGACTCGAGCGACTCAATACCCAATGTTTACGTTCGAAACACCTACTAAGCTGTGTACCAGAGGTTATCTCGCTGTCGGAAGCTCCACGCTGGTTGACCGCGTAGAACTGGGGGCGAAACCACGGGCGGCGGAGGGCTGGGGCGAGGCGAACCATCTGGTACCCTGGGTAGTTTATCGGTGCCCAGTAAATTAAAATTGGACCAAATTTCTCAAGGGGCTGTAGCTTCAGTTGTAGAGAGGTCATTTGGACCCCGCGGCAAAACGTCTGCGCATGCGTTTGATTTCTAAACTTCCGGTCTGTGCTCATGACGGTTGATGCGATTTGCTATGGAACGGCTCTGTGATAACTGTAGAATACATGGACCATCGAGATTCCATATTATCATGTCGCGGGAGCTTGGCTCACCTGGCTGGATAACCGGCGTGCTGGAGGTTTGTAAAATGAAAACAACTGTCTGTGAGGCGCGCTGCAGTTGTTGCAGCTACCGCAGTCTTGTAACCTTGGACGCTCCAGTGCAGTCAAACACAACTAGATATAACTGTTGCTGGGACAGGCATCCGCTGCAATTTTTTGAATGCTGTTCTCTTGGGCAGAAATATCAAGCATCTTTTCTTCGTATCTCGTCGCAGTACAGTGGTAGCGACAAACAGGAAATTTAACCGGTGACTGAGAACTTCTTACTTTTGAAATCCTCCTGATACAGCTTTCCCTTTGCACTTCTAGGTTCTTCCAGTCTCATTACCCTGAATACAGCTTTCATTTCGCTCCATTGAGTCCATTAAGCAAAGCTGCGACCGCCGCCATGGCGACAAACCGCTTCTCCCTCGAAAAGCACGAACTTTGTTCATAATTTTCACCTTGGGTGCAAGCACCAAAGTAGGAGGTGCAAAAGGTCAGAAATAAAAAACTAATAAACTTCAAATTGTGAATTTTAGGGGCTTAAGTTTTTTTTCTAGGCCTTAAGTTAAAAAAAAAAGACCCACCGGAAGTTGAGCTTTAAAAAATAACAAAGGCTTTGTAGAAATCATTTGAATGCTTGTGCACTGAACAAAAGTGTCTAAATGCATCGCCAACTAACGAAGCTCTAAGTCTACATGTATCGCCAATTGACGAAGCTCTAAGTCTACATGTATCGCAAATTAAAGCTGTTAGTCTACATTCGTCAATTAAATGCATCGCCAACTAATGAAGCTCTATTCTACACGTATCATCGAACTAATGCAGCTCCAAGTCTACATGCATAGTTCAGTTAAATGCAGCTCTAAGTCTACGTGCATCGTACATTTAATACAGCTCCAAGTCTAGGTGCATCGTTCAGTTAATGGAGCCCCAAGTCTACATGTATTGTTCAATGAATGCAGCTCTAAGTCTACATGCATCGTTCAGTTAATTCAGCTCTAAGTCTACATGTATTGTTCAATGAATGCAGCTCTAAGTCTACGTGCATCGTCCAGTTAATTCAGCTCTAAGTCTACATGCATTGTTCAATAATGCCGCTCTAAGTCTACATGCATCGTTCAGTTAATTCAGCTCTAAGTCTACATGCATTGTTCAATGAATGCAGCTCTAAGTCTACGTGCATCGTTCAGTTAATGCAGCTCTAAGTCTACGTGCATCGTCCAGTTAATTCAGCTCTAAGTCTACATGCATTGTTCAATAATGCCGCTCTAAGTCTACATGCATCGTTCAGTTAATGCAGCTCCAAGTCTACATGCATTGTTCAATAATGCCGCTCTAAGTCTACATGCATTGTTCAATAATGCAGCTCTAAGTCTACATGCATTGTTCAATAATGCAGCTCTAAGTCTACATGCATCGTTCAGTTAATGCAGCTCCAAGTGTACATGCATTGTTCAATAATGCAGCTCTAAGTCTACGTGCATCGTCCAGTTAATGCAGCTCCAAGTCTACATGCATTGTTCAATAATGCAGCTCTAAGTCTACATGCATCGTTCAGTTAGTGCAGCTCCAAGTCTACATGCATCGTTCAGTTAATGCAGCTCCAAGTCTACGTGCATCGTCCAGTTAATGCAGCTCTAAGTCTACGTGCATCGTTCAGTTAATGCAGCTCTAAGTCTACGTGCATCGTCCAGTTAATGCAGCTCCAAGTCTACATGCATTGTTCAGTTAATTCAGCTCTAAGTTTACAGGCATCGTTCAGTTAATTCAGCTCTAAGTTTACATGCATTGTTCAATAATGCCGCTCTAAGTCTACGTGCATCGTTCAGTTAATGCAGCTCTAAGTCTACGTGCATCGTTCAGTTAATGCAGCTCGAAGTCTACATGAATCGTTCAGTTAATGCAGCTCTAAGTCTACGTGCATCGTCCAGTTAATGCAGCTCCAAGTCTACATGCATCGTTCAGTTAGTGCAGCTCCAAGTCTACATGCATCGTTCAGTTAATGCAGCTCTAAGTCTACGTGCATCGTCCAGTTAATGCAGCTCTAAGTCTACGTGCATCGTTCAGTTAATGCAGCTCTAAGTCTACGTGCATCGTTCAGTTAATGCAGCTCTAAGTCTACATGCATTGTTCAATAATGCAGCTCCAAGTCTACATGCATCGTTCGGTTAATGCAGCTCTAAGTCTACATGCATCGTTCAGTTAATGCAGCTCTAAGTCTACATGCATTGTTCAATAATGCAGCTCTAAGTCTACATGCATTGTTCAATAATGCAGCTCTAAGTCTACATGCATCGTTCAGTTAATGCAGCTCCAAGTGTACATGCATTGTTCAATAATGCAGCTCTAAGTCTACGTGCATCGTCCAGTTAATGCAGCTCCAAGTCTACATGCATTGTTCAATAATGCAGCTCCAAGTCTACATGCATCGTTCAGTTAATGCAGCTCTAAGTCTATATGCATCGTTCAGTTAATGCAGCTCCAAGTGTACATGCATTGTTCAATAATGCAGCTCTAAGTCTACGTGCATCGTCCAGTTAATTCAGCTCCAAGTCTACATGCATTGTTCAGTTAATTCAGCTCTAAGTTTACAGGCATCGTTCAGTTAATTCAGCTCTAAGTCTACATGCATCGTTCAGTTAATTCAGCTCTAAGTTTACATGCATTGTTCGATAATGCCGCTCTAAGTCTACGTGCATCGTTCAGTTAATGCAGCTCTAAGTCTACGTGCATCGTCCAGTTAATGCAGCTCCAAGTGTACATGCATTGTTCAGTTAATTCAGCTCTAAGTTTACAGGCATCGTTCAGTTAATGCAGCTCTAAGTCTACGTGCATCGTTCAGTTAATGCAGCTCTAAGTCTACGTGCATCGTTCAGTTAATGCAGCTCTAAGTCTACGTGAATCGTTCAGTTAATGCAGCTCTAAGTCTACGTGCATCGTCCAGTTAATGCAGCTCCCAGTCTACATGCATCGTTCAGTTAATGCAGCTCTAAGTCTACGCGCATCGTCCAGTTAATGCAGCTCTAAGTCTACGTGCATCGTTCAGTTAATGCAGCTCTAAGTCTACGTGCATCGTTCAGTTAATGCAGCTCTAAGTCTACATGCATTGTTCAATAATGCAGCTCCAAGTCTACATGCATCGTTCAGTTAATGCAGCTCTAAGTCTACATGCATCGTTCAGTTAATGCAGCTCCAAGTCTACATGCATCGTTCAGTTAATGCAGCTCTAAGTCTACATGCATTGTTCAATAATGCAGCTCTAAGTCTACGTGCATCGTTCAGTTAATGCAGCTCCAAGTCTACATGCATTGTTCAATAATGCAGCTCCAAGTCTACATGCATCGTTCAGTTAATGCAGCTCCAAGTGTACATGCATTGTTCAATAATGCAGCTCCAAGTCTACATGCATCGTTCAGTTAATGCAGCTCTAAGTCTACATGCATCGTTCAGTTAGTGCAGCTCCAAGTCTACATGCATCGTTCAGTTAATGCAGCTCTAAGTCTACATGCATTGTTCAATAATGCAGCTCCAAGTCTACATGCATCGTTCAGTTAATGCAGCTCTAAGTCTACGTGCATTGTTCAGTTAATGCAGCTCCAAGTCTACATGCATCGTTCAGTTAATGCAGCTCTAAGTCTACATGCATCGTTCAGTTAATGCAGCTCCAAGTCTACATGCATCGTTCAGTTAATGCAGCTCTAAGTCTACGTGCATTGTTCAATAATGCAGCTCCAAGTTTACATGCATCGTTCAGTTAATGCAGCTCTAAGTCTACGTGCATTGTTCAATAATGCAGCTCCAAGTCTACATGCATCGTTCAGTTAATGCAGCTCTAAGTCTACGTGCATTGTTCAATAATGCAGCTCCAAGTCTACATGCATCGTTCAGTTAATGCAGCTCCAAGTCTACATGCATTGTTCAATAATGCAGCTCCAAGTTTACATGCATCGTTCAGTTAATGCAGTTCTAAGTCTACATGCATCGTTCAGTTAGTGCAGCTCCAAGTCTACATGCATCGTTCAGTTAATGCAGCTCTAAGTTTACATGCATCGTTCAGTTAATGCAGCTCCAAGTCTACATGCATTGTTCGATATTGCAGCTCTAAGTCTACGTGCATCGTTCAGTTAATGCAGCTCCAAGTCTACATGCATCGTTCAGTTAATGCAGCTCCAAGTCTACATGCATTGTTCAATAATGCAGCTCCAAGTCTACATGCATTGTTCAATAATGCAGCTCCAAGTCTACATGCATCGTTCAGTTAATGCAGCTCTAAGTCTACGTGCATCGTTCAGTTAATGCAGCTCCAAGTCTACATGCATTGTTCAATAATGCAGCTCTAAGTCTACGTGCATCGTTCAGTTAATGCAGCTCCAAGTCTACATGCATTGTTCAATAATGCAGCTCCAAGTCTACATGCATTGTTCAATAATGCAGCTCCAAGTCTACATGCATCGTTCAGTTAATGCAGCTCTAAGTCTACATGCATCGTTCAGTTAATGCAGCTCCAAGTGTACATGCATTGCTCAATAATGCAGCTCTAAGTCTACGTGCATCGTTCAGTTAATGCAGCTCCAAGTCTACATGCATTGTTCAATAATGCAGCTCCAAGTCTACATGCATCGTTCAGTTAACGCAGCTCCAAGTCTACATGCATTGTTCAATAATGCAGCTCTAAGTCTACGTGCATCGTTCAGTTAATGCAGCTCTAAGTCTACATGCAACGTTCAGTTAATGTAGCTCCAAGTCTACATGCATTGTTCAATAATGCAGCTCCAAGTCTACGTGCATCGTTCAGTTAATTACAGCTTTGAGTCTACGTGCATCGTTCAGTTAATGCAGCTTTAAGTCTAAATGCATTGTTCACAGGAACCGTTTACCGTGGTCAAGTGAAAGTAATGCGCTAATCCGTGAGATAACTACAGTACTTTAAGCTTGGGGGGACTGGAACCCAGCCACGGGAACCTGTTGAAAATAGAATAAAAGAGGGTTTGGTGCCAACTAAGGCCTTGATAGAAGAAAAATAAAAGGAAAAGTTAAATTTGATGATAAACGCAACAGAAACATCTTCCAAGGAAATCAGTATTTCGGAACCACTGCTCTTTGCTGTTATGTTGATCATTTTACTGTAATTATAATATCCCCAGTCAAGTCATTGTCAAGATAAAATAACAAATTGCCTTTGCTTACGGTCTGCTGGACTGGGACCATCATCATGTGCTGAACTCCAGAAGCTGGGATTGAATGCATCACTGTGTTGGGAGCGGCAGCGGCGTTATTGGTGTTCAGCTGAAGAGAGAAAAAAGATTATGTGACAATCGATATTAACTTACTTCTGAGAATGACCAACTTTAGGTTTCTGTTTCAATCTCTTAAGAGCCTGGGGACAAGGATGCCCGTGGAGGCTGTCTTGTCTGTTCTTGGGTGTGGTCTTTGACCTTCACTGACCCAGAATATAGTAAAAAAATATTTTGCGAAAAGTTCCGTTTTCAATGACCTTCTCGTGTGCACGGAAGGCCCGAACCACAAAGGAAAACAGCGTTTTCAATCGAAAATACGTGTGGACGGCAACCTCGTTCCCAGGTACTTTCCTCTCCCGGTTCCCGTCCCCGAGAAAGCCTGGGAACAAAGTTGGAACAATAGCTTGACCAAGAGAGGAATAATTTTGTTTTTTACCATTTGATAAGCACCGCCGGCTGGATCGGCGTGGGCGCTGTAGTAGACGATCGAGAAGGAGCAGAAAACCAGTTCCAGCACACACAGCGCGACAATAGCAGCTACCACGTCGAGCAGGCTCTTTTTCATGGCTTCTATCTTTTCAAAGGGGTCATACGCGTAGTCGTCGTCTGACTTCTCAGCATTCATCGATATAGCCAGATTGCTCAACTCCCAGATGTAAAAAAAGATGATTATTAAGGATATCAGCAACACAACTATAGAGATTGTTTTGAAAAACAGGACCTGAAAAAAAGAAAAAGAAGAAAGAATCGTAATGGATGTGCGCAAGCTGATTGGTTAAGAGCGAAGTGTTTTTCAGGCTCTGTAATTTACAGTTTTCGGGTTCCTATTTCACAAGTAAACACACACAAAATGGTAGACATTTCATTACATTTTCATTTGAATCAATCGAAAGCTAAAATAACACTGAACGCAAAACATCGGTTTCAACTGTGCAGTTTATTTATCTAAATTGTTTTATTGTTTTTGCGCATTCAGTTTCATCTCATTAATATTTAGCATGCAAGATTGGACTACACGAAATAACTTTACTAACCATTTCACTCCCCAAAATGATCAGCTTCGATTTCAACACATACATACAGTAAGGGGAACCTGGGTTTTGATTTCTTGCGTAGGTGAGAGCTGAACAATCAATTCTCCCTGCATTACTCATACCGTTTCCTTCTTAAAGGTTAAGAGAATCTGCGGTTCCAACTCGATTTTGCATTGTTTTTAAACACGAAGGCGCGCTATAAAAGGCCGTTGGCCCCGCCTCTTTCGACACCAAATTTGCATAATGTTTGCTGAATAGCACGTGCGCCTGCAGCGTTCAGAAGTCGCGCTGCCCATAATACAATTTCTCTGCAGCTTGGCGACTTAATGTGCACCTAAATGTAAACACATGCGGGCAACTTCAATGTGGAGTTCTGGACGGAAGGATTTGAAACGAAACTTTGCTTTTGGCTGCCAAAATACATTTTGAATTTCGCGGTGCAATGCGACGCATGGCTGCGCACCAATAATATTTAATTTCTTGCTTTGAAGATTATTCCTGGATTTTACTCAAATTGCACTCGAAATGAATGTTTATATGATGGAAAATTCGTAAGGCAATATTATCTTGTTTTGCGTGGTATTCAAGTACAAGGAAAAACAAAATTTGGAAAATATTGGCTTTTTACTAATTGGGAGCTGTTGTCTCGGTCACTGTTGATTGACAAGTGGCTGTGCGCTTCCCTGGGAAGCGCCCTTTTATAGTGCGCCCTCGTGTTTAAAGCGGCGATTGTGGCAATATTCAAAACTAAAACTTAAGCTCAAGTAGCTTAGTCGGTTGTTGTCAGCATGTTATTCGAAACCTCACTCAAGTTTAGGTCAAAATGTAATTAAATACAGTCTGTGGTGCAAAGAAAAGACTTTTCTCACACATTGCATCAAATCCCTGGCTTGACTCGGTTTTGCTGGTTTTTTGTTGTTGTTTTGTTGTAGTTGTTTTTTTCCCCAACGACTATTGAAATTGCTTTTGTGCTAATTAGCAGGCGGCATGGTTACGAACGCACCATTTGCACTTTGGCTGCCTTGTCCTGCCACTTAGACGAACTCCCCACTGCCAGTTTCTTTTTCAGATTTAAGTTTGTTGCTTTTAAATATTCACATAAACTCAGGAATTGACAAGACATATATATATAGACATCCAGCCTTAAACTATGACTATTAACCCAGATTCACGTACACTTAGCTCCATTTATTCTACCGTATTATTTGTTCTCTTTTCATTACTTATTGATCGGTAGAGTGAGCATATAATTGAACACAGTGACGTTTACACACGTCAACTACTAATTCAGCTTAAGGTATCAGGATACCCTCGTGAACAACATGCGTTCAAACCCATTTTTCGCGCTAGCGTTACATTTAACTAATAATAAAGTATATATTTTCTGAAAGCTCAACAATCACAGATTTAGGTTAAAGCTTTATATTTTTTGAATTTGCTAAAGAAAGAAAGTTATCAGCTTCCGAGTGAATTTTGACCTTGCCTCATTAAAAAAGCCTAATGTCACTCGGATTTTACCCGATTTGATTATTTATTGTTTCAGCCTAATGTTGACACAATGAAGAAAAAAAAGTATCTTCCGAACGAAAAAAAAGAATTACAATCGGAGACACCTTTTGTAGCTTTGATATTGATTCACACATTTGCCAAGTTTCAAGCCAATCGATTAAAATCCATTGAAATGCAGGTTTCCGAAAGAAACACTTTTCCGCGTTTTAAAAACACCGAGAAAAACACATTTAAAGATACTGACCAGGGAGCCGGAAACCTGTTTACATAATCGCCTCATCTGTCAGCGATCTGTCAAAACACCGCAGTTAGTGCTTTCGCATAGAGACTTTCCAGGCATCTTGTAGGTAATTGAAACACGCAGCACAAAAGACCGTGTATAACTACGGACATCAACGCTTCGTTCGGGTAAGTTTTGCAACATCTGTTTTCGCTTCACAGTTGCACTCACCACTCGACACCAATTCAACCTTTTGCAGCCACAGTTGGAATTCGGAATGAGTTCAAGCAAACGACAAAGTCGTTCTAAACGTAAAAAAGCGTTCACAAAAGCACACAAGGAAAGATTTCTTGCGGCATTTCGTTATTCTTGCAGATCTGCTGTTAGTCATGCGTTATCCGTCGCGCGGCTAAAATTTGTACTTTATTGTTTTGCATGACTGACGCGCAAGCCGCATGCTGCTCAGTTACGGGTGATACGATCTGTTGACAGGTAGTTTCCGGCAAGAAAGAGAAAGATAAAATCCTTTCGTTTAAATATCTTGGGAAAAAAAAATAGGTATCCAAATTTTGTTTTCAGAAACACAAGGTAAAACATGTAGTAATTTCGTTAAGCCAATTTTTTTTTTTCAAATCTGGCAAAGTCCGGAGGGTATCCTGATACTTTAATTACCAAATCATTATACACCGTATTGTTACGGAATCTAATTTTAAGAAACACTTGTAATCATATTACCTTGAGAACGGCACGTAGCCGAAACATGTTGGTAAAAAACTGATTGATTCTGTGTTTTTACTGGGTCCACGCGCCTTTCACCCTTGTTCTCTCTCTCTATATATATATATGTCTTGTCATACCTATTCTCTCCCCGCCTCAACCTCTCCTGCAATTCCCGCTTGGGTAACCCCTTCCGGTTTCCCCACAGTACCACATGTAGTTATCTCATTTTCATAGAGATCGGTGAAGAGCACAGGACTAGAGTAGTAGTTGTCTAAATAAACAGCGTACCCCTGGTCCCTGTACTCATTCAACAAGCGCATCACTACATCATACAGTCTGTGGTGCAGAGAGAAGACTTATGCATGTTCATGATTACGAACGCACCGTTTGCACTTTGGCTGTTGAAAGAAATGTTATGCTAACTACCCTGTGAGCAGAAGAGAAGTTCTGCCTGGAAGGTACTTAGCATAAATTAAAATAATTAGTTGAGTTGGGAAAACTTACTTACCATCTGCATCTTGTACTGAATGATTCTTCTTGAAGCAATTATTATACCAAGAATGCTCGCAGTCATGGCCTGAAAAGATTCAAATGCACGCAGGGCTGTAAGCAAAATGACGACTATGTGATTATCGTTTACGGAATGATAATTCCGTCACGCCTCAAAGAGGAAGCCTCGAAGGCAATTGGCAATCTATTTCTGTTCAATGACAGCACTTTCGAATAGACTTTCAAACTAATTTCAGTCTCTCGCACTCTCACTAAAAGTTTATCGACTCGAGAAGGCAACGAGATTGTATTGGTATGTGTTCACAATGTCAGAAAATCTATAGGACTGTGTATACATTTGTCACACATTTAGTAATGACCCGTACACTTAAAATGGATCAGTAGAGTCGGAATCCGGCGTGACTGTTGTGTGTTTACACTGTTAAAAAACATCTTCAGGCAAGCTGAGATTGATTGAAGGCGGTTCACACGCGTTTAGGCTCGATTGATATAACTCCAAGATAAATCGTCGGATGACTGTCGTTGCTTCTAAGCACGGAGCCATACGTATACCTAAAACAGCTATGCGACGAATTAACCATTTAGACGGGTTAGTCGTTAGACGGACAACAACGGGAGCCGAATTTTGACGGATAATTCGTCCCTAGTATAAATTCGGCTCACTTGAGACTCACCAATACTCCGACCCATACAGGCATGGCAATGTAGTGCTCGTCAAAACCCGAACGCTGTAATTGGGCCAGCTTCTCTAGCTTGGCAACGTTGTGAAATCTGTCGACGAAACCAAGTGTGGCCAATACCAGCCCGTTGACCAAATGAACGCAAGACATGATTAGAAGCAACATGTCCGCCATCTTAGCGCCGTGTAGTGCTGAGCGGGTGCAGCAAACGAGGTCACGAAAGAGAAATGGTACAATGTGACGTCAAAGGTCATGCAAGAAATACGATTATTAAACAAGGTACAATGTCTATTGTCTATTGTCTCACTGTTGCCCGACTACAGTATGTACTAAATCGATGTAAATACCATTAGGCCCACAATAAAAATGGTCAACACTAAATACCGAGTGAATATTTCGCATTTACTTAACGGCAAAGTTTAGGTCTACATTATATACAGAGTAAATATTTCGCATTTACTTAACGGCGAAGTTTAGGTCTACATTATATACAGAGTAAATATTTCGCATTTACTTAACGGCGAAGTTTAGGTCTACATTATATACAGAGTAAATATTTCGCATTTACTTAACGGCGAAGTTTAGGTCTACATTATATACAGAGTAAATATTTCGCATTTACTTAACGGCGAAGTTTAGGTCTACATTATATACAGAGTAAATATTTCGCATTTACTTAACGGCGAAGTTTAGGTCTACATTATATACAGAGTGAATATTTCGCATTTAGTTAACGGCGAAGTTTAGGTCTACATTATATACAGAGTGAATATTTCGCATTTAGTTAACGGCGAAATATTCACTCGGTATTATATACGATTTGCTCTGACACGAGGCGAGGGGATATCTGCGAATATTGTATTTCTAGTATGTATTTTGGGGGTTAAAGCAATTACGAGAAGGAACGATCGAATCGTTTCAGGTTTTTTTTTTTTTTTTTGGGGGGGGGGGGGGGGGGGGGGGGTCTGAGTTTTCCAGATCTGGAAAACTAAGACCCTGCCGAATGTTTGCGAAATGGCTAAAAATACCGCATTGTTTGATGTCTCGCTCGAGCAGCTTCCGGTTAAAGTAATTACGAGAAGGAATGGTCGAATCGTTTAGCGTATTTTGGGGGTTCTGAGTTTTCTAGGTCTGAGGTCTGAGGTCTTAGTTTTCTAGACACCCGATTCTATCCGGGGGGATAAAATTCGCGGGGGGATAAAATCCGCTGTGACACCGGTCGCACTAGGAAGTTTAGTCGATAATAACTCAGCATCGAGAGCAATACGAGGGCTTCTTCAATGTTTGGTAGCAACTTGCTGACATATATTTCTGGTGACAAGCGCTCTTTGCACTTTAAATGGTGCAAATGTCGATATTAATGTCGTCAAAGTTACGAGTGCGACCGGATCCATTGGCATATATACTGTCACCCTGATGCAGTGATTTCAACTAAATGTATTTTTTCTGGTGAACTAAATGGGCTTCCTGTGGCAGATTTATTTACTCCAGAACAAGTATTGGAAATTAGCATTGTCTCATGTGATTGCGTGATTTGTAGTTAGCAGCCTGGAAAAAATAAAGTATAATACGGCATAGTTTCGCCATATTCAAGTTCTCCACGCTAAAAATACAAATACTGTAGCGTGGTTTTTCATAATTTGTCTGTCATTCCACTCAGAAAAATCTGCACAAAGTAGATCTGATAGGTTCAGTTCCACCGCAAATTGTCAACGCACTTATCTACATAAAAGTATTAATATATAAATCAAAACACGAGGATCGAGCATTGTACTGAATTTGGACAGTAAGAAAATTCCCGAATTATCTACTACATTTATATTACAGTTCAGAATATAAATGAAGATTTAGCTTATAACTTCCTACGTCTGCTCTTCAGCCGAGAACATATTTTTTGCACAATTATTGTCATGTACTAAACAATATTTTAGAATGCGAAAGCAAGAGCGCATTGTTTAATTTAGTGAATTGTCAGTACCTCATTGAAATCTTCCAAATCGCTGGTTGTGTTGAACCACACACATATAGTGTATATTTTTTAGGGCTTCTCAGGACTGTGACGGTTTTGCTGTCACAACTTTCAATAGCACTCAGAGGAATTAAGTGAATTTCTGCAAGCACTCAAAATTCCATTCTCTGCTCTTGGTATCTCAGAAACATGGCTGGATGAACATAACAAAGACATTTTCAACCTTCCAGGATTTTATTTTTTATCCAATGTCAGGGATCATAAAAAGGGTGGAGGTGTAGGTTTATATATAAACTCTAAATATAACTACAAAGCTCGCCCAGACCTTGAATCAAACAATTCAAAAATATATCAATCTGTATTTGCTGAATTAATCCAGACCAATCGCAAAAATATTATTATAGACTGTGTCTATAAACCACCTGAGGTGAGTGTAGATGATTTTAATGAAAGTGTTAACAGTATTCTGTCAAAAATCAGCTTTGAGAATAAGACAACTTATCTAATGGGAGATTTTAACATCAATGTTCTCAATGCCGATACTCATATACCAACTAAAGACTTCCTGGATCTACTGAACACTAATAGCTTTTATCCCCTCATATCAAAACCTACTAGAATAACAGACCACTCTGCTACCCTCATTGATAACATCTTTACAAATAATTTAGACTTATGACATAACAAGTGGTTTATTTTACACTGACATATCTGACCATCTTCCTATATTTCAAATGACTAATCTCAAACTTATCTATGACATGCACCCTCAACCTTGATACTTGAGAATATATCATCATCCAACATCCAATCCTTTCGTTTAAAACTACTGAGAACAGACTGGTCCTCGATTATAAATGCCCCATCAGCTAGTGATGCATATGATCAATTCTCAGACTATCTAACCCCAATGTATAACCAGTGCTTCCCTATTAAGCAAATCAATTCAATGTCCCAGAACAACTCAAAACCATGGTTCACCCCTGGGCTTCTTGCTTCATGCAGGAGAAAGAATTCTCTTTATAAACAGGCAAAAATCAATCCAACACCAGAAAATAAAATGAAATATAACAAATACCGTAACAAATATAACAGCATTATAAAGATAGCCAGAAAACTGTATTATCACCATAAACTAACCTCAATTAGCTCTTCTTTAAAGAACACCTGGATGCAGTTATTAAATCAGTAATCTCCAAAAAGCAATCCTGCCTAAAACCAATGATTATGAAGGATTCAGGTGGTCAATGTACCAATTTGGAACAAATCTCACAGAAATTTAACAACTACTTTGCTAATATTGGACCATGCCTGGCCAAAAAGATTCCCCAAACTAACACTAATAACTACAAAGAATACATGACAGGAACTTACAACAACAATCTCTTTTTCTCCCCCACAACTTGTGGTGAAATCTGTACAATAGTATCATCACTAAAAAATAGTAAAAGTGAAGGTCTGGATGGTTTTAATATTCAACCTATAAAAGCAGCAATTGATTTACTTTCATTTCCCCTCTCCAAAGTTTACACTTTATCCCTCTCCACTGGGGAATTCCCTGAAAACTTTAAAATTGCTAAGTTAGTGCCTGTTTACAAGACTAATGATGCCTCTAAATTTCTCTAACTACAGACCAATTTC
The DNA here is from genome assembly GCA_964036295.1 of Plumapathes pennacea. Classification (NCBI taxonomy): domain Eukaryota; kingdom Metazoa; phylum Cnidaria; class Anthozoa; order Antipatharia; family Myriopathidae; genus Plumapathes; species Plumapathes pennacea. The sequence goes on along the minus strand of OZ038464.1, from coordinate 10,998,185 downwards.
AGTTATACCATGTTTATCAAAAATTTTAGAAAAAGTTGTTTATCATAGAATATCTGAGTTCCTTACTAAGTTTAATATACTCCATGACCATCAATATGGCTTCAGACAAAAACACTGCACATGGATGGCTGTTCTTGAACTTGTTGACCAAATTTATCAAGGTTTTGAAAATAATGAATTTAAAATAGGAATTTTTGTTGATCTAAAGAAAGCATTCGACACTGTCAACCACCAAATCCTACTTAATAAACTAGAGTTTTACGGCGTTAGAGGCATCCAAATCTTCCCTCAAGAAAATAAATTGTGGGGTTCCCAAGGATCTGTATTAGGACCTTTGCTCTTCCTAATCTACATCAATGACATATTTAACTGCTCGAAGTATTTAGCCTTTATTCTTTTTGCTATGACACGAATATTTTTGCTAAACATAAAAATACTCAAAATCTCATGGATATTGTTAATACTGAACTCAGATGTGTTCCATCTTGGTTAGCAGCTAACAAATTAACCCTTCATCCCGACAAAGCTAAGTTTGTTTAATTTCATCCAGCCAGAAAACAAGTTAATGGAACTAATATTGATAGGGTGGAGCACGTTTCTAGGCATTGTAGTACACCAAAATCTTTCATGGGTACCCCACATCCAAACCATACAGACCAAGATCTCAAAAGCACTATAGGTATCATCAACAAAACCCGCCAATTCTTTGACAATAACACCCTCAGAGTTCTATATAACTCTCTGATTCTACCTTATCTACTATATTGTAATCTAATATGGGCCTCAACCTACCCCACTCACATACAACCTCTCTTTATTTTACAGAAAAAGGCTGCTCGAATAATCACTAACTCCCCACCTCGTACCCATTCACAACCCTTATTTGTTAGACTAAATATCTTAACTATTTTCAATATCTACAAATTACAGATATCATGCTTTGTTTTTTCTCACATTAACAAGTTGCTTCCTAATCCTTTATCTACATTTCTTAAATTTAATCAAGAATACCATGATTATAATACCAGACACAAACATGACCCACATAAAGACTCTCTAAAATACAAATGTGCTATTAGATCGCAAGCTCCTAACATTTGGAATTCCATTCCACTGTCAATTCGCCAGTCGTTGAAACAATTCAACTATACAAGAGGCTATTGAAGTATATTTCCTTTACCTCACTGACTAGTTCACCCTATAACTATACTAACTATATGTATGCATGTAGATATGCCTTTAATAATTATATGCATGTGTGTATGTATATGTGTATATATGTATATATATACATATATATTTTATGCATGTACTTCTGGCTAATTGTATTTATAGTAATAATGTACTGTATAATATATGCTCGTGTATTAGACCAATAATTTATGAATGGTGCATAGCACATTTCTCTTGTAATTTTAGCACTTTATCCCTACACTGCTGTATGTTCCCATAGCACCTTGCATTTTTCATGTTTCTACTTAAACCTGGGGTTACTACTTTTTATATGTATGTATTATTTTTTATTTCTCTGTTAATGTTATTTGATTTGTCAGTTACACTTCCTTAAGCCTAATTTTATTGTCTTATATTGATTTGCCACCATTCCCAATGTCCTACAGCAGTATTTTTTTTTTACTATAGACTTTCTTCCAGCCTATGCCACTTAAGCCTCTGGCTTTGGCTATTAATTTCAACATGTACAAAACATAAAACAATAAAGGCGATTGTTATGTTGTTATGTTATGTTATGTTTTCGGAGTCAGTTGTGCGTGCTTCTGAATATCTCGATAGGCTCTGTTCGAATTGTTTCCTGTGCGCGCTGCTTGCTTCTTGACGGCTATTTCTGGTCCTTCCCTTCATCGGCGTAAGTTCGCGAGACTGTTGCTTTCCTGGTTTTCCACTTTCAAATTCATGTTCATGCAGTAGAAATGTTTAAATCTTTGTTCTGGTTCATAAAGATGATTCCGAGTTTGGTTGAGCACAATTGATCAATTTTAATTATAATTAACATTACAAAGCAGCTGTTCGTCTAGCGTACATCGTGAGCAAAAAAAGCCGGTAACGTTAGTCTCGTCTCTGGTGTTGGACCGACAAAATAAAATCAATTGGAAACAATTAGCTCATCCGTAAGTCTACATGCATTGTTCAATGAATGCAGTTCCAAGTCTACATGAATCGTTCAGTTAATGCAAACTCTTAGTCTACATGCATTGCATGTTCAGTTGAATGCCGCTGTAAGTCTACATGCATCGTTCAGTTAATGCAACCCTAAGTCTACATGGATTGTTCGCATGAACCGTTTACCCCGCGGTCAAGTGAAAGTAATCCGCTAATCCGTGAGATTGCAGTACTTCAAGCTTGTGGGGACTGGAACCCAGCCATGGGAACCTGTTAAGAAAATAAAAGAGGATTTGGGGAGTAAAGGAAAGCTTAAATTTGATAATGAACACAGCAAAAAAATCCTCCAAATCAGTATTCGGAACCACTGCGACCGGCTATTTGCTGTAATGCTGAATCATTTTACTCAAAGATAAAGTAAAAACTTTTCATTTTACTCAAAGAAAGTAACAACTTTTCTTTACTTACGGTCTGCTGGACTGGGACCATCATCATGTGCTGAACTCCAGAAGCTGGGACAGAATGCATCACTGTGTTGGGATCTGCAGCTGCGTTATTGGTGTTCAGCTGAAATGAGAATGAACATGTTTAAGTTTCTGTTTTAATCTTTCAATGGAGATACATTTTACGGTATGGAGAAGAGCCTGGAAACAAGGATGCCCGTAGAGACTGTCTCGTCTGTTCTTGGGTGTGGTCACCTTCACTGACCCATAATAAAGGACTTTAAAAACATTTTGCGAAAAGTTCCGTTTTCGATGACAGTTTTCACCGCTTTTGTGTGGACGGAAGGCCCGAACCGCAAAGATTGCGTTTTCAATCAAAAACGAATACGTGTGGGCGGGAAAGGAAAGAGCCTGGGACCGAGGTTGCCGTTTCTGTCCCCGAGAGAGCCTGGGAACGAAGTTGGAACAATAGCTTGACCAACAGAGAGGAATATTGTTGTTTTTTACCATTTGATAAGCACCGCCGGCTGCATCGACGTGAGCGCTGTAGTAGACGATCGAGAAGGAGCAGAAAACCAGTTCCACCACACACAGCGCGACAATAGCAGCTAACAGGTCGAGCAGGCTCTTTTTCATGGCTTCATTCTTTTTAAAGGGGTCATACACGTAGTCGTCGTCTGACTTCTCAGCATTTATCAATAGAGATAGATTGCTCAGGTTCCAGACGTAAAACATGAGGATTAAAAAGGATATCAGCAAGGCAACTATGGAGAATGTTTTGAAAGCCCGTACCTGAAAAGAAAGAAAAAGAAGAAAGAATCGTAATTCACAATTTCCAACCAACGACTCATTTTATTTTGTTCTCTTCTTCTGTTAGGATGTTACAGCATTTTAATTGGGTTTGCTACTATATAGGGTTTTTACATACATTAGGCAACTATTTGAACTGAGATCAGTATTGCTGTAAATTTTACTATGCACTCATTATATAACGTAGCAGGTCCACATCAACCAATGTCTGCCTAAATATTAACCTGCTTTAGCAAGAAGTATGTATGTAATGAATATGTGCAAACTGCTTGGTTTAGAGCGAAGAGCTTTTTTGGCTCTCTAATTTATAGTTTTCGTGTTCCTCTCTAACAAATAAATAGTTTGACGGTTTCCATTTTTGTTCTGAAGCCTTGTTTCAAAAATATCTCGTTTATCTCTGCGAATATCAATTCATCACGTTCTATAGCAACGTTGTGTTTTGGGCACCAAAAGAGACGTATTTCATTTTCTGAAGCTCTTGACTCAATCTGTACACGAAAATGTGAACTACACGTCGCTGTGATTCTGAACAGTTCGTGCATACACTTTTTTAAAATAAATTAAAAAAAAAAAAAAAAAATATATATATATATATATATATATATATATATATATATATATATATATATATATATATATATAATTTTAAAGCAAGGGATTCGAAACTAAAATTTATGCTCAAGAAGATCAGTCGGTTGTTTGTCAGTATTTTATTCGAAACCTCACTCAAGTCTAGGTCAAAATGTAATTAATAATAATACAGTATGATATAAGATTTAAGGCTTGTCTCACACTTTGCATCAAATCCCACTTTGTTTAGCTTTCTCTTCAGCCAGTTGATCTTTTTATTCGGATGCTTTATTCTGATGTTTTGTTGTTGTTGTTGTTGTTTTTTTTTTGTCTTTTTTGTTTGTTTGTTTGTTTTTTTAGAGCCCTACTTGCCTGGTTGATTAACAAACTAACGTCAGTTTTTTGTGTCTGTCCTCTTATTGATGATGAAACGCGTCATAACATTGTCAAAAAGCTGTGGATCCACGAGGCGCTTCGCCGAGAGGACAGACAAAAAACTGGCGTCATTTTTAAATTTTACAATAGCAAACTCAAAGCGATGAACCGGGAAAAACACACAATTAAACTGGATTTTGTCGCTTTCTAATTGGTTTTCAACTTTTCTCGCTTTCCTTTTTAATTGGTTGAGGTTAAAATTCAAGACATTTCATTGGCTGAAAAGCGACAGTTTGACGTAAGCATTTCACGCGTACAAAATATAGTTCTGTCAAAGACCTTAGAAATAAATGAAATTAGTATATACCAAACAAGTGAATAGTGCTTTTCGCGCGCTCTGATTGGCTCCTCAATCTCGGAATATCAAGTACTATTCACCTCCCGGCGGCTTCCGGTAAAACAAAATGGCGCGCGAACCCAGTTTTTGCCCACTTTTGTCGGAAATAAAATAGCTATTTGGGAGTTGGCTATTGAACTTGTGTGGTATATACTAAAACAATTATTTGCCTCAGTGTCGGTGAATAGCGGTGAATATTTACCTCGCCGAAACGGCTCGGTAGATATCCACCGCTATTCACCTCCACTTCGGCGAATAATTGTTAACTATACGTTTTTCTGCTGTGGTTTTCTCGACAATAATTGCGACAAGGGTCAAGGCGTTTCGCATCTGGGCACTTCTGGTTCTCTACTTCAATTGGGGATGTCGCTTTCGCAAGAATTGAGGTAAAAATGAAGTTGAGTTCACATTCTTTATCTAAAGTCACTGTCGTCAGCGCTCGATTTTATGTGTCTGTCCTTTCATTGATGATGAAAATTAGCCAATCACAAAGCGAGAAACTGACGTGTTATTGTAAAAATTTGCTCTTATGCTAATAAGCAGGCAGCAGAAGAGAAGTTCTGCCCGCAAGAACTTATTGCTCGCGGGGGCCTGGGGCCCAAGCGAGCTTAAAAACGGAAATTTTTCTTTTTTTTCTTTTTGTGGGTCGAGAATCAGCACACGGTGATTGGTTCATATTATCACGTGCTAAGCGATGACGTAATTGACTTCGCTAAACAACTCGAGATGTGGCCAGTCAATTGCTCGTTACTTGTGTGTAAAAGTTAACTGCATCCCATCCAAACTCAACACCATTTGGCTCTGTGGAATATGCACGGATAAACTGGATTTTCGGGAACGATTTTGATTCGCGTTCACCGCGGAAGCTTTGAGTTTTGCCGTAAACAAATGTTTGATGGATACCGCTGGGGGATTGCAAATATCTCTGTCGCCGATAAATATTTAGTCCCGACGAAACTTTCTGTGGCGACACGAAATACTTTTGGGAAGATAACAGGGCGAAAACAGAAACCAAAGCTACGGTGACCTTTAGCCGTAGAACAATGACGCTTTATGCTTTACTCTGTACATGACATCTGTTGCCGCATAAAATTCTTCTGCGTATCGTACATTGCCTGTTGAAGTGTTTCTTTCATTCGATCATGTAGCCTTTGTTTCGCAATGTTTATTAAATACCAGAAATGAAAAATACACCGAAATAATTCTGAGGATTGAGTTTGCAGTCACAAATGAACTGAACACACTGTGAACAAAAGCGCAATAATATTGTAAACATCTCTCGTGTGACATTCCTCGCTTTCAATTTTATGTTTGTTACAGAGCACGAATACTCGAAAGCCTGATAGAAGAAACGTATTGAGTTAATAAAAGAAAACACATAAGTAGTGAAGCGAAGGCTGGATTAATCGTGGCCTCTGATTAGAAATAAGAGTCAAGGTCAAACTGTCATAATCGATTGTGCATAAAAAGATATGTCACGCATTCTTAAGATGCAGGGTCGCTCAACCTTTAAGAAGCAAGTGTAGGAGTGTTGTAATAATAATTTTTAGTTTAATCAAGGTGTGAAAAGAGCAAGGTGTCAAAAGCCAAGTTCTCTATACTGTGTGATATTTTTATGGTGAGAAACTGGAAGTCTCTCTTGGGAGTTCTCCTCTTGTCCCCTACTTTCCATTTTATATTCTGGTCTCGACCCAACTCACGCCGCGAGCTCACTGGCAAGGCCAGTCTAGAATGAACAAGACAGGGCCGTGGCCAGTGCGCTTGTGACGTCATTAGTACAATAAATAGAGACACGCGGGGTCCCGGGAGAGGAACTTTTGTCGTGCGTTTATATGCAAAAGATATTATAGCCGAGTCAGTTTTTGCACATGACGGATCCAAGAGCTCCCTTTATTTTTCTTGCCCTCTTTTCTTCTAATTTCGGTCAAACAGATATTCACGAAAAAGTGTATTATAATAATTGAGAGAAAACAATTATCGAAGGCCCCGTAGGAATATTCTTCGTTTGCAACAACCCAGTTTTCATTGCTTTCCGATGCACGTGACAGTACTTGTGTGACGCTTGCTATACAAGCTGGCAACCTTGTTGAGTGAATTTTCAAGCTGATATGTTTTGTGGAGGAACTGTGGCAACACGTGTTGTCATTTTGTAATGGGATTGACTGGGGAATACCCGACATCTTAAGTAGCTGTAAGACAGCGTAATAGCCTTATCTCATCTTCCCAGCGTGTGCATCATGTTCAAGTAGCTGTAGCACATTAAAACATGACACTTCCCATGATGAAATTACTTCGTATGAAAAAGCCATCTCAGACGTTACGCATCCTACATGTACAAGTCTGATCACTAATATGTTCAAGACTGCTATGCATTAAGCTTTAACGCAAAATTCTGGGTCGATACGAAATTAATCTCTATCGGAAGCTGCAGACGTTTGAATACCGTGACAACAAAGGCGTGCATCACGGGCTTGTGGAGCGAACATTACGGCTCGGATAGTCGGATATCAACCTTGAGCTTTTGAAGACTTCGAGGTATTCAGTGACAAATATTCTCGATGTAATCGCCTGCCGGTCTTTCCTGCTTTTGTTAAAGCGGCGTGAGTGAAAGCTAAGTAGCTGATGATTCCGTCGGGATTCCCCGTTCTATGATATTATACTCGTGACATTTCATTGACAGATCTTGTATCTTAATCTCGCGTGATATTTGCCTCAAACCTATTAGTAATTCAATATCCTCAGACAATAAACAAAGAACCTTTACTGCACGCAAAACGAAGTTAAACGCCGACTGTTCGTATGCGCCGCGCGTTACACAAAGCCGCAGAGTTTCCGACAAAGGGAGACGCTCTGCCCGCAGGGAAAAGTTCAAGTTCTATCAAGTTTCGACACGTCTTCTACTACTTATTCGATGTTCTTTCACACAAATATTGCTCAGAACACAGATACATTGGTTGAAGCGGTATCTATAATCGAGCATTTGCAAAACACAACCCTTCGTACTTTACGGGGGTCCCGCTGGCAACACATCAAGCATTTGTGTACGGCTATTTTCAAGTCTTCCGACGCTTAAAAACAATGCAAGCCAAAATCGCTCTTAAAGAATGGCTTCCGTGCATCCAGAAAGCCAACCGATGATCGTTTTGTTTGGATCAACAACTGAAGGATCGGAATTTTTTTCTATATCCCTTGACAGAGAAAACCCATTGTACTTGGTTCTGTGATTTTGGTCTCTGAATACGTCTGATCTTGCAATGCCTGTTTTTTAACACATTTTAAAATACAAACGTATCTTAGCACCTCGGTTACTTTTGGCAATCTTCTTTTTGAGCTTCTAGCTTTCTCGCAGCGATGGTTTATTGATCCTAATTTTCTCTTTCCATTTCCATCTGTGGCTTTTTATTGTTTCCATGTTGTTTACACGCACGTTCACGGAACGCATTAGCATTGTGAAGTACGTAAGCTCGGGTATAATCATGAACTTTTGACGACTTTGGGACATTCTTTGAAATGTATTCTTGTATTAGTCGCCTGCTTTTTCTACTCTTGTTCAAAATGCGTGAAAGGTAATTCAATGGTATGTGGCTTGGCTCACGACTTCGTCTTGGAGGACTTCTGTTTTCTTTCACATAAACATTTGTGGGAATACAATAAAACTGAGCGAAGCGAGATCTACCAACGGTCACTTTTTCCTCAGCCATTTCCCAATTTTCAAATAATAACGCCATCTGTTCCACTGATTGTTTGACCTTCATGGCACCGAGCCAAAATGTCGCAACAACAACATAAATGCACAGCAGAGTGAAATTTTGATCCCAAACAAAAGTCAGATTTTCTGACGCTTTACTTGTATCAGCAAGAATAATACAAAGTAAAAGAATACAAAGTACCTTCAAGTTCACCCTCATACTAAACAGTTCCATATAATCCGCTATCAAGCGCTTGTCAAGAATCGCCGTCTTTACACAGGTTCTCGTCTTTGTATCTCGAGCGCCTTCGTTCAGCTTGTTCCTTCAAGTTCTCAAGGTTCTGGATATCAGATTCTTCGTACATTTCTGTACAGTTGTGCATAGTTATGCAGTTCATTGATAAGTTCATTGCATTTGCTTTCATGGCTTTCAATATGGCTTTTGAGGCTGAACGGACCGACCCAAGCCAAAACCGCTCAATGAAATTTAGTATGGGTCTACCGCAGCCGGCGTATGCGTTTGTAAGTAAGATGAGCGGTCCATAAAATAATTCACAGAGCCAACTAAGGCAAGCAACTTGCTGTCTTCAAAATGGCGAAACTGCTCGCCCGCCAAGTCACTTGATCACAACGTCATCACAAATCACATGATAATATGAACCAATCACCGCATGCAGATTTGTAACCCAGAAAAAGAAAAAAAAAAGAAAATCGTTCCATTTTAAAGCTTGTGTCGTCACAAGCAATTAAAATAATTAGTTGAGTTGGGAAAGCGTACAGTACGTAACATCTGCATCTTGTACTGAATGATTCTTCTTGAAGCAATTATTATACCAAGAATGCTCGCAGTTATGGCCTGAAAAGATTCAAAAGCACGCAGAGCTGTAAGCGAAATGACGAATATGTCATCATTGTTTACGGAATGACAATTCTGTCACGCCTCAGGGAGGAAGTCTCGAAATAAATTTGCATTCTATTTCTGTTCAACGACAGCACTTAGGAATAGACTTTCAAACTAATTTCAGTCCCTCGCACTTCGCTAATTCAAATTTTGAGAGATTGTGTTGGCGTGTGTTCACAATGTCAGAAAATCTAATCGGTCTGGTATTTGTACTGAGATCGGCACAACTAAGACTGACCTCGATCTAGAACTGTTCAGAGCTCGGCTCGCATTTAGGTTGGAGGGATCTCAGATCTATTTAACCGTCTACTGTGTGTGATGTCCTTAAAATGGATCAGTAGAGTCGGAATCCGGCGTGAGTGTCGTGTGTTTACACTGTTAAAAAACTCTTTAGGCGATCTGAGATTGATTAAAGACGGTTCACACGCGTTTAGGCTCGATCGATATAACTTCAAAGTTATATAAAATCGTGGATGGCTGTCGTTGCTTCGAAGCACGAATCCGTACAGCAAAAATTAATACACTAGAGACGAATTACCTGTTCGTCAGGGCCCGGTTTTTCAAAGCACGATTAGGCTAATGGATTAGGTCTAAAATTTCTTGTCATTTTTTAGCCTGAAAACGTGAAAGTTTCGCCCACAACGACTTCCTTGATAACGTTTGAAGCTGAAACAAGCTTTTTAACCCATCTTCGAACAAAACCCTGCAGTATATTGGCAGAAGGGTCGCGAGAAATGATTCGTTAATCCTGGATTAGCTCAATCGACTTTTGAAAAACCGGGCACAGACGAACACGCGCACCGGAGACGAATTTTGACGGATAATTTGCCCTTAGTATAAAGTCGGCCAACTGCAGACTCACCAAGACTCCAGCCCATACAGGCATGGCGATGTAGTGCTTGTCAAAACCCGAATGCTGTAGTCTCACCAGCTTTTCTAACTTCGCAATATTGTGAAATCTGTCGACCATACCAAGTACGGCCAACAACAGCCCGTTGACCAAATGAACGCAAGAAATGGTCAGAAGAAACATGTCCGCCATCTTTTAGCGCCGTACAGTCACACAGGCGGCCCAAGCTAGCTTGGGGGGGTCCGGTGGTTGCGTGAAGGGCCACGATTATAAGGAAATGTATGGGGACTTTGACGATGGCGATAAATCATAGGATTTGCTAATAAAACACGAAATAAACGCACTCTACCTGTTAGTTGTTGTCTCCTGTGTCCCTTGTGTAAATTTAGAGCCGCTACGGCCAGTATTAGTGGTCGAAATTCCCGGCGGTGTTTCTCCCTCCAAAAGAGAGAAATGGCTGGAAACTCCGCTGGCGAGTCGTCGTTAGACAAGCGCCGATAAATGCCGCCAAAATCTTCCAACGTCGAAAATTTTTCCACCACGCCATTCCTCGATAAATTGCACTCCGGCACATCGGTGTTTCGGCAAAATCGCGCTATCTTCAAGCCCGCAAAACAACGACATTTGTCGTCAAAATGCCATGAAATTAGATGCTCCCATGCTTGACTCCGATAAGGTGGCAACATTCCGAAACAACCCAACCGTCGCTCTGAAAGCGACATTCCCATTGGTCAATGACAACAAAGGCAATTTGAACAGTTGGCGACAAAACACACTCTGCCTGAGCAGAGTCGTATTCTTTACACCACTCCAGACATAGTGCGTTTTGTCGCCAACTACAATGATTTCGACAAAGTGTATTTTTTCTGGTAAACTAAATAGGCTTCCTGTGGCATATCTCTTTACTCCGGAACATGTAACTATATGAAATTAGCATTGTCTCATGTGATTGCGTGATTTGTTTAGTTGCGTTCAGTAACATATGCATAGCAGCCTGGAAAAAAAGTATAATGCGGCATAGTTTCGCCGTATTTAAATTCTCCACGCTAAAAATCACAAATACTGTAGCGTGGTTTTCCATAATTTGTCTGTCAATAAGAAAAATCTCCACAAAGTAGATCTAGGTTCAGTTCCACCGCAAATTGTCAACGCACTCATCTACATAAAATAATTAATATAAATCAAAACAAGAGGACCGAATTTCATTGTAGTTGAATTTGGACAGTAAGAAAATTCCCGAATTATCTACATTTAAATTACAGTTCAGAATATAAATGAAGATTAACCTTTGGTCTGCATCCGAGAACATATTTTTTGCACATCAAGTGCATATAAAAGCTGGCTCGCGTATTATTGAACTGAAAGTCAGATAAACTATCCACTCACGCACAAGAGGTAAATTTTGGGATTATTATCATGTACTAAAAGATATTTTAGAATTTGAAAGCAAGAACGCAATGCTTATCGAAACGTGTCACCAATGTAAGTTCGCGAGACTGTTCTGCAATGTTTTGCAAGGGGGTAGGGGGGCGGGAAGAGGGAAAGTGTCATAATTTTTGGATAAAAGGGTAATTGTCCCTCGACTTTTGACCAGGATTGTCTCTATGACGCGAGTTAATTAAAAATTTCCATAACTTCTAGAGGATTTGATGTATTGTAGCCAAATTTGGATGGGTAAATTTTATAAACGCTGTGCATGTATTTTCGATATATTTACTGCGAAAGAATTCTTTTAGTGCGAATTTTCAGTGATATAAGGGGGTCAATAGGGGTTAATTTTAAGACAAATATTGTAAATCGGCGCGAAGATTATACTAGTAGCTTTACTTGTCGCTAGGAGGTTGGTATCTGTATCACTTACAAATTAATACACAGGGCTTTGAATAGAAATTTGTTTATTGTTGCCGCGGCATGACGTCACCAGTCTGCCGAGCTGCAGACATTTGCTCTTAGTGTGCGTTGCCCGGTGCGAAAAACCCAGCACAAAAAAAGCCAATTGGATTAATGCTGGGAAACGTACTCCCCGATCGAATTGCAAACGCACAGGCCCCGGGGAATAGGGTTGAAACCGAAACGCCACTATGATAACCAGCGAGATGCACTGTTACACAGTCGGCCACAGAGGACATGATCATAAGGTCAGCGCCCTCTGCTCCGCGGAAATTGTTTCTTTTCCCATGTGAATCGCTGTTTTTCTTTTAATTTCGACGTCCGAGTATCGTAAAATAAATGATTAATCGACTTGAAGGTTTTAACCTCAGTTTTTAGTCGTTAATACCGGCATTTAATTGTGACCGTTACATTTTCAATTTTCAATTTTCACCCCGTCACAATCATATTCCTCAGCACATACAATACGAGCACGTCATTCACTAAAATGTTCCAACTGTTTTGTAATTAGGCAAATTTGGTTTGAATACATACACAAGGTCACGAACAACAACTATTTCAAGTTAGGCATCAATACATCAAATCCTCTAGAAGTTATGGACATTTTTAGTATAATTCGCGTTATAGACAATCCTGGCCAAAAGTATGTGGGACACTCTGAAAAATGCTATATTTTCACCACCACTCCTTGTTGAACAACGAAAGCGGCTCCTGTTTCCGAAACTTAGTCCTCCCCCCTCCCCCCATACAATGTTGTTTAAAGGGTGTGCACTTTGAGCACATTAATTCAACATTGCAAGGGGGGAGGGAGGCGGGAAGAGGGAAAGTGTCATATTTTTAGATAAAAGGCTAAGTGTCCCACGACTTTTGGCTAAGATTGTAGGTATATTCGCAATGTATTCAACTGTGATAAAACAACATATCGTCTTTACTTACAGTTGGCTGGACTGGTACCTTATCACCTTGGAAACGCCTGAATCTAGGACTGAATGCAGATGTTGAACTGAAAAGAAACAAACCTGCAATTGTGAGCAGTGACAGCAGTGAACAACAGCAATCAGGTAAGCAGGTCCAAGAGAGCTGTGATACTCGGTACTAAACTCATTAGTTAGCTCAGTAAAAAAGACTTACATTTCTAGAAGCAGAAAATTCTGTTCTTCTGACGTCATAGTAGCCATGTTGGATGAACTTGTCTTTGTATTCTGAATCTCTATCACATTGATTGAAACCCACGTCATATGCAGCATAAATTTCTTGCTTTTATGGCACATGCAGTAATGCTGTATGAATGCGAAAATCCAGCAAGGGCGGACAGGCAACATTTCACTTCCATTGTAGAACTCCTAGTAATTATCCGTGAAATAAGACGACTGAAAAGGCGGCCTTTTTATTGCCGTGAACTGTGAAACAGACGATTTTTCCTTCATCCTTCATTGAAACTTCATCCATACTTCCACTTTTACCACCCTCTTTTGATCCAACTGTTACGCACCAGTACTGAAGTAACATTTTTATTAAAGCACGAGTTTTATACAATGATACTTTTACCATCACGACTGAGGAGAGGCTATAGCGACGCGAAGTGGAACCTGGTAGTCCATTAGTCGACACGTATTATTATCTTACTTTGTTCCTAGAAAAGCCTACAACGCATGCTATTCAAACAAATGTGTCCCTGTGTTGACATACGATATCTTCAAGCTTGAGAAGGATGGATCTCGGCCTACAAGAAAAATAAGACGTTCACCAACACTATCACCATCACCATCATTAGCACCATCATTATCATTATCACCATCACCATCATTATCATTTTACCACCACAACATCATCACCATCATTATTTTTATCACCACCACAACATCACCATCATTATCATTATCACCACCATCACTATTATCACCACCACAACATCACCATCAACATTACCATTACTATTACCATCGCCATCGTCATCATCATCACCATTATTATCACTACAACTATCATCACCATCACTATCACCATCGGCGCCATCACCATATTTTTTTTACGTCCGCTTACAACTTTTATCCTGAATTATATTCCGAAGTAACGTTTAAATGACAGAATCTTACGTTATGTCGGACTGGGGCGACCATTACTTGAGGTTCTCCAGGAGCTGCTGCGGGGTTATATGCAACATTACCGAACTGAAGAAAAACAAAAGAAATAATCATTCATTTAGCGTGAGCTAATCACGTTTTATTGGTATGACGTTGAAGACAGAAAGTTTAAACACATTATTGGTGATAATCAATGGAATAAACGTCGACTTTCCGTTAACATTTCAAAAGTGAGGTATTAGTTAGATTGAAGCTAAGTATAAATAGGCCTTAGTACGGTTGTTCAGACTCTTGATTGAGCTTATCGAGAATTAACCAAATTTTATTGCTCAACCTCTTGTCCTACAACTACAAAGTTTTTGATAAACACCAACTAAAGTTTGTTAAAGCTCATAACACGTCCTTCCCATTTTCAAGCTTAACCAAGCTCAAATTGTAGATTTTCTCAACCTTTTAAGAAGAAACTATTTTACTGATGCAGTGAGTTTTGAATTGATAGTTTAATCAGCTTTCATATAATCAAGGTATCAAATACTCGTTCTTCTCACTTTATGATATATTTCTAGTGAGAAACTGAAAGAGAAAATATAAGTTCATATGACGAAAATGTTTTAGACCTCATCCTTGCATCCGGCACTTATTTTTTGAACTGAGAGAGAACGAGTTAAGGGAAGCATTGCCAAAGGACAGAGAAGAGAAAAGGCGTTAAAATTAGTTTACACAGACGGAAACGGATACATTGAGCTGAGAACACTGAACAGAAACACACTATTAGTTATACAAGAAGGCAACCAACAATACAAAAATGGCTGGTCATTTCATAGTGTAGCTTCGTATGCTGTGCGAAGTGAACCCGGTTTAACCCAATGAACTCGAAAGCCGACAGTGTGAACAATGACAGTTAAGAATGATGCCGTGACCCTCCTCCTCTCCTATTCTCGCCATAAGCACGGTTCATCAAGGTCATTCTGAAGACCAGTAAAACCAATAATATTTTCACAGCTCCCAAGAGTGATTAACTTCATTCTTTTAAGCCTCTTACCTCATATATGTCATACAGTATAGAGAATATTGCTCTTGGTAACTTGTTCAAATAAGAGCTGATCAGTTCTCACTACATCACACATACATTTTCATATAAAAGGTTGGGAGAAAATATTTTTTGAGCTTGGGAGTAAAAGAAGAGAGTGAAAAAGACTAGTACTTATAAAAAATCCTTTTTGTTGACACACTTTATAAAATTCTTTTCATCCAGGTTATGAGCCCACTTAAAACTCCTCAGGAAGCTGTTTAAGGTCCTGGCTAAACGAGCAAACATTGATTCTGCGAAAAGCAGAATTTGTTTTCGAAACAAATGTTACTTAGCGTTGAAGCAGAAAAGCAATGGGCCCTTTGCATCAGGCTGGTCACATGGTCAAATCCACCACGTGACTGAAAATTCATCACCCAAGGCTTTTTTAAGCTCCAACAATGGAAAAAGCGTAAAAGAATTAAAAAAAGAAAAAAAAAATTTTTTTTTCAAGCTTACAGCATGTGCAGACCATCCAGATGCAATGGGCCTATTGCCTCCGCAACAATGGCCTTGGCATTAAGCCCTAAGTCTTATAAACGGTAACTTTTTTATCGTTGTTCACTCTATTACCATCTGATAACTAGCGGTGGACTCGGGGTTGGAGAAGAGCGAGAAGGAGCAGAAAAACAGCTGTAGAACAGACAACGCGACAATGGTGGCAACCACATTAAGCTTCTTGTTGTCGTCTTTCTCACTTGTGTCAAATAAGTCATTTTCCTCGATTGCATCCTTGGCGTAAAAAGTCAGGAAATATCCATACCAGAAGAAGATGAATAAAGAAACCGCACCGCTCACCAAACAGAAGGTTTTGAAAAACTGCACCTGAAAAACAAAACAAATTTTATACAAACCAATCATAGTCTAAGGCTCCTTTTACATTACACTGGGTAGGTTATGGGGCAGCGGTTATTGCACAAAACTGTGGATTCAAGTGCAGATTTTGTAGTTAAACGTAACGCTCGTAGATCCTCAAGACTTTGCCAAGAAACTTAATACTAGAACTTGATTCTTAACTATAAGTTAAGTTAAATGCATTTTATAACATAAGTTATGCACAGGAAATGGAAGGCTTGTACATAAAGTAAGTTAGTAAGTTAGAACGCTGACCAGCGGAAGTGACGTAAGAGCGTATTTCCGTGGTGTCGGCCTCAGTTACATACCATCTCGTTCTTGTACTGAGTTAGTCTTCTTGAACCAATGATTATTCCAAGAGTGCTTGCAATCATGGCCTAAAAAAAGCAAATAGTATTAACCAAATTCTCTCAGACAGCTAAGAGAAACTGAAAAGCTATTTAATAAAATCCGTCAAGTTTTTCTTTAACGAACCATAAGTATATATCAATATATATCAGCATGCACAAATATCGAATGAATTGTAGTTTCATTTGAAAATTCCCTTCCCAAGCCAAATAACATTGGGAAACATGCAAGAATCATCACATCTTGAACTTGTGTGTCTTTCTAATGACACTATTTATGATTGGCGCGGTTTTGTGTGACTTTTTAGAATGCTTAATCTTGACCCGCTTGATCTTCGTGTATGTAAAGACAGCCTAATGCAATAGGTCCTCTTGTCTTAGCACCATATTTTCCCCCTTTGTTTTGCTTAGTGTAATTTATTCTGTAGTTGTTTCTAATTGTACTGATGATGATGATTATGCTTCCTGCAGACGTTCAGGGGATCTATTTATATGGCAGGTATTAGCTTTCTACGTAGCTGCCAAATAGAAATGTTTTCATTGAAATTTCGCTGAATATTCGTACTTAACTGTCTGTCTGTCTGTCTGTAAGTGACTCAGGAGATTTTTTTCCTCTATTAGATTACGTCAACTGTTGGATTGTTTATCGGCTTAGGACGTCTAAATTTGCATTTCTTACTGGAACATGGAAGGAAGCGTAAATATACCCTTACCGGGCGATAAAATAAACATAGAATCGTTTGCAAGCATTATTCACCGTGCTGTATACGCACCATGTAAATGTTAATATGATTTTTAATCCAGAACGGTTGTAATTGATATTTTGCTGACCTCCGAAACCGGACGTCTATCGCCGCTCCATTTAGCTCTCATATTTCGACGATTTGCTTGGCAATTAGGCTACCAACTGTCATAAATTGTAGGAAAAGAACTTCAGTTCTCCTCGACGTACAGTCGTTGAACCACCCAGTTTAGAAAATGATTTTTCAGCAATGACATTCCTACTTTGTTTAAGAGTTTGGATCCTCGCGGTCGTGATTTTATCTCGCCGTTCGATTTACTAATTTACGCGAGTGGCCGGAAGATGTTAGAAGATGACGCACTCGTTTCGACATACACGACGTACTTATCTTGCTAGTACACAGCTTTACTGCTGTAAGCAAGCCTATGATGAATCGACCAGAGGTGGATGTGTGAAAACTGGACGCCGTAAGAAATTTAAGATGACGTTTTGAGCATTAGCTTTTCTTGCACCGAGAAGGGCTAACGCTAGAAATGTCAGCGGCACCCAGTTCCTATAGTCGATACATCATACAATTTTCTCCAGGCCGACTTAGTTTAAAACTTGTTTTCTCAAGTTCTACCTTTTCATTGTGTAATAAAGCCTAGTTCACACGACATCACGGCATATATAAACGAAGCCAATTTCATTTCCAGAGACTTACCAAGAATCCAGCCCACACTGGTGTCGCAATATAGTGCAGTCCATGAAAGGAGGAGCGGAGCTGTTCCTTGCTGTGCCCAAATCTGTCTACAAAGCCAAGTATAGCCAACAAGAGTGCGACGAGCAAATGAACGCAGGACATCAACAGAAACAGCTTGCCCATTTTGAAGACAACAGAGTGTGACGAACAGAATGCGAAGGCCCTGGGAACGAGAGCTTCAAAGGTACTTGCAGATGTGGATAAGAGCAGTTTTCGGACCTATCACAAAGAATCAGAAGGCAAAGTAATTTGGTTTACTCTGACGAATTGACCAATCAGCAGTGCAAGAAAACTGCACTTGCTTCCTTGAGCATACTAACGCAAACTTGTTTGTGACCAATCAGAAAGTGTAGCGGATACAACGCCAAACAATCACACGACCCAATAATGTATGAGTGATCCGACAGATCTGATGAAAATTTTAGGTTAATAGTCTGATTAGCTTTTTTTAGCCTACAAAAGTCGGTTTCTCCTTACCGTACTATATGTTTCTGGTGAGAACTGAAAGGGAATTTAATTGAAGTTGATTACTCTCTGGCAGAAAACGAAAAGGTTGAGAGGGGCTATACTTATGAAACCTTTTTCGAGACCACAATTAAACCTTATTTTTAAATTAAACACTTTCCTTTACAACACATGAAAGTCGTAAAACAAGCTTAAATGTAGTTTATAACACTAGGTATATTCCGCACACACTACACAATAGCAGCTTTTCAATGTATTTCTCTCTCGGCTCAGCATTCAGATGGACGAAAACTTTGGTCTCAAGGAAGCCCTGAGTTTAACGTTAAAAGCCAAGGAAGAGGACTTGAAGTTGTACCAAGAACTGGTAGAACAGACAAAGACGGTTTTCTTGCAATGCCTGCGACAATTCAGACAAACCTCTGCGCAGAATTAGCAAAACCAAAGCAGCGTCGCCGCTGAAAGGTTGCCCATTTCTTGTTAATTGATAGGTTTCGTCGCACTTGCTAGCTCGGGTATATTTTTCTATTTAATGAGGCAGAGACAAATTCGATAATTATTTGCAAAAGTTAGTTTTGGATGGGCATTGCTATATAACAGTGAAACAAGTTATTCAAATATTTTTTTAAAAAGGAATGAAAACAGCAAAAATAAAAGGAGCAAGGCAGCTGTAAGCTCGCGAATTTGTGAAAATTAATTTTGCGGCTTAAGGTTACATTTTATAATTTGCTAAGTTTTTGGTATGTGGAAGTTCGGAACCGTTTCCGTGGGCCACCACTTTCGCTGAACTCCGTATTCTAGTAAGTCTTAGTTTTAAAAGCCCTCCATTTAGTGAAAACTATATGTGGCGCTCGAAATGAGAGAATTTAAAATTATCTCCAGAACACTACGGCAATCATTTAGTACTCTGAACCATTACGGGACTTCCCAAGCCGGGAAAGGAAAAAAGGTCTATCCGTGACTTCTTTGACACCAATATTTATCAGAGACCATGATATTCCAGCCTGGGCTTCATCCAAACTAAATACGTGCGCAACCACCATTTTGTGCCTGGGTATGTTTGCAATATAACAGTGATAAAACAACATATCGTCTTTACTTCCAGTTGGCTGGACTGGTACCTTATCACCTTGGAAACGCCTGAATCTGGGACTGAATGCATCACTCTGCTGGGAGCAATAGCGGCATTACTGATGTTGAACTGAAAAGAAACAAACCTGCGATTGTGAGCAGTGACAGCAGTGAACAACAGCAATCAGGTAAGCAGGTCCAAGAACTGTAATACTCGGTACTAAACTGAATAGTTAGCTCAGTAAAAAAGACTTACATGCAGAAAATTCTGTTCTTCTGACGTCATAGTAACCATGTTGGATGAACTTGTCTTTGTATTCTGAAACTCCATCACCATGGATTGATTGAGAACCACGTCATATGCAGCATGAATACTAATCTTGCTCGGCACGTACGGTGATGCTGTATGAATGCGTAAGTCTAGCAAGAGCGGACTGGCAATATTTCACTTCCACTGTGGAGCTCCTAGTAATTACCCGTGAAATAAGACGACTGAAAAGGCGGCCCTTTTATAGCCGTGAACTGTGAAACGGACAATTTTTCCTTCGTGAAACTTCATCCATACTTTCACTTTTACCACCCTCTTGATCCAACTCTCACGTACCAGTATTGAAGTGACATTTTTTATTAAAACAAGAGTTTTATACACTGAATGATACTTTTACCATCACGAATGAACAGAGACTATAGCGACGCGAAATGGAACAACTGGTAGTCCATTTGTCGACACGTATTATTATCTTATTTTGTTCCTAGAAAAGCCTACAACACATGCTATTCAAACAAATGTGTCCCTATGTTGACATGCGA
This sequence comes from Plumapathes pennacea, assembly GCA_964036295.1. Classification (NCBI taxonomy): domain Eukaryota; kingdom Metazoa; phylum Cnidaria; class Anthozoa; order Antipatharia; family Myriopathidae; genus Plumapathes; species Plumapathes pennacea. Next base: position 10,977,961 of record OZ038464.1, on the reverse strand, counting down.
TATCTTCAAGCTTGAGAAGGATGGAACTCGGCCTACAAGAAAAATAAGACGATCACCACCACTATCACCACCATCATTACCATCACCATCACCATCACTATCACCATCACCATCATTATCACCATCATTATCATTATCATTTCACCACCACCACAACATCACCATCACCATCATTATCACCACCACAACATCACCATCAACATTACTATTACCATCGCCATCATCACCATCGCCATCATCCCATTATTATCACCATCATTATCATGATCACCACCACAACATCACCATTATCATTATCATCACCACAACATCACCATCATCATTATCATCACCACAACATCAGCATCATCAATATCATCACCACAACATCAGCATCATCAATATCATCACCACAACATCAGCATCATCAATATCATCACCACAACATCAGCATCATCAATATCATCACCACAACATCACCATCATCAATATCATCACCACAACATCACCATCACCATCATTATCACCACCACAACATCACCATCAACATTACTATTACCATCGCCATCATCACCATCGCCATCATCCCATTATTATCACCATCATTATCATGATCACCACCACAACATCACCATTATCATTATCATCACCACAACATCACCATCATCAATATCATCACCACAACATCAACATTACCATTACCATTACAATTGTCATCGTCATCATCATCACCAATATTATCACTACAACCATCATCACCATCACTATCACCATTGGCGCCATCACCATATTTTTTCTACATCCGCTTACAACTTTTATCCTGAATTATATTCCGAAGTAACGTTTAAATGACAGAATCTTACGTTATGTCGGACTGGGGCGACCATTACTTGAGGTTCTCCAGGAGCTGCTGTGGGGTTATATGCAGCATTACCGAACTGAAGAAAAACAAAAGAAATAATCATTCATTTAGCGTGAGCTAATCACGTTTTATTGGTATGACGTTGAAGACAGATAGTTTAATCACATTACTGGTGATAATCAATGGAATAAACGTCGACTTTCCGTTAACATTTCAAAAGTGAGGTATTAGCTAGATTGAACCTAAGCATGAATAAGCCTTGGTACGGTTGTTCAGACTCTTGATTAAACTTATCGAAAATTAACCAAATTTTATTGCTCAGCCTCTTGTCCTAGAACTGCAAAGTTTTGATAAACACCAACTAAAGTTTGTTCAAGCTCATAACACGTCCTTCCCATTTTCAAGCGTAACCATGCTCAAATTGTAGATTTTCTCAACCTTTTAAGAAGAAAATATTTTACTAATGAAGTGAGAATTGATAGTTTAATCAGCTTTCATGTGATCAAGGTATCAAAAACCTCGTTCTTCTCACTGTATGATATATTTCTGGTGGGAAACTGAAAGAGAAAATATATGTTCATATGACGAAAATGTTTTAGACCTCATCCTTGCATCCGGGACTTATTTTTTGAACTGAGAGACAACGAGTTAAGGGAAGCATTGCCAAAGGACAGAGAAGAGAAAAAGCGTTAAATTAGTTTACACAGACGGAAATGGATACATTGAGCTGAGGACACTGAACAGAAACGCACTTTTAGTGATCCAAGAAGGCAACCAACATACAAAAATGACTGGTCACTTCACAGAGTAGCTTTGTCTGCTGTGCGAAGAAAACCCGGTTTCACCCAATGAACTCTAAAGCCGACAGCGTGACAGTGTAAGTAATGACAGTTAAAAATGATGCCGTGACCCTCCTCCTCTCCCTATTCTTTCCCTAAGCACGGTTCATCACGTTACTTTAAAGACTAGTAAAACCAATAACCTCTTGACGGCTCCCAAGAGCGATTAACTTCATTATTTTTAGTCTCTCACCTCATATACATCATACAGTATAGAGAATATTGCTTTTTGTAGCTTGCTAAGGTAAAAGCTGATCAGTTCTCACTACATCACACATACATTTTCATATAAAAGGTTGGGAGAAAATATTTTTTGAGCTTGGGAGTATAGGAAGAAAGCGAAAAAAAAAACTAGTATACTCATAAAAGTACTTTTTGTTGACGCACTTCAGAAAATTCTTTTCGTCCAGTTATGAGCCCACCTAAAACTCCTCAGGAAGTTGTATAAGGCCCTGGCTAAACGAGCAAACATTGTTTCCGAAAAGCAAGATTTGTTTCCGAAACAAATGTTACCTAGCGGTTAAGCAGAGAAGTAATAGACCCTTTGCATCAGGCTGGTCACATGGCCAAATCCACCACGTTCATCGCCTTTTTAAGTTCCAAAAATGGAAAGAGCGTAAAATAAAAATAATATTTCAGGCTCACAGCATGTGCAGACCAGCTTAAAGGTGAAGTAATACGGGCAACATTTTCTTGCAACTTGTCGTGCAACAAAGTTGCGGCCTGTGTTGCACGTATTACTACCTACGCACGCAACAAAATTTTGTGTTCCAAGTTGCGGCAACATGTTGCAAAAAGTAGACTCGGCCTATGCTTTTTGCAACGCGTTGCCGCAACTCGCAACACAAAATTTTGTTGCAGAACAAGTTGCGTGCGTAGGTAGTAGTACGTGCAATACGGGCCGCAACTTGCTACGCAACTTTGTTGCGCGATAAGTTGCAAGAAAATGTTGCCCGTATTAAGGACGTTCGCGCTAATTTTCACGCGCAACATTTCTGCGCACGTATTAACAATGGATGACGCAATGCAACGTCATGCACGCGCGGCGCAGATGTTAACAAAACATGGTTCTTGGATACTATTCGTCAAAATAACTCTCTTAAACGTCCGGTGACCCCTACTTTTCTTTTACTAAATAACTTTCTTTACCGATCCTCTAGATAACATCAAAAAATCAAAAAGTTCTGAACGTTAGAAGTTTTTTAAAAATCCACTTTTCCACTCCCGCGGCACTAAAACATGGGTCACGGAAGCCTTCAGTAAGCTGCAAAAATGGCTATCGACGCCTTAACGGACCTTAGAAAAGGACTTAAACTAAAGTAGATTTTCTTAATGTACCCATTAAGTTCAAATTCGATCCTTGCCGATGTTCGAAAGACATTTTTTCTGCTCAAAACCAAGCGATACCGACGACGACTGGAATGACCAAATTTGGCAATTTATGACACCAATTATCTCCGAAACGAGCCTGGTGACTCCCAATTTTTTTTGCATCGTATGAATTAATTTATAATAATCCAACTATTGCAGAAAAAATTCTGAACGTTAGAAGTTTTTGGCGCGAACGTCCTTAAAGGTGGTGTTACACGAGACGATTTTTAACGACGATTTTTAGCGACGATTTTTAATGCATGTTACACAAGACAACTTTTAGCGCAACATTGTTGCGGCAACGGCATGTTACACAAGACAATTTTTCGCGCAACATCCAGCTAGCGCCCAGGCTCCTCCAAAAACATGACAGCCTTTGACAACCAAAAGCAGAACTTTGTGCGAATGTTGTAATTAATTGATAGTTTTGAAGATTACCAGACGCGAACACGAAAAAGAATTGTTTGGACGAGGGAATGGATGAAGAGGAGAGAAGAAAAGGGGGTTTATCACCAGTTAGCCGGAGAATTAAACGTAAAAGATGAACTTTCGCTCGATATTTCCTGATGGCAAAAAACAAGTTCGACGAGCTGGTCGGCCGAGTCGCCACATAAATACAGAGGTTTAACACAATAATGAGGGCGTCAATAAGTCCTATGACGTCAGTGTTGCGCGAAAAATCGACTGCGAGGGTGTTACACGAAGCAACTCCAGCAAAATTTGAGCAACATTGTTGCATGCGTTTGAAGGCCATTCAAAAACTTCTAACATGTTGCCGCAACGAAGATTGCGCTAAAAATTGTCCGGCGCGCCATGTTACACTATTGTTGCGCTAAAAATCGTCGTTAAAAATCGTCTCATGTAACATCACCTTAAGGCCCGTGCAAACGAACGCAACATGTTGGCACAACATCGCCCAACATTGTTGGGTGAATGTTGTGCGATGTTGGCCGAGGATTTTCAAACGATCGCAACATGTTGGGCAATGTTGCGTGAAACTAATTACACCGAAAGAGGATCTGGGATCGATATTTACCCAAATGCTTTTGCAAAACCGTATGCGCGGAAGTACATCTCAATTACTGCCCTTCTGGAAGAGTTCAATCAAACTAAATTAAAAAACGCTCAAGTGTGCACGTAGAGGTTGCGGTACTCCTTTTTGAAAACAGACTCTCTCTTCGAGCATATGGATTTGCTCGTCAACTTCCTGCTCCGACCACTTCCTGCTATTGAATTTATCCTTATTTGCATTCAGTGCGCAAGCGTGAGGCCAACAATGTTGCGCAAACCCGTCCAAACGAACGCAACATGTTGCGATGTGCTTCACTGACCACGAGGACAAAACAAATGTTGGCAGATGTTGGGCGCAAAGTTTGAATGATTTCAAACTTCACACAACATGTGCCAACATCATGCAACATCGCCCAACATGGTGTACAAACGATCGCAACTTGTTGTGCCCAACAATGTTGGGCGATGTTGTGCCAACATGTTGCGATCGTTTACCTTAATGCAAAGGGCCTATTGCCTCCGCAACAAGAATGTCTCACAACAATAGCCTTGGCCTTAAGCCCAAGTCTTGTAACCGGTAGCTTTTCAATCGTTGTTCACTTTATTACCATCTGATAACCAGCGGTGGACTCGGGGTTGGAGAAGAGCGAGAAGGAGCAGAAGAACAGCTGTAGAACAGACAACGCGACAATGGTGGAAGACACATTAAGCATCTTGTTGTCGTCTTCGTCACTTATGCCGCGAAAAGAGTCATTTCTCTCGATTGCATCCTTGGCGAGCCAACTCAGGTAATATCCATACCAGAAGAAGACGAAGAAAGAAACCACACCGCTCACCAAACAGAAGGTTTTGAAAAACTGTACCTGAAAAAAAGAATGTATACAAAGCAATCATAGTCGAAGGCCACTACATTACACCAAATAGGTTTTCAGACCAGCGGCCGTCGCACAGTGGATTCAGTAGTTCAGTGTAACGCTCGTAAATCCTCAAGACTTCGCCAAGAAACTCAATACTAGAACTTGATACTCAACTATAAGTTAAGTTAAATGCATTTTATAACATAAGTTATGCACACGAAAAGAGAGGCTTGCACACGATGTGAAAAGATAGTAATGGTGACGGACGCTGACCAGCGGAAGTGACGTAAGAGCGCATTTCCATGGTGTCGGCCTCAGATACATACCATCTCGTTCTTGTACTGAATTAGCCTTCTTGAACCAATAATTATTCCAAGAGTGCTTGCAATCATGGCCTAAAAAGAGCAAATAGTATTAACCAAATTCTCTCTAACGGCCTATATAGGGCCGTTTTCGGATGAATGTCGAAAACCAAAACCAAAGTAATCACACAGGCCAATCACAGAGACTGAGAAAAAACAGTTCAGCCAATTGGAAGCCAAAGTAATTCGCGTTTGGTCTTGCGTTTGGTTTTACTTTCCAATCAGCAGTGCGAGTATACGCCATCGCTTGCGTGAGAAGTGCTTGGTTTTGGTTTTGTCTCTGATTGGCTGAGCATGCTGACAAATTCGTGTGGACCAATCCGAAAGCGAAGCAAACGCAAAACCAAAGCAATCACACGATTACTTTCGACCGCTCTATATTTGCGTTCGACGAAGGAGAACGCAACCCTAATCTCAATTGGTGTGGGTTCCATGGGATCGATGGGATACGTGTCACGTGCTTTCGGCCAGCGCGAAGAATCGAGATTTTTTGGTGGGTGGACGGTCGGGCGATGTGCAAAATCTGCGCCATTTTGAATAATTACTATAAGCGCTCTGTGTCGCACGAGTGGCTTTGAATGATCACACTGAGATCTATCAAGGCAAAGACACCTACTTTTCAGTAAAAGAAGCCAATATCTGGATAATAAGGGCAGCACGACAGCAAGAATTCCACAGAAACATGTAATTGACTCGCGATTGCCGTCGCGCTATGTGTCGCACGAATGGCTCTGAATCAAAGGCAAATACAGCTACTTTTCACTGAAAGAAGCCAATATCTGGGACAGTAAGGGCAGCACGACAGCAAAAATTCCACAGAAAAATGTAACTCGACTCGCGATTGCCGTATTTCAGTTTTTGCGTTGATGAAATATACTCAATATGCAACCGACACTACTGATGTTCCAGATACTTATCTGGAAGAAATATCTGGCTAAACTACAGAATACCCCGCACTTCCAGAAGGGCTGTCCGTGTATCCGGATACGCGGATACGCGGTGAAGTCAGACCACCCCTCCCCCTAACTTTTTGAAGTATTATATAAAGTGGATACGCGGATACGCAGTGGAGGTAGACCACCCCTCCCCCTTAGTTTTTTAAATGGAGTTAGACCACCCTTCCCCCTTAGTTTTTGAAGTACTGTATGAAGTGGATACGCAGTGGAGCATGCGTCTTTAGGGAAGTGGCTTACGCTCATTCCACGTATTTTGGGTCGAAGTCAACTGGTCTATTTTCGCATATCCACTTCCAGATGTACTTCAAAAATTAGGGGAAGGGGTGGTCTAGCTCCACCTTCAAAAACTTAGGGGGAGGGGTGGTCTAACCCCACTGCGTATCCGTGTATCCACTTCCAGATATACTTCAAAACCTTAGGGGGAGGGGTGGTCTAAATCCACTGCATATCCGCGTATCCACTTCCAGATATACCTCAAAAACTTAAGGGGAGGGGTGGTCTAACTCCAATGTATTCCTCGTTCTACCGATGGGGTGGTCTAGCTTGACTGCGTATCCGCATATCCACCGTTTTCTAGGAGGGAGACAGCATCGCGATGATTCAATCGCAAGCCACAGGATGGTCGAATTGTGAAACTCTCGTGTGCAACTCAACTTATTTCTTCCGACGAAGGTATAAATCACATTTGACCATGTCTTACAATTTTCGTATATCTTCAAAGAATTAAAACAAATTAAAAAGAAAGAAAGATAAAGTTTTGGTTTAATATTGCTTGGCCGGGGTTCGAACCCGGACCGCACGGTCTTCGTGCTGCTCACTTCCGGTTTCAGACGAAACCCACGAACTTTTCGAGATCGTTATAAGGAAAAGCGTTTTAGAACAAAAACAACTCCAAGCAAAGAGAAGTCGAACGCACCTGACTAATCTCTGATTACTACTAGTTATATATATCATCGCATCTTGAACTTGTGTGCCTTTCTGATGACCAGCACTACTTTATGATTGGCGCCGTTTTGTGTAAATTTTTAGAATGCTTAATCTTGACCTGCTTGATCTTCGTGCATGTAAAAAGACAATCTAATGCATTAGGTCCTCTTGTCTTAGCACCATATTTTCCCCCTTTGTTTTGCTTAGTGTAATTTATTCTGTAGTGGTTTCTAATTATATTGATAATGATGATTATGCTTCCTGCGGACGTGCAGGGAATCTATTTATGGAAGGTATTAGCTTTCTACGTAGCTGCCAAATGTAAATGTTCTCATTGAAATTTAGCTGAATGTTAGTACTTGACTGTCTGTCTGTCTGTAAGTGACTCAGCAGGTTTTTTTCCTCTATCAGATTAAGTCAACTGTTGGATTTTTTATCGGCTTATGACGTCTAAATTTGTAATTCTTACTCAACATGGAAGGAAGCGTATACCCTTACCGGGCGATATCATAAGCATAGAATCGTTTGCAAGCATTATTCACCGTGCTGTATACGCACCATGTAAATGTTAATATGATTTTTCATCCAGAACGGTTGTAATTGATATTTTGCTGACCTCCGTAACCGGACGTCTATAGCCGCTCCATTTAACTCTCATATTTCGACGATTTGCACGGTAATTAGGCTACCAACTGTCATAAATTGTAGGAAAAGAACTTCAATTCTCTTTGACGTACAGTCGTTGAACCACTCAGTTTAGAAAATGATTTTTCAGCAATGACATTCCTACTTTGTTTGAGAGTTTGGATTCCCGCGGTCGTGATTTTATGTCGCCGTTCGAGTTCATTAACTTACGCCAGTGGCCGGAAGATGTTAGAAGATGACGCACTCGTTTCGACATACAATGCGTACTTATCTGCTAGTACACAGCTTTAGTGCTGTAAGCAAGCCTATGATGAATCGACTAGGGGTCGATATGTGAAAACTGGACGCCGTAAGAAATTTAAGAGGACCTTTTGAGCATTAGCTTTTCTTGCACCGACAAAGGGCTAACGCTAGAAATGTCAGTTCAAATTCCTTGACGGCGTCCAGTTCCTATAGTCGATACATCATACAATTTTCTCCAGGCCCACTTAGTTTAAAACTTGTTTTCTCAAGTACTACCTTTTCATTGTGTAATAAAGCCTAGTTCACACAACATCACGACATATATAAACGAAGCCAGTTTCATTTTCAGAAACTCACCAAGAATCCAGCCCACACTGGTGTCGCAATATAGTGCAGTCCATGAAAGGAGGAACGGAGCTGTTCCTTGCTGTGCCCAAATCTGTCTACAAAGCCAAGTATAGCCAACAAGAGTGAGACAAGCAAATGAACGCAGGACATCAACAGAAACAGCTTGCCCATTTTGAAGACAACAGAGTGTGGCAAACGGAATGGGAAGGCCCTGGGAACGAGAGCTTCAAAGGTACTTGCAGGTGTGTATAAGAGCAGTTTTCGTACCAATCACAAAGAATCAGAAGACAAAGTAATTTGGTTTTACTCTGACGAACTGACTAATCAGCAGTGCATAGAAACTGCACTTGCTTGAGTAGAACGCGATCCGGTTTTGCTTTTATTCCTGATTGGCTGAGAATGCTTCCAAACTTGTTTGTGACCGATCAGAAAGTGTAGCAGATACAACACCAAAACAATCACACGACCCAATAACTTACCCACCCCTCCCCGTATCCTCATATCTGCGAAGCTCGTGCGCATGTGCCAGGAGCCATTTAAGGTGGCTCCATAGGGTTTTGCAAATGTGCGTTTGTGAAACATTTTGGAGATATATCTGTCTAGCTTTTTGCACATTAAGGTACGTCTTCTTGACATCAAGGGCTGGTTTTCACGCGCAAGGACACTACTAACGCATGCGCACTTGTCGATTTTGTCGAGTCATTATTTTGCATTTGATGGCGCAATACGCACGTAAAATATCACGTTTCTCTCTGCTTTTTTCTCGAGTTTCCTTCCGTGAATCTGCCTTAAATTTTGCAGGCAACGAAGGTTATATCCGGTTTTGTTATATTAGATTTTAATGGAAATTTATGCAGCAGATTTTTTTAATTTGAAAAAAGCATAAATTGCCAATTAGCTCGAAATCCGCTCCATTACCTCAACATTTTTTCACGGTTATGTTTACCTTATATAAAATCCTAAACATGCTGAAAATTTCAGAAAATTTCACCCGAAGAGAACTCCAGAAAATGGAGCAGAAAGTTTGAAAATGGAGTAAAAGTCCCTTATTCATAAAAAAAGTAAAAAAAAAAAAAAAAAAACACAAGTATTGAAGCGAAGGCTAGGTTATCGTGGCCTCTGATTAAATTGTTCAAAGTCAAACTGTCAAAATCGACTGTGCATGAAAAGATAAGTCACGCATTAGTCTTTTCTTGCTGGCTAACCTTTTCACTCCTAAGCTCAAAATGAAGAGTCGCTCAACTTTTAAGAAGCAAGTGTATGAGTGTTGTAATGACAATTTATAGCAATAGGCTTCATTTGAGCAAGGTGTTAAAAGTCAAGTTCTCTATACTACGTGATATTTTTCTGGTGAGAAACTGAAAGTCTCTTTTGGGAGTTTTGCTGTTGTCCCTACTTTCCATTTTAGTTTCTTCTGGTCTCGACCGGCCCCACCCAACGAGCTCACTGGCAACGCCAGTCTTGTCTACATTTAAATTACGATTCAGAATATAAATGAAGATTTAGCTTGTAACTTCCTACGTCTGCTCTTCAGCCGGGAACATATTTTTTGCACAATTATCGTCATGTACTAAGCAATACTTTAGAATGTGAAAGCAAGAGCGCACTGTTTAATTAGTGAATTGTCAGTACCTCAATAAAATCTTCCAAATCGCGGGTTGTGTTCAACCACACGCATATAGTGTATATATCTGAGGGCTTCTCAGGAGTAAGAGTTTTGCTGTCACAACTTTCAATAGCTGTTCTCTTTCCGGAGACTGTTCGAATTGTTTCCTGTGCGCGCTGCTGGCTTCATGGCGGCTATTTCTGGTCCCTCCCTTCATCGGCGTAAGTTGGCGAGACTGTTGCTTTCCTGGTTTTCCACTTTCAAATTCATGTTCATCAATGCAGTAGAAATGTTTAAATCTTTGTTCTGGTTCAAAAAGATGACTCCGAGTTTGGTGAGCATAATGGTTCAATTTTAATTTTAATTAACATTACAATGCAGCTCTACATTCGGCGTGCATCATAAGCAAAAAAGCCGGTAACGTTAGTCTCGTCTCTGGTGTTGGACCGACAAAATAAAATCAATTGGAAACAATCAGCTCATCCATAAGGCTACATGCACTGTTCAATAATGCAGCTCAAAGTCTACGTGCATTGTTTATTTAATGCAGCTCAAAGTTCTGTACATGCACTGTTCAATAATGCAGCTCGCAAGTCTACGTGCATCGTTCAGTTAATGCAGCTCGCAAGTCTACATGCATCGTTCAGTTAATGCAGCTCTAATTCTACATGCATAATTCAATGAATGCAGTTTCAAATCTACGTGCATGTTCAATTAATGCAGCTCTAAGTCTACGTGCATTATCCAGTTAATAAAGCTCCAAGCGTACATGCATTGTTCGCAGGAATCGTTTACCGCGGTCAAGTGAGAGTAATCCGTTAATCTGTGAAATAATTACAGTACTTTAAGCTTGAGGGGACTGGAGCCCAGCCACGGGAACCTGTTAAGAGAAAATTAAAAAGGGTTTGGTGCCAAGGTCTTGATAAAAAATAAATAAATAAAAGGAAAGGAAACTGGGTTAAATTTGATGATAAACACAACAGAAAAGTCTTCCAGGCAAGTCAGTGTTCCGGAATTACTGCGACTGGCTATTTGCTATTACGTCGAATTATTTTACTGTAATTGTAATATCCCCGATCAAGTCATCGTCAAAGATAAAATAACAAATTGTCTTTGCTTACGGTCTGCTGGACTTGGTCCATCATCATGTGTGGAATTCCAGAAGCTGGGACTGAATGCATCTCTGTGTTGGGAGCGGCAGCGGCGTTATTGGTGTTCAGCTGAAGAGAGACAAATGATAAAGTGACAATCGATATTAATGTACTTCTGAGAGTGACTAAGTTTAATGTCCTCTTTCAATTTCTCAATGGAGATTTTACGGCATGGAGGACAGCCTGGGAACGGGGATGCCCGTGGGAACTTCGTTTGTGTTATTGAGTGTGGTCTCTGAACTCACTGACCCAGAATAAAGGACTTTTTTCAATAAAAAAAACCGGACAGGTGTCGGCTAAACTGACAGTGTGAAAGCTAAAGAATAATAGCATCCTCGTTCCCAGGCTCTTTCCTCTCCTGGCTCCCGTCCCCGAGAGAGCCTGGGAACAAAGTTGGAACAATAACTGACCCACAGAGGAATAATTTTGTTTTTTACCATTTGATAAGCACCGCCGGCTGCATCAGCGTGGGCGCTGGAGTAGACGATCGAGAAGGAGCAGAAAGCCAGTTCCAGCACACACAGCGTGACAATAGCAGCTAACAGGTCGAGCAGGCTCTTTGAAATGGATTCCATCTTTTTTCCCAAGGCGGGGTCATCAACGATATAGTCGTCTCTTTTCTTCTCATTTATCCATAAAGCCAGACTGCTCAGGTTCCAGATGTAAAACATGAGTATTAAAAAGGATATCAGCAAGGCAACTATGGATAATGTTTTGAAAACCTGGGCCTGGAAAATAAAGAAAAAGAGAATCACGTAATGGTATGCGCAAGCTGATTGGTTTTTGCTCTCTAATGTACAGTTTTCATATTCCTCTTTTACAAATATACGCCACAAAAATGGTAGACATTTCATTACATTTTCATTCGAATCTATCGAAAGCTAAAATAATACTGAACGCGAAACTTCGGTTTCATCCGTGCAGTTGATTTATCCAAATTGCTCTGTGTTTTTGCATTGTTTCATCTTATTTATATTTCGGAAATTTATTAGCATGCAAAGATGGACTACACAAAGTCACTCTACTAACCATTTCATTCCCAAAAATGATCAACTTCGATTTTCATCACAGATACATCATACAGTAGGGGGACCTTGGGTTTTGATTGCTTGCGTAGATGACAGCCGATCGAAGGATCAATTCTCTCTGCATTACTCATACATTTTCTTCTAAAAGGTTAAGAGAATCTGCTTTTTAAACTGTCACGCCACCTGTAGTCCTGACTCGTTTTTGCATTGTTTTTAAAGCGGCCTTCGTGGTACAGTTTTTACCGCAAAGGAATCAAACTAAAACTAAAACTTAAGCTCAAGTAGCTCAGTCGATTGTTGTCAGTATTTTATTCGAAACCTCACTCAAGTTTAGGTCAAAATGTAATTAAAATACAGTCTGTGGTGCAGAGAGAAGACTTATGCATGTTCATGATTACGAACGCACCGTTTGCACTTTGGCTGTTGAAAGAAATGTTATGCTAACTACCCTGTGAGCAGAAGAGAAGTTCTGCCTGGAAGGTACTTAGCATAAATTAAAATAATTAGTTGAGTTGGGAAAACTTACGTACCATCTGCATCTTGTACCGAGTGATCCTTCTTGAAGCAATTAATACACCAAGAATGCTCGCAGTCATGGCCTGAAAAGATTCAAATGCACGCAGAGCTGTAAGCAAAATGACGACTATGTGATTATCGTTTACGGAATGATAATTCCGTCGCGCCTCAAAGAGGAAGCCTCGAAAGCATTCGCAGTCTCTTTCTGTTCGGTGACAACACTTAGGAATAGACTTTCAAACTAATTTCAGTCCCTCGCACTTGTTCAATAGAGTTTTATCGATCCGAGAAGGTAACCAAGATTGTATTGGCGTGTGTTCACAATGTCAGAAAATGTGGTGGACTGTTTATACACTTGTCACGCACTGTTTAATTAGTAATGGCCCGTTCACACCCACATGTAAGTGGGATCAGTCTGGTATTTGTACTGAGATCGACACAACGAAGATTGACCTCGATCTAGGACTGTTCTCAGCTTGGCTCGCATTTAGCCTGGATTGACCTCAGATCAATCTAACCGTCTACTGTGTGTGATGCCCTTAAAGTGGATCAGTATAGAGTCGGAATCCGGCGTGCTAACGTACGTTCACACGTCAAAAAATCTCTTCAGGCAATCTGAGATTGATCAGGGACGGTTCATACGCGTTTAGGCTCGAACGATGTGACTTCCAAGGTAAATGGTAGGATGACTGTCTTTGCTTCTAAGCACGAAGCCATACGTGAAACAGTGATGTGGCATATTGGCTCAATTTTAATACGCCCAGAAGCGAATTAGCCCACATTTATACCGGTTATTTGTCAGAAGAACAAACGCACTGGAGACGAATTTTGACGCATAATGCGTCCCTAGTATAACTTCGGCTCACTGGAGACTCACCAAGACTCCGACCCATACAGGCATGGCGATGTAGTGCTCGTCAAAAGCCGAACGCTGTAATTGGGCCAGCTTCTCTAGTTTGGCAATGTTGTCAAATCTGTCAACCATACCAAGTATGGCCAACAACAGCCCGTTGACCAAATGAACGCAAGACATGATCAGAAGCAACATGTCCGCCATCTTTTAGCGTCGTACAGTGAGCAGGAAACGATGACGACAGTCACGAAAGGTAAATAGTACAAGGTGACGTTATGTCACGCAAGAAATACGATTATTACAGACATGCCCTTGCCCTGATACAGTGATTTCGACCAAGTGTATTTTTTCTGGTGAACTAAATAGGCTTCCTGTGGCATATCTCTTTACTCCGGAACATGTAACTATATGAAATTGGCATTGTCTCATGTGATTGCGTGATTTGTTTAGTTACGTTCAGTAACATATACATAGCAGCCTGGAAAAAAAAAAACATAATACTGCATAGTTTCACCGTATTCAAATTCTCCACGCTAAAAATCACAAATACTGCAGCGTGGTTTTCCATAATTTGTCTGTCAATAAGAAAAATCTCCACAAAGTAGATCTGATAGGTTCAGTTCCACCGCAAATTGTCAACGCACTCATCTACATAACTATTAATATAAATCAAACACGAGGATCGAGAATTTCATTGTAGTTGAATTTGGGCAGTAAGAAAATTCCCGAATTATCTACATTTAAATTACGATTCAGAATATGAATGAAGATTAACCTTGTAACTTGCTACGTCTGCTCTGCAGTCGAGAACATATTTTTTTACAGATCAAGTTTACATAAAAGCTGGCTTGCGTATTATTGAACTGAAAGTCAGATAAACTATCCAGTCACGCACAAGAGATAAATTTGGGATTATTGTCATGAACTAAAAGATATTTTAGAATTTGAAAGCAAGAACGCATAGCGAAACGTATCATCAATACAAGTTCGCGAGACTGTACTGGTTTTCCAGTTTTAAATATATTCTTTATCAATGCAGTAGGAATGTTTAAATCTTTGTTCTAGTTAAATAAAGATAATTTCAAGCTTTGTGAACATAAATTTTGATCAATTTAAATTTGAATTAACGTTATAATGCAGCTGTGATACTTCCACTACAAATACTACTGCTATTATTACTGTAGTGCTACAGCTCCTGCTGTTACTGCAACCTCTATTATTACTGCTCATTTACCACCACCATTTTGTGCCTGGGTATGTTGGCAATATATTCAACAGTGATAAATTCGGAAATATGCACGGATAATTGTCTGAGGATATTATCTGTTCCGAGAAGCCAACTGTGAGCTTCGAGGAACAGATAATGTCCAAGGACAATTATCCGTGCATATTTCCGAAGCCAAAAGTAGTTTATTGTCTTTATTATCCTTTAACTATTTCCTCTCGCAGCGCAAATAATGGCGCAAGGACTGTGAAGCTGTTTGGTGCTTTCTGCAAGTGCTTTTTCGACAAATGAATTGATGTCCTCCTCGGTAGTCATCTCGTAATGTTTTTTTGTGATTAATATTTAAAATTGGGTTTCGGATATTGTCAATAAACAGCGTGAGCGGACGTTTTTCGGTCACGTGTCACGATTCCACGAATCACGCGCGGGAGGAAATATTTGATGGGTCATAAAACAACATATTATCTTTACTTAAAGTTGGCTGGACTGGTATCCTCATCACCTTGGAAACGCCTGAATCTGGGACTGAATGCATCACTCTGCTGGGAGCAAGAGCGGCATTACTGATGTTGAACTGAAAAGAAACAAACTTGCGATTGTGAGCAGTGACAGCAGTGAACAACAGCAATCAGGTAAGCAGGTCCAAGAGAACTGTGATACTCGGTACTAAACTGAATAGTTAGCTCAGTAAAAAAAGACTTACATTTCTAGAAGCAGAAAATTCTGTTCTTCTGACGTCATAGTAGCCATGTTGGGTGAACTTGTCTTTGTATTCTGAATCTTCATCACCATGGATTGATTGAAAACCACGTCATATGCAGCATGAATATTAATCTTGCTTGGCACGTACGGTGATGCTGTATGAATGCGTAAGTCTAGCAAGAGTGGACAGACAATATTTCACTTCCATTGTGGAACTCCTAGTAATTATCCGTGAAATAAGGCTACTGAAAAGGCGGCCTTTTTATTGCCGTGAACTGTGAAACGGACGATTTTTCCTTCGTGAAACTTCATCCATACTTTCACTTTTACCACCCTATTTTGATCTCACGTACCAGTACTGAAGTAACATTTTTATTAAAACAAGAGTTTTATACACTGACACTTTTAACATCACGACTGAGGAGAGGCTATAGCGACGCAAACTGGAACCTGGTAGTCTATTAGTCGACACGTATTATTATCTTACTTTGTTCCTAGAAAAGTCTACAACGCATGCTATTTAAACAAATGTGTCCTGTATTGACATACGACATCTTCAAGCTTGAGAAGGATGGAACTCGGCCTACAAGAGAAATAAGACGATCACCATCACCATCACCATCACCATCACCATCACTATCACCATCACCATCACCATCACCATCACCATCACCATCACCATCAACATCACCATCATTATCACCATCACCATCATCATCATCACCATCATTATCACCATCACCATCACTATCACCATCACCATCACCATCATTATCACCATCATCATCACCATCATTATCACCATCACCATCACCATCATCACCATCACCATCACCATCACCATCACCATCACCATCACCATCACCATCATCATCATCACCATCATTATCACCATCACCATCACCATCACCGTCACTATCACCATCACCATCATTATCACCATCACCATCACCATCACCATCATCATCACCATCACCATCACCATCATTATCGCCGTCACCATCACCATCACCATCACCATCATCATCACCATCACCATCACCATCACCCTCACCATCACCATCACCATCACCATCACCATCACCATCACCATCACCATCATAACATCAGCATTACCATTACCACCGTTATTATCACTACCACTATCATCACCATTACTATCACAATTGGCGTCATCACCATATTTTCTTTACATCCGCTTACAACTTATCCTGAATTATAATCCTAAGTCATGTTTAAATGACAGGGTCTTTTTGCTCACGTTTTGTCGGACTGGGGCGACCATTACTTGAGGTTCTCCAGGAGCTGCTGCGGGGTTATATGCAGCATTATCGAACTGAAGAAAAACAAAAGAAATAATCATTCATTTAGCGTGAGCTAATCACGTTTTATTGGTATGACGTTGAAGACAGATAGTTTAATCACATTACTGGTGATAATCAATGGAATAAACGTCGACTTTCCGTTAACATTTCAAAAGTGAGGTATTAGTTAGATTGAAGCTAAGTATAAATAGGCCTTAGTACGGTTGTTCAGACTCTTGATTGAACTTGTCGAGAATTAACCAAATTTTATTGCTCAACCTCTTGTCCTACAACTACAAAGTTTTGATAAACACCAACTAAAGCTTGTTAAAGCTCATAACACGTCCTTCCCATTTTCAAGCTTAATCAAGCTCAAATTGTAGATTTTCTCAACCTTTTAAGAAGAAAATATTTTATTGATGCAGTGAGTTTTGAATTGATAGTTTAATCAGCTTTCATCTGATCAAGGTATCAAAAACCTCGTTCTTCTCAATGTATGATATATTTCTAGTGAGAAACTGAAAGAGAAAATATATGTTCATATGACGAAAATGTTTTAGACCTTATCCTTGCATCCGGGACTTATTTTTGAACTGATAGAGAAAGAGTTAAGGGAAGCATTGCCAAAGGACAGAGAAGAGAAAAGGCGTTAAAATTAGTTTACACAGACGGAAATGGATACATTGAGCTTAGGACACTGAACGGAAACGCACTTTTAGTGATACAAGAAGGCAACCAACATACAAAAATGACTGGTCACTTCACAGAGTAGCTTTGTCTGCTGTGCGAAGTAAACCTGGTTTCACCCAATGAATTCTAAAGCCGACAGCGTGACAATGTAAGTAATGACAGTTAAGAATGATGCCGTGACCCTCCTTCCCTTCGTATTCTCGCCATAGGCACGGTTTATCAGGGTTACTTTAAGGCTAGTAAAACCAATAACCTCTTGACGGCTCCCAAGAGCGATTAACTTCATTATTTTTAGTCTCTCACCTCATATACATCATACAGTATAGAGAATATTGCTTTTTGTAGCTTGCTCAGATAAAAGCTGATCAGTTCTCACTACATCACACATACATTTTCATATAAAAGGTTGGGAGAAAATAGTTTTTGAGCTTGGGAGTATAAGAAGAAAGCGAAAAAAGAAAAAACTAGTACTCATAAAAGTACTTTTTGTTGACGCACTTCAGAAAATTCTTTTCGTCCAGCTATGAGCCCACCTAAGACTCCTCAGGAAGTTGTATAAGGCCCTGGCTAAACGAGCAAACATTGTTTCCGAAAAGCAAGATTTGTTTCCGAAACAAATGTTACCTAGCGGTTAAGCAGAGAAGCAATAGACCCTTTGCATTAGGCTGGTCACATGACCAAATCCACCACGTTCATCACCTGAGCCTTTTTAAGTTCCAAAAATGGAAAGAGCGTAAATAAAAATAATATTTCAGGCTCACAGCATGTGCAGACCAGCTTAAAGGTGAAGTAATACGGGCAACATTTTCTTGCAACTTGTCGTGCAACAAAGTTGAGTAGCAAGTTGCGGCCTGTGTTGCGCGTATTAGTACCTACGCACGCAACAAAATTTTGTGTTGCGAGCTGTGGCAACATGTTGCAAAAAGTAGACTCGGCTTCTACTTTTTGCAATACGTTGCCGCAACTCGCAATACAAAATTTTGTTGCAGAGCAAGTTGCGTGCGGAGGTAGTTGTAAGTGCAATACAGGCCGCAACTTGCTACGCAACTTTGTTGCGCGACAAGTTGCAAGAAAATGTTGCCCGTATTACTTTACCTTAATGCAAAGGGCCTATTGCCTCCGCAACAAGAATGTCTCACAACAATGGCCTTGGCCTTAAGCCCAAGTCTTGTAACCGTTGTTCACTTTATTACCATCTGATAACCAGCGGCGGACTCGGGGTTGGAGAAGAGCGAGAAGGAGCAGAAGAACAGCTGCAGAACAGACAACGCGACAATGGTGGAAGCCACATTAAGCATCTTGTTGTCGTCTTCGTCACTTATGTCGCGAAAAGATTCATTTCTCTCGATTGTAACCTTGGCGAGCCAACTCAGGTAAAATCCATACCAGAAGAAGACGAAGAAAGAAACCACACCGCTCACCAAACAGAAGGTTTTGAAAAAGTGTACCTGAAAAAAAGAATGTATACAAACCAATCATAGTCGAAGGCCACTACATTACACCAAATAGGTTTTCAGACCAGCGGCCGTCGCACAGTGGACTGAAGTGCAGGTTTTGTAGTTCAGTGTAACGCTCGTAAATCCTCAAGACTTTGCCAAGAAACTCAATACTAGAACTTGATACTCAACTATAAGTTAAGTTAAATGCATTTTATAACATAAGTCATGCACAGGAAAAGAGAGGCTTGCACACGATGTGGAATTTTATCCATTAGAGAAGTTAGATAGTAATGGTGACGGACGCTGACCAGCGGAAGTGACGTAAGAGCGCATTTTCATGGTGTCGGCCTCAGTTACATACCATCTCGTTCTTGTACTGAATTAGCCTTCTTGAACCAATGATTATTCCAAGAATGCTTGCAATCATGGCCTAAAAAGAGCAAATAGTATTAACCAAATTTTCTCTAACGGGCTATATATATATATATATATATCATCGCATCTTGAACTTGTGTGCCTTTCTGATGACCGGCACTACTTTATGATTGGCGCGGTTTTGTGTGACTTTTTAGAATGCTTAATCTTGACCCGCTTGATCTTTGTGCATGTAAAAAGACAATCTAATGCATTAGGTCCTCTTGTCTTAGCACTCATGTCTTAGAGTGATTTCAATAAACCCGTGAAACAGTTTTTATTAGTGAGGGTGTACTAGTATCTAGTAGAGAGTATTTGTCTATATCTTTGATTCGAAACAAAATGTCGCGATATGGGGAAATTGAATATCCGAAGTGGCCGCGATGCGACCGCTAGCAAGTGTTAATGTCCGCGTTGATACAAATATATTGAAGGCATATCTACGGAACGTCACTAAAAACATGCGAGTCGACGTCAACTCAAGGCAATTTCTGAATGTCCTTTCACCGACCAAATGCCAGTTGTAGTGCATGCAGGCTCATTAGTTTTTGCAAATTACGCGGAAAATGACAATTCTAGGCTCCTCTCGCACATCTCAACACGCCAATCAAGTGCCCACATTGTTTCCTAACATTAGATGGGCAAGAGTCTAGTTTACTGTGAGTTTTGTGTAGGGGTTTTTGAGAATTTTCGGTGGCAAATAAACATAGTCCATTGCCGTATAGTCTGACATCTACTTGGAGTGTGTATGTGTCTCTCAGTCTCTAATAGTGTAGTATCTGTTTCACGGGTTTATTGAAATCACTCTAGCACCCTTTGTTTTGCTTAGTGTAATTTATTCTGTGGTTGTTTCTAATTATACTGATGATGATGATTATGCTTCCTGCGGACGTTCAGGGGATCTATTTATGGAAGGTATTACCTTTCTACGTAGCTGCCAAATAGAAATGTTCTCATTGAAATTTAGCTGAATGTTCGTACTTGACTGTCTGTCTGTCTGTAAGTGACTTAGCAGGTTTTTTCCCTCTATTAGATTACGTCAACTGTTGGATTTTTTATCGGCTTATCACGTCTAAATATGCATTTCTTATTGGAACATGGAAGGAAGCGTAAATATACCCTTACCGGGCGATAAAATAAACATAAAATCGTTTTCAAGCATTATTCACCGTGCTTTATGCTTTATACGCGCCATGTAAATGTTAATATGTTTTTTCATGCACAACGGTTGTAAATGATATTTTGCTAACCTCCGAAGCCGAACGTCTATAGCCGCTCCATTTAGCTCTGACTTTCGACGATCTGCTTGGTAATTAGGCTACTAACTGTCATAAATTGTAGGAAAAGATCTTCAATTCTCCTTGACGTACAGTCGTTGAACCACCCAGTTTAGAAAATGACTTTTCAGCAATGACATTCCTACTTTGTTTGAGAGTTTGGATTCTCGCGGTCGTGATTTTATCTCGCCGTTCGAGTTCACTAATTTACTCCGGTGGCCGGAAAATGTTAGAAGATGATGCACTCGTTTCGACATACACGACGTACTTATCTGCTAGTACACAGCTTTAGTGCTGTAATCAAGCCTATGATGAATCTACTACGGGTCGATATGTGAAAATTGGACGCCGTAAGAAATTTAAGATGACATTTTGAGCATTAGCTTTTCTTGCACCGACAAAGGGCTAACGCTAGAAATGTCAGTTCAAATTCCTTGACGACACCCAGTTCCTATAGTCGATACATCATACAATTTTCACCAGGTCGACTTAGTTTAAAACTTGTTTTCTCAAGTACTACCTTTTCATTGTGTAATGAAGCCTAGTTCACACGACATCACGGCATATATAAACGAAGCCAGTTTCATTTCCAGAGACTCACCAAGAATCCAGCCCACACTGGTGTCGCAATATAGTGCATCCCATGAGAGGAACGGAGCTGTTCCTTGCTGTGCCCAAATCTGTCGACAAAGCCAAGTATAGCCAACAAGAGTGCGACGAGCAAATGAACGCAGGACATCAACAGAAACAGCTTGCCCATTTTGAAGCCGGGACAACAGAGTGTGACCAACAGAGTGCAAAGGCCCTGGGAACGAGAGCTTCAAAGGTGTGAATAAGAGCAGTTTTCGTACCAATCACAAAGAATCAGAAGGCAAAGTCATTTGGTTTTACTCTGACGAACTGACTAATCAGCAGTGCATAGAAACTGCATTTGCTTGAGTAGAACGCGATCCGGTTTTGCTTTTGTTCCTGATTGGCTGAGAATGCTTCCAAACTTGTTACACTTAGGAATAGACTTTCAAACTAATTTCAGTCCCTCGCACTTGTTCAATAGAATTTTATCGATCCGAGAAGGTAACCAATTTTGTATTGGCGTGTGTTCACAATGTCAGAAAATGTGGTGGACTGTTTATACAATTGTCACACATTTAATTAGTAATGGCCCGTTCACACCTAAGTGGGATCAGTCTGGTCTTTGTGCTGAGATCGGCACAACTAAGATTGACCTTGATCTAGGACTGTTCTCAGCTTGGCTCGCATTTAGCCTGGATTGACCTCAGATCAATCTAACCGTCTACTGTGTGTGATGCCCTTAAAGTGGATCAGTATAGAGTCGGAATCCGGCGTGCTAACGTACGTTCACACGTCAAAAAATCTCTTCAGGCAATCTGAGATGGATCAGGGACAGTTCATACGCGTTTAGGCTTGATCGATGTGACTTCCAAGGTAAATGATAGGATGACTGTCTTTGCTTCTAAGCAGGAAGCCATACGTTTACCTAAAAAAGTGATGCGGCATATTGGCCCAACTTTAATGCACCAGAGACAAATTAGCCTACATTTATACCGGTTATTCGTCAGACGAACAAACGCACTGGAGACGAATTTTGACGCATAATGCATCCCTAGTATAACTTCGGCTCACTGGAGACTCACCAAGACTCCGACCCATACAGGCATGGCAATGTAGTCTGGTCAAAAGCCGAACGCTGTAATTGGGCCAGCTTCTCTAGTTTGGCAATGTTGTCAAATCTGTCAACCATACCAAGTATGGCCAACAGCCCGTTGACCAAATGAACGCAAGAAATGGTCAGAAGCAATATGTCCGCCATCTTTTAGCGCCGTACAGTGAGCAAACGATGACGACAGTCACGAAAGAGAAATAATACAATCTGACGTCATAGTAATGCAAAAAATACGATTATTACAGACATCCCCTCGCCCTGATGCAGTGATTTCGACTGAGTTAATTTTTTCTGGTGAACTAAATAGGCTTACTGTAGCAGATCTCTTTTAATTACTCCAGAACAAGTAACTATATGAAATTAGCTTTGTCTCATGTAATTGCGTGATTTGTTTAGTTGCGTTCAGTAACATATGCATAGATCTGATAGGTTCAGTTCCACCGCAAATATTCAACGCACTTATCTACATAAAATTATTAATATAAATCAAAACACGAGGATCGAGAATTTCATTGTAATTGAATTTGGATTAACCTTGTAACTTGCTACGTCTGCTCTGCAGTCGAGAACATATTTTTTTACACATCAAGTGTACATAAAAGCTGGCTTGCGTATTATTGAACTGAAAGTCAGATAAACTATCCAGTCACGCACAAGAGATAAATTTGGGATTATTTTCATGTACTAACAGATATTTTAGAATATGAAAGCAAGAACGTAACGCTTAGCGAAACGTGTCGTCAGTGTAAGTTCGCGAGACTGTTGGTTTTCTGATTTTCCACTTTTAAATCTAATTTTAACAATGCAGTAGGAATGTTAAATCTTTCTTCTAGTTAAATAAAGATCATTTCAAGCTTTGTGAACGTAATTGATCAATTAAAATTTTAATTAACATTATAATGCAGCTATGATACTTCCACTACAAATACTACTGATATTAACTGTACTGCTACTGCTCCTGCTGTTACTGCAACCTCTATTATTACTGCTCATTTACCATCACCATTTTGTGCCTGGGTATATTCGCAATGTATTCAACAGTGATAAAACAACATATTGTCTTTACTTACAGTTGGCTGGACTGGTACCTTATCACCTTGGAAACGCCTGAATCTGGGACTGAATGCATCACTTAGTTGGGAGCAAGAGCGGCATTACTGATGTTGAACTGAAAAGAAACAAACCTGCGATTGTGAGCAGTGACAGCAGTGAACAGCAGCAATCAGGTATTCAGGTCCAAGAGAGCTGTGATACTCGGTACTAAACTGAATAGTTAGCTCAGTAAAAAAGACTTACATGCAGAAAATTCTGTTCTTCTGACGTCATAGTAGCCATGTTGGGTGAACTTGTCTTTGTATTCTGAATCTCTATCACATTGATTGAAACCCACGTCATATGCAGCATACATTTCTTGCTTTTATGGCACATGCAGTGATGCTGTATGAATGAGTAAATCCAGCAAGGGCGGACAGGCAACATTTCACTTCCATTGTAGAACTCCTGGTAATTATCCGTGAAATAAGACGACTGAAAAGGCGGCCTTTTTATTCCCGTGAACTGTGAAACAGACAATTTTTCCTTCATCCTTCATTGAAACTTCATCCATACTTCCACTTTTACCACCCTCTTTTGATCCAACTGTTACGCACCAGTACTGAAGTAACATTTTTATTAAAGCACGAGTTTTATACAATGATACTTTTACCATCACGACTGAGGAGAGGCTATAGCGACGCGAAGTGGAACCTGGTAGTCCATTAGTCGACACGTATTATTATCTTACTTTGTTCCTAGAAAAGCCTACAACGCATGCTATTCAAACAAATATGTCCCTGTGTTGACATACGATATCTTCAAGCTTGAGAAGGATGGATCTCGGCCTACAAGAAAAATAAGACGTTCACCAACGCTATCATCATCATCATTATTACCATCACCATCACCATCATTAGCACCATCATTATCATTATCACCACCACAATATCACCACTATCATTATTATCACCACCACAACATCACCATCAACATTACCATTACTATTACCATCGCCATCGTCATCATCATCACCATTATTATCACTACAACTATCATCACCATCACTATCACCATTGGCGCCATCACCATATTTTTTTTACATCCGCTTACAACTTTTATCCTGAATTATATTCCGAAGTAACGTTTAAATGACAGAATCTTACGTTATGTCGGACTGGGGCGACCATTACTTGAGGTTCTCCAGGAGCTGCTGCGGTGTTATATGCAGCATTACCGAACTGAAGAAAAACAAAAGAAATAATCATTCATTTAGCGTGAGCTAATCACGTTTTATTGGTATGACGTTGAAGACAGATAGTTTAATCACATTACTGGTGATAATCAATGGAATAAACGTCGACTTTCCGTTAGCATTTCAAAAGTGAGGTATTAGTTAGATTGAAGCTAAGTATAAATAGGCCTTAGTACGGTTGTTCAGACTCTTGATTGAACTTGTCGAGAATTAACCAAATTTTATTGCTCAACCTCTTGTCCTACAACTACAAAGTTTTGATAAACACCAACTAAAGCTTGTTCAAGCTCATAACACGTCCTTCCCATTTTCAAGCTTAACCAAGCTCAAATTGTAGATTTTCTCAACCATTTAGGAAGAAAATATTTTACTGATGCATTGAGAATTGATAGTTTAATCAGCGTTCATCTGATCAAGGTATCAAAAACCTCGTTCTTTTCACTGTATGATATATTTCTGGTGAGAAACTGAAAGAGAAAATATAAGTTCATATGACGAAAATGTTTTAGACCTCATCCTTGCATCCGGGACTTATTTTTTGAACTGAGGGAGAAAGAGTTAAGGGAAGCATTGTCAAAGGACAGAGAAGAGAAAAGGCGTTAAAATTAGTTTATACAGATGGAAACGGATACATTGAGCTGAGGACACTGAACAGAAACGCACTATTAGTGATATAAGAAGGCAACCAACAGTACATAAATGGCTGGTCATTTCATAGAGT
Source organism: Plumapathes pennacea (assembly GCA_964036295.1). Taxonomy (NCBI): domain Eukaryota; kingdom Metazoa; phylum Cnidaria; class Anthozoa; order Antipatharia; family Myriopathidae; genus Plumapathes; species Plumapathes pennacea. The sequence continues at coordinate 10,952,664 of OZ038464.1, read as the reverse complement.
AGCTTCGTATGCTGTGCGAAGTAAACCCGGTTTCACCCAATGAACTTGAAAGCCGACAGTGTGAACAATGACAGCTAAGAATGAAGCCGTGACCCTCCTCCTCTCCTATTCTCGCCATAAGCACGGTTCATCAAGGTCATTCTGAAGACCAGTAAAACCAATAATATTTTGACAGCTCCCAAGAGTGATTAACTTCATTCTTTTAAGTCTCTCACCTCATATATGTCATACAGTATAAAGAATATTGCTCTTGGTAACTTGCTCAAATAAGAGCTGGTCAGTTCTCATTACATCACACATACATTTTCATATAAAAGGTTGGGAGAAAATATTTTTTGAGCTTGGGAGTAAAAGCAGGGAGCGAAAAAGACTGGTACTTATAAAGTTCCTTTTTGTTGACGCACTTTAGAAATTTTTTTTCATCCAGGTTATGAGCCCACTTAAAACTCCTCAGGAAGTTGTATAAGGCCCTGGCTAAACAAGCAAACATTGATTCCGCGAAAAGCAGGATTTGTTTTCGAAACATATGTTACTTAGCGGTTAAGCAGAGAGGCAATAGGCCCTTTGCATCAGGCTGGTCACATGGTCAAATCCACCACTGACTGAAAATTTATCACCCAAGGCTTTTTTAAGTTCCAGCAATGGAAAGAGCGTAAAAGCTTACAGCATGTGCAGACCAGCCATATGCAAAGGGCCTATTGCCTCCGCAACAATGGCCTTGGTCTTAAGCCCTAAGTCTTATAACTGGTAGCTTTTCAATCGTTGTTCACTCTATTACCATCTGATAACTAGCGGCGGACTCGGAGTTGGAGAAGAGCGGGAAGGAGCAGAAAAACAGCTGTAGAACAGACAACGCGACAATGGTGGCAACCACATTAAGCTTCTTGTTGTCGTCTTTCTCACTTGTGCCAAATAAGTCATTTTCCTCGATTGCATCCTTGGCGTAAATACTCAGGAAATATCCATACCAGAAGAAGATGAATAAAGAAACCGCACCGCTCACCAAACAGAAGGTTTTGAAAAACTGCACCTGAAAAACAAAACAAATTGTATACAAACCAATCATAGTCTAAGGCTCCTTTTACATTACACTGGGTAGGTTATTGGTCAGCGGTTATTGCACAAAACTGTGGATTCAAGTGCAGGTTCTGTAGTTCAGTGTAACGCTCGTAAATCCTCAAGACTTTGCTAAGAAACTTAATACTAGGACTTGATTCTTAACTATAAGTTAAGTTAAATGCATTTTATAACATAAGTTATGCACAGGAAAGGGGAGGCTTGTACATAAAGTAAGTTAGTAAGTTAGAACGCTGACCAGCGGAAGTGACGTAAGAGCGTATAGTATAGTTTCGGCCTCAGTTACATACCATCTCGTTCTTGTACTGAGTTAGACATTTTGAACCAATAATTATTCCAAGAGTGCTTGCAATCGTGGCCTAAAAAGAGTAAATAGTATTAACCAAATTCTCTCTAACAGCTAAGAGAAACTGAAAAGCTATTTAATTAAATCCGTCAAGTTTTTCTTTAACGAACCATAATTATATATCAATATATATCAGCATACACAAGTATCGAGTGAATTGCAGTTCCATTTGAAAATTCCCTTCCCAGGCCAAATAACATTGGGAAACATGCAAGAATCATCACATCTTGAACTTGTGTGTCTTTCTGATGACACTATTTTATGATTGGCGCGGTTCTGTGTGAATTTTTAGAATACTTAATCTTGACCCAATGCAATAGGTCCTCTTGTCTTAGCAGCATATTTTCCCCCTTTGTTTTGCTTAGTGTAATTTATTCTGTAGTGGTTTCTAATTATATTGATGATGATGATTATGCTTCCTGCGGACGTTCAGGGAATCTATTTATGGAAGGTATTAGCTTTCTACGTAGCTGCCAAATAGAATTATAACATAGTCGCGATATAAGCCACGTTCTGATTGGTCGAAGAGCGTGCTCCATAACTTTGTCGTGCACGCCCGTGCTCAATAATATGACGTGAGCAAATGCCGCTTCCTTTCGACTTTTTCTAGCTTTCCTCGTTTATAAATTGACAGACGCGTTACAACTAAGAAGAAAATAGTTTTATTTTCCGAAGAAATTTGTACTACATGAAGTCAAACCGGCATCCAAAGGAAATCAGTAATCAAGTCTGAAAAATTCTGTATTTCAACGGTCGGCACAGAAAATTGTATGAATCAAAACTCACCTATTTTTCGACGACTTAATTCTCATGGACAGTGAAATCTATCGCAGCAAAGATAAATATTCGTCAAGCCTTCAATGGTTTTGAAATGAAACGGCGTTCATTGATTCCAAAAGCCGCCATACTTCCAGTGTTTACAGTACAGTTTGCTGGCAGCTCGAATAACAAACAAGTCTGCTCGGCAAACATTTCTATCTCTTTTGCTCATGGTGATTGTTCATATCCTTCGACAAATCACCTTGCTTTTCCAGGCCCGCATTGTCTGCCATAGTTCAAGGTTAATCTCACGTTGTTTTAAAGCGGCGACTTGAATTTCCTGGGTTCATCTTCAACAATGTACCGTTTAAAACATTTGCATCGTCACAAATTCTAAAGTCAACGCAGGCTGCTGGCTTTCACCACGCCAGGTTAGCAGTACTTTCAGTGTTTTTGTCGATTAAACGACATCTTTTTCATCAACTCTCATCAGCTTTTAGATCACAGAAATGTTAGTAAGTTGTGGCGTGTTTTCAATCAGCCAATAAGAGACTTTGTTTTTCCTTTTGCGCGTCGAAAGAGAATTTTGCATTCAATCAGAAATGAAAATTTGTTTTTGCTCGTAATTTCGTGTGCCTATGTTATAAAAGAATTGGTTCATGCTTTTAGCTGTGCGTCTATCGAGTTATGGATGCACTTGGGAAGTGGGAGAGCACTCGTGAAGCTAGTTGCTCTCGGCTGCGCCTCGAGAAACTCTTACGCTTCTCTCGTGCTCTCCCAACTTCCCGCGTGCATCCATAACTCGATAGACGAACGCATAAGCATGAACCAATTCTTAAATGTTTTCGTTGAAATTTAGCTGAATGTTCGTACTTGACTGTCTGTCTGTTTGTCTGTCTGTAAGTGACTCAGCAGATTTTTTTCCTCAATTAGATTACGTCAACTGTTGGATTGTTTATCGGCTTAGGAAGTCTAAATTTGCATTTCTTACTAGAACATGGAAGGAAGCGTAAATATACCCTTATCGGGCGATATCATCAGCATAGAATCGTTTGCAAGCATTATTCACCGTGCTGAATACGCACCATGTAAATGTTAATATGATTTTTCATCCAGAACGGTTGTAATATTGATACTTTGCTGACCTCCGAAACCGGATGTCTATAGCCGCTCCATTCAGCTCTAATGTTTCGACCATTTGCACGGTAGTTAGGCTACCAACTGTCATAAAATGTAGGAAAAGATCTTCAATTCTCCTTGACGTACAGTCGTTGAACCACCGAGTTTAGAAAATGATTTTTCAGCAATGACATTCCTACTTTGTTTGAGAGTTTGGATTCTCGCGGTCGTGATTTTATCTCGCCGTTCGAATTCACTAATTTACGCCAGTGGCCGGAAAATGTTAGAAGATGATGCACTCGTTTCGACATACACGACGTACTTATCTGCTAGTACACAGCTTTAGTGCTGTAATCAAGCCTGTGAAGAATCGACTACGGGTCGATATGTGAAAACTGGACGCCGTAAGAAATTTAAGAGGACGTTTTGAGCATTAGCTTTTCTTGCACCGAGAAGGGCTAACGCTAGAAATGTCAGTTCAAATTCCTTGACGGCGTCCAGTTCCTATAGTCGATACATCATACAATTTTCACCAGGCCGACTTAGTTTAAAACTTGTTTTCTCAAGTACTACCTTTTCATTGTGTAATAAAGCCTAGTTCACACGACATCACGGCATATATAAACGAAGTCAGTTTCATTTCCAGAAACTCACCAAGAATCCAGCCCACACTGGTGTCGCAATATAGTGCAGTCCATGAAAGGAGGAACGGAGCTGTTCCTTGCTGTGCCCAAATCTGTCGACAAAGCCAAGTATAGCCAACAAGAGTGAGACGAGCAAATGAACGCAGGACATCAACAGAAGCAGCTTGCCCATTTTGAAGACAACAGAGAGTGGCAAACAGAATGCGAAGGCCCTGGGAACGAGAGCTTCAAAGGTACTTGCAGGTGTGTATAAGAGCAGTTTTCGTACCAATCACAAAGAATCAGAAGGCAAAGTCATTTGGTTTTACTCTGACGAACTGACTAATCAGCAGTGCATAGAAACTGCATTTGCTTGAGTAGAACGCGATCCGGTTTTGCTTTTGTTCCTGATTGGCTGAGAATGCTTCCAAACTTGTTACACTTAGGAATAGACTTTCAAACTAATTTCAGTCCCTCGCACTTGTTCAATAGAATTTTATCGATCCGAGAAGGTAACCAATTTTGTATTGGCGTGTGTTCACAATGTCAGGAAATGTGGTGGACTGTTTATATATCTTATTGACCGAGTGCGAGGGCCGATATTCTCCCAGTACGGTCCCGAGCAAACTCGGTCAATAAGAGATTTATTACACGACTTTGTGATCATTGAAACCTGCACCGATCGGTAAAATTTTATGTCGTGCGTAAGTCGTAAACAAGAAATTTCAGAGTACGAATCTTTCAAGCTTAGGGCATACAGACCCGATCTACACTTTCTCTTTTATTTATGTGAACAAAATGTCATAGAAAAGTACAGGAGAAATCACCAACTTCAGCGGAGCCAAAGGAAACAAGTAAAACGAGTGGGATGAAAGAGAAAAACTATAATTTGCGGATGCATCATAAGTCCACGAAGATTGACCAGTTTTACTCTGTACTATCGAAGAAAACAAACAATGAAACGCCAATCCTTACCTGCTACTCAGCTCAATACGCATCTGGGCGAATTCATGAATTCAAAACAAAATGGCAGTCACCGCCGCCACCATTTTGAAAGTAGTCCTGTAAGAGTCCCAGGAAACTTTGTTGGAACGACAAGCAATTAAAATTTACATCTTTTGGATACGAGAAGTTAGAGAATTCAGGACTGAAAGGCTACTGACTTACATGAAGATTGTTTCTGCCTCCGAAGAGAACTTGTATCTTTCGCTTAACTTTGAAGAAGACAATGTCGAGTTTTGCGAGCGACTCTGTTCGTTGCCATCCGTTTCAGCATGTTACGAGAAACTTTCTGCATTAACTTCTCCATGCTACTTTCCGCAGAACTCAACCAGTTATCCTCTTCACCATTCACAAGTCAATAAGAAGAATTCAAACTTCAAAAACTTTTAGCTGCAGACTCGACGATTCACCTTGGCTGCAAACGTCAAATACTCATCAAATTTGACAGCCGCACTTATATGGTTTTCTTCAAATTTCATTTCCGTTTCCGTTATAAATGTGGACATTTAATATTCCTTATTACCCGAGCTTGGTCTGCCATATTGATAATTTTTTTCAGCTCAGAAAAACATGCGTAATCTTTCGTGATCATACCTGGTCTGATACAGCCGGTCTGATACTTAGAAAATATCAGACCGGCAAAGGAGCGATCTGATTGGTGGATTTTCTGTATCGGCCCGCTCAGCAGTCTAGTCGTGTAATAAATACAATTATCACGCATTTAATTAGTAATGGCCCGTTCACACCTAAGTGGGATCAGTCTGGTATTTGTACTGAGATCGGCACAACTAAGATTGACCTTGATCTAGGACTGTTCTCAGCTTGGCTCGCATTTAGTCTGGATTGACCCTAGGTCGATCTAACCGTCTACTGTGTGTGATGCCCTTAAAGTGAATCAGTATAGAGTCGGAATCCGGCGTGCTAACGTACGTTCACACGTCAAAAAACTCTTCAGGCAATCTGAGATGGATCAGGGACGGTTCATACGCGTTTAGGCTCGATCGATGTGATTCCAAGGTAAATGGTAGGATGACTGTCTTTGCTTCTAAGCATGAAGCCATACATTTACCTAAAACAGTGATGCGGCATATTGGCCCAATTTTAATACACTAGAGACAAATTAGCCTACATTTATACCGGTTATTCGTCAGACGAACAAACGCACTGGAGACGAATTTTGACGCATAATGCGTCCCTAGTATAACTTCGGCTCACTGGAGACTCACCAATACTCCGACCCATACAGGCATGGAAATGTAGTGCTCGTCAAAACCCGAACGCTGTAATTGGGCCAGCTTCTCTAGTTTGGCAATGTTGTCAAATCTGTCAACCATACCAAGTATGGCCAACAACAGCCCGTTGACCAAATGAACCCAAGAAATGGTCAGGAGCAACATGTCTGCCATCTTTTAGCGCCGTAAAGTGAGCAGACGATGACGACAGTCACGAAAGGTAAATAGTACAATGTGACGTCATAGTCATGCAAAAAATACGATTATTACAGACATCCCCTCGCCCTGATGCAGTGATTTCGACCAAGTTCATTTTTTCTGGTGAACTAAATAGGCTTCCCGTGGCAGATCTCTTTACTCCAGAACAAGAAACTATATGAAATTAGAATTGTCTCATGTGATTGCGTGATTTGTTTAGTTGCGTTCAGTAACATATGCATAGCAGCCTGGAAAAAAAGGATAATGCGGCATAGTTTTGCCGTATTCAAATTCTCCACGCTAAAAATAAAAATACTGTAGCGTGGTTTTCCATAATTTGTCTGTCAATAAGAAAAATCTCCACAAAGTAGATCTGATAGGTTCAATTCCACCGCAAATTGTCAACGCACTCATCTACATAAAATTATTAATATAAATCAAACACGAGGATCGAGAATTTCATTGTAATTGAATTTGGACAGTAAGAAAATTCCCGAATTATTGCTCGCGGGGGCGTGGCCCCGGCGAGCTTAAAAATGGAGTTCTTTTTTTCTTGTGGGTCGAGAATCAGCACACGGTGATTGGTTTATATGATCACGTGATATGCGATGACGTAAACCGCCGCCCGGTTGGCTCAGTTGGTTGAGTGCCAGTGTTTCGTTCGGGAGGTCGCGGGTTCGAACCCCGGCCGGACCAGCACTCAGGGTCTCAAAATAACTGAAGAGAAGATGCTGCCTTTGTTTCTATCAGCAAATGGTAAGGTCTTCACTTGGCTCGGCTGACTACGTAAAATGGCGGTCCCGTCTCCCTATACTTCTATACTTGATTACAGGGGGGACGTAAAAGGGAACTATTTCGGCTTGCGTTCTTAAGTTCACCACGGAAGCTTTGAAAATAGCCGTAATCAAATGTTTGATGGATACCACTCGGGGATTGCAAATTTCTCTGTTGCCGCTAAATATTTAGTCCCGACGAAACTTTCTGTGGCGGCACGAAATACTTCTGAGAAGATAACAGGCCGAAAACGGAAACCAAAGCTACGATGAGCTTTAGCCGCAAAACAATGGCGATTTATGCTTTACTTTACTCTGTACATGACATCTGTTGCCTCATAAAATTTTTCTGCTTATCGTATTTTGCCTGTTGAAATGTTTCTTTCATTCGATCATGCAGCCTTTGTTTCGCAATGGTCATTGTATACCAGATATGAAAAATACACCGAAATAGTCCTGAGCATTGGGTTTGCAGCGGTTCACAAATGACTGAACACACTGTGAACAAAACCGCAATAATATTGTAAACAAGTGCTACATTCCTCGCTTGTTACAGAACACGAATACTCGAAAGCCTGATAGAAGAAACATATTCAGTTAATAAAAGAAAACACAAAAGTATTGAAGCGAAGGCTGGATTAATCGTGGCCTCTCGTTAGAAATAAGAGTCGAAGTCAAACTGTCAAAAATCGATTGTGCATAAAAAGATATGTCACGCATTCTCAAAATGCAGGGTCGCTCAACCTTTAAGAAGCAAGTGTATGAGTGTTGTAATGATAATTTATAGTTTAATCAGGTTTCATTTGAGCAAGGTGTCAACAGCCAAGTTCTCTATAACTGTGTGATATTTTTCTGGTGAGAAACTGGAACTCTCTCTTGGGAGTTCCACTCTTGTCCCTACTTTCCATTTTAGTATATTCTGGTCTCGACGCAACTCACGCCGCGAGCTCACTGGCAACGCCAGTCTAGTCTACATTTAAATTACGATTCAGAATAGGAATGAGATTAACCTTGTAACTTGCTACGTCTGCTCTGCAGTCGAGAACATATTTCTTTACACATCAACTGTACATAAAAGCTGGCTTGCGTATTATTGTTATATACATTAACGTTATAATACAGCTATGATACTTCCACTACAAATACTACTGATATTAACTGTACTGCTACTGCTCCTGCTGTTACTGCAACCTCTATAATTACTGCTCATTTACCACCACCTTTTTGTGCCTGGGTATGTTGGCAATATATTCAACAGTGATAATACAACATATCGTCTTTACTTACAGTTGGCTGGACTGGTATCCTCATCACCTTGGAAACACCTGAATCTGGGACTGAATGCATCACTCTGCTGGGAGCAAGAGCGGCATTACTGATGTTGAACTGAAAAGAAAAACCTGCGATTGTGAGCAGTGACAGCAGTGAACAACAGCAATCAGGTAAGCAGGTCCAAGAGAACTGTGATACTCGGTACTAAACTGAATAGTTAGCTCAGTAAAACATAGGTCCGCAAAGCGTACGTGAAGCTATTTGCTAGTTGATGATAGTCTATGATAGGTAGTTTGTGTTACAACGGGGCACGAACTATCATCGAATATTATCACCGTTTGATCGGGGTTTTACACTATGTTCTACTATGCCAGCTACGTACTATGCATGACCAAACACAAATGCACAAACATGACAGTTTATTATATGATTATTTTGAGCTGATCGACATAAAAGGAGGAAAGTATAGCTTGCCAAAATATTTCAAGTCGTTCTGTAAATTTCTGCGAGGTAAGCCAGACTTTGACTCGTTCTAGTAGTTTCGTATTAACGTAACACACTCCAGCCAAACAAACCTGTTTCTCGTGCTCTTCGAACGGTGGTGAAATAGATTCACAGTAAAATTTCCTGTCGACTTTTCAGTCGATTTTTCATTAGCGACAAAACCCGCTAGAGACAATTTTTGTAAACAAACAACTCAGACAAACCACAGTCGATCTGGTCATGAAATCATGTGTCAACAAACATAACATGCGAGGTAAACCAGATTTTGACTCGTTATAATAGTTTCGTAACGTAACACACTCCAAACCTGTTTCTCGTGCTATTCGAACGGTGGTGAAAAGGATTCACAGTAAAATTTCCTGTCGATTTTTCATTAGTGACAGAATCCGCTCGAGACAATTTTATAAACAAACAACTCAGACATACCACAGTCGATCTGCATTTGCAATTGTGGCATGAAATCATGTGTCAACAAACATATCAGCGAACGCAAAAAAACTCGGAATAAGCCTTTACCTTTGCCAAAACATATGTCATGGTCACACCATACAGCTGTGTTCCTTCTTTTGTGAGCGGAGCGTATATTCGCAAATGTGTCCAGAAATGTCGCTCTAAATGTGAATCTGTGTCGCCTGTTTGCCAGATACTACGGATATGTCAGCCGGGGCCTGAAGGGGGAGCAGATTTCCACATGCAACCAAAGAATCGGCAACACTCACAGCCGCCATTAAATAATGACTTCCACGTGCGAGAGAGCCAATTATATTTAGAAAACCCCTCCCCGGAGAGGTAATTTAGCTTCTGACATTCTGTCGCAAAGTTATAACACTAGCACGGAAACCCTTCACTGGAAATCTCTCTGTGCATTCTTTGTGTTAAGTAGATAATAAAAGACAAACTTTCTCACAGGACCTGTACCACGGCGGCTTTTATATGGATAACACTTCATGCTCCTCCCCACTCAGTAGCTTTTGCCCCCTAGAGGGGGAGCATTTTAATGACCTAATGAGATGGGCCGAACGGCGATTCAACTATCGCCCAAACGCCGACATAGAAGCTATTTGCATATTGCAAATAGCTTCAAAAAGACTTACATGCAGAACATTCTGTTCTTCTGACGTCATAGTAGCCATGTTGGATGAACTTGTCTTTGTATTCTGAATCTTCATCACCATGGATTGATTGAAAACCACGTCATATGCAGCATGAATACTAATCTTGCTCGGCACGTACGGTGATGCTGTATGAATGCGTAAGTCTAGCAAGAGCGGACAGGCAATATTTCACTTCCATTGTGGAACTCCTAGTAATTATCCGTGAAATAAAGCTACTGAAAAGGCGGCCTTTTTATTGCCGTGAACTGTGAAACAGACGATTTTTCCTTCGTGAAACTTCATCCATACTTTCACTTTTACCACCCTATTTTGATCCAACTTTCACGTACCAGTACTGAAGTAACATTTTTATTAAAACAAGAGATTTATACACTGACACTTTTAACATCACGACTGAAGAGAGGCTATAGCGACGCGAAGTGGAACCTGGTAGTCTATTAGTCGACACGTATTATTATCTAACTTTGTTCCTAGAAAAGCCTACAACGCATGCTATTTAAACAAATGTGTCTTGTATTGACATACGATATCTTCAAGCTTGAGAAGGATGGAACTCGGCCTACAAGAGAAATAAGACGATCATCATCACCATCACCATCATCATCACCATCACCATCACCGTCACCATCACCATCACCATCACCATCACCATCACCATCATTATCATTATCACCATCACCATCACCGTCACCATCATTATCACCACCACAACATCAGCATTACCGTTACCACCGTCAACATCATCACCGTTATTATCACTACCACTATCATTATCACCATCACTATCACGATTGGCGTCATCACCGTATCTTTTTCACATCCGCTTACAACTTTTATCTTGAATTATAATCCTAAGAAATGTTTAAATGACAGGGTCTTTTTGCTCACGTTTTGTCGGACTGGGGCGACCATTACTTGAGGTTCTCCAGGGGCTACTGCGGGGTTACATGCGGTATTATTGAACTGAAGAAAAACAAAAGAAATAATCATTCATTTAGCGTGAGCTAATCACGTTTTATTGGTATGACGTTGAAGACAGATAGTTTAATCACATTACTGGTGATAATCAATGGAATAAACGTCGACTTTCCGTTAACATTTCAAAAGTGAGGTATTAGTTAGATTGAAGCTAAGTATAAATAGGCCTTAGTACGGTTGTTCAGACTTTTTATTTAACTTTCTATTGAAAATTAACCAAATTTTATTGCTCAACCTCTTGTCCTACAACTACAAAGTTTTGATAAACACCAACTAAAGTTTGTTCAAGCTCATAACACGTCCTTCCCATTTTCAAGCTTAACCAAGCTCAAATTGTAGATTTTCTCAACCTTTTAAGAAGAAAATATTTTACTGATGCAGTGAGTTTTGAATTGATAGTTTAATCAGCGTTCATCTGATCAAGGTATCAAATACTCGTTCTTCTCACGGTATGATATATTTCTAGTGAGAAACTGAAAGAGAAAATATATGTTTATATGACGAAAATGTTCAGGCCTCATCCTTGCATCCGGGACTTATTTTTTGAACTGAGAGAGAAAGAGTTAAGAGAAGCATTGCCAAAGGACAGAGAAGAGAAAAGGCGTTAAAATTAGTTTACACAGACGGAAATGGATATATTGAGCTTATGACACTGAACAGAAACGCACTTTTAGTGATACAAGAAGGCAACCAACATACAAAAATGGCTGGTCACTTCACAGAGTAGCTTTGTCTACTGGGTGCGAAGTAAACCTGGTTTCACCCAATGAACTCTAAAGCCCACAGCGTGACAGTGTAAGTAATGACAGTTAAGAATGATGCCGTGACCCTCTTCCTTTCCCTATTCTCTCCCTAAGCACGGTTCATCACGGTTACTTTAAAGACTTTAGTAAAACCAATAACCTTTTGACGGCTCCCAAGAGCGATTAACTTCATTATTTTTAGTCTCTCACCTCATATACATCATACAGTATAGAGAATATTGCTTTTTGTAGTTTGCTCAGGTAAAAGCTGATCAGTTCTCACTACATCACACATACATTTTCATATAAAAGGTTGGGAGAAAGTATTTTTTGAGCTTGGGAGTATAAGAAGAAAGCGAAAAAAAAAAACTAGTACTCATAAAAGTACTTTTTGTTGACACACTTCAGAAAATTCTTTTCATCCAGTTACGAGCCCACCTAAAACTCCTCAGGAAGTTGTATAAGGCCCTGGCTAAACGAGCAAACATTGTTTCCGAAAAGAAAGATTTGTTTCAGAAACAAATGTTACCTAGCGGTTAAGCAGAGAAACAATAGACCCTTTGCATCAGGCTGGTCACATGACCAAATCCACCACGTTCATCACCTAAGCCTTTTTAAGTTCCAAAAATTGCACGTATTACTACCTACGCACGCAACAAAATTTTGTGTTGCGAGTTGCGGCAACATGTTGCAAAAAGTAGACTCGGCTTCTACTTTTTGCAACACGTTGCAGCAAACTCGCAACACGAAAATTTGTTGTAGAACAAGTTGCTTGCGTAGGTAGTAGTGCTACAACATCAGGTCGCAACTTGCTACGCAACTTTGTTGCGCGACAAGTTGCAAGAAAATGTTGCCCGTATTACTTTACCTTCATGCAAAGGGCCTATTGCCTCCGCAACAAGAATGTCTCACAGCAATGGCCTTGGCCTTAAGCCCAAATCTTGTAACCGGTAGCTTTTCAACCGTTGTTCACTTTATTACCATTTGAAAACTTACGGCGGACTCGGGGTTGGAAAAGAGCGAGAAGGAGCAGAAGAACAGCTGCAGAACAGACAACGCGACAATGGTGGAAGCCACATTAAGCATCTTGTTGTCGTCTTCGTCACTTGCGCGAAAATACTTCTCTCTCTCGATTGCAATCTTGGCCATGTAACTCAGGAAATATCCATACCAAAAGAAGATGAAGAAAGAAACCACACCGCTCACCAAACAGAAGGTTTTGAAAAACTGCACCTGAAAAAACAAAAACAAAAACAAATTGTACACAAACCAATCGTAGTCGAAGGCCACATTTACATTGCACCGGGTAGGCTTTCGGACCAGAGGTCATCGCACAAAACTGTGGATTCAAGTGCAGGTTTTGTAGTACAGTGTACCGGTAATTCTTGCAAAAATGTCTTGGCCAAGAAACTCAACACTAGAACTTGATACTCAACTATAAGTTAAGTTAAATACATTTTATAACATAAGTTATGCACACGAAAAGAGAGGCTTGCACACGATGTGAAAAGATAGTAATGGTGACGGACGCTGACCAGCGGAAGTGACGTAAGAGCGCATTTTCATGGTGTCTGCCTCAGTTACATACCATTTCATTCTTGTACTTAATTAGCCTTCTTGAGCCAATAATTATTCCAAGAGTGCTAGCAATCATGGCCTAAAAAGAGCAAATAGTATTAACTATATTTATATATCACTATATATCAGTGTTTAAGAAATATATAACGCGTCACCGTGTAATATAGCCTCATCTAAACACGCGGGAAGTTGGGAGAACACGAGAGTAGCGTAAGGAAACCGCGAGGCCGCCGAGTGGTTTCCGGCGCTACTCGAGTGTTCTCCCAACCTCCCAAGTTATCTGCTAGTACACAGCTTTAGTGCTGTAATCAAGACTACGGGTCGATATGTGAAAACTGGACGCCGTAAGAAATTTAAGAGGACGTTTTGAGCATTAGCTTTTCTTGCACCGACAAAGGACTAACGCTAGAAATGTCAGTTCAAGTTCCTTGACGGCGTCCAGTTCCTATAGTCGATACATCATACAATTTTCTCCAGACTCCTTTCCAGAGACTCACCAAGAACCCAGCCCACACTGGTGTCGCAATATAGTGCAGGTCATGAATAGAATAACGGAGCTGTTCCTTGCTGTGCCCAAATCTGTCGACAAAGCCAAGTATAGCCAACAAGAGTGCGACGAGCAAATGAACGCAGGACATCAACAAAAGCAGCTTGCCCATTTTGAAGACAACAGAGTGTGACGAACAGAATGTGAAGGCCCTGGGAACGAGAGCTTCAAAGGTTCTTGCAGATGTGGATAAGAGCAGTTTTCGAACCTATCACAAAGAATCAGAAGGCAAAGTAATTTGGCTTTACTCTGACGAATTGACCAATCAATAGTGCAAGAAAACTGCACTTGCTTGCTTGAGCAGACTAACGCAAACTTGTTTGTGACCAATCATAAAGTGTAGCAGATACAACACCAAAGCAATCACACGACCCAATAATGTATGAGTGATCCGACAGATCTGATGAAAATTTTAAGTTAATAGTTTGATCAGCTTTCATTTGAGCAAGACTATCAAAGTCGGTTTCTCCTTACTGTACTATGTTTCTGGTGAGAAATGAAAGGGAATTTAATTGAAGTTGATTACTCTCTGGCAGAAAACGAAAAGGTTGAGAGGGGCTATACTTATGAAACCTTTTTCGAGACCACAATTAAACCTTATTTGTAAAATAAGCAATTTCATTACAACACATGAAAGTCATAAAACAAGCTTAAATGTAGTTTATAACACTAAGTATGTTTCACACACACATGCACTACATAGTAGCAGCTTTTCAATGTATTTCTCTCTCGGCCTCGGCATTCAGATGGACGAAAACTTTGGTCTCAAGGAAGCCCTGAGTTTAACGTTAAAAGCCAAGGAAGAGGACTTGAAGTTGTACCAAGAACTGGTGTTGAACTGAAAATCAAATCATCAAATATTTCCTCCCGCGCGTGATTGGTAGAATCGTGACACGTGACCGAATAACGTCCGCTCGTGAGCGGACATTATCAGCGAATAACCCCCGCCTGGCGAACTAACGCTGTTTATTGACAATATCCGAACACAGTTCTATTTATTTAGTCACAAAAATCATTACAAGATGACTACTGAGGAGGACATCAATTTATTGGTCGAAAATGCAGTTCCAGAAAGCACTAAAAACCTTCACAGTTTCCGCGCCGTTATTTGTGCTGCGAGAGGAAATATTTGAAGGATAATAAAGACAATAAACTACTTTTGGCTTCGGAAATATGCACGGATAATTGTCCTTGGACATTATCTGTTCCTCGAAGCTCACAGTTGCCCGAGAGCTTTGCTCTCGGGCAACTGTTCGCTTCTCGGAACAGATAATATCCTCGGACAATTATCCGTGCATATTTCCTCGCCAAAAGTAGTTTATTGTTTATATAACTGTAAAGTATATCCGTTTTTGTGACGAAATACTCATCCTCACAGCTTAAGAATCGACCAATGCGTCTCTGTGAATATATTACACGTATTATGCTCTGCGCGAGCGTGACAGTTGTCAAAATGCTTCGGCTTATCGTACAGTGCATATTGAAATATTTCTTCCATTCGATCAAGTAGCCTTTGTTTCGCAGTGGTATTGTATACTAGAAATGAAAAATACACCGAAATAGTCCTAAGCATTGAGTTTGTTACTCACAAATGACTGAACACGCTGTGAACGAAACTGCAATAATATTGTAAACAAGTCTAGTGTAACATTCCTCGCTTTCAATTTATATTTGTTACAAGAGCGTGAATACTCGAAAGCCTCATAGAAGAAACGCATTCAGTAAAAAAATACATAAGTATTGAAGCGAAGGCTGGGTTATCGTGGCCTCTGATTAAAGTGTTCAAAGTCAAACTGTCAAAATCGACTGTGCATGAAAAGATAAGTCACGCATTACTCTTTTCTTGCTGGCTAAACTTTCCACTCCTAAGCTCAAAATGCAGAGTCGCTTAACCTTTAAGAAGCAACTGTATGAGTGTTGTAATGACAACTTGTCATGTAAAGTTTATAGTAATAGGTTCCATTTGAGAAAGGTGTCAAAGGTCAAGTTCTCTATACTGTGTGGTATTTTTCTGGTGAGAAACTGAAAGTCTCTTTTGGGAGTTTTGCTCTTGTCCCTACTTTCCATTTTAGTTTTTCTGGTCTCGACCCCACCCAACGAGCTGACTGGCAATTCCAGTTTTGTGTAAATATGGCGACAAGTTCTTGTGGAACTGTGCGCGTTGATTTCTTTGGGTGTACCGGAAATGCTCTAATAAGCTTATTGGAGGGAGAGGGGGAGGCTTATTTCAAAAGATGAGATGACAGCAGGAGGTATACTGTAGTCTTGGTCAACAAAATACTATGTGAAGTTAGATGTGGGAAAGTAAAGTTCAAAAACATATCACCAAGGGGGAAGGGGGGATGCTTATTTCAAAATTTGACCTTGTAGACGGGGGGCTTATTATAGCATTTACGGTAATGACTGCAGAGCTTGCCTAACAATTTAACCAAGTGTATGCATAATGTGTTTCATTATAATATCAATAGCATGGGCGGTCACACGTCAGTCGGTGGGAAAACGCTCAAAACCACACGCGAGTTCTATCACCATACATCGTTTAGACAGGCCGATCTAAATGTCCATGACTTCGCTTGCCGAGTCGGGGACTTGACGGACATAGGGAAGGCGTTTTAGGAACATATGACCATTGACATGCAAGAGAAATTGGTCATCGCGTCTTCACACAGTAGTTATACATTCCGCTTTAGGCAACTAATTTAAGCTGGTGTTTTAACTTTTGTTCTGTGTTTTGTAGTTTGTACCTTTATTAATGTTTTATCATCTAAAGTAAAATAGTAGTCAGTATTAATAATTGATATAGCAAGCCGGTGCATCGATTGGCCTCGTCTAACAACTCAAGGACTCATCCATCTATGTCGCCACTACTATCTCGAACTCTCAAGGGAAGCGAGAAATAGTCACGAGATAGCGGGGTTCTAAGTTCTTTTCCAAAGTAAATCAGATTCTGTTCAAGCGACCGAGAATTCGGAATAGCCGAGTTCGAGACATCGGCCAGGGTAGTACGGCAACTGGTGAAATCGCAGTCCACCCAAAAATTGGCGCGAAATCATGGGTTCAGCCGAATTACACCGGCCGGAATTTACTGTAACTCCATTTTTCAGTACCCGCTTCGAAGTTAAGTGCACAGGACCAGTTCAGAGATCCATTCAACCCAGACTTTGGATATCGGTAACCGATCGCACATCGATCCTTGCATGCCGAACGTACGCCCCCGCCCAGAAACTCTTCAAACTTTCAGGAAACCTTTCTGGAACTATAACAAGACTTTTTGCTGATATTTTCTTCAGCCGTTGACGAGATATAGCAATTAAGAAAACTGATCCCCGCCCTTTCTCGTGCTGAAATCAGACACAGGAAGTAACTGTCGTTCTCGGGAGCTTCTGGAAATGACCGGTTACAAGTGCTCCAGGCACCAGATAATCTGTCTGGCTGGGATTAACTTCGCCATTAAGTTCCATTTTGATATAACAAGCTGGTGCATCGTTTTTCTCAATCCATCTAACAAGGACTATTTCAGCTGGTCACTAATATAGCAAAGACGCCAGTCAAGATCTTTTCAATACTGACAGAATGAATGTTTGCATTCAGTACACCACTTCAGCCGTACACATCACATCTTGCCCGCGACAAACGCAATTACATTCTGTCGGCGCTGCCAGACTGTAACTTGATTTTGTCTGAAAGAAAACCTGATGCTTTATATATACTTCTAGACTGACGTTTTGATCGGCCATGGTTTTCTGCCCAAAGTACACTCCATAACGATTGCAAATTAAATTAAAACTAGACTGGCGTTGCCAGTGAGCTCGCGGCGTTAGTTGGGTCGAGAGCAGAATAAACTAAAATGGAAAGCAAGGACAAGAGTGGAACTTCCGGGAGACTTCCAGTTTCTCACCAGAAATACATCACACAGTATAGCATTGCCAGAAATCGTGGACATTTTGAGCCTGCGCTAACTTGTCAGCGGTGTATTGTATTACACCAAGAATTGTCACTAAGGTCACTTCAAAACTTCACTAAAGCTGCACTATGTTAATGCAGAGATCTTACTTCTACTGAAAAAGCACTTTAGTGGCGAATACAATAAATGTGAATATTTTTCTGGAACTCCAAGCTCCTTTCTATGTCTCCTCTTGTATTAAACAGCCATGACATCGCCTCGTCCAAATCTCCTGGCAAATTATTTAAATCGTGGAAGCCTGGGAGCTAAATTAAATCCCAGAAATCATTGCTAGATGAAGAAAAGTAAACATGGCGGCTGTTGTGAGATTGTGCAGCCATTGGGCTTCTGTTTCTCGCCTTCCTCCGTAGTCGAACATGTAAACGTGGCGGCCGATTTCACGATAAATGGCGGATAAAAGTACGTCTTTGGAAGAACTTTGGCGTGGAATTATCAGGCCTTTTACGAGCGATTTGACGACATCGAACACTCTTGAACATATTCAGCCGGATGCTGGCACTTGAACTACATAGTCGTGCTCTCCCGAATACCGGAAGCTATTTGAGGCAGATTATAAGGAAATGTATGGGAAAAGTGGAGAGAAACAGGCAGAGAATGCACTCGTCTCGGGAAGTGGGTAGGCCTCCGTTTCAGTACCTGCTTTTGTGTTATTTACGTTGTTCGATCGACCCTCATCAAGTTTAGATGCTGGCACCGTGGAAATCTAATATGTATAATGATATAATTGCGAAATTTGAACATTCTCATACATTTTCTTATGCTGTATCAACGCCGTTACGCTTGCATTGCGCACGCGCGTTCGCCATCTTGTCCACGATTTCTGGCAATGGAGAACTTGGCTTAAATGAAACCTGATTAAACTATAAATTTATCATTACAACACCCATACACTTGGTTCTTAAAGGTTGAGCGACTCTGCATTTTGAGCTTAGAAGCGAAACGGTTACCCACCGAGTAAATCTGAATAATGCGTGACTTGTCTTTTTATGAATCAATTTTGACAGTTTGACTTCGAATACTTAATTCTAATCAGAGGCCACGATTATTCCAGCCTTCGCTTCAATACTAGTCTGTCTTGTTTTTTAACTGAATGCGTTTCACTTCTATCAGGCTTTCGAGTATTTGTGCTTTGTAACAATATAAACTTGAAAGCGAGGAATGTAACACGAGCCCAACACGAGACTTGTTTACAATATTATTGCGGTTTTGTTCACAGCGTGTTCAGTGCATTTGTGACTGCAAACTCAATGCTCAGGAATATTTCGGCGTATTTTTCATTTCTAGTATACACACAGGGCAGCCCAGGCTCCGGGGGTCTGTCTGTCTGTCACACAGTGATATGTGATACCTTTGTTATTACGAAAGAACATGACCTTTGGCAATTATAAAGAAATGTATGGGGATTTTGGTCGTTCGCCGAACGGCGGTCTTAGGCAACGATTGAACTTAAAAACTGGCTAAATATGTTTAGTTGCACGTTATCTTACCTCTCTCCGAGCTTCAGTTTGCTGCGCTCGCTGGAACCGGTAAAAATTTCGGGGAAAAATTTTGACATCTCTTCTTATGCACAATCGAATTCGACTCTTATTTCTAATCAGAGGCCACGATCAATCCAGCCTTCGCTTCAATACTTGTGAGTTTTCTTGTATTAACTGAATGCGTTTCTTCTACCAGGCTTTCGAGTATTCGTGCTTTGTAACAAATATAAAATTGAAAGCGAGGAATGTAACACGAATCATGTTTAAAATATCATTGCGGTTTTGTTCACAGTGTGTTCAGTCTGACTGCAAACTTAATACTCAGGACTGTTTCGGTGTATTTTTCATTTCTGGTATACAATGACCATTGCGAAACAAAGGCTACATGATCGAATGAAAGAAACATTTTAACAGGCAATGTACGATAAGCAGAAGAATTTTATGAGGCAACAGATGTCATGTACAGAGTGAAGCATAAATCGCCATTGTTTTGAGGCTAAAGCTCATCGTAGCTTTGATTTCCGTTTTCGGCTTGTTTTCTTCCCAGAAGTATTTCGTGTCGCCACAGAAAGTTTCGGACTAAATAATTAGCGGCGACAGAGTTGTTTGCAATCCCGTAGCGGTATCCATCAAATACTGAATCGAATCCATCACATTTCCGTGGTGAACTTAGTAACGCAACCAAAATTATTCCCTAAAATCCAGTTTATCCGTCCCTTGTTCCACAGAGCCAAACGGTGTTGAGTTTGGATGGGATGCTGTGACAGTTTGATATTTAACAGTTCAATTACAACAATAGCTGTTTAGTATCGTATCGTATTCGTAACATAATCCTATCGTGATATTTAGAATGATCAGCATGCCATGAACAGACTACAATAACCGATACATCAGTCAACTGTGTGTACTCGGCAGATGAACATTAAAAAGACAGTTCTTGTTCAATACACGTTGTTGTGTGTGCCTCTACGTAAAGCTTGAGCAACACAGATAACGTAACAGATGCAGTTAACTTTCACACACTAGACTGGCGTTGCCAGTGAGCTCGCGGCGTGAGTTGCGTCGAGACCATAATATACTAAAATGGAAAGTAGGGACAAGAGAGACTTCCAGTTTCTCACCAGAAAAATATCACAAAGTATAGAGAACTTGGCTTTTGACACCTTGCTCAAATGAAACCTGATTTAACTATAAATTATCATTACAACACTCATACACTTGCTTCTTAAAGGTTGAGCGATCCTGCATTTTAAGAATGCGTGGCATCTCTTCTTAGGCCACAATGAATCCAGCCTTCGCTTCAATACTTATGTGTTTTCTTTTATTAACTGAATACGTTTCTTATATCAGGCTTTCGAGTATTCGTGCTTTGTGACAAATATAAAATTGAAAGCGAGGAATGTAACACGAGACATGTTTACAATATTATTGGTTTTGTTCACAGTGTGTTCAGTCCATTTGTGATTGCAAACTCAATGCTCAGGACTATTTCGGTGTATTTTTCATTTCTGGTCTACAATGACCATTGCGAAACAAAGGCTACATGATCGAATAAAAGAAACATTTCAACAGGCAATGTACGATAAGCAGAAGAATTTTGTGAGGCAACAGATGTCAGTCATGTACAGATTAAAGCATAAATCGCCATTGTTTTGCGGATAAAGATCATCGTAGCTTTGGTTTACGTTTTCGGCCTGTTTTCTTCCCAGAAGTATTTCGTGTCGCCAAAGAAAGTTTCGTCGGGACTAAGCATTTGGCGGCGACAGAGATATTTGCAATCCTCCAGCGGTATCCGTCAAACATCTGTTTACGGCTATTCTCAAAGCTTCCGCGGTGAACTTAAGAACGCAAGCCAAAATCGTTCCCTAAAATCCAGTTTATCCGTGCATGTTCCACAGAGCCCAATAGTGTTGAGTTTGGATGGGATGCAGTTAGCTTTTATACACAAGTATAAAGAGCAAGTCACCGGCCACATCTCGAGTTGTTTTGCGTCATCGCATATCACGTGATAACATGAACCAATCACCGTGTGCTGATTCTCGACCGACAAAAAAATTAAAATTTGCCTTCCTAAGCTCGCGTTGGGCCCCAGGTCCCCGCGAGAAAAAGCATGGGCTATAGTCTTACAATCGGACCGCCCACTTTTGTCAGAAAATAAAATAGTTATTTGGGAGCTGACTATTACAGCTTGTGTGGTATATACTAAAACAATTATTCGCCAAATTAGAGGTAAACAACGGGGTTTCTAGCCACAAAGATGCCGCGGCGCCTAACAGGCGGACTCTATTCAATTCCCCTCAGGTTCTCATGGCGCAAGATTGGATGCAAATGTGATGAGTCGTCAGTAGTCACATTGTGCTCTAGGAAACTCTAATTTCTAAACTGTCAAATGAAACCTGAAGGTACAGTTGCTACTAAAATGAATCTCTCAGTGAGTACATTCTCCTAACTCACGCGAAAAAAAGTATTGAGCTTTTCTGCCATTTCACAGACAGAATTCGACTCACCCAAACCTTGAACTGTAAAGGTGTGACCACTCAAATGAAAGCTCTCGATGAGTACATTCTAATAGCAGTGTTCACTTCCAACTCCTGAACTGTCAAATGAAACCTGTGACCACTCATAAAAGCTCTCAATGCGTACATCCTAATGTTGTTTGTGCAATCAAATGAACACCTTGAAGCAGCAGAGGAACTTGGCTGAAAGGCTGTGACTCTGTGAAACATATTTTTGTTTCTTGATGCTTCATTGGGCACTAAAAAGCGTTTGATTTTTTTCAGATAGAATTCGTTTTCGTAACATTTGTATGTTTAATCAATTAGACACCTTGAAGCAACAGAGGAACTTGGCTGAAAGGCTGTGACTCAGTGAAACATATTTTGTTTCTTGATGCTTCATTAGGTACTAAAAAGCGTTTGATGTTTTTCAGATAAATTTGTTTCCATAACAGTTATATGCCCAATCAATTGGACACCTTAAAGCAGCACAGGAACTTGGCTAAAAGACTGTGACTCTGCGAAACATTATATTGTTTCTTAATGCTTCGCTGGGTGCTAAAATAAGAAGCTTTTAATTTTTTTCAGATAGAATTTGTTTTTATAACAATCTGTGTTTAAAATCAATGGGACACCTCGAAACAGCAGAGGAATGTGGCTTGAAAGGCTGTGACTTTGAGACACTTTGTTTCTCGTACTAAACGCTTTTGATATTTTTTCAGGTAGTTCCTCAATGCTTTTTTCCCCGAACGAAGTGAGGGAAATATTTACGACGCTAATGCAGCATAGTCGGCTCATCTGAAGACTCCAAGCGCGTCGCCATCTCGAAATCTAATGTTCGTGTATTTGTGTGTTTGTGTGTGTGTTTGTGCGATGCGACCTTTTTAGGCCAGGTGCCTAAGGCAGTATCCAAATAAGGCAATGACGTAATCATTATCGACTAGCGTCACCGCCATGTTTTTGAGAAAGATTTGAACGAAGCAACAATTGTACGTAACTGCGTTCACGAAAATGAATTTGAAAGCTAGAAAACTTGAAACAGAACGGTCTCGCGAAGCTCGTCTTCAAAAGAGAAGCGAACAGGCACTTCAAGAGCAAAAGCGGACCGAAGAGAAGACTTCGCAAAGACAACAGCGCATGAATGCCGACCAAAAGCGACATGAACAGAAGCGGGCAACACAGACAACTCCGCAAAAAGAACAGCGCTTGAAAGCGAATCGGGACCTTCAGGAGAGAAAGCGGGCCGAAGAGAAGACTCCGCAAAGACAACAGCGCATGAATGCCGACCAAAAGCGACATGAACAGAAGCGGGTAAACACAGACAACTCCGCAAAGGGAACAGCGCTTGAAAGCAAATCGGGAGCTTCAGACGCCGTTTTGTGTTAAACTCAGATACTTATTTAGAAAGGACAAGCAACAAAG
Source organism: Plumapathes pennacea (assembly GCA_964036295.1). Taxonomy (NCBI): domain Eukaryota; kingdom Metazoa; phylum Cnidaria; class Anthozoa; order Antipatharia; family Myriopathidae; genus Plumapathes; species Plumapathes pennacea. Next base: position 10,929,439 of record OZ038464.1, on the reverse strand, counting down.
GTTAGTCAGTGGAAACCGAACAATCACCGTGACAAATATATTGTATCCCGTATAGCTTGTAACTTGATCACTTCAAGAATGTATTAAAATCTGTATGCTGATCATTTTCCCTCGAAGTATTGTTTTACTACGCTTCTGTCGCCAGTTTCGGCTACCGTATTCGCTCAGAGCAATCGGAACTTGGAGTCTTGAATGATTTAGTCAGATGTCTTATTTTTCTGTAATCTGACACGCGGTGATTGCAGCGAGAATCGTTCACAAGCCCTTCGAAGTATTACTGGGTCTGAAGCCCGTGTATAATTTGAAGTAAACTGTTCAAGTTTTGCTTTGATTCTGGGGAAAATCTTGCTGTTTTGAGTGGGTTCACATACAAAACAATTCGAGCCTATTAAATATGCATGTCTGAATCTGGTGCATGCAGTCCAGAGTAAAAACAAATCGCACAGGAAGCCTATTTAATTGTACTGCCTATGAATTCAAAATTGTAAAATCAGTGTTCCTTTTTTCCCGTACTACGACGGCCGACCAACTTCAAACTTTGAGTATTAAATTTTGAGAACGTGCTTGGCAGACTGCATGAATTAATTTGACGTGCCGACCGTGGGAAATACGTACTTCGTCACGCAATCGATTCTTTTTTCAACGCAAAAGTATAACACACACCATTCTTTTTCTCCTTCCTTTGCGTGTAGCACTTGACTTCGAAGAAAAGATCGAGTCAACATTTCGGTAAAACAAAGGCTACTCTTGTTGGGAGTTACCAAAGTAAAAGTCCCATCAATGGCAGAGTGAGGGGGTATCTGCGATTATCGTATTTCTAGTATGTTATGTGACTTCAGTTGCACTATAACAACATTGTGAAAGGCTAACGCGCCATATGAAGGAGAATAGATTAGAAATCGGGAACATCGGCAGGGGGCCGCGTTGTTAAAGTCGCATGAAGTTCATTACGCACGCGCACGTCAATTTGACGTCAGCTTGCGGCAAATTTGTTTTTTCCTTTGTTGTTTTTTACAAAATTCATTTGCCTTATTGCTCGTGGCTGAGGCGAGCTTAAAAATGGAGGTTTTTTGTTTTCCTTTTTCTGGGTCGAGAATCAGCACATGGTGATTGGTTCATATTATCACGTGATATACGATGACGTAATTGACTATACAACTCAAGATGTGGCTAGTGAAATGCTCGTTACTTGTGTGCAAAAGGTAACTGCATTCAATCCAAACTTAACACCGTTTGACTCTGTGGAACATGCACGGGTAAACTGGATTTTAGGGAACGATTTTGGCTTGCGTTCTTTAGTTCACCGCAGAAGCTTTGAGAATAGCCGTAGACAAATGTTTGATGGATACCACTGCATGCGGTATTTGATTGTAAATATCTCTGTCGCCGCTAATTATTTAGTCCCGACGAAACTTTCTGTGGCAACACGAAATACTTCTGGAAAGATAACAGGCCGAAAGCGGAAATCAAAGCCACGATGAGCTTTAGCCGTAAAACAATGGCGATTTATGCTTTATACTGTACATGACATATGTTGCCTCGTAAAATTCTTCTGCTTATCGTTCTTTGCCTGTTGAAAGGTTTCTTCCTTTCTTCCTCTTCATCGTGTAGCCTTTGTTTCGCAATGGTCACTGTATACTAGAAATGAACAATACACCGAAATAGATCAAAGCATTGAGTTTGCAGTCACAAAATGGACTGAGTACACTGTGAACAAAACCGCAATAATATTATAAACATGTCTGTACTGTCGTGATTTGTAATAAACTTGTCGTGATTGTAATACCTGCCGTGATTTGTAATAAACTTGTCGTGATTTGTCTGCCGGTGTAGTTCGGTCATCCCTGCCTGCAGGGATGACCGAACTACACCGGTGATGTAATCCAGCCATGTAATCGTGAAGCTCCCGCGCGGGACAATATAGACGGAATTCAATTTCAATTTCAAGTTCAATTTCAAATGGAACTTTGCGATGGTCAATTGGAACGTTGTTTTGCTAATTGCGCAGATTTTTTTTTTTTTCTGACTTCGAGTTTTCAGGTTAAATAACAGCCATTTGAACAATTTGGTGCTAAACGTCTATTATGATTTTCTAGTGATTCAACAACCATATTCCATATTTTGCGTGTTTATTAGAAGCAAGAAAAACTTTCCCTCCTTATTTCACGTGTTTGGAACGGGAAGCTCTGAGAAACGTCTTTCATGTTGGCTCCGATATTTTTTATTTTGCTGAAGAATTATGCCAACTTTTCATGCGCCGAATTTTTCATGAACGGACGCAATGCGAAAGATTATTTTGCCTCGGAACATTGTTGAATATCCCAATTTTTATCAACCTTTTCCCTTCGCGTTATCAGCTTTCCGTTCTCAGAGCCTCTCCTTCAATTTACTTTGCTTAACTACTAGGTTTCCGGATGGGCTTTGAAGTTGTAATAGTAATAGTAGTTGTAAGAGTTTAGTAGTGCTCTTGTACTACTACAGAACTAGTACAACTCTATTACTCTTGCTGTTTCAAAGTCCGATCATTACGCTCATTAGGTAAACAAAAAAAAATTGCCCATAGTTCTAGCCATCCGCTAGCCCCGACCAACCACCCCTACCGGAAAATTTACTTATATACACTCTGAATGTGACGTCAATAAAGTTTGGAAAGCATTATGGTCTTATGTCATCTTTAATTAAAAAACAAGTTTTGCACGTTATACTGCATATTACATATTCATTAGCATCATATCAAATCTAGTTTGCTGCTAGAAGACCTTCACTAAAAAGCTAAAGGCTACAAACATTTCAAAATACACCGATTACGCTTTTAGAGCCTTGGCGAAAGAAAACAGACACCGATTGACTGCATCAGTTGCTCCTTGCATTAATCCCCGCCATATCAAGTTTCCGAAGCGCGCGCCAAATGGACGGTGTATAATATATGAAATATGCATCCAGTGCACCACAAGTAAAGATACAATGGACTATAACAAGACTTTTTGCAATACATTTGCTTTATCTGTCTTCAACCGTTGGCCAGATAAACCAGCTTAAATTTGGTTCTTTTCCTTGAACGGTGTGATATTTTAATTAGTGCATAATTTGCTCTAATTTCTCACGAAGCGCGGTCTAAAAGTTTACAAAAACTATGCAAACTCCGTCGGTATATTCCCAGGATCGTTTCCTGAAAGTTTCATGCGATTCTCAGATGGTCGAAAAATGTTCAAATTTGACAAAATACTAAGGCTAGCACAGTGTTTTTTGTCAAAAATTGAAAACTCTTGAAACTTTCAGGAAACGCTCCTTGGAATATAAGAAGAATTTTTGTACTACATTTGTAATACATATTCAACCGTTGCCAAGATATAGCAGCTTAAATTTGGCTCCTCTGCTCGAAAGGTGTGATGAATTAAATAGTGCATGATTTGCTCTAATTTCCTTCAATTTCTCACGACGCGAGGGCTAAAAGTTTACAAAAACTATGCAAGCTCCGTCAATATATTCCCAGGAAGGTTTCCTGAAAGTTTCGTGCGATTCTGTGATGATGGAAAAATGTTCGAATTTTCACAAAATACTAAGGTTATAGCATAGGGTTTTTTGTCAAAAATTGAAAACTCTTGAAACTCGCAGGAAACGTTCCTTGGACTATAAGAAGACTTTTTGTAATACATTTGCTTTATCTTTATTCATCCGTTGCCAAGATATAGCAGCTTAAATTTGGCTCCTCCGCTCGAGAGGTGTGATGAATTAATTAGTGCATGATTTGCTCTAATTTCCTTCAATTTCTCACGACGCGAGGGCTAAAAGTTAACAAAATCTAAGCAAATTCCCTCAGTATATTCCCAGGAAGATTTCCTGAAAGTTTCATGCGATTCTCAGATGGTCGAAAAATGTTTGAATTTTGACAAAATACTAAGGGTATAGCACAGTGTTTTTTGTCAAAAATTAAAAACTCTTGAAACTTTCAGGAAACGCTCCTTGGAATATAAGAAGAATTTTTGTACTACATTTGTAATACATATTCAACCGTTGCCAAGATATAGCAGCTTAAATTTGGCTCCTCTACTCGAGAGGTGTGATGAATTACAAAAAAAACTCTTGAAACTTTCAGGAAACGTTCCTTGGACTATAAGAAAACTTTTTGTAATACATTTGCTTTATCTTTATTCATCCGTTGCTAAGATATAGCAGTTTAAATTTGGCTCCTCTGCTCGAAAGGTGTGATGAATTAATTACTGCATGATTTGCTCTAATTTCCTTCAATTTCTCACGACGCGAGGGCTAAAAGTTTACAAAATCTATGCAAATTCCGTCAGTATATTCCCAGGAAGGTTTCCTGAAAGTTTCATGCGATTCTGAGATGGTGGAAAAATGTTCGAATTTTGACAAAATACTAAGGCCTATAGCACAGGGATTTTTGTCAAAAATTGAAAACTCTTGAAACTTTCAGGAAACGCTCCTTGGACTATAACAATACTTTTTGTAATACATTTGCTTTATCTTTATTCATCCGTTGCCAAGATAAAGCAACTTAAATTTGGCTCCTCTGCTTGAAAGGTGTGATGAATTAATTAGTGCATGATTTGCTCTAATTTCCTCTAATTTTTCACGACGGGCCGGCTAAAAGTTTACAAAAGCTATGGAAACTCCGTCGGTATATTCCCAGGAAGGTTTCCTGAAAGTTTCATGCGATTTTGAGATGGTCGAAAAATGTTCGAATTTTGACAAAATACTAAGGCTATAGCACAGGCTTTTTTGTCAAAAACTGAAAACTCTTGAAACTTTCAGTAAACGCTCCTTGGACAATAAGAAGACTTTTTGTAATACATTTGCTTTATCTTTATTTATCCGTTGCCAAGATATAGCAGCTTAAATTTGGCTCCTCTGCTCGAAAGGTGTGATGAATTAATTACTGCATGATTTGCTCTAATTTGCTGTAATTTCTCATGATGCGCGGGCTAAAAGTTTACAAAAACTATGCAAACTCCGTCGGTATATTCCCAGGAAGGTTTCCTGAAAGTTTCATGCGATTCTGAGATGATCAAAAAATGTTCGAATTTTGACAAAATACTAAGGTTATAGCACAGGGTTTTTTTTGTCAAATATTGAAAAACTCTTGAAATTTTCAGGAAACGTTCCTTGGACTATAACGAGACTTTTTGTATTATATTTGCTTTATCATTATTCATCCGTTGAAAAGATATAGCAGCTAAATTTGGCTCCTCTGCTCGAAAGGTGTGATGAATTAATTACTGCATGATTTGCTCTAATTTCCTCTAATTTCTCACGGCGCGCGAGCTAAAAGTTTACAAAAACTATGCAAACTCCGTTGAGATATTCCCAGGAAGGTTTCCTGAAAGTTTCATGCGATTCTGTGATGGTCGAAAAATGTTCGAATTTTGACAAAATACTAAGGCTATAGCACAGTGTTTTTTGTCAAAATTGAAAACTCTTGAAACTTTCAGGAAACGTTCCTTGGATTATAAGAAGACTTTTTGTAATAAATTTGCTTTATCTACATTGATCCGTTGCTAAGATATAGCAGCTTAAATTTGGCTCCTCTGCTCGAAAGGTGTGATGAATTAATTACTGCATGATTTGCTCTAATTTCCTCTAATTTCTCACGACGCGCGAGCTAAAAGTTTACAAAAACTATGCAAACTCCGTTGAGATATTCCCAGGAAGGTTTCCTGAAAGTTTCATGCGATTCTGAGATGGTCGAAAAATGTTCGAATTTTGACAAAATACTAAGGCTATAGCACAGGGTTTTTTTGTCAATATTGAAAACTCTTGAAACTTTCAGGAAACGTTCCTTGGACTATGACAATACTTTTTGTATTATATTTGCTTGATCATTATTCATCCGTTGCCACGATATAACAGCTTAAATTTGGCTCCTCTGCTCGAAAGGTGTGATGAATTAATTAGTGCATGATTTGCTCTAATTTCCTCTAATTTCTCACGACGGGCGGGCTAAAAGTTTACAAAAACTATGCAAATTCCGTCGGTTTATTCCCAGGAAGGTTTCCTGAAAGTTTCATGCGATTCTGTGATGGTGGAAAAATGTTCGAATTTTGACAAAATACTAAGGCTATAGCACAGTGTTTTTTGTCAAAAATTGAAAACTCTTGAAACTTTCAGGAAAAATTCCTTGGACTATAAGAAGACTTTTTGTAATACATTTGCTTTATATTTATTCATCCGTGGCCAAGATATAGCAACTTAAATTTGGCTCCTCTGATCGAGAGGTGTGATGAATTAATTAGTGCATGATTTGCTCTAATTTGCTGTAATTTCTCACGACGGCCGGGCTAAAAGTTTACAAAATCTATGCATATTACGTAGTTATTATCCCAGGAAGGTTTCCTGAAAGTTTCATGCGATTCTGAGATGGTCGAAAAACGTTCGAATTTTGACAAAATAGTAAGGCTATAGCACAGGGTTTCTTGTCAAAAATTGAAAACTCTTGAAACTTTCAGGAAACGTTCCCTGGACTATAAGAAGACTTTCTGTAATAAATTTGCTTAATCTACATTGATCCGTAGCCAAGATATAGCAGCTTAAATTTGGCTCCATTGCTCGAAAGGTGCGATGTTTTAATTAGTGCATGATTTGCTGTAATTTCCTCGAATTTCTCACGACGCGCGGTATGAAAGTTTACAAAAACTATGGAAGAACCGTCGGCATTGTCCCAGGAACGTTTCCTGAAAGTTTCATGCGATTCTAAGATGGTCGAAAAATGACCGGATAGGCTATAGCACAGGGTTTTTTTTGTCAAAAACTGAAAACTCTTGAAACTTCCAGGAAACCTTCTTTAGACTATAGCAAGACTTTTTGTAATACATTTGCTTGATCTGTTTTCATCCGTTGGCGAGATATAGGAGCTTAAGTTTGGTTCTTTTTTTCGAAATGTGTGATGTTTTAATTAGTGCATGATTTGCTCTAATTTCTGACGTCGCGAGGTCTAAAGGTTTACAAACATTATGCAAAAATCGTCGGCATAGTCGCAGGAATGTTTCCTGAAAGATTCATGCGATTCTGAGATGGTCGAACGATGTCCGGATTTTGACAAAATACTAAGACTATAGCACAGTGTTTTTTGTGAAAAATTGAAAACTCTTGAAACTTTCAGGAAACCTTCCTTGGACTATAAGAAGACTTTATGCAATACATTTGCTTTATCTATCTTCATCCGTTGCCGAGATATAGCAGCATAACTCGAAAGGTGTGATGAATTAAATAGTGCATGATTTGCTGTAATTTGCTCTAATTTCTCTGTAATAAATTTGTAATAAATTTGCTTAATCTACATTGATCCGTAGCCAAGATATAGCAGCTTAAATTTGGCTCCATTGCTCGAAAGGTGCGATGTTTTAATTAGTGCATGATTTGCTGTAATTTCCTCGAATTTCTCACGACGCGCGGTATGAAAGTTTACAAAAACTATGGAAGAACCGTCGGCATTGTCCCAGGAACGTTTCCTGAAAGTTTCATGCGATTCTAAGATGGTCGAAAAATGACCGGATAGGCTATAGCACAGGGTTTTTTTGTCAAAAATTAAAAAGTCTTGAAACTTTCAGGAAACCTTCTTTGGACTATAGCAAGACTATTTGCAATACATTTGCTTTATCTGTGTTCATCCGTTGGCCAGATATAGAAGCTTAAATTTACCAACTTACAAGTCGGTATCGCCTCTGAAGAGTTGGTGTTTTCAGCACGAAGGTTTGCTGTTGAAGCAGCTTTTACGTCACTCAAAGTTTCACTAGCTATTCTATACAGCTGTTCGTTCAGACGCTCGTTCACGTCCTGAGCTACTTTCAAGGTTGTAGTGTCAAGTTGGAGGAAGTAAGGAACCTGTTTCGAGGTAATTGACTCGATTTAAGGCCATAATCTTTGACAAAATTGTCCAAACGTTACCCGACCTCAATGTTGATCAACTGATTGTTTAATATGATGATACACGTGATGAATAACATATGAAAATTATGTGAACTGTGGAACATAGAATAATAGTAAAAGTGACCCTCGCAGTTATTAAGCAACTCTAGCAGTAGCAAGGTTAGCTTGGAAAAACTGATTGTTTAGTTTCACTGTTTCCGTTCAAAATCTTGCCTGAAATATTTCAAATTCGCGAAACAATATTGACGCGGTAAAAGGGTTGGTAGACAGTTCTATATGCTAGCAAATGACGCTTAATAAGTTGCTAACACATTGATTTGAATAGTCCTTCTCACTACATCATTCATCTATTCCCATCTCAATGCTTGGGAGAATCTGTACTATGTTATTATCTGGGTAGTGAATAGGTTAATACTCGGAAAAACAGATTGTTTAGTTTCACTGTTTCTGTTTCTGAGATGTGTTGGGCTCCTCTATCAGCACCTTCTTCATGTATTCGATCCCTGAAAAGCAAAACCATGAAGTATTGAACCCCGGGAATGGATAGAGTGGTATTCAGATGACTGTTGAAAGTAATCGTGAACTTGCTTTGGTTTTGTGTTTGCTATGCTTTTTGATTGGTACACTCTGAGTACGAAAGTGGTACTCACTATTATTGATTAAAAAGTTGCTGAAAATTTTCAAAAATAAATAAATTATAATACATACATTGTTTGCGCGAAATCACTTGGAACAGACAAAGTTTGGGACCGAGCTATAACTGAGCCTGGTTGAACTCCTCTCGTCCCTTCCACTGGTTCCCAGTTTATGGCCAGTCCCGGCAGACCGAGCGCGCAGCGGCAGTACTGGGCCAGACTATCGAGAAAGGCGTTGGCAGTTGAAGAGGCCTGGGTGACAGTTCCGATAAGTGACGTCATGGAGGAGAACATCACGAAGAAATCTAATTCCATTTCGCAGCTCATTTGGTGAAGCAGGAAACCACCTGGGGAAGATTTGAAATGATTAACAAGTTACTATCGCCTTCAATGGTTGGCACCTACAGTACGACACAATCGCAAGCACAATGACTTACGCAAGCAAAATTTCTTCTATTATTATCAGCTGCACACTAAAAACTAGAATAGACTCCAAGATGACCGCTGAAGACTGAGTTACTGCGTTGTTTGTGTTTGTTCTGGCGACTTTTCCGACCGTTAAGGAAAAACGAGACAATGACGCAAGCACAAGCAACATGCGCTTTTTCACTGTCAATACATTGTCCCAGTCACTACCAATGGTTCACTACCAACCTTAGGTTGATTAAGCCTTTCACTCCCAAGAGTGATCAACTTCAATTTTCTCTTTCAGTTTCTCATCAGAGCTACATCATACTAGAAATACGATAATCGCAGATACCCCCTCGCTCTGCCATTGATTGGACTTTTACTTTCGTACTGCTCAACAAGAGCAGCCTCTGTTTTACCGAAATGTTGACGCAATCTTTTCTTCGAAGTCAAGTACAACACGCAAAGGAAGGAGAAAAAGAATGGTGTGTGTTATACTTTTGCGTTGAAAAAAAAGAGTCGATTGCGTGACGAAGTACGTATTTCCCACGGTCGGCACGTCAAATTAATTCATACAGTCTGCCAAGCACGTTCTCAAAATACTTAAATTTTGAAGTTAGTCGACCGCCGTAGTACGGGAAAAAAGGAACACTGATTTTCCAATCTTGAATTCATAGGCAGTAGAATTAAATAGGCTTCCTGTGTGATTTTGTTTTAGTCTGGACTGCATGCAGAAGACTCAGGCATGCATATTTAATGAGCTCGAATTGTTTTGTATGTGAACCTGCTCAAAACAGCATGATTTCTCCCAGAATCAAAGCAAAACTTGAACGGTTTACTTCGAATTATACACGGGCTTCAGACCTACAGTCATACTTCAAAGGGCTTGTGAACGATTCTCGCTGTAATCACCGCGTGTCAGATTACAGCATTTGTTACAGTTTTTATAGTCTTGAAAGAAAAATAAGACATCTAACTAAATCATTCAAGACTCTAAGTTCCGATTGCTCTGAGCGAATACGGTAGCCGAAACTGGCGAAACTGGCGACAGAAGAGTATTTTAATACTATTGTTGTTGTTTTAAAAAACAATACTTCGAGGGAAAATGATCAGCATGCAGATTTTAATACATTCCTAAAGTGATCGAGTTACAAAGGGATAGAATATATTTGTCACGGTGATTGTTCGATTTCCACTGACTGACCTTTGTTGCTTGTCCTTTCTGAATAACTATTACCCTGCTAACAGAGCCTCTCCCGATTTGCATTTAAGCGCTGTTCTCTTTGCGGAGTATTTTCTTCGGCCCGCTTTTGCTTCTGAAGCTGCCGATTTGCCTTCAAGCGCTGTTCTCTTTTCGGAGTATTTTCTTCGGCCCGCTTTTGCTTCTGAAGCTCCCGATTTGCTTTCAGGCGCTGTTGTCTTTGCGGAGTCGTTTCTTCGGCACGCTTCGTGCTGTCGGTCATAACATGACTGTCGTCTTTTCTCTAGACGTATTTGGCGCTGTTTGAACGTTTCACGATTTCGCCTTGCCCGTGCCTGTTCCCTTCTCTTTTGAAGACGAGCTTCGTGAGACTGTTGTGTTTCAAGTTTTCCAGTTTTCCATTTTCGTAAACACAGCTACGATATACTGTAGTTACTTCGTTCAATCTAATTTTTCTTATTGCGAGTAAAACTACAGGGCCACACGTGATCGATCCGGCCTTTGTTATTGGTTAAGCAGCGATAGGAACTGGGACGAGGTCGTACGCCAGACAGACAGACTGACTGACTGACAGACGAACATTAAATTTCAAGATGGCGACACGCTTGGAGTTTTCGAATGAGGCGATACTACTGCATTAGCGTTGTGATTATTTCCCTCGCTTCGCTCGGGGACGATAGGGAGAACTTAGCTATCTCAATTGAAAGCTAATTAAACTATCAATTATAGCTGCATTACTTACACATTTTTTTCCTAAAAGGTTGGAGAATCTGTATTTTGAACCTGGGAGTGAAAGGGTTAACCATACGATTTAGTTTACAGTAATCTTAGTTCAGGATAGTTCTCAGTGGGACGAGGCTAAAAGGGATGAATCAAAAGGACCTGACGACCTTTTGAATTTTCCCTTTTTAACCTTTAGCACAACTCTAACCCTCTAATCCAACTCTGACACTAGAGATGTACATAAAATGCTCATAACGCCAGGTCCTTTTGAGGCATGGTCTTTTTGAGTCGTTTCCGTCCAAGTGTAGCTTATCTCGAAAAAGTCCCTAAGGTACGAGACATGGATGCACCTGCACTCTAACCTCAGACGTTGTCCTTCAAATTTTGAGATATTTGTGTGCACATAATTACTCAAAGAAAATACCAACTTCTCTAACACCATACGTAACTCGATTGATGATCGCAGAAGTTAGTAATACATCCAAATCGAAGTGAATGGCGTTCGCTATAACACGCAGCATTGGCCATCTTCAGTCGTCCGCAATACTAAACCATACTGACTCACCTGAATCACCAATATTTAGACCCTGATCTCCGCCCGAGCTCAGACAGTTCCCTTTTCTTTGCATCGGAGAGAACAGAGTTTTCCAACAGGACAACAGTCTTGGCGCCATTCTCAACCAGCCAGCGCCCCAGCTCAAAACCGATCCCTTGGCTTTCTTCCACAACAAGGTACGTACCGATTGCGTCAAACTAACCTCACTGTTTATGTTTCTCAATGCGAGGCTTTTTGCGGGCCGCGGAAAACCTTTTGAGACAAGAAATTTAAACGTTTATTAGTTCAGTTGACGTTGGGTTTTTGCTCAAATGACAGGTACCAAATGTTCCTGGTGAAATTAAACTTGGCTAAAATTTGACCTGCCGCTCGGAGGTTTTACCTTGGTCTTTTTGAAAAATCGAAACACTACCACAAGTTCAAGTTTCCATAGTTATTTTAGGTGCTCTAGAAAGAAGAGGTAACTTTGAATTACTGACGAGTTGCAATGGCCAGATTGTTTACCGTTTTATTACACGAGCTTGTTAAATATGCACCATTTTCGTGTCGGTTCGAGGGGTCGAGAGGGCATTTTAGACTTTCCGCGATTTTGTCAAAACGAGAAGGCAGTTGAACTTTTGAATATTATTTTGGAAGACAGTTAACCAAAGAGGTTCTTTGGGTAAAATAAAATGAATTTCGAAATTTGGCAGTTGGCGCCCGATTCACGATATTTACAGAGAGCCGCTTTTAAAATCGTTCTTGTTCACGAATTAAAGTAAAAGAAAGTATTGGAGCGAATTTGAACTGACTGAGAATGTTTGGCACACCTCTTTCAAAGACAAAACAAATAACATCATACATGACTGTAGAATAGCATTAAAATATCAGAGCTTACGGTTTTCTGTTCAGTGCATTTCTACATTCGTCTTCCGTTTGAAGTCATTTCCAGCCAAATATTCCTTGCAAACTTTGAGTCAAGTCCATGTGCCATGCTTCTTTTCCACTGTCCTGAAAGCTGCGTGGCGTGAAAGCTCTGCGAGAAAGAGAGAAATATATTGAATAACCTGGAATGTTTCAAAGACAGGCATAAATCTAAGCGACAGTTCGTTTCGTTCGTACGTTCGTACGTGTCGCAAGTTTCAACTTTATTAGTAAGACTCACCCGAAAGTCTGACTTTCGCTTGCTGCGCCATTTTGGTGATGATGATGATGTTTATTTATTTATACACGAAAAATTCTAACAACCATAGTTGATTTACATAGAAGCCGTGTTAAAAAATATACTACATGGAAGTTTAAATTTATGATAAAATCCCTCCCACCCTTTAGGCATCCAAAAGGTTTAGGCCTTAAGTTTGCTTCTAAATGATTCTAGGGATGTGGCCTTGTGTAAGCCAATAGGAAGCTTGTTTCACGTTGTGGCACCATTGTAACTAAAGCTTTTTTCATAAATTCTGTGTATGGGTGTGGCAAATATACCTTAGTCTTCAAATCTCTTCTCACAAACACATCCATTTTCGTCGGAGTCTTCTCACAAATGGCTTCTGTGCACGCTGGAACGAAACGTGTGAAAAATGCATATTAATTTTATGCACATGGGACGCATGAACAAAGCAGCGCGCGGGGTGGTGTGGTGTTTTTTGGGGGGGTTATAAGTGAACGGCCACCGCCATATACCTCCAAAAAGTAGGGGGAGGGGTGGTCTAACTCCATTGCGTATCTGTGTGTCCATTCCACATATACCTTAAAACGTAGGATGCTCCAAAAACAGTGGGGATATCTGTAGTCGTTTTCTTTTTTTCTTTTTTTTGTATTTCTGCACCGGGCGATTCAGTGATGTCCGGTTCCAATACGATTCTATCAGTTAACCTTCATGTAGTTGATGCCTAGATTGTCGATATCCGCTCCATTGTACGCTCGGCACTTGTCTGAGTACACGATCGTACCGGGCTGGACGATCGTCGTGCTGTCGGATGATTGGCAACAAGTTGTTCGCACGACGTCCCTGCAATTTCCATGAAGATGATGACGTGCACCAGAACAATCAGCCATTTCAAAGAAGCACATTTCTTGGACAGGGCACGTAGAACAGTCAGCCATTCCAAAGAGCCAAACCTCTTGGACTGGGCGGGCGGCCACGATGATTCTTGCACATGTGAGTGAACAACGATTCGTCGACACACACTATACAGCTGGGGCCGCCAAGGTTCACGAGAGAGGGATGTGTTGTGTGCATATTTTCATGAGAATGTTGTATAGATGTCCACACCCGCTTTGCCAGTTATACCCATCTGGGTACAAGCAGAACTAACGGTCGTGGATGGTATTAGGCTAAATAATGTGAAGTCCCTTATTGAGTGGAAGCTGGACTGCGAGAAGGAGAGCACGCTTTTATCTGAAACGTCTTCCCCGGAAACCACTGTAATATCCATGCCACTTATGGGATACTGCCGCTGTTGAACCAGCAGATTGCTTTGAATCAGCAGATTGCTTTGAACCAGCAGATTGCTGTTGAACCAGCAGAATGCTTTGAATCAGGTATTCATGGATGACGTTGATGTTTGGATTGAAGATTGCTTGTCCACCAGAGATAAATTAAGTGATCTAGGGTCAAGAAAAAAAAAACCTCCTAAATCCACAAACTACAGTAACTATGGACCAGCAAGTTTACTTAAGTTTATTCTTAAAAGAACTAGCGGAATTACAATTTTGTAGCTCACTGGATATGGTACGAGCGCTACGATACACAGACGATTTCTAAGCAAGTGCTGTCCGACATGAAGGGAGTTCCTGTAGACAGTCACCATTCCTAATGTTGTAACTGTGCACGCGGGGTCTCTTACAGAACAGATCTTTGAGATAACCGAGAGCCATGCGATACGCGGATATCATGTAGATGTATAAGGTCGAGGTAGAGTCAAAGACAGCGTATCACTTTGCACGTGTATTTGAGTCATTATGTATACAGTCATTCGGTTGGACCCTTACCTGATGGAATAATAATGATCAAAACCCTCACTAACGGTCAGACAGATGCACACCAGGGTCGCCAACTGCAAACACGATGATGTATATGGCTTCCGCTAAAAACGACAATTGGCGACCCATACGCTGTATACATCAGCGACCCCAGAAACCAAATGGAAGATGATCTCGGCTGTACTGACACATTTAGACACAAGATCTCCACCACCGATGATATCCTAGTATCGCTCCCACTCCCGGGGGCACCAACTTCCAGTAAGGTCCAAAAACAATTACTTATTGCAGCAGCACAGTGACCAACACCCACCAGTGTGAAGTAGCCCCGATCCTTCCTTGATTTTGTCGAAATACTAATGACGATTTGTCAGTAGATTTGTCCAGATCGCACGAGTTAGTAAACAGCTGTCTACGCGCCGAGCTGAAAGCCAGCAAGCGCCTCAGAGTACTGTTCAGCCAGCGATGAGGCCTGTTTAACATGTAGCCGGCTTTGATGAACTTACAGAGAGACTCACAACAGCTGCACCAATCGTTGGATTCCCAGACTACTCAAAGCCGTTCAGACTAGGACGCCAGCTAAGGGACTAGGAGCAGTTTATTCTAAGCTGAAGAACGCCAAAGTAACCCGGTGATAATGCCCATGCAAGTCATCAATTGAGGTCTACCGAGCGCAACATGAAAAACTGCAATTCCGTGAAGTTAGAACATTTTGGGCAATAAATAAGAAGTTCCGCAGTTATTTGCTAGGTACAAGATTCACCTACAGACCGCAGATCTAGAAGCCAGAAAACAGCGCCAACTTGCTCTGTCCAACTTCACAGTCAAGCACAAGCCTGCAAATAGCAATTACAGTGCAGACGTACTGTCCTGCATGCCTAACGAGTTATCACTGTCAAAACTCATCAACTGTCGGAGAACTACTTTAACAGAAAGGATATACAGTAGACTAGGCCTTAGCAACCGCGTCCAAGACAACCAGAGTTTCCCCTTCTACTGGCTGCAACAACGCTGCAAGAAACCATTATGGCAACATCGGATCGTTAAGTAGCGTCCATCGCAGACAAAACAAATCCAAGAAAGCACCAGACAAAAGAAAAATCTACCAACCCAAACTAAACCTTAACCCCCAAGGAAAACAACCAACACCATCATTCCTGTCACAATCACAAGATCAAATTGCTCAAAAGCAGATCCAAGAGCCCTCTATCAGACAGTTCCTTGCGTATTGGACCAAGAGATAGGTGATTCTAAACCAGGGCCCGGTTGCATAAAACTCAAACGCCCACAAGTGTAGGCTGCGGTAAAACAATAGAATTGTTTTTACAATATTGTTATTAATGCCTATTGTCCCGGGCCCTCAACGGGGCCCAAAGACAAGCGCAGAGTCAAAAGAAGACTCTAACTCTCCTGAAACAATGAGACAAAATAAAGTGGGTAAAAGAACTACTGTGGAGAACAACCTATGACCAGTACAAGTAGGGGGTCGAAATATTGCCTTACTACGTATGGGCTAGCACAAGTGCCCGAATCGAGGGAACTCCTGTGTTTAACATTACAATCTTCTCAGTGTCAACTGCTAACCTGTCTAGAAGAAAGTCTGCCAGTCTGTCGGATACTGAACGAGCACTTCTTGTTTTTTATTTCAAAATGCTGCCAAATTCAATCTATAAATGCTGTGAGCCTGAAACTTTGCATTCCTACATTTGATTATCCCCGAACGAAGTGAGGGAAATACTCACGACGCTAATGCAGTAGTATTATCGCCTCATCGGAGACTCCAAGCGTGTCGCCATCTCGAAATCCAATGTTCGTGTTTGTGTGTGGCATACGACCTCGTCCCAAGGCCCTCCGCGTCGAGCGACCACAGCAGGCGAGGTTACATCGGCAGCTTAACTGTAAACCGCCATTTTCTTGGTGACATGCTGTAGAGTACGAACTGAAGTGATTTTGTACAACAAGATGCAGATACAAGGCCAAGCAGTTCGACGGACGGCTGTAAATTGCCCGGATATTTTGCCAGTGCATGGGAGGCAAGCTTTACTAGACGTAAAACGGATTCTTTAAGGCCCAACTGGTCGACCTGAACACAATCCCAGACGCCAATATTGTGTTAAAACGCAGACACTTCTTCAGAAAGGAATAGCAAAATACAGTCGGTGGAAATCGAACAATCACTGTGGCAAATTTCACCTTTCGCAATAACAGGAATGCAGTTTTCAGAATCCAAGTTTGACAAGATGACAACACAATACAATGGAAAGTGGAATTTTCGTACTGTATGAGGACTGCTCTATACGGTGTATTTTGAAATCATTGAAGACGTAAACAATAGTGTTTTGGGTTTTGTTTCCTTTGCTGGAAAAGAGCTAAAGCTATGGCTTTCAGGAACCGGTGAGTTTTGAAAATTTACATCAATTAACGTTAATAAATACACTTTTGTTTAACGACGGTCGTGTTATCATTGGTATTTCAACAATTGCCGTATATTTTGTCGTTTGATGCCCCGGGAACTGTGATGAAGGCCAAGTAGGATTATACTGTGATCTTTTCGCTGGTTTTCAAAGCTATTTCAGAGTGTCTTCGTGCAAGATTGTGCCATCCGATTCCTGACATGTTTGCATAATTTCATTGACAGTCTGACACATGCTGTGAAGTTTTGTCGCCGCGTTTGTTGGCACACTGTATTCAAGGATAAAATGTAACCGGGTTAAAATGCTTTTGCTTTTTGAAGGCTATTAAAGTAGAAAATATCCGGCCACTGCTTTCCAAATTAAACAATATGTCTACTAGCGGGACCCCCGTAAGATACTCGCTCAACACAATCGGACTTTGTATTATTTAGTGACCAGGTTTGCTCGCTCAATAAAATCGGACCTTGTATTATTTAGTGACTTGATTTCTCTTTTCTGTCAAAGATTTTAAAATCGTCAAACGCAGTTTGAAAAGTTGTTGTGTTCAAAATTGAATCCCTGCCAAAATTCACACGATTCCGAGACTTCGAAAGCGTGTAAAGCCTTGTCCTCACTAGCGCATAAGCATAAGCATAAGAATAAGAGAGCGACAGTGGCGAAATAAGCATAAGCATAAAGGTGGTGTTACACTGGTCGATTTGCAACGACGATTTGCAACGATACGATTTTGCGCTAAAAATCGTTGAGGTGTAACACCCCATTGCGAACGATTTTTCACGATGTTTGCAGTGCTGCAACGCGTTGCAAGTTTTTGAAAGCGATTCAAAAACTTGCAACACCGTTGCGCGAGTTTGAAGCAAATCGTCGTTGCAAATCGGCCAGTGTAACACCAGCTTAAACAAGCGACTCGCTTTGACGGTTCTAAATTTGGCACACACACAAAAAAACAAACATACACGTATGTGGTTAGGATAAAGCATTGGCTGAAGAAATCGCGGCTTTTCTTGAAATTCATAAAAACTTCGGTGTCCAAGATCGACTTTGCTTGGCTTTCAAGCCTCGGGAGTATTCTGTAATTGCGTGTAAATGTTTTCTCAGCGAATTTTGAAGTTCAGCTAGTGTCTACGAAAATTGCAGACTGTGCACGTTGTCTGAACTAAACCAGACTGCCGTGTGACAAAGATTTTTTCTAGCGGCCGACTGGTGACTTCGCTACACAGCCGTGGTTTGCAAAAAAAATTTAAATAATCTCCGAACGGAAAATAAACAAGAATCCCGCTTTCCGAAAACCCACTACTGAGCGAGGGGATATCTGCGATTATCGTATTTCTAGTAAAACTTTAGTGTGGACTGGGAGCCTTTGAAGTTTATATCGCCAAAACACTGCAGCAAACGAATGCTGACCTATGGATTCTCTTTGTGTCACCCATACTGTCTCTTCATAAATGGTGTTTTCATAAAAGAGTTTACTTCAAGAGTCATGCGCTTGATCGCTGACTTCATTGCCATCAAACCAGGTTTGTTCCCGCTTCTTTTGACAACACGTTAAACACAAGTTGCTGCGAGCAAGTTTCCAATGCGACATTGTGACCACGTATTACGTCTTTCTATTGATTAATCGCTAACGAGATATGCATTAACAAATTTGTCGTTGGCCAATCAAGTTCTGGGTTGGTATCATGGAGAATAATCATTTTTTATACTGTGGTGCCTGAAGCCAGCTTGGATGCGTGCAGCTGTTCAGAGCCCACCACGGAGACGAAACGATTCGAGGTAAATAACAGGACAAGAAGTGAAAACAGCCTCAGTTACTTTAAACCTGAAACGACTTAATATATAGCGTTTACTGTTGGCTACAAGTCAAATTTATTCATAATTGCTGTGAACCAGTCAACGCGTTGATGTATCGTTCGAGTCAGAATAAGGTAAGTCGAAATATTCACACCAAGCGGCGCCGCGGCTCAAAGTCCAATATTCTTTCACCTATTCTCCGCCTTTTCGTTTAGAAGTGCAAATACGCACACTCACATACGGCTCAGAAGAAGGCCACGCCTTTTTCTTGCAGTGTCTTAGGCTTACTTTTAGATTTAGGTTTTATGGTTAGGTTGGGGTTTTGATCTGGTTCTCAGGAGCGACACAAGCACCAAGTCCAAGCACAAGAAAAATGTGTCACTCAGCATGAGAACGAGCAACACAAGCACTGGAAATATGCGTCAAGTGAAAACGAGCGACGCAAGCACAAGGGGATAAAAAAAACTGATACCTTGTGCTTGTTTTTTCTTGCGTCGATTCTGTTTTCACTGTGAAATAAGAACCTTATGCTTGCGTCGCTTGTGAAAAACAAGCTTTCGTGTTTCGCACAAATTCAGCTCCAAATGGGGCGTTAATGTCCATGAACATCCCTCTGACATGTGTGAACGAGTACCAATCAAAGTTTCTGTTCAGTGAAGGCAAGAGGCAAGGAGCGAAGGCGCACGGCATGGCAGAACGTCCGCATGTATTTTCGGTGCTGTCTTCACTCAATAATTCGGCATGACTTGTGTGTGTGCACTCTTTTGCTGTCGAAGTGTAGGGCTGTTGGTGAGAAAACTACAAACTGAAACTTCGAACTGAAATCTAAATACCTCTGCACTGCGCAAAAAGGGATAAGTAGAGTTAGGCTGACCAGCGAGAACCCAGAACAATTTTCCCCATACTAAACTTCATATATTTTAGTGGCTATGTATCAGAAACGTTTGTCGGCTCTGACCACTCTTTCTATATACATCCCTGCCACCGTCAGTTATTTCCGCTCATGTAGTGTTTTGAGGTTGGGGTTCATTTTTTGTATTTTTATCAGAAATATCGTTCTGGAGAAGGTTTTCAACTGCACAATATGTTTAGGGTTGTGATTATGATGAAAATGGTGGTTACAAGTGCAATGTTTTTGACTTGATTGATTTAACATACACAGGCTCCGTCTTTTCACTTTCATTGTACTTCAGGCCAAAATGGCCTCCTGTATGTGGCTACTACATACTAAAAATAGGCGTGAATTTCAAGGGGGAAAAAAGCCTTTCCGCAATAATGGCGGGAAACGAGAGCGCGCAAGTGGCGGAAAAATGGCGCCTGGCAGTATCCAACGTCTGTTTCGTAACGGAGGAGGATAATATATAAATACAACACAGAACCTGCATAAAAGCTATAGCAAATCGAAAGTTAATTTCGTAGACTAAATACTGGTCTTATTGCGGGCCTGCGTCTAACATTCGATTGGTCCGTACCAAGGCAGTATTTTAGAAAACAATTGAGACTCATATGGTTCTGTGATGACTCAGCGTTACCGCAGACACTAGATATGTGCGTTGATAATATATTCAATTCGTTTCAACTTGAATTATTTAACATTTCTCACTCATACGGAACGGACAAAGGCAGAGTCACTAGGAGGTACGTACAGGGAAAACAAACTACGAACAATTCACTTATTTCTATTAATTTCCCTTCATTCTCAAGTTGATTTCCTCCCTTCTTCACAGTGATCAACACTGTAAGCAGGTGCAGGACGTGCGATTTTCAATTATAACAGCACTTTTGTCTGCTGTCGATAATTTCTTCAAAGCAGCCAGAATGCTTTGACAAGAAGAAGCGATCTAGACTCTTTCCGGCTGTCTTTATCTCTTTAGTTATTTTGTTATATAAACTAACCAAAAGGTCAAATTTTGGGGGAAAAAAATGCACCTGAGTATTTAAACATCTGAAAAATTTAAATAAATATTCAAAGTTGAAACGTTTAGAACATGCGGTCTGTAAGATATATAATTGTATTCCATATGCTTCAGGGAATAAGCAATTTCATTTCGAGATTGTTAAATTGCTTCCTTCTCTTTTTATTGTTTCTCTTGACTTCTATATTTCTCTGCACAATTACTTAAAAATGCAAAAAGAAAAAAGCAAGGGCCCCGCTTAACAAACAACATTAGGATGTACTCATTGAGAGCTTTTATGAGCGGTCACAGGTTTCATTTGACAGTTCAGGAGTTGGAAGTGAACACTGCTACTAGAATGTACTCATTGAGAGCTTTCAATTGATTGGTCACACCTTTGGGTTTCATTTGACATTTCAGGAGTTGGAAGTGAACACTGCTATTAAGAAGTACCCATCGAGAGCTTTCATTTGAGTGGTCACACCTTTACAGTTCAAAGTTTGGGTGAGTCGAATTCTGTCTGTGAAATGGCAGAAAAGTTCAAAACTTTTTTCGCGTGAGTTAGGCCAATGGAGTACAGTCCTGAGAGCCGATTAATCCAATTATGATTTCGCTTCACGTCACTATTCTGTCTCGTCAGGCAGGGAAGTCAAAAAATGCCGGAGTTGCTTCTGCCATCATTTTTTCATTAAATTGACAACTGAAATCTAAAGAAACAATCACAATTGAGAAATTGTCGAGCTTTCAGTCAAAACACTGACGCAGCATCTAGACTGTTCTAAGTGTTAACAAGCCTGGCGTTAGCCAGTGTACTTGGCCTTGGTGTTTGTGTATAAGTTGAGTGGTTTATCTGTCTTGTTTTTGTATTTCCCCGTACTTAAGTTATGATTTGTAAAAAATATGTCCGTCTGCACCTGCGAGGAGTTACAAACAACAAAGGTAACACAGCTCGGGTCAAGGGTGCTTGAGAAGGCTCTTCAGTGTTCATGGATTAATTGATTTGAAAATTTTGACCACGAAAACAAAGTCTGACTCACGCCTAGGTTTACGTTTTATGCTCTAACCAACAATAACACTGGTTGGTTCTCTTGAAAAGAATGCATCCTACATTATTAAAGGATCACGTTTCTTCTAAGTGGATCTTGTGTTTTCAAGATTGGAATGCTTTTAAATCCACAAATGTAGGCAATTGAATTATGCGTCTGTTCGTCTCACTTAGGCCCCGTCCACACTAATCCGGATAAATTTGAAAACGGATATTTATTTATCCGTTTTGGCCTCCCGTCCACACTAAGACGCGTTTTCGGTGACCGAAAACGGATATTTTCGAAAACGCTCTCCAGAGTGGATATTTTCGAAAACTCCGGTTTCATGGTGTAGTGTGGACGGCGAAAACGGAGCTTTTCGAAAAAGCATGACGTTATGATGTCAGTGATCTCTGTGTGCATGCTCAATTCGGGCATTTAGCGTTTTTTGGTCAGTCCAGCGTATTAGTGTGGACAGCGAAAACGATTCGAAAACGATAGTGTGGACGGAAAACTTTCGATGCGTTTTTCGTATGAAAACTCCGTTTTCAAATTTATCCGGATTAGTGTGGACGGGGCCTTACAAAGTCACACAACAACGGCGGTAGACTCAAACTAAATTCCGTTCATTACACAACGTCTAGTTATAACATTGAGCTGTTTACAATGTTTAAAGTACACGCAACGCAGCTTTATGGTTGCGGTTATTTACATTGATGTATGAAGCTGCCGCTGCAAACAGTGCAACCACATGTATTTTTATCTGCATGTTTGAACATTATTATTTACTCGAGGCTTTATGGTCGCGATCACTTGCCCAGGGAAGTCGACGATTTTTACATTGACGCACAATGCTGCCGTAGTAAACAATGCAGCTACGATTTCCTACGTATGAATATTGTTTTCATTTCGAATTCTCGATTGAAAATTTCTTTGCTGTAATCACACATACTCCGACAAGACATACCAACATTCGAAGGACATAACGCGTCAGCAAAAATCAGAGGTCGCGTTAATGTTCGAAAAAATGCGTAATGTATACGCATGCTAATCCCAAAATTGCGTATGGCGAAAATCAACTAAATCATCATGAATGTAAACAATTCAATGTGAAAGCTAGAGCTTGTGCCTTGTTTTACGGAGAGACAACTCCTGACAAGCCGCGTGGAGTAAACTATAATTGTTCTCACTTTCGTGTACTGTACCGACTATAAGTAGCATTTCGACTTTATTCGAAAGTCTACCTGTCACCAGCTGTCACATAGTACAATAGGCGCTGTCGGTTCGCAACCAAAGAGTTATGAAAGTGATGCGAAAAAGAGTTCCTCTACTTTCGTTTCTGTGAATCTGATGACTGTTTTGTTTTGTTCAGCTTGTTTGCGTGGGCTAGAGCATACGCAAATTTCACCTTAAAACCCATTAAACTGCGTACCAGAAACGCACTCTCATCAGCAAACTGCGTACGGAAGAATTTTTATGCGTAAAATACGCAGGTTTTTTGCGTAAGCGCGACCTCTGAAAAATCACATGTTCAAAAATAGAGCGCCCAACCAATCAGTGTGTGCCATTTCTCGACCCCAAAACAAAACAAAACAAAACAAAACAAAAACGGCCATTCCTAGACTTGGCTATAGGCCAAGTAACAAGAAACGGCAAGATAACGCCATTGGCGCGATAAGCAGGTTGGGTCATAAAGGTGATATTACACGAAGCAATTTTTAATGACAATTTTTCGCGCTACACTTTTGCAGCTAAGTTTTGGATCCTACTCCAAAAGCATGGTAAACCTTCGCAAAAGGCAGAATTTTGTGTAAAGATTGTTATTGATTGATAGTTTAGAAGATTACTGACAAAAAGTCTAAAAAAGAAAATTTTGCGCGAAAAATCATCGTTAAAATCGTCTCGTGTAACATCACCATATAATAAGCTTTCGACTTGCGTCAGACTTTGGTGAAGCTCAAATACACCGGCCGCAACCTTTCCACGTTTGGCCAACAATAACAAGTCCGACGGTGAAAGTGATCTTTGCATATAAGAAGGAACTCAAGCAGTTGCAAAGATAGCCCGGCCGGAAGTTTTTTTTACAAGTCCGTACGCAACAAAGTCTACTTTTCCAAACTTGCGTCGAAACGAGCGTCCTTTAACATAGTCCGTTGCAGGAATTCATTGCTACTAAAACAGGACGAAGCCCGAATCCACTAGATTCATTTGAACATCGTTTTTGAATGGAAAAACAAATTTTGTAGCTGGAGAGCAACTTTCTATCAGCTGTTTTCTACCAAAAGCTTCCCCGCTTAACAATTTAGGAAGCTTCGCTGGCATGGGTACAAGAGGTATCATGAATTCATTCAAAACAGGTGGTAAAAATAGCAAATATAACAGGTATATACCCACACCTCTCTATGTCCAAACTTTAAAAAAAAAATATTAAAAAATATGAACCCCACTTAAACACAACGTGAACACTGCTGTTAGAACTCAACGAGAGTTCATTTGAGTGATCACATCTTTAGCTTTCAATTGACAGTTTACTATAAGAGTTGGAAGTGAACACTGTAATGAGAATTTACTCACTGAGAGATTCATTTTAGTAGCAACTGCACCTTAATTTCATTTGACAGTTTAGAAATTAGAGTTTCCTAGAGCACAATCTGACCACTGACGACTCATCACATTTGCATCAATCTTGCGCAATGAGAACTTGAGGGGAATTGAATAGAGTACGCCTGTTAGGCGCCGCGGCATCTTTGTCACTACAAACCCCGTTATTTACCTCCTACTTTGGCGAATAATTGTTTTAGTATATACCACATAAGTTGTAATAGCCAGCTCCCAAATAGCCATTTTATTTTCTGACAGAAATGGGCAGTTCACGCGCAAGATTGTTTTACCGGAAGCAGTCGGGTATTTGTGGTATTTCGAGATTGAGGAGCCAATCAGAACGCGCTAAAAGCACTATTCACTTGTGTGCCATCGACTCATCAGTCTAAATCGTTCAAAATATATAATGCTTCCTTCCTGTAAATTTACACAGGCATTGTGTCGAATATTAATAAGACAACAAATATAAAGAGTTATCGTTTGTAAGGGCCGCTTCTGTTCAGGGGATTAATAATTTTCTTAAGTGAAACTCTGGTGAGAGGCTTAAAATATTTGTTTATTATATCTTTTTGTTTTTCTTGTTCAACTTCCACGATTTTTTGTTCAAGATGACTGCATCACATTTTGTGATCGAACGCGTTCGTTACTTCACAAGACTTTTGTGATAGGAGAATATCTTCTGAAAACACTTTTATGGGTGTAGAAAAAAACTTTTACTTTCATACAAAAAACATTTATTTATTTATTTGCCAGCCAGATAATAGCAGAGATACGAAATGTGTGGGGTATAATTTAGTTCTGTCTTCGTCAGTGCTGTTTCATCTTATCTCTAAACATATCTCATCTTAATTTTAGGAGCTCATGACGGCTCCTTTCTGCTTGTCTGTTGTTTCTCTTGTATTTCACGCCTCTGGCTCGCAATACAAATTTAAAAATTAAGGGTTTTCTCAAAAAGCAGTGGTGACGACGCATGAAAAAATATTCAATGCGACAGTTGATCTTAAGTCACACCCGGTTTCAATTATAATTCGTAGCTTCTACAGGGAAAGATGAACTCATTTATCAAGGCTTTCATGGGGATATATTAAACTCATTAAGACTTGGCCTTCAGAGGGGTCCACGTGTACGCATTAACAAGGTAATTCATCAGAAGATCCGTAAAGTAAGATTGTGAACATTGGCAGATAAGAAAATCACTCGTATCTTAGTTTTGCCGAGAGTTTGTTGCCGGAAAGTCCGTTTTGTTTTTCAGAGTATAAAGTACAAGAAACAACATTTTTTGGAGCAATTCTGCGACGCGGACTGACTAGCCAGCAATCTCTCCTGAAAGTTTCTTGTGCCCCGTCATTTCCAGGTAAGAAAGACGCTTTTATATTGATAACGTTGAGAGAAATAAAAACACAACCATGTTACTATTTCTATATTTAAGATATTCCGCATGACTCCTGGCTTTTATCTACTAGACTAGCAATTTAAAGATGCACGGGCTAGAAATAGACGGATGTTTTGTGTGTTTGAGAACGGCAAGGCAAATTTCGTAATAAGAGTGAACAATTCGTATTAATCGTCTTGGTACCTAATATCCTTTCTTTTTGGCTGTAAAAAAAGCGCAATTCAGTCACGCGGCTCCGTGTACAATTTTTTCGGTCCGGGCGCTTGTCAGTTGCCTCGAGGCCGTTTTGTTTCGCAAAGACACCCTCGAGAGATTCTTTTTAAGTAGCAGCTGCATCATCCAACAACCAATAAACGTTCTTTACTGATACTCGACAGCTGTTAGATTGGCTGCGCTTTCACAAAACAATCATCCGATCGACACTGGAAGTCAGGTAAGGACTAGTTTCGCAGAACTCACAAATAAGATAGGTTTAGCTTTCTTACATATAACCTGTTTCACTGACACATTTACCAGCCATGCGGATTAAACTTAAAAAGTCGAATATGACTTCACTAAGGGCGCGTTCGATTGGGTCTATTCCGGAACAGGAATAGCGATGTTGATCGGTAAAATTCTTTAGTTTGGAGTTGACTTGGGTAAAGATGCATTGGGGGCTGTTCGTAATCAATCCCCATGTCAGTGTGAAGGTTTTGAAAACAGTTTGGAACAAAGTTTCCCCTGCAACAAGCAACAATTTGGGTCATTTTATCTATAATTCCTATTCCCAGGTACAACGGCAGTGAAAGGGTAAAAAATGCAAAAGCATGAACCCCGTTCAACAACAGTGTGGACATTAGTATTAGAATGTATTCGTTGAGAGCTTTCGCTTGAGTGGTGACAACTTTAGGTTTTATTAAACAGTTCAGGAGTTCGGAATGAACACTGCCATTAGAAAGCTTTAATTTGAGTGATCACATCTTTAGATTTCATTTGACAGTTCAGGAGGTGAAAGCCGGAACACTGCTATTAGAATGTCTCATTGCTGGAAATTTCGTTTGAGTGATAATAACGTTTCAATCCAGGGGTCGTAAGTCTCTTGGTTCAGTGGAAGTCAAGTCCTGTCCCTGTGTTCGTGCAGATTCGGAAATTGCAAGGGAAATTTTTCTACAAAACCGCAAGGGGTCTGTCAGCACGAGAGCTTATCACAGAAACAAAGGTTCGTAAATTATGTGTTCCTTTTAAATATATAAAGATAAGAGAAAATTCCCGCCTTCCCGTGAATTACACGTATGAACCTGCTGTGAAAACGCGATCCTGATGGCAACGAACGCTATAGAGAGAACGAGGTAAAGCATAGTGGCAACGCATATTTTGTGGACCAATCCAATACTAACAGGTTTTCAAACGAATATAAAACCTCTTATACTGAGAGTTGATCGGTGAGAATTGACGAACACTCAAAACACAGATGAAACACTTGAGTTCGGGCCGAGAACCATGGCCGCAAATCAGTGAAGTGTTTCAGACGTTTTCTCTCGTCATTTTATACATCTTTCCAGACATAGGCGACAATGCGTCCCACACACAAATAAAATATTGCAAACACGAATTTGTATATCTCCCAGCAAAAAGCAATAAAAACAAAATGCAAGGTCCTCCCATTTTTTTATGAAGATGTAATAACTATTGGCCTATGTATCTCAAACGAACGAGACTAACCGGCATTACAAAGCCCTAAAACCGTTTAGTTTCAGGCCTTCAGCCATATTAAATCGTTTCCTCCACGATATCTCCATCACAAAACCTTTGGAATACATTTAAACGGAAATGAGCGAGGTAAACATTTTGTGCTCAAGTCATTAAAAATCTTTTCTGGAAATAGATTTCGATGTTAGGGGTCCACCAAAAGTGATTATTGCGAATTTTTTTAATTCACCCCAAGATCAGATACGTACCACAATAGAGGCAGGAAAAGGGGCGTTTTGCGAAGGAAAACCGTGCATTGATTATCTTTTTTTAAAAGTGTGACATCTGTAGTTATGGCTTTCTGTTCAGAAGCTGGTGTTTAATCGTAATGACTTCTTCCCGCGGGCAACTTATACTGCTCTAAACCAGCATATTAGCTCTCATTAAAAAAAAAAAAAAAATCTATCAAGCAAACATCTCTCCGGCTATGAAGCTATATTGAAAAATTTTGAAAAAGTGACAAATTCATGGGCCGCAAAATCCTGCCTTATCTAAGCCTTGTGTTTCTTATGCTTTTACCTAGGGTCTTATGTCGTGCAAAATTCTTGATGGAAATTTATTAACAACGTGCCGCGATTCAAGACACGTTTTTGCTTTACTTCCCGTACACCTGCAAGGAATCCAATGAACTCCGCAGACCAGCAACTCGAACACTGCAATTTAAAATGTACTAAAACATCGACAACCTCCATTTAAGTGGTTATTTCAGCCACATCTCGCAAACATTTTTAACATACTAAACTTCTCTTGGAAGAACAGACAATTCCCACAGTCAGAATTCCTCTCTTGCAATCAAACCAAACATTTCGGAACAGCGCGTAACCACGAAAGGACAAGTTCGTAAATTTTGTTCGTATCTCTTGAACGCATATCAAAATTTTTAACGGCTTGGTGCCATGAGAATAGTGATATTCGAATAATATTCGGATAGAGTTTACCCTCCGAGCAGAACCTCCTTCACTCTCTCTACGTTGGAAACGAAGGAAGAAGAAGGCTCTGCCAACGAGCTCCATTTTCTCCGTTGAGAATGCGCGAGCCCTATGCGACCAAGCCTATCGAAGCCTCGTTTCAAAGAACACCGTGGGCACAAAAACAGTCAGCAGTTTACCGAACTGCACACGCGGGGCAGCCCCGACTCGTATGATCGGTTTATTGAGACAAAGAAACTGCAGTTTGACTCATCCAAAAGTTTGGATAAACGGCTCACGCATGCTCAACAAAGAAAGTCGAGGACGTTGGCAGAGTCTCCGACGTTTACTCGGAGGCTCTGCTAGCAGGGTAGATAGAGTTCGGATAAATCTGTATTATTTTGTAGCTCTTGAACGGTTCGCACCGACACAGCCTTTCTATTACCACGGATGGAAAGCGCGTGCTCGTCTTTCGGAGAACGTTTTTTTTTTTGTTTTGTTTTTTTTTCTAAAATGCTCACAAAAAAAAGTATTTACATCGATTCCATATTTACTTTCAGTAACGTATAGGTGTCGAAGCTTTGACAATGACATACATATTCAATGGCCTTTGGAATACATTCAGTTATGATTCTGTAATTTTAATTAGTGGTCACTAAATCCTTTTAATATAAATGAGATTGAACCGTTCTCACTTAAAAACATTTTTAATTAAAATCGTGTCAGATAAGATACCGAGATTATACAGTACCTATAAGTTGCAGATAGAGAGGGCGTGAGTGAGAGGGCGATCTTCGCAGATACGAAACAATGGCAACTTTTATCATTAAGACCAGCTGCAACGGAGCAGAACAGAACCGGAAAACGTCCGAGCCTTCAAGGCGAGAGATAACTGATAGCCCGAGGGAGAGGGGGTTACTCGACTGAGGTTTTGGTAGGGGGGTTCCGCTGCTGGCTCGAACCATGACCCTGTATAAGACACATTTAGTAAGTTTCACTGCCCTGTTTAAGACAAAGTGCTTTAATTTGCGACCCTGTTTAAAGCTGACCCCAGCCTTCTTCAGTTCACGAACGCTATGTCGGCGTGGCAAAGACAGCGGAACTTTTGGTGACAGCAAAAAAGCATTTTATCAAACAGAGCGTTGAATGTCTCCTCAACTCCGGAAGCAATAGGTACCTTATACGAGACTCCAGGCCTGGAAGCGACATCACTTTCAAGACGCTAAAGTGTAAATTGTCTACCCTGCTTAAGACAAACGACCCTGAAAACCATACCCTATTCAGCACAACGTCTCTACATAGGAAATATTGGGGAGTACTCCCCCCCCATCCCCCCCCCCGGGATTCTAGGACTCCTATGAAGGGTTACCTGCAGAATTGCTGGGTGAAGACTTGTTTGCACTATTTAAACGTTTTAGTAAACTAATATCCTGAAACCTTCCCGCTCTCTTTGACTCTGTGATATTACTGTTCTTCTGAGTATGATTATCTTTGACAAAGTAAAACAAAAATGTCATTGAATTACAGAAATAGCCGTATCTTCTGCTTTGGCACATAATTTCTTTACACAGGTTTCAGAAACCGCTGAGGCGCTGCTGCTAACAATTGTTTTTCAATGAAAGGGCACTATCAATATTTACAGAGCAAATTTCTGACTCAAGGTGGTGCTGGTACTCTATTTGAACAATTATGCTCATATCCCCGTGTGGGGTCCATTTAGTTGTCTGACTAAAATACAATGAACGCAGGCGTATCGGCAACCGGCCATTAAGACGTACGTTCAATATTTTATGGTCCTCCTGGGAGATCAGCATGACAGCAAATTAAAAAGAAAATGAAATGTTCAAGCCGGAATAAAACCGAACCCAAAGAATCGAACAGTATCTTCCTCGCTGGCCGTGTAAAGACCGCTTGAGCAGGTAAGGTATTTTGGCATACTTGCCTCATCGAAAGTTTTTCCTCATTCTTTTGCCTGAAAATGAATACCTTCGCCAAAACCATAACCTTAATTGCCTGTCAGCAGATGATTGCCACATATTTGACTCTTAAACTGAATCATATTCGATGATATGACAGGAAGAGACCATAAGTTATCATTAGCGACGTCACGATTTTAGGTGTAATGACAAGGACACTTCTGGTTGGCGCGCGGGTTAAAAACCGTACAACATTGCTGCGATCTTGTAAGCTTACCAACTAGTATACATAAGCCAATAGTTACTTGCTATTTGTGTATCATCTGTCCCGCTTACAAAGTACTCATGATGCACACATATTAAGACCTTTGTACATTCTTACTGTACGGTATGTTCATGTGTATACTGGACACCGCTAAAATACGTTTGTCGGCCGTGCAGTCATCTTAGTTTTCAGTCAGCGGTTATTGCACAAAACTGTGGATTAAAATGTAGATTTTGTAGTTCAGGGAAACACTCATAAAACCTCAAGAGTTAGAAAAAAAATCAATACTAGGACTCAACCAGTAAGTTAGTTGAATGCATTTTCTATAACATAAGTTGTCGTTAACAAAAAAACGGCGCTTACACACGACCAACGGAAATAGAGGATATTACACGGCGGCGCGAAGATATGGATTTTATTTTCGAGTGGTAAAATATTGTTTTTACCACGAGAAAATAAAATCCATATCTTCAAGCCGCCGTGTAATTTTCTTTCTATTATATTAGACACGAGTGTTTTACGAGGAATTGCACAAACAACCGTGCAAAAGCGGGAAATGATGCCAACGATATCCTCACTAGTGAGGATATGGAAAATACGCCACTCGGGTCCCGGATGTAGTTTCGTATGGATTTTACGCACGGTATATTTTCCAGTAAAACACTCGTGTCTATATAATAAATGACGTTATGAACGTAGTACTATGCATGAACGCATATACACGTATATATATTTATGTACGTATGTATGTCACGATTGTTGCATCATATATACCGCATACAGTCGAACAAAAATACACAGTACACGCTGTACAACTATATATGTGAAATGCGCAATCGATAAAGAATGCTACTGAAAGTTATAAACTTAGCGCTTGCAAAGCTCGCAACTACGAAAATCATTTGTAACGTTTTTTAGGACTATAGTTTGACTGCAACTAGATCAATAACTGCGAATTTCAATAGGATATTTTCCTCTGTTGCTCATGCCTGCTTATTTCTACTTTTCACCAGAAATTCAGGGATACAATGAACAGTTCCTCTGCCAAATTAATCGGCCTTCCCAGGGCGCAAGCGATAGCTTGGTGTGCTGCGTTCCTACTGGAAGCGGTGGTGATAATACTGGGAAACGCGATAACAATCGCTATATTCTCCACGAGAAAACAAAAGAAACAACGAAGCTATCTGCTTATGATCAACCTCGCAGTGGCGGATGTGCTGATTGGTGCCCTTCCCCTCCCACTGTACGTCTATCACGCCGGCGGCCACCCCTTCCAACTATGGACTATAAGTATAACTACAGAGAACCAAGTCTTAGGAATTATTTTCAACGGATTAGACATATTCCTCGGTTTCGCTTCGCTTCTCACACTCACTGCCATATCGATTGAGAGATTCTACGCCTCATCGTTCCCCGTGAAATACAAAGGAGTTCAACTCAACGCATACACCAGCACCATCGTCTCCATCTGGGGCGTGGCACTTGTCACGGCAACGACCTGTGTGACGTGTGCGTACTTGCTTTCCTACAATGTCGCGACTTATGTGTCTATGTCACTCATTTCCGTGCTGTGTCTGATCATCTGCGTCTCTTACATTCAAATTTGGGTCGGGCTAAAGAAACGACGACAACAGCTTCGCCAAAAGAGCACGGATTCGGACAGCAAACTCGCTATAACTCTTCTAATCGTCACCTTTTCCTCGCTGGCGGCTTGGTTGCCGTTTGTGATCGTCAACTTTTGTTTCGTGGTTTCGCCATTTGACCTCAAGGAGGAGTTACTGCTGCTGTCTAAGCTGCTTCATTACGGTAACTCGGTCTTCAACCCCATCGTCTACTCTTTCCGAGTTCCGGGATTCAGAAAGTCGGCCAAGCGACTTCTTAGTTTGTCAAGTCCGCACGAGCACAGCCGGAACAGCCGAAAAAACGCCGCGCCGGCTAGTGATATAAATGCATCAGCAGATGTGAGCCATTCTCCCTCCTTTTCCTTGAGAGCATTGTGAACTGTTCAGGACAAGCTGTCTTATACCCTATTCACATTAACTAAACCAGTTTAATTAGACCGAGTTTACCAGACTGCTTCCAAAACCTGGTTTGATT
The DNA here is from genome assembly GCA_964036295.1 of Plumapathes pennacea. Lineage (NCBI taxonomy): Eukaryota > Metazoa > Cnidaria > Anthozoa > Antipatharia > Myriopathidae > Plumapathes > Plumapathes pennacea. The sequence continues at coordinate 10,897,038 of OZ038464.1, read as the reverse complement.
TTGTGTTAATTACACAATATTTTACACCACCTCGCACTGATTGTTTAGTTGGACGGGTTCTAAACCAGTTTAGTCTTCCGTGCGCCCATTGTGAACGGCCGACCTAACTAAACAAGTTTTATTAAACACCTCTTAAACAGGTTTAAGCATTGGTGAGAACGAGGTATTAAATCCTTTCACTCCCATGGAGCCGTTTTCGCATGACTGTCGAAAGTAATCGCGTGATTGCTTTGGTTTCGCGTTTGCTACGCTTTCTGATTGGTCCTAACAAGTTTAGCAACATCCTTAGCCAATCAAGAGCAAAAGCAAAATAAAAACCTGGTTGCGATATTCTCACGCAAGAAAGCAAGTGGCGATAGCGTGTTCTCGCACTGCCGCACTGCTGATTGGATAGAAGCAACCAATCGCAATTACTTGGTTTTCGTTTTCGTTTTCGTTTTGCTCGTACTTCTAATTGATCGGGCGTATTTTTGCTCGCCTCATTGATTGGCTGTGATTGCTTTCTGGTTTTGGTTTTTGACCGTCGTCTGAAAAGCGCTCTAAGTGATCCACTTCAATTTTCTCCTCCAGTTTCTCACAAGAGATATATCACATAGATTTGAGAACTTGGCTTTTGATACCTTGCTCAAATGAAAGTTGATTGAACTGTCAGTTCTCACTACATTGTATTGTATCACTCTTACATTTTCTTTTTAACCCTTCACTCCCAAGCTCAAAATACAAATTCTCCCAACCATAAAATAAGAAAATGTATGAGTGATGAAATGAGAGTTGATTTTTTAATCAGCTATCAATTATGCAAGGTATCAAATGTGAAGTTCTCCATACTGTTTGATATATCTCTGGTGGAAAACTAAAAAGAGAAAATTGAAGTTGATCACTCTTGGGAGTGAAAGGGTTAAACCAATCTGACTCCTGCAACCACACATATGTAACACAGAACTGCTAACCATTAATACTATCACCAGGTACATGTACTCTATCATAATATGACTGAATACCTGGTGACAAAATTGATGATTAGCAAAATATATCATATTTTTGTGTTATATGCTTCTAAATATGTGCTGTAAGAAGTGTCAGAGGCCAAAATGTTGAATAGGGCATGAGATGAATCAAATACACTGTAGATAAGTCTTAAGTCAAAACAGAAATTAAAATAACTAAAGTTAAAAATCAACCAACCAATTTGCTATTAGTTTGGCTTTCAAGAGACCCATTAGCAGCATGAGAAAGAGCCATTGCAACTTACTTGCTTGCTTGCTTTGAATAACATAATTCAGTTTGCATAAATATAGGGACCCTCTAGTTTAACTTCTGTATAAACGCATAGTTTGCTTGATAAGGTTGTAACAAATAAAATAAAACTAACAAGTATCAAAATGAAATTTGATACTGTACCATGTCAGCCTCAACTTGATTGAGCAAAAACAAAGTCACTTAAATGAGCTGTTGATAAGTACATCACAATTTTTCACATTTTGCAGATGTTTTCATACATTACTACATTTTCTAACTTCTCAGATGAAGTCATGGCAACCAATTTGTTGGATGAACATTACAAAATAGTGCTTACAGTACTTGTATATCTAAGTTTTGTAAGTGCAGACTCTAACATGGCATTGATGGCCTTTGTAATCTGAATCTCTAGGATCTGGTTGCAAACCATCATATTAATTTATATCAATTCAAAATAATCTGTGCATAAACAAGTGAAAACTGTGTACCCACCTTGTCCCAAGCTGTTCCTTTTCAGTCTGTTTTGTACTTCCATGTCTAATTGTCTTTTTCCACCAACATCTTTCCTGATTATTTATCAGCCAGGTGATGTCACAGGATCCCAAAGGTCTCTAGTCAATCCTGTTGACCAGTGGGGGTAACAAAAAACCCACAATCCTTTGCACTTCCACCAATTAGTCTTGCAGTTAGTCTGTTGGTTTGTATGAGGTTCAGTGCATTCATAGTGCCCCTCGATGAGCCATACTCTCCTCCTATACAAAAAACATATTTATCTTTTATCTACTACATAACGCAAACAAATTACAAGCTGTACTGATCTTTGCCATCTAAAACATATGTAACAGAAAATACATAACTAAATAACTATATAACCCAACCTGTGAGGAAAATACCTTTCAAAAAAATAAATGCTTGGAATCTAACTAGTCGAGGCTAAAGTGGTTTTATTGTTTCTTTCGTTTTTATGAAGTCAATAGGCTTATGAGAACTGGTAAGTTTGAGAAATATTAGTGACAGACGGACATTCTGATTTCAACTTTCTGGAAAAAACACGACCAGTCTGAGTCATAAACCTCACCTCTGACTCTTGAAACGGTTCCATCTCCTCATCCTTCTCCTCCTAATGCAAATAGTAAATAATTCACATTCATCTTTTTTACAAAAAGACGTGTTCGTTCTAACCAGGTGAGGTTCATTCCAAATCTTTTTAATGAATATGTAAATAGCGAACCATGCTCCCATCCAACATGGCCGCCATGGTCCGCTTCCAGGCACGCAAAGGCTGATGGTTTTTTACTCAGGTTTCTACTTCTTGTGCGCTTATTGGCCAAACAAACGATCAGAATGTTGCTCGCTGAATGTCCGTCAAGGTCGTTTCTTTCCGCTCTAAATGCAACCTCAAAAACGTTCTTCAACACTAAACCTGCACGGCCCGCCACTGCTTCGGTGAGCAGCCGCTGACCGATCAAAACATCTGATAGGCGGCCGTTCCCGTTCCAGAGTTCCAGTTTTTAAGGTCGCCCACTAAGGATAACATAATAGAAAGGACACCACACTTTACTGTACTCTACTTCACTGTGAGGCTCATTTTGTGTCAAATATAATTCAGTCAAGCAATTCTACTTGAGTTTCCGATGGTACATTTTACTCTGTATATCCTCGACTGAAGATACAGTTAAAGATAGTCTGGTTATTTCCTGCTGTCCTTCCCGCTGGTACGATCGAACTCCATCGTACCAGCGGGAAGAACACATCACATTTTCCACAGTTTGGTTCGCCTCAGTTGTCTAAATCACCATCAAAGGAAGAGATGCCACTTGATTTTATTGAAGATACACTTACTCTTCGCTTAAAATGATCCTTGACTAAAATAGTCGAGTTATTTCACTCTGTCCTCCCCGTTGGTACGACACGATTACACCGTACCAGCGGGAAGGACACGTCACATTTTCTACAGTTTAGTTCGCCACGAGGTTCAATATGTATTATAATCGTCTGAACTATGATGAAAAGAAGCGATGTTATTTCACTTAACTCGATAAGGCTTATTCTTTTCATCGTTCGATGATATACACAGAAAACAGCCATCTTGGATTTACCGACATCGTCCGATTCTCGGTCGTGAGGCGATCGGGTCTAAACTCGTTTTCAGTCTTGCGCGGCTGTCCTTCCGTTGGTACGATTTAGGCACAACCGATTTTCTCTTACTTTGGTGCAAAAAATTAATCCCAATCAGGCAGTATAACATATATGGACGACCTTACAGCGGCCACGCTGCTTTGATTTTCCAAACCTTCAGTCAGTTTAGAAGGGAAGGCACTTATCAGATATAAGAAAAGCCAAATTTTAAATACAAGTTGTAATACAACTGAAAAACTGTATTTGTCTTCTTATATTTATAGAGGGTGATGGAGTGGAGCCCTTATTCGAAGATGGGGGTAGGAGGGCGCTTATTTTCGAAGTTGGCGTTTAACGGGGGCGCTAAATCGAGGTAGGCGCTATCGTTTAAACCGCTTTATGCGCCTAGGAGTGGGACTGGTTACAGTAACAAAGGGGTGACCTGTTTTGCAGCTAAAATGGCCATGATTATAAGTTAGCAGAACCAAGTAACACAATGGTTTCAGGTGTTAAAGATTTTATTTCGAAGATATCAAAAACTACAACCTTCATACTTCCATCAAGGTTTGTAAAATTACAAACAATTTAGAGGGTAATTAAAGGAAAATAATGCATTACATTTTATTCTCTTCATTATGTATCGATACTACACTAGGCACGATTATTTGATAGCCATTGTTGAGAATTGGTTAATTCACAATTAGGCCTATACGTCTCGACAGTATTAATCTTCCCGTTACCTTTTCTCGTTAAATTATTGTTTAGAGTTTCATGAAACACTCGCGAGAGAGGTAAGATTTGTGATCCGAGAAGTACCGGACCTGGAGAAAAACTAGTACTGTGCTTTTAAACCCTTTCAATGCCAACAGCAAATTTGACTCAATCTAGAATATTCCTAACTAGTCAAATATAATCTAAAGTGTAAGCTCTCAATCTGACACAGTAAAGCATTGGTCACGTTGTTATCGAGCGGGATTTCTTTTTATTTATTTCTTTTTTTCTTAGTTTTTTTTTGCATTTTCAAATTAGTCCTTCAGTTTGTCAACATAAATAATTATATTATGCAGTAAAAAGAACTAGGCTTTCGAAACCTTGCTCAGATGAAAACAGATTAAAGCTTGAATTCTCGCTACGTCACTTATACATCTTATATTTGAAAGATTGTTAGAATCTTCACTCGGAGCTCTACAGTGAAAGGGTTTAATCAGGTGAAACGATGGCTACTTATTAATTATAGTCAGCTCAGGCTGAAGATTTCACTGAATAGGACATGATGCAGGCAAAGATAGTCATGACCATCTTTGGAGTCACTTCCACCATATCTTCAGGCAGCGCGTAGATATGAGCGCCAACCTTCCTGGCCATACTCAGGGCGTACCTGGCGTTCAGTAGCTTATCCTGAAGACCAAGAACAACTGATCAACTTCAATTTTCTGTTTCAGTCTCTCGCCAGAGATATAATACGCAGTATGGAAAACTTAGCTTTCGATAGCTTGCTTAGATGAGTGCAGATTTGACGTCTATCGATTCTCACTACGTCAATGGTTAAAAGAATATGATTAAAGGGGCCCTCTCAGCCTTTTCAATGTTTTTGTTTACATCTGGAAAATCCAAGGCTGAATTGGTTCCCAACACGAAAGAACGTAATTAATCAAAAGAAAAATAGGTTAGTAGCACTTTTAGATCAAAAGAAACTAATCTTCTCCTCAAGTGAGTCGGATGAAAGTGGATTGCTATTCATCTTTCGACTTTCGGGGGCCCCAAAAATGGCGGAATCAAGGATTTCGGCGCGCAAAGGACTGTGGTTGAGAGGGCCCGTTTAAGTTATTATTGGACTGTCAGAGACCCTTCCGTCTGGATTGTAAATTCTCGTAAACCGGGGCTTGCACTCAATGTGAAATTTCACAATAGCTGCATAACGCGCATTTCCCGCGGTGCCCACACGGTCGAAAAACATATTTCCGCGGTGCCGTGTCAAACAATCTCCTTTCAGTGTTTTATGGGATATATTATTGACGTCAGAATCAAAAGACTGGCTGCAAAATTTACAATTCAAGACTTCGCAGACTTTTTAAATATCTACCGATAAAGATACATACCTTGACCAGGTTTTTGAAGCAAAAGCAACAGATTTTAAGGAGGCCGTTGAGAAGAATCACGGATGTTGACGGCCTCTACGTCACAATAAAACCTCCCATACATACATGTACTCAGTAATACGTAGCTCAGTGTTGAGTTAAAGCTGATCAGACTATCAATTCTCCCAACATTTACTCATACAATAATAACTGTACAGAAAAGCTTGGGAGAATGACTCACCTCATCTGTGTCTCCGGGAGTCACAAGACTGTAATCCACTGAGCCAGGCTTAACGGCGTCAATGAGGTCAATAACTGCGTGACCTGTACAGATGCCGGGATCCTTGAAACTGGTGATTCGCGATTTCTTATCGGCTCCAGACAGCTGCGAAAGAAATAACATAAGATATCAGGACAAAAACATGATCTGGAACGTGGATCTCAGATGACTGTCTAAATTAGTCGTGATTGTTTTTGGTCTTGCGTTTGTTGTGCAGTTTTTGATTTTTGATTGCTCCAAACAGGTTTAAGGCCCTGTTACACCATGCAATTTTCTCAGTAGCTTGTCTCGCAACGCCGTAGCGAGACAAGTTGCTGAAGAATTGCACAGTGTAACAGGACTTGTGTCGCAATTTTTTTTTGTTGCGCGCAACGTTGCACGAAGTAGACTGAACTCAGTTCTACTTTTCGCAACGCGTTGCAGAAACTTGCAACGCCATTGCACAGCGTAACACCTTCCAGCAACTTGTCTCGCAATTTTTGCCTTGGCGCGATCAAGAGCGCATGTGCGCCTTCTTTATAATTATTCAAATTCCACCGTGTTGACGTGTGGAATTTGCAGCGCGCCAATCACAATTTTTTCCAAACTTTCCTCGACATCAAACGTTGCAAGTTGCTGAGATCGCGTTGCACAGTGTAACACCCTACCTCCGCAACTAAAACGATACTTTTTCAACCGTTGCGAAACAAGTTGCTGAGAAAATTGCACAGTGTAACAGCGCCTTTAGCAGCACTCTCAGCCAATCAGGAACAGAAGCAAACGGTGCAAGTGAGCACGTGGCGATGGCGCGCTGCTGATTGGTCTGCTATCAATCGCAAATTGGTTGAAAGCGTTTTCTTGCAGCCCTTGTGATTGACGCTGAAATTCGGTTTTCGCAAATAGCTCCATACTATATACAGCGAACGTCTAAAAATTTCGCCATCGCAAGCTAAAAAAGATAGGCTCGAAGGGAATTGAAGGCATACAGGCGAACGGTTTAAAGAGCGAACATTTTTTGACACCAATGACTCGCGGCTACTGTATTAACACGCGATCTTTACCTTCTCGTTCACCCAGTTGACGATATCCTGGTCTTTAATGCCAGGTTGTAATTCGTCCAGCACTTTCAGTGTGTATGCTCTCATCATCTGCCACACCACAGCTATGAAGGGAAAATACGACGCACGTTGTGTGAGTGACGAGAAATTGAAACAGCAAAGTCACAGTGGTTTCAATGAATAATAAAGCAAAACGCATTCGAAGTTGCGTACAAAAAATCGCGTTATTTGCCGGGTGTCGAACGCGTTCGAAGCGCGTGTGAGTTGTTCGCTTAGTTCTGAGCTGTACTGTACACATGCAAATTTCTATTGAAGAGGTTATACTGCAAGTACAATCAGATTAGAAAGGCTATAGACTGACAGGTTTACTGTAAACAAGACTTCAAGGAAAAATTCTAGGAAAATCCTGGGAAAAGTTCTAAGTACCCAGAGTCAAAGTCTTGATGCCGTCGTGAATATCCTTCCCACCAATGGCCACTTGAGAGAACTTCATCTGCTGTCCAAGCTCTATGACGTAGTTGCAGTTCTCGATCTTCTTCATTTTGCCGCCCATTTTCTTGAAGGGTGGTCGGTTCACTTTATTCCAGTCCACAATGCCAGGTCTGATGATGTCGAAGAGCTAAAGGAAAAAATATATATAATTGATTAACCCGTTCACTCTCAAGTTCAAAATGCTGATCCTCACAAAATTGTAAGATGTTTGAGCAGTGTGGTGAAAACTAATAGTTTAATCAGTTTTTGTTTCTGTCTACAAAACTACTGTACTACTCTGCATTGCACCAGGCTTTGATTACCTGAATAAGAATGAGACCATTGCCAGTATCGGTATAAATATTGTTGACATAAGGGTCCACACCCATACTGTTCATCCAGTTGCGGAAACCTGAAATAAATACAAACATAAACAACATCAGATCACCATTTCATTCTATTGCCATAAAATCCTAGCTTGAAGCCCCAGGCTTATACAGGGAATGGGAGAGGCAGGAAGAGGGTGCTCAAAAATTAATAAAACATGAAGCCAGTGGCTGACTCACGAACGGTTTTTTCGATACACAGATTTAAACCACAAACGTTTTGTTCCTAATTCTCTCAACCTCGCCCTGAAAAAATATTATTTCCCAAGTTGGGCCACCATCTTTGGTTCTTGTGATAAACTTCACTTAAATTTTTGCACCTTAGTGAGAGAGAGTGACAAACACATTGTAGACATGCTGTGCATATTGGCCTTGAGTAAAAAAAAGTAGGAGCTACGGTTTTGTGCCTTTGGTCTGGAATAGGGTCAGAGACTTTGATGTTTGGTCTGAAATAGGGTCGAAATTCGCAAATTTTGTACCTTGCATTGTAAGAGCGAATGCAAAACCAAAATTCGCAAATTTTGTTCTGAAATACTGGTTGAAAATCACAAATTTTGGTCCAGAATAGGGTAAGGGTTTTCAGTCCTGGGCGGCACACTCCCATCCCAAATTTTAAGGAGTATCTGCCCCTCCCCCCGCCCCGGTTTACGTGTACTGGTGAGAGAATGAAAATATGAACTTAAGTCCATCAGGGATCAACTAATGTCTGAGTGTCGAAGAGAATCGAAGTAGAGATAAAAGTAAATACGAAGCAGTGACTGTTTGCTAGTCCTTACTTAAATCCTCCCTGGTTTCCTCATAAGGCTCCTCTAATTCTTCTTGGTCCAGCTCCTCCTCATCCATTGGTGGAAGGCCTGGGTAATTGTTGAACAGATTGGCAACAAAAGCCATGTTCAACTTTGGATTTCCGTGCACAACATCCTAAAAAAAGGAGAAAAAAAAAACTGGTTAAATTGCATCACAATATACAGTATATGTATTAGTATAAGAAAACTTTTGTCGGAAAAAATATACGATTATCAGAGAATATGCCAATCTCAACAAATTGGTCAAGTGGCAGAGCCTAAACTCATATACAGAGTTAAAATGACACTTTTTAAAGCTAAAAGCTATAAAAAAAAAAAAAAAAACAAACCAAAACAAAACAAAAAAAAAAACAAAACAAAAAAAAAACAAAAACTGATGTCACCCATATTTTTGTAGGTCTTTCATTAATGTTATTTCACTGTTTTCCAACTACACTACATGTAGTCAGGTTGATTGATGTGATCTAGTTTGCAGGAGATATGGCACATATCAGATAGGAAATTGATGCAAGCTCGTGGAAGAGTTGCAGATAACATGTGCAGGCAGGAAACTTCTACGTAAAGTGGCGGAGTTGGCAGGTCCGATAATAGACATGACATAATTACCTTAGGGCGCACAAACTTCCTACAGTTCAACTTATCAGCATTCTGCAGCATCTTGTCAGCACGTCTGTTGAGGTCTGACAGCTGTAAATGCACAAGGGAAACAAGATAATATTAAGAAAAATGGGTGGAAGGGAAGAGGCAATGGGGGTGAAGACCTGCCTATGATAGGTCTAATAGCTGGGCATCGGGAGACTAATATTCTAATTTTAAAAGTCCTTCATAAAATTGTTCTTCTTTAATTCTTGAGTGATCAACGTTATTTTTCTGCCTCAACTTCTCACCAGTAATAAATACCATACAGTAAGCAGAATTTGGCATGCCATGGCCACACTCATACATGTACAGTACTGTGCAAAAGTAATGGCAGCGAAATTCGACGAATTTCGTTCTTTGTTCTCGCGAAATTTTGTCGAAATTTCGTCGAAATTTCGAACGAAATTTCGCAAGTCCAAACGAAATTTCGCACGAAATTTCGCAAGGTCAAACGAAATTTCGCAAATCGAAACGAAATTTCGAACGAAATTTCGCAAGTCCAAACGAAATCTCGAACGAAATTTCGGAAATCCAAACGAAATTTCGAACAAAATTTCGCAAGTCCAAACGAAATTTCGAACGAAATTTCGCAAATCCAAACGAAATTTCGAACAAAATTTCGTAAGTCCAAACGAAATTTCGAACGAAATTTCGCAAGGTCAAACGAAATTTCGCAAATCCAAACAAAATTTTTTCGGACCCGCTCGAAAATTCAACAAAGGCTTCGCAAGGTCATTAAATCGAAATTTCGAAGACTGATCACAGAAGGTCGGAAAAGTCCGAACAAGTTCGCACGCTCATTTCGCACGGGAAAGCCATTCGTATGCATGCGTGGGAAAATATGAACTGCCTACTCCGAAGAGGGATCATGAAGCATAAAGCGTATCGTTTTGTTGTTGTTGTTTTTTCGGAGCTTTGCCATTGCTGTTCTGAACTGATAACTGCGGGAATGACTTCTCGGACAATCTTCTCGATGTACCGGTTGCACTTCTCAGCTGTTATCTTCTTCCTCCAGAACTTTTTGATGCCATCAATGAGTTCTTGTTTAGTCGTGGGCTTGACTCGCGATTCCAAGTAGAACTTCGCCTCGTGCCACATCATTTCAATCGGGTTGAGGTCTGGGCTTTCAGGAGGGGTTCGCCACCAGTTAATCTCATTCTCCTCGAAGAAGGCCTTCGCAAGTCTCGAAGTATGCTTCGGATCATTATCCTGCATGAATCTGTGGTTCGGCAACGTGTCACGGAGGAAAGGGATCAGCGTGCTATCCAGGATGCTGCAGTACAGGCCAGCCTCCATAATTCCATCGAAGATGCAGATTTTTGTAGCACCAACTCTGCTGATGCCGGCCCAAACGTGAAGTTTCAAGGGGTGTTTTGGTTTGGGCTTCCTTTTTGCAGGTTCACCAACCTTCCGATAACAAGTTCGGCGGAACTGTTGGAGAGAAATTGAACACTCATCGCTGAAAACGACATTGTCGAACGTGTCTCCAGTATCAAACACTCGCTGGGCAAACTCCAGTCTCTTGGCTTTGTTTGCTTCACGAATCAGCTGGCAGTATCTTGTCTTTTGAAGGGTCCAGCCTTGCTCCTTGCGGGATCTTCGGACTGTGGAAGGATGGACAGTCACAGAACGCCTGGCAAGCCTTTTCTGGATCTGGCTGCTGGTCGCTTCATCGTTCGCCCGCATCTGAATTTCGATGAAGGCTTGAGCTGCTGCATCCAGCTTTCTTGGTCGACCTGGCCTAGGAAGGTTGTCGATGGATCCGGTGAGTTTGACTTTGTTGACGATTCTGGCGACACTCCTGTAACTGACTCGGAGACCTTCCTCATTCAGTTGCTTGTAAATTGCAATGGGTTGAACACCACGTTCACCGAGAGCTCGAATTCGCTTTCGTGTGTACTCGGACACCTTCGGCATGATTGCTTACAGAGTAATGACACTACAATATGGCGGGTCGAACTCTACAGTATATACAAACAGCGGTTGTCATGCTTACGCGACCGTTCCTCAGCAACGAAAATCAACAAAGAGTCGCACAACATTTCGCCGACAAAGGTGCAACCGGCATAGAATCGACTTTAAAATTAGAAAGACTTCGAACGCCTCCATGTCAAACCTTTATTGTTTACGATAATCAACACCTTGCGCCAAGCTTCTTGTTTGCGATATTCATTGTCTTGCCAGACTCCTAGGATATATCCCCAGATAGAATCCGCTAGAAGATAGAAGACTGCCCTTTTAGCCAGAGTCATTGGCGGATTGAACCGCATACTATGATTTCAAATCGGGATCCAAACCACTAATTAAACGTTTTCAACGCTTCACTGTAACGAATTGAATTGAATTGTTATAAAGGCGTTTACACTTCGAATGGATCGAAGCCTTCCGTTTATCGTTTCAACAAAACCTTGGATTTAAGCCCTCAAACAAGTGTTTGTTTCAAATCTATTGAGAAAGCATCGATGTCCTCAACGAAATTTCGCTCGAAATTCCGTGCGATATTTCGACAAGAGCGAAATTTCGTTCTGCTCAACGAAATTTCGCTTGGAAATTCGCGCGAAATTTTGCCGGCAAGAGCGAAATTTCGATGTCCTCAACGAAATTTCGCTCGAAATTTCGTTCTGCTCAACGAAATTTCGCTTGAAAATTCGCGCGAAATTTCGCCGACAAGAGCGAAATTTCGTTCTTCTTAACGAAATTTCGTTCGAAATTTCGTTTGAAATTTCGCTCTGGAAACAATAGGCGCTTCGAAATTTCGTCCAATTTTCGCTTCTTGCGAAATTTCGCTCTTTTTCGCCATTTTTCGCTCTTTTTCGCTGAAATTCGTCAAATTTCGATGCCATTACTTTTGCACAGTACTGTACAGTACATATCAACCATTCATTTTCTTCACTTGTGAGCTCTACATGTAGAGTGAAAGGCTAAATCTTTAAACCTGCTCAACTAAACCCCACTATATTGTCCACGATCAGCAGCAATCTTCTTCTCAAATACAGTACATGCAGTGAGTACACACACGTATAGAGGATTGATTTTAAAAATATAATTACATTTAGCACTGATCCTGCAGGGTCCATGTTATAACCTTTGGGTGCAATCTGATTCAGAAGAACCATGTAGCATTCCGAGTCCTGGATAAACAAAAACACCAAAAATCAAACTGGCATCATAAATTGTGGTCATAAAAACACACCCTGCAAAAAAAAAAAAACATCATTACAACACTAATAACATGCATACAATAATTTCTGCATTCTGATTGGCTGAGCGCACGTCTATTTATCCCAAACAGTGCAAAAATGTGAAATTAAGAGTGCAGAAATTTGAAATTAAAAATTGCCGACAGCTGGTGCGCGTATTTGCGAAGCCAAACAAAACAAAAGGCGTGTTTTCATTCCTCAGGACAATTTCGATTCTGTTTGCGAGAAAACAAAGCTCTTGAGAGACACTTGTGAATTGTAATGAGATTGAAAAAAATCGTGTGACATAAATTATTGTATGCATGTTATTAACAAGTAATCACATGATTTCTTGTGCAATAATTTTGGAATAAATAAGCACGAGTAAATTTATTCCACATTGCACTTGAAATCATGCGATTACCTATACAAACTGCTATGGAAATAAATAAAAAATAAGAAGATAAGAAACAAAGAGAGAAAAATAGAATGACAGTCAAAAAGGGAAAAGGTGGAAAGAAAGATGGAAGGAAGGAATAAACAAATTGGACAGGAAGAAATGAAGGGAAGATGAAGGGAAGAAAGCAACATAGAAAGAAAAAAAGAATAAAAACAGAGAGGTAAAACAAAGAAAGGAAAAAAACAAAAGAAAGGAAAAAAAGTGAAAAAAAAAAAAAGAGTGAAAGAAGGAAAAAAGAAAGTGACATAGTTGGAAGGAAGGACTTGAAAATTTGGAAATTGGAAATAAAATGGGAAAGAAAGATGAAATGGAGAAAAAGAGACAAGAAAAAATTAACCAAAAAAAGAACTGGAAAGATAGATAGAAGGGGAAAAAAGAGAAAGAGAAAGAACCTGTAAGTTGATAAAATAAATTCAGGGCATCTGTTAAGGGAAAGGTCCACCCGTCAATTTAAATAACATTTCTATAATATGTATTTCTATCTAAATAATATGTACATCAGAATTACAGCACAATAAAGAATTGCAAAACTTTACAGCATTCATTGTGAATCTGAGTAAAAATAAAGTCCTCTACCTTAATGTCATCACTAAAGTTTTTAACACGTCGGTTGCATCCTGCTCTTGCCAAATGATAATTAAACCATCTGAGTAAAATCTCCTCTGGTGACAAAGAGTTGAGATCCGAAAGAGTTTCTCCATCCATCAGCAGACGGGCCAATCCAGGCACATTGGACAAAGTTATCTTGGCAAACAGACCAATCTGAAATGAAAAACAGTAATAAATATATTGTATCAATAGGGTTCTACACGCTATCCCACTTAAAATATATTGAATTCACAAAATTCGCACAAACTGTATGAGCCAAATAGAGGTGTCACTTTAAGGGGTAGTGAATAGTACCTAGAAAATTGTGGGTCTCAGCAAGTTTTGGTCCAATCTTGGAATCTCAGCAGCCTTTTTGATGTCTAAAAGTCTTGTTGTTTTTTTTGCTTTTGTTTTTTTTGTTTTTTGTTTTCGTTTCTTTCCATCTCAGAGTGGTTAAATTATCATTCTCAGATTTGTAATCAAGGGTCTCTGCATCTCAGATTTTACTACTCGCCATCCCTACTTTAGTCTTGAAGTTTTAATTCGAAACTTCTTCTTCCTAGTGAGACTACATTAATTTGTGACATAAAAATTACAAGTAGATTGGCACACCTCAAAATGTTGTTTGTTGGAGCTGTAACACACCAAGGTTCAAAATTAATGGTTGTCCAGTTGTCCCAGACAACCAAAAACATGCTGGGGCAACCAAATAGTATGCAATGGTTGTCCCTTGGGTAACCAATTGGTTTTGAGAAAAACGATGATGCTACTCTTCAACACAATGTGGTCGAGGCACCACGAGATCAAAAGGGGCAACCAAAACATGACTTGTGGTTTTCCCTGGGACAACTGAGCACAGTTAATTCAAACCCTGACACACTAACCAACATTGAGGAGTGGGAAAGGAGAAAGTGTCCCAACAATAATATTGTTGCAAATTGTTCGTACTGTAATTTGAATTTGATTTTTACACATATTTGAATTGATAAAACTAAAATACTAACCCGGATGACTTGCCACAGAAGTCCCAGTGCCAAATGAGCTTTGCCTTTATGAAGATCTTCTGCATCAATGTTCACAATGTAGCAACCGATGGCTTGTGCTGAGTTCAGTGCAAGTGTCAGATTTTCATGAACAAGGTAAACATTGAGCTTCTTTTTGTTGATCACACGTTCATCGATGGTGCCAGGAGCTGACAGGTTCACCATTTTGCTAATGAAAAAAAAGTGTGATTATATAGTCAGTTACCCAATGTATGTAGGCAGAGAAAATGTCAGGGGATCCAATCTTGCTATAAAGTAGGGTGTTAATTAATTCAGACTACCAAATTCTCCAAATTATACTGTTTGTACTCTAACATTTTGGTCCAAGGCAGGTTGCCAGAATTTGGGTCCCAATATATAGTCCAATTGGGGAGCTCAAAATAAATGTGAAATGGTCAGAAACAAAAAACACATTAACCTACATAAGTTCCCCTCTTAATCATTTCTGGTCATATGCATGTGCTAAATTTGCTTCTTTTCAAAGAATATATTTGCCCGTTACTGCAGGTTCATAAAACACCTGATAAAGCAGTCAACAATGTTGTTCAAGAATAAGTGATTGCTAATTCACACTTATACAGCTGTTTGTTAAAGCTGAGATGTATTCTGTTAGGTACTGAGCGACAAAAGAAATTATGAATAAATTATGACTACTATATAAATTTCATTGGCTTCAACACATGGCAAACATAACTCATAATAATATCACAGGGGAAGACAGACATACATTTTCTCTGATTTTTTATTGAAAAATATTAAAAATAATTGACTAATTTGCTGGTGTAAACACTTCTGTTGCTGCTTGAACTAGTGTAACGTTTCTTTTGTTGTTCAGTATAATACCCTAAAACAAAACCAGACTGAATAAGGATATTTATTTCAGCCACTCAATATGTTTATATAACAAGATAGTAATAAATTATGGTACTATAAACTGTATAGCTGTACTGTACTATGATGTGAAAGTAATGTAATAAGGAATTTACATAATGTTACATACCACAAAATGATGCCATCACCAAGTTTTTTGAACAGATCATCTGCCTCTGTACTAATTGGAAGTAACCCTTTGACATCAGCATCATCCCCAAGTGCACTGTTAATCCATTCAACAAAAGCAATCTTTTCTTCTTCTGAGAAGGAATGTGTGGTCCCTTCAGCAGAACCTTCAGATGTCCCCCCACGTTTTTCAAGATCCTCACGCTTTTTAACAATTTTCAGCAAACCTGCACCATGCTTTTTCTTGGTGTGGTCACGGTACATCTAAAAAATAAAGATAAGTAGTTTGTTAACTCTTTCTATACTCCTGACTGATCAACTTTTCTCCAGAGTGAATTATTAATTCTCACTAGCTACATTACTCATTCCTTTTCTGCTTGGATGGTTGGAAGAATTTTAGGAGTGGAATGGTTAAAGATAAACAGCAAAAACATGAGGGAGGGGAGGGAGAAGTCCAACTCAAGATATTTTTTTATGGAGGTCTTGACCTACACCAGTTTCTACAATATGGCAACACCCTGATGGACTCCTCATGTAAGACTCAATATAGGGCAATCTCAGCCCAAATGTTTCGCCAGACAAGTTTACAAAATCAGCATCTATAGAAAATCTAGATACTGTAATATAGTCAAAGCTCTTTAGGCAGACACTCACAAGCAGACACTAGCTCTACTTAGGGACGTCTCCACAAAACCCCATTTAAACTTATGGTTCACGGCCAAAGGATGACACTTAAATAATAAATTATGCGAAGTTAATTATGCATGACGTCATATAGCATGAGCATTTGGCCTTAAAGCGGTCCATATTTTCATGCTAAATAGCATCATGGAGACAAATTAAAGCATTTTTTGGATTGATGATATGTAAAGTAAGTCTTGTTTGAAAGAAAGTTATCGTTTCTGTTTTCAGAATTTTGGTTTGAAAAGGTGCAAAATAAAGTGTCGTGTTGTTAAAAGGCAAAATTTTAGTGGCAAACTTTTGAAATTTGAAATTATGGAACAACAATGTCTTGACAAATGTATTCTGTTTGCTTCTGGTGGTGAAAGTAACACTGAATAGTTCCCTCAACCTTCCATTTCAATTTACGTTCAACTGGTTCGTGCATTTCTTTGACGTGAATCCGAACCATGCAGCATCGAAAGACGACAAGAAGAATCGAAACCACAACATCACACAAGATATTGAAAAGTTTACTTTATATATTTCGCACGGAGCAATTTGTTGCCATAGTTATTATACTGGCAGCCACGGCCAAATCGCAGGCGCGAACTTTCATGACGTCATGTACAAATTCAAGACTGCATCCGATTTGCCCACAGGCCGTGAACCATAAAGCTGACTAGCTCAGTCAAACTCTGTATTTACACATTTGTCATAGAAACAGCCAGTTCCAGATTTACAGACAATCTTTCTGCTTCCAAGGATGTCTGCTTATGAGAGCTTCAACTGTATTTATCAATATGAAGGGATTACTAGCAACATGAACAGTACATTGTATTTATTAGACGGCTCCTTTTTTATCAGTAACATCAAAATAGTCTATGATCCTTGTGATGAGACTCCCTCCAAAAGTAATATTTTGTCTTTGGCCTCCCCTTATGAACGAAATCATTTTTTGTCTTTTGAATTAAAAAACAAAAAGACAAAGACGATCAGTGCAATTAAAACTGTGTAAAATCGTTTGCAACATAATGGGAGTGCGTGCCACTTTTCCCAGAGGATAAAATATCAAACTAATTCACTTCACGTGACAGGGGGGAGTGTTGCAAAATGAGTGACAAACAAGGCAAAAATCTCGAAATATACGTTCAAACAAGCCTTAAATGGAACAACATGAAGGCAGTGGTACTATAATCACCTATTGTACTGAAGGTTATAAAAACACAGAATAATAAAGAGCAGGTCATAATTCTATAGCGCACTAAATTACTCTTTCGCCATTTTACCAACCTCAAGAAATTCTTTAAACTCGATCATCCCATTTCGATTTTTGTCCACCTCTTTGACAAGCTCCCGAACTTTATACCCAGGTAAATCTTCTCCTAGACTCATCAAGACGCTCCCGATCTCTTCGACGCTGATGTGGCCATCTTTATTCAAGTCGAACTACAATAGAAAGTTTAACACACTAAGCGTCAACAATTTCATTCTGAGTCATAACAGCAAGCCAATTAGCTGAAAATTTGCAGGCTGGTTCACGATGAACAACGAAGCAGACATCCTCTTCAAGATACTGTAAGCTTGCTGAAGGACTTGGACAAATCACATGTACAGACACACTGATACAGAACCGATCCATGTACAAACCTCGCTAAATTTCTCACGTATGTCTTCCTCCTCTTCTGGGGTTAGACTGTATTTACCAGAAGCCATGATGAAGAAATGCACCTCTCGACGACACTAGACCAGCAAAACCAAGCGCTTTAAACCGCACCGAACCAAAAATAAACTTTTAGAAAATGTGGGCAGTGCCGCTTGTGCTATCTTCCGTTCAACTTGTGCTCCTTCTGATTGGTTAAATCGCGCGCTTAATGACCAAATTTGGTATGTTGATTTTAAAACAGTCTGACTTGTTTACTCACTTCCGCTGCAGGAGTCAACTCCAAATGGCACATCCGAGAGTTAACTCTCCCTTCCAGAGGTCTCGTTAACCGGATTTTGTGAACTTTCGCGTCTTGCCATCGAAGACAATTAGAAAGTCACGTATTCAAATTGTCTAATCGAACTCGCATTCCTGTGTAACTACAAAGTTTGATAATCTCTCTGGTCGACCTTTAATTTTTATATCGCTTTTATTTTCAAACTGGAATCTTTTTCGCTTTCTTTGTATTAGCTTCAGGCGTTTTCAGCTGTATGACGTAAGCAATTGAATTAAAACAAGGGGCATTTTCGATTTGAGGCGGTGGAACCATGGAATGTGCGTGTCAATACATTATGAAGGCGCCAATATACCCAAAGCCTTTACTAATAAGAATAACGCTGTCTTAAGATAACAAAAAGCGAATTGGAATGCAGGTTAACAAACAAGAGGCTTATACTAAATTCTTGCATAGGATTTTCACTTTTGTGTGATGTAGACTCGAAACCAGCAAATAACACTTTCTGGTGGAGTGGATTTCCAAGGCTAATTGATTTTTTTTTTTTTTTTTTTTTTTTGATAGACTTGATAGAGTTGTATGATAAAACAGTTCATATTTCTTCATTTGCAATTCAAATACAGGCCTTCTAGTATATTGCCTCCCCATGCCAGGTAAATGCAAACACAACAAATGGCTTCGTCAATAGCCCGCGTTCGTTTTATCACTTTCGAGAATACCTCTATTTCCTTTGGGATTGACGGGTGCCATTGCTATGAGTGAGTTATTATTAATGTTATTATAAGTATTGTCATTAAAACTATTATTATTAACCTTCTACATAGCTTTTCCAAACTATTGTACTCCAACAACAACCGGCTACTGGTTAGCCAAAAGGGCACCCGCCCTCCCCTAGTAATATGGGGTAACATAACCTGATTCATCTTTAAATTACTCAGTCCTCCACTAAGCGAATTCCCTGGGCTGAAGCCAAAACCGCGAAAATCCATGGTGTCACTCGTACGTCTAGTAAAAATGAGCCCTTTTCACGCCTTAAAACAAGAAGACGTCTAGAAACTGGCTCGGCAACAGGGCCCAGGACTTTTGAAACTAATCTAATACTAGTCTAATACTAATATTACTAATACTTCTACTGCCACCACTACTACTATCCCGGGCTGCTGCTGCTACTGAGTATTTAATTTGACAGCTACAGCGGATTCGAAAGTATAAACTACACCACTGAAGTTAGTTTTCTTGAAAATAACATAAAATGTTGCTGAATATGACACATTTTCACGTGGGAAAGACAGTCTCAGTTTTGCCGAAAGGATCTAGAAGAAATTTCCAGATGAGGGTATGACGTCCACTGCAGAACAAAACAAACGGCAGGGGAACTAATTATAATTTAAAATAGTACACAGTTGAGTAGAATTCAGAACTGCTATAATTCCGTTAGCCTTTAAGATGCTATATTAAATTACAGTTTTCTTAAATTATAGATTCAAAAGAAGAAACAGTACAAGGCTATAATTTCGCATTCAGTCGCATCGAGGTCAATCCGTTAATCGTTCACTTTGAGCAACTATCTATTGGAGCATAAAAAACTATTATGGAATAGCAGTCATGATTGAATGGCTGCGATTACGGATTACATTAGTATCTGTAGTTTCATCATGACATCAGTATGGTGAAGAGAAACAATATTTTTCCGATATCCACAATGCTCCGAATGTCGAGCTGTAAATGTTCTGTAAATAGGTCGAAGGCTCTAATCATAGGTCGCATACCGCCACTTTTCATCTATCGAGCTGATCTTTTTTTTTTTTTTTTTTTTTTTTTTTTTTTCTAACCATGAGATAAAAATGTACGAGTGATTTAGTGAGAATGAGCCACTAATTTCACAGCCATACGCAGTTCGTGAGGCTGAGATATTTGACAGGCCACCTGATATCGAAAGCTTGAATGGCGGGCAGAGTGGGAAAAGTGCTTATTTGGTTATAATGCACAATGTATAGAAAAACAACCAAGCTCAGCCGACTTGTAATTGACAGATACTCGTTTATACAGGAAGTAAAGAGTACTGTTTGCTACTTCGCAAGATTGTGGCTCGGGAATGAAAGGGGTTGCCAGTGGTCTTTGGAATGCGGCAGTGAAGATGACCGCCCGCGGTCCGGCCTCATTAGCCGACACTGGGAAGTGCAGTGTCATTCGGCTCGTTGACCAACAAAGACATTGGCGTGACAGGGTCTAAGTAATCTAATCCGTTTGGTCTTCCTGTTTTTTTTGTTTTTTTTTTGTTTTGTTTTGTTTGTTTTTTTTTTGTCCTTTCGTTTTCTTTCTCTCTCTTTCGTTTTGCTTAGAAATCCTCTTCCTGTGCTGTTTTGGCTCTTTCCGCTCTCTCGTTGATCAGAAAGAATGAATGAAAGAAAGAAAGTGCCAAGTATAATACAGGTATTGGAAGCCAGTTTCTTCTCAGACCACCAACACTACAGACTATTAAAATACCAAAATATTCCGTAATTGGTAATCCTTTTAAAAATATCACGGCCGGAATTTGCTGGATATCAGCTTCAGTTCACTCGCTGATAATAAATGAGTTTTGAAAACAATATGGTGTTTTTAGAAGAAGCTGTTAGCTCTCATGATAATATTTTTATGAACCAAATGATAAATAAACAAGAAATCTGGCTGAACACATCCCGATTTGTCAAAACAAAAATCTGTCTATTCCCTGTAATCTCATCGGTCACATATATTTATTGTCTCTTATCATGTGATTGTTCGTCTATTTTTGGTTATATCGGTGCTATAGTGGGCACAGAAAAGACTGCAAAATCTATTTATGTTAATAAGAGTAAAACCGGCCCGTTTGCAAACAAAAGTTAACGTCAAGTTTACCAAAAGCACTTTCTTGTAAAAACAAACTAAATATAACAGCTGATAAACGTCATCATGGGTTGTTGTTTATTTTAGATACGGCACGTCTTCAACCGATAAGCAAAACTGGTTATATTTAATAAGTCGAACTCTAGCTAAGGAACCTGTCATTATTTATCGTAGGGGGAGGCCAGGGGACATGTTTCAGAATGAACAAAAATATATATATCCTCAAGAATTCTTAACTCACTGAAATGCAAAAACTGAAAGAAAGATAGAAGAAAGCTTTCAATATGTGACTTCAACATGCGCGTCGGCTGAATTTATTTTGTTTTGACTTGCTGATTTGAATGCATGATGGGTAATCAGGGCAAATAAGCTGCATACACATTCGTTTTTCTGATCGGTGGAACTTCGGAGCACTCCAAATTGTCATTTGCAAGCTTTCAGCTGTTTTAAATTGTGGGAGATTTCACTATAAACCGAGACTGCTCGCACGCGTGGCGGCCATGTTTCTTTGCTCTTGCCCTGATTACCCATCATGCATTTAAATCCGTGAAGGGTCTATACATTTGATCAAACTCGTCTAGTCATAGAAGAATACGAAACTTGATAGTGCACAAAGCTGTGCTTTGCATTTCACCTGCCGTTGTCAAGCCGCTAGCTTGCCTGAGGCGTCTCTCATCTTGGCGTGAGTACAGTCAAACAACCTGCCTCGGTAAACCGACCACCCGCTCGGTAGGATTATCCTGAAATTTGATTGGTCGACCTTGCTTCATATGCTCAACAGCACCGCTCTATCGTTTGCAGCCTACGTGACAGCACTGCACTGAATCACTTTTATTATCTTGGCGACCAAATTTAGTAGAAAGTGAAGGTAAGAAAACTTGCATGACGTATTTGTTGAGTAGCTGCTGAGTACTTGTTGACAGTGATGAACTATTCAGTTTGAAACTGCGCTAGGCCCCAGTCGCACTTGTGATTTTAACCACTGATAATCAACTTTTCAAATGCAACTCGGTACTTTGTCGCCAATGAATATGTTGTAACGTCATTGCCAATGGTCGGCGAAGAAGCCGTCGTCCCTCATGCTTAGTTATTATTAATTATCCAGTCTAGCGCAAACAGTGCCCTTAGACGCTTAGACAGAAGACGTATGATGAATTGACTAAAGGTCGACGTGTGAAAGCTGGACGCTGTTTGAGTTGAAGTTTCAAGCGTTAGCAGAGCAAGCACTTGCTCCGACGAAAGGCTAACGCTCGACTAAACCGCCGACGCAAAGCGTCCAACCTTTACACATCAAATCTTAGTCGATTTCTCCACGGAGACGCAGTCAAAAAACTACTGACTTTTCCTAAGTGCTAGCTTTCCATGTAACCTTTGGTAGACGACCCTTAGAATAAGTTTGTTAAAAGAGCTATGAAGCCAGCTTTTATAAGCGACTTCTAGCGTCCTTTCTGACATTTCCTTTCGCGTTTTTCTGATAAAAAAATGAGAACTGTCTTCGCTTGCTCAGCCAGTAGTAATTTTTTTACATAAGAACACATCATGTCAGATCACCATGGCACATTCGTAGCTCAAAGTCTAACGTTTTGTCTCTTGGAGAATTTTCTGCTTATCCCAATAACTGCCCCTTGCTCTGATCTACAGACGCTGATGACGTCGCGCCGATGATGTCACCAGACAAAACAGCAGGTTCAATAATTCAAAGTATGAATATTGTTTTCATATAGAATATGGGAACATGTTGCTCTAGAAGAACCCAGGATGACGACGTGATGGTGGATGTTATAAAACCAACCTGGCCTGAAGAGAAGGAGAAAGAGCACCCTGCGGTTTTCACAGTTCCTGATTATCAGATAAGAGACGGGAAGTTAGTCTTGGATTTGAGTTTTATGAGACTTCTTGAGCTACCAAGTGAAGTATGCGACAAAAAAGGAACCGGAGTGCTCATTTTGAATGGAAACCACATCACGAACTTCCCTTACGAGATTGCCAAGCTTCGCAAGCTCAAAGAACTTCATCTGAGCTACAATTACTTAGAATTCTTGCCGGCTCAGATCTGTGCCTTGCTGCAGTTGGAGGGCATGGATTTGAGCCATAACTTCATCCACACACTTCCGTATTGTGCGGGTCACTTGAGAAACCTTCGCTTCTTGGATCTCGGCTACAACAACATCAAAGATTTGCCTACAAGCCTGCGTCACTGTGAACACATGACAAGTTTGATTCTCGAGGGAAATGCTTTGGAAATGATTCCAGAGGTGGTATGTAGCCTTACTAGTCTAGAAACCTTGATTCTCAGCGACAATGAGATTAAAGACTTGCCGGATGATTTGTCCAAGCTGCTGTGTTTACGGGAGCTGTATCTTGACGATAACAAACTCGAACTCCTGCCCAAGGTACTTTGCGATTTTCTCGCCGCTCTCGATGTTTTGGACGTCAGTAGAAACCTTGAGAATCTGACTATAGAGAAGACGGAGGAGAAAACGAGCGGCAAGGAGAAGAAAAACCGCGTCAAGCCCAAGGGAAGGCCACATCTACTTATCCCATATAAAGAAGGCCAACCAATCCCACCATCACCACCAGTAGATAAGACTCAAGTGTTTTCTGAGATAAACCTCAACGAACCCGACCTTGGTGATCTTTTCTCAGGGGAGCAGTATTATGGAGGGCTTAACTCAAGGGACACTCAACCGGGTGCTCTTCAGCGTTTCAAATCAAGGGCCAAGCAAACAAGGACCAGGACGCGGGAAAGGCTGCGTCCGTCGCCAAAATGGGGGATTCTCATCCGGGAGCTACAAAAAGCCGGTTACCTGCCCAGGGTAAACGTCAAACTTCCCGCCATAGAGCTACCGGTTCGACAACCGCGCCCTAAATACCAACCCTCCCGGTTCACGTGGCGCGGATGGAGAATCAATACAGAGAAAGCGCTAGAAACGGAAGAATCCTCCAAATCCTCGAGCGCAGGAGAAAAGTTCGACGAGTTCGGACACCCACAGGAGGTCGCGCAACATTTTCCCCCCATCCAAAGAATAGACGTCGCTCTCGCACTCAACCTCAGTCTTCAAGACTTTGCAGAGTTGCCTCCAGAGCTGTGCGAGCTTGTGAATCTAACCATTCTCAAGCTAGACCACAACAACATCGCTGAACTGCCTGCTGACATTGGTAACTTGGACAAGTTGAGCGTGTTGCATTTCAACAGCAATAAACTCAAACTGATCCCAGATAATTTGCAGCTGCTGAGCAATCTTAGAGGGCTTTACCTTCGAGACAATCATCTGCGCTTTCTGCCAGACTGGTTCGCAAACTTTGCTCCTCTAACGTATCTTTCGTTGGAAAGCAATAACTTCCGCAGCGTACCGGGAGAGATTTGTTCCCTGCAAAACCTGGAAGTTCTTTTGCTTGGAGGTAACCAAATTTCCCAAGTTCCTGACAAGATTGGTCAACTCGAAAATCTCAGAGAGCTTTTTCTTGGTCGCAATAGGGTTCGTTTCATCTCTCTCGCGGTGGCAAAGCTACACAGCCTGCGCGTCCTGTACCTGGATGACAATGGATTGGAGGAAATACCCATTGCAGTTCTAAGCATTTTTGGTTTAGAGACCATAAATCTGAGCAACAACCGGATCTCCTCTATACCAGACGGCATAACCAATCTCCAAAACCTGGTTGAACTTGATCTTGGAAATAACCGCATCCAACAATTTCCATTTCACTTCCCCACGCTGAAAGAACTCCGCGCTCTGTTTCTGAACATGAACAATATGACGTCATTTCCGGAGGAAGTTTGTAGATTGTCAGACCTCGCAATCCTTGACGTCAGTAACAACCGCATCCGGGAACTTCCTGATTTGCTGCGCTGCAGTGTGGCTGACCTTGAGAACTTGGAAGAACTGGACCTCTCAAATAACAAGCTCCGCCATTTGCCAGAATCCATAGGCAAGCTCGCTCGACTCCAGGTCCTTCACGTCGAGGGGAATTTCATTTCTGAACTTCCTTCAAGTATGGGCATGCTACAAGAGCTGACGAAACTTTACGTAAACAAGACAATTAAACTCCCGTCGGAAGTTTACCAACTTCCGGAGCTTGAAGTGCTGTGATTGCTTTCTAGTGAAAGTTGTCATTGAGTACAAAGGTCGTACGTCATAATGATTTCAGACTCATCATTTTGATCAGTGGCTGACCATTTAGCTTCGAACTGTAAACGCTTTTAGTGACTCGTGTAATTAAAGGGCTCTCGGTCCCAAAGTTTCTACAGAAGCTCGACATTTTGCGACCATGGAACCGTCCTTAAAAACAGTAAGAAGGCTCCAAGGGGTCGCTTGAGACACACGAGAAATCACGTAGGCGTACTTCTCCTGTGGTACCGCTGGATAGTACAGGACGATTGCGGGCACCAATAAGTGGCTGAACGCTGAACGAGCCTGTACTGTGAAACGCTTTGATGAAGTTTGTTGTGTTGTATCTTGTTTTAGTACTTAGGGGCATGGGGAAAAGATTGTCTTGATGTTTTTCCCTGCTCGTAACTACGGGCCTGGTGACGAACAGGACCGCGGCTAAAACTGAGGCCCCCTCTGCTCCCCCAGTCTCAAAGCCAAACACCTCCCTTATTTCAGCGCTATCACACAGCCTTTTAAAAATTTTATTACATTCTCTCAAGACAATTACATTGTACAAGAGATTAGTTTAATTGCAAGAAAGGTATACAAAAATAATGTTTATTAGGCTAATAACATTAGAAGACTAATGTTAACAAGATAAGTTATATCACTTTCTTTCATAAATTATCCTTATTTTGAGCGGCTTTCGAATGACTCATCAAAAAGATAACGCATGCAGTCATCTGATCGGTCGAGAGGGCAGATCCCCTAATATACTACGATTCAGTTGGTCACAGCGCAGGCACACACTACCAGAACTCCTTCACGTATGACAGTCACTGGAAAACCGCTCATATGGAGCACACAAACTCGATTATATATCTCCCTGCATCTAACTCAGCAGGCTTCACCGAGAAAACAGCAACTTGAGAAATTACAAGTCTTGAAAACAACAGTAAGTAGTTTGGGAGTGAACACGTTACATTACTTTCTTGCAGCAGGTTTCCGTAATTATTGCTGTATGTACAAGAACAATAAGTACATCAACTTAACGACCACAAGAACATAAACAAACGAAATTATCACAACATAAACATGACACATAACTACAGCACAACTCAACCATAACACGAACATGAAACAAAGCTCAACAACACAAAATCTGACTAACGACGATCACCACAATTCAACACAACTACCACTGAACCACACCAATATCAAAAACATCGAATGCGACATCATCAAGGATCCAACCTTTGTAAAGTTAAATGGCAACCTTATTTTCCCAGATCCTAAAAAAGCTTAGTTACACGTCTTGAAATTAACGTAACCAAACGCCAGTTCATAATACATATCCTTAACTTTGTGTTTCTTTTCTAAATGTTTTAAGTGTGGTTCAAGACCTTTCATAAATTAGGTCCATGGTCAAAATACCCCCAATTACAAATAATTATTTGGTTGTTACCAGAGTCTGCGAAAAACCCAGCAATAAGCAGCATCTGAACAAATCCCCACAGAGATCATAATAATCTACGATGAGTTTTACGTAGACACAGTGGCACAACATCAGTTCGAGCTCACACTCAGATGCTCTAGTTGAAAGAAACATCTCTAGTGTTTTGACCCCAGACGGAACGAGCATATTTCAAAATGCTTTTGACATCACTCATTAGTTTCGAAAATGAAAACGGCCAAATTTGACGTTAGACTGATGTTATATTAGATTAATACGTGACGTCACAGTTTAAGGATGTAATAGGGGCCCTCTCAGCCAATTGCATGTTTTTGTTTACACCAAATGCGTAACAAGGGCCAAAAGAAACCAGTCGTCTTCTCAAAGGACTCCCGATGGACATGCGTTCGACTTTCTGGCGCCGCCTAAAATGGGGGATCAAGGATTTGAGCGCGCAAAAGACTGTGGTTGAGAAGGCCCCCACAGTGAAAAATCAGATTACGTGGAACTTTAAAACCACACAGGCACATTTGTAAATTACGATGAAGACTTTTTGGATTATATATCGCGTCTAGTGGTCACCTCTCTAGCATGTCCCCTCTAGCTACGTAATGAAAGAAAAACTTTTTCGCGCCAACTTTCTCACGTCCTGTTCGCGTAGAAAACCTGTCGAAACCTGTCGCTCTGTACACTGGACAGTAAATTTTTTCTCTAAATTTTCTGCTGTAATCGGTTTGACTGTAACTAAGGACATCCCCTCCCTCCCCCACCCAAAAATATTATTGCTCTACAGAAGTAATTTATAGGCACGAAATTATTATCTAGGTTAGTTTTACAAAACCTATTCGTCGGAATGCGTGTATAGCCGCTGTTAACAATCAAACATCGTAAAGTCAGACTATTGCTCATCCTTGATGAATGCCCCCCGTTTGCACATTTTGATTCAAAGTAGTTGGCATTGTCACCGCGCCTGGGACCATATGGGGCATCCCCGCCTGTAGCATCGCGGCAGTGTACCCTCCATATATGGGCTGCATGCCACTCACTGAGGGGAGATACGCAGACGCCGCTGTAGGCATACCGCTGACAGGCATCATGGGAACTTGGGGGTTTATTCCTGGGAAGCCAAACTGTGGCTGCATCATGGTAAAGTTGTTCATAAACACTTTTTGTTGCTCCAGTTTTTCTTCGTTTGATTTTAGTTGTTCCTGTTGAGACTGGATCTGACGCTCCAGTTCCTTTTGTTTTTCCTGCGGGGTTAACGAAGGAGAATTAAAAATGAAGGACAAGAAAGACCGAGAAAGCAATACAAAAGCCCGAAATGCCTGTTGCCTCTGTTTTAAAGCGAGGCCCAGTGCGAAACCTTTGTAAAAAAAAAAAAAAAAAAAGTTTTACTCGCATGCTCATTTTCACGCAAATAAAACTCATGCTTCGAAACAGAGGCAATAGCCATCTCTGAAATGGCCTATAAATATGGAGATGCAACAAAAACCTACTAACAAGTTATTTGTTTGGCAGAAAAGTAGCAACAAACCCATGCTTCAGATTAATAATAATAATAATAATAATAATAATAACAATAATAATGACAATGATGATAATGATGATGATGATGATAATGATGATAATGATGATGATAATAATAATAATAATAATAATAATAATAATAATAATAATAATAA
Organism: Plumapathes pennacea; assembly: GCA_964036295.1. NCBI lineage: Eukaryota > Metazoa > Cnidaria > Anthozoa > Antipatharia > Myriopathidae > Plumapathes > Plumapathes pennacea. The sequence goes on along the minus strand of OZ038464.1, from coordinate 10,869,021 downwards.
TAATAATAAAATAGTTATTAGAGTTAGCAGTTAAAAATAATTTTATTTGTTTGCGCCGATGAAACAAGGAGTTCTTTTTTGATGGATGATGTTCGTTTTGATTGGTCGATATTTCTTCTGTTAGTGACAGAATCGTTCGATGACCTTGTATTGAAATATAAAGGTTCTTAGACGCTCCAAACGGTTGGGGTCATTTTCTTTCCATTTCCACTTTCTGTTCGGAGATTGCATGTTGGGGAGAAATCTATGCGCTAAGTGATTCAATGCCCCTTTAAGTTGTCCACTGACCCTTTCACTCCCAAGCTCAAAATACAGATTCTCAACCTTTTAAGAAGAAAATGTATCTAACGAGAATTGATAATTTAATCAGCTGTCATCTGAGCAAAGTAAGAAAACCCAAGTTCTCCTTACTGTATGTATATATTTCAGGTGAGAATTCAAGTTGATCACTCTTGGGAGTAAAAGGGGTAATAAAGTCAGCACAGACCCAAACTCATACTCAATAGGCCGTCTAAGAGATTAAGTGATGACTCAGTGGCTCCTGGAATGAAAGCCGAGACCTGGGGCCAATTCAATAAAGCATTTACAAGTGTATTTTACAAGTTGGACCAATTTGTCCACACGTTAAAGCACACTTTAATCCAGTACAATGGCCAAATACTGTTGTGGTTGTGCACTGGGGACCTGCATCTGTAGTTTTGCACAGACCTTGCTGGAGTAGAGTCCGTTTAGTGGTGTTTGAATAATGGTCCAACTGTAAAATACACGTGTAAATGTTTATTGAATTGGCCCCTGTATATCATGAGAGAAATGCGTGTAAGGGGACAGTACCAAGAGCTGTGCTTGTTGTTGCCTTTGCTGTTGTGTCTCGAAATCTCGCTTCTGCTGATCAAGTTCAAGCTTTTGCTGCTCAAGTCGCTCCAGCAGTGCCAGCTGCTTCTGATGTTCCTGTCGATAGACAACCAACAACAATAAACAACGATAATTTTATGAATATAACTACACCGTGTGTGCGCGCACGTCGTCAAATTTAATGGACCAGAAAGCACGGTTGCACTACTTTGTAAAGAGAAAGACAAAGATAATCGAAGTTTGTTAAATACCATCAGAAGCTGTTGCTGTTTCCTTTGTTCTTGAATGATAACCTCCGTTTTGTTTGCAGTCAGTGGTTCACTCTGGAAGCAAAACAAGTGAGAGCAAGTTCAGCAGAATTGATGGCTGTAAGTATCTCCTGAAAAGTGATCAAGAATGGAGTAACTTTGGTACTAATGGTGAAATACACGACAAACAGCGCTAGAATGAAAAAAATTATGCCAACCACAAAATTCTCCATACAAAGTGATATACCGTAAAATCCGAGCTAATTACCGAGAGTTTTATAACGGGGGTGAGGGGGAGGGGGAAGAGAAGGGGTGGGCGTATTTACGGAATGTTACGGTATTTCTGGTGAGAGAACGAAAAGATAAAATTGAAGTTGAAAGTACCTGTGCACTCTGGACGGCCTCGTTACACTCTTGGTTCAAAACAGGCGGAGGGGGAATAAACTGTGCAGTGGACTCCCTCAAGCTGCCTGTTCGGTGCTGGGTACCAGTCCTCGCGCGGGGCACTTCAACCATGCTCTTGGGCCTGGTTTTGGTCAGCGGAGCAGGTGGCACACCCAGGGTGGTGGTGATCTTTCCGCCGCTGTTTGTGCGTTCACGCTTGGATATTGTCTCCTCTTGGGCGGCTGCCACTCTCGCCTCCGCGACGACGTTCCTCAGGTTGAAGTTGGCGTCGGTTTCGACCGCTTCGTTGTCGTCCACACGTTCTTTACGTCGTTGCATGATGAACTGCGGCAAATAATAGAGTTTTAAACGAAAAATATGTACAATGAAGACGACATTACCGCTGTTATCATTATTATTGCCATTACCACTAACTACACACGACCACCAGCTACCATTGCTACTGCCACTACCATTACAGTATAATGCTTCAATTACTATTATTGTTGCTAATGCCCTCACCACCAATCACTATATTAGCCCTCTGGTCATTTCAGACGGAAAGTACTTCTCCATGAGTAGAGCATAGTAGATATAACCAGTGAAATTGTCGGGTGCTAGAGAATGCCTTTGCCAAACGTATATATACAATACAAAAAGGAGACAGAAATTACAAGTGAAAATGGGAAATAGGTTGGATCAAAATAAGCCACTTTTACAATCATGCTCAGTAGCAACATAGTTGCAACTACCGCACTACCTTTTACTTATAACCGTAAAAACGAGTTTCCGCGGAATAAATCTCTGCCTAGCTTGGTTTTGTTTCCGCATAATTGCATTATAACCAAAGAAGCAGAAGCAGTTCTTAACTCTGTCCGCCTAACTTTATCATCTGGGCCCGGTTGTTCAAAGAGTGTATAGCGCTATTCGCCGGATAAGTCGCTATCCAGTGGATAGAATTAACCATTAAGCTTAATTCAGTCGAGAGGATAAGGATTTATCCTGTGGATAGCGCTATCCACTCTTTGAACAACCGGGCCCAGGTGGCCCGCGAACTGCGCGTGATTGTGAAAGTTGATTATTGACTGTAAAGAGTATTTGAATAGTACACATCACTTTATAAGATTTTATAATAAGCTGGATAACTACTTTGTCACCCTACCTTTAACTCGGAGCCTTTGGTGGTGATCTGCAAGAGGGAACATTCATTGTTAACGGGCACCGCGTTGGTCAGCGGTCAGCGTTCATCACCATTCCCATCTAACTTGGTCTGACACGAGGTAAAATTTCACATCGTGTGCAAGCCCCGTTTGTTCTGTGCACAACTTATCTTATAGAAAATATATTGAAGCTAAACCTATGCGTGAGTATTAAACTGAGCTTCAGTTATCTGACAGACCAAGAGGTATCCATGGCAACCCTGCCACAGCCCACCATCAAGCACCCATCTCACTGATGTTTCAGTGGAGAACTATCAGGGCAGATAATTACCCAGGGAGGAGAGAAGGGAGGGGGCAACGATCAGCAAACGCGGTGATCCGCAAAAGATCAGCAAACAATCACCTGCCCCTGCAGACCCTCGGACCACCCCGGCAACCCTTTTGAGAGTGGGGGCGACTGCTGGCCAGCATATTTAGCCACATGTAATAAAGCTTTACACGGTGCTAAGATCCATGAACACCAGACACAGAGCAAGCTGTCCTTACCTCCCAGTTGGCTTTCTGTACGGAGAACTGACTGAAGGCTCGGGCTCCCTCGGAGTCTCCGCAGACGCGTCTGAAGTCGTCTTTGGTCATGCGCTCAAGGTCTTTTGCAGACCACTGGGACAACGCTGCCACGCAACTGCATGACAAACACAGATATTATGTAATTCGCAATGCCATTTAACCCTGTCAGTGCAATGTATCTAAATATAACTTTACTAGAAATACGATAATCGCAGATATCCAGTGGATTTTCGGGAAGCGGGATTCTCGTCTAATTTCCGCTTGGAGATTATTACTGTTGATTATTACCTTTGATAGTGAAATGCTCAAATCACACGAACCCTTAACAACAACGCAAAAACACGGTAACATACCTCTGGCTGAAACCTTTGCTTAGCAGCCACTCCTTCACCTCGTCACTGGAAGATTCTGAGTTCAGGTTCACGACTGGTACCTTCACATCTACAATCAAATGAACGCGGCCAACATAAAATCAGCTGTCATCATTTCCCTGAGAGAATGTATAATTTGTACATATTCTCTGTGCTATCTTGTCCTCGATTTTATTCAAGAGTTCTGCGCTTCTCGGCTAATAGGGTCGTGTATGGTGGTATATCTGTGACAGGGTTGCCACGCACGCAGATGAAAAAAGATCCTTGACATTTCACTGACCACAAAACAATTTTCACTGACCATGCATGATGTAATCGAAGATCATGATTCCCATAACTTTGCATTTGCTTCAGTTTCTTTTGAGAGTTATCGATATTCTTCTCTTTATCTTTATCTTTATGAAACGACATTGTCTTGTGCATAATCATTATCGAAGCATGTCACAAGCTGAAAATAAAACTCCTTGATTTTTCCCTGACCTTGAAAAAAAAAGTTGTTTTTCCCTGATTTTTCCCTGACCGCGGCAACCCTGTGTAAGGAGGGACAAGTTTGGTTACCTTTCCGCTTAACGCTCGGAGTGAGTCCACCTCCCTGGGCATTTGTCATTCGTCGCTTGAGCTCGTCGTTTAAAAGATCGGCGGAACTCACTGATGAGGAAAGCCAAGACTTGCATCATCATCAACAAAATCATCACCATCATCATCATCATCATCATTTTACATTTCTAAACTTACTGCCCATAATTCCGTCGTTTATCGCTTTATTGATCCCAAACGTGCATCATCATCTTCATCCATATATTAGTCGCTGTATTTATATCCCAATTTTTCTCTCGTTCTAAACTTTGATTAATATTACCTGGAGAAATATCTGAAATAGTTTTTGTGACTTCACATCGGTTCTCTACTGTGTTTAACTTACTTCGTTTCGTTTGCGCCTCTTCCTTCTTTTTCTTTTCTGCTTCCTTGTCGACTTTTCGCAGATTCTTGGAAAGAATGGCTTGGGTAAAATCAGCCTGAGGCGCTGCTTTGACGGCTTCTGTGAATCAAGAAGTTTGGGTTCCAAAATCATGCATTTAGTAAATCAGCTAGTGGACTGCGAATTTATTCAAGAATCAAGAATTGCCTTGCCAACTTTCTTGTTTAGGGCAGCTTTCAGGTACTAGTAAATCAGCTAGTCGATTGAAAATTTATTCAAGGACTAAGAACTGTCTTCCCAGCTTTCACGTTCAAGGGCCCGTTTGCGCTAGACTGCACGATAACTTACTAAGCATCCAGAACAAGACGATGGTTGCTTTGACGATTGATACAAGCTTTAATAACAGCATATTCGTCCGTGACAAAGTGCCGTTTGCACTTGAAAAGATGTAAATGTCGACGTTATCAGTCGTAAAAGTCCTACCGTATTGATTTTAATAACCGCCCGGGCGCTTACTTAATTGGAGGGCGCTTATTGGAAGCAGGGCGCTCATTAGAACCATTACGATAATTGCGAAGTAACTCAGTTAGTCGATTGAGAACGTAGTCAAAAGATCAAGAAACTGTTTCTCCAACTTACTTTCCTGCTCTGCTTGTGCAGAAGGAGGCGCGTAACGTGGCGGGGGAGGGGTGGCAGGGGGCGGTGTCACGGGGGGTGGGGTGGATGGTGGAGCACTCGTAGGAGGCGGCGGTATAAACAGCTTGTCTTTTGGGCTTGATTTCCGTCGATCTTCCTCTCCTGAGGTTTTACGAGCCGGTACATGTCTCAACTCCACAGTTGGGATTTTCGTGGAAGTTGCAGGCGGATCACCTTTTGTCGTCTTGAATATAACAATAACAATAACAATAACAATAATAATAATAATAATAATAATAATAATAATAATAATAATAATAATAATAATAATAATAATAATAATAATAATAATAATAATAATAATAATAATAATAATAATAAAACGAACAGAGCGTAAATATCTAACAGGGTAATGGAATGCACACTTGTTTCGCTCAGGTCACGTCTACACTAATACGTTTTCATTTAGAAACGGATAGTTTTCAAAGTCACCCGTTCACAACGATCTGTTTTTCATTCGAAAACGCACGCGTTTTCAAAAGTCGCCACTTTGAGAACCGTAACTTTCCGTTTTCGATGAAAACGACGTCGTTTCTTATCGTTTTAGTGTGGAAAGGCGAAAACGCACCACTTCCAACGAAAACGGATTAGTGTGGACAGGGCCTCAGTTTGTACATGTTGTGAATAATTACACAGTCGTAATGTTTGTGGCACATATTCAGATTAGTCAGTCGTGAAATGGCAGAAATTTCACTTAAAACCTAAACACGACGACAAATGTTTGACAGCCACCAGCAAACACTTCTTTCCCATTTTCGGATTTATTGTAGGATCTCCTATTTTCATTCAGCTTGCGTGCGTTTGACCTACATCGTATCTAAAGAAAGTGGACATGCTCTCTGTCGTGATAATACACAAGCTATCACTCACCGTAGCCTTCGTGGTGCTTACTGACAGCAGGTGCATTTGAGGTGGTATTTGAGGCGGAGGAGAATTGGGGGGACTGGGAATGACCACTGCAATTCAAGAGCACGAAATTGAGCAACTTTCTCTTTCAGTCTCAAAGCAAGTATATGTGTGCGTTCACCAGAAGCTGAAGACGATGATAACGACGACGATGGCGACGGTAATGGTGATGTTTATGGTGATGATGGCTATAACCATGATATCGATGGTGGTGATAATGAAGGTGTAACACTAAAATATAACAATAAAGAAATTTGTGGAAGGAAGGAAAGAAAAAGAGTAGAGAAAAATATAAGAATGGATGCTCAGACAAATTATCCCACACTGACCGTCCATGACTCCGCTCATCCTGTGACCTTCATCCACAATCGTGTGCGGCACAAAACCGATGCTTCCCGCGAAGTTACGGACACACCACCACTGTCTGGAGTCATCCAGTACCTGACGGACAGTACCAGCATCAAACGGTAAATATCGGCATATCACTAAACGTGTAGTTAAGATAAAATACACACTCAACTCTCTCTAAGGCGGACACCCTCAGGACTAAATTTAGTGTTCGCTTTAGAGAGGTGTCCGCGAGTTCAGTTACAGAAAAATAAGTGAAAATTGGCAAGGAACAAATCTGCATGCTGAGGTGTCCGCTTAGAGAGAGTTGACTGTATATATATATTTCTCTTCAGCACTGTATAAAAATTCACGCTCAATCCGTCTCTCTCTACACCTAAACTGCGCGTGCGCGAGTACATCCACTTCATGTAAGTCGCTATGAAGTGTGACAAAAAGAACAAGAAATAATAACTATTTCTGTACAAAATAGAAAAGCTAGGGAAGAAAACTATTTGATGTTCTGGACAATTGTTCGCGACTAAATTTTGGGAAATGTCTTTCCTGAAAGCTGAGTAGGGAAAAAGTTCGGATTTCACTGTGTTCACTCCCAAGCTCAAAATACAAATTCTTCCAACCATAAAATAAGAAAATGCATGAGTGATGAAATGAGAATTCATATCTCAATTAGCTTTTATTTGAGCAAGGTATCAAATGCCAAGTCCTCCATATTGTGTGATATATATCTGGTAAGACACTGAAAAGAGAAAATTGAATTTGATGGCGCATTTTAACCCTTTCCCTCCAAAGAGGCTCAGAAATGTAATACAGCCAACTCTCTCTAAGGCGGACACCCTCGGGACTAGATTTAGTGTCCGCCTTAGAGAGGTGTCTGCCAAGAGTTCACTTACAGAGAAACAAGTGAAAACCGGCAAGGACCAAACTTTGTATGCTGTCCGCCTTAGAGAGGTGTCCGCTTAGAGACAGTTGACTGTATTCAGGTTGCATGAAATGCGATGTGTCCTGTTTCCTTATTTCTTGTGTTCCCTATTTCCTTTAATTTGCAAAATTTAATCAAGTGTTACCACACTTACAGTTAACTCATCTCCCTGTTTGACAGACAGTTCCTTGCTGTTTCGAGCTGTGAAGTCATACATGACCTTCACTCTCTTGAAGATCTTAGCTGAGGAGCTGGAAGAGACAACACATACAATTACGGTACTGATTGATAGCTTGGACATAATGTCAACAACGACAACAATAACGATGGACCTGGTGACGATAATGATGATGACGATGATGATAATGACGATAATGATACTGACGATGATGACGATGATGATGATGATGACGATGATGATACTGACGATAATGATGACAACGATGATGATGGTGATGATGATGATGATGATGATGATGATGATGATGATGATGATGATGATGATGATGATGATGATGATGATGATGATGATGATGATGATGATGATGATGATGATGATGATGATGACAATGATGGTGGTGATGATGATGATGGTGATGGTGATGATGATGATGATGATGATGATGATGATGATGATGATGATGATGATGATGATGATGATGATGATGATGATGATGATGATGATGATGATGATGATGATGATGATGATGATGATGATGATGATGATGATGATGATGATGATGACAATGATGATTGAAAGTTTGATTGATTAATTGATTGATATAATTTGATATGATATGATATGATATGATATGATATATGTGATAGTGATAATCAGATGGCGATGACGATTCTGATAACGATAATGTAGTGGTGATGATCACGATCGCGATGATGACGGTGAAAGTGATGCTGGTGATGACGTTTCACTGAACGTAGTATGACAAAATTACACACGATGAAAAACATTTCCGAGATTCTCGCACCTGGCCCTAGTGCTTTCGGACTTTTCAACGCTTGCCAGTCTTTTAAATTTGGCTGCTGCTGCCAGAACCGAGGGACTGGCGAAGTTTGACCCTTGTTCATCGCCCTGAAAACGACAAGTGGTTGTGAACTCCTGAACTGTCAAATGAAACCTAAAGGTGTAACCACTCAAATGAAAGCTCTCGATGAGTATAATCGGATAGCAGTGTTCACTTCCAACTCCTGAACTGTCACATGATCCTATTAAGAGGTGTGAGCACTCAAATGAAAGCTCTCGGTGTGTACACTCTGATAGCAGTGTCCATTTTGTTGTTACTTACTCTCCACTGTCCGTCCTTTAGCTGAGCAACAGCTGCAGCGTTTGCTGCTACGGCGGCGGTTAGGTTTGAAACATCTTTGCCTCCAATGCTGGGGGGAACCCAGCCGTCTTTAAACACGGGTGCATAAGGAGGAACGAACTGATCTTTAAAGTTCTTGCTGTGCCTGCAGAAAAAAAAGCTCTATCAAAATAAGGCTCGTACGGTCTTAGTTAGCAAATCTAACTTTCAAGGCTTTGGAGTTTTTCGGGACTTTTCAACCCTTTCACTCCTGAGAGTGATCAACTTCAATTTTCTCCTTCAGTCTCTCAGCAGAGATTCATGGTACAGTAGGGAGAATTTGCTACTTGATAGTTTGCTCAGATGAAAACTGATTGGCCTATCAATTCTCACTACATCGCTCATATATTTTCTTCTTGAATGGTTTGGAGAATTTGTTTTACAAGCTCAGGAGTTAAAAGGTTAAACTAAGACTGCGAAACTTGAGCTTGAACACTGGACAGCAACACCACAGCAAACGTGAAGGGAAGGGTTGTTCTGACCCATTACCTGACATCTTAGGAAAGTAATGCAATACACAGTAATCAGATAGAAGGCTAGAGAAGATAAGGGGCAGCGACACTTACTTGGTTTGTGTCCACTTCGGTCCCAATGCTTTCCACAGTTCCGACTCTTGCGAAGTTAGACAGTTTTGTAACAACTCTAGTGCTTGAGCGGTGAGCAGGGGAGACAACACACTTCCAGCTTTATCAGGACTGCAAAGATCACAGAGGTTAAACAGTGAAATGATGCAGTAGTCCGGCCCTGTTAACAGCAGTTCTTAAGCCCTGGTCAAACAGACTCCAAAGTCAGCCTACGTTTTGGATTTGCGTATTGTTTGACTATTAAATTGGGTCAAGTTGGGTTGACTTTGCTCGAGCTTAAATTTGCACCCAAGTTGGCCCAGGTTTTTCACATACTCAGAGGCCCAGGGACAGATCGGCAAAAGGCCGGAAAAAAGCGGCGGAGGTGGAGGGGTATGCCCCTGGCCCCTGGGTCTCCGAGGATGGGGTTTCACCGTTTTCCACTCAATGCAATTCGAGTCATATCAACGCAAGTTGATCGCACCAGATTTTGTTTTGAAAATTGTTACATTGCGACTTGTGTTGATTTGCAAGTCCGTTTGGCCAGGTTTTTTTTTGTTGTTGTTGTTGTTGTTTTTTTTTTTTAGGGTTCAATAATCAACGCTTACCCGTTTGTGACTCTTATTAAGAAAGCCAGAGGCACAAATAGGTAGTGTACCAGCTCTGAAGCATTGGGTTTGTGCAGGTGTTGCCGCAGCTTGCCCTGTAAAAACAGCACACACAAACAAGTTAGAACACCGAACCATTCTTTTATTCTCAAATACGTCGCTTGATGTTCTTGCAAGAACAAACAAACAAACAAACAAACAAAAATAAGTTGAGTAGACGATACCTGTATAAGCAGATTTTCTGTTGATAACAACGGTACCGACCGACCATAAGTGATTTTACCGACTTCATACCGACGATATACCGACTACGCTACCGACCAAATGCTGACGACGTTACCGACCATGTTACCGACCAAATTACCCGACCACATAACGACCACATTACCAACCACGTACCGACCAAATACCGACCACATGCCGACCAAGTTACCGACCAAAAATCGACCACCTTACTGACAACTAACGATTCCTTACCAGCAGGTTAAACGCGTACTTAAACTTCTGGAAGGCATCAACCAAGTTAGACTCTGCTGGCGGTTTCGCTTCTAACATCAAAGGATGATCTGTAAGAACAAAGCAGCAAAAACCAGAGCGTCGGCGTAATTACCTGAATATGTCGTTAAGTTTTCGAAGCATTTGTTGTAAAGCGACCACTTGAAGATTGCACGGATACGTTTCAAAGCGGTTACGAGGAAAAGCGGTAAACCAAAGACGTGCACCCACTGATTTTCAGTGGAGTCACAACTACAAGTTTGTATATAAAGTATATATTATTCGAATGACTGTCGAAAAATAAAACCAAAGTAAGTACACCACCACTCTCAGAGGCTGTAAGAAACACTTCCAACCAACCAGAAGCCAAGGTAACTCACGTTTCATTTTGATTTAAAAGAAGAAACCATTAGTTTGCAGTGCAAGGAAACGCCATCGCAACTTGTTCGAGCGCGGGAGAATATCGCAACCAAGTTTGGCAAGGATGCTTTCAAACTTGTTTGGACCAATCTGAAAGCGTAGCAAACGCAAAACCAAAGCAATCACACGATTACTATCGACAGTCATCCGAAAACGGCTCTACAAATGCAGGAACGATGACCAACCTCAACTTTCTCCTTAGTTTCTTAATTGCCCGAAATACGTCACAAAGTACGGAGGATTTGGCAATGGATTCAAAACTGGATTCTCCCTACGTCACTCATACATCTTCTTGAATGGCTGGCTACAATCCTCACCTGCTTTGATTTTCTTTTTCTTCTGCAGCTTCTTCCAGGCCTCGGCTGACGTCTTTATCTTCAAGACAAGCTGCTCAATGTCATCAATGCAGTGATTCAAAATTTGCTGCAAGGGAAACCAAGCAAAGCGTATTTTTCATCGACTGGAGCAGACTGTATGACTTGAAGTACCGCAAATGCTCTAATCCTCCCCCCATCCCACCCCCCCCCCCCCCCCCCCCCCCATCCCCATCACTCCGCGAAGCTTAGGGTTGCGGAGGTTCCATATAATTAATGTGACTTGGTAGACTAATTCTTGCTCGTGAGGTGAAACAACCTGAGGTCGATATGGGAAATATGAACACCGTAGAAGCGCTGGCTGAAGTTTCAAGCATTAGACTTTGCGCAGGAATGGCTAATGCTCGAAACGTCGGCTATTTCAAACGTCGCACCAAAGCCGTGCTGAACTCACTGCAAATTAGCATAATCCATTGTTTGAGCTAATTTGCATTGAGTTCGGCACGGTAGTGGTGCGACGTTTGAAACGGACCTTACATTTCATACATTTTACTAAGCCGACGCTGTCCCAATTTAGTCCCTATACAACTCCAGGACTGCTGTGGCATTTCGTTGATCTTGCTTGGCTGTGGATTGCATTACATTTACTTACCACATCTCTGTTGATCCTCAGTTCAAGCTGTTCTACTAAGATGTGTTCGTCTTGTGCTTCTGATTCTGGAGACGGGTGTTTCCCTGATGGCCTTTTCTTGTCTTGCTCTACTGAGGCCGCCGAAAATGCGGCAATGGTTTGCGCTACAAGGGACTTCTCGTACAAGTCCATCCTCTCTTGAACGATATCCTGGTTTTTGGAGGAAAAAACCGGGAATAATCTTACACGGTTTTCTGCAAGTGTCGCACTGGTACCGCAAAGGTCATGGGTTCAATTCCCATTAAAGCCCGGATTTTTTTCGGGCTATCCTTGCAACCGCTTAAGTTGCTTCATAACTGCAATTACGTCTCTTTCAAGGTTTTCTATTGATATATTAAGAAAATAATTACTGTTTTGTTGTTGCACATGCATCAAGGCTTCACACGCCTCAAATTATCCTTAAGACAAAAGTTGTCACCTGTACAACTTGGATGCAAGAATAACTCTGAGAAATAGGTCTATTGAAAAATGAAAGCAACAACTTGGATGTACGTGTACAGTACTTCGTAGAGCAGCACGTTAAAAATTAATCCACTGTTGTTTTCCATTATTTGAATAGAATGAATCAGGGCCCAAGAATACCAGCCCTCAAGCTGACTAGATTACAAGTAAAGTTCTTCCTTCTTTGGCAATCTACTACTAAGTAAACAGATATTAATATTAACAAATAGAATGCAGCGACTCACTTTGGGTGGTTGAGGTGCTGGCTGGGAGGGAGGGGGTGGTAACACACCCCCCATCTTTCCAGTGTATGAATGGCGCATCGCCTTGAGGGTGTGAAAAACCAAATAGTAAATTACTCTAATCCACTGCTGCATCTTTTCAATATTTTTCTGAAGCATAATGACAGTTTTGGCTTCATGGTATAATTACAATCATGTCAAATCAATGTTTTATTTTGATGACATCACACACAAGCAACAACAATGTACATAAAACACTGGTGTTACTAATCATGCACACATGTGTGTAGTTCAAGTACCTCTTTGCTGCTGGAGGCTTTTACTATTTCTGTGGCTACCACTGTTGCCTGTTAAAGATGAAAACAGCAAAGTTTGGTAAGTCAGTGCATTATATTAATTTTACATGAAGGGTAAGCAGAGTAAAAATCAAACAAATAAACTCTGAAGAACACCAACCATTTTTGGGACACAATAGTTAATGTGTTGCTCAGTGGCTTCATCTCTTGCTTGGGTTCAAACCATATCACTATTTTAAATGGGCCATTTCTCAGATGTCTGTTGCCTCTGTTTCAAAACAAGGTCTAGTGCAAATACTTTCTTATGAAAATTAGTTTTCATTTTTATGCCAAATTCATTTCCATAAGAACTAGGCCTCTGATTGAAACAGACGCAGCAGGCATCTCGGAAATGGTCTATTAACAAAACGTCTATTTTACAGGGCAGGTGACTCATTGCCCAGTTCTTGAGTGATAACCCTTTTACTATTAAGAGTGCATCACAGTGATCAATATCAAATTTCTCTTTTCAGTCTGACTTAGCATTATATGTCTCACAGAAAAGAAAACATGGCCTTTGAATACTTTGCTCAGATGAAAGCTGAATATTTAACTATCAATTCTCACTACATCGCTCATCTCTGTCTTCTTGAATGGTAAGTAGAACATAATGGTTACTCACCGGCAGCTTCTCTGACTGAAACAGGTGCATGGCAGCATATTTCTGCTCTGTCTGCATTGTACAGAACACCAGCACATTGTTCAAGTCATGGTCATCACTTATGGCCTGTACTTGACCGATGCTGGCCAATGGGTACACTTCAATCACATCCTGACAAGGAATTACAAAAAACAAAATTACTTAATATTATTGCACATTCAAATACAAATTGACATTCTCTTGTAAAAATGTAGTTCTTTGTGAATCTCTAAGAAAACTACTAGATTTACTGTGAAATGTACTATGGCTAGTGTTCCACTGCTTCAAAAGCCAGACAAGTTTGCGCCAACATTAGGTCCTGACTGAAATGTCTCAGCATTACATTTGCTAGATTTAATTACAAAGCATACTGGTACATGCCTTAAACCAATCTCCAGTTGCCTCTAGGCACATCTTTTACTGGTAATAAAATACTGAGACAGCTTGGCATTGTTTAAAAAATCTCAAGAATAAATGATAGTGAACACTGAACAGACAGTATTAGTATTAGTATTACAATATTGTGCTCCTAGAGGCTTACTTGTGTTTCTCCATCAAGCAGTACAACATCATTGTCTGTGAGTCGCATTTCCATGTCCTTTGTCCATAAGGTGCCATTTGCAAGCATTTTCTATCACAACAACAAAGTTTGTTAGCTAAAGTTTGTTAACTATATTATAGCATTTACTTGTGCACTTTGCTGTACTCTACCTTAGTCTCATTCAGTCTGGCCTGTGGTGTAATTTGCAAGTCTCTGGCTGTCTTTGATGTAAAAGATGCCAAATGCTGAAGTAGAAAAACAACAATAAAAAAATATTAGTCCACTATACGACTTAAGATAATTATGATACTGCATGCACTGTATATGTATACAACTGACTCACCTCCAAGAGAAAGTTGGTTTTTGCACTAAACTGACTTGCTGCTTTTCCAGGCTCTAAATGAAAACCAAACAAAATCTTTTTAATATTTCTATTTCCCAAGCCTTTTATAGTGATTCTCAATTCACACATGAGTCTTCATACAGGCCACTACAATCCTGGCAAAAAGTGCCCCACACTTACCTTTTTTTCCCCCATAAAATCTGCTCACCTTGCCCCCTTCTTCCTCTCCCTTCCCCCTCTTCAATGTTGAATTTGCACTTCTTTATGCCCTTAATCCAACACTGTTCAGGGGGAAGGAGAGGAGTGGAGGAGGGGGAGAGAGAAATTTCCTAAAGTGTAAGCATCTGGACAGCTACAGAGGGTGACTATTACAGTAAATATAGCAATTATTATTGTTAGGGTATTTGACTAGGATTGTAGCTAATGCCAAATTCATCTCAATGTACATGGTATACATATGCACAGAAAATTGAAGTTATTTACCTCTTCTAAGCCTTGGGGATCCCTTTTCTAAACCATTGGGCTGAAGAATAAAAAGATTACCAGCAGTTAATTCAACCTAAATTAACTTCAGTACAATAAATCACTGAACAACTGACTGAAGATCAGAGGAGGGCAAGAACAGAGCTGAGAATAACAGCTGTCTTCACATAATCTCTACAAAAATGCCAGACCTAGAGCACAAATACACCAGGAGTAACCATTTGACTCCTGAAACTTTATAGTGATTCTTCTAAAGATTACAAATATCTTGAAAATATGTGAGTGACAAAGTGAGGATAAGAAATCAAACTCCTAATACATGTACAGTACATGTATCCCTGTTGAGAGAATGAAAAGACAAAACTAAAATTACAGTAAAAGGAGGGTACCCTTGTTATAATAAAACTCTGTCTTTTCTGTAAGTATCACAGTTGTGGAGATCTCAACAATTTACAATGAGCTACTCTACATGTATACTGTAAACTTGTGTGTGAGTGAAAGCTGACCAAACACTAATATTTATAATAATTTAATATAATAATTTAATTATTAAAGCTCTAGATTTGCGAGGATAACTATTTTTATTTACACGACTTCACATTTTCGAGTGCAAATAAAGGCCAAAGCGGGTGCAAAGATGGGAGTGTATTGCACTCGTCAGGAACCAGATTAACTGGATTATTAGCTTACGTGATCAATTTTCACAAGCAGAATTTACGAACATGTCACTTTTTCTTCCATTTTGCACACGGCGAGAACGTTTGCCCTGCTTCATTTGTTATATAATAAACAATTTATTACACAAAATATCATGCAATACGGCTATATTTTTACTCTTCAGTTTTATTTTTTCTCGCCTGAAGCAGGCTCAAAAAAATAAAACCAACTCGTAAAAATACTCAGCTGTATTGCACTCCTTTTCATGCAATAACCTCTTTAAATACACAGAAAGACTGGCTGAATTTGTGTTTTCGACTAACCATGCTTCTTCTTTTGTCTGGGCCAGGGCTGCAAGACAACAGAAAAACTTGATATTACAAAATTAAAAAAGGAAGAAGCAAAAGGAAGTAATAAAAATACTGTATCAATCATGATAATGCACAATTAGTGAAACATCACTTTAGCTTGTTGCTTTTGGTACACTAAGAGCAAACTATGTATTTTAGATTACTGTACATATACAGTATCATTAGTACGAAGCAAATATATAAGGGTTGTCCAGTACACCCCGAGTCCAAGGACAAGTATGGAGTGGGATGGGATAAAATCAATAGATTTATGGTCCTACCTTCCTTTACTTCTGTCTTTGTTGCCAACCTGAGACCATTCACTCTCTCCACCATAGTTATAGGGATCTAAAGACTGTGTGAAGAAGTATCATTAATTAATATTATATACACAGAACCAGATCAAGGGGAAGTTCAGTATGTATACAGTAGTACTGTATCTATAGCCCTTTAGCTTCTGAGAGTTTTTATACTAATTTGTACACTTTACCAACCATTCAGAATAGAAATGTTTTATAACATATCAATATCTGACTCTCTTTTTCCACTTCATTCATCACCAATCAAGTGCAGTACTGATAAAAATATTGGCAGCAAGGTAAATTTTTTATACCTACAGTACCTGTAAGCTGAGATACAGTATGGGAATAAGATTCTCTAAGTGATGATTACCAGTCTTTAGTATCATAAGAAATATTAGTTTCTGAAACTCTATAAAATAAAGGAGGCAAACTTTGGAATGAACTACCTGAAACTCTCACAGTTTTCACACAGAAAATTCAAACAAAATTTAATGTTAAAAAAAATCAAAGAGGAAAAAACCTATCAATGATATTCAATCATGTTTTACATACCACCCAATACCAAATTCTTATGGAAGATACTATAATTATTATTATTACTATTATTATATTATTATTATTATCATCTTCATCATTATTAGTTTATTATTATCATTAAATTTATTACTACAATTCTTTTTATGGTGATATCTAAAAATAATAAAAAAAATTAGGCACACCAATTAATTATACAATGGCCTATTAACAACTTTTATAAATCTTGTAACAAAGGCGTCTCCTAGAAAAGTACCCAGGTACTTCATGAGATCTCTTATCATATAGGAACAATCAAAATATGTATTTGATTATGGGCTTATATTATAAAGGCAAATCATCATCAACAAAAAAAAACTCACCATTCGTGGTCCTGATGTGGTTGTTTTCAATCCCATGAAATAAAATAAGAGAATAAAACTTGTGTCAACTTGGATTAATTATTTAAACTTTACCCAAATTAGATTAAATATAATAGATGTTGTTTATCAGAATTTCAATTTACAGTACCATACGTGCAAACAAAGGATCCTAGTTTCATGCCATAATTATCACCTGAGAATAATACTGATTCTATTATTATATTATTTCATAGTTATAAATTAGTACATAAAACTCTGATGGTTGCAGTGTTACTCAAAGCAAAAGAAAATACAGCTGCTAAATTCTGATGTGATGGTTGTAATGTGGGTGTGTATGTTTCTACACATACTGGAAATACCAAAATGACCCTTTATAACCAATGGTTTTACCTCTTGCCAAATGAAACAATACAGTACTGTACAGTATATCAGTAGATCTATATTATATTTTACAATAACACGTCAGTTTCTCGCTGTGATTGGCTAATTTTCATTATCAATAAGAGGACAGACACATAAAATTGAGTGCTGACGACAGTGATTTGGACGAAGAAGGTGAATTCAGCTTCAATTTTACCTCAGTTCTTGCAAAAGCGACATTCGGCATTTGAAGTAAAGAACCAGAAGTGTTCAGAGGCGAATTTCCTTGAGCTTTGTCTTGAAATTGTCGAGAAAACCGCAGCAGAAAAGCGTCTAGTTTCATTTCTTTCCAACTTCTTTGACAAAATTTTATTTTGCACGCGCGAAATGCTCACGTCAAGCTGTCACTTTTTGGCCAATGAAATGTCTTGAATTTCGACCTCGACCAATTAGAAAGCGGGAAAAGTTGTTGACAACATTTCGGTCAAATCGAACAAAATCCAGTTTTCTTGCGTGTTTTCCCCGCGTCGTCGCTTGAGTTTTGTTATTGTAAAAAACAAATTGACGTCAGTTTTTTATGTCTGTCCTCTTATTGATCATGAAACGCATCATAACATTGTCAAAAAGTTGCGGATCCACTCGGCAAAGCGCCTCGTGGATCCACAACTTTTTGACAATGTTATGATGCGTTTCATGATCAATAAGAGGACAGACACATAAAAAACTGACGTCAATTTGTTAATTTTAGGTGATCTGTGGTCCAATTAGCTCACACTATCCATCTTTAGAAGACTGGTTGTCAATAGACTTGCTGCAGGTCATTGTACTAATAATCATTGTGAACTTATCCTTAACCCTTTCATTTTCAAGCTCAGAACACCAATAAATTCTCCCAACCCTTTTCAAAGAAAATGTATGAGTGATGTAGTGAGAAATTTAATCAAATCTGAAGCAAGCTACCAAAAGTTAAGTTCTCCTTACTGCTGTATGATCTATCTTTAATGAGAAACTAAGGGAGAAAATAGAAGTTGATTGACTTGAAGCGTCAGAGCTACAGTACATACAGTTACAGTTATTGTTATGTACATTACATACTGTAAATGGTAAAATAATGATGACACCACAATCTTATGGCCATAGCAGCTGAATACTGTAAAATATGTCATGTTGCAAGTTTGTTTTACATAGGTGGTGACATTTGACAGTGTCTAACCTTTGTGAGCTTCCTCCCATTCTTGAGTGTCTATCCCACTGTCTGCAGGACTGGTGCGTCCTTTATACTGCACATCTCCATTTTCTGGGAAGTTGTTATTGTTCAACTGTGCCTTGTTACCAGAGCCCCTACAAAATAATGTGTACATTTGTGTGAAATTAGCCAGATGCCAAAAAAGAACTTAAAGCAGACACTTTTGTGCTATAGTAGCCCTTTGTTGAACCAAAGATAGATTTGTGGGTTTGAAGAGGGTTCATTAAGGATGAGATGCAATCACCTCTGAGGAAAAGGTTTGGTGATCAAGGGTCACGGAGCTATTGTTAGGTGAAAAAAACCAAATCTTTAACTAGGGTGGGAGTGGTCAAAAACATACAGAATCAAAGAACACAAAAGTATTGAAAACTGGGTAAAGTTTGCTACAGAATACAGGTACACAGTACATAGTCAGTTATTGTTATGTCCATCTGCTTGCAAATTGCTCTCTTGTTTAAATCTCAGTTCTGTGTCTGTACTTTGACTTGTGATTTTGTTATTAAACATTTTGCTTCTCCTTATTTACTGTTAAGCACTCCTACAAAAATTTGAAATAAGATTCTAGGAGGAATTACGGTGTCCAAAATATTTTATATGACCCTGCAGCTACCTCAAAGTAAAATGACTGAATTATGGTGAGTGCAGTAAATAGATTTTGAATTTAAAAAAGTAAATTGCTAGTTTATCAGCTACATGCATTTCAGGCATTGTATCCATGTGACCCTGACAGATAGCACATTTTAGTGGAATTTAATTTCTTGGACAAATTGAATTGGTTTAGACATTGCAGTATCATCAAAATTAAATTTGACTGCATTAAATTTGAAGACTGTGCAACATATAAACACAGGGCATTGCAGAGTGTTCACAGTTGTCAAATTTAATATAAGCTGTCTTACTTCTTCATCATTTCATGGCAGGTGTCTGATCACTGCAAATGGACTGGCTGCTATATACACTTGAAATTGTTGGAGACCTGATGGAAAAAACAACGTTATCAATATGCATAGCAGCTAATTATGGCTGCTTCACATTGGGTGCGTGGGGGCTTAATATGTGAAGTGGCTGTTTCTCCAGGCAATTAGACATGCATAGTGCAAATGCATTTTTTTATGGACAACAAAATAATGTTTTTCACACAGGACTACATCATTACTGTATACAGATCGTACATCTAATGGATAAAGTCTTGTTTCGGTGTACTTACAGTGTACTGTGGTTGATATGAACTTTCCAGAATTTTGAGTCTTTACAGAGTTAATCATGTGTGACAAAGACGTATTTCTTGACGCTCATAAGTGAAGCAAGTAATGGCGAAGGAATGAAAAGACCGCAATGTACTCAGAAAAAAAAAAAAAAAAAAAAAAAAACATGAAAAATACGATCAACTCTACCAAGATCAAAAGATAGAAGGGAAATTAAGTTTGATGTCCAAAACTTCGCCGAAATATAAATCTCTTTGGAATTTGACATTACGAAAACAAACTGTAATTATGAGCTCAATATTTGCTTCATGAAATGTCGCCTTCAAACAGCTCTGATGGTGTTTTTAAAAGATTGACGTAAAATAAATCATCGAATATTGTCAGGTGATACGTACATCTAACTGCAAAAAACTTTCGCAAAGGCCCATATTTCATTTCTGCTACGTACAAACATCAGGTCGATATATTTATTCGAAGACATCGGTATCTCCTTCTTCACTGCTCTCATTATCTTAAGCCAGCCTATTAATCCTCTACAATAATAAAACCATCATATAGTTAATTCGATTGTTATTCACAAGTATAGCTGGCGGGAAACCAAAATACCAAGTTCATAAATTCTGCGGTGCCTACAGAGTCGATCATTATTTTGTTTACAATGCACGAACTGCTTTTCTGATTAACGTTTCACTACAAGAGATAAGAGGATATTTCAATACTGTGACCCACGAAGGTGATAGCGATTTAGTTTCGGCAGATCCGCAGAAGCTTTCGAACCCAAACTCGACCGCCACGAGTGACTCAACGAGGTGAATGAACAATCTAAAACTTGCAGCGAAAACGCAACAGTTTTTCTTGATGAGACCAGTTTCCATGAGAACGTAAACACAGTATACTCTACTCTGTGTTTAAACTGCTCCTCGGGTATTATTTTCATACTTTTACTACAAAAACTAAGCGAGGAATTAGGCGGTTTAAATAAACAAACCCGTATGCAAGTAAATAACTTCGCCTTCCGCAACAAATAACACACCATTTGCTAATATACTCGGTACTAAAAAAATACAGGACATACCTGGTGTATTTGCGACGCTCTGTGGCTTTTTTCGAGAGGATTATTGCTCTACAAGGTTGTCACCATGCTTGTATTTCGAAAACAATCACCAGGGCCAAGATGATAAAATGGCGAAAGAGCTTAGAAACGCACTCACAATACCAATGACAGGAACCCGAAAATTAAGCACTTCTCGATGTATAAACAGAGCA
Source organism: Plumapathes pennacea (assembly GCA_964036295.1). Lineage (NCBI taxonomy): Eukaryota > Metazoa > Cnidaria > Anthozoa > Antipatharia > Myriopathidae > Plumapathes > Plumapathes pennacea. The sequence goes on along the minus strand of OZ038464.1, from coordinate 10,847,892 downwards.
CTTATCAATCAAATAGGCTAGATATTGCCGCGTCGCCTTGCTATATCGGCGCTCACACTGAGATTCCTCTTCCACGAATAACAGATCCGATCGCATACGTCACAGTTTTCTTCCCGAAAGTTCTTCGGAAAATGTTCGGAAAAACTTCGGACTAGAAAAATGGCGGACAAAACTCGTTCAGAACGCTGTCTTGTTTGTACGATTGGCGTCTGGAGATGCAGGGTGGCATTGCAATTCTCATTGAGTATGCCACGATAAGCATGGCTTGTGGCAACGTCCTCATCTTCTTAGCTGTCATCGGTTTGGTGCTGTTCCTGTCGAACATTTTTCTGATGTATCAGCTGCAAAGAAGACAGGCACTTGTGGATTTTAAGGTGCTGTACAGTACTGCATATTTCGTGCATGGTTATTGCAATGTGCAGATTATCCTAGCCATTATTGGAAGAAATGTGTGAGTGACTTAGTGAGAATTGATAGCTAAATCAGCTTTTTTCGACTGGCCATGCCAGGAAATCTGTATGGATGGCACATGCAATATATAGAGATTACTTCATGGAAAGTGCGCGCGTACGGTTTTTATTCACGAGTTGTGAAGTATCATAAAACGAACGAGCGAGGCTTTGCGAGCGAGTGAGTTTTATGATACGAAACAACGAGTGAATAAAAACTGTACAAAGCACTTTCCATGATGTTTTCTGTTTATTATATACATACTGAGACATTTATCATGGGACCGGGAAACCCTTTAACAGTAGTGAAAAATCGTCGTTCGCAGCTTGTGATTGGACGAACGATTTTTTTCACGTGTGAAAAGCGTCGTTCGCGGCCTCTCATTGGCTAGAACTTATTTGCGTACGAAATTTTACGATATGGCTTTTTCGTGAGTATGTCTCAGTATGTATATAATAAGATCAGTTACAACATATTTCCCCCGACGTACACGTGGATGCATTGATACAATTTATGATCTTTAGCTCAATACTAGCAGGTTATTTGAACCCTACAGTTGGGGGAGGGAGGGGTGGAGGGGGCATATAACTCAGACTTTTGGGTCACTAGGTGATTGGACAAAAGTATCAATAACCCTATTCCAACAAAGCAATAAAAAATTATCATAGGGCAGCACATACCTTAAAATGTATATGTTGCTATAGTCACGTGAGATATCTGGCTTCAAACCTTCACTCAGACATTCTCTGATTGTGTTAATCCACTTAATTGAAAGCAGTATCAAGCAGTTCACATCATTGTTCATAAACTCTTTCACTCCCATTTAAGTGATCAACTGCAGGCCCTCTCTCAGTTGAGTTTGGAGAGCAGTATTTATTCTCACTACATCCCCATTTTCTCCTAAAGGTTGGAAGAATCTGCATTTTGAGCTTGGGAGTGAAAGGGTTATGTAAACGGGAGTTCATGTTTTCTTGGTAACCTATTTTATTGATGGTTTCTCTAAAGGTACCTGGTAGCGCTGTGATGGATTTTTCCAGTCTTCCAATGGACAGCTCGGGCCAGTATCGAATTCAAAAATATTTCCTGAAACCAAGGCTTGGATCTCAAAAGGGGCAACAAGATGTGACCATGGTAACTCACTGTACTGCAAACCACCTCCACTATTTACTGAACTTATGTGAACACTGGAAAGGCCCTATTGCTGTGGGTGAGAACAATTAATGTATATTTTCAGTTTGGAAGATACAGTTTGAAAATTATGATAAGCCATAAGCCCTCGGTAGCAGGAGCAATACAATTATTGACAGAGGTAGACCCAAGTTGCTTCTCTGTTATGCTGGCCATACAGTAGTTACTAGAATTTAGTACATATGTATATCCAGGTTTAGGAAATGCAGGCGAACTACCGCTTCCTATCGGGGTGCCCGTTGCCAGCGGCGGTGGGAAATGGCTGTATCCATAGGCTACAATAGCAAAGCCAAAGCTGATTACTTTTGATAGTCAAATAAAACATAATTTGAAGTCAGATTTTGAAATATTTTTATTGTTGGCTTTGTCTTCCAGCTGTCTTTGTCACAGGAGAGAACATCATTCCTACTTACAGTTCATTGCTTGGACTTCATCGGTGTAGCCAGGCCACCAGGAAGAGAGTAACAGTTCATGTTGTGTTCACGGTGTCACACCCCCCTCTGCTCAATGACCTTGGTTTCTATCTGAAGCAAGCCACTCACCAAAAGCTCAACTGTGAAGACCTGTTAGCAAGGATTTCAGGAAAAGATGCACAAATGAATAAAATGTGGAATTATGCAAATGCTAAGGTACAGTACTACGATATAGTACATACTATACTGCAGAATTTGTCTGACTCTTTAGTACAGACACAATAAAATTTCCTGGAGATTGATTTTCATGGTCAGGCAAGCAAGTCTAACAAACAATTTGATGTAAGATATCACAGTCCTATGGTGTACTGAACAAAATGATAAAAATAGGAGTTCTTTATTGGAACTTGTTATGCTATGAAGTTGGACATGTAAACAAACATTTTGGCATAGTATGAAAGGTTTTGCTCTAGATCTCATTTCTAAAGGCAAAAGATAATTCCAGACTTTGTGGATTAATAAACAAATGTAACAACTCAATGCAGTGTGCATACTGATACTGACATTTTTTATTGTGGTAAGTTATTGTTTAAATATTGTTTGTTTTTTTTCTATTTTTTAATTTTTAATTTAATTGATATATTTGTATATGTCTAGTGTCCCCAATTAGTATAGTGGTGCTAAAGGACTTATGACACACTATAATAAATTTATTGATTCATTCATACAGGTGCCCTATCCTAACAATCTCCTGCGAAACGTAGCCAGAAGGAACTCCCAAACAGACTATGTGTTTGTGGTTGATGTTGACATGATGTGCAGTGGCAAACTTTATGCTGACTTCTTGAACTTTGCCCAAAGAACTGGTCTATTTACAAATGTATCTGGTATGTATTGAACCATCTTACTGTATGTTGATTTGCATTTATGAATAAAGATGTACTGTACAAGGGAGTGAAAAGGAACTTGCATGACTGTACAGTATGTGTCTTTAGAGCTCTATATATTATCTTGTACAATGTTTTGTATGTACAGTACATGTATGTTTGTATGTATGTATTTTTATACATGACTATGTACAGTAGAACTGTATGTTCATTCAAGCCCTCCTTTTTCTCACTCATTAGTATGCAAACTACCAATCTGAATGTTGAATTTTCTCAAAAGTACTTTTTGGGGATTCTGCAAACCCACTCAAACCCCTCTTCACAGAATCCTGGATCCACCCCAGGCAAGCATATTGTACATATAACAGATAACTCTAGTTTTGTTGATACTGACCTTTTCTCATTCCTTAGACAAAAAAGTATTTGTAGTACCAGCTTTTGAAAGCCAGATAAAGCTTGCCCCATCAATGACCAAACAGGAACTTGTGGCATTATGGAACTCTGGAACTGTTCAGCCATTTTATTACCAGGTTTGCTGGAAATGTCAAAAGAACACAGACTATGAAAAGTGGAAAAGGTACCACGTAGTAGCTCACTTTGTGTCCACACATTTTATTTTATCAAAGTAAGCCTTTTCTCACAAGTTTATAACAAAAAAGTTCTCCCAACCTTTCAAGAAGAACTAATTTATGAACGATGTGTAGGTTCAAACAGGATTAATCTTTGCAAGCTATCAAAAGCAGTCAAACTGTCCAAACTGCAAAAAAGTTTACAGGCGAGAAACTGAAACAAACCCAAACACTTGCAGCATACAAACATCTCTGTCATGTTCTTATGCCATTATTGAAATGCTTCGAGCCCTAAAGCTATGTCCTGGTTTTAGCCATAGATCACCTACTGTTGGTCTTCATGTTGCCTACACAGTGGATTGGAAAGACCCTTGGGAACCATTTTATATTGGGCCAAAACATCTGCCTTTATATGATGAAAGATTTAAACAGGTAACAAAATTATGTCTAGAGAAATAAATAAAAGGGGCATTTTTTTTTTTCAAACACTTTTTCACTTTTTTATGTACTGTTTGATGGCATTTCATTAAGTTTTTGTTGTCGTTTTCCCTGCTTACCTTTGTTTTATACTGTTTTGTCTTACAGTATGGTTTTAACAGAATAAGCCAAGTTTGTGAAACTCACATAGCAGGCTATGACTTTGCGGTGTTGAATGATGCCTTCTTGGTGCACCAAGGTTTCAAGATAAAGGATGCCTTTCACAACACAAAAGATAAAGAAAATGCCAGAAACAGAGAACTTTTCAGAACGTTTAAAAAAGAATTAAAGTTGAGGTATCCACTCTCTCCCCGAAGGTGCTAACTTCACAAAGCTCAGTCAATTCTGGGAATTTCCAGGATAAAAACAGCTCTTGGAGCGTTATAGAGTAACAGTACATATTTGTTTGTGATAACTCTTCAAAATATGAAGGCTATATTTAAACAGAAATAATCCCAAAGCCAATATTTTTATCAAGAACAAACCAGATCAAGACAAAACAGGAACGAAATAAAAGAGAAAAGTCAAAATGTAAAATGATGATTTAGTACATTACTTTGTTGTTGTTACCACTGTATTGTTATTTGTTTGTTACTCTCTCGTCTTGACTTAGCAGGTAGCTAAACGTCTTTTTGTGGTAAAAACTACTGAGCCATTACTACAGACATAATTTACAAGTCTGTTTAATTACACAATTTTAGGCCCCATCTCGGGCTAAAGTAGCCTAATTTCAAACAACGCTCGTCTCATGATCACCTGTTATAACACTTTCGTTTGACAGTGTTCTATGGCAGGCAAACCTAATACAGTTTTCTCGGATAAAATTTCCTTTCAGGGCTTGGTTCTAGAGTTGGTTTTTTTGGAGGTGAGACTTCCAGTAAGTCTGGCGTGCCAAATTCATTTTGTTCTGGCAAGTTGCATGACACGGTTCTATGCTGTCCCATACAGTCCAAGAAATCCAATATGTCGTAGGAGGAGCTTGTCACAGTGTCTTCTTTACCCGCTAAAACTGGACCATGCGATGTGCTTGGAAGGCAATCATGATTATTCGGATTTGTTTCTACCCTTCTTGAATCTGCTTGATATAGGTTCGCGTTTTCCTTCTCCTTTCTTGTTTGCCTCGTAGGCTTTCCCTTGAGCAAAAATGAACACTAATTGTCTACACACACTGCCCACCAATTATTTCCGAGATGCATGTCGCCTCTGTCTCGAGGCATGAAAATTAGCTCTACTCGCATGTTTATTTTCATGCAAATCAAACTCCCTTTCATAAGAAAAGTTTCACTGTCTCTTGACTTCCCTTTCACATTTAGTGTTGTACCTGAAGAAGTCTTCCAGTCAATATTACATAATCAGTTTCGAATCTTTTTTCACTCTTTTGTTTTTCTTTTGCTTTGTTTTGTTTGTTTCTTTTTCTTTTGTATATTTTTTCTTTTTTCTTTTTCTTTTTTTCTTTTTGCAAAAAACGCGATCGTGAAATGAACTTATGTCGCTCCATAATCTGTTATACTTTTAATATTTATCTTCCGCATTTGAGGATTGCGCCGTGCCTGGAAACAGCTACTCTGTTGTTGAAATGCAGTGGCGCCTTGAATAGAACTTAACCCTCGCAGCGCTTGATCATCAAGATTTTTTTTTTTTTTCGAAATTATGAAAATCAAGTTAATCACAGTCTATTTCCACTTCTGTTTACCTGCAGTATCCTTGAGCGAGAATGCGCCGCGTAAAAGTTCATGCCAGGAGCAAGGTGACTCGCTGGGTCCACAGTGTTGAGAGGTATTTTCCTGGTGTCTACTTGAGACAGCATATTTTTTCCATGACTTTTGCACATCTCGTGAATCCCATGCTCGTGGTGGTGCTGTTGATCTGGACACAGTCGTTCCTCCAGCTTGCTTTCTGTACTCATGAAGTGCTGCACTGAACTATCTTTGACACTCCCTTCTGCGAGATAAATAGGTCCATTTGAACTCAGGTCTTTTGAGCCACCAGTCTATTTTGTAGCGCGAATGAATTATTCTTTCACTAGTACGTTAAAGCAGTCCTTTATAACTTATACATGTCTGGGATCATATATGCAGCCGTTGCAATCTAAATGTCTGACCTGAGCAACCCAAAATACCAGTTAAGGTCATGCGATCGCGCATTTGTGCGCAACATTTCCTGCGCACGAGTGTGGTTTTACTAACTTGCTGCCATTTTTAACAACTGTGAAAGTTACAAGATCTTGTATGTTTTCCATGACATTTTATTTACATAAAGAAACACTACAGAGTTCACTTTCGTGCATATTCTGCGCCCCACATCGTTTTTCGTGTAACAAACTATGACGTCAATCCAACATGGCCGCCGTGCGAAACAAACAAGAATTAACGCAAAATTTGATTTGGAGACCTAACCTGAATTTTTTAGTATAGGTCTCTACACGTTAGATCTGCATTTTGTAAAAAGAGAAAAAAAAATCTGTGGAGCAGTTCTTTCGGAATTTTGGGTAGAGCTGGTACGCTTATATGTAAACTGTTCTATTCGGTCAGAAAGCGCGTGCTATTCCAGCCACAATAGCAGCTAAACGGAGTCGGTGACCCCCATTTTTTAAAATTCAAATCTGGTACATAAAAGTAGCGAATTTAAGGAGAATTTGTGAAGTAGAAATTGCGCGATCGCATTACCTTAACTTATTGTACTTACAGATCTACAAGAGAGGCGAGTTAGCCTCATGAATATTGTGCAAGTAGCAAGATCGAAATTTTCCACCTCGAGAAACCTTGTTATCTAATTGAAAACGGAACCTTGTTACATAAATTCTCGTGTGCGCTTCTCTTGCTAAGTTTTGTTGTTTTTTATTCTCTCTCGGTTATATGTATCGATTTACCGTTTTGCCGCAAAACTGAGTATTGTTGAAGATAATCAACTGATTGAAGTAGAAGATAAATGCACGACACTTAATGAATGTAAAGCGGGAGCAATCGCACCTAATTTTCTTTTTAGGCAGCGTCTATAAACTGCAGACGAGGGTTCAGGTGTTTGCCTTTCTCGGCTGCGATCTTGCTGCAGACCTGCAGAGCTGAAATTAGATCATCAAGTAGTGAAAACGGGCCACTCCGAACTACTAGAAATACGATAGTATTCGATTGTGTCCTCTCGCTTTTTACTTCAAAGACTTTGCTTGTCCTTGTAGAGTAAAACTGCGTTTACACGAATGCGTTTTCGTTTGAAAACTATGCATTGCCACCTCCACCCGGCTGACTGATGATAATTTCGCCAAGTGAACAATTTCTGGTAGGAATGAGAACGTGGGTTCAAATCTAAACGGTACCCGACCCTTAAACTTCACAAAGTGTGATAAATATATTTCCTCAGTTGCTCTGGTAACAGGTGTGAACAAACTAGAGCAGAAATACCTCTGTTTGAACATTTTTCTGAGTTGCTCTTGAACTTCATTCAGGTAATCTAAAATTGAATTAATAAAATCATTTAAACGACTGATAATAAACTGATTAACATGGAGGCTAACCCCTATAACGACAGCGCCATCTCTGAATTTTCCTAATTATTCATCACTTACTTTTTCCGCGAAAAGTAACTAATGGGTTCAAGCTTTGTACGAGATTCTCAGAAATTTCCTGCAACGGTGTCTGGGAAAAAAGAAAGCGGTACACGACAAGTAGTGACAAGTATTCTTGTTTGGTTAAGATTTATAAATGATAAAGCACATATTTATGAAATGCAAAAATTAAGGTCACTTTCGCCGTCATGCGACAAGTACAGTTATGATATTTTACGTCAGCTATTCTTGATATCGGCTGCCACCTATAGACCCATTTTCGGCCAATGACTGTCGAAAGTGATCCCGTTTAATACTACTTTGCATGCGTTTCAGTGCTTCGTTTGGCAGCACTCTTGTCCAATCAGAAACAAAAGCAAAACCCGATTGCGATCTGCTCGCGCAAACTAGCAAGTAGCGATGGCGCCGTTTTCTCGCACTGTTGATTTGTCTCAAACTGCGAACATTTTAGCTTCTGTTGACTGGAAATGTTTTCTTGCAGCCTTTGTAATTGCCGCTACTTTGATTTTAGTACAAAAGTCATCCGAAAACCTTTGATCTTTGTGCGGATACTGAATAGGACATAATTCCGCACAATTCTTCGAAAGCGAAGCTTTTTAGTTCAACTGAATTAGCGTCAACAAAAATGACTGCATAGCCACATAGGCAACGCTACTGTTTGGCCTTTCATACCTTGAATTCAAGGTTTTCATTCTTTGGAATTGTCCCCTCTTTTCCACTTGTGTTGCAAGAGCTTTGCTTTCCAGTAGAACCGGAAGAACTGTTATGGCGTGAAGGATTGAAGGATATCGATCATGATGACTTTAGTGTTAAGAAATATGTTGAATAAGTTGGCACTACATCATATGTTTACTACGACTTCTGATCGGTTTTATGACCGACGAAGTAGGATTCGTTTTTTAATGAAGGTATATATAATAAGGTCATTATCTGGGAGTGGGTGGCGAAGGTTTAAAGTGCCTATAAGCCTTCAGACATTACGTTTTTATATGAAAGTAGGAAGTAATCTAAACAACTTATGGCCAAAGAAACTCCACTCCGAAGCGTTTTTATATATTTTTCCGCCCGGCAAACATGCGATTTTGACCGCCATTTTGAATCTGACCGCGCAAAGTTTTTCGATCGAGAGCCTGGGTTATGACGTCAGAGGAGGGATTCGTTTCTTGTCAAACAAAACTTTCACACAGATTTTACAGTTGGCAAGGTGAGAATTATGCCTCATAGATGTGTTGTCGAGAAAAACGTAACCAAGGGAAAAAAACAACTAAGGTAAAGAGACGCCAAAGCGATGCCAGTGCCTTCTCTGACGTCACAGACCCAGTCTCCCATGCCGCTCGGTCAAGATTTCGGAATTCTGAGTTCAACCGCGTGAAAAAAGTATAAGAACGCTTCGGAACGGAGTTTCTTTGAATATAAGTTGCTTAGATCACTTCCTACTTTCATATAAAAACGTAACGTCTGAAGGCTTATAGGCACTTTAAGGCCGATTTTCACTAGTGAAGTAAGCGGAGACGGAGAAGGAGACGGAGACGTAAGACACTTGCGCGTGTGAAAATTAGCGAACGGAGATGAACGTAACCGAAGTAAGCGGAGACGGAGACGTAAGAAAAAGAAAACTTTCCGTTCTGCTTCCTTCACCGCTTCCTTCTCCGCTTCCGTCTCCGTTCGCTAATTTTCACACGCGCGCAAGTGTCTTACGCCTGCGTCTCCTTCTCCGTCTCCGCTTACTTCACTAGTGAAAATCGGCCTTTAAGGTTTTAAGTCTGAATGGAGCTCCGTACATAATGTTCTTGCAGGGGATTCTGTCAAAAATAACTTACTGGTAAATGGAGCTGCATTTCTGGTTTTCTGGTGTACCTGTAAAATTATAGGGCGCAAAAAGGAGTTTCAGTCGTCAACACTCAAGACAATTATGTTGCTAGTCACTTCTGAGGCCCATTTATATCTGGCATGATTGTCCGCTTTATGATGGGCTCTGTCTTATTTTTTTCGAATCGGTGCACTTTGGTTATCTAACTTTAGTTTTTAATTGAAAACTGAGCAAAACTCACTTCCGCCATAAAGCAGCGCTATAAATGATACCTAAGCTTTTAAAAAGGTGCGTCGATGCAAGGAGTTCTCTTAAATTTTGGCCAGAATTTGCCATAACTGCACGCTGTAAGAAAGTAGACTTTGCGTCTTCCACTTTGTGACTCAATGCCGTCTTGCTCTTTTGCTGCACTTTTTAAATTCATAAGTAATCATACGTCTACTTTTATCAGGTCATCAAATGTATTATATGCAATAATTTTGTGAAAAAGTGGTCGTGCTTATGTGTTATCGTTTTTGGCCAATTTAAGCACCCATTTACATTTGGCATGATTGTCCTTTTGTTTGAATTGATGCTCTTTGGTTATAATCTAATTTCAATTTTTAACTGAAAAGCAAAACTCACATCTGCCATGAAGCAGCGCTATAAATTACACCTAGGCTTTTATATTTTGGCCAGAATCTGCCATAATTGCACATCACTTTAAAGTGGACTTTGTGTCCTATATTTTAAGTCACCGTCTTGCTCTCTTGTTGCACGGCTTTTTAAATTAATAAATAACCATACGTCTACCATTATTAGAATATACGCAATAATTTTGTGAAAAAGTGGTCGTGCTTATTTGTTATTGTTTTTGGCCCATTTAAGTCACTTATGTTATCCAGCAAAAAGGTCACGGTTTTCATGTGATATATCTGACCATAAAGATGGCGAAACAATGCGCGCAAAAATTGCACGGTTCATATTTGAAACAACTGAGGAGAAGTCAAATTTCAAATTCTTGTTCGGTTAGGTGAAACAATGGCATTTGTTTATAAAACTGTCTTGTCCGCAATGATATAAAACTTTAAACTGTTCAATGTTTATTGATTTTATTACCTTGCATTGCAGCTAAGCTAACGGAGCCTCCACCAGAACTGTTTATTCCAAACGAAGAACAATCAAGCACTCGGGAAATGTCCTTTTCCGTTTCGGCCTGGACAACCTGAACATTTTTAAACAAACGGTACACCCGGGTTTCTGAAGGTAAAGATTTATTAATACAGAACTGACTAATGAACGCAAAGTTGCTCACCTTGCTGCAAAGTTTTTCTCTCAGGTTTTCTTTGGGATATAACAATAGAGCAACCATTAGCTATAGCAACAACTTTGTTAAATTTTAATACAGGAGACAGAGGGAGCGAGGTAGTCAAAACTATAGCAACTTTTAAGGCAGTTGAATAAAGGAGAGAGATTGGGAGAGTTGAATTACGTCACAAAGCTCGCATTTCTTACCTCGTAAAATGGTCTTTGACCTTTTAGACTTATTATAAATCCCAATGTGCATCTAAAATATAAACAGAAATTGAGGGTAAACAGTGAAAAACTCTGATGGCTTAACGACTGTGAGTTGTCAAAATTCATCGATGATAAACCAATTTAACTATACTACCGTCAATCTGTTCTTGGTAATAACTGCTGCTGCATTTTGTTCTGCTATCTTCTGGTGCATTTTGTCATCTTTGTTTTCCTGAAAAAAGACATTTATGGTGAAGAATAACTCGTGGTGATAATTGTGCATCTTTTTTTAGTGCAAATTGGACATCGGTGGTGCTTGCCATTTGTCGGTAAAACGGGATTAGTGTAACTGTTGCATAATGTTAAGCAATGTTGAGTACAAATTGATGAACCAACCGGAAAAAGCGGTTGGTTCATCAAACTTCATATTCCAGTCAGTCAAAAATAATTCCTCAAGGGGAGACTGCATGGAAATGGAAGAAATTTTCAAATTGTTCGGAAAGTTTCGGCGGTCTGTCCCAACTGAAAAAGAGGCGTACCTCTGAAATTGTCTGCTCCATTTGATCTTGAACCTACAGCTCCGTATTTTTGTATTTTTTGTGTAAAAGGAAAGCATCCCAAAAAATTGCATATTGATTTTACTGGACTGCACGTGCACATTTCATTGCAAAGTGACTCCAGCTTGGCGCCTAAAACAGTGTACCTAATATATAAAAGTCACCCAAAAGGGTATTGCAACGTTGAGCTAAAAAATTATATTTTGAAGTGAAATTTTGCTTTGGGGCTCGTTCGAGCCGCTGCTTAGTTTTATAACTAAGTATCTAGAGAACAAAGATGGTTTCTTCGGAATTCAGATAGGAACTCGCCGACATATTAATCGGCGACAAAGCAGCGTTTTCACTCGAGAAGTTGCCAATGTCGACATTATTTGTCAAAAATCACAAGTGCAGCCAAAATATAATTTCGAGTCTCGCGGGATCTGACATGAAATGTATACCAACCAACATGGCGTGCCTTTCATCTGGCTTCCTTCGGTCGTTTTGGGTCCTTGATAATTTACGTCTTGACTTTTCCTTTTCTGTGAACTACAACAAGAGTAATTGCAGTCTGATTAACCTTATTTTGGCGAGCCATACACTGCTGAAAAAGTGTGTAAGATTACCAGTTCTGTTGAGACTGCAAGCAAACCACTGGTAGCTGTGTCCACTGCTGAAAGGCAAACCGGATTTTCCCAATGTTTGTGCCTCACGTGAGCGTTTTGAAATTATTATTTTATACTGTGTCCTTACCTTCTTCTGCCTTTCTTCGTTTTCGGCATCCAAATGACTTTCTTTGCTATGTCTGCTTCGGTCATTTACTTTTGTTTTTGATTTATTCCTGTCCTTTTCTCTTCTCGGCAAGCTTGCTTCCTTTTCAACACTTTCAGAAGATTCTTCGCTTTCATATCCGGAATTATGTGCACATAGCTGTTTTCTAAATATTTCCCCTTTGCCTGCAGAATATAGGAACAACATAGATATAAACTTAAAATGCTGGACAGCATGAAATGCAGGAAAAGTCTAATGTAAGTTCGATGGACCTGTCGACTAAAACCGTAAACTTTTTGAAAGGTTTACAAAGTTCTGAATTCAACAACACACTGGGTAAAATAGAAAGCAATTTAACAACCGAGTAACCAACTAAAATAAATTACAACTGAACTAATATAACCACAAGCTAGAGTATTAACTAAAAACCAAGAACATCGCCCGGCTCCCTGTTAATGTACGTGAATGAGTTGAGTGAATTCAACGAAAATTTGAAAACTCACCCTTCGATTTACCATGCTTTGTACGCATGGCATTACGCGCTTGGAAAACTGTTAGAAGCCCCCAAACGACTCAAAAGTTAAAAAAAACTGGTAAATAATTTGCGTGTAATTCACATTGTGGAAATAAATCGCACTCGCTTCGAATATCCCGCTCTCTGCGCGCGCCCGCGTTTTTCGCGCCACAAGTGGAAAGCCGTGGGAACCTGGGGGAGAGGTGGGAATCCCCAAACAGGAAGCTTTAGTGCCCAAGATCAGAGCTCTGAAACCGTACGTGTTTCTTTAACCAGAGATATATCACGGTATGGGTAACTTGGCACTTTTTAAATACCTTGCTCCAATGAAATCTGATCGGATTAATGATTCTCAGTACATCACTCATGCATTTTCTTCACAAATGGTTAGAAGAATCTGTTCAGGAGTTAAAGGGTTCTTAAAAAGAGTTTCTTACAACACTATTTGCTTTCCTTTTTCTGTTGCTACTCTCCTATAGGCTGCATTGAAGGTTTATTGCTCACTTCAAGGCCGATTTTTTGGTACTGCTGTTCTTTATTAATTCGAACAAATCATCAACAATAACAACAACAACACATTTATTTATTTATTTGATTATATGTACTGGAGATGCATGTTAGAAAAAAAGATCATATGTCTAAACAACCAAGGTCTAACATCAGGCAGAAAAGCACTTTAATACAGTGTGGCATAAAATATAAACTAAAATGTAATGTTTTGGTGTAAAATATAACTTTATTCAGGTTCTCTGTTTGTACAAATTATTGTTAAATCTATTTACAATATTCATCTTCTTTTTACAATGTACCACGCCACAAAGAAAACAAACATACAGAACATGAAGACGTAACACATGATCTTGTGGTGTCCTTTCTTGACTAGTGCACTTAGTCTTCCCATCGTTCCAGACAAAAGAGAACCACTGGCATCAAAGTCACTATCCTGCATTTCAGTAAAAAAAGAAAAACAAGGGGAACAAAAAGAAAGGGCATACTATGTAAGCAATGGGTTTGAAGTACTTACATACTTCATTAATGGAATGGTTTTTCAGATGACTATGAAAGGTAGTAATTTATTGTGTGATAATGCTTTGGATTTGCATTTGCTATGCTTTGGAATTGGTCCAAACAAATTTGGCAGCATTCTTGGTGAATCAGGAACAAAAGCAAGCCTCAATATTGTGATCTAGTCATGCAAACAAGCAAGCAGAAGGCATTTTCTCACACTGTTGATTGGTCTCTCCTTCAAAATAAAACAAATTATGAAATATTTTTGCTTCTGTTTGGTTGGAAGTGTGTTCTTACAGCCTTTGTGATTGGCACTGTATTTAGTACTTTTGGTCTCAAAGGAGGTATACATTTTGCTTCAAGAACTGACAATATCCCTCCTAGTGAGCACATTTAAAGCAAAATTACAAGACATATCATAGTATGGGAAACATAAAGCCTGGTTCACATGAGTAAAGCAAGTGCAAACGCTAACGCAAGCACAAGCGACCGGTTCACACGATGAAATTTGTGAAGCAAGTGCAAACGCAAGCGCAAACACAAGCGCAAGAGAATGGAAAAGTTTTCATTCTCTTGTGCTTGCATTTGCACTTGCTTTACCGTGTGAACCAGCCTTAAAATTCATGGTACTGTAGTCTGCTTCTAGTCACTTTGTTAATAATATACATCTTTCATGATATTATTGACCAGCTTCAACTCAAGCAAGATACATATAGTCATTGTCTTCTTTTGCAGACTTGGAATTATGACACATTTAACCAAACTCCAAAACTTACCATCTCATTAAGAAGCTTGTTTTGAGTCCTTACTTCATCGCCTATGTCTATGGAGAGCTGCAAAGATAGTATATGTTTAGGAGAATTTTTTTTGTTCAGATTATGCTGTGTTTAAGAACGTTTACTCATTAGAGAGATCAACTTCGATTTTCTCCTTCAGTTTCTTACCAGAAATATATCACATAGTAAGAGTTGGCTTTTGATACCTTGCCCCCAAGTTCAAATTACAGATTCTCCCAACCTTTTAAGAACAATGTATGGGTGATGCAGTGAGAATTGATAGTTTAATTAACTTTCATCTGAGAAAGGTATCAAAAGTCAAGTTCTCCTTACTGTATAATAAATTTTAGGTGACAAATTGAAGAAGAAAAATTTTGATCACTCTTGGTGCATGATGTAGTGAGGATTGAATTAGGTTATAAACCAGGTTTCACATGACGAAGGTATCAAAAACTAAGTTCTGGGTACTGTGTGAGGTTTCTAAGGAAAGAGAAAAGAGGAGGAAAGACAAAGTTGAAGTTGATCACTCTCACATATCCAGCGCTGACGTTTGAAAAACCTATGACGAAGAGGTCGTAATAATTCCAAGGAAAAAGATACCGAACTTTACCGATTTAAGCGCCTTTACTTTACTCGACAGATTATCAACGAGCCTGTCATTCTCCTCTTCCAGCACTTGGTCGCTTCGCTGAGCCATGCCGTGGTTGTAATCCGCAGCTGTCGACGAAATTTAAAACATCGAGTCAGTACAGTACCAAAGCCGGTGCTGATCCTCGTACGCAAAAAAAGGTAGATCAACAGACGATTACTTAGTTAGGTCTCTATGGAGTGACTACAGAAACGATCTGGCTTACCGTGAGCACGTCTCATCGCTATAAATGTAAACGATTCGCGTCGAAGACAGTGTGTTGTTCAGTATACAGACGTGTCACAAATTTCCTTCCTGAGAAACCGCTGGACATAAACACTCAACAAAACTCTGGCATCACTTCGAGGCTCCTTTCAAGCTGGCAGCTCTGATAATTTTCCTATTTTCCACAGTATTTATCTGCTAAGCTGTCACGTTTACATCACCCAAATGGCAGCGTTGAGGACATCTCTTGGTCATGCTATGCCACCAACTCGTAAGTTTGCGATTTACATATTTTCGACGCCTAGTTGCTGCTATCATAATTACACTAATGCACGTGGATGGATGCGTTTCGTATCCAGCCAAGTGTGTTTGGGAGATCGGGGGTTCTTATTTTACCAAGATGATTAGGACTGACCGTGTTTATTCGCATTTTCTGTTGATAAATGGCCGACATTGGGTTATTAATGCAGTGGAGGCGTTGCTGGAGGTGTGAATCTCTGGGATCTGCAGGGGAGGGGAAGGGAGTCAATATTTTTATTTTGTGCGCAGGAAGTATGTTGAATGAGTCAATAGGAATCTGGAAAACCGAGGGGTGGGGGATGGGGGTGGGAAGAGGAAGGGTGGGGGGATATTAATGGGAGGAGTCAGGCAGCTACAACACATTTTTCATCTCCCACTCACCCACAGACTCACCTGGATGTCCCCCATGAATCTGAAATCACCAGCATAAATTTGAGAATTTTCCCACTTCTTGCGACCAACTCATAAGAAGCACCAAAGGCATAATTTCAGCTCACATTGTTGGCTAAAGCTTGGCTCCAAAGCAGGCTACCCCACTCCCTACCCCACCTCTTCTTCCCCACCCCACCCCCCTACCACAGGGCCATGCCATTTGATCACCTGAAAGTTTTTGGCAGTGAAAAGGTTTAGTAATGCTAGACCCAACAGCACATCTGTATAATATCAGGAAAATATGGGGTGTTACCCCCCAAGGCTGACAATTTCCTAGTTATTCACATTTTGATGAAACTAAAACTGTTTGGCTCACAGGGAGTATGTTGAAAACCTTCAGTCGGTCTGTAATGCCATTCAGACTTGCTAGTTCAGCACAAGCAGCTCTCAGAGACATCTTGGGACTTCAGCTAGATGAGATACGACAGGCAGGGACATGGAAAGAAGAGCGTGTGATTACAACAATGCAAGCTGCTACAATAGGAGTGGCAGGGAGGTCTGAAAAGATCCTCAACTTCTGTGCCAATAACTACTTAGGTCTTTCTGTAAGTATCCCAACCCCACCCCTTCACCTGACCAAACAAAAATCCCTCTAGGCTGTGTCAGAGTTGAGTTGGAACTAACAGCAAAAACAAAAGGGGGGGGGGGGGAGGGGGGAGGAGAGGAGCAAAATTTACTACCTATTCTGGACCAAAGACACAAAATAAAATACTCACTAAAATGCTTGAAAATGATACCCTTAGGGTGGCACATACCTACAGTATATAGCAGTATGATTGAAGTGACCCCCCCCCCCCCCCCGACCTGTTTGATTTAAATCTCTGACTGAGTTATGGCTATTGATGGCACTCTGCTGTTTCAGTCTAACTCAGAGGTAATAGCTGCAGGAAAAGAGGCCTTGGACAAATATGGCAGTGGATTGAGTTCAGTCAGGTTTATCTGTGGAACACAGGTTGGTATATGGCCAACTTTCACCTTGTAGGAACCCCACTATTGTACATTCAAGTGTATCTTATACTAATTCAATACTGGCCGGTGTACCATAGTATATACAGTAAGTACAGTAAGGTATAGGTAAATAATACAAGTTGCTATAGTTCCTATGGGACTAAAGTATCAAACTTCAATTTTCTCTTCTTAGACTCAGACTATTTTAGAGAACTTTCTTGGTATTTGTAGGGTGATAGCTGCATGATTGCAGTATCACATTTTCAGTTTCAGTTTCACATTTTCACTTATATATTATGGATCATTCATTTTCTTTATCATGCATTCACTATCAAGTTCTTAATGCAGGTTCTCCCAACCAATCAAGAAGAAAACTTAATAGTAGAAATTAATCAATAGTTTTAGTTGGCCAAAAGCCAAATTCTCCAAACTCTTTTCTATATATATTTTATGGTGAAGAACAGGAGAAAAATTGAGGTTTATGACTCCTGGTAGTGCAAAGTTAAATGGCTGTATTAAATAAGTTTTAATGACATAATTTATGTTTAGAAGTGTGTGGGTTATGAGAGGAATTAGGTGCTGTATGTACATGTAAAAGCTACATCAGTCCAAATTAAATGGGAACATCAACATTAATCTGCTCCATTGCTTTTCATTAACAGACTATCCACAAAGAGCTGGAAGAAAAAATTTCCAAGTTCCATGAAAGAGAGGATTCAATTTTGTATGCCTCCTGTTTTGATGCCAATGCAGGGATATTCGAAGCACTCTTGACTGCTGAGGATGCACTGTTTAGTGATGAACTCAACCATGCTTCCATCATTGATGGCATCCGACTGTGCAAGGCTCAGAAGCACAGATACAAGCACAAGGACATGGCAGGTACTTTCGATTTGTTACTTATCAGTACATGTAAAGATTAGCTTAGTGCCCAAAATTTGTAATTCCCTAGCCTGCAAATACAGCCGTCTCCGGCATCAGGCAGCTTCTGTATTCATAGGCTAGTAATTCCCTAAATGCAACCATGGCAGTGCTGTTATGGGGACAAGAGAAGAGTAAATAATGTTCTCCTTTGGAAAACGAGATCTACAAATAATATTGTAAATTATAAATTGTTTACAATATTGTTCTTATGTAAAAATTCCTATTTTCCTGTCTTCCAATAAACATGACTGACATTGAAGGCTGGGCTAGAGATGACCATGTAGACATGCAGAAAAGTCTTGAAATAAAGTGTATAGAATTAACATTTCGGTTTTATTTGTTTTCTAAACTGTCTTCTTTCTCCTTGGACAGATCTTGAAGCTCAACTCAGAGAATCAAAAGCAAGAATGAAGCTCATTGTCACTGATGGAGTGTTTAGTATGGACGGGAACGTTGCCCCTCTTCGGTAATGATTGACAATGAAAAAAAAAGACCCTGTGGGTGGGAGTGTGCTGTCCAGTTTTGAAAACCCTTGCCCTATTTCAGACCACAATATATGATTTTTCAACCCTGTTTCAGACCTGTATCCTCAAAATAGTGCTTTCCCTTTTGAGACCTGTTTACCACACGTTTGCCCTCATTTCAGATATGCATCCCAAAACTTCACTGTAATACCAAGACAAGCAAAGTCTGCTAGTCTCTATTTTCAGACGAAAGAGACAAAATCTACACCCAGTGTTTTAAATTAGACTACTTGAAAATAATACCCTTTGTCCTTGGGTAGCACATACCACTTGGGCAGCACTACCACTTCCCCAGGAAACAAACTGTTATACAGTATCAGTATTATCATTGGAGTTACATACAGTATTGGAGTTACATACAGTACATTTATGCAGATGTACAGTAGTGTTGGCTAGATCTTCAGAAGAGTAAACTATGTGTGCCAAGCCAACATACTCTATGTACTAATAAATATGTGTGTGTTTTGGCCATCATAATCACTGGTGTCAAAAATCCTGTGATTTTTTCTTTCATAGGGAAATTTGTGACTTGGCAGAAAAGTACAATGCTCTAACTTTTATGGATGAGTGTCATGCCACTGGATTTTATGGTAACACAGGAAGGCAAGTTATTTAGTTTTTGCACTGTATATAGTGGATCTTATAAATTTTACATGAGGAACCACTGCACACAAATACAAGTAAATAGACCTCTATCACATATGTCAGAATCTAGACTGCTATACAATGTACCTGACTCCCACTTAACGTCCAGGTAGATATATTGTCTTGGAGTCAGTCTGTTTCTGTCTCTTTGTTTTTGTCTATGACTGTCTTTGTTCTGTCTCACACTATGAAAGGGAAAGCCCCGCTTCTTTGTACATCATATAGCACTAAGATTTCTCTCCAAATAACATATATAAGTCTTATGCAGATATGCATAATATTGATTTGTGTACAACGTAACAGTATTTATGAGCCTACTAATGTTTTTGCTTACAGGGGTACAGAGGAGTATCTGGATTGTATGGGTCGAGTAGACATGATCAATTCCACTCTTGGCAAAGCACTGGGAGGTGCTGCAGGTAAGATACTGTCAAACTGAAAAGAGGATATCACCACACTGTAATACTCTACATATCTAAATAAAAATATATACTCTACAGTTGAACAGTTTGTTTTTTGTAGTTTATATTTTATAAGGCACATACATATAGGCATGGGAACCCTGAAGGGACATGCGTGACAAATTTTATTGGAAACTGTATTTTTGGAAAAATGCAAGGTACGAGATAGAAAAATGTGAGATGCGAGATAGGAAATTTGAGATAAGAAAATGCAAGATGCGAGACCAAAATCATCAGTTTCAACTAAGCCGTAAAAAGGGGGATTACGGATCTTTTATACACTGAGCTACATGTTTGCAGTTAACTGGGCAGTTCTTGAGTTTCGTTTCAGCAGCACTTTAACAGTAATTGTAATACGCTGGATGTTTCTATTTAGGGGGTTATACAACTGGCCCTAAGCCGCTGATTCAACTGCTTCGCCAGAAATCTCGGCCCTATCTCTTCTCCAACACTCTGCCTCCACCTGTTGTTGGGGCTGCAAGCAAGGTCTGCATTGTTTGTTTGTTTGTTTGTTTTTTTGTTTGTTGTTGTGTGCAATGTTTGTTTGGGCTCAACTACAGAATACCCCACACTTCCAGAAAGGCTGTCTGGTTGTCTGCGGGGTCTGCGTATCCGGATACGCGGTGAAGTCAGACCACCCCTCCCCCTAACTTTTTGAAGTATTATATGAAGTGGATTCGGGGATACGCAGTAGAGCTATTTAGGGGGAGGGGTGGTCTAGCTTGACTGCGTATCCGTGTACTCCCATACCCACGTATCCACTTCGACATATACTTCAAAAAAATTAGGGGGAGGAGTGGTCTAACTCCAATGTATTCCTCGTTCTACTGAAGAGAGTGGTTTAGCTTGACTGCGTATCCGCGCATCCACCATTTTCTAGGGGTGCTCCAAAAAGTGCGGGGTATTCTGTAGTTTCTATGGTTGCCACTGGTAAGAGTGTGACGCATACATGTAGACACATTTACCGACCACGTACCGACCAGTAATCTTACCGGCGATGTTATCAAGCACATACCGACCATACCGACGACGTTACCGACCACATACCGAGCACTTACCGACCACGACCACGTTGTGCAACTTGTTCACAATTACCGTGATTTTTCTTGTTTAGGTCTTTGACATGTTGATGAATGGTTCAGACCTCACGAAAAAGGTCGCTGATAACACAGCGCTCTTCAGGACAAAGATGACTGAAGCAGGTTTTACGATAAGTGTGCGTATTTACAGTAAAGTTGGTCATCAATGACAAGAACTCAATACTGTAAGAACCTCCCGTAAGCGACCAGACTTTGTGTCAGGCTTAGATAGACACTTAAGGCCTGGCAAAACGAGGACACATTGTGGCGGCAACATTGCTAGCGCGCGCACGTTTCCCAAATGTTGCCCCGTTTTGCCACGCGCAAAACATTTGTTGCGGACACAAATTTGTGTCCTGGACACAAAAAATGTTTCTGAAAAACTTCAGAAACATTCGTTGTGTCCACGCGGAACGCAACAATGTTGCCGCACGTTTTGCCACCCTGGAAAGATCGAAGGACACAATGTTGCCGCCACAATGTGTCCTCGTTTTGCCAGGCCATTAGGGACTTTGTCACCGTAAGAGGACTAAACCAGGTACATACAGCGGCACCATCGTGACAAAAATCTTGCAGTATTAACGGGGTGGCCGTAGGCGTTTGTTTGCTCGGGGCAAAAATATGTGATCGTAATAATGAGATGGCCGTAATAACGTGGTTGGCCGTAAGGCGGGGTTCCATTGTACATCATACAGACATTTTTATTTGGTAATGCAGGTTAGAAGAAGAACGAGGCAGCTAAAAGCTGATATGGGTCACCTGCAGGTGGCATGGGGTCCAGCTTTAAGCCACACATACATCTACCTAACAAAACAATGGTGTATGTAATGTATTGTACGCCACAAGGTGACTCACCTATCGGAGGTTAAAAACAATAGGAAACTTCCAACGACAATCGTCAAATGTGTTCGTGGTCGCTTATGAGAGGTTCACTAACTGTAATAGATGGTCGTTCACGAGGGGCGGTCGTTCAGGGAGGCTAAATTTCCACTCCATATCAACGAAACGCCGACACGTAAAATGCCAGTCCCTGTGAGAGCTAGTTTTCGTCTGATTTTGCGCGATGGTGAACCAGAGAGAAAATATCAGCGAAATTGTAGACTTATCAACAAAAACGTAATGTCGATATACTGTACTGGGCCCGGTTGTTCAAAGTACGATTAGGCTAATCCTGGATTAGCAGCACACGTTTTGTTATTTTTAAGCCTGAAAAGCGGGAAGGTTTCTCTCATAATTCAGCGTAATTGATAAGATTTGAGTTAGGAGAAGATTTTTAGTTGGTCTTTGAACAAAAACTTGCAGTTTATTGGCCAGTAGGTCGAAGGAAAAAAATTGGTTAATCCTGGATTAGCTTAATCGGGCTTTGAACAACTAGCCCTGAATGTCATAAATAATGTGTTGGCTGATGTTGGCGAGCGTCAGCCAGAGCAATAATTGCTGTTTACGCCAGTGATTGTAAGACATCCAAATATCCGTCCTTTTAAATCACAAATTATCGATGTCAATATTGTCAACCTCCATTTTCCTTTCAGGGTGAAGGTCACCCCATTGCTCCTGTGATGCTGGGTGATGCTCGTCTTGCCGTGGAGTTTGCCGACGAAATGCTTGGTAAATGTTTATTATGTAATTTTTTCGTGAGTGTGCCAGTGAATTAACAGTCAGTCGTGAACTAGTCAATGAATCAGTCAGTCAGTGGAAATAAATTGAAATAAGTCAGTCGGTCAATGCCCGTGGGAGGGGGACTCCCATATAAAAAAGGACGGGAATGCTGTAGCAGGTCCACACCAACTTAAATTTATGCAGTATACCAGTTAGTCGGTCTGTTTAAAACCGGGTGAGGGGGGTGGTGGTGGAGTACTCCCATATATAAGCCATATAGGTATGTGCCATCCTAAAGGGTATCATTTGCAGCGTTTTAGTCTGAAATATGGTATTGGTATTAGCATTTTAGTCTGGAACAAGGTCGGAGATTTTGATATTTGGTCTGAAAAACGGTCGAAAATCGCACATTTTGACCTGAAATAGGGTAAGGGTTTTCAGTACCGGGCGGCAAAGTCTCACCTAAACTTTTGAGGAGTTCTCTCCCCCCCCCCCCCCCTCCCCGGGTCCGTGAATCAGTAGGTCAGTCTAAATAGAACATTTCTCACTCACTTACCTTTTTACTGGTTCACTTTAATCAATATATTTAAGAGGAGAGGAAAGAATCACTGCCTCACTAATGCTTTCAGGCGCATGTCAAATGACTTACACGTACACTTTATATATTGTTTTCTCTTCTAGACCGTGGCATATATGTCATCGGCTTTACATTCCCCGTTGTCCCAAAAGGTAAGGAAAGTCGGAGTCTGGATCGGCTAAATCCCCGGCCTGTTAACGACCCGCTTTCACTCCCAAGCTCAAAATACAGATTCTCCCAACCTCGTAAGAAGATAATATATGGGTTATATCAGGTAGTGAGGATTAATAGTTTAATCAGCACTCACGTGAGCAACGTATCAAAAGCCAAGTTCTCCGTACTATATGATGTTTATTTCTGATGAGAAACTGAAAGTGAAAGTTGAAGTTGGGCGGCTCTGTGAACGCACCCATACCGGCCAAATTCTTGTTTCTCGTAAGAGAATAAAAAGAGAAAATTGAAGTTGATCATTCTAGAGAAGAACTTACAATGTTTTTCTATAAGTAAGCACATGCACTAGTGATGTAATGAGAGTCTGAACAAGCTATCAAACACCAAATTGTCCATACTGTGTGATATCTCTTTGTGATCTTTCTCAGGGGTGAAAGTAAGGTAAAATCCTCTACACTTATCCTTGTTGAACTCTGATCAGACCCTTTATGTCTTCGCAGGCAAAGCTCGAATTCGTGTACAGATTTCAGCTGCTCACAGCACTGAGGAAATCGAGAAATGCATCGCGGCTTTCATTGACGTGGGAAAGAAGAAAGGAGTGATCAACTGATAACGCAATTCAATACCACGATACTATTTAGTTATAGAACTAAAATCTGTATTTATCATTTTAAATGGGGCACAGGGAACCGAAAACCTGTTCAGTGAAGCAAACAAGTGTGGGATTGGCAAGCAGTGTGGCTTCACCGTGCTGTAGTAGTGGTCAGTATCCGGTACCACTGTGGGCATCGCTTGGCAATTAATTGCAGCGTAGTGAAAAAAAGTACATAGCACAATGTCAGTGGAGATGCCAATGTCAATGGAGATACAATGGACGCAGAATTTATCAACGTTGTGTTGATTTGGATATGTTCAGTGCCAGCCGTAAGCTCAATGTGTCGGCTGACGTTTAGAGCATTGGAGCAAAAAAAAAAAGAACAAGGTTTTATTAATAACTGCGGGTTTACGGTGTTGCAGCAAACTGTAATTGATTGTTAATGCATGTAGTGCTTGCCATACTGGTTGAGCTGACTGGTTATTTATTACTTGGCAAATACTGGTCTTAAACCAGTTAAGCGAAATGCAAAACCAGGAAGCGAGGATCCTTTCAGACACGCATTTGCTTGCAGATGATCCTTTTCAGCGTGAATCACTACATCATTCACACATTTTCCTTTTGAAGGGTTGGGATAATTATTAATATCAAAGGGTTCAGGAGCTGTGAGGTCTTTATAAAGTGTGAAAGACGAAAGGTCAAGACTGCTGTTAGTCAACGAGTGTGTGTGTTATAAATTTTACTTCATACAACCCGTGTTGGCTACGTGAATGTCAGACGAATGTACTTGTTACACGTTCAAAACAAACGATACAATTATAATGAGCCAGTCACAGTCTCGTCAGGGTTGTCTCTTGGTTTAAGGACAAGGCCGGGAATGTTGGAGTTGAGGTTCATCACGAACGTTGAGACATCGGATCATTATCGCTAACTGGTCACAGAACCTTATATAAGAAACAGAGCAACATATATAAAAACAGCCTGTATGTAAGAATGTCATTTTATATAAGCACTCCTAACACTGGGCGGAACGATTTAAATCTAGAAATGAACGTTACTCTAAATGATGCTCATAAGAAAGCCAATTTTCAAGTGGTGTTTAAAATCCAAATCTGCTTATACAGTAAATGCAGGGCACTCTTTTATCGCTACTGCTTAAATCACGACCTTCCTAAATCGCAATCTCTTAAAAAGCCATTGCGTAAAAAGTCGATGCTTAAAACGCCATCTCTTAAAACGACATCTCTTAAATCGCCACTTCTTAAAACGCCACTGCTTAAATTGCCACTTCTTAAAACGCCATCTCTTAAACGCCAATGCTTAAAACGCCATCTCTTAAATCGCCACTTCTTAAAACGCCACTGACCGGTTCTTTCACCTTGAGTATAGTGTCCTTTTATACTACCTACGACTTTCACAGCTGGTACGATCCAAAGAAAGCGTACCAGCGGAAAGGACACCACACAGTTACTATACTCTGCTTCACTGTGAGGCTCATTTTGTGTCAAATATAATTCAGTCAAGCAATTCTATTTGAGTTTCCGATGGTACATTTTACTCTGTATATCCTCGACTGAAGATACGGTTAAAGATAGTCTGGTTAATTCCCGCTGTCCTTCCCGCTGGGGGTACGATCGAACTCCATCGTAACCAGCGGGAAGGACACATCACATTTTCCACAGTTTAGTTCGCCTCAGTTGTCTAAATCACCACCAAAGGAAGAGATGCCACTTGATTTTATTGAAGATACACTTACTCTTCACTTAAAATGATCCTCGACTAACATAGTCGAGTTATTTCACTCTGTCCTTCCCGTTGGTACGACACGATTACGCACCGTACCAGCGGGAAGGACACGTCACATTTTCTACAGTTTAGTTTCCCACGAGGTTCAATATGTATTATAATCGTCTGAACTATGATGAAGGGAAGCGATGTTATTTCACTTAACTCAATAAGGCTTGTTCATTTCATCGTTCGATGAAGTACACAGAAGACAGCCATCTTGGATTTACCGACATCGTCCGATTCTCGGTCGTGAGGCGATCGGGTCTAAACTCGTTTTCAGTCAATTTTTTGGTCTCTGAATCCAACTTAAATGCAGAAAGTAGGATCTTGAGGTACTAACTGATTGTAATCTGCCCTTTGAATTTGAAAATAAGTTTTAATCTTGGAGAAATTATTCCGTCAAAGTTGGAGTTAGTTAAGGTTAGTCCCAGTCTCCTAGGGTTTTGAACCAAAAATCTTTTGGTCTCTGAATCCAACCTAAATGCAGAAAGTAGGATCTTGAGGTAGTAACTGGTAGTAATCTGCCCTTTGAATTTGAAAATAAGTTTTAATCTTGGAGAAATTATTCGTCAAAGTTGGAGTTAGTTAAGGTTAGTCCCAGTCTCCTAGGGTTTTGAACCAAAAATCTTTTGGTCTGTGAATCCAACTTAAATGCAGAAAGTAGGATCTTAAGGTAGTAACTGATAGTAATCTGCCTTTTGAATTTGAAAATAAGTTTTAATCTTGGAGAAATTAACGGTCAAAGTTGGAGTTAGTTAAGGTTAGACCCAGGCTCCTAGGGTTTTGAACCAAAAATCTTTTGGTCTCTGAATCCAACCTAAATGCAGAAAGTAGGATATTGAGGTAGTAACTGATAGTAATCTGCCCTTTGAATTTGAAAATAAGTTTTAATCTTGGAGAAATTATTCGCCAAAGTCGGGAGTTTGTTAAGGTTAGTCCCAGTCTCCTAGGGTTTTAAACAAAAAACTTTTGGCCTCTGAATCCAACCTAAGTGCAGAAAGTAGGATCTTGAGGTAGTAACTGATAGTAATCTGCCCTTTGAATTTGAAAATAAGTTTCAATCTTGGGGAAATTAACGATCAAAGTTGGAGTTAGTTAAGGTTAGTCCCAGGCTCCTAGGGTTTTAAACCAAAATTTTTTTGGTCTGTGAATCCAACTTAAATGCAGAAAGTAGGATCTTGAGGTAGTAACTGATAGTAATCTACCCTTTGAATTTGAAAATAAGCTCCAATCTTGGAGAAATTAACGGTCAAAGTTGGAGTTAGTTACGGTGAGTCCGGTATTGCGTTGGTGACGTCATCAGTTCGTACGCTTTGTTTATCTTGTTCAGAATCCGATCACTGAGGTCAATATATTAACTTAAATTAACCTTAGAGCTTTCCTTTTCGTTGCAATGCTTGACCGGTCCTTTCACCTTATAGTATATTGTCCTTTTCACGGAATGCAGCTGGCCCAGTGCTTAAACGGCCGTTATGGCGATGAAATCACTCCGACAAGGACGAATTTGTTTTGCAATTTTCATCACGGGTGCAAGGAGGAAAGTGGTAGGTGCAAAAGCTCAGGAAGAGAAAAACTATTGAACTGCAAACTCTTAAAATTTGTAGCTTAACTTTTGCTTCTGCGTCTTAACTTTTTTAAAAAAACTCCGCCGGAAGCTGTGTTTCGCCACACAATTAAAAAATACAAAGTTATTCAGTGGAGCGTACACCCGCGCCAGTTTCCGCGGGAAAAAGCTTGCCTGCGCGGCCGCGCATGCACAGTGCGTTTGTCAGCTCTGTCGTTCAGCGCTTGTTTTGTGTTTGTTGAAGTGACCGTAGGCCTGGGACTAGAGTTCCTTTGCGTGGTTGGGAACCTGGGAACAACACAGCTCTCATCAGTCAAATATGGCGGAACCCGAGCCTGGAAGTACCGGCCAGAGTGGGCCTGCAAAGAGGCCTAGAGGGATTTTAAAACACAAGTCAGAGGACAAACACCAGTAAGTGAACAAACTCTTGTTCTGTGAGCTGTGGAACTCTCGTATGTCGTCTTTTGCCTTCAGAGGGCCTGTCATGCACATGTGCACGACCCGGCGACATTAGCTTCGAGTTGCTTTTGCCTTCAGTACTATGTTGTCTGTCGATAGTTGTCTGTAGAAGAAATTTCTCGGAGTTCTTCATTTTTAATTACGAGAAGGGCTAGGGAGTTTTTGCAAACTTTCAGAGCGGTTCGTTCATCTCAAACATTTTGCGGTCACTTTTTATCGGCGGGATTTCTT
Organism: Plumapathes pennacea; assembly: GCA_964036295.1. Lineage (NCBI taxonomy): Eukaryota > Metazoa > Cnidaria > Anthozoa > Antipatharia > Myriopathidae > Plumapathes > Plumapathes pennacea. The sequence goes on along the minus strand of OZ038464.1, from coordinate 10,820,284 downwards.
GGGTGGCATTTGCTTTTGATCGATTCATTATATTTGCTTCGTTTATTTTCCATAATATATATATAAGCTCATGGAGTGTAACGATTTTAATCCAAAGTTATTTGGGTAGCCCAGCGAAAATCTGTGCCGATAATAAAACATTTCAATGTTGACATTTATTTTAATTTTTAAAATCGGAACCACACCTTTGATTGTAAGCAAATCCTTAGCGTATTTAATTCTAAAAACCACAGGTACTTTTAAAAGCAATTCTGTCATGTTTGTGACAACTTTTAATTACCTAGAGCGACTAAAATCAAGATCGCACGGATAGAACGTGACAGTGTATAAATTCTCCGATGATTGTCATGATGCGCGTAATCTTGGTTTAAAACATTTTAGACAAGAGATTAATCAGTGTGACTGTAGAACAAAAGCCAACTTTGAACAGCTGATTCTGGTCAGCAGTTGTAATTTTCATCTGTTCCATTTCTTTTAGAAAGAAATAGGCGCGTTTTCCGTAACTTGAAGTACTTGTTGTTCACGTAATTATGTGCAGATGGTAAAATGGCAATTACAGTGAGATCAATATTGACGAAAAGTAGAACCTCTCGTAGCTGTTTGATGGAAGGAAAGATTTTACTGCGGTCTGGTTTATTTTCAGTTGACAGTTTTATAGGCCAGCCTTTCAAAATGTATAAAATATACAAAGGGTATGTTTTCCTTACACGGTTTGTTCAATAACTCCTTAATTTCACATTTTACAAAATCTGCAAACTACAATAAATTAACCCTCAGTAGTGAAATATTTCAAATCCTCTACTCTAGTAATTCCTTTAGTTTTGTATTTTTAGTACATTTCCCAGTACAGTACAAAATCACTAGAAATCCAGACTGAAATACTAAATTATTCATAATGCCACTAACCTCAAAATATAAAGTAAGGCTTATCGGCTTATCTGTATATGTTGCATTCCACTTACTGGTATTATTTGTTTGCTTCAAGCCAGATTGAGCTGTTTAATTTCACACTATTTTTTTGAGTGACTTGAATGATGACTGGCATAAGTGAAAGACAAGAAATTCTTACAAATTCCCTTACTGTTAATGGTATCTAGGAAAACATAACCATCTGTCTGACCAGACATCCATTCTCTCACAGTCACAAAACAAATCAAAGGAATGCTACATGAACTGAGATGTGTGCGGCTGCTAGATTATGAAGTTTTATAGAATAACTATAATGATATTACGCGAGAGTATGTTACACACTGACATGATATGTGATGTATTTTATTGACTATATATTCAGTGGCCTTGTGGTTTCCCTACGCTGTTCTCCCAACTTCCCACATGTTTAGATGAGGCTATATTACACGCGAACATGATATGGGTCATTCCGCAGTATTTTGGACAAAAATATGAGTAGGAAAAAGTAAACAGCAAGAAGACAAAACTGACCTATTTGAAAAGTAGAAGAGTTAAATTTGATTCAGATGGGCCCAAAAATTTAATCATCATGTGACATGCATAAATTATCATTAATTATATGCATAACTAAAAAAATGCTGTTATGGAGGGGAAATAAGTTTTATATTCTAAAGGTGGCATTTTAAGAGAAATAGAAACCAAGGTGGTAAAGACATAAAGTACTTCATACTAACATTATAAAAAAGTGAATGGAATCCAGAAAAAACTTTTCAGCAAAAATCCAGAATGCAGCTAAAGTACCATTTTCCCCTCCATAACAAATTTGGTTGGAAAAGTTTATTTTATTCCTAGTGTAGTGTCGCCTGGCATGTCATACTTTGTGGAGTTCCAATTTGAAGTGGAAGTGTTCAGATGAGATAACCAGTAAAACTGGACAAAGTTTATTGATCAAAATATTGCAATTTGAAATTTGTTATGGAGGGGAAAATTTTGTTACGGAGGGGAAGGTTATGGGGCATCCATATGGACAATATTACAAACACTTCATATTTCTATTATAAATGATAAATAGATTGTCCATGTTGATAACATAGATTCTAAACTGAAGATATGTATTCTGAACTGACAACATATATGCTAAACTAAATATCTCCCACCAGTATATATACATTGTAAACTAAAAACATATTCTTAAATAAAAATATATATGCTAACTTGATGTGGACAAAACGTTCCCCTCCATAACTTCCCCTCCGTAACGGAACATCCTTACAAAAAAGATGCACTTACTGAATAATGGCAAACAATTCAATTTTTTTATTGCAATAAATTAATAGCATATGCACTGTCAAATAATCAGAGCATACTCTTGTTTCAATCCATGCTGCAAACTCCGAGAAATTTGAGAGCAAAAACAAACTAGTGAAAAATGCCAATTCTCTGATTCCCCTCTGTAACAGGCGAATTTCACCCCTTAGTGCTGCCAGCATAAAAGCCCTGCAGTTTAAAACATATACAAGTTGTAGCATCCCCAAATCTCTATGATACCATATGCATTTTATTTGGCTGTTGTGGAATTTGTTAAATTTTGAGGCCTTGAAATGCTCTGATTTTCCCCTCCGTAACATTACCAAATACTGTGGAATGACCCTTATATATTTCTTAAATACTTTCCACAGCTCAATACAGTGGGATGAGATGAACATACTTGCAACCCACCATCCCCCAGACAAGGATTATGGTCACATGAAAGTCGATGAACCACTGACACCATATAGCAAGTGGAAAGACCCCAATGACCTTGAAGGAGTGGATGACCCCGTGTCTGATGATGAGGGGAGTGCACTTGATCCTGATAGGCTATCACACAAGTAAGTAATCTAAGTTCCGGAGCTCTAAATGCAATTCTACTAACTATTCAACAACAAATTGCATTGAGGATTTGATAGTTTAATCGGTACAAGTTTGCAATTCAACTTTTATCTGAGGAAACTAGCAAAGGGCAAGTTTTCCGTAGTGTATAATAATATATCCTTGGCAAGAAACTGAAGGAGAAAAGTGAACTTGATCACACTGGGAGTAGGGTTAATGAGAAAACCAAATTTGATCACTCCCAGACCCTACTAACAAAATAATGTATGAGTTGTGTTTGGAAATACCAATGATAATAGGAACAGCGTTGATAGTCTGAACAGATTATGGTCTGCAAGCAAAAATTGCCTGCCTGTTTCACATACAGTAGATGACTACAGGTTCATGTGTAGGTACATTATTAGAAAGGCAAAGTTTAATTCCAGCACCATTCCAGTTACCACCCTCTCATCTCAGTTTGATCACTTGAGTCAGGTGTCCCATTATAATGAGCTTTCAGCATGTACCCCACAGGCACGGCAGTTAACCATGCTTGACATAATGCAATGCATATTTAATGATATTTGGTTTCACAGTAATTTAGCAGCTGATTCAAGTTGCTCCTGTAAACTTCAAATTACCTAAATTCCTCCTAAATCGATGCACATGATACCCACAGCAATAATGGTTACGGACTCACGAGGCGCTTCGCCGAGTGAGTCCACAACAAATTTTGACCATGTGATGACGTAAATCGTGGTAAATAAGAGTCCACACCACGGCAAACCAGTGGAAATTTGTTTTTTACCACAATATTTAGAAATATACAAGAAGGTTTTGTTGTATTTCGTTGCAAAGCGTGACACGCTGGCGTCAGCTAGCGTCATATCGTTGTCTGGACTTTTATTTACCACGGTTAATCGACCAATCAGAGAGCGAGAAACTAGTGTGTTGTGGTAAAAATGTAGTTTATACTTGCCAATTTTCTTAATTCCCATGCAGGAGGTTTTTTTGATTTGGGTAGGCTTGTTTCTAGGCTCCCAGGAGCGTGCAAAAAGAGACTGAGAATAAGCGCAAAGAGACTGGAAACATAGCACAAAAGAGACTGGGAACAAGCCTCAAAAGAGTTGTCTTCTTTTCTGTTGCAAACGAACTACAAATAAAATATTATTGATTCTACCCAGGGTAATTTTGGCTGGATTGATACCATAACTTGACTCTTATCCAGGGCATTTGTCACTTGTTTAATATGTCAAACCAGAATGCTCCTCCATGCGGGAAATTTTGTTGCATATGCAGGAGGTTTGAGATTTTGGCATGTATAGTACTGTAGTTGGGTATATGAATTATGGCTCAGGGTTCAATCATGTTATTATCTCATGAACCAAACAGGATAGAAAAAGCTCCAAGACGGGAGTCTTTTAACAGTGACAAGGAAGAGGAAGAAGAGGAAGAGGTGGAGCTCACAGAAGAACAGAAAGGTAACATGGAGCTGGCTACAGTACAGCTCAGAACTAACTCTTGGTTTTTATTGTCCACATAACAAACTCCTTTTATCACTTCTTGACTAAGAAGAACCCAAATTATTCAAGTTTAGCTGTCATGCAGAAACTCAAAACTCAGTGTATTTCCCAACTATTTGAAGAAAATTGTATAGGAAACTCCCAGCACATATTATGTACAAAATGCAAAATATCATTTTCAACTTTCATAAAATGTCAACCCTATAAACCTAACCAAAATATTATTACTTTTGAACAATTATTCAGAAGTTCTTAGCTATGGCCACCTGTGCAAATTCACAATTAAGCAATGCTTTGCATGATGTTCAGTATACACAGTTAAGCAGTAACATCATTTTGTGGTCTGCACTGAACAATGTACAGTGTACAGTACATGTATGCAGTAGAGTATATTGATACAAAGTTGATGTGGAAACACTTTCTTTGTAGCGCATTCAGCATATTATCTGGTTGACACCTTCTGCATCTTTGTATAAAATGATGTTCCCACTATGGAGCAAAAATATGCTTTCGTATTAGCCCAGTTTGATTTATTCTGCTTTTGTCCCTATGTGAAGAATACAATGACCTCATAACACCTCCAAAGTATAACACTACAGTATCTTCATTTCTTCAGAAAAAAAGAAGGCTTTCTTGGAACATAGAAAGCACCATTACAATGAAGGTTACAACATGAAACTTGCACGAAAGTTGATGGAACAAGAAGATGACGAGGACCAAGATGAAGATAATGAAAATAATGAAAATTTAGGAACGTCAGGAGAAACACAGAGTTCAGCTGATTCCCAGGTAGATGTTCTTGTCTATACTTCACTAGAATTATATGGAAGTAAGGGGTTGTGAATGATATAATCCGAGACTGGCCAAGATGCTTTAAAAATCAGAGAATGAGACTTTAACCACTCCAAGACTCCAAAACAGAAAGAAAGAAAAAGAAAACAAAAACAAAAACAAAAACAAAAAGACTCCCAGACTCATCAAAAGGCTGCCGAGAGTCCGAGATCAGACCACAACTTTCGGAAACCCATGATTTTCTAGGTACCATTCACCACCCCTGAAGTTGTCAGCCATTAAAACTGCCTACTGCTTAGAGATTTCTAAGCTTTTATGTGATTTTTTAGTAATTTAATTTTGATGTTTATGTTAAAAAAAGCATGTAAAGATTATGACTTGATAAAGGAAGATTGTGATGGTAGTAAAGATGACAGTGCTACTACTGTAACATTGTCTTGATGGTATAGATGGAAGTGATACTGATAATTACATGACAGTGATACTAAGAATTTGTCATGATAGTAAAGATGGAAGTGATACTAATAATTACATGACAGGGATACTAAGAATTTGTCATGATGGTAAAGATGGAAGTGATACTAATAATTACATGACAGTGATACTAACAATTTGTCATGATGGTAAAGATGACAGCGATACTAACAATTAGATAGCAGTGATACTAACAATTTGTCATGATGGTAAAGATGACAGCGATACTAATAAATAGATAACAGTGGTACAGTACCAATAATTTGTGACGATGGTAAAGATAACAGTGACAGATAGTTATGGTCAGTGGTAACTATGACGTTGATGATGATGAGGATGACAGTGATGTGGATAGTTTTATGGTTAATACAGCCAACCAATTATGAAAAAAAAAGCCAAACGATGATTTTATAAGACCAGGGAAGACCACGTATTGTGTATTGTACTCAAGACTTTGCTGCTTTAAACTAAAATAATATATTGTTTCTGTTTTTGCAGATGGATACTACGTGAATCCTCTTGTGTAGTACACTGTGAACAACAGACCTCAAAGATCTATTCACATCTTCTTCTTTCATTTTCTATTAAGTAACATGTACAAAAAGAGAGGTTTTTTGTATAGATATTAGAAGAATTAAGAATATAGAATACAGACATCTTTAAGGGTACGTTCGATTGACCGTATTTCGGAATAGGAATAGCTAAAATAATCCAATGACAATGACAATTTTTTTTGGGGGGGGGGGGGGGGGGGAGGACACTTCGAACAGCTTCCGATACATTTCGACGTAATTTAGCTCCAAAGCAAAGTGTTTTATCAATCAGTATCGCTATTCCTATTCCGGAATAGACCCAATCGAACACGCCCTAAATACTTAGACTTCTGGTCTTTATGACCGGTCTGGACTTCTGGTCTTTATGATCAAGGTTGAGGTTCTGCTTTAACATTTGACCCACAGCTGTGCCCGACCGTAACGAGAATCTAGCATCTGATACTATACCCAGACAAGAGCTGATTATCAAATCTCACCACATCATTCATACATTTCCCAAAATTATTATTATGGATGTATGGGAGAATTTGAATCGTGATCTTAGTGCCTAATATATGTACAACTTCTATAGTTAACGTTGGTTGCTTGTACTGTATTTATTATTACACGACTTTACCTTTTAAAATGCAAATAAAGACTAAAACGAGTACAAATATGGAGCGTATTGCTTGCTCCTGAAGCTCCCGATTTGCTTTCAAGCGCTGTTCTCTTTGCGGAGTCGTTTTATCGGCACGCTTCTGTTCACGATGCTGTCGATCATAACATAATTGTCGTCTTTTCTCTAGTACGTATTTGGCGCTGTTTGATCATTTCACGATTTCGCCTTGCCCGTGCCTGTTCCCTTCTCTTTTGAAGACGAACTTCGCGAGACTGTTGTGTTTTAAGTTTTCCAGTTTTCAAATTCATTTTCGTGAAAATCAATTATGTACAATTGTTGCTTCGTTCAAATCCTATTTTTTTTTCGAATGTCAGTAAAACTACTGATAGACACGCTAATCGATTGTTTCAGTTATTGGGCACCTCGCCTGGAGGTCGTACTTAACTGACACACGAACATTAAATTTCGAGATGGCGACCCGTTTGGAGTCTCCAAATAAGGCGATACTACAGAATTAGCGTCGGGATTATTACCCTCACGGAGCTCAGGAATTATATGAAAAGTAAGTGAAAACACAAACTAAGACTTTTTTTTTTTGCCCCTCCGTGTAGCCATAAAAAGTTCGGGGGACCTATTAACAAAAGCTCGTCATGTTCATCCAGTTGCCTTCGGCCCGTTGCTCGTCTCTTCACTCATTTAAGCCCTTTCACAAAACTGTGCATACAACCACAAATTCAGTTTCTTTGTAAACCTGGCCATAGCTTTGGCAACATATGATGACAAACGAAAGGGTACTAGATTAACCATATTTGTAAATGATTGTAAATTTGTCATAATTACAATAAATTTTGATATGTTTTTACCAGGTTTCTTTTATGTGTTAATAAATAACATTTATTTTTCAATTTCTATCTGCAATGACCTGCTCCATCCAAACTATGGTAAATACTCAAATATTGTATTATATTTACCTCATCTTATAGTCTAGTTTTCTTATTAGTATTCAGTGTTTCTTCTTAAAAACGTATCAAAGGAGGAAATTATATTTTATGTTAATTGTACAATTTTTTAGTCTGTGCTAGTTCAATTAGTGAGTACAGGCCGGTACAGGTCTTTATTGATTTTCCAAAGTAGTTGAATAATGTTGAGGTACATTCAAATATTTGAAATTCGAGAGCCCTAACATTTTTGAAAAATCAAGCGAATATAATACATTTTCCTTAGGCTTATAAATGATGTAAATATTAACATAAGAGCTTACTTCTACTTGACCTTTCTACCGACTTCATTTTGGCTGAGGACCAAATTGTGTCCCAATCATCTCGATTTTTGTCACATTTACATCACATTTACGTTTTTTGTAATAACAGCTTTTTTTGATTCCTTACTTATAGCTGCCTTCTTTTTCCTAGCGAATGATTATTTTTTCTTTGATCTTGCTGGAGGAATATTTGACTGATTGAGAGCACGCAACTAGAGCCATAGCAGTAGAAAACAAAACCGGTGTCACAGCGGATTTTATCCCCCCGGATAGAATCCGCTAACGGATTCTATCCCCTCTCGCGGATTTTATACCCCCGTCATTGCTCTCGGTCACGGGAAATGCGTCATTGACGGATCGAACCGCTTACTATGATTTCAAATCGGGATCCAAACTACTAATTAACCGTTTTCAACGCTTCACTATAACGAATTGAATTGAATTGAATTGAATTGAATTGAATTGAAGTTTTTTTTTTAACCGCCTATTGTTATAAAGGCGTTTACACTTCGAATGGGATCGAAGCCTTCCGTTTATCGTTTCAACAAAACCTTGCGGTATATCTTCTTTGGGATTTAAGCCCTCAAACAAGTGTTTGTTTCAAGTCTCTATGTGAGGCAAAGATATGATAAACAGACATGAGAATCGTCTGCACAAAACAACAATTGATCCACTCTGCTGAGGGGGTAGCTGAACTCTCTCCTGATATCTTAGTGGAACTTTACAAGGGTGTATAGTGAAATAAATTGATGCCTGTGTGGCCGACTATTATGGTCGACCGTGGCCGACCAGCCACGACCCCGATCGACCATTAAAGGGAATGGCGTGCGGCTATGCCTATTGTTAAAAAACATCTTTGTTTCAAGTCTGTAATGTGCTTTGCATCCAACTACATGATAAATTTCAAGACACGGCTTTCGTAAGACCTTTGAACGCTTCGCTGTTGAGTATGAGTTAGGGGATTAGATCCGCGAGAGGTAGAATCCGCGCTATCGGATATTATCCGCGGGGGACTGAATCCGCTAGGACACCGGCTCCACTTATATGGCAGTCGTTATCATTCCAACAACCTATAGCCGCGATTTGACAGAGAAAGCGGTGAGTCACAACTGCATTCCAGGTCTAAATACCCTTTGTAATACACCTTCATGTTCTTGGCTTTTGTGTCTTGAATGTGATAAAGTCAAAGTTTCTCCTTTCAACACTTAACCTAAAGCCTTGGCAAAACGAGATGCACTAAGTCAACGCAAGTCGATGCAAGTTTTCAAACTCGCGAACATGTTCAATTTTTATGCAAGTCGACGCAGGTTTTAGACCTAAAACAACGAAGAGCGCGTTAGGAAAGGCAGCCGGTATAAACGGAAAAAATCAAAAGTAATCGCCCCGAGACATCTGACTCGGATTCTGACTCAGAGCCTTAAAAAGAAAAAAAGTTTTTACAAAACTTGCAGGAGCTTGCATCCATTATTGCATCACGTTTGGCCACCCCTTTTGTCAATGCAAGTTTACTGTCAAGTCTAGCTTGCACATCGATTTGCGTCGACTTGCATCTCGTTTGGCGCAATACAGTAAAGGAGAAGCTGACATCTGATACAGTAGCATATGATTAAGGTAATTTTTTTCCTTTGAAACTCTAACCACTTTTATGTGGTAGAGCAAAGAGAATATGGCATCCGATACAGTAACATGTGATCAAGATAAATATTCTCCTTTCAAACTTTAAGCACTTTTATGTAGTACCGTAAGGAAAAGTTGGCATTTTATACTAAACATGCGATCAAGATAAAGAATATTCTACTTCAGCTGTATAGTTCAATAAAGAGAACTTTATATGTGACAATTTACGCAGACAAACTATTATAGTATTACAAATTATCAACTGTCTGATTTCAGGTGCGTGACTTCGCGAGAGTTTTTACGTCACTTTTAATGATCTTTTCAATGGACCTTTGTATAGGTACATGGTATTCTGCGTCACCATCTGACAACTGCTTTACACTACACACTTCCCAGATTTCGCCCGCCTTGCGAAGAAAGCACATTATGATGGATTTCTTCTTTGATGCCTCTTTTCGCTTCTCTTTAATGATCTCACTAACGTCACTACAAAGCTTGACGTCAGGATATCGCACATCGCAGACATTTAAGCTGGGGTCTTTAAAATTTGATATGGTTGGGGCGTTAAAAGGACTGAGAGTGAAGAACAGTCTATTGATAGATGGCTCCATCTTATTCAATTTAACTGTAATTTTCTGGTAGCCTTTTCTCGCCTCGTCATCTAAGTGCCTGTCGCCCGAATGGTGAACAGCGTCACAGCATTGCGACCTAACCTGTTTGTAGTACACAATTTCCTTGAAGTTATGATCGGCGTAAAGGAATACACATCCATCAAGCGCATCTTTGCCCTTGTCAGGATAACCCCAAGAAAGCTCGAAGCAGACGTCTTGAATGACCTTGGGGATAGAGTACAACACGACCAACAGAGATATGGTGTCACCTGGCTGCACCTTGTAGTCTTGGAACGTTGCATTTTCTTTGTCTTCCCGCAAAACCTGCAATTCGGAAGATAGTCCTGTTATAGGTAACTCATGCAAGTGATTGGATGTGCTGCATGTTTTCAGGTAATCATCATTCAGCCCAAATTGCAGCCTCTGCAATTGGTGATTTTTCCAATTCATGTTATGATCCTAGGATGTGAAAAACCATGTGGTAAAAAACCATGTGAATAGGGGGAAACAATATTTCACTACCCTGGTCCCAGAGGTTTTCATAGAAACCCTCTGGGACCAGGGTACCATTTCATAGGCCTGTGAAACGGACTTTCTCATTTCATATGGTTTTCACATGGAATCCAGTAGCATTTACAGTCTTTTTAGACTGCTGCATTCGCAAAAAAAAAAAAAAAAAAAAAAGGCCATGCTTGCTATCAGTTCTGCTCCTTTTTTTTCTATATGCACTTTATTTATGTTTTGCGAATGTGCAGCAGTAAACAGTAGGATGTCTGTCTGAGTAAGAAAAGTCTTTTTAGTGAACAGGAAGTGGTTAACTTTTGACCACGTTTATTTGACACGTGAAACAAATTGTTTACACAGATGAAAGGATTTTAGAACGTATGGTAACCGCATTTACAAGCCGTCTTTTGGAGAGCTAAGACTTGAGCCTTTCTGACTCAGTAAATACAAATAAACATCTCGTTAGCTTTACATACGTGTAGCTCTTGGTCTCCCAGAAACAGTCTTTGCTTCTCGGGCTGGATTCCTAGTTTGGACTGCATTTCATTCTGGAGTTCGTACACTTTAAATTCAGGAGAGTACTTGATACTGGCACGTTCGCCTGCCAAGGTTACTACGGTAACATCAGTTGAACTGCTGTGAAAGAAGTTATCAGGTGGCGGATATTTAGGGTAGAGCTCCTCCAGCAACTCCACGCAGTTCAGGTACCCAGGACTTTGTACCGTTACCTCAACATCACACTGGGAACATGTCTTTTTATCCTTCACGTGTTCTATGACGCACTAGAGAACAAAACAGTAACGACATAAACCAAACTGCTATAAATCAAACTGAAATAATAATGAATAAAAGACAAACAAATGAAAAAGTGTACACGTGGAACAGTGCTCAGTTTCACTGGAAGTTTTAAATCCTTATCTGGAGCCGGGCAACCGAGCAGAAAAAGCATCTTTTCCGAGAATCTGATTCCTTTCCCGAGAGTCAGATTTCCAGTATAATATTTAAGGGCAGATTTCGCGCAGAATTAAAATGGATAGGGATTTGATAACAACTAAACCAAATAAATAGTTTCCCGACGGGCTTCCCGATAACCCGAACCATTCAAAACAACATTTTTTGACGAGACAAATGTTGCGTGAGCTTCATTTGTAACTGAATATGATTAATTACTTACTCTTAAGCAGTGCAAAGGCGGATGGGGACATGTTGGTGTGAGAGCTTCCCATGGAAACTCTTTAGATAACTTATTGATCCCGCACTTCCAGCATTTCATTTTTGTATTGAAAGACAAAAATGTACAAGCTGAGAAAACACACTATTCTACTATCAAAAATGTTTGGATGCTGGCCAGCTCTCTGTGCCACTTGAGACGTCGACTGTATTCTTGTCCAATCCGAGAGCTGAAAATTGACAGTCCTTCTTCATTCTCTTCTTTTTCACGCCATTATTTTGACAGTTCACCATGGAAATGGGAAGCGTGTGCACCCGATCTTGACACTGTATGAGTTACCTGGAAGCTGTTTGGTTTACTCCGAAAAGGTTTTGCACGGGTGTAGTCAAATTAGTTGTTTCAAATCAACTGTTTCCAGGGATGCCTGCGAAAATGCAGGGAAGTAAAAAGTAATAGACCAAGGAAAACGGAAGGCTATCTATACACTATCCCAGCGGAGTACTTCAAATCAATCCGTGTTTCAGTGGTAATGGAGTCGCCGTGTTTCGTTTCTTCTTCTTTTATCAAATTTGATCAATATTCTCTACGGACTATCAACGAAATTAATTGACGCATCGCTTTGTTTTCCCGATTCAGGTTTTCGCTCAACTTGATGTAAACCCGGCAGTCACTTATCATCATGCGCCTGCAGGCGCTTTAGGTAAGCAGTTTTTATTCTCTGCCCAAGTAAGTTACAATAAATATCACAGTCTCATTCTGCATCCGACAATAGTAAACTGAGTTTGGCTTTCGCTTTTGATGCAGTTATTTACTGTCTTAGAGATTCCCAAGTTGCTGCCATATTGTTTGTAATAGCCAAACAGTGCAGTTAACCGAATACAAATACTAGAACTTACCCTCAGGCAGTGTAAAGGCGGATGATTACATGTTGGTGTCAGTACTTTCCAAGGAAACTCTTTAGATAACTTATTAATCTTGCACTTTGAGCACTTCATATTTTGTATGCCTTCCCGAAGAACCAGCAAGACATGAGGCAGAGAAAAATTAACATACTACATGTCTCCAGTCTGACCTTTGGCAACTAGTTATAACTGCCTCACTGAATATATCAGGAGGAAGTCAATTATTCATGGTATCAGTGGTATACTTGATTTTGACTCAGTCAGAATTTACCAACGTGCATTATTATGAGCTAAGCTGGAGGTAAAACTAATTGTCTGAGAAATCTTACATAAATAGTTAGGACAAGGATTCTATCGCCTGGGGCTTCTAGGCACGCTAGTGTCAATATGACTGTTTTGATTGTCACTTATGTAAAATAAGAGTGAAAATAGATCAATAGTCTCTTTCATACGTCTCGTAGTAGGGCGTAACCGCTCGGTAAACAATGTTGCCTGTGTTCGTTGTTTGCAGATACATTTTCGGAAATTAGACTGATTTGAGACTTGCACATAATCTAATTGAAGTTCTCGACCGAATGCGTCGTCCTGGATCAAGTTGTTTGGTAGATAATATCACTTTTGCTGTAGTTATTTTAAACGGTCATTCTCTGCAGATTACAGACGTACAACTCCTTTTTCTCTTACGGGCATAAGGTCGTGATGCGCAAGCCTATAACCTCTATAACGAAAACAAAATTACTATCATGGAAATTAGCATTCGATGTAAACACTTTCTCAAGTAGTAATCGTTATATACCACGACATATATGTTTGCAATCAAATCCAGTTTTTAAGTTCGCGTTCAGCACGAAGAGCTGAAAAGCGAAGCTTCATGCGATCCAGTCAATTGGAATGTGTCCCGGTGCTGTCAAAAATGGATTCCAAATATGAAAGTCGTTCTGTTCCCAATTTGGGCAGTATCGATATTACCGAAACGCAACAAAATCGAGAACGCGATCGTCGAAGTAGTTTTTGCGGTGGCATTTTTAAGCATCCCACCTTATTGCAGTTAAGACTGCGTCAGTCAGTCAGTCCGTCATGCTGTGTCAACAATTGTCTTTGAAATTTGAGCATCAGCGAATACGCATGAAGAAACGAAGAGATGGGAAGACGTTTCCTGGAGTTATTTTGATTGTTATCATTGTATTCCTGAATTGCCAGTAGATCTGTTGCACTTCAGAATCATTATCACAGAGGTTTTGGTAAATTCTCGGTTTGAAAAGCGTAAAGTCAAAGTTGAAAGACCTGTGACCACTGACAGCCCTGATCGCGATCGAGCGACTTCAGCTTGTCGAAATGTTTCTATCGTTTGATTATATTTGCTTTGCTTCGCATAGTTTTCGCCAACAATGAAAATGCTGTAGAGAACTGAGAGAAGACGCATTCAAAAATGAATTTGACCAAAACCGCAAGTAATATCAACAAGTTCTCAGATTTCATTTAAACTTATTAGACTTGAAAGTCAGCCAAAAGAAGAAAGGCGTGTTTTCTTTAAGCACGTATTTAGCTTAAAAGCAGCCCAGGCTGGAGTATCATGGCCTCTGATGAATGTGTAGATGTTGAACATAAGCTGTGCATGACATGAGTAATGAAGTCACGGATAGACTTTTTTCAGTGCGACTCCGGAAGGTCTCCTTCCGGTTCAAAGATTTGGACTCGGTGGAGAATTTTAAATTCTCCCATTTCGAGCGTCTAAGTTTTATAATTTTCACCCTCTGCCGCCTCGTAAATGAGGGTTTTCAAAACTGAGACTAAATCGAATACACGGTTCAGCAAAAGTGGAGGCCCGCGGAAACGGGTGCGAACTTGAGCAATTTTTACGATGTGGCCTTGAGCCAGATCTATTAAATACCCACTCCCGCAAAAGTACTTTTTACAAATTCGCGAGCTTACAGCTGCCTTGCTGCTTTGATTCAGTCATGATATTAGATTTCTCTAGTTTAAAAGCGGACCAGGAGATATTGAAAACATTTTTACGGAGAGTCAAGTTTTCAAAGACTTCACCAAGTACTTCATTGAACAACGGAAATTATGTGTGGATAAGTTGAATGCCGTAAATAATGTTTTGGCTGACGTTTCGACTTTTAGCCCTTTAGACAACATAATTTCTCTTCCACAAAAGAAGTCGCTTCCACAAAAGAAGGAAGCGTAAGTGACACGCAGGCTTTGACTCATTCCCAGTGCCCACAATCGGACACATAATCGACCTCTCGTCCCCAGGGCCATCCGGGTTAGTTCTTCTTAGCGCGTGCATTGTTACTGTAAACAAAAAACACTTACACAATAATAGCTCAATAAAACGGACAGCTTCCACAGTAATGGAATTAGAAACTTGGGAGGACTATTTTGGCCAGTTACAAAAGACTCGGATCATTTTGTTTTGACTGGAGAGGGTACGTATGAAAGTCACTAGCTAGTAGTTGTCTTTTTTTGTCAGGTTTAATTTGCCTTTTCCGCGAGAAATTCCAGCTGAGGAATGATCTACATGTATGATAACTTATTTATTTGCAAATGTTCTCCATAAGATCTTGAGTCATTTATATACTCTTGTTGTGCAAGGTAATTACAAAAAAATTAGATATTATTGTGAACAAGTTGAACAGTTAAACCAAATAAAATTACATGCTACCACAGAGTTTTCGAAATCATTTTTCAACATAATCATGTAGTGTGCTGTCTTTAATATCAAATAAGTGTTATATTTTATATAAAAATATTGTAAGCAAATCAAGGATATTGAAGCAGGTCCTTATGGTTGGTTCACATGAGTTTTGGGAGTTTAGCTTCATATGGCCAGCTGGACCATGCATGTCAACCTGTATGTTCTGCTGCCAGGCAAATGGCAGGATGGTGTGAACAAGTCCGGATAATCATCATGTGATATAACAAAATAGCTATAGTACGTCACCTTTATATTATAAAAGTTAAAATATTTCACAGCATTGATAGATTAAATTTGCCAGATTTGCCAAAAACAGTATTTAGAAGATTTATATGAGAAAAGCCCTTATTTTTTATTTATTTATTTTTTTTTTTTGGGGGGGGGTAGGGGGGTGTACTCCCTTTAGTGGACTATACAGGGAGGCTCTGCCCAAAAGGGGTACTTTTTTCATGCTGAAGGTATATATAAAAGGGGTGCCTTTTTTAGGCTGGAGGTATATGAAAGGGGTACCCCTTTTTCAGGACAGGTAAATAGAAATTGAAGGTAGATTAATTTTAGTCCTTTTGCTATGCAGAAAGATTTTGGCAGGACTTTTTGTTTTACTTCAACACCCCAGAAAAGGGATAGAATGTTTTTACTGCAGGTATATGAAAGGGGTACCATTTTTAAGGTCGGTGTCCCACTTTAGTGGGAAGCACGACCTTATTGCAGTCAAGACTTCATCAGTCAGTCAGTCAGTCTGTCATGCTGTGCCATCAATTGACTTCCAAATTTGGGTATCAGCAAATATGCATGAAAAAATTTCAAGAGATAGGAAGAATGTTTTCTGAAGTTATTTTGATTGCTATCATTGTACTCATGAGTTGCCAGTCAATCTGTTTAATTTCGGAACAATATCACAGAGGTTTGGTAAATTCTCGATTGTTTAACAAGCGTAAGTCAAAGTTGAAATACCTGTGACAGCCCGGAGCGACTTCAGCTTGTGGAAATATTTCTATCATTTGATTATATTTGCTTTGCTTTGCTTAATTTTCGCCAGCAATAAAATATACTGTACACAACTGGAAGAAGATTTTGAAAGTGAATACAATTGACCAAAACCGCAAGTACTTGTGGTTTTTGTACATGTCAACAAGTGTGTCAATTTCACCTAATTTATTCAACTTGAAACTCAGCCAAGAGAAGAAAGGCGTAGTTTTCTTTTTGCACATATTTAATTTGGATGCAGCCCAGGCTGAAGTATTTTGGCCTCTGATAAATATGTAGGTGTCGAAGATAAGCTGTGCATGGTACAAACTGAGCAATGAAGTCACGGATAGACTTTTTTCTTTGCGGCTTGGATATGGTCTGGTTCTGGTTCAGAGATTCTACGCCAGTTAGTTACACCCGATAACTCCAACACACGACCCTGGGAAACAATCGGCTTTATTCCACGGCACAGATGGCCGAGAAGATAACAGTAACAGAACAACAGAACGCACGTGAGCAAAGATGGCCGCCAGGAAAAAGGTGCGCGCATAACATAACATAACAGTACCGCTGACCGGTACTGGCGCAACTATTCTCTTTGTTTTGTTCTTTTCTTCTTTTCTTCTTTTCTACGATAAACACTATTTAAAAAAACAAACGTGGAAGAATATATTAAAAAAAAAACCTAAACCAAACGGGGTACTTGGTAAGGGTAGCATGACGAGATGTCAAGTCAGTCAGTTATTCAAGTATCAGTCAGGTAATCATCGTAACGGGCTGGGCGTCGGCGTTGGCGTGTGGACCGTCGGGGTGAGGAAGAGTTGTCTCCGCTGGTAGTGGGGGCTGCAGAATAATCTGGGAGAGGGAGGACTGTAGTGGACTCGCTGGTAGCAAGAGCTAGGTCTTCAAGTTGCGGAATGTCTGGCGATGCCGGGGTTGATAACATGTCTGGTATGTGGGGTGGCGGAGGTGGACGGAGTTGTTTTGAGCCTGGTGTGTCTTCTTCATCTGTGGAGGAGTCGTCGCCTTGGGGTATTCCTGGGTGTCGGCACGTTTCTGGGAGTCTAGCAGGTACCTTGTAACACTCCGACATTTTCACACGGTACGACGTGTTGCGCAACTGGAAGCCAACGAACTTCTTTATGTTGCAAAATGATCCGTCGACGGATACGACAAGGTAACGGTTTCGGGCGAGGACTTGTTCCGGTCCGAGTGGAGGTAGATCAAGTCTCCAACTTCGATCAGCGTGGTAGTGCGGGTTTGGGCTAGAGGAGCTTTGGAGCGCTCGCTATGTGGGTGGTTAATGGTGCGTTGTTCGTGCTGAGCGGCGATAAGGTCTTGGTCATTCATTGGGAGTTGGTTGTTGGAGAACTGGTCACGCTGTGTCCACATTTCCCTGGCTGACAGTCCACGTGAGCGGATCCTGGAATTCAGGTTGGCTGTCGCTACGTCTAGTGCGAGGGGTGCAACTGCTCCACCCAATGGGTCTTGCCGTAGCAATTCACTCTCCAGCTCTTGGACCGCCTTTTCAGCAACAGGATTTTTGTTGCGATTCTTTGCGTTTCCCAGCTCGAGTGTAATCCTGTGGTGATGTAAGAGTCGGTCGTTTACGAGGGCTTTAAATCCGGGTGCGGGATCGGTGCGAATAACGGCAAGTGGTCCATCTAGGGGTCGCATTTGGATGCACAGACGGAGGAGGGCATCACGTAGTGTGTCATGACGTTCGTCATTCAGCAGTAGTGTGGCGGTATAGGTTGTTACACATTCTCTGACCACTAAGATGAGCTGTCGAGAAAGTTTAATAACATCGGCGGCAAATGACACGCCAACGGCGTCTGGTGGGGGGCACGATGACTGATCAACGCGTACGTGAGGACTCTGTCGTAAGGCGGCGCAGGGGTGACAACCAAGAGTTACGAGGTCTATGGTTTTGTCCATATCTAGGGCGTAGAGGTAGCGTTTGACGACCAGCTTTAGTTGGTGGCTAGAAGGATGATTGAGCTGTATGTGGAGTGCCGTCAGCAGTCCATCCAGGACGTTGCGAGGGACGATGATACACTCGCGTGTTGGGGTCAAAGGCTCGTTGCGTTGGACGACTAGCAGTCCGTCTCTAGCGATTGTTGCGACATTCAGGTACCTTTTGACGTCTTTGATGTTGGTAAGTTTCTTGGATGGTCTGGTTCCTTGGATAAGGTGAGCGTGTGTACGACGCAGGTCAGAGCACTCAGACTGTATTGTTAGCCAGGCGGCGCGGCTTGTGAAGGGGAGTCTTACATTGCCTTGTAGGATTTCCTGAATAGATGAGCGTCGAACGACAGACTCTGCGGTGCGCTTCACAAAGGAGCATACTTGGCAGGCCTCGTCTTCGCAAACAGGAGCGTTACGGCTTGCGAAGTCGGAGGGTAAGATGGCGGACCCGGAGACGTGTCGAACTGTAGCTTGGTAGCGGCTGACAGTCGATAAGAAGGTGGACACACGGGGACTGGCAGAGAATTCGCCACGGCACAACTTCTCAAATGCTTGGACACAGGGTTTGCTATCGGTGAGGATGCAGGCCTTCTTGTGGGATTGGACGATGTACGGGCTGAAATGTTTCGTGGCGATAGCGATGGAGAGGGCTTCGACTTCACAGGGAAGCCAAGAGGTTTGGGATCCACGTAGCTTTGCGCTAAAAAAACCAGCGAGGTAGAGTTTGTCTTCTCGGGTTACGTAGAGGGTTGTGCCGATGCCTGGTTTCCTAACGGCGCCGTTGGTCACTATCCACAGTTGGTCTTCAGGCCTAGGTAGGGTGATTGTACGAGCGGTGGAGAGAGCACGCTGTGCGTGTTGGAATGAGGTATGGAGGGTGTCATTCCAGTCGATGGTTTCTTGTGACTGGCGTCCAGCTACTGCGTCGTCGAGTGAAGTAAGTAGTGAAGAGCACCCTGGGAGAACGCGGGAGAGGACCTTAAAGGCACCGATGAAGGATCTCATACGGCCCACTGTGTTGGGTTCGGGGCAGGACGCGAGAGTTGAGATGCGGTGTGGGCTAGCCTGGAGAGTACCAGAGCTCCAGATCCACCCCAGTATTGTTGTGACCTTGGGGTTGATGACAGTTTTCGAAGCAGACAGGCGCAGGTCACATTTGTGGAGTGCTTGGAGGACTCTCTTCCAGTTGTGGAGTAGTTCAGTTGGGGTGTCCCCCCCACAGTATAGGTCATCCGCGATTGTAGCTGGACTTCAATAAACTCGCCGGGCCAGATGGTGGTGGACTCGGCGGGCGCACGAATTACCATTGCACGGCGTGCCGCTGGGCCTACTTCTTGTGGTGTGTGAGATCCGTACACGTAGGTGGTGCCATCGCCGAGGGTGACTTGGCGTTTGGCGGGTCGAACAGCTACGTCATTTGCCTCCATGAAGGGGGTGCCCGCTAGTACATCAACGTCGAGGTTTTCCACGACTAAACCTTCGAACATGAATTCACGGTTGTCGCGGGTGAATGATAATCGTGTTTCGCCAACAACATGGAGAGGTGAGGAGCCGTCGGCTTGGTGGGCAGACTGAGCGCTGGGTGTTATGCGGGAGCCGAGGCGTTGTACAACAGAATGGCAGATCATGTTGCCGGTCGCGCCGCTGTCGACTGTTATGCGGACAGGGTGGTGATCATAGAAGGTGTCGAGGTAGGGTGATTGGCGGGTCTGGATACGGTGGATACGGTGGGCGGCAGGCTCCGGCTCGGGTTCGGGGTCGTCAGTGTGCACGACAGGGTCAGTTGTGTGGGTGGTGTAGTCTTCATCAGGCTGGTCATCGAGGATTCCAACGATCTGCCTGGCTTTGGCGATGTATCGTCGATCATGATCTGGCAGGAAACTACACTCGCTGAGGAAATGGTTGTCGGGGCGACCTGCTTGTTTGCAGAGGGGACAGGACTTTATTTGTCTATGAGGCTTGGGAGTAACTCTGTATGGAGGCCTGTATGGGGGCCTAGTACCACTAGTGGGCCTGCGATAATTGCTGGCTGATGCACGCATTACCTTGGCGTCATCAGAGGTTCGGATTTCGTCGAGTAGAGATGTAAGGGCTTGGGATATCTCAGGCTTGATAGAAGCTAGAGTGCGGGACCTTAGCTCAGTTCCGTATCTTTGCTTCACCAGATTTGGTAACTCTGGGTGGATAAGTTTGAGCCAGGTAAGGACGACAAAATTCTCTAATGTCGGGGTCAGCTCTTCGTCTTCTGTGGCAACGTCGCCGTGGTGTGAGAGGCTGTTTCCACGGAGCAATACATCTTCTACAAAAGCCGTGAGTCTCTGGAAAAGGTCCTCGGGACGTTCGTCGGGTTCCAGGTGAATTGCAGCAAAATCGATGAAATGGGCTCCCGTAACTTGGAAACCGAAGTGTTGTCTGATGGTGTTCCAAATAAATTGTATAGAGGTGGAGTTTTTCACCAGTGTGTTTCTCGAAATTATGGGGCAGTAGTTAGCGATCTGGCCCAGCATGAGCTCGAGGGAGTTGACTTTCTGTCGGGCCGTCAGGCGTTTGGCGAGTGGTACATCCTCTCCGTCACTGGTGAAGCCCCGCAAGGGCTGTGACTTGGTTTTCTTTCCCCATGTAGCGTCGTCGGATAAGAATGGAGCGAAATGGTTATCGAGAGACAGTGTATACAGTAGATTTTGTTTCCAGTTTTCAAAACTGTTTACCGTTTCGGTCTTTGAAAGGCACCACTGTTTCGGTGCACGGTGAGTATTAGCCATAATTGAAGGGTTTCAGGGTTGGGTCGTGCTTATCCGGCGAGATTCTTCGCTGTTTGGACTTACGGTATCTGGGGATGAGTAGGTTTGTCTCGATCCGTTCGGTTTTATGACGATGTTCGTCGGCCAAAGCTGGACGTAGGTTCGAATCCAAGCTGCCACCACGCCAGTTAGTTACACCCGATAACTCCAACACACGACCCTGGGAAACAATCGGCTTTATTCCACGGCACAGATGGCCGAGAAGATAACAGTAACAGAACAACAGAACGCACGTGAGCAAAGATGGCCGCCAGGAAAAAGGTGCGCGCATAACATAACATAACAGTACCGCTGACCGGTACTGGCGCTAAGTGAAGAATTCTAAATTCTCCCAGTTTGAGCGCATGCATAATTTTCTTCTGCCACTTTGTGAATGAGGGTTTTCAAATCTGAGACTTATAATTAGAATACGTGGTTCAGCGAAAGTAGAGGCCCGAAGAAATGGATGCGAACTTCCACATACCTAAAATTGAGCAAATTTTACAATGTGGTCTTAAGCCAGTTCTATTAAATATCTACTCCCGCAAAAGTACTTTTTACAAATTCGAGAGTTTACAGCTGGCCTTGCTGCTTTGAATTCTTTGCTGACTTGGGATGGTCTCATTCCAGTTCAAATTAAGATTCAGCAATCAAGAATTCTAAATGATTGCTGCATTTTTTTGTCGATTTAAATTTTGAGTGCTTTCAGTTCAAGCGCCACACAATATTCACCCTCTGCTGCCTTGGAATGGATGGTCTTGAAAGCTAAGACTTTCGAATATGCAGCTCGGCCAAATTGAACACCTGTGGAATCAGATCTGTCAATTGAAAATTCTGTTTCTGTTCTGTTTTAAGAAATGAAAATTGGCAAACTGGTAATTAAAAAGAGAGCCGACCTTACAGTGGCAATGCTGCTTTGATTTAAGGTATATGAAAGAGGTATCATATTTTATGA
Source organism: Plumapathes pennacea (assembly GCA_964036295.1). Taxonomy (NCBI): domain Eukaryota; kingdom Metazoa; phylum Cnidaria; class Anthozoa; order Antipatharia; family Myriopathidae; genus Plumapathes; species Plumapathes pennacea. The sequence goes on along the minus strand of OZ038464.1, from coordinate 10,798,144 downwards.
AAGGTATGTGAAAGGGGTACTTTTTCTTTCACAAACAGTGTATGAAAAAGGGTAGGGTATTGGACCTTAATTAGGGCAGAGCTTCCCTATATAAAACTTTACTGAGTAAGAATGTTTTGTTTAAGGCATTCAAAAAGCTTTAAGTGAGATTTTCAGTTGTGTTGGGTCATGTGATATTTTTTAAATTTCTCCGCTTCAAGTTTGTATCTGCTTATGTATCCTGTCTACAAGGGTAATTATATCAACTGCCTGTAAATGTGTATGTTTATTTTCTGATTTGCTGTTGCTGAACAGTTTACCTTGCTGACAAGGGAGCATGGCTGTTGCAAATACTACAGATGAACTTGATTGCACAAGAGAGAGAGACAACTTTATACGTCTGTCTGTGCTGCTCATTGATGGAGGTACAAAGGTGTTACGAGAGTTATTCGACAGCATTCATCCACCAAGTTCTTTGTCACATGTACTGAGAACCAGAGAGACTGACATCAAGAAAAACACTAAACTGACCAGACCACAGCGTGAAGTGCTGTATGGCCTCAAAAGTGGTGATTATGGTAAATCACAGGACTTCGATATTACCCTCCTGTTTCAACTGTTAAGATGCAAACCGTTGTGTAATCTTACTCCACCTTCTACTGGTTGGGATGACCTTCCTTCCCCGGAAGACACAAGTCCTGCTGCAGACATGGCAAGGCTGAAGTACTACAGAAACAAAGTCTATGGCCATTCACCAGATTTGAAAGTCCAGGAGGAGCAGTTTTCAATCATTTGGAAGGAGATCCAGGATGTATTGCTGAGGCTGGCTGAACTTGTCAATCCTGCAAGGGGGGTGGAGTGGAACAAGATGATTTCAGAATATGGCAGTGCTACACTCACCCATGCTGATAATGACAATGTGAGAGAACTTGATCGGTGGTACCAGAATGACTTGGATATCAAGGATGAAATGGTGAAGCTTAAAGCAACTTTGATCCAGGAGATGAGTGATATGAAGACCATGCTACAGGATATGCAGAGGCTGAATCCCAACCAGAGCCAGGGACCAAATACTCAAGGTATATTTACTGGACTAACCCTCTCTGAAAATGTCAACTCTGTAACTTCTTGTTTACAGTATGTTTAATTTTGTAGTACCCTGCTAGCAGAGCCTCTGAGTAAATGTCCGAGACTCTGCCAACGTCCTTGACTTTCTTTGTTGAGCATGTGTGAGCCATTCAATAAACCATTCGGATGAGTCAACTAGTTTCTTTGTCTCGATAAACCAGTCATGCAAGTCAGGGCTGTCCCACATGTGCAGTTCGATGAACTGCTGATTGATTTTGTGCCCACCAGTGTTCTTTGAAATGTGGCTTCAACAGGAGGCTTGGTTGCAAAGGGCTTGTGCATGCTCAATGGAGAAAATGGAGCTTGTTGGCAGAGCCTTCTTCTTCCTTTGTTTCCAACATAGAGAGAGTGAAGGAGGTTCTGCTAGCAGGGTAGTTTTGTACTGATGTGTTGTTTGAAATTATTTATACACATCATTGGAGGGAATCACTGCCCCCCCCCTCCCTAATGGAATTTCTGTTCTTCCTTGTTCCCTGACTCAGTGGGTGTCTAGAAAACTAAGACCTAAGACCTAAGACCTCAGACCTCGAAAACTAAGAAAACAAAGACCTAAGACCTAAGACCTAGAAACTAAGACCCCCCAAAATATGCTAAACAATTCGATCATTCCTTCTCATAATTGCTTTAACCAGAAGCTGCTCGAGCAAGACATCAAACAATGCGGTATCTTTAGCCATTTCGCAAACACTCAGCAGGGTCTTAGTTTTCCACATCTGGAAAACTAAGACCCCTCAAAATATGCTAAACGATTCGATCGTTCCTTCTCGTAACTGCTTTAACTGGAAAACTAAAGACCCTGCCGAATGTTTGCGAAATGGCTAAAAATATCGCATTGTTTGATGTCTCACTCAAGCAGCTTCCGGTTAAAGCAATTACGAGAAGGAACGATCGAATACGCCTCAGCTGTGTGGGATCCATACAGGCAAGACCAAGTGGATAAGATTGAAGCAGTTCAAAGACAGGTGGCGAGATTCATAAAACGCGATTACAACTGGAACTCTAGTGTATCACAAATGCAACAATCTCTAAATTTAGATTCATTAAGAGACAGAAGGAAAACCCATCGTTTACAAACATTTTATTTAGCAGTACATGATAACATTGCACTACCTATACCAGAATACTATCAACACTCAGTGCGCACGACAAGAAATCATTCGAGCAATACATTTATTCAACCAGGTGCACGTCATGACTATTATTTACACAGTTTCTTTCCGAGAACCATAAGAGACTGGAACAGCATACCAATCCAAATAAGAGCCCAGAGTTACTCCAATTTTTGTAAATTTCTTAATTAACTATAAATGTAAGTATTAGATGATTTTAGATTTTTGCAAGTTTAGAAAAAGTTACACTGTCTAACAGTTACTAACAGTTTTATACTTGCACAAGCCTTGTATTTAGTATTTATTTATTTATTTATCTCTACTTGATGGGAAACCATTGTAGATTAATAAAGTAGAAGTAGAAGATCGAATCGTTTAGCGTATTTGGGGGGTCTTAGTTTTCTAGGTCTTAGGTCTTTGTTTTCTTAGTTTTTGAGGTCTGAGGTCTTAGGTCTTAGTTTTCTAGACACCCCTGACTCAGTGGAAATCTCAGGATGACAGGTTGTATACCCGGGGGTACTCAATAGGATCAATTTGGGTAGGGGTGTTCTGCTGACTCTATAAAACCCTGACCCTATTCAAGACACAAAAATGGAAATTTTGCTACCCTGTCTAAGACAAAGTGCTCTGATTTGATACCGGCTGTTCAAGACTAAGTTTAGATAAGTAATTAGCCTGCGCTGCACGCGTTTCCACTGGAGCATATGAAGAAATCACGCAAAAATGATGACTCTTGCAAGTAAACACACAAATTTAAGAGTGAGTTGACTGTATATTCACAATAGAGCTTTCTCATTTAAGCAACCCTCCGCATTCATGTCAACTTGGACTCATATCAACCTCGAGTTGGTAGAAGAGTTGCATCCCAGTGTCACCCATCTGGATACGAACAATGTGCAGATCAGATGCAACTACCAAGAGAGCCACAGCCATCACAGCAAGCATGTGCAAGTGAGGCAGACCACCCAAACCCACTTGCTGAATCTCAGGAGGTGCCCACTCAGTCACACATTGCCAGTGCAAGCCAGTCAAACAGAAGTGTGAACACAATGGACCATCCACAAATGACACCAGAAGCAGGGTCTCCTCAACAGGACAAAGAAGAGAGTTTGTTCCTTGCAATTGCAGATCTATTGTTTAAGGACACGAGACCTTTGACAAATAAAAGATTTAAGGAATACTTGAATTACCTGATTGAAGTAAAGCACTTGGTATACATCAGTCAACAGACTGGAAGCCTTATAATAACAGTGGCTTGTCCTTCACTTGAGATACTTCAGGGTCTCTGGGATGACTACAAAAGTGCCCATTTGAAGGAAGTAACAGAGAGGTGCTTGGTAACAGGAGACATCCTCAGAGAATTTGATCTGGTGGAAGTAAACTTGGAAGTGACAATCCCAGAGGAAGAGTACTTTTCTTGCCGTCGAATGCTGATAGAGCAAGGTGAGAAAATAGCAGTAGTTCCAATACATATGTAGCAGAGTTAATGGATAACGTTATAGCTTAGGCCAAATACAGTCACTATAATGTGCTGAAATGTAGTTGCGAAATGGCTATTTTGAAATATATATAAGAAGCTAATCAAGTTTAATAAAATCAGTATCGTACCAGATCGTACAACCATGTGTACTGTGTGAGTATTTCTTATCTGCAACTACAAACTCCAGTCAGATCTTTACTCGGATAGTCGACGTTACACATAAATTACATAAATTTGTTATTTTATATGAAAGGATAGAGAAAAAGTCAGAGCTAGTTAATGGTTATTCTGAAGTTTAATACACAATTTCATTAAATTGTTGATTATTGATAAATTTAATTTCATTGCAGAAATTGGGGTTTCAGACTTGGCAGCAATCCGGAACATTGAGAGAGCCATTGATGAAGGACCTCTGAGTAGTGCCCAAACAATTATCTCAAATATAAAGGTATTTCATTATTTTACGAAATGTAAATATGGATACATACAATTCTTTGAATTTACTGTGGCTAAGCATGTACACTGTAACCTGTACTGCATGCACATCAGATGGGGTTTCAACAAAAGACTGACCCAACCCCTTTAAAGTACTGATGAAAATCCTCAAACGACTTTGTTCCTCCCTTGGGGGCCTTAAGTTTTGGATGGATGCGGCTGGATGCTAAGGCAAAACAAACACTACTGGATAAGAACCTGTTAAAAACCTGTGAAAAAATTGTGCAATTTCCGTGTGAAAAAACCCGTGAATTCCTCTTTTCACAGCTTTTTTCACATATGTTTTCACAAGTGGGACTTTGTTAAAACCTGTGAAAGCGTACATGTTCACAGGTTGCAAAAATGTGAAAATGCCTGTGAATTACCTGTGAAAATAAAACCTGTGAAAAAGCATGTGAAAAATTCCAGAATATCTGTGCTTCTTTCACAGGTTTTTTCACGAGTTTTTTCACAAGTATAAATTTCTAGAAACCTGTGAAAGCGTACATGTTCACAGGTGTTTTTTCTGCAGAAACCTGTGAAAAATGTCCCCATGAAAAAACCTGTGCATTTTGTTTTTCCTTTCCCCCGACCTTTCACAGGTTTTTTCACGGTTTTATTCAGAGGAACCTGTGAATGTCTGCTCCTTTTTCACAGGTGTAAATTTTTCGAGAAATCTGTATTTTGTTGAGAGACCTGTGTGGAGGCATAGCCTGTGAAAACCCCTTGAAAAAGCATGTGAAAATAAATGCGAAAACCGTATCTGTAAAAAAGACCCTATTGAAAAGAGAACATAAAATAACGAATAGCTTTTTCTTTCAAAAGTCAGACTTTAGCTTTAATTATAAACCATGTTTAATACAGCAAACTAAATGTGTATGTATTATAAATGCATTATCCTGTGATGGTCAGATCAAGCTAACCTGGCCAAGAGCTAACCAAAATTGCACAAAAATGTAGGAAAAAAACAAAGTCATCTCTCTCTAACACTTGATCACAATATGAATGTCTGGCAGCTGGGTTATATTGTATTTTAGCCGGTTGCAATACTTCATAAATAATGTTGTCAAGTAAACATTAAACCTCATACAAGATAACGTACAATCTACAGCTGGGTATAAATCAAATCAACAGTTGTTAATTTGTTGATGACATGCTGGAACTTCAAAGTACAGTAGATCTTACTTACAGCTAGAGATCAAAAGGTGCAGTTCATTGGAGAAAAAACTTTGAAGTGCCAAATAATTATGATATGAAACTTATGCACAGGAATGTAATGTTTTGCTGACTTTAGCCATTGATTTGTGTGTCTTTTGAATGCATCTTTGGTTCCTCTGTCAACCTGAAGGCCTTCGGCCGACCTTTCTTCAAAAGTCATACTTTGCCTTTTTTTTCTGTCTAGTTGCTCCATTCAAATTGTGATGTATGAATTGCTGTCCAAAGAATGATTTAAACATCTGGGAAAAGCTTCATTCCTTGTTATGCCATTGCCACAGACTTTAAAATTTCCCTCACAGATAAAAGAAACCCTCCTCGCTTGAGTTCGGAAAAAACTGCACTGAACAAAGTCTCGTCCGCGCTTGCATTTTGGCGCCCAAAAGATTGCGCTTCTGATTGGTCAATAAACAACATGTGACTCGTTCCCATGCAATGCTCACGTGGGCAACGGAAGACATTTTGTTTTGCCAGCGTGTTTTGCTACGCGTGAATATATTTTGCGAATGTCAAGTCAATTTAAAGACTTTTAACTAAATTGATGAATATGAATACTTGATGGAGCAATCTTCAGTGAAAAGAGGTGGACATGTGCGATTTGAAGAAGCAATTGCCGCATATACAAGGCCATATGCTTGGGCTGTACGTTATGAATTTTTCGTGTTTAAAATTTACTTCTCGGGAGCAAATCTCCATTGAACACGAACTCAAACTAGACCATAAACTGTTGGAGCTACAGATATATACAAATTGAACTGGAAATTGACACCACAAAACTTGATCAGGGAATTTTGGTGGAGGTGAGTTTTTTTCGGTTCTGATTCAAATATATTCCAGGAACTGCAGTACTTTCTGTACGATTTTTGTGTTATCTGGTGATCATCTGGTAATAATAAATACTGTTTCCACTGAAATAGAATTCAACTTGCTCTATTATATGTGTTTCGAATGAACTTGTTTCACAAATATTAAATTCATGTACCAGAATAATATTATTTTATGAGATTTAGTGCAAGTTCTTCTTGATATTAGAACGTGGTGATTATACACTGTGTGCATTTCTGAAACTTAGTTCAGTTTTTCCATGATCAATTCTTGACTTTGATGAAACTTGGTTGTGAGATTTTGAGTTTCTTGAAATGTGACTGGAGAATTGATTTTTCTTCTAGAGCGGTTTTCGGATGACTGTCGAAAGTAATTGTGTGATTGCTTTGGTTTTGCATTTGCTTCGCTTCCGGATTGGTCCACACGAGTTTGTCAGCATGCTCAGCCAATCAAGAACAAAACTAAAACCAAAACCAAACACTTCTCACGCAAGCGATGGCGTGTACTCGCACTGCTGATTGGAAAGTAAAACCAAACGCAAGACCAAACGCAAATTACTTTGGCTTCCAATTGGCTGAACTGTTTTCTCTCAGTCTCTGTGATTGGCCTGTGTGATTACTTACTGTGTGATTGGTTTTGGTTTTTGACAGTCATCCGAAAACGGCTCTATTCCCTTTCCTATTCAAGTACATAGCCATATATCGTGTGATTCATTTCAGACTATATGTGTGTGGATTAAGATACATGCATGGTAGTCTATAATTTCCTTTGCAAATGAAACAGCTAATATAAGGTGCGGGAAAGGCTATAACTATAGATTTCAAAAAGAGAAAAGTATACCTATCTACCAGTTTGTTTTTTTTTTTTTTGCTAGCCTTTAAAATGCAGACCCCTTAGCTTTTTACATATCAGCATGAAACAGTGTAAAGGGGTCCGTCTTTTGCTGAAACCCAATAACATGTGTTAAACTCATCGCCAAAGAATGAGGTTGGGGCTAGGTACCCGGTGGGGGAGTTTAAGCGACTACATTAAAGGGAAAACTGTACCAGAACTGTGATAGTTCGTAGATGCATACCCAGGGAGGCGGGAATATACGAAAGCCTCAAGCAGAACCAAAAGCTGTTATGAGGTGGCGGAGGGTCCGGCCACGGACTGTTCCACCGCTAAAGCAACACGGACCGCAGCGATAACTGGCGGAGGGACCACCGAAGGCAGCAAACTCGTGGAAACTGATGAAGAACTGAGATGACAACTTAACGCTGTTGCAAGTTTTTCAGGACATAGCGCAAACAAAAGATTCGCCAGGATCTGCTAGCGCGGCAAGAACTGCTTTGATCAGTAAACAACTGCCGAACACTGTGTATAATGCTTGTATGCACAAAACACTACTAAATTGGATCCTGCATGACTGAATCTCACTTACTCTACAATATACTGTGATTACTGTTATTTAGTGAATGTGATCCTCTTAGAAATTTCTTTTGAATATTGCCAAGCGTGCAAAGCATGTTCTTTTTTTTTACAGAAAGCAACAGTCAGTGCACGGACATCCGAGGCTACCAACACAGCAAAGAAAGTCTACCCATCAGGGATGGGCGTCGATGATTCATACCCACTAAAATGTGAGAATATTCCACTGTCTGTGAAGGAGATAGCTTACCTACTAAAGTGTGAGGAATGCTTGTATAGTAATAAGAAGCAGCAAAGCAAAGAGAGTCATTGCGGTCTTCAATCTCAGAGCAGACAGATATTGATTTTCGATCCAAAGGGTAGTGTGTGTATGTTAACACTTTAAGTGTTGATACAAGGATATGGCTGTGCTAGCGTCTGCCAGACCAGCACCGCAAGTTTGTGTGTCTCCGTGTTGGGTGCGGAGGTATTCGATAAGGATACTTACTATTGGCACAATTCAGGCCCAACCGGACAAATAAATTGGCAAGAAGTAATCGCAGCCTGATCAAAATCAAAATCTTCCTTAAGATCTCCGTGTAGTCCCTTTATAGAGTGCCCCGGCGTAGTCCTTATTCTTAAAGTGCACTAGTGAGTAGTGATCTAATTTTCATATAGATATACATACTCGTTGTATATCTTTTTTCGGATATTTTTTAAAGAATGTATTTTCTTTTTATTGCTCGTGGAGCGTGCTTTATCTTCGTCAAATTATTGCTTGTGGATACACAAGCTTTAAAATGCAGCGTGTTTTTTAATTTTATTTTTCTGGGTTACGAATCAGCAGATGGTGATTGGTTCATATTATCACGTGATTTGTGATGACGTTATGTAATTGACTTTCCTCGCGAGCGACTTGAGATGTCGACGATTGAAGCACTAGACTGAAATTGAATTGTGTTAAAATTAACCGATGTTTAGTTCGGATGGGATACAGGCTGGCTCTGTGGATGCACGGAAGTCATACTTTAAGAAGGATTTTGACTTCCATTGTTTTGAAGCGTCGGAAGATTTGAATGCTTGTGCTTATGCTTAATGCTTATGCGCTAGTGAGGACCAGGCTTTATGAATTAGCAGCGGGGCCCCCGTAAAGTACGAAGAGTTGTGTTTTTGCAATTTCTAATGAATTTGCTCTGGTTTTTCTGACATTGGTTGTGTTTCACCCTGCAGTGTTTTGCGTTGTTATTGCGACATTTTGGCGCGGTGCCGTAAAAGGTCAAACAGTCAGTGGTACCGATGGCGTTATTAATACATCGCAAAAACCTGAAGCCTTTGGTTTAGTATCCGCCAAAATTTCTGTAGCGACAGTAAATACGGCTTGGAAGATACTAGGACAAAAAGATTATATATATATATATATATATATATATATATATATATATATATATTATTATTATTATTATTATAAAAATGCCAAAAATATCCATTTCCGGTGAATGTTTATAAGTTCATACAGTATGCAAATTAGTCAGGCATTGCATGTGACGTCATAAAAAAGCCATCTCGAAAGTAACGTATCCAATACAATATGTTCAAGACTATTATGCCTTAAGACTTTAAGCAAAATTCTGGGTCGATACAAAATATCTATTGGGAGCTATGGATGTTTGAATACCTTGACAACAAAGTCGTGTGACACGCTTGTGGCCGACTACAATCGGTGCTTGTGTCTGAATTATAAAGTTTTCCTTCACGAAACATTTTAAAATGGGAACTGCGAAAAATTTGAAGTAACATAACCAAGCTAAGTCGCAGATCAGCTTCATTTCGTGTTCCAGTTCCACTAACATGGCGGCCGCATACAAACTCTTAATCAAATCTCCAAAAAACGGATTGCTGCTGCTTCCCCAAAATGAAACCTAGACAAATCCGAAAATTGGCATATGAACTAATTCAGGCATGCTTTTGTTAGTTCTGGAGTCAAAAAGGTACAATTGTTATTTTGAAGGTTGTTGCGGTCACGTGACCCGTGAAAACTGCGTTGTTGCAAACGAAGAATATTCCCACGGGGCCTTCGATAATTGTTTTCTCCTAATTATTATAAAACACTTTTTCGTGAATTTATGTTTGACCGAAATTAGAACAAAAGAGGGCAAGAAAAATAAAGGGAGCTCTTGAATCCGCCACGTGCAAAAACTGACTCGGCTGTAATATCTCTTGCATATAAACGCACGACAAAAGTTCCTCTCTCAGATAGAGACCTTAAACAACAGGACGGGAGAGAGGACGGCGACGTCTCCGGAAGCAAAATTCCCGCTCAGACAAAACTCAAAACAAGTGATCTCACGTCGTGATGACAACGTCGTATTTTTTCGTTTATTTTAGGCCAGAAAGATTGTGTTTACGAGCTGAAACCTAAACAAGGAACACTCAACATCTTCTACAGCCAAATGAAAGGTACTTCAGCCTTTTATTACGGAGTATATCGGGATTTACGAGCATCGCTTTACCGCAATTGTTTGAGTGATTTTGCAGTTCGTTCCAGATTTATAGGCGGCCAGGAAAAGCAAATTATTCGTCCTGCATCTTCGTAAGTACAATCAATAGAGTACAAATTCTTCATGATGTTAAGGATTTTCCTTTCTGAACCATTTTCTTTCCTTATAATCGAGTATCGGAAAACATGTGTTGTTTGCTTACGAGTCCTTCGGTCAATAAATCGTTTGTTTGCTGCATGCGTATGTTTTGATGTATTTGTCCGAATGCTGATCTTCACAACACATTTAGCTCTCAATGGAGACTTTTGCCAGCTGAATGTGTTCTTAATTCCTTGAGTGTCATCGTCGCACACGCACGTTTTGCAAACTACGGCAGGAAGAAATTGAAAGAGTTAGTCAGCTTGTACTGAGACTGTAAACGTGTCACGAAAAGCTCTCTGACGGCACTTTTAATGTTTATCCTCGATGAACTAACGATTAAATACTGTTAGGCAGGTTTCTTTCGAACGAAACTGCACTTGACAGGATCAATTATTCGACACGAACCAAAGCGGCTTTTAGAAACGTTTTACTTGGACAAAACCAGCAAATTCATGGGAGCCAAAAATGTTCTACAGTCATGAGCCTTGATCATATAAATCGCTAGTATTTTACAATAGTACAATAAAACTAATCAGCTTATCCCGTGCATGACACGACCGCGTTATCTGCCCAATCCTCTCGCGGATATGCCGTCGCCGTCGTGCTGTCCCGTCCTGTTGCTTAAGGAACGAAAACGTATCAAGAACAAGAAATCTCCTTGGATAAACGGAAACGTTAGAAAACGAATTATAGAGAGAGACAGCCTTAAAAAGGCTGCTATAAAATCTAATGATCCATTGGACTGGGCGAACTATAAACGTGCTAAAAATGCAACTAGTAATGAAATTAAAAAGACCCAAGCCTCGTACAATCACAGTCATTTTGCCAAAAACTCTGGCAACTCGAGGGAAATTTGGAGAACTATCAATCAAGTAATGTCTCGAAACACCAAGAAAGATAACAATATAACTTCGATAAGGACAGAAGGGCGTTCAATTGACGACACAAATCAAATGGCTAAAATATTTAATCAACACTTTACTGATATAGGCCCTCGATTAGCTTCAAAATTAGGCGAGTCCTCAAAATCATTTGAGGAATACATCACGCCAGCACTATCCTCTTTCCACTTACAACCAGTGGACAGATACACAGTGTTAAAAGTACTGACATCTCCAGCAAAAGCTACTGGCCTGGACGAGATTCCGTGTCGCCTCCTCAAAGAGGCGGCACCAGTAATAGCAAAATCTCTTACAAAACTATTTAACAAATCAATTGAAAAAAGTGTATTCCCATCAGAATGGAAAAGGGCAAAAGTCACTCCACTGCATAAGGCGAAGGAAAAAGATCTCCTTGATAACTATCGACCAATTTCGGTAATTCCTGCTATTGCCAAAGTGTTTGAAAGACTTGTGTTTAACCAAATCTATAAGTACCTGAACGATGAAAACTTACTATCAAAGCATCAGTCAGGATTTCGCCCTTTACATTCCACGCTTTATGCTTTACTGGACGCCACAACGGAATGGTTTTCAAATTTAGATAAATGGCTAATTAACTCTGTAATATTTTTGGACCTTTCCAAAGCATTCGACACGGTCGATCACAGCATCTTGCTCAAAAAGCTATCGTTATATGGAGTGGGAGATAGGTCCTGTAAATGGTTCAAATCGTATCTCACAGATAGAGAACAATTATGCTGTGTAAACGGGAAAATCTCATCCCCCAGAAAGATAACATGCGGGGTCCCCCAAGGATCCATCCTTGGTCCCCTGCTCTTTCTGTTATATATCGATCTCCCTTGCTCCCTTCATTATTCAACACCTAGAATGTACGCGGATGACACCAATATTACCACGTCCGGGTCATCACTGAGCAAAATCATACACACCATCGACCGTGACCTTATCAGTATTGGAGATTGGCTTCTAGCCAACAAGTTAAGTCTCAATGTTAGTAAGACTAAACAACTTTTCATAGGATCTGACTCAAATCTTGGAAAAATTACATGTGCTCCACAGATTTCAATGAACGGTATCCTGATAAAAAGGGTGAAATCTGCTAAATCAGTATGAGTCAACATTGATGAGCGCTTAGAATGGGCTGACCACGTAGATTATATCTCGAAAAAACTATCCTCAGCAATTGCGGGTCTACGCCAAGTGAGACCATTTATATCGACCAAAACCGCAGTAACTATATATCGCTCATTAATTCTCCCCTTATTTGACTACCGTGATGTAGCCTGGGATACACTACCTAAAACATCAGCCGAAAGACTGCAAAAACTACAGAATCGTGCAGCCCGGGTCATCACTCGTCAGGGGTACAAAGTCAGATCGCATGAAATCCGTTCCGATCTAGGTTGGAATACGCTAGTTGAGAGACGCAACGAACACAAAGCTGTTGCTATGTTCAAGATACTTAATAACAAAGCACCAGCTTACCTATCTGATCTGTTTAAATCTTATAGCGAAAACTTCAATTATAGCTTAAGAGGAAGGAACCAAAACCTTTCTCTTCCACTACCGAGAACGGAATATGGTAAAAAAAGTTTCAAGTACTGCGGCGCTAGACTTTGGAATGGATTAGCAAACAATCTGAAAGACAACCAAACATTAAAGTCGTTCAAAAAGGCTCTCTCATCTTCCTATCACTAGGAATTTAGGTTGCGCGATATAATATTAGCAGTATAATGTTACTTATTCTATTTAGTAAGTTAAGTAGTACAATGTATTTAGATAGTTTTTAATATTTTATTAGTGGTTTGCATGTGACGTCATAAAACATTATCTCGGAAGTTATGCATTTTACAAAACCAACACGTTGGTATTTTCTAGAATACCATAAGTTAAGCCTCCATGCAAAGTTCTGGGAAGATACGAAGTTTCTATCAAGAATTGATTTTTCAAATTCGTGACAACAAGGCCGTGTGTCACGCTTTCCGTTGCGGAAATCCTATGTTTGTGTGCGAATTTCAATGTTTTAGCTCTGGAATCATTTAAAAAGTGGATGGGAAATAACTCCAAGCAATACAGAATCAAATTAGTAATCAAATCAGCTTTAGTTCGTGCCGCAAGAAAAAGGTCGCCATGTTGGTGTACAAAAGCTGTACACCAACATGACGCCTCCATACAAAACCTTATTGAATTTCGTCGGAGATCAAGTCTCGATAAACTCACACCGCAGTGTGCAATTTCTCTAAAATGTTGCCTAGTGATGTATTTTCAACATATCTATCGATTCGAGACATCAAACTATGTTTGAGATCAATGATTTAGAAGATAATTTTCCGATGCCCGATCGTGCAAACCACCAATAATCAGTTAGCTTTATTTCGGCTTCCATGAAAAGCAATTTATTTCTATTGAAGGAATTCCGAGTTTAATAAACGTCATTCATTCATTCATTCATTCATTCATTCATTCATTCTAATGACGCCACAAGCGCACTGGCCACGGACCTGTCTTGTTTTTTTTTTCTGGGTTAAGAATCAGCACACGGTGATTGGTTCATATTATCACGTGATATGCGATGACGTAAGGTGACTTCGCAAATAACTTGAGATGTGGGCGCCGCGATTGAATTGTACGTTACTACAATTGCATGTAAAGTTAGCTATATCCCATCCAAACTCAGCATCGTTTGGCTCTGTGGAACATGCACGGGTAAGCTGGATTTCAGGGAACGATTTTTGGCTGGCGTTCATATTCCATCGTCGTAACCGTAAACAAATGTTTGATGGATTCGATTATATTTAATGGACATTGCTACGGGATTGCAAATAACTCTGTCGCCGCTAATTATTTAGCCCCGACGAACTTTCTGTGGTGACACGAAGAACCTCTGGGAAGATACCAGGCCAAAAACGGACACCAAAACCATGACGAACTTTAACCGTAAACAATGATGATTTTAATATGCTTTACACTGTACATGACATCTGTTGCCTCGTACATACTGTAGCTGTTTTGTAAAGTTTTTTTTTTACCGAAAGTATAACCGTTTTTGCGACGAAAAATATCCATTCTCGCCGTTTAAGACTCCACAAACGCTTCTCTGTGAATATATTACATGTTTTGCTGTGCGCGAGCGTGACAGTTGTCAAAATGCTTCGGCTTATCGTACAGTGCCTGTTGAAATATTTCTTCCATTTGATCATGTAGCCTTTGTTTCACAGTAGTAATTGTATGATAGAAATGAAAAATACACCGAAATAGTCCAGAGCATTGAGTTTGTTAGTTGCGAAGGACTGAACACGCTGTGAACAAAACCGCAATAATATTGTAAACAAATCTGGAGTTGCATTCCTCGCTTTCAATTTTATATTTGTTACGGAGCGGGAATACTTGAAAGCCTCGTAGAAGAAACGCATTCAGTAAAAAATGTACATAAGTATTGAGGCGAAGGCTAGATTATCGTGGCCTCTGATTAAAAAAAAGGCCGGTTCGAAGAGTCGACTGCGCATAAAAAGATAAGTCACGCATTACTCTTTCCTGGCTGGTTGACCTTTCACTCCTTAGCTCAAAATGCATAGTCGCTCAACCTTTAAGAAGCAAGTGGAAGCAATTGTAGTGTTGTAATGACAACTGTATAGTAGTTTCTTTTGTGTAAGGTGTCAAAAGTCAAATTTTCTATACTGTATGACATTTTTCTGGTGAGAAACTGCAAGTCTTTTTTGGGAGTCTCGCTCTTGTCCCTTCCATTTTAGTTTCTTCTGGTCTCGACCCAACCCACGCCATGAGCTCACTGGCATACCAGTCTTGTTTATCATAATATTGCATTATAGTAGATTGTAACTTTTACAGTAATTCTCAGTTGGCCACATGCTATTCTCTTTAAATGTCTGTGCAGGTGTACCTCCTGAAGTCGAGCTGAACAGCCTGGCCAAAGAAATTCCCGAATGCTGGTATGCCCTTGGAATACAACTTGGTTTGGGCAAAGCAGCAGTTGATAACATTCATCTTAACAATGTTGACTACACAAGCCCCGTCAAGAAAGCATTCCAGATGTTGGTCATATGGAGGAACAGAGGGAGGTGTGCAACTTATGGGGAACTCTATGAAGCATTAAGAAGAGTAGACCGTCATGACCTGGTAGAATTGATGTCCAGTCAGCAGGTGAATAAGGGCAAATAATATTGTATTGTTCTTGAAAGTCAAGAGGTCAAGCAGACTTCACAAGGTTACATTAGTACAATATAGGTAAATATGCCATTCACTCAATATTAGCTTATTGTGTTTGTAACATCAGTATTCACTTTTTGGGTTGAATGGCAGACTGTATGATGCAATAGTAAGCATACTATTCCTAGATAATTACTTAGATCTGGGATGTACCTTTCAGATTGCTTTGCATGTTTCGAGCATAAGATATCTGCACCTCGTCAGTTTTTTTGCTAGCTTCTTAAATGCAGATACCTGAGATTTTTACGTATGAGCATGAAACGTTGTGGAGAGGTCAGTCTTTTATTGAAACCCAATAACAGATGTTAAACTCACTGCCAAAGAACAGGTTTGGGGTAGGTGCCCGGCGAGGGAGAATCTGGGGGTCTAAGGACCATCCATGGCAACCCTGCCACAATTCACCACCCAACCATGCTCCAGTGTTTGGATGACGGAGAGCCTGTGACAAGGAACCTCTAGACTTCAAACTCCTATGCACCTAGCCCCTGCCCAGGCAAGAGAACAGCTACACAAGAGGCTCGCCCATGCATCCAGGTGATGGGAAAGGCCAGCTAGCGATGCCCGCTAAGGATGTCCTAATGTCGGGCCAGCTGATATGCGTCACTGTTGCACTACCCAAGGTTTGAATGAGGTGGTCAGGGCTCCATGGATAAAACAGCCGATTTGAAACGCAGAAGGGATTAGAGTCAGAGTTCGCAACTATAAAAGGAATGGAAGCTGGCGAGGTTGAGAACGGTAAGCTCCAAGGACTCCAGGAAGCCAAAGTATGCAAAGGTACCGGCAACCCAGAAAATGCAATGGTCAGGGAGTGTCAAGTTCAGGGAGTTGGCAATCTGCATTATAGTAGATTGGTTGTGATCATCCGGAACTGACGTTTCGACCAACAACAGTCTTTCTGGAGACGACTCTAGCCCGGACGATCACAACCAACCTACTACTCACACTCCTGGGTTCAATCCATTTGCCAATCTGCATTATGTTTTTTTTTTTTCACGGGGAAAACATTAGTCTGCCGGAGAGCCCAACTGTCTTTGATGCCGCACACTAACCTATGAAGACGGAGGCAAATTTGACCAGTTGTTCGGAGATTCCCTTTTTTCAATGTGTAAGGATCTCACGTTGGAAAGATACACTGCTGGAGGGAATCAGCTAACGAGGTTGCAAGGGCAGAGGGTCCACACGACAGAAGCGCTGAAACCTCTTATAGACTGATGCATACAATTGACGCAGAGATGGAGCCAGGCCTTCGAAAAGGAGGGTAAGACAACGTTGCTCTAGTTGGGAGACGTTGGATATTTCAGAAGCTGCTGTGGATTGAGATTGGATGCAGGTGAGCCTCGGGAGCTAGCCGCCAAAATTCATGCTAGTTAAAACAGGAAATAACATTGGAGATCCAGTTGTGCCGCCAAGGATGTTTCGGCTGCAAAGGTGAAGTTGAAAAGGGCTGCAGCCAAGAAAGAAGCCGCATCAGACGAGTGAACTTGGAAGACCTAGAGTTGAGGACGAAGCCACTGCTTTGTTGTCGGACCGGTGCCTCTCAGACCACCTTGGACTCAACAGATGAGCAGCGATGACCATTGGGAAAGCTCCTTGCAGGCGATGGATTCTTTTAGTTAATAAGTTAACCAGGGGCCACAGAAACATTTGTGCCATTGTTTACTCTACAGCCATGGGGTGACGTCAAGTCAACAATTAGCCACCACTTGCTCAGTTGTCCCTTCTTTGGAATGACGCCGAGGCTGCTACATGCAGGTTGTGGAGATGACGTGAAGTGAAAAGGTTTACTTCCCAGCGCGAAGACACTTTATTGGCCAGGAAAGCATAAACGAGAGCGGGATGCTGAAAAGCAGACGGTTTGTTCCTTGTGGAGGAATTAAGCTGGAGTTGCGAGGAAGCCCACATCGAACAGCAATTGCGGCTCGGGCTCGGAATGGGTTAGGTTCGCAATGAGAAAGTTGCAAACAAGATGCGCAACTAATTTGGTAGACAGTAGAGAGAAGCCGGGGCCAACTACGAAGGGTTGCTGAAAAATAAGCATGGCGGCACTTGGCGCCTAAACTTGCCATGTGGTTGAGGCCGAACAAGTTGGCGACAAACGTGGATGTGGGGCTGAAAGACACAGTAGTCGACAGCACGGGAAAAGCCGGAAAACGTGTTTGCAAAAGAAGGCACAACAAGAGACCTACCTTCCGGCGGGAAAGCAGACGACGTTTGTTGGTTTGAACGAAAACCGGTGCCGTAAGCCAAACCACTGGACTGGCGCCATTGACGTCGGCGCGACACCAGGTTTGAATCTATCGTGGTTACTTTAGCCTCAAGCAAAATTAAGGACGACTGCGACATGGCAGAGGGTTCGCTCATGGGCTGCTCCATCACTAAAGCAACACGACGCGATAACTGACGCGAGAAATTTGGGCGACAGAGGGACCGAAGGCGGTAAACCCGTGGAAACTGGCAAAGATGATTAGGACGTTGAGGAGACGGTCGCCGATACCAGGCTGCAAAACCCTCTTGGGAGCTTTTCGAGACACGGCAAGAACTATTTCGATTAGTAAGCAACTGCCGGGCACTGTATGTTGCCTGTGTGCAAGAAACATTACTAGATTGGATCATGACCGCATCTCACTTACCTAACATTATATTGTGATTATATTAATATTATTCAGTGATCCCTTAAGATATGTCTTTAAAAATTTCAAAGCGTGCCTGGCGCGTGTGTGTGTTTTTCCCCACAGAAAGCAACAGTCAGTGCGCAGACATCTGAGGATACCAACACAGCAAAGAAAGTCTACCCATCAGGGTTCGGCCTCGATGATTCCTACCCACTAAAGTGTGAGAGTATTCCACTGCCTGTGCAGAAGACAGCTGACCTTGACCAGTCTCGGGACGGAGATTCGGAAGAATATGAGATACTCCGACATGAAGATGGGGATCAAGAGAATGCATTCAAACAAGAACTCCCCAAGCCACCTGTGCCAGCAGCAGATGATAGTGGACGATTACAGTCACTCCAAGCAAGTGTGAGTATTTTAGTAAACATACATTTGAAGACTCAGTCGGTGGCAGTGTTAACTATACGACTTAGTATTCAGTTGTACTTGACTGTATTCAGTTGCGCCGACAGTCTTTCTGTAGGGTTTTTGCAGCTGGGAATGACCGGTCTGCCGACTGGATTTGGCTTGTGGATTTTTGTCAAGATTGTGGTAATCTTGGTGGATTTTGGTGTTTGTGATGGCCATTTTTTGGGCCTTTTGTTGATGACCCGTTTCCTGATACAATTCTGACATCAATCGATAGATTTTGTTCCATGTGGTTTGTAACATAAGCATCTCGAGGGGTTTGTAGTGTTTTTCATTATCACGTTGGACTTGACACTGGTTGTATTTTGTCTTGGTTGTTAATGATGGAGGCCGTTGTGCCTTTATTTTCCTTTTTGATATTGATCATCTTGCATCGCTTTTAGCTTTTTTCACGGAGCTGTACTTTCGCTATGACAAATTTTGCTTTGGCTGTTGCATTTTTAGCCTAAAACGTCAGTCGTCCCAGCAAACACAGACCAACAAAGAGAGACCGCCTGGAGTAGGGTTGAGAGTCAATATTTTGAAACCTTTAATTTATTCTTGGGAGTATTGCTCAGTTGTGGTTCTTATCTTTCGAGGTGACGATGGTGGAATTGTGAGAGAGCGTGAACAAAGCCTTGTTGGACTATGCTCAGTTCGTTGCGTTTGAGTAGACTCAACTGTACTCTACTACCTGTACTTTTCTTCAATATTTTTTACTGTACTCAAATATACCGAATTATGCTATTGCCTATACGGGCGTTTACTCAACAACTCAATAAAACTGCGGTACACTATACTAGTTGTATGTACATGCTGATACTCTCGGTTCTACTTGACTACGTTCTGCTGGTTTCAGCTGTTTTTAGCCCTGCTCGACCATACTCAATTATCACGACTATACTGGACTATTCTTGTCTGCACCTATCTAAACTAAGTTATAGTTTACCGTGTCGCAAACCGTGCAAATGCATTCACGTTCTTTATCATTATCAGGCCAAAACATTCATGGAAAACCAAGATGCCCAGATGGATGGTACTAAGAAAGTGTTTGTCCGTTCATCCTCCTCTCCGGAAGCAAGAGGGTCTCAGCCGCAATTGCGTTATGTGAGTAATTAGTTTAGGTAGATTTCTTTTTTGCACGCAGTGCATTTGTGACTTGTGCGCTTTGCTTATTCCAGTGGTAGCGTCACCCTTGTGATCTTTTCGTTAGGTTTTTGGTATTCTGACAGCAAAACTCATAAGTCTAAGGAGTACTTACATGTTTTACTAGACAGTACATTTACTTCTCATATTTATGTTATTTTAGTTCTTGACAATGGCGCCTGCCCGTACTCTTTTTATTTATTTATTGCAGATCATTTTCCATGTTTATATGCCCGAAAATGATAATGCAACTGGAATGGACGTGATCATTTACGACCACATTAACAAGAAAAACTTTATCATCAAAATGAACCGGAAAGGAAATGGAATCTGGGAATCTCCTCCCTGTGGTATTAGTCTTGATTGCAATTTTTCATATAGCTACAGAGCATGGTACAAAGACATACTTCTTCCTGCATACGGCTATATAGAGCTTTTAAATCGCCCGATAACAGAAGCTGTTCACCACTACAATGTGTTCAGATCATGGATGTCTGAAACAGACTACCAGACCAGGCTATTTTGGGGACAGTATCGTTTCGTTCATGGATTCTACAAATCGATCTGTAGCAGCACGAAGTCACTGTATGATTGTCTCGTACTCACCTACCCAATGGAATTTGGGAAGAAGATCTCTAAATCGAACGTTTCAAACATAGTGAGCTGGATTGCTCGAGAACTTGAAAGAGGATCCAGTGACGAAGCACGCGTTTTCCTGCTTACACTCCTCGGCAAATTTGTGTCGTACTATCCGGAATATGTTCAACTAGATGTAAAGCGTGGAGTCATTGATGCTGCCTTCATGGCCTTGACAACTCTGAACAGCGACGAAATTCCCAGATGTTCTAAGGTGTACTTGAAAGCAGTTGCCCCGTTACTTATCAATCGCAGCAGCTACCAAAGCAGACTCGCCCTTCTGACCTTCCTTTGCACAACGCTAGACAGGGTAGATCTGTTAGAGGTTGTTCATAAGGTCGACCAAGCTTGTACAGACGAAGAACAGTTCGATCATCTTCTGGAAATTGTCATCTCACAACTTGCTCGACTGTCAGAGGTCATGAAGCAAGAGATAGCGACACGTTTTGCATTAGAGGCCCCTTGCCTGAAGAGCCTGTTGAAGTGTGGAAAGGCGCTGTACTCCGTATACCAGTCCTCAAGTGATATGGCCAACACATTTGCAAACATCTTTGAAAGCAAGTGTGGAAGAATCGCAGAACCGGCAAATGTTTACAGTGACTCACTTCTCCAAGTATGGGGTGACATTCCAGATGGCCTCCAGGACCTAATTGAAGCTAGTTTTGTAGAGCCCATCACCAGATGCATGAAACATGATTCAACCTGGGACAAGACAAAACTTCAGTTTGTCAGACAGCTTTTACTTGGTGAAGTGTTGAAGAAGCCTGAGCACATCTGGGCAGTGATAGAGGAGATGTCAGTATCAAAGTGTGAGGGGCTTCTTAATCTTGTTGTAGAGGTGCTAGACGCGGATAAGTTTTGTTCCACGTGGAGAGAGGTTGACAGTGGCCAGAAAGAGACGCTTTGTTTCAGTTGTTGCGAAAGTATCCGCTGCATGTATGACAAGCAAGCTGGCACTCATACAGTTAACAACACTCTTTTTGCTCTAAAACAAGTTTGTAAGACCAGAAATGTCAGAGATGACGAAGAGCTGAAGGAAAGTTTCAAAGACAGAGTCATGAATTGTCTTCAGGAGCGTTTGAAGCCTTGTCCTCTGTCGTCTTTTTTGGAGGCGTTTGAGCTGGCCGGCAATGTGTCGAACGCACCAAAGAAGTGGTATATCCAAGGTCTAGCCAAAGCATTTTGGAAGAGTCCAGGAGATTCGCACAGAAAACTAGAGCAGATTTTGGTGACTATCAGAAAAGCAGATCCGAGCGAGACCGAGGGATGTCTACACCTTACCAGGTATTGGTCAAAACATGTAGCTGAAAGCAGTCAAAGAATGAACGAACATTTGTGAGCATCGTATTTCTAGCGTTTATTTGTTTCCACTGTATTCTTAGTTTTGCAGAAAAAATTGTTTTGGCTGTATTGGAATTCATTGAGTTACCAGTACCAGTAAACGACTTCGCACCGGAGACAGACGAAGCCATTATCGCTGCCACTGTTGCAAATGCAGAAACCTGGATTTCACTTCTGTCAGCAAACGGATCTGTTAATGCATTGAGGAATCATCCCAAGATTTTACGCACAGAGAAGTCCATCAAGTGGCTTGCAGAGTCCATTTGCAGTAGTCGGAACATCCGCGTCGAGTTTATTTATAGTCTGGAGCAGACTACATCAGTGGAGTTGTTGGGACGCTTTTGTGCTGCTGTATTTAGCCCCGAAACAAAGGAAGAGGAGGAGGCCTCCTTGAAAATTCAAATTGCTCATCTTTTCAGCAAATGCAAGGAACACTTCTTTATGCTTATAAAAATGAACGATTTGTTAGACTTCTGCCAGGATGTCTCCAGTAACATTTTAGAGTTGGTAGATGAAAAATTTCTGTTCACAGAGATGGCGGACCGCATCTCCAATAGAAGTGAGCTGTCCGTGGAACGCATCGTCAAATGTGACTACTACTGGGCTCCTTTTCAGCAGCTACTTTCCCCCGCAGAAGCACTTAGCGAGCTTAAGACATCTCATGTGTTCCGGAATATTGCCATTCACTGTCTTCATGAAGATGTCAAAATGAAGTCGAACATCTCCTCAGGTCTCCAAAGACCGTTGTCTTCCGCCTTTGCAACTCATGAAGTCGAAGCAAGTGACGTTACTGCCGCATCTGGTGTTCAAAGGACTGTTGAAGATGTTGCTGTATTTTTGAAGACAAAAGCGATTGTCTCCTTCCAAGAAGCATGCAATCCCCTTTACGATGATTTTCTGCAAATGTCACTTGTAGAAGCAAGCATTGCGTGGAAGGGTATCGATCAGAGCGACGTATCGGAAGAGGTGGAACTTGTGGAGCGTTACTTTACGCGAGGCCATATCAGTGAGAGCGTCAGGTTGTCCATCAGGCAACTGTTACAGCTTCCTTATGTCAAAGACAAAGCCAGGGCACTACTCAAAGCTTTTAACTCCTTTGGTATGGCCCAGACTGATGAGTCTGGTTTGTTCAAGAAGTTCCAAAACATAATCGATCTGACTGACAAGGAAGAAATGAAGCTTTTTGCCATATTTGAAGCAATCGATGAAGATGTGCAGAAGGTGTGTCGATTTCTTGACTGCACAGAGTTTTTAGAAGTCATCATGGAACTTGGTAAGTCGAAGGAGTTTATTACGTTCATCACAGAGAAAGCAGACGAAAACATGGGAGAACTAACCGATGCCGTTGGCGATTATTCTGAACAGTCTGTGACAGAACAGACCGTGTCCGACCTTATCGAGGTGCACGCATTTCTCCGGAGTGTTGTTACAGTTCAGATGAAAGGTGCAATGGTTCTGCTTTCGACAGCTTACCGCTGTATGCCCCGTGGTGTGGAAATTGCAGGTAAACTGCAGTCTTGCAGGTCCAAAACACACGCATTGAAGAGCCTTTACGCTGAAAACCGTTCAGAGAAGACGAAAGAGTTCATCAGAAAGATTCTCAGTGAAGGTTATTACAGACTGAAACTGACTTTAGATGGGCAGTGGAGTGTAACAATGAGCTATAATGGAAGCGAGGAGACCGGAGATGATCACACGATGGCTCATTTGCAAGATTTGTGCAGTCGTGCTCATCTGCTTGCCCGTGCAAGAAAAAAAAGTGAAGCAGAGTCCCCCCAAACGGACGGAAAGTCTTCCATAGAAAGGTTTTCTGAATTTATCGAAGAAGTCAATCTTATTTCGGAATTGATAAATGTTTCCTCCCAGTTACAACGGTCGGGTCACCCAACGTTTCGAGAATTTGAGGCTGAGTTGCAAGCAGCAAATACTGAAGCCATTAAAAGAAAAGTTGAAGAAGTAAAAGGCGAGCTTACCAAATGGAAAGAAGTGTTAAATTCGGCCAGGAGCAAGTACACACACTTGAACTTTTTCTATTCGGACCAACTGAGAGTGCTGGAAGAATTCTTCACCCAAGCGCACCGTGAGGATGCCACATCCTCAGTGAAAACAGCCATCTTCGACTTGATGCGTTTTGTCGATCCGTCAATCACCTGGGATGAGTTAGATCAATTTCTAACCCACTATCACCACCCAATTTTGTCTTCTGGGCCAAAGAGGCTTGAAGATAATCTCTATGCCATGGGTTCCGCTCTTGATGAGATTTTTGAAGCTCGATCTTTGTTCAAGACGAAACCGGAGCAGGGAGAAGACTTGGCAACTCAAGTGCAAGAGTTCTGTATTGTTCGTCTAGAACCAGAAAGCTTAGAGACAGTCAATGCTATGATGTCTCTTTATGCACATACAGCCCAAGTCTTTCCGAGTCCAAATCAAGTGATGTTTTGCCACAAAGAAACATCCGCAGATGAACTCTCACTGTTTATCCGACGTTGTTTTGGCAATGCACTTTCTGGAAAACCGGAACCATTGTACTGCATGGCAAACGTGGAAGTTCTCGATAGTGATATTCAACTTGAGCTTGTGCGTCTCTTGAAGGAATTTCAAGGCCAAACCAATACGCCATACAATCTGTGTTTGATTATTCGCGCAGATCGTCATCATCTCTTAGTCCAACAGTTTCTGAAGTTTAATATTAGTCGTGTGTTGTGGCTGACAAACTCGGAACTGCAGCAAACCTTCCGCAGCTATTTTCCTGACGTGGTTTTCGTAACATCCGACCTTCCAGGACTTGGCAAAACAGAATGGATACGAGAGGATGCCGCAAAGAAAGGACGAGGGGTCACAATTGTTCCACTCTCAGGCATAGTTTCAAGAGAAAGGTTGGTACAACGATTGTCCGCACTGAAATTAAATGGAGACTATGACTGTCTACATTTTGACCTGAGCGACATTGAAGATCCACTTGCTTTGGATACATTCCTTTTCGAGTTCATTGCCCTTGGCCTGCTTTCACATGGCACTAAGCTTGTTCACAGACCTAGTCGACACATCTACATAGAGGTTGCTAACACCATTAATCACTGGCTTCGAGATTCCTTGATTGTGTGCAAGTGTTTCAGGAGAGAACACCGGGATTCAGGAAACCCTTACGACAAATTGATTGTCAGCTCAGAAATAAGAAGTCCACTGCAAGTGGTATGCCATTATTTTGACGCATTGCAGACAAAGACATTAAAGAACACAGATGTTTGCTTCGATGGCCCCCATAAGGTGGAACCTTTGTCCCAGGAACGGTGCACTGACCTGCTCTCAAATTTCTACCCAGAGAACAGGGATTTCACTTACACTCGGTTCAACACTTTTCTGAGTGTTTTTGCAGAACAACTTCTAAGGCTCTCTGCAAGTCAATTTCTCAGAAACGACAGGCTTCAGGAAATGACAGAGGATTCCTATGAGATAAGACAAGAGGTCGTTTGGTCACTGCTCAGCATTTCAAAGGAGTTGGTTGATTATAGGCGAACCGCCCAACCGAACGTTGAAGAAGCCAGGAAGCCTTCTACCCATGCCCCAACTGCAGAGGCGGTGGTCGCCCGAGTTCAAGGAATGAGCAGCTGGTCCTCAGATCACCCCGTCTACATTTTCTACGGTCAATCTATGAAACCTTTGTACCGCAAAACGACGTTGATGCCGGCGAAAATGGAAAAGCTAATCGTCAGTCAAAGTTCCACGTCTAAACTGCCAGACTACGAGAACATGACTCAAGATGAACTGAGGGAGTTTCTAGAGGAGATCTCTAATCAGCAGTCCACTTGTGGAAATGATTTACTCAAATCATATGTGCTCACTGTGGACAACATTTTGAAGATGGTGTTCATTCTCCTTCGTCTCCGAGCGAAATTGCCAGTTGTTCTCATGGGTGAGACCGGTTGTGGAAAGACAAGTCTTGTACGTTTTCTCGCACAAAGTTACAAAGTTCCATTCGACACGTTCAATTTGCACGCTGGGACCATGGAAGAAGAAGTACTGTCATTCATCAAGAAAATGGAGAGAAAAGCGGAAGAAGCAAAGGCGTCAGGAAAGCCTGTCTGGGTTTTCCTGGATGAAATAAACACATGCGATCATCTTGGGTTGATCAGCGAGATCACATGCCATCGCCGGGTACAAGGCAGACCCCTCCCATCAAATCTAGTTTTCATTGCGGCCTGCAATCCATATTGCATTCGTCCAGCCGAAGCCAGACAGACAGAAGGCCTGCTTGTGAAGGAATCTTCAGATGAGCTTTCGAGGCTTGTGTACCGTGTGCATTCCCTTCCAGAAGTGCTCATGGCCTACGTATGGGATTTTGGATCATTGGATGGAAAGGATGAACTTTCCTACATTCAGCGCATGACCGAAGGCCTTTTTCAAGATCATAAAGACGGAATCTTTGCAAACCTGCTCTTTCGTTCTCAGTTGTTTGTTCGTGAAGCAGAGAAGACCAAATATTGCGTCAGTTTAAGAGATATTGACCGGTTTAGAAAGATGTTGGTGTGGTTCAGAGAGAGCGTTCAGAGCAGGTCGCAATTGCCACCCGCCCAAATTGAAGAACACGTAAGGGAAGCCTATGAAGATGTTGCAAGGATGGACAAGGAAAAAGTAGCGGTTGTCCTTGCACTTGCTCTGTGCTACCAATCCCGGTTTGCAGATGCTGATCTGAGAAAAAGTTATCAACGTGAGATGGAGGACATCATGGCTTCTGATGACCACACTAACCTGAAGAGGGGAGACTTTGCAAAGATAGTGCGTATTGAAGAAGAAGAATACTTGGCCCGAATGGAGCTCCCTCCTGGGACTGCTAAAAATGCTGCCCTGCGAGAGAATGTGTTTGTCTTGCTCAGTTCAATATGCAATCGAATCCCTGTCTTTGTCGTTGGGAAGCCAGGCTGCAGCAAATCCCTCTCTATGCAAGTGATACGATCCAACCTGAGAGGCGCTGAATCTTCAGATGAATTCCTAAAGACTTTACCAAGAGTCTATGTCGTGTCATTCCAAGGATCAAAGTCATCAACATCCGAAGGAATATCCAAGGTTTTTGAAAAGGCGCACAAATATAAGGAGTACAACCGAGATAGCTTTGTTCTACCTGTTGTCCTTCTTGATGAAGTGGGTCTTGCAGAACAATCAAGTCATAATCCGCTAAAAGTCCTTCACAGTCTTCTGGAACCTTCTACTGACAGACATCCAGAAGTAGCTGTGGTTGGGCTTTCAAACTGGGCACTAGATCCGGCAAAGATGAATCGTGGAATATATCTGTCAAGACCGGATCCCACGATTGAAGACCTTTGTGAGACGGGGAAGTCGTTAAGACGTGTATCAAGAGGTGAGCATGCCCACTTACCGAGCGATCAGGAGTTAATGGAATTGGCTAAAGCATACCACAAATACCAACAAACACAAACATATCCAAACTTCCATGGTCTCCGTGATTACTACTCTTTTGTAAGATGCCTCAGTCAGTCCCTCACTGACGCTGTGTTTAGCCCCAGTGGATGTCAGTGCATCCAAGAGGCTTTGCAAAGAAATTTTGGAGGAGTCTTACAAAACCCAGCCATCCAATCTTGCTTCATGAAGGAATTGCCAAAATGCAGCTTGCCTGTTTCCAGTGTTCTGCCAGTTAAGGATCTCATCTGCAGAAATATTCAAGACAGGTCTGCCCGGCATCTGATGTTACTAACGGCAGGGAACTCTGCGATTCAGATTCTTCAGCAAATATTGCAAGAAACGAAGAAAGAAATCATCACAATTTTGGGCAGCCATTTTGTGCATGACCTTGCAGACTACGACTTCCAAGTCCTAAGTGAAATAATCTTGCACATGGAAAGAGACTGTGTCCTGATCCTGCGAGATTTGGAGTGCATCTATGGAAGCCTGTACAACATGCTAAATCAAAACTACACCGTGGGAGAACACCGGCGCTGCAGGGTAGCACTTGGTCTGTACAGCGTTCCTAATTGCCAGGTGCATGATGGGTTTAGGTGCATTGTGATGAAAGACCGGGCGAAAGTCGATTACACTGATGCACCCTTTCTCAATCGGTTTGAGAAGCAAAGTCTCCGTTTTGAAGATGCCCTGAGTGCGACTCAGATGGCTGCGTGTATAGAGCTCACGTCCTGGGCGACAGAAATCTCTACCATGTCTGATTCGTCATTGCTTTTCGATGAGAAAGACATGTTCCTGGATTTTCATAGGGAGTCTATTCCCTCTCTGGTTCTATATCATGGACAAGACGAACGACTCTCCTCTAAAGAACTCATCCAGGAGTGCAAAAACGGCCTTATGCTAACGGCAACACCAGATGGGATCTTACGCACCGTGAAGTCTAAATGGGCAGAAACAAGGCCAACTGAAGTGAAAACCATGTATGAAGACCACTTACGGAAATACAATCACCAAGGCTTCAAAGCGTTCATTCAAGACTCTCTTGCGACCTGCACATCAGAAGAAAGAAAAGCTGGTCTGAAATTGGTAGTGATGACCCACAGCAGTGTTTACCAAACAGTGCCAGATCTTCTCGAGGGCCTAGTAACTTGCCAAACAGCAACCCTTAGCCTTTTTGAGACTCAAAGGCAGTTTTCGAGCTTCATAAAGAGCTTCTGGACGAATCTTGAAACCTCAATGCTAATATTACAGTGCAGACCTGAAGTCGACGGTTGTCATATGTCTCTGGTCCAAAACATCATTGAGCAACATCACTTTGAATTCCAGAAGAGCTCCAGTGAGGCATTCCATTTCCCTCAAGTGGAAAAACATGTGTGTTTGATACTGCACATTCGAAAAGAGCTTCTTGGCAGTGAAGCTCAGAGTCGGTTTAAGGGTTGGAAACAGGTTACCGTTGATTCCCTTGCAAACCCCGAGTTACCTATTCGATCTCTCCTTGGGGCTTCAGTTTGCCAAATCATTGAGTCCCACGACCGATTAGCCACTGAGATAATTCGCGACGAGCTGCTGTCGTGCTTCACGCAGATCCAGAACCTGTCACTCAAAAGATACATTAAGATAGTGCAGGCGGTTAGAGGTTCAAAGGCCATCACAGAAGCTCTGAAAGATCATGTCATTAAGTGCCTTAGGAAATCGTCTTCCGAAGATGAAGAAAATGCTCCGTGGCTTTTGTCTGTCGCCACCAACCAGGAAGTGTTGATAAATTCCTCAACATTTCAAGACGCTGTCTACAGCTACATTACCGACCTGGTGAAGACGTCGTTGGCCATGTTGGTATACCAGCTGGAAAGCAAATCAGCTTGGAATGCAATCGTGTGTAACCAACCAAGCAACCAGAAAATTCCCGTTTGGATAAAACTTCTTGGTAGTGAGACCATCGTAAACTTGGAGTATGTTTCGTATCCTCGTGAAAGTGACTACTACGTACTGGAAACACCAGTCCTTGATTTGGTCTACCCATTTTCCTTTGTATTTGCAACTCGCGTACAAGAGATCAAAAGCCGATTCCTCGCAAACGTGAAAACTCTCGAAGAAGACGAGGAGAGACTGGACCAAAGTTGGCCGCTAGAAGCGAAGGAAATGTTTTCCCTTGTTGAGAGATTTTCATCCCTGGTTGAACCTAAACTACGAGAAATTTTGGAGGATACGTGGCTACAAGAGAATGTGATGTCTTACATCGAAGATCTGATGGACCTGAAGACTGTCGAGCACAGCAAAACACTGTCGCGGTGTCGTAGAGTTGCTGTCATGAAAGCCATCATAGCTTCCCACATCAGACATATCACCACTTCGCACGATTTGGTGCTTTTTGTCACTCACGTTCACGTTTGGTTTTGGCTGAATTCCTCTCTGATCACATCCATTCTGCAAGTTGTCAAAGTGTACCAGGATCTTGATCCCTCCGACCCACGTTTGGACCAACTGCTGCAAGAATACTCTTCGGCATTCCCCACTACTCTTTCGCAGGTTGCTGAAGACCATGATACTCAGGCGGAGATTGCTCAAGACAGTAGTGACACAGAATCTACTTTTTCGTACACAGGTTACGAAAGTATGCAACATTTCGAAGTAATTCTCGTGAATGAAATGTGCCAGATGATGACTCAGATGACTGCAAAGCTTGTTAGTTTGGACGACTGGCAGAGAAATGCCACTTTGGTTTTATCGGCAGTCGCGCAAATTTTTGAATTTGGTGATCTTCCGATATCGTTCCATGTGCTGCGAGTGTGTAATGATTTTATGAGTTTATTCGTTCTTCCGAGTTTGGCATCTGTAGAATCAGTAGGAGAAGTAGCAATGATGAATTTCTTGGAATGCCCAGACGATTTCGAGGCAGTCCTTCGCATCGCCGAGAACTGTGGCCCTGGTAGGGAATCCCAACAATTCCTCGCTCTCTTCTTTCGCAGATGTATCGAATCGTGGCCGACTGACTATGCCGAGTCCCATAAGGAGATACTGTCTTTGATGATCAAGATCATACTTTCCGCTAGAAATGACGTCCGTTTGGCCTACTTTGGACCCGTGGTGAAGCTTCTTTTGAGTGATGTTCCTCCATTTGTGTTCTACCAACTTCTTCATACTTCAGACCCAATTAGAGAAAGCGGTTTCCTGTCTCTCCTTAACGGTGCACTTCTGAAGCTTGAAGTCGAGGGGGGAATTGATGCGCACCCTGCAGTTTTAATTTGCGACAGTATAGAAGATTACTCTTTTCGACGCATTAGTTCCATGGAAGCTACAGGTGGGACCCAGACATACAGTGACCTAGAGAGCTCTGATCTAATTCCGTCTTCAGCGATCAACATATTGAGCGATTTTACAGCAGCTGTAGAGGTTTTCCGCGAGGGCAGCAACGAGACGAGAGGTTTAAGGAAAATTTGTGCTGTGGCATTTATTAGATCACTTCTGCGATTTGTTGCAAAGTACTGCGTCATTATGTTTTATGAAAGTGGTGAGCTTCCGGCTTGCTCCGAGGACATGGCTGAGCTTTTCCGAGAACTGAATGTTTTCCTAGAGACATCCAGTAGCGGCAGAAGCACCAAAAGTGAACGTTCTACTCCCTGCCTCTTTTTTCTGCGGGAGCTCCGACAGAATATGTCCATGTATGAGGTTAAACAGCTTGTGCAGTCTACTGTCGTTTGTGCCATTCTTCCACTATTCCAAGAGCTCAGGTGGAGCTCAGGGCGACCTTCAAAGATTGGCCATGGTTTGCTCAACTCCCTCAAACGATGCAGCACCACTAGCGATGCAGTCAGCGCCCTTATTTTTGAAAAGCAGGCAGGAAAGCTACGCAAACTTATCCCTCAAATCCTGGAGAGCCATACAGAAAGGATTTATCTCTTTTCGGCGGTGTCCAGCATTTACTTAGAACAGTGCCATGGGATGACGACGGATAGCAAGAGAGCAAATACAGAGCGTTTGGCTAAGGAGCTGAAGGTTCTCAATGAAGTCTATGTTGAATTGACTCGTCGCTTGGTTGGTGTTGTGAGCTTTTGCACTCCGGAACTTCAGCTGAACTCAGAATCGTCTTCCACAGAAGTACAGCGTGCCTTTCTGTTGACTCACATTGCTGCTTGTATGTCACCGGTCATTCAAGATGCCCCGATCAACGACTGTCCTTTGGTTGCTTTGATGGTCGATCCAAAGCTATGTCAAGAGTCATACTTGCCGGGCTTGCCAGATAATCTTTGCCATATCTCCGCAGCAGAATCCCGGAGTGAAACGAAATGCTATGCCTGTCGATGTGGTGTAGCATTCATCACAGCTATAAATCAACAAACGTGTTCCAAGTGCTCCACGCAATTCGAACCTCTTCCAGTGCTTTGCAGAAACCGCAAAAAGGGTGCATCTGTCCAAGCTAAGGGATATACTAAAGTCAACCCTGAAGACCTTCGAGATGTTTGGCAAAGTGTTCGAAATCTAAGTCCCCCTGTGTTTCGTATTCTACATCTTCTTGTGCACGCTTGCTTGTACCTCGGCTACGCATTAGGCATTGTTAAAGAGCAGTCCCTGTCTGAGTTTATTGGTGTCGAGGACGAGATGCCATCTACATACTGCTTCAAGCACATTTGTAACGACCTACGTGTGCTAGAGAATCTCTTGAATGTACGCCAAGAAGATGCCGTCAACCTCATCCACCTTGTGTTGAATTCCTCTGGAGAGCTGCTTGCACACGACAGAAAAGACAAGCTCTGCAAAGAACACGATGGAAGAGAGTCATGGGAAGCAAGGTTTGCAGATTCAGTGGAACCACTCTTATCAGACAAAGATAAGCGGTGCGTCCGTCTGCTACCCGTGGAGACTGTGGCCTCTAAATCCACCTGTGCAGCTGCTTCTCTTGAGGAGGAAATTGAAGAACAAGACTGCTTGCCGGAGGGGATTGCCCAAAGAAACGCAATTATGCCACGTCTTTTTCGTTCTACAAGAAGGAGGTCGACAGCAGATCTGAAAGCTTCATTTTTTAATGATCCAGATGAAGTTAGAAAGCATCCTTTCCTGCGATTGGTATTTCAGTACGAGGATGTTTTGCCGCTTTTGCATCATCTCATCCCACTGCTAAAGTGGACTCAGAAAGTGGAGTCATACCTTAGCCACAGGATTTCGAGGGAAGAAGCCCGAAGCCGCGAAATCAGCACTGTCATCTTTCAACTAAAATCAGAGAAGTCAGACTTGCAGAAGGCTTCCGACGATTTTCAAGAAGCTTGGAGAATGGTTTTGCCATTACTCAAGGAAGAGATAGAAGAGGATGTGCCATTTATCTCTGACGATTTCCCAATAAGCTGGTGTCTACTTGATAAGAAGGGGAACGGACGATTTCTCTGTTCTGTTCTGAAGATACTTGCAAGTTACCAGAATGAATTTCTCGTGCAAGCGCTGGTATTGGCCAACGAAGAAGGCTGCCACACGTCGAATTTCCTCGGGAATCCTCGGTCTCCAAATGTCATGCCACTGGTTCCCCTCCAGGAGTGTGGTTTCAGCGACGTGATTTGCTTTGAGTGGCCCGAGACTGACCAGACACACGAGGAGGATGATGGCTTTTTGTCATATTCCCAGCACAATACAGAGTATGGTAGAGGATGGGACGTACATTATAATTTTGGTATGATAGAGACTGCTCTAGCAAGGACCCTGCTGTGGAGGAAAGCCTTCTTGTCCACTAAGGATGGCCTTCGGGAATTTACTTATTCCAACGAGTTGTTCCACTCAGGCGCAAACATCCTCAAAGAAATTGAAAACGTGATCACACAAGAGCCTCTTACCAGAGATCTTCACAGTGGTCTTCAGCATCTCAAGACCGTTGAACGCGCAAAGGTCCGAGATCTGTTAAACCGTTTGGAAGTTGTTCTTTGCTTTCTCAAACAAACACAAGGAGATCCTGAGCAACCTCTTGTTGAGTACAATGAAAAATGGATTTCGATGCTGACTTCTTTTCCCAAAGCTAATCTTCCTCAGCCACACGACAGAATACAGCTGAAACATGTTGTTGCTTTGTACGAGGGCTTGGAGGACATTCTGGCTGCTAAAGCTCTCAGTGGGTTGGCAGACGACTTCCGTGCACGTCTTCCTGATTCAAAGAGTACTGAAGCGAGGTTCAGCAAAGAAAGGAAACCGTTTTCACCGCAGGCAGTTTTAACAGCCCTCTACCGATTCATTTACCGATACTTGGCCACACCAAGAAATCTGTCCATTTGCAAAGAGCCCCTGCTCACGTTCCTGAATGACAGGACGCTTTGGCCGATGGAGAAATTATCAGCCGTGTCTCTAGAAGAACCGGAGATAATGAGTTTGATGCAGGAACTGTTTCCAATGGAGTTAAAGGTGAAACACATCCACAAACTTGCTACTTTGTTACAGGTAAGTCATTCTTGCGTCTGTGATAACCGTGGTCTAAGGAACATCTACCAAGTAGTGTATAGTCATCGCAAACTTGAGCAAATTCGAAAGAACTTTTCCGCGTAGTATTTGTTTAACAGTTTCCATTCTATTTGCCGAGAACGTTGGTTCCGTATTGGGAAGGTAATTAACATTGTTATACTGAACCTCGGTTATGTAGAAGCATGTTGGTGTTTGGCTTAAAAAGTGTTTGGACTGCAATACAGATATTCGATGTTCTTCTTTAGAGGAAACTACGACCTGCCCAACTCGCCAAAGTACCGGGCCGCGGACGTAAGAAGCTCGCCGATGTCTAATAGACGACCAGAAAGAGACACCCAGGCTATCCTTCCTACATTTCTTTGTGGCGTTTTACATCTACAATTAATTCCAGTAAACAGGAAAACAAAGAATCCCTTGATTAGTAAGTCTGTCAGTGGGTTTGCTTTTCTTCAAAGCTTATGAGCTACAGAATTTAGGTTAACAAGTCTAAATACTATTACTGACTGGCAAAATTGTACTTGCTAACCTCTTCAATTTTTGTTCTGTTGCCAACGTTTGAGCCACGTTCTCTAGGTGCTTCTATCAGCAAGCACACAAAAAAGTTATGAAAGCTCTGGAAATTAACAGAAACCGAGACGACACAAACAAATGCCTGCTGCCTTGCTGAGTTTACAAAGATAGAAAGAAATATGTATCAAAAGTAGGCCGTACATCTGAATGACGATTAGAGAGGAAACACCCAGGAAATCTTCCTAATGATGCGTCAAAAAGGCAACGTTACAGGATGAAAATGAAAAACCACTTTGTTTAGTCTGAGACTGTAGGGTTTTGCTTTTCGCTGAAGTTTGTGATTCGCAGGTTTTAGGTAGGTGCTTCTATAAACAAGCGCAAAAGTGGAATTGATTTGGATTGTCAACCTTTTTACCGACGCCCGTGCAACTAAACCACAGTAAACTAAGACTGATGACCAAAACTTTGTTGAACAGTAGGTGCTAGTATGTAAGATAGCACAGGGAAATTTTGAGATTTAATCAAATCATGTTCTGTTACCTGTGCGCAACCGAGAAGGAAAGTCACTGGTGAAAACAGCTTTATTGAGCTACAATAAGCAAGAAAGCCTATGAAGAAAGGTGTAGGAAACTTAGGTTCCACTATAAACAGGAACACTGGAGACGACACAAGAAATGTTGACGAACAAACTTTTGTTCAACTTCAATAGGTGCTACACTATAAGCAAGTACAAGAATAAATAGTTAGGTTCTGTTATAGGCAGGAACGAAGACAACACAGCTAAACTGGTGATATGTTGCTATAACAGTCTACAGTAGTATAAAGAAACTTGTGTTCTGATGATTACATGAAGTAAACACCACTGTATATATAGAAAGTGGCGTAAAAGAGATTCGGAAACTTAAGGTTATCGAGTCTTGTGATTGAACAAGTTGAAACAGATAAGGAATGACAGTGTTAGATGCTGAAACGAAAACTGCCTAGAAACGGCAAATTTAGACTAAGTGTAACTTTAAACAAGATCAAAAGGTATGCATTGCAAGTGTCTCTGGGAATATACCCAATGGAAGACAGCAAATAAAGTTTTACAAATTAGTTTTGATAGTGTCGACTTGATGAGAATGTTAGTGCAGTGAAATTTGGTCACTGTACATCAGTTTTTCAAAATAGTGTATACCGTCTAGAAATTCAATAAATGTACGTACTGTCAAGAAATCCATTTATCATTAAAGGAAAACCAAACCGACAAAATCTGTGACCTCTTAAATTTGCACACATCGTGCGCACTTATCTCTGTACGTGTCTCCCCGGCCGGGTCTTCCGCGTATGGTCTGCGTATTACTTGCCTCTTCTCCCGCGAAATCACGCTGCAATCTCCAACTTTGAAAAGAAACTTAGAACTTTTTTGAAGCTATTTGCATATATGCAAATAGCTTCTATGTCGGCGTTTAGGCGATAGGTGATCAACCGTTCGGCCCATCTCATTAGGTCAATAAAATGTTCCCCCTCTAGGTGGCAAAAACTACTGAGGGGGGAGGAGCATGAAGTGTTATCCATATAAAAGCCGCCGTGGTACAGGCCCTGTGAGAATGTTTGTCTTTTATTATCTACTTAACACAAAGAATGCACAGAGAGATTTCCAGTAAAGGGTTTCCGTGCTAATGTTATAACTTTGCGACAGAATGTCAGAAGCTAAATTACCTCTCCAGGTAGGGGTTTCCTAAATATAATTGGCTCTCTCGCACGTGGAAATTCAAGGCATTATTCAATGGCGGCTGTGAGTGTTGCCGATTCTTTGGTTGCATGTGGAAATCTGCTCCCCCTTCAGCCCCCGGCTGACATATCCGTAGTATCTGGCAAACAGGCGACACAGATTCACATTTAGAGCGACATTTCTGGACACATTTGCGAATATACGCTCTGCTCACAAAAGAAGGAACACAGCTGTATGGTGTGACAATGACATGTTTTGGCAAAGGTAAAAGCTTATTCCGAGTTTTTTTGCGTTCGCTGATATGTTTGTTGACACATGATTTCATGCCATAATTGCAGATACAGATCGACTGTGGTATGTCTGAGTTGTTTGTTTATAAAATTGTCTCGAGCGGATTCTGTCACTAATGAAAAATCGACAGGAAATTTTACTGTGAATCCTTTTCACCACCGTTTGAATAGCACGAGAAACAGGTTTGTTCGGCTGGAGTGTGTTACGTTACGAAACTACTAGAAATACGATAATCGCAGATACCCCCTCGCTCTGCCATTGATGGGACTTTTACTTTGGTACTCCCAACAAGAGTAGCCTTTGTTTTGCCGAAATGTTGACTCAATCTTTTCTTCGAAGTCAAGTGCTACACGCAAAGGACGGAGAAAAAGAATGGTGTGTGTTATACTTTTGCGTTGAAAAAAGAGTCGATTGCGTGACGAAGTACGTATTTCCCACGGTCGGCACGTCAAATTAATTCATACAGTCTGCGAAGCACGTTCTCAAAATTTAATACTTAAATTTTGAAGTTGGTCGGCCGTCGTAGTACGGAAAAATGGAACACCGATTTTCCAATTTTGAATTCATAGGCAGTACAACTATATAGGCTTCCTGTGCGATTTGTTTTTACTCTGGACTGCATGCACCAGACCCCGGGAATGCATATTTTATAGGCTCGAATTGTTTTGTATGTAAACCCGCTCAAAACAGCATGATTTTTCCCAGAATCAAAGCAAAGCTTGAACGGTTTACTTCAAATTATACACGGGCTTCAGACCTAGTCATACTTCTAAAGGCTTGTGAACGATTCTCGCTGCAATCACCGCGTGTCAGATTACAGAAAAATAAGACATCTGACTAAATCATTCACCAAGTTCCGATTGCTCTGAGCGAATACGGTAGCCTAAACTGGCGACAGAAGCGTATTAAAACAATACTTTAATGGAAAATGATCAGCATACAGATTTTAATACATTCTTGAAGTGATCGAATTACAGGCTATACGGGATAGAATATATTTGTCACGGTGATTGTTCGATTTCCACTGACTAACCTTTGTTGCTTGTCCTTTCTAAATAAGTATCTGAGTTTAACACAAAACGGCGTCTGAAGTTCCCGATTTGCTTGCAAGCGCTGTTCCCTTTGCGGAGCCGTTTCTTCGGCACGCTTCTGTTTATGATGCTGTCGATCATAACAGGATTGTCGCCTTTTCTCGAGACGAATTAGGCGCTGTTCGCTCGTTTCACGATTTCGCCTTGCTCGTGCCTGTTCCCTTCTTATTTGAAGACGAGCTTCGCAAGACTGTTGTGTTTCAAGTTTTCAAGTTTTTAATTTTTCCATTTTCGTGAACGCAGCTACGATATATTGTTGCTTCGTTCAAATCTAATTGCTTCGCTCAAATCTCCGAGTAAACGTGATCACGTGATCGATCCGGCCTTTGTTATTGGTTATGCAGGGTAACCGCGCCTAAAGTCGTACGCCAGACAGACAGACAGACTGACTGACAGACGAACGTTAAATTTCGAGATGGCGACAGGCTTGGAGTCCCCAAGTTAGGCGATATTAATGCATTGGCGCCGTGATTGTTACCCTCACTTCGCTCGGGGATTATAACGAGTCAAAATCTGGTTTACCTCGCATGATACGTTTGTTGACACATGATTTCATGACCAGATTGACTGTGGTTTGTCTGAGTTGTTTGTTTACAAAAATTGTCTCTAGCGGGTTTTGTCGCTAATGAAAAATCAACTGAAATGTCGACAGGAAATTTTACTGTGAATCTATTTCACCATCGTTCGAAGAGCACGAGAAACAGGTTTGTTTGGCTGGAGTGTGTTACGTTAATACGAAACTACTATAACGAGTCAAAGTCTGGCTTACCTCGCAGAAATTTACAGAACGACTTGAAATATTATGGCAAGCTATACTTTCCTCCTTTTATGTCGATCAGCTCAAAGTAATCATATAATAAACTGTCATGTTTGTGCATTTGTGTTTGGTCATGCATAGTACGAAGTAGAACATAGTGTAAAACCCCGATCAAACGGTGATAATATTCGATGATAGTTCGAAATCTCACCCCCGTTGTAACACGAACTACCTATCGTAGACTATCATCAACTTGCAAATAGCTTCACGTACGTTTTGCGGACCTATGTTTTTTTGTTACGTAAACTAATGAAAACATGGCCACCAAAAAAAAAAAAAGAGTCAATGGTTGTTGGTCAGACTCGCCCCCAGATTCCCACCGCTTGGTTCACTGAACTGGACCGAGCACGGTTTGCCTCTCTTTGATGCTAGTGTAATGGCGGACAGAACGAACTAAACTGAAAGTTTGCAATAGAAAGGAAACATGTTTGGTCAACAGCAACAAGGCAGTTGACTGTGATCGAGCGATGGCTGTTGGCTTTTCACTCCCATTCAGATTACATTGACTCACCTCAAACCACTTCCGGTGCGAAAACCGAAAAACGTAGTGGACTGGACCGAGCACGGTTTGCCTCTCTTTGATGCTAGTGTAATGGCGGACAGCACGAGCTAAACCGAAAGCTTCAAATAATTTTGCAATAAGAAAGGAAACATGTTTGGCCAGCAGCAACAACCGACAGGCGGTTTGTTTGGAGGGACGGGACAGACCACTGGCGCGACACAACCGACCGGTTTTCAGTTTGGCGCCACAAATACAGCGGCGGATCAAACTTGAATCCAGGTAGCCTGAATTTCAGCCTCTCTCCAGTCCGTCTAAAAGTGCCAGAAATTGTATTTCTCAACAGCTAAATGCATCATTGATGTTGTGAGAATTGGTTAATCAGTGCAACTGACCAAATGCCAAGTTCTCCTTACTGTGATACATATCTTTAGTTGAAGATTGAGAGAGAAAATCGAAGTTGATCATTCCCAGGCTCTTACAACAAATGTATGAGTGGTGTTAGAAAAGTAATATCAATAGAAAGTGTTTATGTCAACCAGATGATAGCCAAACAAAAGATCATCTATACAGGTTCATGTATCAACACTTTATTGTTTGCTTCAGCTCTTCATAGTGTACAGTTTTGTTATTTTCCTCTTTTATGAAGCAGGAGATCTCAGGAAGCTACAGTATAGAACTTTTCTAGGAGATCTCTATTTCTTATAGATTTTCCTATTTCAACATCTGTTGTGAATAATAACTATTATAATGATGATGATGATAACAATAACACTGAGAATAAGAATAAGAATAAGAATAATAAAAAATCAGAATAATAATGATAATAATAATTAGAAAATAAGAAATTATAAACAAGTAATCACTTGATTTTTGCAATAAATATTAAATACTGTTTTTGGACAGAACTAGTATATGGTAAACATTGATAGATTTTGGTAAATGATTCATTAAAGCATATAAAATATAATATGTTTGTCATATGAAAATTGAATCACATCTGCACTACATTAAGTAGACTTTTCTTATTTTCAATTCTAAATTTAGTGAGTGATTTTGTGTTCCATCAGCGAGGCTATTACAAATTTTGATTCCTTTGTTTCTGATAGTATGCTTATTATAATTTGTCCTTATGGCTGATTTGTGTAGTAGTTTTGCATTTTGTGTATTGTGGCTATGAATGTCGCTATTTTTTCTATAATAGTTGAGGAATTTTGAACAAGGTAGATTATTGCTTGCTTCTTAAACATAAAAATAGCAATGAGATAATCATATACATTCAGGAATTGTAATTTCTTAAATAAAGGCTCACTTGGGTCTGTGTAACCTGAAAAGGTAATCAAACGTACAATCTTTTTCTGTATCTTGAATATTTTTTCAAGCTTTGGGTAGGTTAATCCCTCAACTAAGTTGCCATAATTTATGTATGGAAATGCTAGAGCAATATAGTAGATTCCTTTTAGCAAATTGAGATCTACATAATATCTGATTTTGCATAATATTCCAGTTACCTTCATCAATTTATGGCATGATTTATGTGAAGTTTCCAAGTCAAATGTTCATCAATAGTAACTCCTAAAAATTTAGTGGACTTGGTTCTTTTTATTGGTTGATTATTTAGTTTAAGATCTATGTTTTCTCCCAGTCTCTTTTTCCTTGATTTTATATCACATATTGAGTTTTTGTGACATTCAGTGTTAATTTGCTAGCTAATCAACCAAATTGTTACTTTTTCTAACTCATTGTTTGTTGTTTCAAACACAATGTTTTCAGGTGTTTGCCTGAGCTAAAGAGATTAGTATTATTGGCAAAAAGTATGAATGAAAAATATTCAGAGCTCTTGTGAGATGTCATTTATGTAAATTAAAAATAGCAATGGTCCCAGGATTGGTCAACCCTTGAGCTACTCCACATTTGATTGTTTGAGGTATAGACCAACAATCATTTACTTTTACCAATTGTGTTCTATTTGTTAATTGATTTTTAAACCACTCCAAAGCAGTGCCTCATACTCCATAAAAATCGAGTTTTCTTAATAGTATTTCATGATTAACAGTATCTAGGCTTTTTAGAGATCAAGAAAGATTTCTTAAGTGATCATTGTTTTTAATTGCTCTGGAAATCTTGTCAGTTAGCTCAGTATCAGATAGATAAAGATTAATTCTAGCATTGGTTCCACCACCCACTCACCTCAGGCCTGTCTCATGAGTCAAGTGTCCTGTCATTATGAGGCTCTGGTATACATGTACTGTACACTTGAACCCTGCTATTTTGAACTCTCAAGAGAAGTGAGAAATAGTTGACAACTATATTTCACTGCAGTAGAGGTGAATAGTAGCTATTCACCAACACTGAGGTGAAGAACTGTTATAATATAGTACCACACAGCCTGCTCCCAAATAGCTATTTAATTTCTGACAAATTTGGGCAAGAATCGGGTTCACGCATCATTTTGTTTTAGCAGAAGCCACCTGAGGTGAATAGTACTTGTTATTCCAAGGTCAAGGAGCCAATCAGAATGCACAACAAGCACTATATTCATTTTGAGTGGTGCATAATACTGTACTAATTCAAGAAAGTGGGCTGGGAGATCAAGATAGTAGGGGCAGTGCTAAATACATTGAGACTCAAATAAAGTGATTTGTTT
Source organism: Plumapathes pennacea (assembly GCA_964036295.1). Taxonomy (NCBI): domain Eukaryota; kingdom Metazoa; phylum Cnidaria; class Anthozoa; order Antipatharia; family Myriopathidae; genus Plumapathes; species Plumapathes pennacea. Next base: position 10,757,182 of record OZ038464.1, on the reverse strand, counting down.
TGTCATTTTATTATTATGTAATTTATATTGTTCACATCATGAGAGGCTGAGATTACACAGAAAACCCAGATTAGCAAAGTTCTGTTATACCAAGGGAAATTTCCACCAAGTTTATTTCCAAGGGAAATTGGATTCTATTTGAGATCATGGGACATTTCAGAAAACCAAGTTTAAGATAGTGGGGTTCTAAATTGTAGTGTAGCTGTAATAAGGGTGACCAGAGACACATTTATACTCAGTCAGTTCTATGTACATGTACAAGTTGTTCAGTTTGGGGCAGCCTACAATGGATATGAGGATCAGAAATGACTATACATAGGGCAAGTGTGAGGAGTTGTGGCTTGGGGGCTGAATCATTTTATTATCTCATGAACCAAACAGGATAGAGTAGAAGGAAGAGGAAGAGATGGAGCATAAAGAAGGCAAGAAAGGTATAATTATTATTGGTTTTTAGTGTGGTAGACAATGCTATCTCACCCCCCTTTTCTGTTTATGTATTTACTCTACAGTACTTCTAATCCTGCAAAACTAAGTATTTAGCAACAATACCTCTGATTTATCCTAATTTAGTTATCACTTTTCACCACGTCACATTACTTGTAATTTATGAATGATTGGGAGAATTTAAGTTCACATAATTATTATAAGTGGCCATTTCAGAGGTGCCTGTTGCACTGCCCCTCTGAGGTTCTTGTTCACATTTCCCAATGCTATTACAAACTCCCAGGTATTTGTATAACTTATATAGCACATGATCATGTTGACAAAAGCCTTATTTCTCTTAAAGGCAAAGAAGTTCACAATATTAAAGGCAAAATGCAAGTTTTTATTTACCTTTGTCAGACTTAATTTATTCGTTATAATACATACCATTAGGAAGGCACATTGGGCATATTACAATATAATAATAATAATAATAATAATAATAATAATAATAATAATAATAATAATAATAATAATAATAATAATAATAATAACAAAAGAGCTAAATTAGCAGTTAACAAGCCACTAAATGGGGACACTAGAAAAAAAAGGCTAAATTCTAAAATCTAAAAAATAAGATAAATCTAAATTCGACGATATGTTTATATACTAAACTGTACAGTAGCTGTAATAAGGGTGACCAGAGAAATTTATACTCAGTCAGTTCTATGTACATGTGCAAGTAGTTAAATGTGGGGTAGCCTACAACATGGTCTAGAACACTTATGCAGTACATAAAAGGTAATTTGCACACTTGGTGTCCGTAAGCCTAGAGACATTAGGTCCATTGTGCGGATATTTCTCCTGAAGGCGGATAATGTTGGTTTACCCCTATTAAATTTCGGTACAATAGCCTATATTTTTGGTCCCATAAATCTGAGTGAGTGCCTACCGAAAGTAAACAGTATTAAATCTAGGTGAAACAAAACCATTTTTATACCTATTTTATGAGGCAAAATGAAGTGTATGTAAATGTTAGAGCTCATGGAGTAATACAGAGTACCCTGAATTTTTGGAGATACCTAAAACCAATGGATGGGTGGATATTCATTGAAGTTAAACCCCTTGGATACAAGTTAGATCATTCCTTTCCCTAAAATTTTAAAGCATTAGATGGAGTAGATATGGCTATAGTTTATATGTTCCAAGTGCGAAATGTTCTGCAATTTAGCCGACCTCGTATGTATTTTAAATGACACCCCAGCTGCAATAAAAATGTCTGAGAAAATACATGTAAACTACCACATGTAAAAATGCCTTGTACGTCAAATCCTACTTTTAGTGGCATACCGGTCAAATCTGATGTTATCAAACTAAAGATTCTCCTTTCAACAGCTGATCTACTATATATTTAATGCTGTAAGGAGAACGTAGTATTTGATAATTTTTCCAGGCAACTATCAACCTGATTCAACTGTCAATTCTCATAGAATCACTCATACAAATCCTTTGTTGAAGATTGGGAGAATCTGAATACTCGGGTGCGTGACTTTGCACAGGTCTTCAGGTCCCTTTCAACTATTTTATCGACAGATTTTTTTAGAGGTTCGTAGTCTTCTGTAAAACCGTCTGACAAATGCTTTACACTACACACTTCCCAGATTTCGCCACTTTTGCGAAGAAAGCACATAATGATCGATCGTTTCTTTGCTGCATCTTTGCGTTTTTCTTTAATTACCTCACTGACATCACTGCAAAGTTTGATATCGGGATATCGCAAATCATAGATATCTAAACTGGGGTCTTTAAAATTAGATATGGCTGGGGCGTTAAAAGCACTGAGAGTGAAGAACAGCCTATTGATAGATGGTTCCATCTTATTCAATTTAACTGTAATTTCCTGGTAGCCCTTTTTTGCCTCGTCATTTAAGTGATGGTCACCCGAATGGTGTACAGCTTCACAGCATTGCGACCAAACATTTTTGTAGTTTACGATTTCCTTGAGCTCACCATCGGCGTAGAAAAACGCGGATCCATCGAGCACGTCTTTGCCCTCGTCAGGATAACCCCAAGAAAGCTCGAAGCAGACGTCTTGGATGACCAAAGGGATAGAGTACAACACGACCAGCAGAGATATGGTGTCGCCTGGCTGCACTTTGTAGTCTTGGAACGTTGCATTTTCTTGGTCTTCCCACAAAACCTGCAATATTGTATAGACAGTTGGGGGATCACATATAGCTACCATTCAGCAAAGTGATGCCAGGAAAGCTCACCAACTAATTCCCTAACTTATCCAGTCTCCAAAAACAAACAAAGTTATTTCCAAAAGAAATCCTCAAATTCCCCCACCTAGAAGGTTTGTTAGTAACATCACGACCAGGCCTTCAACACTTTTGCTTATTACACTGGAGAAACTTTGCTACTTTCAATTGACAAAAATCAATTCAGGATCGTTCCTGCTGCTTTCTGCAAAACCATGCATGCTTTCAGCCCGGCTTTGAGTCCTACTCCATAAGTTCTGTCCGAGTTTAAATCAAAGCATAGAGGTAGTTCGTCGCCCTATTCTAATTCTGACATATTTTATGAACGAGCGGTGAAGCTCATCGATTTATTTTCCTTGAAGCCTGAACGCGTCACGCATTCAGATCATGGGCAGAAAATGAAGGTCGTCACATTTGCCCACGTGCGTATGGTAGTCAGCAATAAACATGCGCATTACATGGAGCAGTTTAAAAGTCGTCTAACAGATACATGCACATACATTCCCTGACATTTTACCTGTAGTTCTTGGTCTCCCAGAAACAGTCTTTGCTTCTCGGGCTGGATTCCTAGTTTGGACTGCACTTCATTCTGGAGTTCGTACACTTTAAATTCAGGAGAGTACTTGATACTGGCACGTTCGCCTGCCAAGGTTACCACGGTAACATCAGTCGAGCTGCTGTGACAGAAGTTATCAGGTGGCGGATATTTAGGGTAGAGCTCTTCCAGCAACTCCACGCAGTTCAGGTACCCAGGACTTTGTACCGTTACCTCAACATCACACTGGGAACATGTCGTTTCATCCTTCACGTGTTCTATGACGCACTAGAGAGCAAAACAGTAACGACAATGTTTCGCGGTCCAAAGCTGCAGATAACCAACAGTTCTCAGTATCAGTAGAATGTGCTCAACGAGAAAATTTTACTTTGAGTGGTTACACCTTTTTAGTGTTTCATTTGCCAATTCAGGACTTGGATTGAAGGGTCATGCAGTTAATCCGCTCTTACTGACTCTCGAAAGACAGTTCCTCCATACTAAATGAATCACGAAGAGTCAGTATGGGCGACTTGAATGACAATTTACAGCTGGATCAGTTGTTAGCAGTGCCACAATTAATTTTGGTTTATAACGCAAAAATCATCTTGAGCGTACTCTGTTCATGCAACCACACGGAGCATCCACGCTTACCTCCGGTCTGACATCTAGTTGTATAATTTGTGTCCGTATCGCGCACAAGCATCTGAAGCCGGGTCAACGAGCAAAAAGAAAAGACGCCCTTTTTCGATAAGCGCTTCGATTTAAAAACATTGCCTGAAGACACCGAAAAGTACAAGACACGCAGCAAATGGCATCAAATGGCAGCTGTTGATGAGGACATTCTGAATTCACTTGCTTTGTTTTGGAATCCTACTGAACTTAGCAAGTAACTCCCGATCAGCCGTAGCATTCCAAACAACACTTTCTGACTAATGCTGCGTGAGCTTCATTTGTAACTGAATATGATTAATTACTTACCCTCAAGCAGTGCAAAGGCGGATGGGGACATGTTGGTGTGAGAGCTTCCCATGGAAACTCTTTAGATAACTTATTGATCCCGCACTTCCAGCACTTCATTTTTGTATAACTGAAAGACCAAACCGTAAGCTTAGAAAACACACTATTCTACTATCAATATAGTTTGAACTGCTTAACCCCTAGACAGCTCTATACCCCACTTGACACGTTAGAAGGCATATTGACTTACCGACTTTACTATTGTCCAGTTCCGAAAACTGAAAATGACGGCTTGTGGTCGGTCAAAGTCCTGTTTTTAGAGAGGAATTCGACCCCTTTTCATCTGTCTCAGGCCAGTGTTTTGACACTTCACCATGGAAATGGAAGTCAAAACTAGATAAACCGGAACAGTACTGCCGGGATTGATTATTTATGAAAGACCTTTGTCTGGGTGTGTTTACTCCGTAAAAGATTTGCAAGCGTGTAGACAACTTTTCTTGTTTGCAAATCAACTTTTCACAAATTTAGAATAGCTGCACAAAATGCAAGGAAAGAACCATTATTCTGAGTGAAAAAATTGAGCATTAGGAAACAAAAGCTCTTTTATTCGATCTCTGAAGTGCTCGTTTCAATCGTTTGAGTGGTAAGAGCATCGCTGTCTGATGTTTGATTTTTGACCAGTGACTCACTACGGCGATATCATGGAGTTAAACACATCACTTCATTGCTTTCCAGATTCAGGTCGGTTTGGCTCAAAGATGTGAATCACCATTCTGCATGGAAACTGGCGGTTTAGGTAAGCAACTTAGATTCTCTGCAGCTTTCTTTTCCTTTTGAGAGCTTGACAGTTAATGCGGCGTGCTATTCTTTTCGTGCAGTCCTAAAGCCGCACCATATTGTTTCTATTGAGTCGTGTGAAGAACGAATTGTTATTCGCATTAGTTGTTTATGTGGGAGGTACCCTGGAGGTTTTAGGTTTTTTTTCTGTTATCGAGACACGCTCTTGCTGAGTCGACAGCTCCTCGTTCTCCGGAAGATCTCTGGGACCAGAGTATATTGGAGGTCATAAAGTAAAAAAAAAAAAAAAAAAAAAATCGTTTACGCGACAGAAACGGTAGTCTAGTGCAACAAGGCCTATATGAAAACTCTCAGCTCGTGCCTTACAAAAACATCATTCATGAGCAAAAACACGGACTGTGACCATTCAAATGGCAGTTGTTTATGTGAGGACGTTCTGAACTCACTGGCTTTGTTTTGGAATTTCCTCAATTTCACAGTTTTGAAAAACATTTGATTGTGTACCCGAAAGAGTATATAAACGAAACAAACGGCGGAGCGGACTACTATTCTTTCTATTTATGGCGAAACTGGAGGTGTCAAAGAAATTAAGTAGCAGGACTTTTAGCCAGAAGCTCCTAGATTTTCTCGCTGTTTTGCTGTTGTAAATTGATTGTTGGATGAGGCTGTGCTTACACGGATGATGCGTTTTCACTTAGAGAACGTTCCGTCTACGCGAAAACGATCGATAAGCGCTTCGATTCAAAAAAATTGCCCAAAAAACTGGATCTTTTTTAAAATGCCCCAGTTTTCGTTTTAGCATAAACGGCGAAAACGAGAAAGTAGAAACGTACGAATTTTTAGTGATTTAACGATGCGTCCGACATAAGACTATTTCGAGTCGAGTAGCTTTTGAAAATACAAGATATTTTTCTCCGAATCTTGTCGTTGCGATAATCCTTTTCTGCGTGAAATTCACATGACAAGCAGAAACGCTTCAATGGCCTGTGTCTGAGGCAGGTTAATGGGTCTCAAACAAACTTGAAAACATGTTTGTAGACTCCCAGTGAAGGCCGTATGCGATTTGCGAAGTAATCCAAGACAACCAGCGAAAGTTGAGTGCTTATTTGGCATATCGCCGCCAGATTCAGCCAGACCGCTTTTGATGAAAATAAAACGCGTGTCTTGTACCTTTTCGTTGTCTTCAGGCTAACGTATTGACATGCCTATGGTTCTTTGCCACTCAATGGAATAACACAAAAATTATTTAATTGATGTCTTGTTGCTTTGTTTTCGCTGCTCCGAGGATTTTTTTTTTTTTTTTTTTTTTTTTTTTAAGAATACTGTTTTTATTACTATGTTTGTTCTTTGGTTTTACGACAATTTGTTCTGGCTGACAGAGCCGTTTTCGGATGACTGTCGAAAGTAGTCGTGTGATATGATTGCTTTGGTTTTGCGTTTGCTACGTTTTCCGACTGGTTACTGGCTCTAACAACTGCAACAACTTGCGATGTTCTCACGCAAGAAAGCAAGTAGCGATGGCGTGTTCTCGCACGGTTGATTGGTTTGTAAAACCAATCGCAATTACTTGGTTTTGGTTCTGCTCAAACTTCTGATTGATCTGATGTGTCTTTGCTCGCCTCATTGATTGGATCTGTGATTGCTTTGGTTTTGGTTTTCGACAGTCATCCGAAAAGCGCTCTATTCAGCCCTGATAACACGTACCCAATACTGGTGTACTGCAAGAGGGAGCAGGAATCAAGTACTAGAAATACGATATTTGCAGAGGCCCCACGCCCAACTAATCGATTCATGTATGACATTGCTTAGAGCTCTCATGTAGTGTATGCTTTCACCACACCTCAATATTATAGAACGTAATTAAAGGCAGATGACACTATATTAGCATTTACATGATATTGGCATGTGTCCCATTCTGGGGAGTACTCATCATAATTTTGGGTGGGAGTGTGCTGCCTGAACCTGAAAACCCCTTACCCTATTGCAAACCAAAATATCTGATTTACTATACCCTATTTCAGACCTGACTCCAAAATGTATACCCTATTTCAGACCTATTTTAGAGATTTATTTCTTTTGCAACAGTTTCCGCACTGTGTTTTCTTCCATTTGCTGTGCATTGTCTGCTGCTACACATTTCTATTAAAATCATACCCTAACCCAGGCCAAATAACACAAAATCGATACCCTATTTCAGACTAAAAATGTTTGAAAACGATACCCTTTGGGGCGGCACATACCTATATGGCATAGTACCCCCCCCCCCCCCCCCCCGCAGTGCTGTTTGAAGAGTACAGTAATCTTATTATATCATATGTAGGGTGGTCTTGAAAGAAGGAAGTTCTCACAATATTATTCATCATGCCATGTCCATTTTACAGTAATTTATTTTGTCTCATAAGAAAGTATACTGGTCAAGTCAGTCTTTGTACTACATTCATTGGTAATATACTATATATTAAATACTTCTCAAGTACCTGTAGGTAATACATTATACTTCCCAGAAGTTCTCAATTTTTGCATGTGTTGCCTAGAGTACATGTACAAACACACAAAATCCCATGCCAGAGAAATATAGCCCTAACCATATACTCTCCTGTAAGTGAAAATGAAAAGTGCACTATAAAAATCCAATAATTTTACAGAATATTAGACAAATAAAAGTCAGGTTTGCACATTATCCAGCACTGTAAGATGCTGTGAGACATGAGAAGAACATCAGTTTAGTACTTTATTGACATTCTTATCTTAAAAAGTCTCATTTCCCATGTCATGTGGGTATAAACTACCTCTTCCTAATCACAGAAAGATACTTTTTCCAGTTGGACTTAGTGAACTTCATGTGTCTTGATATTTGGGGACCTATGAAAAACAAAACAAGCATCAAAGTCTATAATAAGTCTATAATTGTTCTGTGGCTGAAGATAGATGGGTGGGTGGGGAAGCAGATTGTGTTGAGGTAACAGTTTAGACAATAGACACCAGAAATTAATGTCATGCAGCTGCATGGAAAAAACTTGTTCAAAAGAAAACTTAACAAAATATCATTACTAATTCTATCTGGGAAAAGGAAGAATTTAATGCTAGTAAAGAGCCGGCTTAAGTAAAATGAAACTTACTGTGGTAAATGCAATTTGACTTGTTTGGCTGTTATAATTATGTATCTTTGCAAATGACTTTTTACCTTCAGTCCATTGACTTGTCAGGGCATTATCTAGTTGAACTTGTTTAGATAATGGCAATTTTTTTCTGCCCACACCAGCTACTAACACTGCAGTAAATCTCTTCTGAACATTACTTTATACACAGTAATGTATAAAGTACAGCTAAACTGCTAATTCAAAAATGCAAAAGAAATGCAGCAATATTTTACATTCTGACAAAATAACCATTCATAACAATTTCTAGTTCACTAAACATCATTCTGTTTATTTATATATATACATTTTATAATAGTATATGTACTATAACTTATAGCAAAGGGAAGTGGGGACTATTAGTAAGACAAACAAAGACTGTATTGTTATGGAAAGTAGTGGACAGGTTTTGGAAAGTTTAGCCCAGCATAAAAAACACGGTTCAAGTAACATTTGACTTATAGTACTTATACAGTGTTATACAGTACATGATAAAAACAGCTGAGCAGTTAAAAAACAACAACAACAACAACTGCCTATTTAAACCAAAACTCACAAGTTTTTGCATTGTATAATTTCACAGAGGACAAATATTTTGATCTGTTCTTTTGATAAACTGTAATGGTTTCTAGAGCTGCAATTTTAATAAACACAGTTCTCTCTAATCAAATGCACAGAAACGCCAAATTCTTCTGTGTGAGTGATATATATGTTGTGATTTTGTCTATAAAGCAAGTTGTCAAGTGGCAAATTAACCTCTGCACTGTATGACACTGGAAGTTGATTTAACTGTCTAGACTCAAACAGTCAAAACAGTTTTCTGTCGTGAAAATTTATAGCAATCACAAAAGCGCCGTTCTTCGACAAGAGACGAAGCCTAATGAGCTAGCTTCTGCTTGTAACGCTCTCGGTCACGGTCTTGTCTTTGTTTTTTTGCAGCGGTAATTTCTGGACCGGTCTGCTGTTTTAGTCGGCTCGTACGCGTTGCTTGCCGTCTGCGCTCGAGACGAATACACCGCTGTTGGCTGGTCTCACGACTTCGTCTTAATCTTGCTTGCTCCCTTCGTCTTTGAAGGCGAGCTTGGTCGTTATCGTGAGAATGTTCCGTTTGTTTTTTCCCTGAATTCATTCTTCAAATTCTCCTCCCTTCCGACGAACTGTTTCTTAGCAACGAACTCGCAGGAAAAAATCACGTGATCAACCCGGCATTCCCCGCGGTGCGGGTTGGTCGCACCGAGAACAACATTCAAATCGCAAAAAAGCCTACGTGTCGGCCGGGAAAGGGAAGAGCCTGGGAACGAAGTTGAAGGTTTCACCCAGCAATCCCCGATGCGCGTGATTCTGTTCCGAAGTTCTTCCCAGCAAACCCCGCTGCGCGGGGAGGTCGCCCCGTGAACGACATTCAAAAACGATATGTGTTCAGATTAGTACCCACGCAGGGCGTAGGAATAAAGTTTAGTAATTAGGTAATTGATCAAAATTCTCTTCTTCAGATTTTTGGCCAGATTTTTGGTGTCGTTGTTTAATTCTGGGATAGCTGACGTAATAAACCACTTTCACAATCATGCGCAGTTCGCGACGCGCCGATGTTTTGGCGGGCCAACTGACAATAAATTGGCGGGCAGAGCAGATAACTGATTATTTGGTTATAATGCAATGATATAGAAACAAAAACAATCTCAGCAGAGAGATGTACTTGACAGACGCTCACTTATGTGGGGTGTAAAAGGTTCTATTTGCTACTGCGCATGATTGTGGAGGTGGCTTATTGAGCTTTGAACAACCTACAGTCTTGTTATAGATAAAAAGTCGCATTGATCTATCGTTTTTCCAAACATTACCTACTAGAAATACGATAATCGCAGATACCCCCTCGCTCTGCCATTGATGGGACTTTTACTTGGTACTCCCAACAAGAGTAGCCTGCTTTGTTTTACCGAAATGCTGACTCAATCTTTTCTTCGAAGTCAAGTGCTACACGCAAAGGAAGGAGAAAAAGTGTGTGTTATAGGAGTCGATTGCGTGACAAAGTACGTATTTCCCACGGTCTGCACGTCAAATTAATTCATAGTCTGCCAAGCACGTTCTCAAATTTAATATTCAAATTTTGAAGTTGATCGGCCGTCGTAGTACGGAAAAAAGGAACACTGATTTTCCAATTTTGAATTCCTAGGCAGTACAATTAAATAGGCTCCCTGTGCAATTTGTTTTTACTCTGGACTGCATGCACAAGACTCAGGCATGCATGTTTAATGAGCTCGAATTATTTTGTACGTGAACGCGCTCAAAACAACATGATTTCTCCCAGAATTAAAGCAAAACTTGAACGGTTTACTTCAAATTATACACGGGCTTCAGACCTAGTCATACTTCTAAGGGCTTGTGAACGATTCTTGCTGCAATCACCGCATGTCAAATTACAGTATTTGTTACAGTTTTAGTCTTGAAAGAAATAATAAGACATCTGACTAAATCATTCAAGACTCCAAGTTCCGATTGCTCTGAGCCAACACGGTAACCGATACTGGCGACAGAAGCGTATTAAAACAATACTTCGAGGGAAAATGATCAGCATACAGATTTTAATACATTCTTGAAGTGATCGAGTTACAAGATACGGGTAGAATATATTTGTCACGGTGATTGTTCGTTTTCCACTGACTAACCTTTGTTGTTTGTCCTTTCTGAATAAGGATCTGAGTTTAACACAAGACGGCGTCTGAAGCTCCCGATTTGCTTCCAAGCGCTGTTCCCTTTGCGGAGCCGTTACTTCGGCACGCTTCCGTTCATGATGCTGTCGGTTATCAAATGTTTGTCGTCTTTTCTCTAAACGTATTTGGCGCTGTTCGATTGTTTCACGATTTCGCCTTGCCCGTGCTAGTTCCCTTCTCTTTTGCAGACGAGCTTCGCGATACCGTGCTGTGTCAAGTTTTCCAGTTTTCAAATTCATTTTCGTGAACGCAGTTACGCACAGTTGTTGCTTCGTTCAAACCTTTGTTTGACCTCGCTTTGACGCTAATCGATAATTATTATTACGTCATTGCCTTAGAGGTCGCCCTATGACAGACTGACAGACTGACAGACTGACTGACGAACATTAGATTTCGAGATGGCGACTCGCTTGGAGTCTCCACACAAAGCGAATTTGCTGCGTTAGCGCCGTGATTATTACCCTCACTTCGCTTCGCTTCGCTCGGGGACAATATATTCTTGAATGGCGTGGAGAATCTGTATTATGAGCTCAGAAGAGAAAAGGTTGAGAAATCAATACTTACATGTACTGTATAATAGTGTTTTGGGAGAAGTTGCAGTGTAGTGCAGAAAAAAAATTATTGCTGACATATCTTTAATTTCTATTCTAATCACATAGACATTGTGCACGCATGCATTTGATACAGAGGGTACACATCCAATTCTGGTTTCTTTCTTTTTTATTGCTGTAGGGTGACCATATTTCTTTGCTGAGCTGGAAATCATGGCTACCTCACTTGTTCCTCTTGAAGAGCTCAGTTGCACCCAAGAGAGAGAAAAGTTTTTACGCCTGTCTGTACTGCTCATTGATGGAGGTACAAAGGTGTTACGAGAGTTCTTTGACAACATTCATCCACCAAGTTCTTTGTCATATGTACTGAGAACCAGAGAGGCTGAAATAAAGAAAAATACTAAACTGACCAGAACACAACGTGAAGTGCTGTACCATACTGAGGGTGGTTATGGCCAATCAAAAGACTTTGACATCACCCTCCTGTTTCAACTTTTACGATGCAAGCCGTTGTGTAATCTTACTCCACCTACTACTAGCTGGGACAAACTTCCCCTCCCAGAAGACACAAGTCCTGCCGCTGACATGGCAAGATTAAAGTACTACAGAAATGAGATCTATGCCCATAAACCTGAGATGAAAGTCGAAGATAAGGAGTTTCAAGCCATTTGGAAGGCAGTCAAAGATGCAATGCTGAGATTGGCTATAAGTCCTGCGAGGAAAGCGGAATGGAACAAGATGATTTCAGAATATGGAAGTGCTGCACTCACCCATGCTGATAACGACAATGTAAAAGAACTTGATCAGTGGTACAAGGATGACTTAGAGATCAAGGACGAACTGGCGAATGTAATCCAGGAGGTGAGAGATGTGAAGAACATGATAGAGCAGAGGCTGCCCCCCAACCAAAGCCAGGAATTCAATACTCAAGGTACTGATACATAAAGTAGAAGACCTTTTGAACTTGTTGTCAATTTGTTCTTAGTTACAGTATACTCTTTCTAAGTGTGGTTACAGTAAAAATATTCTTTCAGAGTGGCTTTTTGAATAACTGCAGGTCTTGGAATCATGTTGGGTCTACGTAATTTGTAGTCCACTTTCTCTGACAAACTATTGATTCGGTTAACTGACTAACATAAGTTGTGATCGACTGTGTTGCAGGGTCAGGCCTTCTAAAGTCTGAGCAGAAGTTGCCCTCCAACCAAATTAGCCAGGGACCAAATACTCAAGGTAGTAGTGGAAGTAAAGCCTACAGTAGACACTAGAGCATGACGATGGATCAATGTTTGAATGAGCGCTTTTTAAAACAGTTGTTAAAAGCAGTAGTTCTTAAATTCATATTCGTATAAGAGTATGTCTGTTCATAACATTATTACATCATTATGGACACTCTGCACATGATGACAGAAAATTTACCATCCTTTTAGAAACTGGAGTGGCCGACAAGGCAGTAGCCCATGATGGAAGAGCCACTGATCAAGATGCCAAAAGAGTTACCTCAAGTGTAAAGGTACTTCATCTAAAAAAATAGTTGTACAAGTCATATGCAGTTTCCAGCACTTTGAGTGACGTTTATGGTTTCAAATATATTTCCAGTATCAACAACCCTAGAAATAAAGTACAGTGGAACCTCCCTGAGCGACCACCTCCCGTAAGCGACCACCTCTCTTAAGCCACCACTTAACAAATGACCGATTGGTCACTCAGTCAAATTACTGTTAGTGAAACCTCTCGTATAAGCGACCACCTCTTGTAAGCGACCGCGACACCATTGAGGCTCACCGTTTGAGTTTTCTATTGTTTTTTACCTCCGGTAAGCGACCACTTTGTGCTCTCAAAGGGCAAGTTTCTGACCAAGGGCTAACTTCCTTGCAGAAACCGAACCGGACAAAACACTAACATATGTACTGCAACGTGCAACAGGACACAAGGTCGATTTCTTAGAACACAAGTTGTTTTCACTCACTAAAACTGCATTATTTAACACTGGTTGTGGCTCAAAGCTGAATCTCACTTAGGCTTCCCATGGTGAGCAATCCCTCTAAGCGACCACTTGAAGACGAACGAAGGGTGGTCGCTTACGGGACGTTCCACTGTATATTGCTGAACATCTAAACAACCATGGTACTGGTCAAAGTGTATGGCGTACTCATCAAGAACGGTGGTAAAAGTCTAGAATGTTGTATTAGGCAATCACACCAGCGTACATGTTTAAACACGGCGTCCCACTGTAAGTGGGAAGCGCTCGCTTGTTGCTAGCAAGACTCTGTCAGTCCGAGAGTCTGTCAGTCATGCTTGTCAACAATTGACTTTGGGCATTAGCGAATGCGCATGAAGAAATTTCAAGAGATTGGAAGACGTTTTCTACAGTGTTTTTGATGGTTGTCGTTGTACTCATGAATTGCCAGTCAATCTGTTGAATTTCAGAACTATTTGGTTTTGGTAAATTCTCGGTTGTTTGACAAGCGTAGGTCAAAGTTTAAAAGCCCGTGACAGCCCGGAGCGACTAGTAGCTTGTCGAAATATTTCTATCATTAATAAAACAACTGTACACAACTGGAAGAAGAATGTGAAAGTGAATACAGTTGAACAAAACCGCAAGTCAACTAAAGTGCCATGTTACATTTATATTTATTCGACTTGAAACTCAGCCAAAAGAAGAAAGGCATAGTTTTCTTGTACGTACGTTTTTAGTTTGGATGCAGCTCAGGCTGGAGTATCAAGGCCTCTGATAAATATGTAGGTGTCGAAGATAAGCTGGATAATGAAGTTACGGATAGACTATTTTTTCTTTGCCGGCGTGGGACGGTCTCGTTCCGGTTCGGAGATTCGGCAGTGAAGAAGTCTAAATGATTGCCGCATAGTTTTGGAGATAATTTCTAAGTTTTATAATTTTCACCCTCTGTTCCCTTGAAAATGGAGGGTTTTCGAAAACTGAGAATACGCGGTTCGGCGCAAGTGGAGGCCTGCAAAAACGGATGCTTATTCAGTTGAAAACTGATTTTATTGTGTATGGAGGTTTTCAAAAAGCGAGACAAACTGTAAATTAATAGGAGAACCGAGCGTACAGCGGCGTCGCTGCTTTGACTGTACATTACTACTTGCGTGGAGATGCGACGTACATGTAAGTGCATGGCTAATAACCCCTACGTTTACCTTTGGGGTTCCTTTACAGTGCACGAAAACCTGTGCAACCATAGATTTGCAAACGGACCTAAGTAAGCCGGAGACAGAAAGTGCCAGCCATGTCCAGACGTTTAAATCAAAGATGAGCCAGGAATACAGTCACGCTACAGGGAAAGAGGCAATCTCCCTTCCAGAGAATCAAGGCCCAGCTGCGAAATGCATAATCGGAGATCCTTTTACACAGAAGGAAGCAGTGATGAAACTTGAGAGTGCGCAGCAATTTGATGATGCCGATCACACAGCGAAAAAAACCTACCGGTCAGGAAACGTTGCAGATTCCGCTCCACCAAGCTGCAGTGATCCTATACCTCTGGGGGATCCAGACTATGACTGGTATGGAAATGGAAAAGAGGGATTATGGGAATCTCAGGAAGATTATGTCGTAGTAACAAAAAAATGTCAAGCCAGCACATTCACTGTAGAAGATCCAAAGATAGTTGTACCAGCAACATATGGTGAACATCCAAATGTAAGTATCCTTGAAAATTACATTTTCGACTCACAAATAGACCCTAGACCTCCGCGGGTTTAAGGAGGAGGCGGGGAAGGTACCCATTAAATTTCCTGCAGCAAAGACACGTGCAGCTGAAAAAGGTTAGGTTTTTGGGGCTCTCCTTCAGAGTATTTACACTTTAGTGGGGTCTTTTTATTTGTTATATACCTGGAATAGGATAAATATTATTCCCGGCGTTAGAAAAGCAATTTAAACGCTCTCTTTGACGCATAAATTGCGCTGTTTACTGTCACTGAAAGATTGGTTGCCATTGCGACGTTTTGGTTAAAATGTAACTTAAAGCACATTGTCCTTGACATCTGGGTAGTGAAATGTGCAGATTTATATCTTGAACAGGCTCAGGGTTTAAGGGCATCAGTAGCACCTCCTTCAGTGTAGAACCCCTCCTCCCCAATCCTGTTTGCTAACACATTGAGCCACATCCGCGGCTTGATTACCAACTCGAGATGTAAAAATGCATTTTTTTTAGTCACCATATATATATTTTTCTAATGTCACTATATCGTCCGTGTATTCACGAGCACTTTTCTTCTAGTTAAAACCGTCTTCAGCCTACAATCTCGGACAAAAGTGTTGACACATTCTCCCCTCCCCCCATTCAGTGTTGATAAATTAATTATTTAGCAACGGTTTTCCGTCAAAGTCTTACCGGAACACTTCCAAATTCAAGCTGATACGGGGAGGGGGGGGGGGGGGGGGGGGGGGTGATTAAAGCAGTTTCCTTTGGAACTGGATGACTCACAGCATGGTAGTTTTGACAAAAGTACGACACATTTTCAACACAGTATCAACACATTTTGTCCGGGATTGTCTGAATGCGGTTTTCTAATTCTACACGTAATGGTTTTCCAGAAAAATTTGAAAACGCAGTGGAGTTTGAGGATCACCGAGTGCTTTATTTTGGTTGAAATGTAAGCTTATATATATATATATATTACCTCGAATTAGAAACTGACAGTTGAATGAAGCATCCGCTTACAATAATTGAATAAGTGCGCGTCGAGTCAGATCACGTTTCAAGAGAAGATTGCTTTAGATCATAAGAGTTTGTGTGTTTTTTATGATCCTATACAAGGGTCCCGTATTTACATCGAATTGCGTGATTCAACAGTGGGCAATGCAACCTGTTCGAAATCAGCACGGGTGAAAGTCACTCGAAAATAGACAAATAATATATCATGACAAGCGCACATACAACGAGCAATACATTACTAAGTGCGAATCGTGCCCCAAATAGAGCGACTGAGTGAAGGAAAAAGTCGGCTACAGAACTGCTTTGTCGTCGGTGAAAGTTTTTTAAGTGTCGCTCAACTCCAAAAGCTTGATAAAATGAAATGTAACGCAACTGAATCAGATGAACGTTAATTAGTTCTAACTGGCAGAATAACTCACGCTCTCGCTTCAGGTAAATTTCTCACTAAAAATTGGAAAAATTGTTACAAAACCACTTGGAATGGCATAAAGAGTGATATGTTATCCGAATACGATATAAAACTATAGCTTATGTTGCACTTATTTAGGATTTCCAACGGTTTACACCACAGAGACAAAGAGGATTAGAGAGATTCTATTTTAGTTTATAGTGTAAACCGTGTAAACCGTGTCATATTTCAACCTCTCCGGATCATAAAATTCCACATAGACAACCATTTGCGATACATTTAAGACCAATAACAAAGGCCGGATCGATCATGTGTGCACTGTAGTTTTACTCGGAATTTGAGCGAAGCAATTAGATTTGAACGAAGCAACAATATATCGTAGCTGCGTTCACGAAAATGGAAAACTTAAAAACTGGAAAACTTGAAACACAACAGTCTTGCGAAGCTCGTCTTCAAATAAGAAGGGAACAGGCACGAGCAAGGCGAAATCGTGAGACGAGCGAACAGCGCCTAATTCTTCTCGAGAAAAGGCGACAATCCTGTTATGATCGACAGCATCATAAAGAGAAGCGTGCCGAAGAAACGGCTCTGCAAAGGGAACAGCGCTTGCAAGCAAATCGGGAGCTTCAGACGCCGTTTTGTGTTAAACTCAGATACTTATTTAGAAAGGACAAGCAACAAAGGTTAGTCAGTGAAAATCGAACAATCACCGTGACAAATATATTCTATCCCGTATAGCCTGTAACTCGATCACTTCAAGAATGTATTAAAATCTGTATGCTGATCATTTTCCCTCGAAGTATTGTTTTAATACGCTTCTGTCGCCAGTTTAGGCTACCGTATTCGCTCAGAGCAATCGGAACTTGGTGAATGATTTAGTCAGATGTCTTATTTTTCTGTAATCTGACACGCGGTGATTGCAGCGAGAATCGTTCACAAGCCTTTAGAAGTATGACTAGGTCTGAAGCCCGTGCATAATTTGAAGTAAACCGTTCAAGTTTTGCTTTGATTCTGGGAGAAATCATGCTGTTTTGAGCGGGTTTACATACAAAACAATTCGAGCCTATTAAATAGATAGTGACTAAAAGAACACACTAGTGACCACGAATGACCACGAGTGACCACAAGTGACCACGAGTGACCACGAATGACCACGAGTGAATACGAGTGACCATGAGTGACCATGAGTCAAAATAAGCTCCTCATGTGACTGTGACGTCATTTTAATATCATTTAAATATAAAATGTAAAATCACTCGCTCGTGAAGTGTAAAACAAAATCTTTGAAGAAAACGCCGACCACAAGGCGTAAAGTATTAATAGCGTGACAGTGACGTCATTACCAACTCACTGCAGAACAGTCTACAAACGACCAGGGCCCAGTTGTTCAAAGAGCGGATAGCGCTATCCACAGGAGAAATTCTTATCCAGTTGATACTATAAGGCTAAATTTTAACACTTATCCACTATTCACACTTTGAACAACTGGCCCCAAGAGTTAAATTAAGTCCTTCGCGTGACTGTGACATCAATTTTATTTATATACTGTTTTAAACATAAGCTGTAATATGACCGGCGTATCGGGTGTCCCCGAGTCTGGAAAGTTTTACTAAATACAATCGACTGCCGGGACTTTGCTGTGCAGCATTTGGTAGTGATTCAGAATCATCACTTTCGGCGTCTGACTGCAGCACCTTTCTCACGTTTCTGTTTAGTTACTGAAATTCTGTTCTTCCGCCGGTTCCCTATTTACTTTCCACGTCGCCGATAGTAATAACCTCCACGTCCTTCACTCCAGTGTTAGGTCTTTTCGTTGTCTTACTTTGGTCGTACTTTTTCGGAGTAAAATCTTTCCGTTTTTTTATCCGGACTTCCATGGCAAGAGGACCAGAAATGCAATTTTGACATCTCAGCAGCTTTATCTCTGCGATCAGCCAATCATATGTAGGTTCCCACGCCACGTGAATTTAGTGAGCAATTCCCACGAAAGAGCCAAATCTGTTCGGTAGGGTCACGAGTTTGAGTTAAATACAGCACGCTGTGTCACGTTGTCTACAGCCGACGCTGACACGTGATTCGTCACGCAAGGGACATTTGTGTGTACTTTACGCCTTGTGGTCGGCGTTTTCTTCAAAGTGTTTGTTTTTTAAAATGACGCTAGTGAAATTTTTACACTTTGTCATGGGTGCATGATATTGCGTTTTAAATTTAAAATGACAATAAAATGACGCTACAGTCACGTGAGGAGCTTATTTTGACTCGTAGTCATTCGTGGTCACTCGTGGTCATTCGTGGTCATTCGTGGTCACTCGTGGTCATTCGTGGTCACTCGTGTGTTCTTTTAGTCACTATCTATTAAATATGCATTCCCGGGGTCTGGTGCATGCAATCCAGAGTAAAAACAAATCGCACAGGAAGCCTATTTAATTGTACTGCCCATGAATTCAAAATTGGAAAATCAGTGTTCCTTTTTTTCCGTACTACGACGGCCGACCAACTTCAAAATTTAAGTATTAAATTTTGAGAACGTGCTTGGCAGACTGTATGAATCAATTTGACGTGCCGACCGTGGGAAATACGTACTTTGTCACGGAATCGACTCTTTTTTCAACGCAAAAGTATAACACACACCATTCTTTTTCTCCTTCCTTTGCGTGTAGCACTTGACTTCGAAGAAAAGATTGAGTCAACATTTCGGCAAAACAAAGGCTACTCTTGTTGGGGGTACCAAAGTAAAAGTCCCATCAATGGCAGAGCGAGGGGGTATCTGCGATTATCGTATTTCTAGTAAATTAATTATTTAGCAACGGTTTTCCGTCAAAGTCTTACCGGAACACTTCCAAATTCAAGCTGATACGGGGAGGGGGGTGATTAAAGCAGTTTCCTGTGGAACTGGATGACTCACAGCATGGTAGTTTTGACAAAAGTACGACATTTAAAGCATGTGTCAACACATTTTGTGCGGGATTGTAGTTTGGTAGCTTAAGTCAGTTGCCAATAAAGCTTTCTGGTGATGTTAAAGAAACCCTCTCGCCGTAGATGCTTTGCGGCTTAAGCGCTGTGTTGTGAACACGGCCACTTGTTTCAGACAAAGAACTAACCTTGTGCGGAGCTTGTACAGAATTTAAAATACTATTCACTAACAAATGTGCTGTGACTTAATCAGGAAAAAAGATCTGTGGTAAATCAAGACCCCCAAACGTCTGCCAGAGCATCTTTCCTTCCTGAACCTGAGCCACGAATGCGCGACGTAAGTAATGTGTGTTTGGGGTAGGGAGGAGAGGTTGGAGTATTTTTAAACTGTCAAGTGTTTACATGGGAAGCAGCAGTAAAACGTGAACGTGGCCCGTCGAGCAATATTCGTTGCAGTAATAGTAATTTTAAGTTATTGTTTATGTGGGCAAATTTCACGTTAATTATTTTGGAATTATTTTTTTACAGTAAATATATATTGAAAGAGTAGCAAATCTTGTTGACGGAAGATACTGAATTATTAAGCGAACACAGATGTGATTTCCAGCACTTCTAGCTAAGATTTACCAAACGTTTTGCAGTGCTGAATCTCTCAGAATATTGAAATATCCGTAGCGTAAATCCTCCAGAATTAATCGAGTTTGGTATTTTGAACAATTTTGTAAAATTAAAGTATAGTTTAAAGTACAAAAACGCATATATGATTGCTTTTTGTGCTTGCGATATCACAGCTACTACTCGTCGGTTTAGTAACTGGCGGCGAAAAGCATTGGTAAGCGGCTGGGTAAACCTCCGTTAAAATGAAACCGTGCTAAATAATGGAAAAGAGCTAGAGGACTAAATGTTCTTGAATCTATAATAGGGAGCATATTGGGCTAATGTTGCGTTAGCACAGTACAAAAGTAACTTGAATAAACTTACTGATTTCTTGAAATCGTTTAAATAATAAGACCAAAAGAAGAAAAAGTCTGGTAATTATTTTCATTGTTTTATACTGCATTATGTTGCTGGAGTAGTTTTAGACTTTAATATGGTTGATATTTTATGTAACACGTCTTTTCGTGTTTCTTCCTTCCAGGTCATTTTTAGTGTATATGTACATGCTGACAGAACACAACTAGTGACTGACAAGCCACAAGTGGTGTCTGTGACTATTGTAAACAATGCAATGCCATCCGATTGGACGCTAATGAAGGTGGGAATGATCGATCAAGGAAATGGAATTTGGGTATCCCGTCCTGTTTCTATTCCTCAGGATGGTGACGTTCTCTATAACTACAGTGGAACTTCGCCAGAAATTAAAGAGACGTGTCGTCGCCACTTAACAGCAGCTTCTGAGCAGTACGATGTGTTCAGGCGGAGCACGTGGAGCGCTCATGACTACTCGAAGAGATTGTTCGAAGGACAATTTGCTTTTGTCGAGCATTTCCACAAGTCCATTGGTGACCACACAAAGTCGCTCCATGAATGCCTCACATTGACTCATCACATGGAATTTGGAAAGAATATATCCAAACAGAACATTTCAAAGGTGGTGACCTGGGTAGATGAAGGACTCACAGAATGTAGCAAGGATGCAATGACATTTCTGCTTGTAGTTCTTGGTCAAGTTGCCTTCTACAATCCGAAGAGCGTGCAGCTACCTAAAGGATGGACGGCTATGGTCATTGACACTGCACTGTTGGGTTTTGCCTTCCGAGACATCAACGAAATTCCCATCTGTGCTAAGAGCTACATAAGAGTAATTGCCTTGTTACTTATCCATGTCAGCAGATACGAAGGCAAGCTTGCTTTCCTGGCCTTCTTCAGCTCAAATTTTTGTTCAGTTGAATTGCTAAAGGCCGTCAGTACCATTAGAAGCACTAACTTAAAGGAAGAGGTGTTCAGTGAACTCCTTGCGTTTGCTCGCACTCAGATCTATCATGCTTCTGAAGATCTCACGAAAGAAGTGATAGCAAGACGTTTTTCAGAGGACGCTCCCTCACTGACGAGTCTTTTGGAGAGTGGAAAGGTTCTAAGTTCAGTTTACCAGTCCTCAGAAAATATGGCAAATTCATTTGCAGACATCTTTGAGAATAAATGCAAAAGAGTCATCGAGCCAACAGAAGTATACAAGGCTTCGACTCGCGAGTTGTGGAGCAAGATTCCAGATGACCTCAAGAGACGAGTTGAAGGAAGCTTCCTCACAATCATTATCAAATGCATTAGCGGCGAGTTCGTGTGGGACAAGACCAAACTTGAATTTGCCAAATTCCTGTTGCTTGGTGATGTCTTCAGCAACCCTGCGCAGATTTCGCAGATAGTACAGAAGATGTCAGTATCACAGTGTGAGGAGCTTCTTGATCTCATTGTGGAAGTCCTTGATGTAGATAAATTTTCCCCAACATGGGCCGCGTTTGACGCTGGGCTGAAAGAAGCAATCTGTCATAATTGCTGTGAAAGTCTGCGCAACAGGTACGACAAACAGGCGGATACTCATACAGTCACAAACACTCTTGTTGCTCTGAGACTGGTTTCTAAGACGAGAAGTGTGAGGGACAACAAAGAACTCAAGGAAAGTCTATCAGACAAGGTCATGAGTGGCCTTAGAGAACGTTTGAAGTCCTGCCACCTGTCATCGTTCTTGAAGGCGTATGAATATGCTAGCAAAGATCCAAATGTGCCGAAGAAGTTGTATATTCAAGGTCTAACAACAGCATTTCTGGATAGTGCAGTGCATTCGCACAAGAAACTTGAAGAGATTTTGACGACCATCAGCGCAGTAAATCCAGCCGAAAGAGAGGGTGTCCTAAATCTTGACAGGTAACCTGCAAATATGAAGAGTTTGGCAAGATTCAAAGGCTTATCGCTTATTTTTATTCGCCTCAATGACAGTGTTTTTTGTACGTTAGCTGCGGTTTGACATACTAGGAAGACATATACTGTAGTGCGATTCATGATAACCAGGTTGCGATATATATGCTATGGTATGCTGAGCTTTGATACTATATGTTATTTTACCCAGTGATGTGGAAGATTTGATAATAGACATTGCAGGATATAGTTTTGTGTGTAGTGTGGCTTGTAGTAGAAGATGTATAAATAACCTTTACCATGTGTATGTGTACATACTCTTAGGGGCTAACAAACCGACTGCGAATAGCAGTAGTTTTGGTCCATTGATAATTGATAGTCATTGATAATTATGCTATTGCTCTTGTGCCTTTCAGATTACTAGGAAATTACTTGTCTGAAATAAAAGCAGCAAGGACGTTATGATGAACATCATGACCTTAAATTTTCATTCCCTGTCATACATCTCCATTAAGTTATTTCTATTGTATTACTAGTTTCGCAGAGAGGATCATTTTGTCCGTACTGGACCACATTCATTTACCTACCCCTGTGAACGACTTCGGGACGAAGACAGACGAGGCCATAATTGTCGCCACGGCTGAAAATGCAGAAACGTGGATCTCATTGCTGTCGGCAAATGGATCCGTTAAGGCTCTGAAGAACCATGGTAAGATTGTACGCATAGAAAAGTCAATCAAATGGCTTTCGGAGGCATGTTGCAGATGTCAGAACATCCGCGTTGAGTTCCTTCAGAGTCTGGAACGTACAACGTCAGTGGAATCATTGGGGCGATTGTGTGCTGCTGTGTTCAGACCCGAACCAGAGAATGAAGAGGAGACCTCTCTAGAGATTCAAATCTCTCAGATTTTCATCAAATGCAAGGAACACTGCGTTAAACTTCGGAAGATAAAAGAGTTGCTACTATTTTGCCAAGACATATCCAATGGCATCTTAAATTTGGTTGACCAAGAAGACTTGCTCGGAATAATGAACGTTCGCATGTCCGAGCAAACCGAGCAAACTGTGGAGGACATCTTCAAGACGGACTATTGGGCCCCCTTCGAAGGGCTACTGACCCCAGCTGAAGCACTGCATGAGCTTAAGGCATCTCGTGTGTTCAGAAACATTGCCATTCATTGCCTTAATGAACAAGTCAAAGCACAATCCGTCGACTCATCAAATCCCAAAAGGTTCATCGATGCAAGTGATGGATCCGAAGCAAGTAATGTTCCTGCCACTGCCGATGTTCAAAGGACTGTCAAGTACGTTGCTGTGTTTCTTAAGGGGAAGGCAGTCGTATCTTTCCAAGAAGCATGCAATCCCCTGTTCGATGACTGCCTGGAAATGTCTCTTAACGAAGCCAGGATTGCGTGGAAGGGTATCGATCAGGACGAACTATCAGGAGAGATTGAACTGGTAGAGAAATACTTCAAGCGAGGCCATATCAGTGATGACGTCAAGTTTTCCATCAGTAAAATGTTGCAGCTACCGTTTGCTGTAGAGAAAGCACAGGCACTCCTTGAAGCTTTGGGGTCCTTTGGTATCACGCAGAACGAGGACTCCAGTTTGGTTAGCAAACTCCAAAACATCATCCACCTTTTTGGAAATGACGAAGTAAAGATTCGTGTCATATTTAATGCCATGGATGAAGACGTAGAATCTGTGTATGATTTTCTTAAATGTAGGGAGTTTTTTGAAGTCATCAAAGAGCTCGGCAAGGCAAAAGAGTTTATAGCATTTATCAAGGAGAAAGCAGATGAGAACATGGCAGATCTAACCGACGCCGTTGGAGATTATTCAGAGCAGTATGTCACAGAACAGACTGTGTCTGACCTCATCAAGGTTCACGCATTCCTTCGAAATGTCGTCACCATTCAACAGGGAGGTGCGATGGTTCTGCTTTCAACAGCTCATCATTGTATTCCCCAAGGTGAGGATATAGCTGCTAAACTACAATCTTGCCGATCCAATACGCAGTCATTAAAGAGCCTTTGTGCTGAAAATCGTGCAGAGAAGACAAAGGCGATCATCAGGGACTTTCTCCGTGATGGATGTTATAGTCTGACACTCACTTCTGATGGGAAATGGAGTGTAATGATGTGCTACAAAGGAAGCGAGAAGACCAGCGGAGATCACACAATGGCGTATTTGCAAGATTTATGCAGCCGTGCCCACCTGCTAGTTCGTGCAAGAAAGAAGGGCGAAGGAGAGTTCCCCAATTATTCTGAATTCATTGATGAAGTCAATCTTATTTCAGAATTTTTGAATGTCTGCTCCACGTTGCAGCAATCTGGTCACCCCAGGTTCCGAGAGTTCAAGGCTGATTTGGAAGCAACAAATGTTAACACCATCAAGGAAAAGGTTGACGAGGTGAAACATGAGCTGACCAAATGGAAAAAAGTGCTACGCTCGGCTAGGGACAAGCACAACTACCTGAATTTTTTCTACTCAGACCAACTTAGAATTCTGGACGAATTTTTCACTCGAGGACACGATGGTAATTCCACATTGTCAGTGAAGAAAGTAACCTTTGACTTACTACGATATGTCGACCCATCAATCACATTCAGTGATTTAGATTATTTTCTGGCCTACTACCATGGGTCGTCCAAAGGGCCGCAAAGCATTGAAGATAATCTGGGTGCCGTTGGTTCTGCACTTGATGCAATTTTCGAAGCCCAGCCGATGTTCAAGACCCCACCGCAAGAGACAGATGTATTGCCAACGGAGGCTCAAGACTTTTGTGTTGCACTTTTAGAGCCACAAAGCACACAAACACTGAATGCCATGATCTCGTTATTCGAACAGACGCCCGAAGCCTTTCCAAAAGCGAATCAAGTGATGCTGTGCCACAACGAAACGACCATGGATGAAGTCTCATTGTTTCTTCACCGTTGTTTTGGCAATGCACTTTGTAGAAAGCCCGCCCCACTCTACTGTATGGCAAATGTTGAATGTCTCCAAAGTGATATTCAGCTTGAGCTAGTTCGTTTCTTGAAGAACTACCTTGGCCATACCGAAGTGCCTTACAAGTTGCGCTTGATAATCCGTGCAGAACGTCATCACCACATAGTTCGACATTTCCTTGAGTTTGTTCTTGATGCTACACCATTGCGGACCGATCAGGAACTTAAACGGAGCCTTGGTAGCAAATTCCCTGACGTGATATTTGTAACATCTGATCTTCCGGGACTTGGCAAAACAGAATGGGTACGAGAGGACGCCACAAACAAAGGAAGAGGTGTCACAATTGTTTCTCTATCAGGCTGTGTCTCACGAGACAGGCTAGTCCAACGATTATCTTCACTGAATCTAAATGAAGACTATGGTTGTCTGCATTTTGATGTAAGTGACACTGAAGATCCACTGGCGTTGGATACGCTCCTCTTCGAGTTCATTGGCCTTGGATTGCTGTCGCATGGCACTAAGCTTGTCCACAGACCAACCTGTCATATCTACATCGAGGTGGCTAACACCCTGAAGAATTGGCTTCAAGACTCTTTTGTTGTGTGCAAGTGCTTTAGAAGGGAGCACCTTGATTCAAATGGCCTTTACGACAAAGTGATTGTTAGCACAGAAATAACAAGCCCAATTCAAGTGGTATGTCACTATTTTCACGCACTGGAGGAAAAGATGTTGGAAAATACAGACCTCTTGTTCGCTGGCCCCCAGAAAGTGAAACCTTTGCCCCGAGAACTTTGCATTGACCTGCTTTCAAAGTTCTATCCCGAGAACATGGAGTTCACTTACACTCGGTTGTGCACATTTCTCAAGGTGTTTGCAGATCAACTTCTAAAGCTTTCAGCATGTCAATTCTTCAAGAGAGAACGACTTCACGAAATGATGGAGGATCCACAACGGATGAAATCTGAATTCTTGTGGCAACTGTTCAGCGCTTCGATGAATTTCATTGATTATGGCCAAGTCTCTAGGTCAGATGTTGCCCAAACAGAGGAGCTTCTGAAGGTTTCTCTTCAAGGCTGCAGGCAGTCCAAAACTGCAGAAGCAATGGTCTCTCGTGTTAAAGCCATGAGTAGGTGGTCCAACACAGAGCACCTTGTTTACATCTTTTATAGTTATTGCATGAAACCTTTGTACCGTGAAGAGAAACTGGTGCCAGAAAATGTCAAAAAACTATTCTTAAGTCAAGGTTTAAAGTCCAAAATGCCAGATTACAAGAACATGACCCAAGATGAACTGAGGGAGTTTCTAGAAGATATCTCCGACAAGCAACCCGCTCTTGCAAGTAATTTGGTCAAATCATACGTGCTCACCTTGGACAACATTTTTAAGATGGTCTTCATTCTTCTTCGTCTTCGTGCGAAAGTACCCGTTGTTATAATGGGGGAAACTGGCTGTGGTAAGACAAGCCTTGTCCAGTTTCTTGCACAAATGTACACGGTTCCATTCCACACATTCAGTTTACATGCTGGGACTACAGAAGAAGAGCTCCTGTCATTTATCAACGAAATGAAGAGTGAAGCGAAAAGAGCGAAAGGGTCAAGGAAGCCAGTCTGGGTTTTTTTAGACGAAATCAACACATGTGATCATCTGGGGTTGATCAGCGAGATCACGTGCCAACGTCGGGTGCACGGGAAACCGCTACCCTCGAACCTAGTCTTCATTGCGGCCTGCAACCCATATTGCATTCGTCCGGCTAAAGCCAGGGAGACACATGGGCTGGTTGTCAAGGCATCTGATGATGAGCTTTCGAAGCTTGTGTACCGTGTGCATCCCCTTCCAGAAGTGATCATGGACTACGTATGGGATTTTGGGTCATTGGATGGAAAGGATGAACTTTCCTACATTCAGTGCATGACTGAAGGCCTTTTACAGGATCATCGAAATGAAATGTTTGCAATCCTTCTCTTCCGTTCTCAGCAGTTTGTTCGTGAGGCAGAGAAGACGAGATATTGCGTCAGCTTGAGAGACATCGCCAGGTGCAAAAAGCTGTTTGTGTGGTTTAGAGACAACATAAAGAACAGGCGACGGTTGTCATCCTCCCAAATTGAAGAACACTTGAAGGACGACTATGAAGATGTGGCAAAGATAGACAACGAAGAGCGAGCAGTTGTCCTTTCACTTGCTCTCTGCTACCAATCCCGGTTTGCGGATGCTGACCTTAGAAAACGCTATCGAAAATCGATGGAGGAAATCTTGACTCGCGGTGATCATTCTATGCTGAAGACAGGAGACTTCGCGAAGATAGTGCGCATTGAAGAAGAAGAATATCTGGCCCGAATGGAGCTCCCTCCGGGGACTGCTAAAAACGCTGCCCTGCGAGAGAATGTATTGGTCCTGGTTAGTTCCATCTGTAATGGTATACCTGTCTTTGTCGTTGGGAAGCCAGGCTGTAGCAAGTCCCTGTCTATGCAAGTGATAAGATCTAATCTGAGGGGTGCTGCCTCGCCAGATGACTTCCTCAAGAGCTTACCACAACTTTATGTCGTGTCGTTCCAAGGATCAAAGTCATCAACATCTGGAGGAATATCCAAGGTATTCGAAAAGGCGCACAAATATAAGGAGTACAACCGAGATAGCTCTGTTCTACCTGTTGTCCTTCTCGATGAAGTAGGTCTTGCAGAACGATCAAGTCGTGATCCACTGAAGGTCCTCCACGGCCTCCTGGAACCAGGAATGGATAAAACGCCTGAAGTCGCTGTGGTTGGACTCTCAAACTGGGCATTAGACCCTGCAAAGATGAATCGTGCCTTATACCTGTCAAGACCAGAACCCACCATTAAAGACCTCTGCGAGACAGGGAAATCGTTACGACATGCCTCCAGAGGTGAGCATGCAGATGTACCAAGTGATCAGGAGTTAATGAAAATGGCTGAAGCATATCACAGGTATCAGAAAACACAAACATATCCAAACTTCCATGGCCTCCGTGATTACTACTCATTTGTCAGGTGCCTCAGTCGGTCTCTAACTGACGCTGTGTTCAGCTCTAATGGTTACCAGTGTATCCAAGAGGCCATGCAGAGAAATTTTGGTGGGGTGCTACAAAACTCAGCTGTCCAATCTTCTTCCTTCATGAAAGAACTCTATCCCAGCTTGCCTGTCTCTAATGTTCTGTCAATGAAAGATCTCATCTGCAGAAATATTCAAGACAGGTCCGCCCGGCACTTAATGCTACTAACCGCAGGGGATTCTGGAATCCACATTCTTCATCAAGTGCTGCAAGAAATAAATAAGGAAACCGTTACAATTCTGGGCAGCCACTTTGAAAACGACCTCGATGACTACGATTTCCAGGTCCTCAGTGAAATAATTCTTCACATGGAGAGAGATTGCGTCCTGGTTCTGCGAGATTTAGAGAGCATCTATGGTAGCCTTTACGACATGTTAAATCAAAACTACACCACAGTTGGAGGAAGACAGAACTGCAGGGTAGCACTTGGTCCCCACAGCGTTCCTATGTGCCAGGTGCACGATGGGTTTAGGTGTGTTGTGATGAAAGACCGGACGGAAGTCGATTACACTGATGCACCCTTTCTCAATCGGTTTGAGAAGCAAAGTCTTCGTTTTGAAGATGCCCTGAGTGTGACTCAAAAGGCTGCATGTAAAGAGCTCAGGTCTTGGGCGACGGACATCTCCATGATGTCAGATTCTTCGTTGCCTTTTGAGAAAAGAGATATGTTCCTGAGTTTTAATGAAGAGACTATTCCTTCTCTGGTTTTGTGTCTTAGACAAGACGAAAGGCTCTCTTTAGAAGAACTCATCCAGAAGTGCAAAGACGACCTTATGCTAACGGCAACACCAGATGGGATCTTACGCACTGTGAAGTCTAAATGGGCAGAAACAAGGCAAACTGAGGTGGAAACTATGTACGAGGACCACCTACAGAAACACAATCACCAAGGCTTTAAAGCGTTCGTAGAAGAATCTCTGGCGACCTGCACATCAGACGAAAGAAAAGCTGGACTGAAACTGGTG
Organism: Plumapathes pennacea; assembly: GCA_964036295.1. Classification (NCBI taxonomy): domain Eukaryota; kingdom Metazoa; phylum Cnidaria; class Anthozoa; order Antipatharia; family Myriopathidae; genus Plumapathes; species Plumapathes pennacea. The sequence continues at coordinate 10,727,980 of OZ038464.1, read as the reverse complement.
GTGATGACCCATAGCAGTGTTTATCAGACAGTGTCAAATCTTCTTGAAGGCTTGATGACTTGCCAGACAGCAACCCTTAGCCTTTTTGAAACTCAACGGCAGTTTTCCAACTTTGTGAAGAGCTTCTGGATGGAATCAGAGGCCTCCATGTTAATATTACAATGCAGACCCGAGGTCGATGGTTGCCACTTGCCGTTGGTCCAAAATATCATCGAGCAGCAATGCTCTGAATTCCAGAAGTTCTCCCTTGGGACATTCGCTTCACCCCAAGTGGAAAAGCACGTGTGTTTGATTCTGCACATTCAAAAAGGGCTCGTTGGCAGAGAAAGTCAAACTTCCTTTTTGAAAGGCCTGAAGGATTGGAGGCAGATTACCGTTGATTCCCTTGAGAAACCTAAGTTTCCTATTCGATCTCTTCTTGGGACTCCAGTTCACCAAATCATTGAGACCCATGGCCAGCTGACCTCTGAAATAATTTGCGACAAGCTACTTTGGTGCTTCACACGCATCAAAACTCTCTCACCCGGAAGACACTCTAAGATAGTGCAGGCGATCAGAGGCTCAAAGGCGATTACAGAAGCTCTAAAAGATCTTGTCATAAGCTGGCTTGAGAAATCTTCCAAAGTTAAAGAAAGTGCTCCGTGGCTTTTGTCTGTCGCCACCAACCAAAAAGCGTTGATGAATTCCTCGACGTTTCATGACGCGATCTTTAGCTACATTTCCGACTTCGTTAAGATGCCACTGGCCATGTTAGTATACCACTTGGAAAGCAAATCAGCTTGGAATGCGATCGTGTGTGATCAACCAGACGACCAGAAAATATCTGCATGGGTAAGACTCCTTCTAAGTGAGAATGTTGTCAACTTGGATCATGTCTCGCTTCCTCCTGGGAATGAGTTCTACGTATTGGACAAACCAGTTTTCAACTTAGTTCATCCATTTTCTTCTGTATTTGCAACTCGCGTAGAAGAAATCAAAACTCAAGTCCTGGCAAACGTGAAAACCCTTGAAGAAGACGAAGAGAAACTGGATCAAGATCGACAGCTGATCGCTGAGGAAATGTTTGCCCTTGTTGAGAGATTTTCTTCCCAGGTTAGGCCAAGACTGCGAGAGATGCTGGAGGACGAGTGGCTAAAAAGGAATGTGATGTCTTACGTTGAAGATCTAATGGACCTAAAGACTGTTGAGTTCACAGACAGCGAAACACTATCGCGGGATTGCAGAGTTTCCCTCATGAAAGCCATGTTAGCTTCCCACATCAGGCATATCAGCACTGCACACGATTTGGTGCTTTTTGTCACTCACATCCACGTCTGGTTTTGGCTCAATTCCTCTCTGATTGCATCCGTTCTCCAGGTTGTGAAAGAGTGCCAGGATCTTAATCCCTCCAACCCACGGTTGGACCAATTGATGCAAGAATACTCTTCAGTTTTTCCCACTACTCTTCCGGAAGGTACCGAAAGCTATGAAATTCATACAGCGATTCCCAGGGAAAGTATTAACAATGAACCCGGTTCTTTGACGTACAGAGGTCCCGAAAGTAAAGAACAAGCACATTTTGAAGAACTTCTTGTGGAGGAAATGTGCCAGATGATGATACCATCACGAGAGTTGATCGCTCAGCTTGGCAGTACTAAGGTTTGGCATAGAAATGCCTCTTTTGTTTTATCTGCTGTCACACAAATTTTTGAATTTGGTGACGCTCCAGTGTCATTCCATGTGCTACGAGTGTGTAATGATTTCATGCGCTTACTCATCCTTCCGGGTTTAGCATCTGTGGACTCAGTTTATTCCATTGCTAAAGCAGGAGGGGAACCAATGGAGTCTTTTTTGGAATGTGCGGAACAGTTTGAGGAAATCCTTCTTATCACCGAGAACTGTGGTCCAAGTTTGGAATCCCAACAATTCCTCGCCCTCTTCTTTCGCAGATGTATTGATTCGTGGCCGACTGAATATGCCACACCCCATGAAGAAATTTTGTCTGTGATGATCAAGATGATAGTATCCATTGCAAGCGACGTCCGACGTCCATGTTACTTGGGTCCTGTGGTGAAGCTCCTTTTGGGTGATATTGATCCATCTGTGTTCCACCGACTTCTTCATACTGCAGACCCAGTTAAAGAAAGCTGTTTCCTTTCTGTCCTTAACGATGCGCTTCTGAAGCTGGAAGTTGAAGTGGGAATCGACGCCCATCCTGCCGTTTTAGTTTGCGACATCATCGAAGATTACTCCTTTAGAAGTATCAGTTGCATAGAGGCTACGAGTGGAACCCGGACCCTCAATGATCGAGAGAGTTCTGAACCAAATCCATCTTCAGCGACTAACACAATGAAGGATTTTGCGGTAGCTGCAGAGGTTCTACGCCAGGGCGCAGGCCAGGCAGGAGGGTTGAGGAAACTTTGTGCAGTGGCATTCATTAGATCACTCCTACGATCTGTTGCAGAATACATGTCTTCTGAAGGTGGTGGCTTTCTATGCTCTAGGGACATGACTGTGTTTTTCCGAGATTTAAATGTTTTCCTTGAGGCATCCAACTGGGGCAACAACAATTGTGCCCCATGTCTCTTTTTGCTGCGGGAGTTGCGACAGCATATGTCCATGTATGATGTAAAGCGGCTTGCGAAGTCAAATACCATCCTCCCAACTGTAAATAAGCTTGTGTGGAGCAAAGGTGAAACTTCCAAGGTAAGCAGTGGTTTGCTCAATTCTCTCCTACACTGTAAAAACACTGAAGATGCTGTCAATACTCTTGTACTTGACAAGCACGCAGGATCGCTGCGCAAAATCATCGGGAAGACTCCATCCTCCCATACAGGAGTGCATATCTTTTCAGCGGTGTCTAGCATTTACTTGGCTATGTGCCATGGGACGGTGATGGAGAGCAAGAAAGCAAATATAGAGCGTTTGGCTAAGGAATCAACAAACTTCAATGAGTTCTATGTTCAACTGATTCGTTGCTTGGTTGGTTTGGCGAGCTTTTGCACTCCGGAACTGCAGCTGAACGCAGAATCGTCATCCACAGAAGTACAGCGTGCCTTTTTGCTGACTCACATTGCCGCTTGGATGACATCGGCTATTCAAGATGCCCCGATCAACGACCATCTCTTGGTTGCTTTGATGGTCAACCCAAAGCTATGCCAAGAGTCGTACTTGCCGGGAATGCCAGACATAAGTGACGGCTGGTCCATTTGCCATACCCCCTACACTGCATCATGGAGTGAAAGGAAGTGTTACGCCTGTCGGTGTGGTGTGGCACTCGTGGCAAGTGTTAGTCAACAGACGTGTCCCAAATGCTCTGAGCAGTTTAAACCTCTACCACTGATTCGCAGAAACCGCAGCAAGAGCACAATGGTCCCAACCAAGGGATATGTTGAAGTCAACCCTGAAGCCCTCAAAGCTGTTTGGCGAAGTGTTCGAAATCTGGGTCCCCCTGTGTTCCGTATTCTACATCTTCTTGTGCACGCCTGCCTGTACCTTGGCTACGCATTAGGCATCGTCGAAGGTCAGACCCTGTCTGAGTTTATTGGGATAGAGGACGAAGGTCCATCTGCATACTGCTTCAAGCATATCTGTAACGACCTACAGGTGCTGGGGAATCTCTTGAATTTACGTCAGGAAGATGCTATTAACCTAATTCATCTTGTGATGAATCGCTCTGGGGAGCTTTTTGCATGCGACAGAAGTGGCGAGCTTTGCAAAGAGCTCGATGCACGAGAGGCGTGGGAAGCAAAGTTTGCGGATTCAGTGAAACCACTCTTATCAGACAAAGATCAGCGATACGTCCGTCTGCTACCCGTGAAGACTGCGGCCTCTAAGTCCACTGACGCTGCTGCTTGTCTCGAGGAGCAAATTGAAGAACAAGACTGCTTGCTGGATGACATTGCCCAAAGGAACTCAGACATGCCACGTCTTTTTCGTTCTACGAGAAAAAAGACGACAACAGATTTGAAGGCAGCATTTCTTAATGATGAAGACGAAGTTGGCAAATATCCATTTCTGCGACTGGTATTTCAGTATGAAAATGTCCTGCCGTTTTTGCGTCATCTAATCCCATTGCTGAAGTGGACTCGGGAGGTGGAGTCGCACTTTAGCCACGGAATTACGAGAGAAGAAGCCCAAAGCCATAAAATTAGCACTGTTATATTTCAACTGCAATCTAAGAATTCAAATTTGTCGAATGCTTTTGAAGAATTCCAAGAAGCCTGGAGAATGGTTTTGCCATTGCTTAAGGAAGAGTTAGCAGAAGATGTGCCATTGATCTCTGTTGATTTTCCAGTGAGCTGGTGTTTACTCGATCAACAGGAGAACGGACGATTTCTCTGTTCTGTTCTAAAGATACTAGCAAGTCTCCAAAATGAATTTCTTGAGCGAGCTCTGGCACTGGCAAATGAAAGAGGCTGCCACGCGTTGAATTTCCTTGGGAATCCTCAGTCTCCAAATGTTATGCCACTGGTTCCTCTCCAGGAGTGTAATAGCAGCGATGTGATTTGTTTTCAGTGGCCTGAAAGTGACCAGATACACGAGGATGACGATGATGGCTTCTTGTCTTATTCCCAGCACAACACAGAGTACGGTGGAGGATGGGATGTCCACTATGACCTTGGAATGATAGAGATGGATCTAGCAAGGACCCTACTGTGGAGAAAAGCCTTCCTGTTCAGTACAAGTGACTTTCGAGAATTCGCTTATTCCAATGAGTTTTTCCATTCGGGCGCAAACATTCTCAAAGAAATTCAAGACATGATCACACAAGAACCTCTCACCAGAGATCTTCAGAGTGGTCTTCAGCAGCTCAGCCGTGCTGATCGTGCACAGGTCCGAGATCTGTTAAACAGGCTTGAAGTTGTTCTTTGCTTCCTCAAACAAACTCAAGGAGATCCAGAGCAACCTCTTGTCGAGTACATTGAAGAGTGGATTTCGATGCTGACTTCCTTTCCGAAAGCTGATCTCCCTCAGCCACAAGACAGAATACAGCTCAAGCATGCCGTTGCTTTGTACCAAGGTTTAGAGGACATCCTGGCTGCCAAAGCTCTCAGTGGCGTGGCAGACGACTTTCGTGTACGTCTTCCTGATTCAAAAAGTATTGAAGCGAGGTTCAGCAAAGAAAGAAACCCATTTTCAGTACAGGCAGTCTTAACAGCCCTCTACCGATTCATGTACCGATACTTGGCCACACCAAGAAGTCTGTCCATTTGCAAAGAACCCCTGCTCACATTCCTGAGAGACAGGACGCTTTGGCCGATGGAGAAAATGTCAGCCGTGTCTCTAGAAGAACCGGAGATAATGCGTTTGATGCAGGAGCTGTTTCCAGAGGAGTTGAAGGTGAAACACATCTATGAATTTACTTCCCTATTACAGGTAAGATTTTTGGCGTCTGTTGTGAAGATTGTCTAAGGAGAATTTTACTGAAAAAAAAAAACCCTTAAGTCTTAGTAATTAGAGATATGTTATGGTGGCCGCATACTTCAAGACATTTCCAAAGAATTCCTCCGAGTTGTACATGTCGAGTGTTTACACTAATCGAGACATTTTGTTATGAATCCCACGTTTAAGGAGCCAAATAATAATAATACAATGGCAAAAGTAGGTGAATAGTATTATTTGGCCAAATGAAAGAAACATTTTAACCCTTTCGTACCCAGACCGGCCATAACCGGCCACGCGGAATATGTTAATTTTCCTGAACCAGCCACAGCCAGCCAGCCGAAAGGCCGCTACATTTTTAACTCTGCAACCACCCCCAAGGAAATATTTTGTCTCCCTTTCGTTATAACATGGTAGCTATGGAAATAACCAATCAAAATACACTAACTGCGCATACAATTCTGTTAATAAGGGGGGAAGGGACGCCACCGAAAATTGACCTACTTTCGTGCGAAGCGCGCAAGATGGCGTCGAAGAAAGTTGTTTCTTTTTGTGAATATTTCAATAGTTGTGGATTGCCGAATGTAGGAAACAACTTCAAAGGACTATTTGATGCAGTATAGGTGACTTACAACATGAAAGTGGCAGGGTAGGCACTGAAATTCTCTATAAACCAATGGAAAGAATGTTGACGGCCAACGGCATGCCAATGGAAGATTTCGGTGATCATGTATTGTTCATTTTCTTCACTTAAAATTGATTAGACTCCTAGCGTTTCTTCTCATATTCTACAGTGTTTTTCAAAGTGTGTTTGAGTGATACGAAGCAAAATACTTGCCGAAATTCCGATACCAAACAAATCTGTTCGCGTCTCGTGGCGAAAATTCGTTATGTAAGTTTGATGCGTTTCTTCGTGTTTCTCTCTTGTTATTGCGAAAATCATTCCAAACATTGCTTCTATTGAATTTCACATAGCTTTGCCTTTGAGATATCAGGCATTAAAATAGGCCAAATGTACGGCAAACGAACTTTAACTTTTCACTTTTCATCATTCGGTTGTTGTTTACAAACCGCATGGCGACAAGAATATTATCTCTGAACGGCTCCAATGGCCATGAACACGGATATTTTGCAATTGCATGGTTATTTGGAGAAAGTTTAAGCATTTTTGAGAATGAAAAATAGGTTGACATGTGAAGGAAGGCTTTGTTTTCCGAATCCAAAAATTACAGATGAAACGGGTCTTCACGCCGCATGTGCTCGACCGCCGTAAGCACAGAGAACGAACTGCAAAAGTTTTTCGGGTGCCTACTTATTCGTTTATCCTTTGAGTTTTAAAAATAGCACTGTTTATCTTTTAGAATGAAGACTATCTTTTAGAATGAAGACCGTGTGACATATGGCGCCTTCGACCTTATAAAAGAGATCTAACCAATGATTATCAATCAGCTTCAATGGCGGCAAATTCGAATCTCTTGAAATCAGTGACCTTCATTAATGTATTTGGCGTTCCATTTACTTCACAGTGTTCTAAAATGACAAATAAAGTGTTTAACTTTATGTCTGGAATATTTTTACTGTCTTGTGCTGTCCAAATATCTACTGAGCATACATGTTTTGATTTGCTTTTTAACTTGCCACCAAATATGCTAATTAGTTCAGGAAATCTGACCTTTTCTGCTCAGAGGCTCTGGGTACGAAAGGGTTAAAACGAGTCAGATGGAAATTGGTTGCTATAAATTGCTTTCGTACGGTGGCCCACAACTGTCACGGCAAAAGAAAACAGCTCACGGCAATAGCAAATAGCTCACGGCAAAACAAAACAGCTCACGGCAATAGCAAATAGCTCACGGCAAAACAAAACAGCTCACGGCCTGGGTACAAGTAAAGCAAAGCATCATGGAACATTTCCAAGATGGCAGCTGCATGTTTCAGGTTCTGAGATGTTTTGTGCAAGTTGCGGTTCGGAATTGTTCGAATTTGCCTATGGTTGAGATCACATCAAACAAAATTAATCTTTTGATATCCGAACTCTACCAGGGTAATATTCATTGATGAAATGACTAAAAAAAAATGGCTTTCACAAACACCCGAATACCACAATTTTACACACTTACGAAAATCCACAAGCCATTACGTTGGTCGGACGACCGATCATTTCTGGCTGCGAAGGCCCAACAGAGAAATTGTCATCATTTGTCGACAGACTACTTCAGCCAATAGCTAAAACACAGAAGTCATATCTTAAAGACACAACAGACTTCGTCAACTTTTATAGAGAGGACGTAAGTCCCAAAGCAAACGATTATTGTCTTAATGGACGTAACGAGCCTGTACACAAACATACCACAGGAGGAAGGCATAAACACAGTGTGCTATGCATACGAGAAATTTTACAAAAACAACAGTGACCCTGCCATCCCGTCCCATTTTCTCAGAGGGATGCTTAGACTAGTCTTAATGGAAAATTAGTTCCAGTTTATTAGGAAGAATTACCTACAGACTCATGGAACCGCTATGGGCACAAAAATGGCAGTTGCATTTGCCAACATTTACATAACGTCCATAGAAACATAAATTCTAAGCCAAAGCAGCATCAACAGCAGACAGGAAGTTGAACAGTTCGTTGAGCAAGCTAATCGCTTTCACCCGACGACCAAATTTACGACTAAAATCTCAGAAAAAGAAACAACATTTCTAGACACAATCATTTACAAATGAATATACCCTGGTAGAGTTCGGATATCAAACGATTAATTTTGTTTGATGTGATCTCAACCATATAGGCAAATTCGAACAATTCAGCACCGCAGCTTGCACAAAACATCTCAGAACCTGAAACATGCAGCTGCCATCTTGGAAATGTTCCATGATGCTTTGCTTTATTTGTACCCAGGCCTGCGGTTTTTGAGCAAGTTGCTCTTGCCGTGAGCTGTTTTGTTTTGCCGCGAGTTATTTGCTCTTGCCGTGGGCTATTTGCTCTTGCCGTGAGCTGTTTTGTTTTGCCGTGAGCTATTTGCTATTGCCGTGAGTTGTTTTCTTTTGCCGTGAGCTATTTGCTATTGCCGTGAGCTGTTTTCTTTTGCCGTGACAGTTGTGGGCCACCGTACTTTCGACTTTAGGGGCCTTGAAAGTGGCGTTTTGAGCGGTTTGAGAACATAGCTTTCGTACTGATAATCTTTAGAATAACAATCGCTCGACTTGATTATTGTTCGCTTTGTTGTGATTTATGATGTTGTTCTTTAGAGGAAAGGAGAACTGCAGGAGCCCGCCAAAGCTCAAGTTCGGCGTCGCCCTGGCCGCCGGATTGCCCGAGTCTGAACGACAAACACGAAGACGACATCCAGGCTACATGTATCTTGCAATGCGTTCAGTGGCATTTGACATATGTATTTTACCTGTTAACGATGAAAACGAAGAACCCTTGCCTTAGTTTGACTGAGGGTTTTGCTGTAAGTTCATGAAGCTAAATGAATTGCATGATTTAGGGTAGGCGGTGCTTCTATGATCATGCACAAATATAACGGGCAAATGTGAATTGATTAGAAGCTCAAATTAATTAGTTTCTGTTAGCAACGTGTAAATGTTGTACTTATTCTTCATCCATCAGGAAGAGACGACACATAGACTAAGTGAGTGACTGTTGAAACTTGTACTTATGGTTGCACAAGTAAACGCGAATCTGAATCATGACAATAAGAAAGGAAACACAGGAAGTCCTTCTTAAAATTCGTCGCGAAATCTGACATTTACAAAGAGGAAAACGAAGAACTGACAATGAAAAGCTTATGACTAACATGATTTAAGTGTAAGTGCTTCTATTAACAAGCACAAAGTGTATGGCTAAGTGCCCAGTAACAGGTAAAAGTAACTTTGATTAAGATTGTCAATTTAGGTTCTGTAAACGAACAAAAGTTGTTCCACGTAAACAGGCACAAAGTTAGTGAAATAAATTCGTAGATGAGATCAAATCCTGTTCCATTCAACTGAAAAGGAAAGACTGGCCAAAGCAACTACTTACTCTGTTGTTCAGTAAGGTGCTAGTATGAGCAAGCACAGGAATAAACTGAGGTTTCACTGTACAAAGAAAGTCAAACAAAGACCACACAGCTGAACTTGCTGTGTTTTTATGGTTGCATGAGGTAGACGCCGTTAAGTTAGAACACAAAATAATATCGAATCTTACAAACGAGTTCGAACTGATAAATAAGCAATGATTAGATGCCAAAGTAACAAGATGACTAAAAACGGAGAGATTTAGACTTGAGTATAACCACAGACATGATTCAATTTATGCTTTACATTAGCTCTTTTAAAAATAGACCCCAAGCTTTAGTTTGGATAGACTGTTTCAGTGAAGTGGAATGCAATCACTGTACGTACGTTTTTATACTACACAAGTGTATGTATACCCTTTAGAACCATTTAAAAGAACGTACCATGGACAGTTCATGTATCATTAAAGAAAAAGCACAAAACTAACAGAAACCTGTGGCCTCTTTACGCGTTTACACATGCGCTCTTAATATCTCTAGATAAGTGTCTGTTTCTATCCATTTCGCTCTCTCGGATGGGGGACTGGAAACGAGTACCCTGTTCAGAATAAGTAGAATATTCCAAAGCAACAACCCTGACAAACACAGATACAAGGCAGTTGACTGTGATCGAGCGATGGCTGTTGGCTTTTCACTCCCATTCAGATTACATTGACTCACCTCAAACCACTTCCGGTGCGAAAACCGAAAAACGTAGTGGACTGGACCGAGCACGGTTTGCCTCTCTTTGATGCTAGTGTAATGGCGGACAGCACGAGCTAAACCGAAAGCTTCAAATAATTTTGCAATAAGAAAGGAAACATGTTTGGCCAGCAGCAACAACCGACAGGCGGTTTGTTTGGAGGGACGGGACAGACCACTGGTGCGACACAACCGACCGGTTTTCAGTTTGGCGCCACAAATACTGCGGCGGGTCAAGCAGCACAAAGTGGATTCAAGTTTGGTGCAGCCACCCAACCAGCAGGTAGACTGTTTATAGTTATGTATAGACCTGCCAATCGAGAAATAGAGACAGGCTTGACTTATCTCTCATCCTGCTTCCATATCCAGTTCTATATTAAACTAAATGCTGGCTGAAATGTTTGTTGGTTCAGGTTGCTTCTTCTTTCGCTTGTTGTCTAATAAATGTCGAAATTGACAATGTAATAGGACTAATCTAACACTGCAGATGTGTAGTGTAGTGTATGCATGATAAAACTATACAAAGGCAGGTTGTCAAAATCAATGATTGGTCACAGATCAAACAGTGGAAATGTGTATAGTGAGTATCTTGAAACAATCGTTTAGCGTGTGTTCTGGGCGAATGTTCGCGAGTAGTTGTGGGTATTGCCTTGAGCTTAACTGAATCTTTATATGGTATCCATTCACATTACTAAAAAAAGCTAGCAATATTATGCCCTTCCAAGGAGCCATGTAATACTGTTGACAAGTTAAGTAATTAGTACAGTATACTATCATATAAGAAAGTTAAAAGTTTTGTTTCAATCAGCAAATATTGCATCTACTACAGTATATTATACATCAATTTCAATGGAATGCTATTCCACAAAACTGCCCCATGATAGCGCGTATGCATAACTTGTGAAAGATTGTGTAAGGTACGTAAAGCCTGACATTTATTAGGTAGTGTACAACCTGATATTGTTCTTGCTGAGGTGCCGTATTTATTCATGCTGTTGTTACTAGCCATTTGGTGATCTTGCCTTGTATGAGCCCAATAGTAGTTATACTGTACATGTACAATACAGAGATTCCGCTAGACTTGTCCATCAGCTGGTACAGAGTATTGGTAGGAAATATTTTTTCCTGTATGGAGCCACCTGGAACTGGTACAGCATATTTGTGAAGCAAAATAACCGTTTTTCTGCTGCAGCAGAACTGGACACGAGATCATCTCACTGAGTGAATAGGATATCCAATGTGGGCTCCCTTTGGACAGGAGAGCTGTCAGAAAAAAGTGTTGTACTTCATAGTTTTCTGGTACATAATACCATCAGCCTCAATTTTTCCAGTACAGCATGATTTTTATTGGTAAAATACTGGCATATGCCGGTCTAGTGGAATCTCTGCAATATGAAGCAATAAAATTCTTTTAAGTTGGATGTGATAACTGTAACCAGAACTGATCATTGTCTTCAGCTGGTTAATTATTGATTATGTGCTGAGTCTGTTGAGTCACAACTTATATATTTTATCTGCACTGTGAATCAGCCTTTTGTTATTGTTTGGCGTTTGTTTTTACTGTATGACTATGTGTACTTTGGACTTGCCAAGCGAGATTGCTGTGTCACTCATTGTGTGTGCACACCAGACATATTAACCAAGAATGTAGACAATAGTAACCTGCAAGTTTGTTTATCTACTCTGTGCCCTTGGCAAGCATACTATATCGTGGGTCAGGCAGTTGTCCTGCTCATGAAAATGAGAGACTGTCGATTCATGAGGTGGGGGTTAATTTACAGCGGATAAAATGCATGTTTATTGTTCTGACAAGACTTCATTGTAAGAAAGAGAATGTGTGGTAACTGAAAGTTGCATTCCTTTTTTACTTCACAGCAAGCACAGCTTCAACAGGAGGTTTGTTTGGTGGTTTGGCACCCAGCACAGGAGGTTCATTTGCCTTTGGTAACTCCGCACCACCAACTACAACCTCGGCGGCATTCAAGTTAGGTGGAGTGGCCACACCAACTGCAGGGTTTGCCCTTGGAGGTAATGATCAACAAGACAAACAGGAACTACAGTATTCCTATTCCAGAATACAGTCAAACCTTTATTAACCGGACACCCTGTACTAAGTGGACAGTTGTCAACATGCCAAAAATATGCTCTCCTTCTACTTGTATTAAATGGACAGTTCCCCAAGGGTGATACAGGTTTGAATGTATGGTCAGTCAACCACTCCCTCATTGTTGTCCTGACTTTCAGTTCCCTCTGAAAAGATGTTTCGCATTTAACAAAAAAAGAGTGATACTGTACATGTATGTGTATGTTCTGTGAAACTGGGCCGCAACATGTGTTACCTGCTAACTTCCATGACTAGTGACACAGAAGAACATTTTTCACCCCTGGTTTTTCTGATACAAATGGTTGACAACTTCCTTTTCTGTGTATTTTTAGGTCTGAATACTTCAACACCAGGAGGTTTGTCATTTGGGGGGACAACAGCAGCAACAACAGCCCCTGCCCCATCATCTGGCCTGAGTATTGCACCCTCTACTGGCTTCATGTTGGCTGGGGCAACTACAAGTCAACCTGGGCTACGTTTAGGAACAGGGGCACTACAACCTGGACTGGGCTTAGGAACAGCTGCAACTCAACCTGTACTAAGCTTAGGAACAGCAGCTACAACTCAACCTGGACTAAGCTTAGGAACAGCAGCTGCAACTCAACCTGGACTAAGCTTAGGAACAGCAGCTGCAACTCAACCTGGATTAAGCTTAGGAACAGCAGCTGCAACTCAACCTGGATTAAGCTTAGGTTGCACAGCAAAAGGTAATGCACCAACATCACTCCAATTGGGTGGAACACTTGGAACATCTAAACCAGGTGGCTTAACATTTGGAAGCACAAGTGCACCGACTGCATTCTCACTGGGTGGAGCACCAACAGCTTCTTCTGCCGGCGGGTTAAGTCTTGGGAGTTCAACAACTGGTTTTAATCTGAGCGGGGGTCTCAAGCTTGGTGGTGGTACAGGGAGTGCTCCTACTGCATTCTCGCTGGGTGGGACTCCAGCTTCTTCTAGTGGTGGGTTGACTCTCGGAGCTGCATCCACCACTACTCCAAGTTTAACACTCGGTAGTTCAACACCAGCCACCACTGGGGGATTAAAGCTAGGTGCAGGCACTACAAGTGGACTTACTTTGGCAACTCCAGCTGCATCTAGTACCACTACTCTGCCCACCTTAGGAGGCTTTGGAAAGTCTGGTGCTGCCACTGCCTTGACCACCCCATCCCAAGGATTGACGCTAGGAGGTGTCGCAGCATCCACATCTGGGCTAGGGACTGGGTTTACAGGTGGTAAACTTGGGCCGACCCTTGGAACAACTTCAACAACCAGTACTAGCAGCACAGGTACATGAGCAGTACATGTATATCCATTTTTAACCCATTCACTTCCAAGCTCAAAATGCAGGTTCTCCCAACCTTTTGGAAGAAAATGTATGAGTTTTGTAGTGAGAGTTCATACATGTAGTTTTAGTGGTCATCTGAGCAAGTCATCAACAGTCAAGTTCTCCATACTGTGTGATATATCTCTGGTGAGAAACTGAAGGAGAAAATTGAAGTTGATCACTCTTGGGAGTGAAAGGTTAATGACCTGGGCCCAGTTGTTCAAGGATGATTAGGGTAATCCTGGATTAGCAGCAAATGTTCTGTCATTTTTAAGCCTGAAAACGAGAAGGTTTTGCTTAGAATTTAGTGTGCTTGATAAGTTTTGAGCTAAAAGAAGCTTTTTAGTTGGTCTTTGAGCAAAATCTTGCAGATTGTTGGCCAACAGGACAAAGGGAAAAAAGTTGATAATCCTGGATTAGCTTAATTGGACTTTGAACAACTGGACCCTGGAGCACAACTTACGTTTTCCAATTTGCATGTGTGCTCACTAATGTGTTGATGTGTTTCCCCACAGTTTCAGCCAGTGGGTTTGGGACCACTACTTTGACCAGGTTGGTTTTAATAGAGCTGCTACATTGTACATTCATGTACTCTCCAAACTAGATAAACTATGTGATCCAGTCAACAAGAGGCATGAAAAAGGTGTGTTTCCTCAGATGAAGGGCCAATGTTCTGAAAAGCATTAGTTAAAGGATATTTTTAACAATGTTAAGCAGATCCAAATGTTTTATGAAATTGATGATCTTTAGCCTTTGTACCTTGTAATATTAACCATTTCATTGCTACATTCATAATGCAAATTCTCCCAACTATTCAAGAAGAAAATTTATGATTGATGTTGTGAGAACTGATAGCTCAGCAAGCTCTCATCTGAAAAGGTATCAAAATCCAAGTTTTCCTTACTGTATGGTAAATCTTGGCTGAGGAGGGAAAGAAAATTGAATTGATCCTGATCCCAAACTTGTTTTGACCAAGCTACAGTATGGCTGTTAGTTACAAGTCCATTAGTTGGCCCACAGTTGTTCACAGTGTACATTTGTGTTTAGTGTATTAATGCTAGATAATTTTTTTTCCAGTACTACCAGTACTGTGCCTAAACTGACATACAAACAACTTGAAGAGCAAATAAACAAGGTAATGCATTAAGATTGAAAAGTTGACGATACAGTTGCACCTTTTGTATGTCAACCCCTAGAGTTGGCCAAACACAAAAAATGACACTTTGCATGTTTGTTAAGTTGAACAAATAGCAGTATCTTGTATGGTACCTCTTAAGACCCTGCATCTGTTTAAGTTCTATTCTACTCCAACCCTTTCATTCTTACTGGGTATTTGAGGTTCTATGTTAAAATACTACATACATTGGTTATAACAAAAAAGAAGCAATTCATTGATTTGAAGTGTGTCACAACAGGTTTTGCCCTAGACTGTGAGCACTAATTCTCCCTATATATTTTCCTAACACTGCTCATACTGAACATTTTCAGTGTTCAATATTATCTTTAGTGTTTTAGTCATGTTCTGATTGCCCCATCCAATCACTTGGTTCCCCACATTGTATTGAAAAGTAGCATCATTGTGCCACATTAAAATTGCATCATTTTTTGTGCCATTGGTTGACCAAGGGCCAACCATTTCACATTATTTGGTTGCCCTTGCATGTTTTTGGTTGTCTGGGACAATGTTGAGAGAAGATGACCTCAAGTTTGTTTTTGTCCCTAGTGGGCTAATGAGCTGGATGATTATGAAGGTACATTTCTGGAGCAAGCCAGTAAGGTGAACACCATGGACAGAATGCTGATGGAAAATGGAGAAAAGGTACAGTGCTCAGCAGATCTAACATCAAGAATGGTATCTCGAGGTTTTACTTGCTGTGGCAGTCAGTAGTCAGATTTAAATGTATACAACACAGGAATACAGCCAATATTTCAAAACTAGGGTCCTTTGCCCAAAATTTGATTGCCTGATATTTAATAGCCAAGTAAAAAAGTTTTTTGTTTGTCTTGTACCACTGTCTCTCCTCGTATAACTTCCACTCTCACAAGACTTCACACAGTAGCTCAGTATTGGAGAAGTTCCATTGAAGTCCAGGGCTTAGTTATTCAAAGCCAATCATTTTGAGCAACCGAGCCAAGGTTAATCGTCTTTGTAGAGATAATTTGATGAAATGATCAATTCTTGACACAGGAGGTGAAGCGTTTGGTAATTTGGAAATGTACACCAATGTTAGATACCATCACATTTTCTTCACAAGTACTGTAATATTGGTATTTCTGGTTCACAGATAACAGAGTTGAATGACAATGTAGAAGGAGTGAAAGCAGAGCAGAAGCGGTGAGGCCCACACCACAAACATGTATAGGCATTTTTTCTACCTTTGTTACTTGTGAAATTATTGGTGTAAATAGACTGTGTGTGTCGTTATTGAACATGACCACACAGTCCATGATCAGGTGATTTTTGTCATTGCTGTCATGGTGAATCATAAAACAATCTTAGCTATTAGAAACTACAGTACATGCACAAAAATTCAACAATTTTACCTCACTCAGAAAAAGGATTTGACAATGTTCAATGGACTCGGCATTTCAAATCTGTCCTGAGATAGTGCTCAGATTTTAGTACTTTCCTTGTAAATTTTTATTCTGCATGGATATTGCTGCAGGTTGGACCAGGAATTGGACTTCATTACAGCACAACAGTGTGAGTTGGAAGGCATGTTGACATCATTAGAGGAAGGATTGAAAAACACAAACCTGGGTGGTGGACAACTTCAGCATGCTGACCAGGAGAGAGAAGTCACGTGAGTATGTTACTTGCTGCCATGCAACCGAATAGAAAGATGTTTGCACATGTCAGCAGGCTAGTAAAATGACATAGCAAAAATTTGTTATCTTCCCTATGTGCTGGGACTATTTTCTTTCTAAAATCATCAGGCATCTCGGAAATGGCCTACTAATTTTATTGTTTTGTTGGTGTTGTCCCGAAAGTTCGTACGCTATTAGCAGAGCCTTTGAGTAAACATCTGAGACTCTGCCAACAATCTTGACTTCCTTTTTAAGCATGCATGAGCCACCTCTCTTCCAAACATTTGACTGAGTCAAACCAGTTTCTTTGTCTCAATAAACCGGTCTCATGAGTCACGGCTGCCCTGCATATGTAGTTCCGTAAACTGCTGGCTGTTTTCGTGCGCATGGTGTTCTTCGAAACGAGGCTTTGATGAGCTTAGTCTCATAGGGCTTGCGTATGCTCAGTGGAGAAAGTCAAGCTCGTTGGCAGAGCTTACGTTTCTAGTAAGGTGATTGAAGGAGGCTCCGACTGGAGGGTAGAATGTTTGAGTCGCAGTTGTAAAAATTCCTGTTCAGTTACATGGATGACCTTCCTTTGCTCAACAGGTACAAGTTGGCCAAGGATATTGACGGGCAACTGAAACAAATGGTTCAGGATTTGAAGTCAATTATTGATCACCTCAACTCTGCAAACTCACAGCAGTCCTCTGGGGAAGATCCAGTAAGTTTCAAGAAAGTTTATTTTCTCTTGATGTACAGTCAGACCCCGCTATTTTGATCTCGGTTAATTCGAAGTCCCCGTTATTTTGAAGTCAATCCGAATCCCCTTGGACTACATAGCTTGGTTATTTTGAAACCCCCCTATTTCAATGTCCATGTACTGTATGTAGTGTATACACATAAATGCATTTATTATATAGACACGAGTGTTTTTATTGGAAAATATACCGTGCGTAAAATCCATACGAAACTACATCCGGGACCCGAGTGGCATATTTTCCATATCCTCACTAGTGAGGATATCGTTGGCATCATTTCCCACTTTTGCACGGTTGTTTGTGCAATTTCTCGTAAAACACTCGTGTCTAATATAATAAAAAAGAAAATTACACGGCGGCTTGAAGATATGGATTTTATTTTCTCGTGGTAAAAACAATATTTTACTCACTCGCGAAGCGCTCGTTCGTAAAATATTGTTTTTACCACTCGAAAATAAAATTCATATCTTCGCACCGCCGTGTAATATCCTCTGTGTATGCAAATAGGTATCTGTGAATGCACACATTATTTCAGTATGTACAAATGTAGAGTACCAAAGTGATGACGTCACAGAAAAATATTTTTTTTCTGAAAAAAAAAAAGGATTTTCTCCAAATTTTCAGAATGGCCTATCTGAAAATATTTGACACAAAAATATAACTCTTTAGTGCATTGAGCAACTAAGATAAATGGGCTTTTGAAGTTCAAATTGCTTCACACTAACCCCTCTTATTTGGTGTCGATTCCTTTGATTTAGAACAGATGCTAAATAAGAGAGTTTAGTATGGGACCATCTGGAACTTTAAACCTCTATATCTTTGCTTTCAGTGGGGCTAGCGATTTGAAATTTTGCACACGCCCTTGCAGCGGCTGTGCACATCGCATGGTTTAGATGTTCGAATGGAAAAGTTTACAAAATGACGACGTCACACTTTGGTACTCAAAAGGGCAGTTTTCGGATGACTATCGAACACCAAAACCAACGTAATTTTAGCACCAATCACAAAGGCTGAAAACACTTTCAAACAACCGGAAGCCAAAAGTAATTTGCCTTTTATTTTACTTCAAGACAGAGACTATTTGCCACTTGCTTGCATGAGCAGATTGCAATTGGGTTTTTCTTTTGTTCCTTAATGGAGAGTATATAGCTAATGCAAACCCAAAGCAACCACGCAAATACTATCTACAGTCGTCTGAAAACCACTCCAAGCATTCGATTGGGTCTATCCCGGAATACTGTAGGAATAGCTAGAATGAACTATAATTTTGCTTGTTCTGGGGGAGTTTTTGTTCGAAATTTTTTTAAAAACCTCGCCGATGCTTGCAGCTTGAGCAGCTCCCGATTCATCCTAACCCTAATCAGTACCAAACTGAAGAATTTTACCGATCAGCAGCACTATTTCTATTCCGGAATAGACCCAATCGAACGCGCTCTAAGTTTATGTAAATACTCATGTTTGCATTCGTGGATTATGATATACTTACATTTATGACCCATCAAATATTTCCCCCCGCGCGTGATTGGTAGAATCGTGACACGTGACCGAATAACGTCCACTCGTGAGCGGACGTTATCAGCGAATAACCCCCGCCTGGCGAAGCAACGCTGTTTATTGACAATATCCGAACACTGTTCTATTTATTTAGTCACAAAAATCATTACAAGATGACTACTGAGGAGGACATCAATTTATTGGTCGAAAATACAGTTCCAGAAAGCGCTAAAAAGCTTCACAGTTTTCGCGCCGTTATTTGCGCTGCGAGAGGAAATATTTGAAGGATAATAAAGACAATAAACTACTTTTGGCTTCGGAAATATGCACGGATAATTGTCCTTGGACTTTATCTGTTCCTCGAAGCTCAGATAATATCCTCGGACAATTATCCGTGCATATTTCCTCGCCAAAAGTAGTTTATTGTTTATATATATTTATGTGCTTATGTACTGATGTAGGTTGTTTGGTTGCTATATACGAGTGTCACTTGTAAGTACTTGTGTATCAATCTCTGTCCTCTTTTTAGATTGTCCAGATCGCCAAGATTCTGAACGCGCACATGAACTCTCTGCAGTGGATTGACCAGCATTCAGGTAACATTGAACCAAAAGCCAAATTAATTACAGTGCCGATCGGATAGGCTGTTAGAACACATATTGGACCACGTTCCACCTTTGAAATCGCCCTAAATGATTGTCATCCAGCCTTCTGGCAAGCAAAAAGCAGCTCACTAAAGTGATACACATGATTTTCTTTCAGTATCTATACGTATTTTGGCTGTTATGAAAATAAGTTATTCAGTCGTAGTCATTGTGCACAATGCCAAAACTGCTATTTATCCTACTGCAAACGTTTTTCAATGTGCAGGGATGCTTCAAAGAAAAGTCGATGATGTCGCCAGACTGAGCGAAACAAGAAGAAAAGAGCAAGAGAGAAACTTGAGATTGGTGAGTAGGCTTTCTGGCATCATGATATAAATTCTCCCCACCGATATTTTAGGTTAAACTTGAGTGATGATTGCGTTGGTTGCTTGAGTCGGTCGTTTTCACTTGATGCATAGTTTATCGTATAATGTAATTTTAGCGCATGTCATTTTATTCCTAATAACATGCATACAATAATTTCTTCATTCTGATTGGCTGAGCGCACGTCAATTTATCCCAAACAGTGCAAAAATGTGTAATTAACAGTGCAGAAATGTGAAATTAAGAGTGCAGAAATTTGAAATTAAAAATTGCCGACAGCTGGAGCGCGTATTTGCGAAGCCAAACAAAACAAAGGGGCGTGTTTTCTTTCCTCAGGACGATTCCGATTCTGTTTGCGAGAAAACAAAGTTCTTGAGAGACACTTGTGAATTGTAACGAAATTGAAAAAAATTGCGCGACGTAAATTATTTTATAACACGACTTCACATTTTCGAGTGCAAATATGGGCCAAAACGAGTGCAAAGATGGGAGCGTATTACACTTGTCAGGAACCAGATCAACTGGTTTATTAGCTTACGTGATCAATTTTCACAGGCAAAGTTTACGAACCCGTCATTTTTTTGTTCCATTTTGCGCGCGGCGAGAACGTTTGCCCTGCTTCGTTTGTCGTATAATAAACAATTTATTACGCGAAAAGTCGTGCAATACGGCTGCATTTTTACTCGTCAGTTTTATTTTTTCTCGCCTGAAGCAGGCTCGAAAAAATAAAACCGACTCGTAAAAATACTCCGCCGTATTGCACTCCTTCCCGTGTAATAACCTCTTTGTAATCACATGATTTTTTGTGCAATTGGAATAAATGAGCACTCGAAATTTTTTTATAGACCACAAGTTGCACACACGCGGCGCTTGTGCAATTTTGTGGTCTTTGAAAAATTTAATCGTGCTCATTATTCCAAATTGCACTTGAAATCATGCGATGACCTATACTTATTACACGACTTCACATCTTCGAGTGAAAATATGGGAACGTATTGCACTCGTCAGGAACCAGATCAACTTGTTTATTAGTACACTTGACGCAAACCCTTAGTGCTTTTACTTGCGTCGCCCGTTTTCATTTACGCATCCCTCTAGTACTTGCGTGGCCTGTTTTCACTTACGCAGATACATCTAGTGCTTGCGTTCGTACTTACGTCGCCCGTTTTCATTAATGCGAATATCTGGTGCTTACTCTTGCGGTTTGGTCACTCATTTTCACATGACGGTTGTTTTTTTTTTGTTTGTTTGTTTTTTTTGTGCTCGAGTTGGTTGTGAAAAACAGGCTTAACAGTGGCTTAACAGTACAATATTGCACAAATAATCCTGGAGGAGATTGTACCGAATCAATTTCAACATATGTCGGTTTTAAATCATCGAATAGCAACTTTAAAAGCTCAAAGCGTTTGGTCGTACTGAAACTTTATCACTCGTAAATTTCTTCTATCCCCGCCATGTTTTTTGGCAGCTGTCTTATTCTACTGACCGCGACGAATGGGTCGCTCGTCGGTTCGACTGACAACTGCTTCATTTCTTCTGCAGGCATTTGACTAACTTGGATAAAACAGATAGAGGCAGGTTCGCGACTCATGTGGATGGATGTACGGCCACTGCATGAAGGCACTGGGGAAACACGTTATCGACTCATAATTACGTCACATTCATATTTTGAGTCGGCGATCATTGCGCACGAGTTAGGAACGATACTAAATTCAAGTTTAACGCTCGTAAAACCCTAAGTGTTAGCCAAGAAACTCTAGCATAAGCTATTTCAATACATTTTGGGCTATAACACGAGTGCTGCAAAGGAAAATGGGGATTGTACACAATTATGTAGTTATATAGCAATGGCGCTGACCGCTTGAATGTCAAACAACGTGTTTCCACGGTGCTCTGCATAAAATATAGATTTGTTACTCCACTCACCCGTATATTTCGATACACCACGGCGTATTTTGTGAGCGTACACTGGATGTGACGTATTTTCCACATGTAAAGTGGATATGACGTATTACATGTAGTGAGGTTCTTGCTGGCAAGGTTGGCTTCTATTGTAAGATCGTAATGCCTAAAAAAATCGCTTGGCCGTCCTCGTTTACTCATTTAGTCGAATGAGGAGGTTCATTGTACTGTATCCATTTGCTCTTGATGTAAGCATTAGCTGAAATAAATGTTAAAAATAAGCTATAAATGAGTTGTGCGATATAGGGATTACAGAGGACATTCGAAAGCTAAAATATACAGTTAAAAGTATTGTACTTATAGGGAGGCTAGTGCAGGAGCAGTAACCGCTCCCACACTAACGTTGGGACCAGGAGCGGTAACCAAACTCAAAGTGGTCAACCTCTGGCCCGCGGAGACCTTCGACGTTCTTGAAGAGTTTGAAAGCATCGATCGGGCGCAGGGCTTGGCTTTCCACAGCTCCGTATTTCTGGTGCAGTTGCTGAACAAGAACGACCTTAAGAGCAAGCTGTAACTGGTTACCCGTGCAACGCAGGTTCTCTGTTGCGCAAGCGATCATCTTCTGCGATCATCAATCGAGTTACTTACGGTGTTAGAGAAGTTGGTATTTTCATTGAGTAGTTATGTGCACACAAATATCTCAAAATTTGAAGGACAACATTTGAGGTTAGAGTGCAGGTGCATCCATGTCTCGTACCTTAGGGACTTTCTCGAGATAAGCTACACTTGGACGGAAACGACTCAAAAAGACCATGCCTCAAAAGGACCTGGTGTTATGAGCATTTTATGTACATCTCTAGTGTCAGGGTTGGATTATAATTAAGGGTTAGAGTTGTGCTACAGGTTAAAAAAGGAAAACTCAAAAGGTCGTCAGGTCCTTTTGATTCATCCCTTTTAGCCTCGTCCCACTGAGAACTATCCTGAACTCAGATTACTGTAAACTAAATCGTATGGTTAACCCTTTCACTCCCAAGTTCAAAATACAGATTCTCCCAACCTTTTAGGAAAAAAAATGTATAAATGATGCAGCTAGAATCGATAGTTTAATTAGCTTTCAACTGAGAGCTAAGTTCTGCCTACTGTATGATATATCTCTGGTGAGAAACTGAAAAAGAAAATGAAGTTGATCACTCTTGGGAGTGAAAGGCTTAATCAACCTAAGGTTGATGTGGCTGAGAAATCTGAACGCCGTAGAAGCAAGTGTTACCTGACGCTAATATCCCTAACATCCCATGTTGTTTTTTTTGTCTAAGGGAAACGTTTCCTATCCTCAAGAAATGACGTCACTCCGTCAGAAGCTCCAGTCTCTCCCTAGCGTGGCGGGAATCATGCTCACGGCCCACGTGCTAAAAGACAAAGCAATCAACGCACTTGCCATGCAGAACTTTCAGCAGGTCATGGATCCTAAAGTGAAGGGTATGTAGAGTAAGAAGAAGCATAGTTGCATTGGTAGTGACTGGGACAATGTATTGACAGTGAAAAGCGCATGTTGCTTGTGCTTGCGTCATTGTCTCGTTTATACTAAACGGTCGGAAACGTCGCCAGAACAAACACAAACAACGCAGTAACTCAGTAATCAGTGGTCATCTTGGAGTCTATATAAGTTTACAGCGTGCAGCTGATAATAATAGAAGAAATTTTGCTTGCGTAAGTCAGTGTGCTTGTGATTGTGTCGTACTGTAGGTGCCAACCAGCGAAGGCGATAGTGACTTAATCATATCAAATCTTCCCCAGGTGGTTTCCTGCTTCACCAAATGAGCTGCGAAATGGAGTTAGATTTCTTCGTAACGTTCTTCTCCATGACGTCACTTATCGGAACTGTCGCCCAGGCCAATGCCAACGCCTTTCTCGATAGTCTGGCCCAGTACCGCCGCTGCGCGCTCGGTCTGCCGGAACTGGCCATAAACTGGGAACCAGTGGAAGGGACGAGAGGAGTCCAACCAGGCTCAGTTATAGCTCGGTCCCAAGCCTTGTCTAGGTTCCAAGTGATTTCGCGCAAACAATGTTGTATTATAATTTATTTATTTTTGAAAATTTTCAGCAACTTTTCAATCAATAATGGTGAGTACCACTTTCGTACTCAGAGTGTACCAATCAAAAAGCATAGCAAACACAAAACCAAAGCAAGTTCACGATTACTTTCAACAGTCATCTGAATACCACTCTATCCATTCCCGGGGTTCAATACTTCATGGTTTTGCTTTTCAGGGATCGAATACATGAAGAACGTGCTGAGAGAGGAGCCCAACACATCTCAGATTTGTCTCGCCGACATCGACTGGGCCCGAATCTTACAAACAATTTCGGCGCTTGCGCAGTCAACGCGCTTAGAACGAATCTCCGTCGCTGAGAACACTGCGCACGCTCTGAATTATACAGCCCAGCCTCTCGCGCCAAAAATATTGCTGGAAAAAAAGACGCGGGGAGGAGTGGTCTGGTGCTGGAGTATGTCAAGGTAGTGATGTCGTCCTGGACCGAGACTCAGCTGACGACTAAGGCTGGAATGGCGACGAGTTTATGCAGCTTCGATATCGACTCGAGTACAGCGTTCACGCTGAAATCCAGTTTGAGGCGAACCTGCAGATTCCATTTGAGGTGAGAAAGATTGCGTAGTAGTGTTAAGTATTACCCAGATAATAACATAATACAGATTCTCCCAAGCATTAAGATGGGAATAGATGAATGATGTAGTGAGAAGCACTATTCAAATCAATGTGTTAGCAACTTATTAAGCGTCATTTGCTAGCATATAGAACTGTCTACCAACCCTTTTACCACGTCAATATTGTTTCGCGAATTTGAAATATTTCAGGCAAGGTTTTGAGTATTACTATTATTCTATGCTCCACAGTTCACATAATTTTCATATGTTGTTCATCACGTGTATCATCATATTAAACAATCAGTTGATCAACATTGAGGTCGGGTAACGTTTGGACAATTTGGTCAAACATTATGGCCCTAAATCGAGTCAATTACCTCTAAACAGGTTCCTCACTTCCTCCAACCTGAGACTACAACCTTGAGAGTAACTCAGGACGTGAACGAGCGACTCAACGAACAACTGTATGGAATAGCTAGTAAAACTTCGAGTGACGTAAAAGCTGCTTCAACGGCAAACCTTGGCGCTAAAAATACCAATTCTTCAGAGGCGATACCGACTTGTAAGTTGGTAAATTTAAGCTTCTATACCTAGCCAACGGATGAAGACAGATAAAGCAAATGTGTTGAAAAAATAGTCTTGTTATAGTACAAAGAAGATTTCCTGAAAGTTTCAAGAGTTTTCAATTTTTCACAAAAAAGCCTATGCTTATACCCTTTGTATTTCATCAAAATCCAGTCATTTTTCGACCATCTCAGAATTGCATGAAACTTTCAGGAAACATTTCTAGGACTATTCCGACGGTTTTTGCACAGTTTTACTAGCCTTCTAGACCGCACGTCCTGGGAAATTAGAGCAAGTTAGAGCAAATCAAGCACTAATTAAGACATCACACCTTTCGAGCAAAACACCCAAATTTAACCTGCTATATCTCGCCAACGGATGAAGATAGCTAAAACAAATGTATTGCAAAAACTCTTATTATAGCTCCAGGAAGCTTTCCTAAAAGTTTCAAGAGTTTTCAATTTTTGACAAAAAACCCTGTGCTATAGCCTTAGTAATTAAAACAACACACCTTTCGAGCAAAACAGCCAAAGTTAACCTGCTATATCTCGCAAAAGGATGAAGATATATAAAGCAAATGTATTGCAAAAAGTCTTACTATAGTCTCACGAAGAATTCCTGGAAGTTTCAAGAGTTTTCAATTTTTAACAAAAAACCTTAGTATTTCATCAAAATAAGGTCATTTTTCGACCATCTCAGAATCGCATGAAACTTTCAGGAAACATTTCTGAGGCTATGCCGATGGTTTTTGCATAGTTTTTGTAAACTTTTAGACAGCGCGTCGTGAGAAATTAGAGCAAATTACAGCAAATCATGCACTAATTAAAACATCACACCTTTCGAGCAAAAGACCCAAATTTAACCTCCTATATCTCGGAAAAGGACGAAGATATATAAAGCAAATGTATTGTAAAAACTGTTATTGTAGTCTCACGAAGACTTCCTGAAAGTTTCAAGAGTTTTCAATTTTTGACAAAAAACCCTGTGCCATAGCCTTAGTATTTTGTCAAAATTCCAACATTTTTCGACCATCTCAGAATCGCTTCAAACTTTCAGGAAACATTCCTGGGACTATGCCGACGGAGTTTGCATAGTTTTTGTAAACTTTTAGCGTGCGCGTCGTGAGAAATTAGAGCAAATTACAACGAATCATGCACTAATTAATTAATCACCCCTTTCGAGTTAAGCTCCTCTATCACGGCAACGGATAAAGATAGATAAAGCAAATGTATTGCAAAAAGTCTTCTTATAGTCCAAGGAAGGTTTCCCGAAAGTTTCAAGAGTTTTCAATTTTTGACAAAAACCCTGTGCTATAGCCTTAGTATTTTGTCAAAATTCCAACATTTTTCGACCATCTCAGAATCGCTTGAAACTTTCAGGAAACATTCCTCGGACTATGCCGACGGAGTTTGCATAGTTTTTGTAAACTTTTAGCGCGCGCGTCGTGAGAAATTAGAGCAAATTACAGCAAATCATGCACTAATTAATTCATCACACCTTTCGAGTTAAGCTGCTATATCTCGGCAATGGATGAAGATAGATAAAGCAAATGTATTGCAAAAAGTCTTCTTATAGTCCAAGGAAGGTTTCCTGAAAGTTTCAAGAGTTTTCAATTTTTCACAAAAAACATTGTGGTATAGCCTTAGTATTTTGTCAAAATTCCAACATTTTTCGACCATCTCAGAATCGCTTGAAACTTTCAGGAAACATTCCTGGGACTATGCCGACGGAGTTTGCATAGTTTCTGTGAACTTTTAGCGCGCGCGTCGTGAGAAATTAGAGCAAATTACAGCAAATCATGCACTAATTAATTCATCACACCTTTCGAGTTAAGCTGCTATATCTCGGCAATGGATGAAGATAGATAAAGCAAATGTATTGCAAAAAGTCTTCTTATAGTCCAAGGAAGGTTTCCTGAAAGTTTCAAGAGTTTTCAATTTTTCACAAAAACATTGTGGTACAGCCTTAGTATTTTGTCAAAATTCCAACATTTTTCGACCATCTCAGAATCGCTTCAAACTTTCAGGAAACATTCCTGGGACTATACCGACGGAGTTTGCATAGTTTTTGTAAACTTTTAGCGCGCGCGTCGTGAGAAATTAGAGCAAATTACAGCAAATCATGCACTAATTAATTCATCACACCTTTCGAGTTAAGCTGCTATATCTCGGCAATGGATGAAGATAGATAAAGCAAATGTATTGCAAAAAGTCTTCTTATAGTCCAAGGAAGGTTTCCTGAAAGTTTCAAGGGTTTACAAATTTGACAAAAAACACTGTGCTATAACCTTAGTATTTTGTCAAAATTCCAACATTTTTCGACCATCTCAGAATCGCTTGAAACTTTCAGGAAACATTCCTGGGACTATGCCGACGGAGTTTGCATAGTTTTTGTAAACTTTTAGCCCGCGCGTCGTGAGAAATTAGAGCAAATTACAGCAAATCATGCACTAATTAATTCATCACACCTTTCGAGTTAAGCTCCTATATCTCGGCAACGGATGAAGATAGATAAAGCAAATGTATTGCAAAAAGTCTTCTTATAGTCCAAGGAAGGTTTCCTGAAAGTTTCAAGAGTTTTCAATTTTTCACAAAAAACACTGTGCTATAGCTTTAGTATTTTGTCAAAATTCCAACAATTTTCGACCACCTCAGAATCGCTTCAAACCTTCAGGAAACATTCCTGGGACTATGCCGACGGAGTTTGCATAGTTTTTGTAAACTTTTAGCGCGCGCGTCGTGAGAAATTAGAGCAAATTACAGCAAATCATGCACTAATTAATTCATCACACCTTTCGAGTTAAGCTGCTATATCTCGGCAACGGATGAAGATAGATAAAACAAATGTATTGCAAAAAGTCTTCTTATAGTCCAAGGAAGATTTCCTGAAAGTTTCAAGAGTTTTCAATTTTTCACAAAAAACACTGTGTTATAGCCTTAGTATTTTGTCAAAATTCCAACATTTTTCGACCATCTCAGAATCGCTTGAAACTTTCAGGAAACATTCCTGGGACTGTGCCGACGGAGTTTGCATAGTTTTTGTAAACTTTTAGCGCGCGCGTCGTGAGAAATTAGAGCAAATTACAGCAAACATGCACTAATTAATTCATCACACCTTTCGAGTTAAGCTGCTATATCTCGGCAATGGATGAAGATAGATAAAGCAAATGTATTGCAAAAAGTCTTCTTATAGTCCAAGGAAGGTTTCCTGAAAGTTTCAAGAGTTTTCAATTTTTCACAAAAAACACTGTGCTATAGCCTTAGTATTTTGTCAAAATTCCAACATTTTTCGACCATCTCAGAATCGCTTCAAACTTTCAGGAAACATTCCTGGGACTATGCCGACGGAGTTTGCATAGTTTTTGTAAACTTTTAGCGCGCGCGTCGTGAGAAATTAGAGCAAATTACAGCAAATCATGCACTAATTAATTCATCACACCTTTCGAGTTAAGCTGCTATATCTCGGCAATGGATGAAGATAGATAAAGCAAATGTATTGCAAAAAGTCTTCTTATAGTCCAAGGAAGGTTTCCTGAAAGTTTCAAGAGTTTTCAATTTTTCACAAAAAACACTGTGCTATAGCCTTAGTATTTTGTCAAAATTCCAACATTTTTCGACCATCTCAGAATCGCTTCAAACTTTCAGGAAACATTCCCGGGACTATACCGACGGAGTTTGCATAGTTTATGTAAACTTTTAGCGCGCGCGTCGTGAGAAATTAGAGCAAATTACAGCAAATCATGCACTAATTAATTCATCACACCTTTCGAGTTAAGCTGCTATATCTCGGCAATGGATGAAGATAGATAAAGCAAATGTATTGCAAAAAGTCTTCTTATAGTCCAAGGAAGGTTTCCTGAAAGTTTCAAGGGTTTACAAATTTGACAAAAAACACTGTGCTATAGCCTTAGTATTTTGTCAAAATTCCAACATTTT
This sequence comes from Plumapathes pennacea, assembly GCA_964036295.1. Taxonomy (NCBI): domain Eukaryota; kingdom Metazoa; phylum Cnidaria; class Anthozoa; order Antipatharia; family Myriopathidae; genus Plumapathes; species Plumapathes pennacea. Next base: position 10,699,379 of record OZ038464.1, on the reverse strand, counting down.
TCGACCATCTCAGAATCGCTTCAAACTTTCAGGAAACATTCCTGGGACTATGCCGACGGAGTTTGCATAGTTTTTGTAAACTTTTAGCCCGCGCGTCGTGAGAAATTAGAGCAAATTACAGCAAATCATGCACTAATTAATTCATCACACCTTTCGAGTTAAGCTCCTATATCTCAGCAACGGATGAAGATAGATAAAGCAAATGTATTGCAAAAAGTCTTCTTATAGTCCAAGGAAGGTTTCCTGAAAGTTTCAAGAGTTTTCAATTTTTCACAAAAAACACTGTGCTATAGCTTTAGTATTTTGTCAAAATTCCAACAATTTTCGACCACCTCAGAATCGCTTCAAACCTTCAGGAAACATTCCTGGGACTATGCCGACGGAGTTTGCATAGTTTTTCTAAACTTTTAGCGCGCGCGTCGTGAGAAATTAGAGCAAATTACAGCAAATCATGCACTAATTAATTCATCACACCTTTCGAGTTAAGCTGCTATATCTCGGCAACGGATGAAGATAGATAAAGCAAATGTATTGCAAAAAGTCTTCTTATAGTCCAAGGAAGGTTTCCTGAAAGTTTCAAGAGTTTTCAATTTTTCACAAAAAACACTGTGCTATAGCCTTAGTATTTTGTCAAAATTCCAACAATTTTCGACCATCTCAGAATCGCTTCAAACTTTCAGGAAACATTCCTGGGACTATGCCGACGGAGTTTGCATAGTTTTTGTAAACTTTTAGCGCGCGCGTCGCGAGAAATTAGAGCGAATTACAGCAAATCATGCACTAATTAATTCATCACACCTTTCGAGTTAAGCTCCTATATCTCGGCAACGGATGAAGATAGATAAAGCAAATGTATTGCAAAAAGTCTTCTTATAGTCCAAGGAAGGTTTCCTGAAAGTTTCAAGAGTCTTCAATTTTTCACAAAAAACACTGTGCTATAGCCTTAGTATTTTGTCAAAATTCCAACAATTTTCGACCATCTCAGAATCGCTTCAAACTTTCAGGAAACATTCCTGGGACTATGCCGACAGAGTTTGCATAGTTTTTGTAAACTTTTAGCGCGCGCGTCGTGAGAAATTAGAGCAAATTACAGCAAATCATGCACTAATTAATTCATCACACCTTTCGAGTTAAGCTGCTATATCTCGGCAACGGATGAAGATAGATAAAACAAATGTATTGCAAAAAGGCTTCTTATAGTCCAAGGAAGGTTTCCTGAAAGTTTCAAGAGTTTTCAATTTTTCACAAAAAACACTGTGTTATAGCCTTAGTATTTTGTCAAAATTCCAACATTTTTCGACCATCTCAGAATCGCTTCAAACTTTCAGGAAACATTCCTGGGACTGTGCCGACGGAGTTTGCATAGTTTTTGTAAACTTTTAGCGCGCGCGTCGTGAGAAATTAGAGCAAATTACAGCAAATCATGCACTAATTAATTCATCACACCTTTCGAGTTAAGCTGCTATATCTCGGCAACGGATGAAGATAGACAAAGCAAATGTATTGCAAAAAGTCTTCTTATAGTCCAAGGAAGGTTTCCTGAAAGTTTCAAGAGTTTTCAATTTTTCACAAAAAACACTGTGCTATAGCCTTAGTATTTTGTCAAAATTCCAACATTTTTCGACCATCTCAGAATCGCTTCAAACTTTCAGGAAACATTCCCGGGACTATGCCGACGGAGTTTGCATAGTTTATGTAAACTTTTAGCTCGCGCGTTGCGAGAAATTAGAAAGAATTACAGCAAATCATGCACTAATTAATTCATCACACCTCTCGAGTTAAGCTGCTATATCTCGGCAACGGATGAAGATAGATAAAGCAAATGTATTGCAAAAAGTCTTCTTATAGTCCAAGGAAGGTTTCCTGAAAGTTTCAAGAGTTTTCAATTTTTCACAAAAAAAACACTGTGCTATAGCCTTAGTATTTTGTCAAAATTCCAACATTTTTCGACCATCTCAGAATCGCTTGAAACTTTCAGGAAACATTCCTGGGACTATGCCGACGCAGTTTGCATAGTTTTTGTAAACTTTTAGCGCGCGCGTCGTGAGAAATTAGAGCAAATTACAGCAAATCATGCACTAATTAATTCATCACACCTTTCGAGTTAAGCTGCTATATCTCGGCAACGGATGAAGATAGATAAAGCAAATGTATTGCAAAAAGTCTCTTATAGTCCAAGGAAGGTTTCCTGAAAGTTTCAAGAGTTTTCAATTTTTCACAAAAAACACTGTGCTATAGCCTTAGTATTTTGTCAAAATTCCAACATTTTTCGACCATCTCAGAATCGCTTCAAACTTTCAGGAAACATTCCCGGGACTATGCCGACGGAGTTTGCATAGTTTTTGTAAACTTTTAGCCCGCGCGTCGCGAGAAATTAGAGCGAATTACAGCAAATCATGCACTAATTAATTCATCACACCTTTCGAGTTAAGCTGCTATATCTCGGCAACGGATGAAGATAGATAAAGCAAATGTATTGCAAAAAGTCTTCTTATAGTCCAAGGAAGGTTTCCTGAAAGTTTCAAGAGTTTTCAATTTTTCACAAAAAACACTGTGCTATAGCCTTAGTATTTTGTCAAAATTCAACATTTTTCGACCATCTCAGAATCGCTTGAAACTTTCAGGAAACATTCCTGGGACTATGCCGACGCAGTTTGCATAGTTTTTGTAAACTTTGAGCGCGCGCGTCGTGAGAAATTAGAGCAAATTACAGCAAATCATGCACTAATTAATTCATCACACCTTTCGAGTTAAGCTGCTATATCTCGGCAACGGATGAAAATAGATAAAGCAAATGTATTGCAAAAAGTCTTCTTATAGTCCAAGGAAGGTTTCCTGAAAGTTTCAAGAGTTTTCAATTTTTCACAAAAAACACTGTGCTATAGCCTTAGTATTTTGTCAAAATTCCAACATTTTTCGACCATCTCAGAATCGCTTGAAACTTTCAGGGAACATTCCTGGGACTATGCCGACGGAGTTTGCATAGTTTTTGTAAACTTTTAGCGCGCGCGTCGTGAGAAATTAGAGCAAAATACAGCAAATCATGCACTAATTAATTCATCACACCTTTCGAGTTAAGCTGCTATATCTCGGCAACGGATGAAGATAGATGAAGCAAATGTATTGCAAAAAGTCTTCTTATAGTCCAAGGAAGGTTTCCTGAAAGTTTCAAGAGTTTTCAATTTTTCACAAAAAACACTGTGCTATAGCCTTAGTATTTTGTCAAAATTCCAACATTTTTCGACCATCTCAGAATCGCTTCAAACTTTCAGGAAACATTCCTGGGACTGTGCCGACGGAGTTTGCATAGTTTTTGTAAACTTTTAGCGCGCGCGTCGTGAGAAATTAGAGCAAATTACAGCAAATCATGCACTAATTAATACATCACACCTTTCGAGTTAAGCTGCTATATCTCGGCAACGGATGAAGATAGATAAAGCAAATGTATTGCAAAAAGTCTTCTTATAGTCCAAGGAAGGTTTCCTGAAAGTTTCAAGAGTTTTCAATTTTTCACAAAAAACACTGTGCTATAGCCTTAGTATTTTGTCAAAATTCCAACATTTTTCGACCATCTCATAATCGCTTCAAACTTTCAGGAAACATTCCTGGGACTATGCCGACGGAGTTTGCATAGTTTTTGTAAACTTTTAGCGCGCGCGTCGCGAGAAATTAGAGCAAATTACAGCAAATCATGCACTAATTAATTCATCACACCTTTCGAGTTAAGTTGCTTTATCTCGGCAATGGATGAAGATAGATAAAGCAAATGTATTGCAGAAAGTCTTCTTATAGTCCAAGGAAGGTTTCCTGAAAGTTTCAAGAGTTTTCAATTTTTCACAAAAAACACTGTGCTATAGCCTTAGTATTTTGTCAAAATTCCAACATTTTTCGACCATCTCAGAATCGCTTGAAACTTTCAGGAAACATTCCTGGGACTATGCCGACGGAGTTTGCATAGTTTTTCTAAACTTTTAGCGCGCGCGTCGTGAGAAATTAGAGCGAATTACAGCAAATCATGCACTAATTAATTCATCACACCTTTCGAGTTAAGCTGCTATATCTCGGCAACGGATGAAGATAGATAAAGCAAATGTATTGCAAAAAGTCTTCTTATAGTCCAAGGAAGGTTTCCTGAAAGTTTCAAGAGTTTTCAATTTTTCACAAAAAACACTGTGCTATAGCCTTAGTATTTTGTCAAAATTCCAACATTTTTCGACCATCTCAGAATCGCTTGAAACTTTCAGGAAACATTCCTGGGACTATGCCGACGGAGTTTGCATAGTTTTTGTAAACTTTCAGCACGCGCGTCGCGAGAAATTAGAGCGAATTACAGCAAATCATGCACTAATTAATTCATCACACCTTTCGAGTTAAGCTGCTATATCTCGGCAACGGATGAAGATAGATAAAGCAAATGTATTGCAAAAAGTCTTCTTATAGTCCAAGGAAGGTTTCCTGAAAGTTTCAAGAGTTTTCAATTTTTCACAAAAAACACTGTGCTATAGCCTTAGTATTTTGTCAAAATTCCAACTTTTCGACCATCTCAGAATCGCTTGAAACTTTCAGGAAACATTCCTGGGACTATGCCGACGGAGTTTGCATAGTTTTTGTAAACTTTTAGCGCGCGTCGTGAGAAATTAAAGCGAATTACAGCAAATCATGCACTAATTAATTCATCACACCTTTCGAGTTAAGCTGCTATATCTCGGCAATGGATGAAGATAGATAAAGCAAATGTATTGCAAAAAGTCTTCTTATAGTCCAAGGAAGGTTTCCTGAAAGTTTCAAGAGTTTTCAATTTTTCACAAAAAACACTGTGCTATAGCCTTAGTATTTTGTCAAAATTCCAACATTTTTCGACCATCTCAGAATCGCTTCAAACTTTCAGGAAACATTCCTGGGACTATGCCGACGGAGTTTGCATAGTTTTTGAAAACTTTTAGCGCGCGCGTCGCGAGAAATTAGAGCGAATTACAGCAAATCATGCACTAATTAATTCATCACACCTTTCAAGTTAAGTTGCTTTATCTCGGCAATGGATGAAGATAGATAAAGCAAATGTATTGCAGAAAGTCTTCTTATAGTCCAAGGAAGGTTTCCTGAAAGTTTCAAGAGTTTTCAATTTTTCACAAAAAACACTGTGCTATAGCCTTAGTATTTTGTCAAAATTCCAACAGTTTTCGACCATCTCAGAATCGCTTGAAACTTTCAGGAAACATTCCTGGGACTATGCCGACGGAGTTTGCATAGTTTTTGTAAACTTTTAGCGCGCGTCGTGAGAAATTAGAGCAAATTACAGCAAATCATGCACTAATTAATTCATCACACCTTTCGAGTTAAGCTGCTATATCTCGGCAATGGATGAAGATAGATAAAGCAAATTTATTGCAAAAAGTCTTCTTATAGTCCAAGGAAGGTTTCCTGAAAGTTTCAAGAGTTTTCAATTTTTCACAAAAAACACTGTGCTATAACCTTAGTATTTTGTCAAAATTCCAACATTTTTCGACCATCTCAGAATCGCTTCAAACTTTCAGGAAACATTCCTGGGACTATGCCGACGGAGTTTGCATAGTTTTTGAAAACTTTTAGCGCGCGCGTCGCGAGAAATTAGAGCGAATTACAGCAAATCATGCACTAATTAATTCATCACACCTTTCGAGTTAAGTTGCTTTATCTCGGCAATGGATGAAGATAGATAAAGCAAATGTATTGCAAAAAGTCTTCTTATAGTCCAAGGAAGGTTTCCTGAAAGTTTCAAGAGTTTTCAATTTTTCACAAAAAACACTGTGCTATAGCCTTAGTATTTTGTCAAAATTCCAACATTTTTCGACCATCTCAGAATCGCTTCAAACTTTCAGGAAACATTCCTGGGACTATGCCGACGGAGTTTGCATAGTTTTTGTAAACTTTTAGCGCGCGCGTCGTGAGAAATTAGAGCAAATTACAGCAAATCATGCACTAATTAATTCATCACACCTTTCGAGTTAAGCTGCTATATCTCGGCAACGGATGAAGATAGATAAAGCAAATGTATTGCAAAAAGTCTTCTTATAGTCCAAGGAAGGTTTCCTGAAAGTTTCAAGAGTTTTCAATTTTTCACAAAAAACACTGTGCTATAGCCTTAGTATTTTGTCAAAATTCCAACATTTTTCGACCATCTCAGAATCGCTTCAAACTTTCAGGAAACATTCCTGGGACTATGCCGACGGAGTTTGCATAGTTTTTGTAAACTTTTAGCGCGCGCGTCGTGAGAAATTAGAGCGAATTACAGCAAATCATGCACTAATTAATTCATCACACCTTTCGAGTTAAGCTGCTATATCTCGGCAACGGATGAAGATAGATAAAGCAAATGTATTGCAAAAAGTCTTCTTATAGTCCAAGGAAGGTTTCCTGAAAGTTTCAAGAGTTTTCCATTTTTCACAAAAAACACTGTGCTATAGCCTTAGTATTTTGTCAAAATTCCAACATTTTTCGACCATCTCAGAATCGCTTCAAACTTTCAGGAAACATTCCTGGGACTATGCCGACGGAGTTTGCATAGTTTTTGTAAACTTTCAGCACGCGCGTCGCGAGAAATTAGAGCAAATTAGAGCAAATCATGCACTAATTAATTCATCACACCTTTCGAGTTAAGCTGCTATATCTCGGCAACGGATGAAGATAGATAAAGCAAATGTATTGCAAAAAGTCTTCTTATAGTCCAAGGAAGGTTTCCTGAAAGTTTCAAGAGTTTTCAATTTTTCACAAAAAACACTGTGCTATAGCCTTAGTATTTTGTCAAAATTCCAACTTTTCGACCATCTCAGAATAGCTTGAAACTTTCAGGAAACATTCCTGGGACTATGCCGACGGAGTTTGCATAGTTTTTGTAAACTTTTAGCGCGCGTCGTGAGAAATTAGAGCGAATTACAGCAAATCATGCACTAATTAATTCATCACACCTTTCGAGTTAAGCTGCTATATCTCGGCAATGGATGAAGATAGATAAAGCAAATGTATTGCAAAAAGTCTTCTTATAGTCCAAGGAAGGTTTCCTGAAAGTTTCAAGAGTTTTCAATTTTTCACAAAAAACACTGTGCTATAGCCTTAGTATTTTGTCAAAATTCCAACATTTTTCGACCATCTCAGAATCGCTTCAAACTTTCAGGAAACATTCCTGGGACTATGCCGACGGAGTTTGCATAGTTTTTGAAAACTTTTAGCGCGCGCGTCGCGAGAAACTAGAGCGAATTACAGCAAATCATGCACTAATTAATTCATCACACCTTTCGAGTTAAGTTGCTTTATCTCGGCAATGGATGAAGATAGATAAAGCAAATGTATTGCAGAAAGTCTTCTTATAGTCCAAGGAAGGTTTCCTGAAAGTTTCAAGAGTCTTCAATTTTTCACAAAAAACACTGTGCTATAGCCTTAGTATTTTGTCAAAATTCCAACATTTTTCGACCATCTCAGAATCGCTTGAAACTTTCAGGAAACATTCCTGGGACTATGCCGACGGAGTTTGCATAGTTTTTGTAAACTTTTAGCGCGCGTCGTGAGAAATTAGAGCGAATTACAGCAAATCATGCACTAATTAATTCATCACACCTTTCGAGTTAAGCTGCTATATCTCGGCAATGGATGAAGATAGATAAAGCAAATTTATTGCAAAAAGTCTTCTTATAGTCCAAGGAAGGTTTCCTGAAAGTTTCAAGAGTTTTCAATTTTTCACAAAAAACACTGTGCTATAGCCTTAGTATTTTGTCAAAATTCCAACATTTTTCGACCATCTCAGAATCGCTTCAAACTTTCAGGAAACATTCCTGGGACTATGCCGACGGAGTTTGCATAGTTTTTGTAAACTTTTAGCGCGCGCGTCGTGAGAAATTAGAGCGAATTACAGCAAATCATGCACTAATTAATTCATCACACCTTTCGAGTTAAGCTGCTATATCTCGGCAACGGATGAAGATAGATAAAGCAAATGTATTACAAAAAGTCTTCTGATAGCCAAGGAAGGTCTCCTGAAAGTTTCAAAAGTTTTCAATTTTTCACAAAAAACACTGCGCTATAGCCTTAGTATTTTGTCAAATTTCCAACATTTTTCGACCATCTCAGAATCGCTTGAAACTTTCAGGAAACATTCCTGGGACTATGCCGACGGAGTTTGCATAGTTTTTGTAAACTTTTAGCGCACGTGTCGTGAGAAATTAGAGCAAATTACAGCAAGTCATGCACTAATTAATTCATCACACCTTTCGAGTTAAGCTGCTATATCTCGGCAACGGATGAAGATAGATAAAGCAAATGTATTACAAAAAGTCTTCTGATAGCCAAGGAAGGTCTCCTGAAAGTTTCAAAAGTTTTCAATTTTTCACAAAAAACACTGCGCTATAGCCTTAGTATTTTGTCAAATTTCCAACATTTTTCGACCATCTCAGAATCGCTTGAAACTTTCAGGAAACATTCCTGGGACTATGCCGACGGAGTTTGCATAGTTTTTGTAAACTTTTAGCGCACGTGTCGTGAGAAATTAGAGCAAATTACAGCAAATCATGCACTAATTAATTCATCACACCTTTCGAGTTAAGCTGCTATATCTCGGCAATGGATGAAGATAGATAAAGCAAATGTATTGCAAAAAGTCTTCTTATAGTCCAAGGAAGGTTTCCTGAAAGTTTCAAGAGTTTTCAATTTTCCACAAAAAACACTGTGCTATAGCCTTAGTATTTTGTCAAAATTCCAACATTTTTCGACCATCTCAGAATCGCTTCAAACTTTCAGGAAACATTCCTGGGACTATGCCGACGGAGTTTGCATAGTTTTTGTAAACTTTTAGCGCGCGCGTCGTGAGAAATTAGAGCGAATTACAGCAAATCATGCACTAATTAATTCATCACACCTTTCTAGTTAAGCTGCTATATCTCGGCAACGGATGAAGATAGATGAAGCAAATGTATTGCAAAAAGTCTTCTTATAGTCCAAGGAAGGTTTTCTGAAAGTTTCAAGAGTTTTCAATTTTTCACAAAAAACACTGTGCTATAGCCTTAGTATTTTGTCAAAATTCCAACATTTTTCGACCATCTCAGAATCGCTTCAAACTTTCAGGAAACATTCCTGGGACTATGCCGACGGAGTTTGCATAGTTTTTGAAAACTTTTAGCGCGCGCGTCGCGAGAAATTAAAGGGAATTACAGTAAATCATGCACTAATTGATTCATCACACCTTTCGAGTTAAGTTGCTAAATCTCGGCAATGGATGAAGATAGATAAAGCAAATGTATTGCAAAAAGTCTTCTTATAGTCCAAGGAAGGTTTCCTGAAAGTTTCAAGAGTTTTCAATTTTTCACAAAAAACACTGTGCTATAGCCTTAGTATTTTGTCAAAATTCCAACATTTTTCGACCATCTCAGAATCGCTTGAAACTTTCAGGAAACATTCCTGGGACTATGCCGACGGAGTTTTCATAGTTTTTGTAAACTTTTAGCGCGCGCGTCGTGAGAAATTAGAGCAAATTACAGCAAATCATGCACTAATTAATTCATCACACCTTTCGAGTTAAGCTGTTCTATCTCGGCAACGGATGAAGATAGATAAAGCAAATGTATTACAAAAAGTCTTCTGATAGCCAAGGAAGGTCTCCTGAAAGTTTCAAGAGTTTTCAATTTTTCACAAAAAACACTGTGCTATAGCCTTAGTATTTTGTCAAAATTCCAACATTTTTCGACCATCTCAGAATCGCTTCAAACTTTCAGGAAACATTCCTGGGACTATAGCGACGGAGTTTGCATAGTCTTTGTAAACTTTTAGCGCACGTTCCGTGAGAAATTAGAGCAAATTACAGCAAATCATGCACTAATTAATTCATCACACCTTTCGAGTTAAGCTGCTATATCTCGGCAACGGATGAAGATAGATAAAGCAAATGTATTGCAAAAAGTCTTCTTATAGTCCAAGGAAGGTTTCCTGAAAGTTTCAAGAGTTTTCAATTTTTCACAAAAAACACTGTGCTATAGCCTTAGTATTTTGTCAAAATTCCAACATTTTTCGACCATCTCAGAATCGCTTCAAACTTTCAGGAAAAATTCCTGGGACTATGCCGATGGAGTTTGCATAGTTTTTGAAAACTTTTAGCGCGCGCGTCGCGAGAAATTAGAGCGAATTACAGCAAATCATGCACTAATTAATTCATCACACCTTTCGAGTTAAGTTGCTAAATCTCGGCAATGGATGAAGATAGATAAAGCAAATGTATTGCAAAAAGTCTTCTTATAGTCCAAGGAAGGTTTCTTGAAAGTTTCAAGAGTTTTCAATTTTTCAAAAAAAACACTGTGCTATAGCCTTAGTATTTTGTCAAAATTCCAACATTTTTCGACCATCTCAGAATCGCTTCAAACTTTCAGGAAATATTGCTGGGATTATGCCGACGGAGTTTGCATAGTTTTTCTAAACTTTTAGCGCGCGTGTCGTGAGAAATTAGAGCAAATTACAGCAAATCATGCACTAATTAATTCATCACACCTTTCGAGTTAAGCTGCTATATCTCGGCAACGGATGAAGATAGATAAAGCAAATGTATTACAAAAAGTCTTCTGATAGCCAAGGAAGGTCTCCTGAAAGTTTCAAGAGTTTTCAATTTTTCACAAAAAACACTGTGCTATAGCCTTAGTATTTTGTCAAAATTCCAACATTTTTCGACCATCTCAGAATCGCTTCAAACTTTCAGGAAACATTCCTGGGACTATGGCGACGGAGTTTGCATAGGTTTTGTAAACTTTTAGCGCACGTGTCGTGAGAAATTAGAGCAAATTACAGCAAATCATGCACTAATTAATTCATCACACCTTTCGAGTTAAGCTGCTATATCTCGGCAACGGATGAAGATAGATAAAGCAAATGTATTGCAAAAAGTCTTCTTATAGTCCAAGGAAGGTTTCCTGAAAGTTTCAAGAGTTTTCAATTTTTCACAAAAAACACTGTGCTATAGCCTTAGTATTTTGTCAAAATTCCAACATTTTTCGACCATCTCAGAATCGCTTCAAACTTTCAGGAAACATTCCTGGGACTATGCCGACGGAGTTTGCATAGTTTTTGTAAACTTTTAGCGCGCGCGTCGGGAGAAATTAGAGTAAATTACAGCAAATCATGCACTAATTAATTCATCACACCTTTCTAGTTAAGCTGCTATATCTCGGCAACGGATGAAGATAGATGAAGCAAATGTATTGCAAAAAGTCTTCTTATAGTCCAAGGAAGGTTTTCTGAAAGTTTCAAGAGTTTTCAATTTTTCACAAAAAACACTGTGCTATAGCCTTAGTATTTTGTCAAAATTCCAACATTTTTCGACCATCTCAGAATCGCTTCAAACTTTCAGGAAACATTCCTGGGACTATGCCGACGGAGTTTGCATAGTTTTTGTAAACTTTTAGCGCGCGCGTCGCGAGAAATTAGAGCGAATTACAGCAAATCATGCACTAATTAATTCATCACACCTTTCGAGTTAAGCTGCTATATCTCGGCAATGGATGAAGATAGATAAAGCAAATGTATTGCAAAAATTCTTCTTATAGTCCAAGGAAGGTTTCCTGAAAGTTTCAAGAGTTTTCAATTTTTCACAAAAAACACTGTGCTATAGCCTTAGTATTTTGTCGAAATTCCAACATTTTTCGACCATCTCAGAATCGCTTGAAACTTTCAGGAAACATTCCTGGGACTATGCCGACGGAGTTTGCATAGTTTTTGTAAACTTTTAGCGCGCGCGTCGCGAGAAATTAGAGCGAATTACAGCAAATCATGCACTAATTAATTCATCACACCTTTCGAGTTAAGCTGCTATATCTCGGCAATGGATGAAGATAGATAAAGCAAATGTATCGCAAAAAGTCTTCTTATAGTCCAAGGAAGGTTTCCTGAAAGTTTCAAGAGTTTTCAATTTTTCACAAAAAACACTGTGCTATAGCCTTAGTATTTTGTCAAAATTCCAACATTTTTCGACCATCTCAGAATCGCTTCAAACTTTCAGGAAACATTCCTGGGACTATGCCGACGGAGTTTGCAGAAATTAGAGCTAATTAGAGCAAATCATGCACTAATTAAAACATCACACCTTTCGAGCAAAAGAGCCAAATTTAACCTGCTATATCTCGCAAACGGATGAAGATAGATAAAGCAAATGTATTGCAGAAAGTCTTATTTTAGTCCAACGAAGGTTTCCTGAACGTTTCAAGAGATTTCAATTTTCGACAAAAAACACTGTGCTATAGCCTTAGTATTTTGTCAAAATCCGGTCATTTTTGTACCATCTTAGAATCGTTTGAAACTTTCAGGAAACGTTCCTGGGACTATGCCGACGGTTTTTGCATAGTTTTTGTAAACTTTTAGGCCGTCGGTCGGGAGAAATGAGAGCAAATTAGAGTAATTCATGCACTACACCCCCGACGGGTCAGCGGTCAATTTCTTCTGTGTGCACCCGTCACACAGACTTGCGTCTAGTCTGGGAAGCATGGGCAGCGGATTTCAGTTACCGGCGGGTTAAGCAAAGCAAATATTTAGTTTTAGCAGGGGCCCAGTAGTAACGTTAAGGTAAAGACCATGTACTGGGGCACTAATGTGGACACAGTTCCAGTGTAGATACGTTTTATTTATTTATTTATTTTTTGCCGGTGCCCAGGCACTAGTTCTCGGGCACCAAGTGTGAACGGGGCCTAAGTGAGAGTAACTTATAAGGAGTAAGTTGATGACAAAGCAAGGATTAGAGGTACCGTCCTGTCCTTGTGGTTGTAGATGATACTTTCTTTGTCTCTAAACCACCGTCTCATTTTACGCCTTGGGTTTGATGGAACCTGCAATTAGGAACGAGGACTGGGGTAGTGTGAGAGAACAAGCCATCAAGTACGTCACATTGATCCGAGTGGAGGGGCGACATGGTCCATACTTCCTTGCGGGCTACTCATACGGAAGGCTCGTTGCGTACGAAATGGCGTGCGTACTGACAGAACAGGAAGAGACGATGGAATTCCTGGGGATGATTGACATGATGTTTTAGTGTTGAACCGAGTTCGTTATGTACCGCTCATCCATTAAATTCGGATCACGGTTAAATTCGGACCCAGTGTGACGCAGTCGGAGACAGATCTTCAATTGAACTATCCGCACAGTTTCTTTTGTCGAATTGTATATTTTTTTGATTGGTTGGCTCGATCATCTGTCATAAGGACTAAAGTCACGCACTTTAACAAACTCGCGCAATGTCATGTTGATAGAGTGAAACTAGATTGATTATATCTTGAAGGAAATTTGACCATTTTAATCGCGGATTCTTTCCTTGTATGTATTGTTGAAAAATACATCTTTCCTGTAGAGCACTTTTTATTGGACGCGCTGAGAGCTACAAAAACAAGGATTTTTAACAATAGAAATTGAACTTGAATATCAAATATGTTGGAACTTTTTATAATTTTATAATTTTCAAAATTTCTTGTCCCAAGCATTAGACGAAGGCCAGAAACTGAGCAACGATAAAAACAAGTTTCTTCCATACTTACCGTTCCGTGAAGTGCTTACAACTGTTTGGGAAGAAACGAGGAGGGACTGGAGACTGTGATTCCTTACCTCGTCTCCAGGTTGTAGCTCACTATTCCTAGGCTCTCTCGACAAAATGGCGGCCCGGTTCGTCATGAATTGAATTGAAGACCAAGATTTTGCCGAAAACCTGCTTTGTTACACGACAATTATAATCAGGGAGTCGAAATAACCTGTAATGTACTTGGGTGAAAGTGTCACGCTGTCGGCAGTGGCTGAAACAAAGAGGACGAGCATGCTAATAGCGAAAAAGTATCGTCGCAAATCCGCCAAACCAGCAATGCAAGAATGAACTAAGGTGAGTTGTACGTTGTTTGACGTATTCTCTGACCACATTATAAAACCAGTGGAAAGGTGTAATGTACATTGATACTAAAGGGCTTTTTTCCGATCTTGATTTCAGGCCTATCCATCACTGAAGCGGGTTGGTACAAAACCTGGACCCCCAATTTGGACCCCCTTTTTTAATAACAAAAATGAAAATATATATTAATAATTACAAATGATGATAATATTGATGTAATAATAATACAAATTCTCATATATAAAAAAGTCACTTTAAAAAAATAAAAAAAAAGTAGAAAAAAGTCCGTCTTTTGTGTTTGCTTCGCTTTGTCAGCGATTATTTTCTTAATAGCAATATTTTGACTGTATTCAAACCCGAAATGCTAGTACCTGCTGGTTTATACGAGCAGACAAGCGCAAATGCAACGCAAGCGCAAGCGACTGGTTCACACGGTAAAATTTGTGAAGCGAGCAAATGGAAAAGTTTCCATTCTCTTACGCTTCCTTTACGTGTGAACCAGCCATATATGACAATAATGGAATACAAGTCTCCCGTGTGCCAGGGCCGGAAAGATCTGCTTTACAGGAGTCGTGTAGCGGTCCCGATTGATACTTTCAAAGATGCCTGAATATCTGTGTCAACGATTTTATTTATTTTATTTATTCTCCGAAATATGTCACTTATTGTCTGGCTAAAAAGCAGTCAGTCAGTCAGTCAGTGTAAACAATAATAGACCAATGGTCCGGGCTGCTTTGGCCAGAAAACCTGACATGTGTCAGGTACAGTGGAAACAAGAGGCCTGTCCGTAGAGGCTTTCAATCATTATTTTATAGTTTTCATTTTCATGCGAATCAAACTAATTTCCACGAGAAAGGTTTCGCACTAGTCCTTGGTTTGAAACAGGCAATGCAGGTATCATGCATGACCCATTGGAGTTGTTTCTTGTGAGCGGTACTCGTTTCTGTGGCAGCAATGTTGGGTCCCTCCCTTGTTGCTTGTTGGGTATAGCCCGACGACCTTAGTTTTATTGCACTCCGTGTCTTCATTGTCATGTTTTTCTGGGTTATGAATCAGCACATGGTGATTGATTCATATTGCCACGTGATATGCGATGAGTAAGGTGACTTCGTGAACAACTTGAGGTGTAGGCGCCGCGATTGAATTGTACGTTACTACAATTGTGTGTAAAGTTAGCTGTATCCCATCCAAGCTCAACATCGTTTGGCTCTGTGGAACATGCATAGATAAACTGGGTTTTAGGGAACTCTTTTGGCTTGCATTCTTAAGTTCACCATCATAGCCGAAAACAAATATTTGATGGATTCGATTATATTTAATGGATAACACTACGGAATTGCAAATAACTCTGTCGCTGCTAGTTATTTAGTCCCGACAAACTTTCTGTGGCGACATGAAATACCTCTGGGAAGATACCAGGCCGAAAATGGACACCAAAGCCATGACCAACTTTAGCTGTAAACAATGATGATTTTAATATGCTTTACACTGTGCAGAACAATTTTGTTGCCTTGTTCATACTGTAGCTATTTTGTAAATTTTGTTTTGCCAAAAGTATATCCATTTTCGTGACAAAAATATCCATCTCACAGTTTAAGACTATACCAACGCTGCTCTGTGAATATATTACATGTTTATGCTGCACGTGAGCGTGACAGTTGTCAAAATGCTTCGGCTTATTGTACAGTGCCTGTTGAAATATTTCTTCTGTTCGATCATGTAGCCTTTGTTTCGCAGTGGTAATTGTATACTAGAATGAAAAACACACCAAAATAGTCCTGAGCATTGAGTTTGTTAGTCACAAATGACTGAACATGCTGTGAACAAAACCGCAATAATATTGTAAACAAGTCTCGTGTGCTGGAATACTCGAAAGCCTCATAGAAGAAACGTATTGAAGCGAAGGCTAGATTATCGTGGCCTCTGATTGAAAATAAGTGGTCAAAGTCAACTGAGCATGAAAAGATAAGTCACGCATTACTCTTTTCTTGCTTGCTAACCTTTTCACTCCAAAGCTCAAAATGCAGAGTCACTCAACCTTTTAGAAGCAAGTGTATGAGTGTTGTAATGGCAATTTATAATAGGTTTCATTTGATCAAGGTGTTAAAGGTCAAGTTCTCTATACTGTATGATATTTTTCTGGTCAGAAACTTAAAGTCTCCTTTGATCGCTTTTGTTCCTACTTTCCATTTTGGTTTCTTCTGGTCTCGACTCCACCCAACAAGCTCACTGGCAACCAAATCTTGTTAGCATAAGATTGTAAGACTGCTGCATGTTTTAAAATCATTTTCATCAATGTAGTGATGCACATATATTTTTTACACACATGCATATTTAATGAGCTCAAATTATTTTGCCTGAACTTCAAAACAACCCAATTTTTTTTCCCCAAAAGGCAAAGCAGAACTTGAAGGGCTTATTTCAAAGTGCTGTACATGGACACCTTGCCTGCACGATCACTACTACTAGTGCGGCGTTCAAATACAGTCATACTTCAAACAGCTTGTCACCAGTTCTCACTGTAATCGCTAGCAGGTCAAAGGATTTCATGAACATGCAGTTACAGCTTTCTAACCCGACGAATTTTACATTTTGAAAAAAAAAAGTTGTCTGACTAAACGATTTAATGATGAGCATGCATTGTGGCAGTAAAACTAAAACGAGACATGCTAGATTGGTCCCAGTTCTGTTACTAGATCCATATACTTCAAATTTTGAGTTGTTTCTTGTGCATGCTACTTGCTTCGGGGCGACAATTTATGGTTGCTCCTTTCACTAGCCAAAGTTCAGGAGACCGTTTTGTTTCATTTCATTTGCATAAATGCAGAAAAAATGTAAAAATCTTTGTGCCTGTCAAAAAATTTTATTTCGCTACGTATTCGATTTTACCTTTTTGACTTTGTTTCTTTAAAATACAAATTTTGTCACTGGCAACGGAATTCTACAAGTCTTTACATAAAAGAGAGTGTTTGGTTTTGTTGATCAGAGCGCTTTTCAGATGACTGTCGAAAACCAAAACCAAAGCAATCACAGAGCCAATCAATGAGGCGAGCAAAACCAAAACCAAGTAATTGCGATTGGTTTTACAAACCAATCAGCAGTGCGAGAACACGCCATCGCGATATGCTTTCTTGCGTGAGAATATCGCAACCAGGTTGTGCTTTTGCTCTTGATTGGCCAAGAATGTTCCTAAGTTGTTAGAACCAATCGGAAAGCGTAGCAAACGCAAAACCAAAGCAATCACACGATTACTTTCGACAGTCATCCGAAAACGGCTCTAATTACGTTTGTTATCATTGGCGACGGACATTCTATCAGTGAGTCTTTGTATGATAGAGAGGTCCGTGACTGACAAAGACTAAGAGTCGAGATAGCATCACGATTAGTAACCCTCGAAGAGCTAGGGTATTACTGTGTTACGGTCTGGATAAAGGTTCGTGTGCCCCTTTCGGGAAAAATCATTGTAGCGTTACAATTTAACGTACATACACGTATTATACATCATTGTAAAGGTTTTGGACAGTAGATTACAGATCTGGTGCACATTGAAGGTGAAGTACGATTGAGGTTAATTTGAAACTTGATTGTTTCGGAAACGGGAAACAAAACTTCTGTCAGTTTTATTCGAAAATGCTAAAACAACTTTTTTGTGATACTCTATGAACTTGACTAAAATACCGTGTCAGCGAATTTTGATCCGTTTTGTTTTAAGGATTTTATTCTCATTTAAAGTGGAGGGAGCGTTTCAGGTTCCGTTTTTATACAAACTATCCAAAAAATAATTGAACAAATCAAAAAATCAAAGATCGGTAACACAGTATTGGAGTCTTCAGCTCACGAAAATTTGAGCAATATTGATCAAACCGCTCAAAAGCTTTGTTTCCCGAAATACCAGATTTTTTCGTGAAAATCTTTCATCGGTCTGATCTAGATTACACTCGTACTATTAATGTGTATGAAAAATGTAATACTAGATATGCATTCGTCAGTCCCAGGCCTTTACAACGATATATTGTACGTGTATACATCTTAAATAGCAACGCTACAATAATTTTTTTCCAAGAATATTTTTGAGGAATGCGCGAACCTTTATCGAGACCTTAAAGGGAGAGTTCGTGTTCCCTCAGAAAGTGATCTAAAGTAGCACTGTTGCAGTTGAATGTAATTTGGGGTGCAGGGAGTGGGAGGGGGGCACAATACTCACTGAAGTTTAGATAGGGGGTTCCGCTGATACCTATAGCTCTGGCCCTGTTCAAGGTACAAACTCGGTTATTTCATTCGTGCTTTATTTTGCGATCCTGTTTAAGAGCAGACTCAAAAAATCTTTCAGTTTACGAGTGTCATACCTGCATGGCAATGACAGCGTATGCAGTGTTTGAATTTTTCTTCTAACTCCAGAATCATGACAAAATTCGGTGCTTTTAAAGACTTTTGAAAGCATAAATTGTATGCCCTGTTTAGACAGAGAACACAAAACTTGTTTTAGTGGAACGCCACTTTTAGGAAAGATAGGGGAGTATGTATCCAACAGGTATCCCAGAAAGTACAAGTTTCATGTGCTTAACGTTCTTTATTTAGATCTTAAACAAGTGTCAGCATCACGCAATTTCCTTTTTTCCTGTTTGTTGTTGTTGTTGTTGTATTCTGAAGAGAACCAAACTTATTTGCTCATTAATACCTTTGAGTGCAACTCTGATCGGTGACTCCGTCCGAGTTGTGATTTAAAACCATTTATCCCCCGAGCTCTGCGAGGGTAATGCTGAAGACGCTAAAATGGGGACATTTCGGTTTTTCGACCAGTGGGGTCGCTATCTCGCATTTTAGTGTTTGTCGATCAGTCAGTCATCAACCTCTGTCATTTACAGATTGATAGAAGGTCCATTGCCAATGCCAACAGTTTGCAAGCCAAATTTCCTCGCGTATTGTCGAATAGTATTGGCGAATTAACATATTTTCCAGTCTCGACTTGCAGGATTCACGTTTGAGTTTCACCAACAGTGCATTCTCGATTTCATATTTAATGTGGCAGATGGCAATAGTCTTTAATAGATTTGCCTCTTGTGTGTGAAGCGATAATCAATCTGAGTTTCAGTTTTATAGACGGCAGCGCTGCACTACACCTCTGAAAGGGGTACGTCCTGGATATCGATAGGTTTAATAATGCTCCGGTCTCATCAAAGGATTGACAGCCTCTCCAGACTGGCCTCGTGTTTACACTGAACTTGATAGGTTTTCTGACCAAAGCCGCTCCAGGCCGGTGGTTTATTGTGTTACCATTTACACTGCACCCGCCTCGAGATCTACACTATGTAGTTGACTTGCTCCCTCATAGCAGCGGAAACCTTTAGAACGGAAGAAATTGTCTGCAACTTCTTCTTCAACTACTGTGCAAAAAGGCCGAACGCTGTCGACACGACCACCTTCTTTCTTGACGAGCCGAACAGCTCCAGCTCCTTGGGGTACTCCGGAGCGCGCATGCACGAAATATGAACATTCTCCATCCACAACCACTCTTTGATAGCGCTGGGCAGCCATATTCTAACCCAGAGCTGTAGTTGTCTAGGGAGTCCATAGTAGTTGAGTTTCTGTAGAAGACGTTCATGTGGTACAGTATCAAAGGCCTTGGAGAAGTCTAAGATCAATATAGGTCTATTTGATCCCTTGCCTTCATTGATCTGGCAAGATCGTCAATAGCGCAGATCAACTGTGACTCACAGGAGTGTCCCTTACCAAAGCCATGCTGGTATTTCACTAGAATGTTGTTGCGTTCAAGATGATTCATGATTTGGCTATACACTACATGCTCCATGACCTTACAGGAAATGCAGGTGAGGGATACAGGTCTGTAATTGGCTGGGTCAGAGCCCTTCCCCTTCTTAAATAGGGCTGTTACGTTTGCCGAGAGCCAGTCGAGTGGTAGGATACCACTGTTGTAGGATTGATTAAATAGGAATGTCAAGACTGGTGCTATTTCCTCTGCAGCTTCGTTTAACACTCTTGTTGATAATAAGTCTGACCCCATAGCCTTGTGTGTGTTCAGCTCTTTCAGCAGCTTGTGTATGCCTTCTGTAGTTAAGAATATGCTGTTTATGCGAGTAGCATTATCTGGCAAGTCAGGTAAGGTTGTGAGGTCTTCTTCAGTGAACACTTTTTGGTACTGCTCGCTATAAGGACTTTAGCTATCAGATGCTGTTGAGCCATTGTATTTTAGTTGTGATATGCCAATTTTTTCCTTTCTCATGCCTTTGATGTATGACCAGAAACGTTTTGGTTTTTTCTGTAATACAGAGACACGAAGGATTTCCCTAATGTAGTTGTCATGGGCCATGACAAGTTCTTTTTGATGTGTTTCCTCAAGTCCTTAAACTTTTTCCAGTCTTTGGCTTATCCAGTACTCTTGGTTTTTGTGCTGACAGGCCTTTGTTCTAATTTTTCGCTTGAGATCTCTAGTCATGTAGGGTAGGTTCCACCGTACACTGAGTTATTTCTGAGGGACATGGTCTTTTATGGCAGTTGTAATTGCAAATTTAAATACCTTCCAGTTCTCTTCCACTGTATTGT
This sequence comes from Plumapathes pennacea, assembly GCA_964036295.1. Taxonomy (NCBI): domain Eukaryota; kingdom Metazoa; phylum Cnidaria; class Anthozoa; order Antipatharia; family Myriopathidae; genus Plumapathes; species Plumapathes pennacea. The sequence goes on along the minus strand of OZ038464.1, from coordinate 10,678,951 downwards.
CCAGGGGGTCTGATGCCAGGAATTCTTGTTTAAATGAACACAGGTCATTCTTTATGTTGGTCCAGTTTGCTTTTCCATATAGGTGTACTTTCCTTGCTGTTTTCTTATTTATCTTTGCTTTGATGTCAATGTCTGCAATGACAATGTCATGGTCGCTCATGCCTGGGTTGATGTATATTTCCTTAATTAGACCTGGGTAATAGTGACAAACAGTAGGTCTAATATGTTCTTATGTCTGGTTGGTTGGGAATTGACCTGTGAGACATAATTGTCTCTGGCTATCTCTAGCATTCTGTAGCTTACCCCAGTGTTGTAAACACGAGAAGATTTCAAGGTCTCGCTGGCCCATTCAATGTCAGGTAGATTGAAGTCACCAGCCATAAGTAAATGTGGCATTGTGCTGTTGTTGCTGGCAGATAGTTTTAATTTGTAATATGATAAGTCCAAGGCGTTCAGAGAATCTAGATCGTTGTTTGGGGGTCTGTAGTAGGAGAGCACAGGTATAATGTTTTAGAGTTTTGAATCTGGAGTTTTGCCCACACAGCTTCACACTCAAGAGTTCAGATCCGGCATTTCAATAGCTATGTAGTTTTCGTGAACAGCTATGAATACACCTCCTGCTCCAAGTTCGCGGTCTTTGCGAAAAACCTCAAATGATGGAGGGAAAACCTCTCCATTACAGATCAATTTGTCAAAGTGCAAGTGTACAGTTTTACAATAGTCCACTTATTTTCAGATCATCTGCTGTGCAGAAATATATTTCTTTCAGTTACTAATGAGGGCTTGGAAAGAATGTTTCCAGGTTTTTTACCCAGCAGCAAGGCAGATCATTTTTCCTGGTTTTTTTATTTTCCTAAAGTATGCCCTTTTGCCCTTCATGTCAGTCATTGTACCTTATTGTCTATTGTATGAGTTACCTGACTACTTCGTGCAATTATCAGTCTTTCTATATTAGTATCTACAACTCAATGTAACTACCATTAGGCCCACAATAAAAATACCAGTCAGCTGACATGTGCTGCTATGGCTCTGCCCACAACCTTTGTGCGCAGGCAAGAAATATACTAACAGATAAATGTTAACATCACCTTGTATTATTAAACATGTTGTTATCCATCCAGTTGGTTTATATAATACACAGGTTTGAATCACTTACTGGACATATGTCCTTTTAAACTTCTTCGCATTTGCATCGCTCAACTGCCAAAAGATATTGGCTTCATTCTCACAGCTACCATGAATAATGAACCATATCTTGCCCATATGACAATTGCCCAACTTGAGTGCTTCAATAAGGGTTCACTACTTCTTTCCAACTAAGGTAAAACTTAAAGTCTGTGACAATATTTGTTGTCAAACACGGCTTGATTTGGTAGCCTTTCAGGATGGAAACTGTCCTCGTTTTGTTTGTAGTGAAAATCCTTCGCAATATTGGATTGCCAGATATATTTATTGGATGAACTTTCGAACCCATAATACTTTCCAGCTCCCAAAACACTGCCTGCCTCGTAATGAGGTTTCTCAAAACATTATTAGCTTATCTGCATAGGATCTGGAACCGGAAAAAGTGCTACACACAGACAGATGGAAGTTATGTCTATATAAAGAGTGACTATTTCGCTGTTAACTAACAGCGAATTTTTTGGTCAATCACTATCTACAGAATGGTTTTTTGCAGTTAAATTAAGGGCGAAGTTTTTGGTCCATCATTACATACAGAGTGAATATTTCGCCGTCAGTTAATGGCGAAGTTTTTGGTTCATCACTATATACAGAGTGGATATTTCGCAGTCAGGTAATGGCGAAGTTTTTGGTTCATCATTATATACAGAGTCAATATTTTGCCGTTAATTAACGGCGAAGTTTTTGGACCATCATTATGTACAGAGTGAATATATCAAGAAGAAAGCGGCGTAAAAGATACCTGAATTGGAACTTTAAATACTCACATCCTTGGCCTTCTATTGCACACCAAAATACGATCTCCAGACACCCATCTTCGTTGTACGTTTGTTGACAAGAAAACACAATATGCCCGAAAACGCCAGGCGTCCCAGGCGCTCGCAAATGCAACTCTGCTTACCACCTTAGGTACGCGGGCTCATTATTTAGACAAACTCCTGATTGGTAGCCTGAAAGTGAGGTTGAAGCTAAAACAACGCGTGCGCGGCAGATGTAAACAAACTTTCGCGGCAGTTGTGGGGTTGTCAGTTTCAAGCGGTGAGCTTTCGGCGAACAGCATGGCTAACTTAAAGAAAAAGCTTTTCGCCCTTGCTTTCCTAGCTGTTGTGCTGGCAGTCTTTTTCCCCATGTTGAAAAAGAAATACCAAAAACACATCAAGCCCCGTCTTGATTTAGCTTCTGGGATCTACATTGGTGCTAAAAACTTCAGGGTCTTCGGTATTCCAATTCCTTGGCGGTATGTTCTTCCAGGTGTTGCTCTGTTCTTGGTTGTTCAGCTATGGCGGGTGAGTGTTTATCGTTTAAGTTTTTGCAGCAGTAATTACAAAGGCGATCTCAAGTTATTATTATGCGTCTATTTCGCGTGCATTGTTGCAGTCGCTCTTTTTTTTTTGTTTTTGTTTCAAATAATTGCCCCTTTTGAATAACGCCTGAAGTTTAGATTGGTTATTGTTTTCTAATCAGACTTATTTGTACCTGTGTACACTGCAATCATGCACTTAATGTCCGAAAACTATTATTATCTACGCTTGTGTCTGTTACCATTTTAATGGCGAATCGAACTGCTTAGCTTGTTTTCAAATTGATTTGTGGTAACTAGAGCGAAATCAAATCGAGAAAAATTCCACATTTGCTGCGAAAAGCTAGCAGCATCTTCCTTCATTTTTAAATTATGAGAAATGCCTGGGTGGGGCTGCTATGAAAGAAATTGAAGTAAGCTGGAAACAGCAGCTGCACATATAATCGCATGGGTTGCGTCCAAGAAGAATTGAGATAAGCGAATACTATATCATGGTTTGGCGTTTCATTGGGTAATTTAAGTTGAAAAATAATCTGTATAGCAAACAACTATGGCTGATTACAATATTTACAGTCAACCACACCTAAAAACACACAAAACACCTGTTGAGAAAAGAACTGGTCCACTTGACAACAACAGGTAGTACCAGCAGTGCATGGTGATTTGATTTTAGATGCAGAATTTATTTAGAGGCTTTAAACAGGTGGAATCCTGAGAAATAAGCTTTTAAGCAGAGCAAAGTAATGATAATAATAATAATAACATGGGACCATCAGCTCTGATATCAAAATTTATAGTATTATCAAATCTGAAAATAATTTGTTCAAAAGCACTTTGTAAAGTGAGTGCAAAAATATTTTTTTTGTTAAAGACAGTATGGTTTTTTAAAATCATTTACCCAACATTGGATTTTGATTCTATGCTTGATTCACCCAAGTCTTAATGCACAAACATTTGGCCATGAATTAGTAACAGATACTCGTATATTTGTGTATTCACTTTTTGTACCTGATTGGTTTCACAGAGGCGTAGAAGGTTGAAGAAACTTGAAAAAGAACGCTTGCAAAAGGAGCAAACTGTTATGTCCACAGCATCAGGTGAGTGACATCATGTACTTGTCAGCGTAGTGTATGCAAAAACAGCTCTGTGGAGCCAACATAGCTAGACAAAAGAAACATACATTCAGCAATTAATGCTAGGTTTTTTTTTAGAATATTATTCTGTAACAACTGCGCTGCTTGGCCAGATGCTGCATTTGTGGTACGCACCTGGCTCAGTCCTGCATAAAATATTAGTAGGATTTGTTTTGCCCCATCTTTTATTTAATATTAAAAACTGTAACAAATAAAACTAAAAATAAATCGCATAGTTGAGATTTTATGCTACTGTGTGTAACTGGCATCACTGCACCTTTGGCACCATTTTCAGATTTCTTGATTGATAGTAGGTGTGAAACTGTTTTTTTAGGGCTCTAAAAATGCACATCGTAATTAATGATATTTACAGCTTCCAGGGATTACGTGTAAGTCAGTGATTACTGTCAGAACATTTTCAGAAAACTCCCCGTATTTCTTTCCCCTAAAAAGTGCTTCACCAAGAAAAAGCAATTACTGTTGATAGACAGGAGAATAGAGTTGATCAACAAAGTTTAGGATTTTTTCACCCTACCCAGTAAAGATTTTGAATTAGATAACAGAAGTACCAGTTTATCAAAAGTGGCCACCCACCACTCCTGAATTACCCAATGCTAAGTTCTCTTTTTTTGGGCCAATTTCCCCATTTCAGTTCCTGAGCCAGTGTGTACCACAAATGTTGTAGAGGCTGCACCTGCTGAGCCAGTCAAATCACCTCAAGTTCCTCCCACTGATCCCAATGATTTGAAACTTATGGAAAATCGAGTGCGCACCTTTAGTTTGTGGCCAACCACAAGCTCGGCCAACGTCTTTGAGCTGGCGCGTGCAGGATTTAGTTTTACTGGCCCTGATGACATAGTTAGGTGTTTCAAATGTGATGGAACTCTGAAGGAATGGACCCCGAAAGACAGTCCAATCGAGAGCCACAAAGAGTTTTATCCAGACTGTCCTTTTGTTGTGGATCTTGCAAATAACAACACAATCTTTGACACTCTGTTTCGCCTGAAAGACCTGTCAGTTGTTTGTGACATGGTCGCAGAGAGATTAAAGAAACTGTGTATTGTGGAAGGGAAAAGGGTGAACAAGGATCCAGGTAGGGATGAGGAATACCTTTGGGAACATTGACCCTTTCACTGCTGAACTCATAATACAAATTCTCCCAATCATTAAAGAAGAGAATGTATGACTGATGCAATGGGAACTGATTAATTGAGCAACTTTCATCTGAAAGGTTTTCCACACTGTGTGGATGTCTCTGGTGAGAAGGTTAATTATTAAAGTTATGATCACTCCCAGGTGTGAGAGGGTGTAATCTCCAAAGAGGGGCAGGGGTGTAAAAGGGTGTGGTAGGGTAAAGGGTACTGCTTCTGTTCTATGTGATTTGTTTGTTATTAAAGAACTGCAGAGTTTATCTTGCTAAGGTAGAACATTTGTATAACCACAGAATGCATGCAAACTTTAAAGTCTCATAAAATTGAATAAAGCTGAAAAATTATTTTTTATGCTAAAAGTCTAACAGTTACACTTATTTATTGAGTAATGTTTCAATGGCCAAAAATATCAAACTTTTACTTTTTAGTACCCTCTAGCATCATTTGCATATTGAGAAAAAATAAGACTGTTGTTTCTGTATTTCAGCCTCAGAGCAGTTGAGTGAGTTGCAGAAGAGACTGGACACCACTGAGCGCACAATGCACTTGGTAATGAAGCAGATGGAAGCCGTGACAAAGTGTCTTGCCAAGAGTCTGGCAGATGACCCAGCACTGAGTGGAGACAAGTCCCTGTCTGAGATCACAGAAGGTTTGCTCAACATCAAGGAAAGCAACGTGTAATATGGTGATCACGAGCTTTTGGAATCAATCACTTATTCAAGTCTGTGAGATGACAGTTACTGTTAGGCATGTTGGACCTGATGTTAGGTTACTGTTTTTCCTTTCTACAGCAATTTGCTCTTCACAGTTTAGCAGCATTCCCACAATCTCTGCACACACTGTTCACTTTGTTAAACATTATATAACCACTGTACAGTAGGAGCACCTGGCAAGGCAAACCTTTTGTTTTTGCTTTGAATCATGAGCTCACAGTAATTTGTGGTACAGTATTTTGTTAAGGCTTGTGAGAAGTTTGACATCCATATTATTGAACTATTATTTTATAGTTATACTGATTTTAGAATAGTTATCTAACTTCTTCAAATCCATGTTCTTTATAATAAATATAATTTATGTTAAAGAACATGACAGTATTAAGTTCAGATGGATGATCAGAACTATTAGGAGAATTAGCTACCAAATTTGTATCAAGAAAGTATATTGTAAATGGGAGAAATGGCCATCAATGTTAGGAGTTTCCCAGCCTTTTCTCCCCAGAGAGTGATCAACCTCAATTTTCTCCTTTGGTCTCTCACCAGCTGAGAACACCACACAGTGTGGAAAACTTTGTGTTTGATGGCCTGTGCTCAGATGAAATTGATTCTACTATCAATATACTTCTCACTAGACCATTCATACAGTTTACAAAATTTGAAATTTGAACTCTATGCCACAGCTTCCATTCTGGCAACCAAGTTTTGGACTTACACGATCTCTGAATGTTTATATGAACTATAATAATGTTTAAGGTAGTTTGCAATGTGCAAGGCTCATGACTTATTTATTGTTGCTGAATTTAATATATTATAGTAGAGTAAGATTGAAAATCAATAAAGTAAAAATATTTATTAAATGTAGAATTATGGGAGAACATTTTCAATATTTATAGGGATTTAAATGCTTGCCTTTGTATCACTAATTTAATACAATTAATTTGAGATTTGGTGTTGGATTTGTATTAATGAATGTAATTGAATAAAAAATGTCATTACTTATTACACTGTTTTTGTTATTAGTAGTAGTATTTATAGACTGTAGACCATTTTTACAAGGCTGAAAACTGACTAAAACTGACTCAATCTAGCCACACTGACACAACTACACATCTTAAGACAGTTCAATAGTTGCACTCAACTTTGAATGTGTTTTCAACCCTGTGCGAACAGTCTGATTTAATTGGTAGAGAAATTCATCAAGCATAATATTATTATGCACTAAAGTTTCTCCTACAAAGATACTATAATATGAAAGGCAAAAACTCTGATTGGTTCACAAAATATAAAGATACCCTCACACAGAAGCTAAAGCACTTGGTCTCTGACAGAGGAGTTGATGCCACTATAAATTATTCCTTAATACATCAAGGGAATTAAATTCCCTTGGGTATCACTATTGCAAATCATTAAGTCCATGGAAGTTCAAGCTCTAAGTAGCTAACTTTCATTTCTATATCTGTCTCCATCTGTCTCTTTTATAAAACAATGGCAAACAGCAATTAACTCACAGGTGATTCAGTGAGATAACAGATCAGTGTTTCAGTGCATCCCACATCAGCTGGGTCTCTTGCTTACCTCTGGGCAAGGGACCATAATCCAACAAATCAGAATTCCATATGGCAATTCCCCGAAGATTTTTATCTGCAGAAATGGCATACTTCTTGGAGAGACTCATAGGATTGTCATACCATACCTGGTGGATTTCACCAACTGAGTTGTAGTAATTGAAATATGGAGACTGGTAGGTTTGACTCCACCGTGGCCCTGTGTAGGACCGTGACACTAACAGGTCATTTATGAAAGAATATTCCCGCTGTGTTCCAGCCGCATCACTACAGTTCACTCCACGAAATGGGACAGACTTTAGAGAGCAAACATCATTGTTGTCCATTTTCTCACAAGGGTAGTCATAACCATACCAAGGAAGACCAAGAACCAGCTTGTCTGAAGGGATTTCAAGCTTCAAGTACTGCTCAACACCTAAAATCAACAAGGCCCCAGACAGTTAGTATTAGAACCAAATGTGTTGGACTTTTTCTCATTTTCAACTTTCAGATTGTAATAAAAAGTTGTGTAATATTAAAATTGTACTTTAATTCACATGAAACCTCATGCTATAGTGTATTGCTGTTTTATCTAGGGTTATTTATTAAAGAAACATTATTTGATTACACTGTTTCTAATCTCTACAAAACATATAGCTTTCTTAGGGGCATATAAAGGAAGTCACATTGCACCCCAAACTTTCCATCTTCAGATGTTTGAGAGATGTAAACTAAAATCAGATCCAGGTTGTGTCTCAGCCCAGAAGAAGTGCTGGGAAGTCAGCAGCACTTTATGATAATGTACCTGTCCTGTGAGCAGGCTCCCCATAAAGGCCATGGAGTAAGGAAAAAAGGATAGAGAGAGGAAGGCATTTGATCCAGGAAAATCCCCACCCCCCGCCTACCCACCCCACCCCCCCCCCCCCCACCCCCATCCCCCCTCCCCCTCCTCCCTCCCTCCACCACCCTTATCCCCATTACGGAGAGGCTGGATAACTATATACCTTTAAGTGTTTGTTCAAGAGGTGAATTGGCCTTTGCAACACAGGGCCCCTCCTTGATCTGGCTCTGTTCATCGTAGGACATGATGACAAGGAAGTCAGAGGAATTGGCCAGCCCTGCTGCATCATAGCAACGACCATCAATGCATTCAGGTGACCACGCAACATCAAATGACACCTGGATAAAAAGAGACAGATACTTATGACCATGGTTCATATCTCTCATGACAGATATGCACTGTAGCTTGGGGTTGGGGAGGCAGTCATCACTACGAGTGTCCAGAGTTTTGCAATAATTTTGAATTATGAAAATCTCATTAACCTTTTAAAGTAACAATGTTGAGGTAATGTGTATGTGTAACAGAAGAACTCATTTTAGAGTGCTGTCCATGATAAAAATTATCTATTATTCTAAAACAACATTATATACTTTAGTTTGTTAGGTAGTTACCGGTATGTCTTTGTTAGGAGGAATGATGAAAATGATTAAAGACGAGTTAAAATACTTCTAAATTTCTTGCACTATATCAGAATTTTCAAATTTGGCAATCTGCTGACCTGTGATCCTTTGATTGCATCATGGAATGCTAGTCTTGTCTCATTAACCAGCATAGTAAGCAGGGCCTCTTCCTTGGAGCCTTTCTGCACGGGTTTCTCGATATCAATGTTGATTCCATCTGCGTGATTGTCCAAGGCCTGCTGTGTCATGTTACTGATCCACTCTTTCCTCAGCTCTCTGTTGCCCAGCTTCTCTACTGGATAGTTGCCAAGCATCACCACACGCACACCCTGTTATAAATGAATAACCAATGATATCTTAATCATTTGATGATGAAGTTTGTATCTCCAAGTGGCTACGTAAACAACATACTTTAGTACGAACTAAAATGTTCGTATGTCTTAATGTATGGATATATTGTAAGTTCCTATCATGAAAAGCTCGTAACTTTACGAAAGCTCATGGCGGTTTCGGTCAAACGTATTTCACATCAGTACAAAGAGGTTGATTAGTCTCACGCACAAAGGTATGCTTGCCAGACATGCATGTATGTATATATACGTACGTGTGTGCTTATGTACGTATACATGTACTATGCATGTTCACGGAACGTGGTCTGCCCCACCCAAAGTTTAAACGTGGAGCGTGCCCCACCCAAAGATCACACGTGGAGTCTGGGTATGTAAAGTGTATTACAGTCAATCTAAACAGGATGGGCACATTTTTTTTAAACAAAGACTAACTTACACTTGGTTTATCGCTATATTGAAGGTTACACGGAGTCAGTAAACCAGGATTTGCCAAAAAACTAAACTGCATTTTTAGACCATGGATCGGCGTCGATTTATAAATACCGAGTTATAGCCGTGGTCCTATAAGCATGGCTACTGTTTGGACTTGTTTAGATCAGGACTATCTTAACCGCGGTCCAAACATTGTTTAAATAATCGACCCGATGGGTTTAGCTTTAGTTTTGTTCAAACGCCAAGTTCCCGGATGTACACAAAATGCAAGTTACGATAGATGCTGCAACTTGACACGAGTGAAATCACTTTTCCAACGCCTCTCATTGAATTCGACAGGAACAGAAGTCTAGAATAAGCTTATCAAAAGGCCAGAAACAAGTAAAGAAATTAAACGAACACACAGTCTATTTTAAACTCGTCCTTGAGAATTTCTCACTATTAACCAGGGCCCCGATCTTTTCCTTCGCGAAAAGCAAGCCCTTGCGAATTTGCGATCAGACCACACAAAAAACGATCGCATCCATCACTTTATTTCGCTATGTGCCAATGAAAATGTTGCCCCACTAAGCTTTAACCATATTACGTTTTGTGATCTCACGAAATACTGTAAGCCTTGCCAATAAATGTTGGAATATCATTAGGAAAATGTGTTCACATATTCCAAGAAAGTTCAAGGTCTCCAATTTATGAACGGAGTATTCTGAGTACTGTACCAGCTGAATGTTTGCACGAAAGCCGACAGCTTGCCTTGTTTTGACATCTCAACATTGCAAGATTATGAAGTCAACCAAACACGACAAGAAGAACTTATTTCAACAGATCTTTGCCGTTTTCAAATCGGTCTCCTCAACGAATTGAGACAAATCAAAACCGCTCATTCCTACCTTTGAATGTGCGTAACACATGAGCTCGTCATCCCAGTCTCGGAACAACACAATGGTAGTGACTTTATTCCACTGATACTTTTTCCACTCGCGAAGTTTCGTTGAAAACATCATAAACTCTTTGCCGGGCGGCCGTGAAATCGGATCGCAGTGAGCTTCGTCTTCGCAAGGGCATTCTCTCGAAGTGACGATTACCCAAGTTACTTGAATGATTATCGTTAGTAAGCACAGTTTCATGGCTGCTGCTTTTTTTTTTCTTCCTGTGTGTCAGCTTAGATTATTGTTTAAATCAATAGATGAGGTTATGTACAGGTGCCCGTAATTTCTCGCCCCACAAGTCAGACATCTGTCACACAATACACTTGTCACGTCCAGGTCACGCAAGAGCCCAGACAAATGTTTATGTTCTGGGGATGTTATGGTCATTTATTTCTTTATATGAGACAATTGTTAGTACCTGTAGGACTTAGCTTTGCTTTGCAGTGGCCCATCGTATCAGCAAGTGAAACGTTTTAAGCTCGAATATCATTAGCGCCATGTAAACTGATCCACGGCTGACATTTTGATGTGACAACGTTTCGTCAAAGCAAATAAAATACCTGCACCAAAACAATGTAAACATTGTTAGCTGCAGGTGTTGTTCAAGCCGTCAAATCGTCTGAGATACTCAGGGTTTTCTTGCTGAGGCTGCCTTAAAATTGCGATCACTTTCAATAATGGCAAAATGTACAAACAGTAGGGGCCAACAGTGATCGACGCAAAAAGCTCTGCCAAGTCGGTCCCAATACGGAAGTGTTTACCAAATCACGTGGCTCGAATATTTTTATCCCGCTAATCGCAGTGGGACCTCTGAGACTCTTCCGTTATTTACGTTTCAAAAGGAGAGATTTTAGAATTACCGTAAACACGCGGTATCCTCGTTCCCATCCTCGTGCCGGTAGAGTTAATTTCGGTGCAATGCGCGACATCTCAGCGTCAAAGAAAAGTTGATGTACAGGTCCCGCTTTTCCTGTGCACAACTTATGTTATAGAAAATATATTGGACTAACTTCTATTTGAGTAAAGTCTATTAAACTTTTGAGTTTCCTGGATAATGATTGCACAGTCGAAAAACGCATTTCAACGGTGCTTATCAAACCAATTACGAATAAAGTTAAACTACAATCAAAGAATTCCCAAGCATACTGTATCGTCAAAACTAAATAATTCTGTTGCATAGGAAAGTTCAAGCACACACATGGGTGGTAAACGTCCTCATTCTCGGGCTTTTTCATCTTGGCAGGATGGGGAAAAGAGTCTAAGAATGAGGATGGGTTTAGTTAGGTAAATTATTGGTCTGCGGTTTCACAGTAATTCATATAGGCAATCTTTATCACACAAGTAATATTGCACTCTAATCATGTGACCATTATATATTATATTGAGCTGCCTTCGTTTATGCTTCATTTGCTCATAAGGTTCTCTGACTTAGTTCTCTGGGTGTAACACAGAAGTTTGCCTTTGAGTTTGTACATTCCTTGTGTGCAAGAAACTCTCCAGTTTAATGCTGGCGGTGAGTGTCAAGCCATGAAAGCCTCATTTTCATGATAACTCCAGGCAAAGAGTGACTACCTCAGTCAGTGAGCATCTTATGTATCACAGAGGTCAAGGGTTTGAGTCCCATTGAATTTTGAAGTCTATTCTTGGTACATGTGACAACATGGTAGCCATGTTGGGTGAACCACAGGGATTTTGCAAAAGGATAATCCCCCTAAATGGCTAAGAATGAAGCCACAAACCACAGATCGATAAGGTATAATCCACTTTTATCATCTACCCGTTCAGAGAAGTTTGGAAAGGGAATTTTTTATTTTTACAAGGATTTCAGATATGCTCTCTCATATGAAAAACTAACCGTGATCAGCCACCATGATGAATTACGCAAGGTACTAACAAAGGGTGGGCCACCTGGTTTTCATGAATGATGCAAGCATGAGAGATATGCATGTGTGAAAATGGCTGATGCAAGCAAAAGCACAAGTTGGACAAGGAGGTACTTTGATCCTTGTGCTTTATGCTTGTGTTGAGCCTATTCTAAATGTGAAATAACGACCTTTATGCTTTGTGCCTGCATCTCTACTGGAGACCAGGCTAACAAAAGATAACTGCTCATTCATAGCCTCTAGTCTATAGTATGTGACTCAGGCATGTATGGTCACAACCTTTGTATAATTTTAAATCCCCAAGGATAGGTTGAAAACCATCAGTACCTAATAAACAATATGCTCTTGCATTTTGGACTGACTAGCAAAGGCAGAAACAAACAAAAAATATACCGACCTTGCATTGTATAATTTGTGAAGGAGCCAAGTGCTGATCAAGAGGCCGAGGAGATAATTATTTCCCAGTACAATCGGTTTTAAAGAAAAACATGGTCAATCACTTAACTTATTATTTATCCTTACCTTTGAGTGTGCAAAACACATGAGCTCTTCATCCCAGTCTCTGAACAGCACGACGGTGGAAACCTTGGACCAATTGTACTTTTTCCACACTTCCGGCTTCGTTGAAAACATGAAGAATTCCTTCCCAGGAGGCCGGTTTATCGGTTCACACAAGCTAGGGTCAACGCAAGGACATTCTCGTGCAAAAACTATCGAGGATATTTGCAAAAATATGGCTAATTTCACCAGGAACTCCATGACTAGAATATTCGACCAGGCCGTCACGACACTTCGAGGGATCCACTTAGAGACTGGGTCATTACTCGGGTCCAGTGTCACGCATGCGTCACCATCGTACCCAGGGCCTTCGCATTTAGGCGTGTCCTTTAGTACTCACATACCAAAATTAGAAATCTTGAGAAACGTCAGTATTGTATTTCGTTAAACTTTGTTTCAATTCAAGATAAACTGATAGTTTATCCTTACACGAAGAATCACCTGGACAGCACGAGACAGTAGTTGGACAAGTTCAAATTTATCTGTTCAGCAAGCGGCTCGACTCCCTGAGAATCCCGAGGTCAGTTTGAATTTTAATATTTCAAAAATATTTTGTAAAATGTGAAGTTGGAGGAATTACAAAACAGTGCCACGATAATTTATTCGTCAACAGCTTTCATTTGATGGGTCACCCTGGCTCTTTCCTTGAAAAGATGACATCCTTTAGTGGCATACTGTAGGTACTCAAGAGGCAAAGGGAACATTCTAATACACAGTCAACTCTCGCCTTCAGGACACCGAACTAGAGTTTAGAAAGGCAACCTGCTGCAAAGAACTGAACTCCCACAGAAACGAAAAAAAAAAATTGACTGAAATAACACCCGCTATGAACAAGAGATGAAGACTCTGCCATTTTGGAAATAATGGCAATGTTAGTATCTGTGAGAGCTACAATCCTGGCCAAAAGTATGTGGGACACTCTCCAAAAATGCTATTTTTTCACCATCACTCTTGTTTAATAACAAAAGCGGCTGCCCCTCCCCCTATACAATGTTGCTTAAAGAGTGTGCACTTTGAGCACACTCAGTCAACATTGTACGGGTGGAGGGGGGCGGGAAGTGTGAAAGTGTCATCATTTCCAGATAAAAAGCTAAGTGTCCCATGGCTTTTGTCCAGGATTGTCTCTATAATGTAAGTTAATTAAAAATGTCCATATCTTCTAGAGAATTTGATGTATTGTGGCCAAACGTGGCCGGGTAATTTTTATAAACGCTGTGCATGTATTTGTGATATTTGTGGTATTTGTGATATATTTACTGCAAGTACGAGTTTTCAGTGATATAAGGGTGAAAATAGGGGTTAATTTAAGAAAAATCTCATAAATTGGCGCGAAATTGAGTAGCCAGCTTTTAAAGTAAGTGTTATAACAAGTGTTGATTCAGAAAAGGCACCAACGGAGATATTTTTGATTTTTTATCTGTCTAGATGTATCTTTTCTGAAAATTCGAATTGAATTGTGACCGTAACAGTTTCAATTTTACCGCGTCACAATCATATTGCTCAGCACACACGATACGAGCACGTCATTCAGTGAAATGTTCCAACTGTTTTTATTAGGCAAACTCTGTTCGAATATATACAGAAGGTCACGAAAAAGAACTATTTCAAGTTTGGCATTAATACTTAAAAGCCTCTAGAAGTTATGGATACTTTTAGTAAAATGGCCTAATTCAGACAATCCTGGCCAAAAGTATGTGGGACACTCTGCAAAAATGCTATTTTTTCACCATCACTCTTGTTTAACAACAAAAGCGGCTCTCCCCTCCCCCTGTACAATGTTGCTTAAAGAGTGTGCACTTTGAGCACACTCAGTCAACAGGGTGGAGGGGGGCGGGAAGTGTGAAAGTGTCATCATTTTGAGATAAAAAGCTAAGTGTCCCATGACTTTTGGCCAGGATTGTAGTTTTAACCCTTTTTTACTCCCAAGCTCAAATTTCAGATTCTCCTAACCTTTTAAGAAAGAAACGCATGAGCGATGTAGCGAGAATTAATAGTTTAATCAGCTGTCATCTGAGCAAGGTATCAAAAGCTATATTCTCCTCACTGTGTGATATTTCCTGCTGAGAAACTGAGAAGAAACTTGAAGTTGACCACTTGGAAGTTCGTTGCAGCCCAAGACGAAGGGAGAAAATAATTTTGTGAGTGGAAGGTAAGGATTAGCCTAATCGTGCTCTGAACAAGCGGACCCTGCAGGCGCCTTCTCGAGTTTGAATTCATTTTACCACTGCACAGCTCTGGTGTTTTAAATGCTGTGTAGTGATAATCCGGGATTATCCCATACCCTTGGTGAACGAGCTTCAAGGTCTAAGCCAACAACAACAACAACAACAACAACAACTTGTAAAGAAGATTGAGTTTTGAGTAAAACCTCGCTTCCACACTAACCCTGTCCTCTTGGGAGTGATCAACCTGAATTTTCAAAACGAACTGAAAAATCGAGGTTTGCAACGCCTCATTTGCCTATAGATGAGGGAACTCAAATATTCCTTGCCCAGGAATTCGAAACAAATTTGAAAACTTGGGAGACAGCCGGATAAATTTCCAATGTCTCACTTCTTTGCCTACAGATGAGGGACCTCAAACATCGACAGTGCTTAGTTTGCCCAGGAGTTCAAGAGGCAGGATCTTGAGCTGGTCTGTGCGATCCATCTTGATGATGCCGTCTTTGTCGTCAATGTTGATCAGAGTGCCAGTGTTGTCACGATCATCGCCACTGATAACTTTCACCTGAGACGAACACAAACACACACCGACGTAAGAGTCAGATAGACACGTTACTATACAAAGAAAAGGTATCCATCAGAGGTTGAAATTATGACAGCTTCCTTTGCTGTCCTACGTATCATGATAGGTCTCTATAGTTCTTAGATATGACAATAAGTGTTTTTCCTCGAATAAGCGCCAGGAACTTCTTCAGATTTTGGTTTTAAGGAGAGACACTTAACAAAAAGAATGGGGGAGGAGGGAAGGGGGGTGGGGTGGGGGGGGGAGGGTTAGAAAGCGGCGAGTTATGGCTGGGGGCATTTAGCATTTAACTAGGGTGCTTTGGAAGGAGGGAGCTTATTCGAGGAAATAATAACCATAACCCCCACCCCGTAAATAGAACCTCTCCCAAGTATAACATCTTCTGATTAGTATTTCTTACTTTGTCCAATTTGGCCGGCTCCACGGACGTGATGTTCTTGACGTTCACACTGACGTCACGCTTCTCATCAAAGAGGTACACAGTGCACGTGTTACCAGACACGGTGCGGACCACGCCCACCTTATTTATTAACTGGGGATCCTGAGAAAAGTAAACTGTTAAGACTAAAGGGAAGAAGGATCCATAGAGAAAAGAGACTGATATAGATAGACAATGCGTACACAAAAGATTGGGAACAGAAAGCAAACAGAATAAGGTGGGCTGATAAAGAGAAAAGACAGAGAAAGAAACTTGGGAAGAGAAAAAGGAAAATAGTTCAATAAGAAAAAAGAAAAGGAAAAAAGGAAGAAAGGAGGGAGAATGGATAGATGGATGGAAGGAAGAAAGACAAATGAATTGGGAGGAAGGAAAGAAAAAGAACTAAAAAGAATGGACAGAGGCAAAACAGGAAAAGGGGAGGAAAAAAGTAAGAGACGAAGACAAAGGCAAGACTTAAAATGGATAAAACGGAGCGAGCAGAGGAAGAAGCTAAGAGGGAACGAAGACAAAATGAAATGTAGCAGAGAAAAACAGAAAGATAAAGAAAATACAGCAGACGAAAAAAGAAGGATCGAAAAAAGACAAAAGCAGAAAAAACAGAAACAAAGCAACAAAGTTTTGAAGTATAAGAGGAAATCATCATCAGTTCCTCACCTCATGCTGTTCGTTGATTCGCACTTCAATATCAGTTGTGGCGCCGTCCGCCTGCTCTTCCTCTAAACTCGCCCCAGGCGTGTGCGGGTTAAACGCGGGAGACACTGGGGCGATGTTGCTGCCAGGCGTCATGGGATTTCCATATCCCGCGGGCGATGGTGACTGAGTGTAGGGTGAGTACGTGGGTTCTGAGCCGTACATGCCTCCTCCTGGGGTGTTAGGAGTGTACGGGCCCGTGTAACCTCCAGGAGTGGCCGGGTTCGGCGTCCCGTAAGCCTGTAAGAACAACAGGGTTAGATCTCAGACTTAAACCTGTTTGTTGCGGTATTCTGGTAGCTTGGGGAATCAAAAACAAACGGTTCAAAATTACTTTCATTTGACTGACCTTGAATTCATTTAACTTAAAATACTGAACAAATGTATAACGCGTTCCCGTGTAATATAGCCTCATCTAAACACGCGAGAAGTTGGAAGAACATGAGAGTAGCGTAGGGCTACTCTCTAATACTTATAATTACTAATAATTAGTCAATCAAAGCAGCAAGGCAGCTGTAAGCTCGCGAATTTGTAAAAAGGACTTTTTTTGCGGAAGTAGCTATTTATAGAACTGGCTCAATTGACCACTTCGTGGTGAACGCAAGCTAAAAAAGTGTTGTATAATAATTGAGAGAAAAGAGTTATCGACGCGGTTTTCACGGGTCACGCGACCGCAGCACTCCCCAAAATAACAGATTGTACCTTTTTGGCTCCAGAACTAAAAAGAGCATGCCTGAATTAGAGCCCGGTAGCACTCCGCAGTTTAGTTGATAATAACTCAGCATCGAGAGCAATACGACGGCTTCTTCAATGTTTGGTAACAACTTGCTGACACATATATCTGATGACAAGCGCTGTTTGCACTTCAAATGATGCAAATGTCGATATTAATGTCGTTAAAGTTACGAGTGCGACCGGAGCCTTAGTCCTAGGCTTCATTTTGGCGAAGCAGCGGCAATTTGTTTTTTTGAGATTTGATAAGAGTTTGTATGCGGCCGCCATGTTAGTCGAACTCGGAACACAAAATGAAGTTGATCTGTGACTCAGCTTGATGTTTAGTTACTTCACATCTTTCGCAGTGCCAATTTAAAAATGTTTCTTAGTCGGCTACGCGCGTGTACACGGCTTTGTTGTCACGGTATTCAAACGTCCATAGCTCCCGATAGATATTTTGTATCGACTCAGAATTTTGCTTCAAGTCTTAAGGCATGATAGTCTTGAACATATCAATGTATTGGACTTATAGAATACGTTACTTTTGAGATGGCTTTTTATGACGTCACATGCAAACCAAGAATTGAAATACATGACTAATTTGCATACTGCATGAACTTGTAAACATTCACCGGAAATGGATATCTTTGGCTTTTTTAAAGCCGAGATTCAATATCTTTCGGCCCAGTATCTTCCAAGCCGTATTTACTGTCACTACAGAAATATTGGCGGATACTAAACCAACGGCTTCAGATTTGTTTCCGATAACGCCACGGTGCCATGATTGTTTGACCTTCATGGCACCGCGCCAAAATGTCGCAATAACAACGCAAAACACAACAGAGTGAAACACAACCAAGCTCAGAATCAATGGCCAAACAAACTTCGAACGCATGACAAACCTTCAAAATGAGAACACGTTCCGAACAAAAATATAGTCGCAACAACTACGACAACATCTTGCTTTTAACCCTTTCACTCCCAAGCTCAAAATGCAGATTCTCTCAACCTTTTAAAAAGAAAATGTATTAGTGATGTAGTGAGAATTGATAGTTTAATCACCTTTCATCTTAGCAAGCTATCAAAAGCCAAGTTCTCCCTATTGTATCATATGTTTCTGGTGAGAAACTGAAGGAGAAAATCGAAGTTGGTCACTCTTGGGAGTGAAAGGGTTAAACTGCGTTGTTCGACACACCATCATGCCCAAATTTGGAAAACCGCAACTACTTTATTTGGAAATCCATTGTTGACAACAGAGGGAATAGGGAAGCAGGGAAATAGGGAAGCAGGGAAATAGGGAAGGGAAAGTGATTACTATACCTCGCAAACCCCACAAAGTGGGATTCGCGAGCTAATAAAATACATCACGTGTCACGTGTCACGTGAGCGTGTAATATACTCTTATCTTGCACGATTATTTAGCCAATCAAGGTGTGGATTATGGGTTAGAAGAGAGTTACGTACACGTAATTTTCTCAAAAATCTTAAGAAAGCAATTTGTAATTGGGTGGGAGTGGTCAAAAACAACTTACAGACACATCTGCTTAGGAGGTTGTCAAAATATAAAATAAATAAAGGGCTAAATAGTTTTCTTTTGATGGTGGGTAAATAAACAAAATCCCCAATCCCAATCTTTGCGCACAGATAATCGACAGTTATCACATCAGACGTTCTTACCCCAGGGGACGGGGTTGCGGTGTCAAAGTTGTAGTCAAAGTCGTCACTCGGCCGCGCAGGGGTATTGGGCTGAGTTGGATCCCAGGCTCCGCCGTGCAGCGGGGTGCGCGATCCATCATGGGAAGGCGTCATGGAACCATAATGAGGCGTACGACTTCCTGCAATTAAGGAGAAAGAGCTGCTGAAATTTTCACTAACTCGCATTTTCCCCACCGTTCGTTATGCTCCGTTAGTGTAATACATAAAAACTTCCCCTGCAATCCCAGCGTGCTATTAATCCCAGGTCAAGCCGATGAAAGATGGCTTCAATTTACAAACCTGCATACGGACCTGCATTAGGCGGCCTAACGGTGGAAAACCTGCGGAGACTTGCGTGTAAATATGACATCAAAAGCAAAGTCCATGGAAATCGACTCAAAAGGGTCGCCAAACGATACGCAAATTGAAAGTCGAAAACTTGCACTGACTCTTGAGGTGAAATGCAAGGCCCAAAACGACTTCTGTTTGTCGAAAGATGACCAATCTATGAAGTTTCACTGACATCACACAAAAGTTGTTTTCCGTGCAGTTTCCGAAACATGTTACTCAAGAACGAATGTACAATCATGGCCAAAAGTCGTGGGGCACTTAGCCTTTTATCTAGAAATTATGACACTTAAATTATGACCTCTTCCCGCCCCCCTTCCCCCTGACAATAATGTTGACTGAGTGTGCTCAAAGTGCACTCCCTTTATGCAACATTGTATGGGTGGGAGGGGGGAGGGTTAACTTTTGGAAAAGGAGCCGCTTTCGTTGTTAAAAAGAGAGTAATGTTGAAAAATAGCATTTTTTTCAGAGTGTCCCACATACTTTTGGCCAGGATTGTAGTTCATGACGTAATGTTTGTAGTCGAACACAAAACGAGCAAACTTTAGGGACAACAGCATCGATTTTCCCCAACCACGTACCGTCTCCGTGGGTAGGAGTCTGGGACCCATACATGGGTGTCCGAGATCCGTACATTGGGGTCTGGGAACCATGCATGGGAGTCTGGCCACCAGGCACCGGCGTGTAGGCGACCCTGCCCCCACTCCTGGAGGAACCACTGCGGTGAGGAAAGAAGAAAACAAGTCAGTGAAGAACAAGCTCAAAAATGTTTCTTCTGCCTCACTAGCCATGACCTATTACAATATCAACCAATAACTTGCGCCACGTTTGCAGTACTTTCTGTACTTTTCCACGGCTATAGCTGACGAGATTTAGTTGCTAATTGTGACATACTCGCATCAAGAGATCCGACTTTAGTTGGATCGCACTGTATTCTGGAAAGGTTTGGCTTAAAAAAGTGAGCACCAACTTTATAATGTGCGCCATTTTGCGTTTCAAGATTGGAGCTTGGTAGATGTGTATATTTTAGAACGGAGAGAAATTGACTGAGCTCCAAGCATGAAGTATAAAATGGCGGATATTATAGAGTTGGTGCTCACTTTCCTGAGCCAAACCTACCCAGAATACAGTGCGATCCAACCAAAAGCCGGAACTCTTGATGCGTGTATTAGTGCGCGCGCTCAAAATGAGAGAATTTTGCTTGAATTTTGAGTCCCAATGAAATACTTATAGTCACATGATCAACAAGTAATCATGAGTTTCTCGTGCAACTTATGACTTACAACACTCGTGACGTTTGAAAACTGCACTCGCCTTGTAAAATTTCAAACGTCACGTGTGGTGTAAATCATTGCACGAGCAATTCATATGATTACCTATATCTATATTAGCTTAAGCGTGCTTGGAACTGAGTTCATCCCTGATGCAGATAATTTTATGCTTTCTTGGCCGAATTTAAAAGTTTGAGCCACAAACCTGACGATGCTAAGTCGACTCCTGTCCACTGAGATCGTTTTGCAGTTGCTATGGATTTCCACTCGAGCAGTTGTCTCCGTGGCGTCTTTGACGATTCCAATGTACCCTGGGATAGACAAAGATCAAGAGTTTAGACACATCACTTAGACCAACAGCCAAAGCCCAAAAAGCTCTGATAATCAAGATACATATCTTTATTCGTTTTGGCAATCACAAGGTACTGCTAATATATTACAGAAGTTATTGTCAAACGTTAACTTACGTCACACGGCCAGGCTCACCTTTGTATGGCCCTTGACAGATGCGGACTGTCTGAGCGATCAAACTCATGTCCCGGCCACCACGACCTCGACCCCTGCCTCGACCCATTCCTCCTCTCGGTGGACCACCTCCGCCACCGCGGCCACCTCCATCTGTTGGGGGAGTAGGAACAGTCAGCACATTACTTTGGCAACGTCAACGTGTGAAGAGTGATGAGACAAGAAAGCCAGCAGTTTCGACTGAAAACGTAGTAGGAAACTCACTAAAGATATCAATCGCTTAAACGCTGGCTATTTTAAGATCTGGCTATTTTTAGAATGTGGCCAAGACCAGCCAATATACTTCCTATCTCTCACCTCCTTCCCTGGCCGGGCTTGATATTCTCGGGGAGGCTGGAGCAAAGCCACCAAAACTTGCAAATGTTGAAGTGGCAGCCTAGAAAATGGAAAAAATTATAATTACCATTTATCACACGCCGAAGGATAGAGACTGTTTGCATCACGATAAATCTGCTTTGTTTCGTAGACAAAGTCTTTGAGCACGTGTCTCTTGTGCCCCGTCAAAAGACTTACAGAACTACAGTAGAATTCCGATAACTTGAACCCCCGGTAACTCGAACCCCCGATAACTCGAATCAAAAGTCGTTCCTTTTGATTTGCTAGCACTGAAATTTTACACCCGATAACTCAAACCAATTTTCCAGCGTTTCTCTTGAAAGTTCGAGTTATCGGGATTCCAGTGTAACTCTTAAGCTGAGATGAGAAGTGTTGTAAGTTTCTAATGGCATCAAGGGCGGACCCAAACCGGTTTCTTTTAGAGATTTACCTTTCCACCGCCAGCTAATACCAACTGTCTGGATTTGGCCACGAACATGCCACCGTTTTCAATCACCATCTTGGAAGAGAGGAAGGCGAAGCTTCGATACAGATGTTTGATTTCTCCTTGAAGGCCCTGAAAATACGACACGTGATACGAAAAAGCAACAACAACAACAACGAGAAATGACGAAGGTGAACACAACAATGGCAACAAAAACGACAGCACTGGTAATCACAATAACGTCAAAGGCGAACACAGAGGGAACTACAACAACTGCCCGGTAACTACGACACGACGGCAAAAACAACGACAATGAAAACAAAACTGCAAGGGTAACGACAGTGACAAAACAAACAACCGCAACCCCAACAGCAGGTACGACAGTATAACCCTAACAACATGGCAATCACAATCACGACCCACAATTAAAACAACACCAACAACAATGAGTACCACCACTTACGTAAGAAAAAAAAATACACACCACAACGACGGCAACTACAATAGCAACAGCAATGGCAACAACTACTATATCCTACGACCAGAACAACAACAATAACAACAACAACAACAAGGATGACTAATATTACAGTATAGGGAAATGTACTGAATATGCTGCAGCACAATTTGCTCCTAGCCAATCCGCGGCAAGCAGATTGTGACGACTTACCTTATGTGGACCTTCAATCACTTTGACGATATCGCGCACCTGGAGTGTGCTCTGCGGGGAGATAAACAGAGAATAATACACGGGCGCGCTCAGACGTTTTCTTTGTGAATGATTAGGAGAATTTATATCTCTGTACCTGTTCCGCGTCCAGTGCCACCGCGTTCCTGTTTTCTCTTCTCCTCCCGACGCTTTGGTGCTTTACTTGCACGACCTGGGCAGAAGACACGTCACATTAATCCTATACCACTACGACCTAGAACACATGAACTGTCAAATGAAACCTAGAGATGTGGCCACTCAAATGAAAGCTCTAGATGAGTACATTCATTGCATGGCCAAAACAAAAGATTAGTTCATCATAGAAAATTTCAACTCCCGAGCTTACATGTAAAACATACTGTGAAAGCTCTGAGTGAATACATTCTACTAGCAGTGTTTACTTCCAACTCCTAAACTGTCAAATGAAACCTAAAGGTGTGACCACTCAAATGAAAGCTCTGACTGAATACATTCTAATAGAAATGTCCAATTCCAACTTCTGAACTGTCAAATGAATCCTTGGGTGTGACCAATCAATAGAAAGCTCTCAATGAGTACGTTCTACTTGCAGCTTTTACGGTTTGAAAAAGAAAACACTACAGTAAAAGACGTGATGAGGTGGCAGATTTGCGGGGATGAAAAGAGGGCATGGAGATGGTAAATCTATCTTCGGGTATTTAGTCATTGTATTAATTTTTGACGAAAAAAGTGAAACGGGCGACACAAGCACAAGGGAGAAAAAAAAAATCTTGCATTCGCGTCGCTCGTGGAAAGCAGGCTTTATAATATTACATTACCTTTCCGAGTTGGTTCAACACCGAGAACAGGTCTCTGTCTAGACGGATAATCACACCGACTGTCTGCGGGCTGAAAGTTCGAAACAACAAAAGCTTCAGTAGAGCAGAACAGACAAGTGTATTGCAAGGGAAAACATCATTACGGAGTATCTGGGTGCTAACTATAAATAGGGAGACAAGTTTGAACTAATCATACAGGTTGTACTAAATTTAACGAGGAAAGCTCCAATCCTGTGTAAAGTGGTGTTCATGGAAGTCCTTAACCAATCACCTACACAGTGGAACTTCCGTAAGCGACCTGGTTGTTTCGGGAGGTTTCACTCAATAGTAATTTGACAGACGAACCATTGTATAAACCCTCATTTCTCAGATAACAAGCCTGACTTTCTTCTACACGGGAACTTTTCACCACGACAGATGGAACATTGGAATCTATACGAATACTTTGCTGAGTTACGCGGATGTTTTGTGCATGATGCAATAATTATTGTAACAAACTCACTCCAGTTGAACCAAGTCTCCCCACTGGTGCTGACCCATGGAGTCCACACCACTACTCCGCTCTGAACACAGCTGTAGATCTTGGGGCAAAACTTTCAGCTGTATTGAAACAACGCACGACCACAATAAGGACAGGGAAGATGAGGATGGTACTCGCATCGTGGATTTGTTGAACGATAATGATGATTTTGATGGTGGTGGTTACAACGATGACGATGATGCTGATGCTGATGATAGTGTTGGTGGTGGTGATGAATATGATGATGGTAATGATGATGACGGTAATGATCATGATGGCGGTGAGGATAATGATGTAGATGATAATGGTGACGATGGAGATGACAATACTGATGGTCGTTTTGGTGATAATGATAGTCAGTAACGGTGATGGTAATGAAGGTTATGCTTAATGATAATGCATTGGAGATAGGGTAATGATAATATCGTTGACAGCGATGACTCTGACGATGACAGTAACATTTCTTTAGTATTCAAATCGAGTCAAGACACTCTGCCTCTTGTTTGACACATGTTTCTCACCTCATGGACAGTAAGGTCGGAGAACAGCACCACCATGTTCTCATGTACTCTCACGATGAGTCCAGTGTCTCCCTCGTAGCGTCCACTGATCACCTTCACATGATTACCCACTTTGAAATACTTCTGAAGATCCGCGGCATTGAACTCCAATGGATCCTGAAGCAATGAATAGTTACTCTTAGAAAGAAAACTACAGAGTGAAGGAGACTCGCAGTTACTATTGTTTCCGAATGAATTTCCAAAAGCAAAACCAAAGTAAATACCATTAGGAAAAGAACATGGGATTGAGGGCGAGTAATTACAGCGCCAATCACCAAGGTTGTAAAAAGCACTTTTAGCCAATCACCAAGGTTGTAAGAGGCACTTCAGCCAATCAGGGGCCACTTTAACTTATAATTTACAAGTCGGACTACTTTTTCCACACGTAAAAACACACTTGTTTACTAAATTGGCCCCAGAAGCCGAAGTAATTTGCGATTGGATTTACTTTGAAGAAGGAACATTCCAGGACACAAGACATTGGATTGGTCCCATTACGATAAGCAACACTACTGAGTCACCAACCTTTAGGTCTTGATGTTCCGGCATAATGGTGATTTTGTTGCCATCAACAGAAATAACTTTTCCTTTCAAATCCATCAACTCTCCCTCTAACACATTGACAACATCTCCAGGGCTAAAATTGTGTCGAGATTCATCATCGCCTTTGGTTCCTTTCGTGGACACTGAAAATTTAGTAAAACAGTTGCATGAGACAACTTCTAAAAAAACTACTTATGAAATCAAAGGAGAAATTAGGTCTTGGTCTGGTTTATGTAGAAATATCACCATGATTGTTTTTGTCAAGTGTATTTGCCACACTTTTTCAATAGTTAACCCTTTCATTCCCAAGTTAAAAATGCAGGTTCTCCCAACCTTTTAAGAAGAAAATACAAGTGATGTAGTAAGAATTGTTATTCAAAGATATTTAAAAACCAAGTTCTTCTTATTGTCTGATATACTTGTGCAGCAGTAACTGAAGGAGAAAATTGAAGTTGATCACTCTTTGAAGCCACCAAAAGTAACTGTGTGATTGCTTTTACTATTCTTTTGGATTGTTCCAAAAAAGTTTGGCAGTTTGCTTCTGATCATTGCTGGGCATCTGAAAGGATGAAATTACATAACACATTACTTACATTCTAGCTCCACATCTTCTGGTGCTGCTTCAAACTTCTCCAATTCAAGAAGAGTTGGTTTCACTCCTTCAGTAATCTGATGAAAATTTGATCAACAAAGAGTTATTGTAGGTTGTAGTGGTAGTATAGCAGTAGTACTATAGTTGTAGCTGAGTGTAGTATTTCATAAGAGTATCATGCAATACATTTACTTTTGTGGGACTTAATACAAGTGAAAATCTTCTAGAACTTACAATGGCAGACATTGCAAGGGTCTTGTACAGAAACCCTGCTCTGTAGCGATTTGATTCAAACATCATAAAGTCTCCATCCTGGGAGATCTCACCCCCGATACTCCTGAAAAATGATATTACACAGCTTCGTAAGGATATCGCAAAACACACACACACACACACACACACACACACACACACACACACACACACACACACACACTAAACAAGAAGGAAAACACAGGGTAAAGAACTGAATTTCATGAAGTTCTCAAATGTGAGAGGAAGCTAATGTATAGTTCAGTGATCTGACCTGACAGATAGAGTTTCATGACATTCTGCTAAATTCTGCAATGAATTTCATAAACATTCTTTCACATCAGATGTGGCCTTTTTGTGGCCATAGGGAGGTTTCAAAAAGAGTGAATGCATGGATTGATGGCCAGGGCAAAAAAACCTGGCTATTGTAGAAGAGTGGCCATTAAGGTGCTACTGGAGGCATATTTTGTCATTTTGGCTTTTTTTGGACCCATTTAAAATGTTTGTAACATCACGAAAAAGCAGTGCAGTGGGCTGAAATTTTTAGAGTAGATACTTCAATGCATGGGAAATCGGAAAAAAATATTTCATCTTCTCTGGAGGTTCATCTTACTGGTACTTTCTCCAGGACAAAAGCTGATTGAACTATGAATAGTCTAACTAGCTAATAACTAACATATTTTCTGCAAGAGTGGTTTGGAGAATTTGTATTTGAGTCTGACCTTATCTGATCAGCATCAAACAACTTGGCAGGTGGTTTCCTCTTTTTCTTTCTCTTTTCTGCTGCAGATTCCTGATACACAAAATACCTTGTCAATCTTGACTTTATAAGAACTTTAGCCAAGTATGATACAAATTATTACAACAAAAGAAAGTGATCTTAGAATTCGTAAAGTAAATATGGAAAACTTCTAAAACAAATGGAATAAATTGAGGGACCTTGAAGAATTTCATACAGGGAGGTTCTACCTACTAGGCTTTTAACCGCGTACTATTTAAAATACCATTATGATGTCAAAAAGTGACCTCCTCCAGTAAAAAAATGCCCCCTTATATGCCTTTGAATGGAAAGATGTCTAGAGAAGCTGCACACACCAGAATCAGCAAATGTAACTTTTGCGATGGTCTCAATCGTGGGACAGTTTTAGAACCCCTATAAAATGCCAGTATGATTTTCCCTCAGACAGGCATTGCATACCAACCCTTTAAAATACCAAAAAGTTTTGTTATTCTATACCCATTTTTATACCTGAAGCTTGAAAAAGGACCCCTTTCGGGTAGAGCTTCCCTGTATAGCTGATCATAGGGAGAACCGCCACCCCCCCCCCCCCCCCTCCCCCCCACCCATGTTTCAGGACATTAGGTACTGTCAGTCCTCCATAACATTAAAATGCATTATTTTTATTTTTCATTATTATGTCAGTGTCTTTGAGCTTGCTCCAAGTGGTAGTCTTTTGCCTATTGTAAGTTCTGTTAGTACAATAATGGTCAGGTGTGTGGTTTGCCTGATATGGCTCCCCAGTGGTGTGGAAGAAGTGTTCTCTCCCAACAGTGTGTGTGAAGAAAACCTTGTGTTCATTTTATATCATGTGATGTGTGTACCTCTGCTGCTTTGGTCATTCCTCTTGTCCTGGAGTAGTCAATCCTGGGAATCATTTTGAGGGTGACCTGACAAAAACAAAGTAAAGTCAGAAAAAAATAGATGTCTTAAGAAATAAACTAGGCAAGAAAAACAACAAAGGGGGTGATTTAAGACTGGTTTCTTCAGCCTGTTCCCCAGAGCCAAAACAATCAACTAGTAAAAGACTAAATACACACCTGGTTCCTTGCATTGTTTACATAATCGATCTGTAATGTAGCAGAAAAAGATTAAAGCAAACATCAGTTTAAAAGTAAAGGAAATATGTGAGGACAATCAAAGCAGCCAAGCTGCTGAAAGCTCAGCTATCCCTTTCAAATTGACAGATTCTGTCACACTCTTCAAAAACCTCCATACAAAGTAAAATCCGTTTTCACAAGCCTCCACTTTCAAACTGTATTTAAAAGTCTCCGTTCTCAAAAACCTCCATTTTCAAGGTGGACAGGACACATTCCAGTGAGACTGATCACATAAAGTGTGTCTTCCCACTTTGTGGGATGCTGAGCTTAAAACAAGTCATAAGCTAAATCCTATGTACGTAAATTTAATAAACCAACACCACGGAAACAGCGTATTTTTGTAGTGTCATACTCATGTAAATCAGACCTCAGTCTGGAACACTCAAGAGTTTTACCTGTGCCAAGTCATCTTTGTAAATTCCCCTCTTGAGGCGGACCCACTGTTTGGGTTTGATGGCCACCACTTCCTTCACAACTCTGAGAACGTCGGTCATCTCCTTGATGGGCACCATCTGCTGCTGCCATCGACCAATTCGCAGGGTGCCGAAACCTTCAATGGCCTGCAAAGTGCAAAGACTTAAGTACTGGCCAAATGGACTCCCAAGTTGAGCCAACTCAACTCATATTTGAAAATTCAAAACTTGCATGTGGGTGCCCAACTGATGGTTAAACTGAATTCTCTACTTGTCCATTAGAGTCAGCTCAAGTGTATTAGACATGTGCGTATACATTGGGTGTGAACTTTAGTTATATTGTACATATGATAAACCAGCCTCACCTGCTTGACATGGGTCTGTTTGAAGGCTTCAATGTAGATGTAACCTTTCAGGCTCTCCACGGCAATAGCTGACTTGATTTGCAATGGCTGCCATGAAAAAATACACATGAAATTTCAAGAGCTTAATGTCCAGTCTCATGGATGTGGTGTGGTTTGTTCAGACTTATCCCATAGAAAGGAAGTACACTGCATATTGTAAATACTGTAGATGAGTATACAGTAAATATACTTGAAACTAGCCTCAAACAGTTTGTTTCTATAGCTTACTGCACCTTGGTTTCTGTGTTTGATTGCATGTATGTTTAGTTTATTAGTTTGTTTACTTTTTATTTGTTTGTTGGCCTTGCATCTATCTTATCCTCACCTCCTCTGTAAACTGCAATGCAATGGCTTTCCTCATCAGACCAACCACTGTCGCCTTCTCTTCACCAATCTAAGAACATGATGTGTCAACAGAACAAGAGTTTAGGTGATTTCCTTTTATACACATAAATAACAAAGAGTTGAAAAAGCATTGCACAAAGATTTAGTTTTAACATCCTGAGGTCATGATACAAGTTCTCACGGCCATTGTAAGTCATGTCTGTGCAAGCCAAATCATTTTACTGTATGATACTGTACATAGATATAGAGCTGTTTCTGAATGACTGTTGAAAGTAATCTTATGATTGCTTTGGTTTTGTGCTTGCTATGCTTTATGATTGGCCTAAACAATTTTTTTTAGCAGCATTCTTGGTTAATCAAGAGCAAACTAAAGCAAAACCTGATTGCAATGCTTTCATGCTGGGAACATTTTGTTTTATGAACCCAGGAGTGAAAGTAATATTTCATAAGTTTGATCTTCTATCTGCCCACTAACCTTGCATTTTACAGTCCACAAGTTCGGATCCCTGGAAAAAATAAACAATGTCAACAATCCTTTTAAGAATTTTTTTTAAGGACTTTGATACTATATCTAAACTAACTAATATCTACTGTTAGTAGTAAACATAAGTTCAACATTTACAATACAGTATATGCTGATAAATCTACAGCAGGCTCTTGGGAAATGTTTACCATCTGCAGCTCGACCATTGAAGTAAGCAGAATTCAATACCTCAAGCATGTTTATTTCAGACACAACTGTAAAATAGTGTTCTGCTTGATTCCCACAGTGTACTTGGCGGACATGGAAAAGCGTGAATACAGTATTCACAGAAATATGTTTGTAAAATTGTCAAGAACTTACTTCACACCAGGAAGCAAACTTTGCTGTTGAATTTCAGGCCTCAGCTCTTCATCATGGTATCTGATAAGTAAGATGAAGTGTCAGAGAAATGTACACTACGTTAATCAACCATCAGACCTCTGAACACAATGCAAACAACACAGTATATACATATATAGTGGAAAGGATTGTCATACTTGCTTGACGTGTCAGCATATTTCTTTCTGTAGTATTCCTCCAGATCCTCGGCATTTCGATCACTGCCAAAAAAAAGTATACGAGTATGATTTATAAATAAAATAATATAAACAAACAAGATCATCAGCATTTTCAGTGTTCTACATGCACATTATAGAGGGCCATTGTCATACTCCTCATTCCACCCCTCATCTGGTTACAACCCTCATTATTAACATCAATATTATCCACAGCTGTATGTATATGATCAACAAATTAACAAACTATGCTTTTTCTTGTACTGACCTTAGCATTTGCTGCAGACGCCGGGCATCCTGCACAAACATTATATTGATTAGAACCATTAAATTTTCACCATTATTTTACATTGTTATACTGTTGTACCAGTTCCAGCACAGCATAACCCCTTTACAAAACCTATTGTTTGAATAACCTACAGTAGCTGACTATTTTTGTTTTGTTTATCAGTCCAGTATATACAGTATTTCACTGTAGATACTATAGACAACTGTACATGTAGTTACAGTTGTTCAAACCTTAATAAACAAACTAATCCAAGTATTATCTAAATTCCTCTTCATTTCTTGCTGAATAAAAGTCCAAGTTTTAGTCAAAAACCAAACTTGTTTTACCCTAAAACTTTTCAGTTCTAATTGAGAGAAACCTTTCAGTATATTCACTGACTGGAGTAGTATAATCATGCTTTGAACAAAAGACCTAAAGTACAGTACAGTGAACTCTCTCTTAGGCGAACACCCTTGGGACTGGCATTTAATGTCCACAGAATTCAGTTACAGAGAAACAAGTGAAAATCGGCAAGGCCCAACTCTGCACGCAGTCCGCCTTAGAGAGGTGTCCGCTTCAGAGAGAGTTCACTATACTGTACATACAACATATTATTATTACACTTACTGAAATCTCATCACCCACAGCATCATCATCCCTTTCACCTAAATAACCAAAACAACAATATTAGGAACTCTTAGCCTGATCGACTTAAACTAATCAAGGGATCCCCTGTCACTACAAGTACAGGTACAGTATGTACAGTTTACTGTGTATTGAAAGAAGAAGTTTGCCTCTTATAATTTTGGGCTGAAAGAAGGATCTGTGACTCCTGTCATGGGTAGCTCTCAATCATTCCACTCCCAACTCCATAAATTACAAAATCAATAGAGAAGGAAATGCATGAGTGATGAAGTGCTCAACATTAAGGTTTTAGGTTGGTTGCCCTTTGGACTGTGGATGTTTCACAATTTCTGATTGTAAGGAGAACTTGGCTTTTGATGGCAAGCTCAAATGAAAGCTGGTTAAACTATCAATATTCTCACTGCATCACTCATACATTTTCTTCTTAAAAGGTTAGAAGAATTTGTATTTTGAACTTGGGATTGAAAGGGTTAATACAGCATCAGTGTTGTATCCAGAGCGTGTCACTGCGTCCTGGGACGCACAAAACTCAATTTGGATGCAAAAAATTCCAGCAAGTGCATCTGCTTGGATGCACTTGAAAAATTAATTGACAAGCGACTCTTTTCGGAACGCGACCCGCTAAGCGGAAAGCTGACACTGATCCTTCACCACTAAAGCCCAATTTACTGGTTGCAACATGACACAAATAAAAAATCACTCCATGATTTGGTTTTCTGTCGCATATGACACGAAAAAAGTAGTACAATTTCGTAAGGGTTAAATCCTGGAATGCGAGTGTGACTGCACAAATATTCAAACAAATGTTATTGAAAACCACTGGCTGTTCGAGTGGCTCAGTTTTATGCGACGTGCACACCTTTCATCAATCAGGATGACACCGCTTTTAATATGTCAAACGGTTGAAATCTGTCCGCATATACAAATCTTAAAACATTGACCTGTAGTCTTGCACATCGAATGAAAATCAAGCAGTCAATTTTAGGCATAGCATGGTGAAATTTGATAACCCAAAGAATTGAGTTCAGATTTGCATAAATATGTTTGTGCGCATGGTGGACGTCAATAAAATACTTTTAGCCAAAAACCTCCTTGATAGAGAACAAAATGTGGCAGGAACATCAAAAATGTCCTATTGGCTTGTTATTTGTTTGGTACAAAAAATGAATAATTATGCGCCTCAAATATTAATATTAAAAATGAATATATATATCTTATTAGACACTTAGGCGTGTAGTACGGCTGTATATTTTTACGAGTCGTGCAGTATTTTGGCGAGCCGCTTCGGCGAGCCAAAATACAAACGACGAGTAAAAATAAACAGCCGTACTACACGCCTAAGTGTCTAATAAGTTATTTATTATACAACTCCCTTAGTAAAAGATGTAAATTATTTTTAAATCGCGGTACGTTGTGTGACCAATGTGACATGTTTTCCGCGCGCGATATGTCAATCAAGTTTAGTGCCGTGTGCAGTGTAAGCAAGCGCGGATTTTGTACTTGCAGTACTTCTAGTCGTTGTTCTCTGAGCCGAGTAACATTGAAGCTGAAAGAGGTACTTTAAACAAAGTTTGCGGGGAGATCTGAGATACTACATCACATAATGTGATCATAAACAGAACAAATTGGACGAACGAGATGTGTCAACATTTTCATTTTCGTCGAGTGCCATGAATCAACAAACAGCCAGTTCTCGCCTTCTCCTCGCTTATGAAGTATGAAAAGGACTTTATCTTGTGGCCAGTGGTGGTACAGTTCGCATTGCCGTTTCTCGATAGAGGTAATCACTGCCTGTTGTTGCAAGTCGATGCCATAGATCTTGGACTGGAATTACACGCCAAGGCAAATCCAACGGCTGCCGTGTTGAATGCCGACAAGAACTCATTTCGAGATTGACAGGGATTCTTAAACTGCTCTCAGAAATATTAATTTGGCTGGAAACACTATGGCCTGATAACCGAACTGTGGTGTGTGGTCTGACATTTTGTGGAACGAAAGATTAGTTATGTTCCGGCAAATTCAGTTGATTTTCTGACGAAGAAGCTGGTCTCCGTGCTCGATTTTGCGTATCGGATAGTAAGCCAGGTCAGTTTAAATTCTGTGCTTCTTTCTTTGCTTAATAATCTCTAGAAGTGATGTAAATACCAGCTGTGCACAGGGTGACTTTTATACGAAAAGCAAAACAAGAAAAGAATTAACGGCAGCGAATGAAGAAAAGTTTTTTTTCCTTAGCAACGTTGAATACGGCTGTATCTTTTTTACGTGTCTATGGAGTTATTCGCACGTTACTATGCGGTATTTTCACGTTACTAAGGGAGTTGTATAATAATAATTAGTTAGACCCCAGAAAATCCTACTTGGACCCCTAAATTTTGGAAGAGTTTAAAATCCTGGATACAACACTGCAGTATTACTCACCTGAATCAATCAGGTCAGAGAAGCCTTCCTCTGCTTCACCTTCATCCTCATACTCATCATCAACATCTGCAGAAAAAAGCAAAACATAATTTATTCAATTATATGTGTTTTCAGGATTTGATACATACAGTAATGGTACTAAAAGTTTCTGTTTTTCAATTAAACATCCACTAAAAAGCAGTTTTGTCTTGACAACCTGATAAGAAATCATGTGATTACTTGTTAATACCATGCATACAATAATTTTCGTCAAGCAATCTTTTTTCAATTTCGTTACAATTCACAAGTGTCTCAAGAACTTTGTTTTCTCGAAACAGAATTGGAATCGTCCTGAGGAATGAAAACGCTTTCTGTTTTGTTTGGCTTTGCTGCGAATACGCGTGCCAGTTATCGGTTTTCAATTTCAAGTTTCTGCACTGTTAATTTCACATTTCTGCATTGTTAATTATACATTTTTGCACTGTTTGGGATAAATTGACATGCGCTCAGCCAATCAGAATGCAGAAATTATTGTATGCATGTTATTATAGCTGTTACAGCAAAGTGCACCTACTACAGTGTAAAACCCCCAAATATTTTTCTTACTAAACAAGTTCCTGTAAGTTTGGTTTTGGAGTATTACTGTGCACACATTTTAACCTTGATTTTCAGTGCTTTCTTGGCTGTTTGGCTCATAACTACATTAAGGGGGTCTGGAGAGATCCTTGATTTGACATCATAACTCCTGCTGTCAAAGCCTTTCTAATCAAAGTTCTGCACATTGGGCCTGGCTTGATAAATTAATGAGATTGATAATCAATAACAATTGATATCAATCGATGTCAATCGATATCAATATTAATCGATTGATATTGGAAATCGATGGCCAATAGATGACAAAGTTTCTTGTGATATATCATCAATTTCCGATAACAATCGATTGTTATCCATTCAATTGATATTTCGATTGTGATCATGTTTATATTGTAGTAATAAATGACACAATCAAGCTCGTTTGAAGCCTGAAAAACAGATGTCCTTGTTATTGTGTTCAAATATGTTTATTCCAAGGCAAATTGACTGAACCGTGATCCGTTTTTTCTTCACGACCACAAACTCCTCTCCTACCGATACGCTAAATTGACATTCGTGATATCCCTTCACGACACATCGAATTTTGACTTCTGCGGACATTGTGGAACAAAGCTTTAGCTTAGTTTATGTCTCTCTTGACCTTCAAAACATGAAGACTTCAAGACTTTTTCACACGGGAAGGGCGTTTCCAGACGTTGTGTGTGGCATCTTGGGCGGCAGAATTTCTTTACTTTTCATGACATTGACCATCAGCTAACTTCATTGATAGTTGATAATCGATGACAATCGATAACAGTTAGAGGAATTAACCTTTTGTGTGATTA
The DNA here is from genome assembly GCA_964036295.1 of Plumapathes pennacea. Lineage (NCBI taxonomy): Eukaryota > Metazoa > Cnidaria > Anthozoa > Antipatharia > Myriopathidae > Plumapathes > Plumapathes pennacea. Next base: position 10,644,349 of record OZ038464.1, on the reverse strand, counting down.
TCGATTGGTCATTGATTGGCTGATGCCAATCGATATCAATTAACTAATTTTTATCCATTGGCATTGATTGATTGATTGGATTTTCGATGACTGATTATCATCAATTTATCAAGCCGGGATTGGGGCATCAGAGATTACCTTTTTGATGTCACAACTGCTGACCCATGCCTTTTTCAACTCGGTCATAAACCAAAATGGTGTAAATTTTTTCATACATTTTCAACAGGACACAATTGAATTAACCGTTCAATCAAATCAGTCAAACATATTCCGTACAAAAACTCCAAAAAGCGTTAGAACATATTTTAGCGAGAAGAAAACTTGTAATTGGAGATTAGATACTGTACGTGCAGTTTAATATTGTCGGTAAACAAACCTGCTTCTTCGAGAATGAATCCTCCGTGACGTGGCTTCTTCCTCATTTGCCGATCGTCTTCATCCTCTTCCTCTTCGTCGTCATACTCGTCCTCATCATCAAGATCATCGTCTTCTTCTTCCTGAAATGAAACCAAATCTCAGTCCTAAAAAATCTGCAACTAACCCTTCACTCCATCAACGGCAGCTCTTTAAAATCACATCATAATATTCTATTCTCTCTCTATCGTCCCTATTCTCTAAAACTCTCCCAGACTCCAAAATGCACAGAGAACTTTTACAGAGAATATCGTCCCACGTGACAATCACAAATCATCCCTCTGCATCGTCTCATGCGGTTATTTTCCATAGTCAGACTAACAGGGCTATACACAACCTAGTAGGGAATAACATCTTACCTCCTCAGAAAGCAAAGAGTCGTCACTATCGGATATAGCAGCCATCTTTTACGACTTGAACAGTTCAGACAGACAAATCAAAATGGCGCTGACATTTGCATGGTACATCCGGGACTCCACAACAAAACTAGAAACAGCTGACCTGGTAATCGCGGGCATTTCAACATGGCGCGCATTTCGTGGGATGCGAGTGGTGCCTGTTTGGCCTTAATTTCCGCTACTCGCATCAAAATTCTGGACTCCAGGTAACAGCAAGAGTTGCGTATTGTAACAAAGTTAACAAAAAGTGCTACTTTACAATCTAGCGTCTTCGATTGCCGAAAATTTAGCGCATTCTAATTTATTGAGTGGATGACGTGCATTCATTTCTTAGTCACGGTCAGTTTTGGACTGTAACAGCCAACGTTAATCAGTTTTTTGTAACTGCAGTTCTGGGTACAGGGATCACTATTACTACTCGCATCTGTATTGAATATACGAGATCTGTTTGCCAGCCTACCCCCACCCCCTCCCCGAGGGTAAATGTTTTGTAGCACCTCTCGCACAAGACTCTAATCTTCGTATACAGACTCTCTGTAAAGTCCTGGCCAAACGAAGTGCAAGTTGATGCAAGTTTTCAAACTTGCACAGACTTGCCTTTCGTTTGGCCAACAACTTGCACTGGCTTGCATTGAATTTGAACATGTTCAAATTTTCATGCAATTTGACGTAAGTTTTTCACCTAAAACAACTAAGAGCATGTTAGCAAAGGCAAGTCTAAGTGGAAAACTTCAAAAGTAAAAGCCTAATCATTAAGTTCCAGCTCAAGAAAGACATCTGACTCGAGTTCTTACTCAGAACCGTAAAAAGGAGAAAAAGTTTTTACAAAACTTGCATGAGCTTGCATCAACTTGCATCTCGTTTGGCCACCCTTTAAGTTTTAGAACCCAATATGGCAACTATGCATCATTTTACAAACACAAATTTACCCCCATTCCACCCCTCCCTCTCCACAAGGGGTTTGAACTCTAAATTCTGCAGCACTAATATTAAAAACAAAAAGTCTTGGGGCCATATTCGCCAAACTTGTGTACGAAGAAAATGTTCGCAAGTACAACTTAAGCATCATAAGTTCGACTTACACATACTATCTCGCTCAGGATAGTATGCATAAGTCATTGTTCCTGATGCATAAGTCATACTTATGAACATTTTTGTTTAAACACAAGTTTGGTGAATACTGCTCTTGGTTAAGTTTAGCTACTAAACAGAGTTTTTGTCTCTCATCAGAGATGGAAGCTGCAAGTTTTCACACTCCATCACTGAGCCGGTATCAGCAGCAGCAGGCCGGGAGCAAGAAATGTCTCCACTTGGTCCAGGTCTCCTGGGGAACTTCTCAAGATCAGGAAGATACTTTGCTCTTTGTGAACCTCAAAAGACATTGTTCATCTGGAAAACAGACACTTGGGAATGCATAAACCAAAGGTTTATTATACATTTCTTGCCCCATTTTAAGTCTCATGATTTATAGCCTGGTTCTCCCAACTTCCTATGAATAAATTGTATGAACAGTGTTGGGAGAATTGATAGTCTTATCAGCTTGGATCTAAGTGATTGATCACCTTCCATTTTCTCCATACTGAACAACATACAGCTGGCTGTATAGTTGGAAGAAGAAGTTTCTGATCACTCTTTGCATGTCCATCTGAGGTTTCTGTGTTTTCTTGCTTTGGTGGACAGGAAAGCTGCTAGGCGTGTGACAGCCCTCTTGTTTACAAACAAAGAAGATTTTATTGTCGTTGCTGACAAATCTGGCGATGTTTACAGGTATTCTGACATGGCTAACCTTTGTTTGACCAAAGGAGGAACGAAACTTGAACCAATTGATTTCAAAGTTACCGTAAATGTCATCTGCCATAATATTATACCACAGTCCTTTGCAAAACATATACTTAGTACAATAAAAATCACAGATAAAATGGCATTCAATGTCTCAAAAACTGGGGAACCAAATTATGGTTTGACCAACTTTCTGCAGTGAGAATGGATTTATTGTCTCTGAGTTAGGGTAAGAAATGTTAAAACTTGCTTGGATTATTTTGCAGGTTTTCTATGAGTGAACCAGAAAAAGAAGGTGAACTGTTACTGGGGCATGTTTCTATGATCTTAGACATGGTAAGGCCGGGATGCATTACTTTATATTTTTGTCCTTTCACCTCCAAGATCTATTAACTGCAGATTCTCCCAGCCTTTTAGCAAGAAAACATCTGGATTGAGTGATGTAGTGAGAAGTGATAGTTTAATCGGCAAGCTATCAAAGCCAAGTTTCTCCTTGCTGTGTGATATATCTCTGATGAGAAACTGAAGGAGTCCTCCTGTGTGAGGAAGATGAGGCACTCAAATTGATTGCACACACAAAAAAAATGGATTGGACTAATACACTGTTACTTTGTCCTATTTCTTGTAGGCCATTAATAGTGATGACAAGTATTTAATAACAGCTGACAGAGATGAAAAAATCCGCATCAGTTATTATCCTAATGCCTACAACATCCAGAGTTATTGCCTTGGACATAATGAGTAAGTGAACATAGTCATTAATCCTAAAAGCTATTCTTAACTTATACATACATTATGTACAATCAATTATTGTTCATTGATCCTTTGAAGTCAATTCCCCCAACCATTCCAGAGGTAAATGAGTGATATATTAGTGAGAAATGATATATTGTAATTAGCTGTCATTAACCAAATTTTTCACACTGAGTGTATGATGTAATCTCTGTTGTGGGAATGTAAAGAGAAAAATGCTGTTTTTCACTCATTTCAGGAAAATAATATGTATATTTATTAGTACATTATTTCTTGTTTTCCCCACAGCTTTGTTAGTTCTCTGTCCATGTTCTCCTCTGATTGTCTTGTTTCTGGAGGAGGGGTAGGTGTGTTTTTAATGTTTACTCTATGAAAACATTGAAAATGTGTGCATTAGAAGATAACAATTATTTATAACCTATAGTATACCCAACCTTGTTCCTAGGCTCTTTCATCTCCCAGTCCCCGCCCCCTGGCCAACAGGTGACCACCCTGAACCAGGGTCTTTCTTCGGGGGCAAGGGCCAGGAGATGAAAGAGCCTGGGAACGAGGTTGCAGTATACCTACCAACAATTGAATAACCATCCATTAATCCATCAATAACTTATTCATTCTGCTAAAATAATGTTGCCCCCTTTTTGTGGTGATAGAATGATAGTAAATATGCATCCACAGCTATCATTTTAATGAAATACAATTTAGATATTTACAGTTAGATAATAAAAAGAATAACTGTTCACAGCTTTTATGGATTTTTTTTTTCAGGATGGATGCCTAAGATGTTGGCATATTGAGCAGGGTCATGAAATTGTGTGTAAAAAAATAAAAGACAACTTTGAGGAAAAACAACCAGATAGTTCGGAGGTTAGCACTGCAGCCTTCTGTCATCTGTTGTTGTTATTTCTTCTTGTTAGTTCTTCTCACGTCATAAACTATCAATAGTGTTGTTTTTACTCTTTCATCCACCAGTTTTGTAAAGCCGAACTTCCTTAAGTAGTGTGACATGTTGTACATTTCACTGTCCTAAATTACTTGATTGTATTTTAATGTATTTTTATTTTTTGCTTACAGTCTGCAGAACCCCCTGTGGTGTCATGCTTAGCATTTTGTAGAAAGAATAATGTGATTTGTGCTCTTGTTGAAAGGTAAGCACGCAAGTTATCAACTTCAATTTCTCCTTCAGTATCACACCAGAGATACATATTCAATGGAGAACTTCGCATTTGATAACTTGCTCAGACACTGAACTATAAATTCTCACATCACTCATACAATTTCCTTTTGAATGGATGGAAGAATTTGTATTTCAAGATTAGAATGTGAAAGGGTTAATCCTGAAGATGTAGACATTAATTATTTGAAAATAATGTGGTTAACAGATCCAGAACTCTTCACTTTTATCGCTTATGTGAAAAAGAAGTGAACTGCCTCCCCCCAGTCCAGACAGACGTCCCCCCCTGGCATGTGTCATTTGATCCTGAAGGCCGGCTATGGTGCATTCAGGCCAACCCACAGGAACCAGTGGTTGTTTTCAATGCTGAAGGATTAACACTGGAGGCAAGATCAGAAATGCATTACTTTGAAAATTAGATGTTTCAGTTTGGCAAAATAGTACTTTTTTGTTTTCTTAGAAAGTCGGATGGCCGTGATTGAAGACGATTTCAAAGACGCGTCACCAAATTTGAATCCAGATACGATGTATCAAAATAAGATTGATGTAGCAGCCTGTAAGGTTAATGTGCTGGTTGTTTAAAGCCGAAAAATTAGTGCAAGGGTCCTGTAAACTTTCATGCAACTTGCAACTCAATGTCAACGCATTGCAAGCTGCTGTGGGGCCGTGTCAGGCACGCAATTTTCTTTCCTTCTTTCTTTTCTTTCTTTCTCTTCTTTTGCGACGTCGCGAAAAGTAGATTTTTCTACTTTTCCTGTGCGAAACCTTCCTTATGAAAATGAGTTTGATTTGCATGAAAATGAAAACTAATTTTCATAAGAAAGGCAACAGGCATCTCGGAAACGGCCTTTCCCCTCTGCAACTTGTCTTAAGCTGGTGTTACACTGGTCGATTTGCAACGACGATTTGCAACGCCGATTTGCTCCAAATTCGCGCAACGGTGTTGCAAGTTTATGAATCGCTTTCAAAAACTTGCAACGCGTTGCAGCACTGCAAACATCGCGAAAAATCGTTCGCAATGGGGTGTTACACCTGAACAATTTTTAGCGCAACATCGTATCGTTGCAAATCGACCAGTGTAACACCACCTTTAGTCTGGCGTTGCGTTGCAAGCTGCAAGGCTGCCGCTCCGACGAAGGCAAACGCCAGAAACGTTAGCTTTCCGTATCCGCATCGACCTTAAGATGACGGGATCCGGTTAACACATAGTACGTTACGTTGATGCAGACCAAAACTGGTTCTCACAGGTACTAGAATCCATTATATCACGAAAATCGAGTAAATCAAGTCTCACGGTAAATTTGCTGATCGACCTGTTTATGTTTTCAGTTTTCCAAAGTCCAGCAGGATAGCATCCCTTCACTCGTAGCAGCCAATGACTGGAGCTTTCTATCAGGTCAGTTGTGTTCTTTGAAACTCAGTTGTAATATTATTTCTCGGAAAATGGACGTGACGTCATTTAGTGCCCATTGGCTTGCGCGATGAGTCAGAAATTTAAATAAAACTATTAGTTCTTGCAGACGTGAAGTATTTTAATGCCGCAAGAAACTGGCTAACTTCTTGATCTCATCTTTTGTTAGATTGTGTGGGCAAGGAACCCAACTTGGCAGTGCTCAGAAAGAAGGACATTGACAACATGTCTGAATATCTAGCGAGAAAAGAAGAACGCGTGCAGGCGAAAAAGGCAAAGGACCACACCACTAAAGCGCTTCACGATGTAAAGGAAACGGATGAATTGCACGCGAAACGACCCAAGTTAGAGCCTTGTAGTGCTAATGGAAAATAAACTAACATATTTTAAATGTGTGAAGGTTTCATTGGTTGGCTTGAAATGGGGTTAGACTCCATGACGGTTCTGCCTACACAGCACTTAGATCCTGCTCGCCGATACAAAAAAGCGGGTTGTTCACATAATTAAAGCGGTCCTCACGTCTTAGTTGCAGATGTTTCATCGAACATATAAGAGACCTTATAAGGAGCATTTATCGACTATTAATGCTGCATATCCTCAAATACTAGCCAGGGGCTACAAGTCACAATCATGCGCAGTTCGTGAGGCTGAGATGTTTTGGTGTGCCACCTGATGATAAAACGTGGCAGGTAGACAGTGATCATGATGCAGTATAATGGAGCTGAAACAAAAGCAAGCTCGGCAAAGACATTTACGATTTAGAGTGTCTATTATTCCAGTTGGTAGGGTAATGTGTTCTACTGAAAATAGTTTTATTCTGCTCATAGTGAGGTTTGGGTTCAAAGGAAAAATACGTACATACTGTCGAATACTACATAAACACTATTAAGCCAATCTGAAGTGACACAAAATAATCTTTCTGAACTGGGGTGTGCATTTTGCCGGGGGGGGGGGGGGGGGGGCGGGGGGGCACTCGTTATAATTTTGGGTGGGGGTGTGCCGCCCGGTCCTGAAAACCTGCTCGCAGCCGTTGGGGAGACTGGGACGACCCCAAGAACGGCTGCGAGCAGCTATGAAAACCCTTACCCTATTTCAAACCAAAATACCTGATTTTCTACACCCTATTTCAGACCCGACTCCAAAAATGTATACCTTACTTCAGACCTGACTCCAAAATGTATACCCTATTTCAGACCTTTGTTTAGAGACTTTTTGTTCTTTTGCAACGATTTCCGCCGTGTTTTCTTCCATTTGCCGTGCAATGTCCGCGGCGACATATTTCTGTTAAAATCATACCTATCCCAAACCAAAAAGACAAAATCGATACCCTATTTCAGACCAAAAAGGCAAAATCGATACCCTATTTCAGACTAAAAATGCTTGAAATACCTATATGGTTTATATATGGGAGTACCCCCCCCCCCGGGGGGGGGCATTTTGAGACTTGACAAGGTGAAGACGACAATTATTCAAGGGATACTGATGATTTTCAACCAATCCCTGGAGATTCAAAATACAAAGACAACGCGGTCATGTTGAAATCACCAAACAAAAGAAGCTACAGCAATGAACAACCTTAAAACAGTTCATCCAACATGGCCGCCATGACGTCACACTATTCTAAGAATTTACGATAACCTTACGTTTCTGGACGGCATTTCCATTTCATGAGAAGGGCCTGAAACAGAGGTTAGTAATGCATTTGTGGAGTTCGTTATCAATGCTCACACGAAAAAAATTGTGAAGCTAGCGCAAGTGAACGAAAACTTCCATTCTAGTGCGCTTGCTTTTCACGTGTGAACCGGTCTTTTTTAAAGTATGTAAACGTAGCATACAAGGCTTTGTTTTAATATCCTTTATTCAGGGATTCGACGATGAGAACTCGGCGCCGCTTACGTAAACACGAAGAGGCCAACATGGCTACTTGTATGCGAACACTTATCGCTTAGTAAGTGCAAATTTCGTTTATATAAAATATCAAAGATTATGCATTTAAAAATATATACAACAAGCGAATGCATCGAGTTCGACGAGTGAATTTTTTAAAGTGCCCTACTTCCATTCCAGTCTAATTAAACGCCAAATGACGGGAACACATTTCAATGTCTAAAAACAAAGCAAAATGGATCGATCAACTTGGAGCGTTCATAAATAGCAAACCGCTAATGTTGGCTAGTTCTTCAAAGCAGTATCGCAGATGTAGGAAAAAGAATATCTTTTATATACAATGTTGATATATTGTAATGTCAGTCCTAACTTATTACCCAATTTATATTCGGTATCTATGGACGAAGTAGTTTATATATGCTATTTCTTCTACACCAGAATTTACCTGGTACAGCAAGAAACATTTATAAGAACAAATTATAAATTCATGATCAAACGCCAACTGTCACATAACCGAGTGTTATTCAACGCTTCCAGTGTTAAGAGCTGCATGCTATTTGTACTATCAGCACCCGAGCAAAGCTCAAGAAACCGTCTCAGCAAATCCGATGCTTTTCGTAACGAAAAAGACGAAGCACGAACAAACTTCCGAAACAAAACCCACTAGTGGCCACAAAGTGGGAAAATAACACTTTTAGACCAAATTTTACTGATCTTATTCTAAAGCAAGTCCGATGAAAAAAAGATTGCGCGACTTACAATAGCGGATCGACAATTGCATGCGTGCAGAGGATTGTGGTTGAGACGGCTCCAATAAGTTTGATTACTTCTTTCCAGGTGAAATTCTGTCAAACGATCATAGTTTAATATTGCGATATAGCCGTTAACTGAAAAGTCGGGATATATAAGTGTAAACATATCAGAATTTTCTCCGATTTTATGGCACATCTCCTTACAAAAAATGACTGCGAATAAAAGACGTATACTGCTTAACAAGGGCAACAACAATCGTACTGGATATCATGCTACACGAATCTGATTACACACTCCTCTGAATAGTAGAGCCCGCCCACACTAGGCAGTTTATCCATCCAGGCCAAACGGGCCGCGTGAACAGTGAACGTTGAGCCGATGTAACTGGGTTTTTTGGACAGTGTGAACACGCGCCAAACGATCGCCGATCGAAGCAACCTCAATGTGAACGGGTCCGAAAGAAAGACAAATACTGAAGAGGACACGGGCGAGAAAAGGTGAAAAACGTCGGATAATCTGACCAGAAGAACGAACTTTCAAGCCTGGTGATACAATATACCCCACCCAAAAAAACATGAACTTTAAACTAAAGAAACCAAACCAAATCAAAACTTGAAGCAATGATCTACACCAACCTTCCGAATTTGTCACAAACTTGAAAATTGCGAACTAAAACAGGTCTCTTAAAGTCCAAGACCAGCATACAAAGATAACAGCACACGTAGTGTCAGCTTCCTCCCCCGCCTGAAGCTTCCTGATTCGCCACCGGACACGACGACCTTCAAGGATTTGAGAGCAAAGTAATGAAGCAAAATGATACGCCTGGAGGTAACAGAAATATCAATCTCTTGCTTCTAATACTGGTGAGATGAAGATATTCAGACGCATCATGGTGTGAATCGGCGTTCGGTCGGTCCGTATCTTCGCTTTGATTTCTCCAAATATGCAACAAATCTAACAATGCACTCAGCTGGTGTAGCCTTCTTCAAACTCCCATGACATCCAGTCAGAAACGACAAGTGTCTTGGGAATACTCTCCTCGATTCGACAACAGGACACAACTACTGCGCCCTAACTTGTACCTCATATCTGAGCGATTGACCCCACAGCAATGTAAGTACCACAGTGGTTCCGATATGTCCCACGCCATTAGTCCCATATAGATCCCAATATTGCTCCAACGCAAGTCCGACATTAGTGGTCCCACAATTCCAACGCAAGCCGCCACAGTAATGGTCCCACGGCATCAGGTTTCCAATAAGAAGTATCAGGTATTGCCTATTCCCATGAACTATACGCACACAGCAATCACTACGCTGATTCACAACTGAACGTCACCACACTCTCATACAGCGACTACGGGAAAGCCTCTTCCCAACGTCTCATGTTAGTACATTACAGCCCACCTCTGGTGTCTTGCATTGAATTAGGCCCTTCTTCCTTATCCCCTCGCCGGACTAGTGGCCCGAATCCCTCCCGGGTGGGAAAACAGGCATGGAGCCTCGGCCAAGATACATATTAGGTGTGAGTTGCGAGTTGTAGAAGGCTCCCGTATGCTGCATGTGGCTGGGGTACTGATACTGGTGCTGCCCGAACATAGGTGGATACTTTGCGGACGCTGTGGGGTAGTATAACGCACTGTATGGGCTCGCCTGCGACTGTTCCGATGCGCTTGTCGAGAGGCTGGTCTTCTCCAGAGCCCCAGAGCTCGGTGCGGTTAGACTTTCGACCGAGAACGACTTGGACATGGGCGGGGATGAAGTGTACTGACTGTGATTAAGCGAAGCTTGGCCTCCGGGCCGCAGGAACGGACTCTTGTTGGGAGGCACGCCAGCAAAACCGGGCGACGCAGCCTCGGTGGGGGAATTCAAAGAGTTCTCGTGATTCTCCTGCGAAACAAACGGCGCTTTTTCCTCGGTCTGGGCGTGGCCCCCATACCCCCACGGGTTTCTGACCGCCTGTTGTCCGGTGGACGCTGAGCTCGGTACCGCGTGACTCGAAAGCTCGATGAAGCCCGGGTGAGTTTGAGCGCTTAGAGGTCTGTCGCCATTTCCTGCACTCCCCGGTGCCGACTGGCCGCTGAACGTGTGCACAGTTGACGTGGGAATGCCTGCTTGAGGATGTGACGGTGAATACGGCGGCTTGCTTCCATCCCCTGGCGAAGGAACAGGGAAGCGCGGAGTAATCGGCGTCTGTGGTGTCAGCGGTGTGTGCGGTGACCCTGTGTTTGTCGGAGAGGGGATTGGGGCAGGGCTGCTACCCAGGTGTCGCGAGTCGCCCGGCCGGCCACCGGGGTAGGGTGGGGGCGGCGAGCGGACGCTGGCCCCCAGGGGGTCGGTGGACGGGGACTGTGGCCTGGTGGAGTGCAATGACGGGTGATGAGACCGCTGGAAGAACGCCTGTCCTTGGCCATAACCCTGGTAAGATTGTGGCTGCATTTGCTGCCGGGCCTCTTGGATTCGCCTTTGTTCTATGAGTGGCGACTGCTGCTGTTGCTGTTGCTGCTGTTGGGGCGCTACGTGTGAGGGGTAGCTGTATGTAGGCGCCTGCTCTCCAACGCTCCCCTGGTGACTATTGAAGCCACTGCTACCGTTCCCTCCTCGAGGATACATCCCGTTGTGTCCGGCTGGGGACTGGGAACCACTGTTGTGAGAGAATATCAACTGCTGGATGTCGTCCATGACTTGGGATTGCTGCTGCTGCTGTTGCTGTTGTTGTTGCTGCTGCTGTCGCAGTTGTCTCTCCTTCATGTACTGCTGCTGCATTTGATACTGGCTCCATTGAGACGAACCATAGCCAGCCCTCCCGCTTGGTTCATTGATCATGCTACCCGATGCCCCAGGGAAACCTCTTGACATCATCTGACTCATGGACCCTCTTGAAGGAAATGGCTGAGAAAAATACGATTTCTGCTGTTCGTAGCTATTTCTGGAAGGTGCCTCGGGTCTTAAGTACCGACTGGTATGAGGCTGTGAGCGGTGGTACATCGCAATTGATTCGTATCTGCCCTGTTGCACAGCCGCCGCAGCTCTGTTGGCCAGTGCTGTAGAAAACACGAAGATGCTGTTGGGTGGCCCACTTAATTCCATTGGCTTGAATCCCCTCTTTTTCTTGCGTCTGGGGCCGTCAGAGCTGTCAGAGTCTGGGAACGAAACGAACAGAGCAAAATTTAGAAACAGTGCGACGTTAACAACAAGCAGCACGGTCAGTTGGCTGACAGCAATAGCAAAACAGCTACTAATGGATCAGGGACACCTATCTCCGGCGGATCTCAACTCACGAATTCCACGCTTTTTGACCCCTACCCTTTGGAAGGGGGCTGCTATCTAGGACTAAATGTTTGTCCTGGATTGCAACGTTTAAGTAGTTTGCTGCCATTGTTGGGTTGTCGAACATTGAAATGGGACATTTGCATGCTGACGCCGTCACTTGACTACAACTACCAGATGCACTTCGCTGCAGTCTTTGTTATGTACATTTGCGTCTTGCACGAGCTATTCCTCCCAAGAAAATAATACTGAACACAAAGCATTCTGGTAGCTGTAGTCAATTGACGTTACCATGCAAACATTAAAGGTACAGAGCAATCTCATACCAATATCCTCTTCTTCGTCTTCGTCTGACACAAGTCCTTCCTCCTCCCACCATTCCTTCTTCTTGCTCATCTGCTCCCTGACGATCACACACCGCCGCTTGGTGCGAGGCACCAGGCCGCTCTGGATATCTGCGTTGCTAATGAGGCTTTCCTGTTTCTTCATTTCCGCCTCCACCTTCCGCTCTAACTCCTCTTTTTCCTGCAGACAAAAACGACAGGTTCTCCTCAGATTTGTGTACCGTAAAGAGTTTCGTAGTGATGACAGATCACAGATTAATAAATTGATTTGTGACTAAACCAAACGGACTCGCAAGTTCATGCAAATCGCAGGTGACTTGCGCTGGGTGACTAAATGATAAAAAAAAAACCTCCCGTCGACTTGCATGCAAACTTGAGGTCAACCAAAACTAACCCAAATCGATCCAGGTGGGTGGCCAGATGATATCCAAGTTGAGAATTTCGGTTGACTTGGGTCGACCTGCAAGTTCGTTAGGCCATAGCCTGCCTGCCGACGAGAACGCGCGCCCACGGAACAGCCGGTTTGGCTCGCAGCGCGTGGAGCCACGACACGGTCAGACTCACCTTCCTTTCTCGTTCGAGCTGTTCCTGGTCTACTGGCTCGGCTCTTGCTGAGTGCCGCCGTTCACCCCGTGGTCTGCCAGGCTCCCCACTTTTTCTCCGCCTGTCTCTATTTTCATTGCTTTGAAAATTCTCGTATTCTTGTTCGAACAGCTCCTCTTCGCCCTCTTCGACGTCGTCCTCCTCCTGCAAACGCACGAGACAAGGCGTGATCAGACTTTTTTGATGCGCTTCTAAGGAAGGTAAGGAAGGTTTGCATACAGCCCCATGAATGAAGCGCAATAAAGCGGTGCTTTAGTTTTAAATCACGTCAAATAGGCTTAAGTCGTTCACCGTAGTGTTTCCCAGCACAAATTAAATGCACATTTTCAAAAATTAAAGCATAACAAATTCGCGTGTAACTACTAAGAGCTTTCATTTGAGCGGACACTCCTGAACAGTCAAATGAAACCTAAAGGTGTGGTCATTCAAAGGAAAGCACTCAACGAGTACAATATTATAGCAGTACCAGCGGAACCCCCGTAAAATACGATGATCTGTTTTTGCAAGATTCCCTTTCAACTCCTGAACTGTCAAATGAAACCTACAGGTGTGGCCATCAAAATGGCAGTATTCACTTTCAACTCTTGAACTGTCAAATGAAATCCAGAGGTGTGACCATTCAAATGAAAGCTCTCAATGAGTACATTTGTACAGCAGTTGTCAGCTGTTGAGCAGAGTTCGTTTCTTTCGCATGCTTGACCTTTCACTGGAAAATTTGACTCAATCTAAAAACCTCTTGACTCCTCAAACCAAAGCTGGGGACCGCACGAAATCTCTGAATGAGTTTATTTTAACAGCAATATGAACGTTGTGGTTGAGAGGAGTCCAACGTTTTGCGTTCTGGAGGCTCTGGACAGACATTCACAATGAGAATGTTCTTTAAAATGCAGCTGAACTTCTCGTCCTCCTACCATGTAACTCCCTTCTTTTCTGTGTCCCCCTCCAAGTTTCTCTTCTTGTTTTGCTATCATCTGCAAGAAACCACCAAGTTAGCTTTGCAAAGCTAACACAAGCCCTGTTTCTAATGGCCAATACTAATAACAGCACCAATCAGAGGTTAAAAGAAAATGCTTTCAACCAATCACAAGCTAAAGTAATTTTCAATAGGTCACTTCCCAGATGCCTATTGTTGTTGTTATTTTATTTTTATTATAAATAAAAATTGTTCATTCTCATGCAAATCAAACTCATAGGCATCTCAGGAGTGACCTAGTCCAATGAACAGTGCGAGAAAATGCCGTCGCCACTTGGGTAAGCAGATCGCAATATTAGTTTTGCTTTCTCATTTGATTAGTTGAGAATGGTGCCAAAGTTGTTTGGGCCAATCATAAGCACAGGAAATACAAAACCAAGTTGCAATCACAGTCATTTGAAAACTGCTGACGTTTAATCTCTTCTCACCTGCTCATGAAGTCTTGGCAACTGCTTGTTTAAGCGTTCTTTTTCCCTCTCATGTTCCTGGAAAAAGAGAAAGGACAAATTAACAAAGTAGGCAGTGACTAAACTAGGGCCACTTCAAAAAACTTTCACAATTATTTTACAAGTTGCACCACTGATCAAACACCACAAAACGGACTCTAATCTGACAAAAGTTAGCAAAATGTCACAGATACAGATCTGGAATATCTCGTCATGGTATTGGATTAAAATGTGTTTCTTGTAACTGTTTTATTGAAATGGCCCACAGACACCACTCGTAAAATCTAACGGGGATTATACTTACTGGCTCAAGTGCCCCCCCCCCCCCCCCCCCCCTTCCTGCATTAAATGTAGGCTCCCATGTAGGCATAAGCTGAACCAAGCACAACTAATCTGTAATCATCCCAACAATCTTAACTATGACCAGGTTCAGGGAACTCTACAGTAACTCTGAGCAAATTCCTTGCCATGAGCCAGAAATTAACTGGATATTCCCCCTTTCTCCAACCATTTTCCATTAGATTTTTACAGTTGCCATGCAAGTTTCCTGCCCCAGACCAAACACGGCCAACAACTCCCCTAGGAGATGGCAACAGTAGAAATTGATCAATGTATTTCTACCTTTACTTGAGGCATGACAACTGGACATAGCTCATTCTGCAGGTATTGGTACAACTTCTTCTCATCGCTGTTCGAGCTGCTGTCTAAAGTCCTAACAGGGAGATGAAATTCAAATTTAAAAAATGGCAACACAATATTGCTGCCACACATGTTCTAACAAAGATATTGTAGCTATGGCAATACAAAGACTTGTAAAAATTAATGTTTCACCAATTCCTGGAAAATACACACCACTAATATCTTACAGGTTAACCCAAAAATCCAACTTGCAAAACTCTTCAAAGATTGATCAACTTCAATTTTCTCTTTCAGTTTCTCACCAGAACAGAGAACTTGGCATTTTGCTCAGTCAAATTCTTACTCTATAACTCACATCTTTGGAAAGCAGACAAAATACTTTGAATCAATCACCTTATACTATGAATGTTCTCTTGGGTCAACTCTGGCATGAATTATTTATTACAGTCACAAGAGAATCTTGATAATTTTCAAGACAGTGCTAATTCCCAGTTCAGTACAGGTGCTTTTTAAATGCAAAATTCCACTTTCAAACAGCAGAAGCCTTCAATGATTCTAAAATTTTGTATACCTTTATGCATGCACCTGATTGTGAAACTACTGCTTTGTACATATTTCAACTGTGATTAGAACAATTTACACTGCAACCACAAATTCATAACCAGTATAAATGTAGTAACTGCGTAAAGCCATTTTACAAGAATGACATCTAAATAGATCTTGAGCTGCCAAAACTCTTGAGACAAAAGTAAACATTGTGCTCCTCCAATACTCTTTATAAGCTGCCAAACTGCATCTCAGCTTTGACAAAGATTATTGCTTTATGCAGTGTTGTACCACACTGGCATGCCATAAGCTAGCTTGATGATGACTCTGACATATATAGTGATATATTACTGAATACAAGAATGATTTTGTAAACTCCAAGCATATAAAAGCATCCACTATGGGCTGTAACACAATTTGTAAAGAGCTGATGCCCAACTATTTATTTCCTTGAACCATATTGCTATTTAAAAAAAAAAAAAGAAAAAAAAAGCAAAGCATTGAAGGAATTTTGACTTCCAGAATGTGGAACTAAAATGGGTTTCATGTGCTACAGACCCCTGCATGTGTTGTACCAGACAAAAGAAAACTTCACCAACACAACCCACAAGCTAATTCACACCAAAATGTACATACAGTAAATGCTTGGTCAACTAAGAATGTATAAAGAAAACTGCAAGCAACACCAGACAACAACAGAATGTATGCATACCTGAGGAGGTTTTCCCAGTCCGTGGATGTGATGCAAACAGTTTCCCAGCTGAAACAAAAACAGAAAGCATGAAATGACTGCCAACATTAATGCACAGTGTAATATTTTGATCTTCATGAGTATAACACTTCTCTTGGTTAGATAATGGCTGCTTTAACATTAAAATTGCAGCTCAGAGAGCTGACAAACCTGGCCTAGAACTGTCTCTTGAAGCAAGATTTTGAAAACATAAGCTTGCATGGCTCTCAATATGGTTCAGAGCAGTGGTTCAGAGTTGCAGCTGTCTTGCCTAATTAACATAACTTCATGGTTTATTTAATTTTGTTGTACTTTGTCAAATGATTCTAATGGAAATTTAATACACAACTGGCCATATATGGTGATTCCCTATTTGCACAAATGACACTTTCTTGTACTGTGCATGTCATTAATGCCTTTGACTCACTCAAAAAAGCATCTTCTTGCTATAATAATCCCTTTTGTTGAGTAAAACTTAAACATAAGTCAAACAAATAATATAGACTGTGAAAATAGATGGCAGTTACACGAGCATTGCACGATCGCACAATACAGTAATGCCATATCCTTTTATTTGTGTCAAACACATTCTGCTAAAATTATAGTATGCAAAGATGAAATTATTGATTCATGCTTTCTGGAGGTTGATAAATATTAATAATAGGATTATGATGACAAATTTTAACCACAGTGAACTGAAACAACCAGCTCTGTAAATTGCCTTAGAAAAAAGTTCTTGTATACACAATCTTTGCTAAATACGTGTGTAAGAAAATAATGTTGCATCAATATCCTTGAGCCTATGACATCCAAATAACAAAAATTCTCAAACAATGCTGTGAAGTGCGTACCAGCAAAGCTACACATCTTAATCATTAGGCCAACAAAAGTTTTACTTCTACCCTCTCTGGAAACCTTTCAAAGAGTTTATTTAAAAATATTCTCTTCTGGTGTTTAACCCAACTCAGGAATGATCTAATTATCTTTAAGTTTTTCACTGTAGGATTCAGCAATCAGTTCTCATAACATCACTCATACATTTTCTTCTGGAATGGTTGGAAGAATTTGTATATTGAGCAAAAAGGACTATCAAAGAGTTACAGGTACATACACCTGTCATTCAAACTATAATCAGTGTCAGATGATGAAAATTGGATATGCAGCAGAAATATAGCAACTGCATACAACAAAAATGCCACATTGAGCATTTTTACTGTTATGTACAACTGGATGTAGCACACACACAAACAGGTGTTTTCACAGCAATATACCATTTTTAGCAAAAATATTAATAGCAAATTAATTACAGCTTGTCTACAGTTTGATGAGAAATTCTCACATTTTCATTGCATGACAGTTCATGCATAATAAAACTGGTTTCTGAGGCAAGGGTTATATCGCAAACATTTCATCACAGTGTTGACTTGCATGCAAGTGATATACATAATATTCTAGAATTTACCCTGTACCAAGACTGACAGACAGGACTGCTTGGCACAGCTTTAGCAGATACCAAGTTTAAGCCTTTCACTCCCAAGCTCAAAATACAGATTCTCTCAACCTTGAATAAATTTATGAGTGATACAGTAAGAACTGTAGAGAGTTTGATCAGCTTTCATCTGAACACACTATCAAAAACCAAGTTCTCCATATTGTAGTACATATTTCCACAGTAGGAGACTGAAGGGGGAAATTGAAATTGGACATCCCTGGGTGAAAGGGTGCTGAACATGATTATTATATCAAAACAGCAAGGCAGCTGTAAGCTCGTGAATTTGTAAAAAGGACTTTTTTTTGCGGAAGTAGCTATTTATAGAACTGGCTCAACCGACCGCAGCACTCTCCAAAATAACAGATTGTACCTTTTTGGCTCCAGAACTAAAAAGAGCATGCCTGAATTAGTCCAGATGCCAATTGTGGATTGTCTAGGCTTCCTTTTGGCGAAGCAGTGGCAATTTTTTTTTTTTTTTTGAGAGTTGATAAGAGTTTGTACTCAGAACACGGAATGAAGTTGATCTGTGACTCAGCTTGATGTTTAGTTACTTCAAATCTTTTAAAATGTTTCGTGATGGAAAACTTTATAGTTCAGACACAAGCAATGATTTTAGTTGGTCACGAGCGTGTCATACGACTTTGTTGTCACGGTATTCAAATGTCCATAGCTCCCAATAGATATTTTATATTGACTCAGAATTTTGCTTTAAGTCTTAAGGCATGATAGCCTTGAACATATCAGTGTAGAGGACTTATAGGATGCATTACTTTTGAGATGGCTTTTTATGACATCACATGCAAACCAAGAATTGAAATACCTGACTAATTTGCAAACTTATAAACTTGTAATCATTCACCGGAAATGGATATTTTTGTTTTTTTTTTTTAAGCCGAGATTCAATATCTTTCGGCCTAGTATCTTCCAAGCCGTATTTACTGTCACTACAGAAATTTTGGTGGATACTAAACCACCGGCTTCAGATTTGTTTGCGATAATGCCATCGGTGCCACTGATTGTTTGACCTTCATGGCACCGCGCCAAAATGTTGCAATAACAATGCAAGACACAACAGAGTGAAACAAAACCAAGCTCAGAATCAATGGCCAAACAAACTTCAAACACATGACAAGCCTTCAAAATGAGAACACGTTCTGAACAAAAATATGGTCACAACAACTACGACAACATCTTGCTTTTAAACTGCATTGTTCAACAAACCCTGTTACGTGCCTTCATCATGCCCAAATTTGGAAAACTGCAACTGCTTTATTTGGAAATCCATTGTTGACAACAGAGGGAATAGGGAAGCAGGGAAGTAGGGAAGTAGGGAAGGGAAAGTGATTACTATACCTCGCAAATCCCACTTTATAAAAAAAAAAAGAAAAAAAGACTGATGAAAGCAGTTATGAAGCAAAACCGTTAGATGTGGACAAACCCAACTAATGTCGAATTACGTTGGAAATTTGCATATGATGCCTTTCAAAACCCATGTGACAGTCTGCCATCTCATCGTGTAGGCAGCCAAATTAATGTGTAAAAAAACCATTTACTTGTTTTACTGGCTCTTAACCAATGAGCATGCAGGAATTTTGAGCTATTTTTGACTGAGTAAAATTTTACTCACTCTTAGCCAATAAGAGACCAGGCAAGATTTAACAAGCAAAATGATCTACCAGATGTTTGCAAAATATTGTTGTTTTAAGCCTTTGGAGGGCAGGAAATGCCATCAGCTTGTTATCTTTGCAATTTTTCAGCAATTGGAACCTTTTAACAACAGAGAAATTGAAATTTATATCTCGTGATGCACAGTTTCTGCGCTGCTTCAAACACAGGGTTTGACACATGCAGCATATATGCTTCATGACTGACAACTGCCAGATATACAAAGCCACCTCGAAGTTCCAGCTTTAGTCGGGAAAGAAATTCGTAATTCGCGCCCTTCTGCTTATGAAAACATTGAAATCAGGAATAAATCATAAGAAAGTAAAAATTACCGCAATGAGTAGCAAGTTTTACTAAACTTCGCTGGATTCCGACTACCAGTAAAAATACGGATTAGCAAGAAATTCAGCCATCATTCGTAAAGCCAGGTGAAGCTGTAAATTTCACCATGGGAAGTACAAGATTTTACTCGTTCTAGTCCAATCACATCCATGAGGCAGAGGAGTGTTGAATATAAACACCCTCAACTCTGTGGCAGTAAACTTTTTCGGGATTCAAATCACAGGCCTGATTTTGCTCTTTCCTTGTGCCACATTGTTGTTATCTACGGTTTTTGTTGCAAGCTCAACTAGATATGTGTCGGTATTTTTCAAAGCGCAAGCCTGAGAATCCTGGCGGAAATGTGATGCTGTTAATACCGCAGGTGAACAATTTTGCAAAAGCCAAACCACGGAAAAACAGAAGAAAGTCCTTTCTGTCCCTTGCTGTGACTCCGGGCTATAACTATTGAGTTATGACCAGTTATAGTTCTGAAGTCGCGAGAACCTACAGTGTTTGATTTGCGTAGTAGCAAATTTACCATTTGAAGTACGTTTTGTGAATTGGATCATCGCGTTCTTGCGTTCAGTTATACTGGGTGTTGTTCTGTGTTTTTGGAAAACGGTAAAAACGAAGAAATTTCCGAATCTAGCGTATCAAGTCAGCCAATTAAAATGCATAAAAAGCAATAAAGATGAAATTTGAACCAATCATCTCATGCCTGTTTTCGCCAAGTGCGACAAAATTTCAACAGCTTTAGTTTATCCACAAAATAACAAGCAAGTTTGACAATTTTTGGGGCATATTTGACGAATAACATGTTTCAGCTAGAGAGGGGATAACTGAACAAAATCTCTGGAAAGATCGGCAGCAAGAGAGTAGTGTACTTTACGAAATTCGGCCTCTTCTGTTAGAAACCAGTAGAAAACTAAACACTACTGTACTTAACGTCATTCCTGATATTTGTCAGGCAAAACATTATCTGGAAATTGTCAGATACATCATTATCTGCATGTGTCAAACCTTGCAATTGAAGGAGTGCAGAAACCGTGCAGCACACGAAATAAATTATAAGATTTCCATCATTGAATGGTTCTAAATGGCAAAAGAAAAAAGTGCAAAAATGAAAAAAACAATACGTTTTCTGCCCTCCAAAGACATGAAACAACGAGATTTCACAAACATCTGGTAGACAAATTTTCTCATTAAATTTCCTCTGGTCTCTGATTGGCTAAGAGTGGGTAAAATTTTACTCAGTCAAAAAGAGCTCAAAATTCCTGCATGTTCATTGGTTAAGAGCCAGTAAAATGAGTAACTGTTTTTTTACACGTTAATTTGGCCGCCTACACAATAAGATGGCAGACTGTTACTGTATGTAAGCCTAATTGAAATGGAGGCTTTCAACCATTTAAAACTAAGACAAAATAATTGAGCAGCAGAGGTGAGCAATTCAGTTTAG
The DNA here is from genome assembly GCA_964036295.1 of Plumapathes pennacea. NCBI lineage: Eukaryota > Metazoa > Cnidaria > Anthozoa > Antipatharia > Myriopathidae > Plumapathes > Plumapathes pennacea. Next base: position 10,623,299 of record OZ038464.1, on the reverse strand, counting down.
GGAGTCGTGTATCAGTTACACTGGAAGAAATAATGTTTAGCTGTTTCTCTGGGGACCCCACAAGCACAAGCAGATCAACACAGCCTTTGTGGAAAAGATCACAATTCAGTGCACAGTAAAACTTGCACAGTTCTCACAGCTTGTGATGTTTACACTAACCATGCACCTATCCATGCCCATCCTTTCACTTGGGAATTGAGAAAGTATTTATAATATTTTGTTACACTTCCCTGCACTCAACCAGAGATAAATACACCATCACTGGAAACATATTACCTGGTTCTGCTTCTTCTCTTTCCCTGTGTCTCTCTATAGAGTCTGAGATCTGTGGTAAAAATAAATTATCAGAAATTGCTTTACTTGTGTGAATAAACTTTAAAACCTGCAGTCAAACTCAAAAGAAAATACACTGTTTAGCAGTAAACACTTTTACGCAATTTTAGAGGGATCAGTCATATTATCTTGTCAAAATTGCAGAAACAACCCCCACGGTCAATACAGGCAGCTAGAATCGCAGAGCAAATACACTGGAAAGGAAATTCAGTATCCACACATTTTCTAATACAACTGTTTTATCCCCTTTTAGTTTTCAGAGCACAGTCTCATCACTGAAGTCTGCGAGCCCAGACAGTGGACCAATTACCTGAGACAACAAACACAATAATTTATTTCACACAGTCTAATACTGCGACAATAGATATATATCACTTTGAATATGTGTGGGATATTCAATTGGGGTAAGCCCTTTCACTTCCAGTCCAAGTGATCAACTTCAGTTTTCTCCTTTAGTAATTTTCACCAGAGATATATCATACAGTACAGAAAACATGGCTTTTGACATCTCGCTCAGACAAAAGCTGACTGAACTATTAATTTTCACTACATCACTGATACATTTTCCTCTTAAAAAGCACTAAAGAATCTGTTTATCCAGAGAAAGACAATGGGTTCTTTTAAATTTGGTACAGGCTTACAAAATAGTCACAAAGTGCTGTTCCCCTGAAAAGTTGCAAATGTCAACATTATTTTCATTAATAATTAACAAGCACAAACAGGGCCTATTAAGTCATTATATATCATATTAGCCAGCACAGCTCAATAAATGAACACTTATACCCTGTCGTTCCCAAAGCTCATAACACCGCATTCAAGAAGAAAATATATGGAAACTTGTGAGAATACTAGTAGTTGATACTTTAATTGGCTTTTGCATCTGAGCTGTAGGCCAGTTTCAAAAGTAAGACAATTTTACCAAATTGTACAATATTATTAATAATTTAAAATACTCTACTTTCTTGAGAAGTTGTGTTGTGTTAGTGTAGAAGTTATGCTATAATATCACTCTCGAGAAACTGAAGTTTATTGTTAGTAGTATCTGTTTTGTGGTTTCTGACAAAACCCACATAATATTGATCAACCATCTGGAAACTAAACAATTTGTGAATTATTTTGTTGCCTTTTTGCTAGACTTTTCACTCTCTGAAATAAAGTTCCCATATATATATATATATATATATATATATATATATATATATATATATATATATATATATATATATATATATATATATATATATATATATATATATATATATATATATATATATATATTATGAACTATAGACAGAGAACACAAGGTTAGTGAAAAAGATTGTGAAGCAACTCCAGATTCTAAATCAACCTGGTGTTTACATGTGGTAAACAAACTTAGGGAAACAGTGTTATAGCCTCATCCAAGAGTAATATATATTGTCATAAACATCTACATAATATTAGTTCTAATATCATGATACTACTGTTTCAGACATCTAGCACTTCACTGTATGTTGTTATTATAACAACAGGTCCATTGGTAAATTTAGCAGGTCCTAGTGGCTCAACAAAGCACAATAATTTACACCAAACCCACTTATTCTATTTTGGAGTTCTATAATACTGTAGCTAGAGATAATGCCACATTTTAGTATTAACAAGCTCTTAATTCAGCTGTCTTTTTAGCAGAGACTAGTGTTTTTGTTTACCAATAGATTGAGAAGAAAAACTAGTTAGAATTTATATCCTATACAGTGATCTGGCCTTGAACAACGAGACCCAGACTATGGAAAGGAGTGTTCATGTATATAATAAACCATACTTCATATATCTTCTAAGTACTTTCCCCAATAAACAACAAAATCAACACTCTTATAAGCCATTGCTAAAATTATTGACCAGTATTACACACCCAGCGGGTCTGAGCGAAGTGTAAAGCAAACATTGTCCGATAATCACAAATTAATCACATACCACTTTAGAATCATAAAGGGTTACTTTTAGAACTATAAACATTGTTCAGAAGTTCAACATAATTACACTCTAAATTCTTCTGAGGGGAAAAGGTACCAGTAGTATAAACACAGCCAAAATATGCTTTCATATCTTTTGCTGGATCTCAAGTTCACACATAGCATGTTATTTTGTGTTGAAGTTGCTTTGACTAAGAAATATATACCACTGCTGATTTAACAAACAGGGATGCCTATTTCCTACAAAGCCTTTTAATGTTCAACGATCTACAAGAAAATAATTGTAAGCAGAAATAATTCAAATGTTAATTTCCATGTATTCAAGTGGCAACAGCTTCCTAGGTTATCACTATTACATGTTCAGGGAAAAAATCGATTCAGTCTTTTTATAATTTTCTAAATGCAAAACAACATTGCATTGAGTGAGTTTATATCTTTCTTAGCAGTGGATGTACAAGTGCTGCTCTTAGCATTCACAACACATAAAGCCATGGTTTGTGGTCAGGAATTGGCGGATAAAATTTACAACACTCCGAAATATTTTCCTTCTATTAAATACGTACAGTAAGTCCTGATTCACAAAAAGACATAAATATTGCTGTTCTGTCTGCTTGACTGGGCAGTGGATAAGCTGTATTTCGACATGGACACAGCCTCGGTGCTAAACCACAGGCTTCTTTGTATCAATAACAAAAGCCCCCCACACTTTAACATAGGGAATGTGTCTCACTCTGTACTACAAATGACTAAGCAGCTGTAAAATAACCAGTCTGTCACAATATTCCTCTTTACACACAGGGCCTGGTTCAGTGTGGATAATGTCAAAATTAAAAATAAATACAGCTTAAGAGTTCCACAAGAAAGGTCCTTTCTGGGTCACTGTCTGTGTGATGTATTGTATTTTAATCGGGCCATTCACTTGACAAGCAAAAACTTTGGAGAAAAGTGCATACATACATGAAGAGTGGAACACCCAATTTCCCCTGTGAATTAGTCCTGAGATGTGGGCATGAAGGTTCAGGCGTCCAGAAGTCTTTTAGGAATATATGCAAAACATGCAACTCGCATAAAACATTGATCATGGGGTTTTTGTTCCCTGTGACATGTGATGTTTCTTAATTACATTCTTCTTGTACCTTCACAATGGAGGTTTTATATCAAGCTTGTCAACATGCTTGAGGAACAAAGCCATTGGCTAGAAGTTATTGGCAAATGTCAAGAAAATTGTGGTAAATACTTCAAGTTATCCACCTAAATGAATCTGATTGGCCTATTTCTGGGTGGCTGTCACCTGCTGCAACTGAAAGCTATTCCACATTGGTGCCTCTGGCTAAACACTTTAAATAAAACCACAAAATTATGCTAATCAGGCTTCCCTCTGTGGTCAGCATTTGCATCACAATCGGATTTGCATACTGTTTGCATAGAATCAACAGAGATCAAAAGCATGAAAAGACAAATGGCCTGAGAGAAACAAAAGAACACACAGGCCTTGAATATCATTAGTGGATCACTCAAACAAGCCTTTCCTGTGTCTTTGTTTACTTAATAATTTGAAAACTAAGGCTTAAAAATTCAAACAGGATTTGAATACAGGCATTATTTTAGTGGCTGTCTTTTGCTCTCTGAAAGCCCAAGAGAGGATTGTATATTCCAAAGACTGACTGCTAATAATTAGGCACAAAGCAGCTAGAAGGTTCTTTTGTTGGTTGAAAGGCTGACAATATTTGAGTGATGGTTGACTAAATTACAGTTCAAGGAATATCAGTTTATCACAAGCCTCGCGGAGACAAGTCTCAAATGTCAAAAATACATGTACTACATGCGAGCTATCAATAATTCTAACATCATAAAAATCAGCCAAAGTATACAGTCACTGCATGCATCATATAATCACACACGCTAAAGTAGAACCCTTAAAAAACCTTTCAATATCATAAAATACAGAAATTCAACAGAGAAAATTCAGTGACTCGGAATCTTACTCTAAATTTACCTTTGTGTTTAGAGCAAAAGCAGCAGACTTACACTGTAACACTATTAATTTTAGATACAAACGATTTAAGAGCTTTGTGTGTACAAAAATAGATCACAGCTAGAACAAAGAGTGGAGCTTTACTCATAATAGTTTGACTCAGCAGTAAACAAAATAATGATAAAGAAACCATAAGCCCAAGAGTATGTGACAGAATAGTGTTATACCTTGAACTAAAATTATACAGGATACTAAATAAGATAATTTCACTCATTTTACAGTTTGCGAATTTTTATATAATACCAAAATTACACCAGACAGACAGCTTATTTGCACCATGATAGTAGGGAAAAGAATTACTATATTATAGTAAGAAATTAGATACTTTGATTCAAAACACAAACAGAGCTGATGAAACTGTGAAGAGGCCATTTACAACAACAATATTGGCCACATCACCGACCAGAAGTTAAAACCGCAGACTTTCTATATTATCACGAAAAGGAAGCTCGGAAAAAATTAAGTGGAAATTACCAAGTATGAGGTTTTTAGTAGTGAAATGTGAATTAATTCACATGATGTTTACTTTATAGAAATAGTATTCATATGATAAATACTTAACAGAAGAGTGTGACTGAAAAGTTTGCTTTCCATATGTACAGAGATGTTATTTTAGCCTTCTTTTAGAACAAGACAGGGAGCTCTGCACATGCCAAACTTGCCGGTATATCACAAATACCACAGTGGATTTGTGTACACCAAAACAATATAATCAAATATGTTTGCTTGCATGTTGAACATCAACACTGTTTGGTGTTGAGTAGAGTAAGTAAGGACAAATAAGTTGGCCAAATTTTAGCTGTAGTGTTCTTTACACCCAAGTTATTTGGAAAATTACAGAATTTACTGTAACTGGTGGTGTCTGCAGCCATATTGGTGAAAGAAGAAAACCACAACGTGGCAGCCAAAAAAGTACACGAGAAGTATTAAAAACAGATCGCTATAAACACCATTAGCTTTACATTTGGAACACAGATCCCCTTTAAGTTTTTATCTAAAAAATTGGAAAATATTAATTTTTGTGATTTTTGTGAAAATGATCTACTGGTATGTGAATTTATGCTCAAATATAATATTCCTAACTCAGCTCTTCAACACAGGCTTGCACTGGCATATCCTAGCACCAGCACCCATTTCACACTGCATACACAGTCCCATACTCGTACATGTTTCCCAAGTTCCAAATACAGTAACACAACTCACCATCAAAATACCAGTAGATGGCATTATTAGCATCACATCCAATGGGCTTCACATACTGTGTAAACAATACAGAACAAACATGAAATCAGTGGGAATTATTTAACAAATAGAACAGCTTCAAACTTGCTCCGTTCAGAAATAAAGCACGCAGCAAGTGACGAGAGCATGAAAGAAGTGTAGGGAGAAACGTGAGCTGTTAGGCAAGCGTTTCTCCCTACTTCTTGAGGCACTTGAGAGAGGCACTTGCTAAGTGCTTTATTTCTGAACAGAGCACGCTTGAAGCTGTTCTACTTGTTTTATAACATAGAACTTCTCCAGTTTTACAAAAAGCTGTCTTTATTCATCAAAAGTGTTAGAATGCTAACAGCGATGAAAAAACAGATTCCCCTAAACGGCTTGGTGGTCCGAATTGCCAAGTCAGTATAGTTTCGCTTCAACTTTTCAACCAGCCCATCTGTTCTATAAAATTAGACAACATCTCACAGTAAAAAACTATATTTTCCCATAGAACTTTGGACTACAAGTACATGAAATCATACAGTCGGTTAGTGCATAAAATGCAAATTTGAAGGGAATCAACAAACACTCCAACGGCCGACTTGAAAATTGTGTGAATGAAAACTTACCGATTTCTTGACTCTACCTAGTAGTACAGTCATTTGAAGTCCGTCCGAAAATTTTTCAATCATTTTTTTTTTCAGTCACATTGTCGGAAATTCTTTCTCTTGCATCACTACAAACACATCTGCTTGTCTGTCTTCGCTGTTCATGTTCACTGATTGCTCACAGCTGATCTTCTTTAACTGAATGATTTGCCCTCTCCTTCCTTGTTAAAGCATTCAACTTCAAACAACCCACTGATGTAATTGTGACTCCTAAATATGCTGGATACTTAGGGACAGTGCTTAAACCGAGTCACTTTCCATGGCGCTGACAAGAAACTTGTGCCGAGGCCGTTCTTCGACATAGATTTTCCCTCTCCAAACTGTTGAAGTGCTTTTTGATGAGGCCACGTTTACTGATTCACGGTGAACTGCTTTGATCATAGCGTACCAGCCGGTGTCTTTCACTTAAAGCCAAATTTTATCTTGAAGTTGGGCAATGGTGACTCCATCTCGCATATATATGTATTTTTTGCCAGAGGATGACGTAAGCATGGTTTATAACTTATAAACCATGGGTAAGCATGGTTTATACTCTGGCAAACCACAGTTTTCGACCAATCAGCGCGCATCTTGTATCATGACTATGTTATAAATGGTACTAAACCAGTAGTCATCAGATTAAAGCCCTGGCAAAACGAGATGCAAGTCAATGCAAGTTCGACTTGACAGTAAACTTGCATCCACTTGCAAAAGGGATGGTCAAATTACATTTGCATACTCATATACTTATAGTTTGAAAATTTGCATTGACTTGCATCTCATTTAGCCAGGGCTAAAGACCTTGATTACATAGTCAAAACATCAATATTCCTTTTACAGTCAGGCTGTGCAGCTGACAACATATATCACATGGTTCCATTGCTGTACAGCATCTTGGATGGCAAACTCATGCTTTTCAAAGTCACGGTTCTCAACGCAGTGTTACATTTCATTATAATTTCATCACTTAAGCGTAACTGCAAATCCTGCCTTTTTTGAATGGTCAAAAATCCACATTATTCTAATGTTTCTTTTACATTTTTGCCATCCAGATTGTAACATCACAGCCTCTATACACAAATACAATAATTCCTGAGAGTGTTTTATCCTAATTTTCTCTTTCGAATTTTTGATAGCTTGCTAACAATAGATGAAAGTGGCAAAGAGAGTTACACCTAAAATAACATATGGTGCTTAGACAGGATCTACTGTATACATTATTATTTTGATGTTCTCTTTACTCACCTTTGATTTTGGGTCTAGAAAGTCATCAGCAAATTCCTTAAGCTCCTTGCCTTCTTCACAGCAAACAAAATCGACCAGATACTTCAGCAGCAAAACCTGTACCATAATAATATATTTATGCTAGAACAAACAATAACAGCTACAACAACAAAATGAATGTGCTCCAATTTTCCACTATTTTCCCTTCGAATGCATAATGCATCATACACTGTACTTTGCTTAGGAACCTGGAACATACTCAGTTACTCAATCAGCCAATCAAACACAGCAGTTTATATTGTTCTCAATGTTTCTCCTTCAATTCGCTGTGAAATTTCACCCTAGCTCTCTGCGATGTTTGGTTCAGACATTTCATGAACTTCAGGGCTGTTGAGTATTGGAAAATGTCATATTTTTGGTTTAAAAAAATCATGGTCAACTTAAGGCCCGATCAAACGGTGAATGATAGCTGATGATAGTTGCGATCCCGAAACTATCACCTAACCATCATTGACTATCACAGATAGCAATCAAACACTCACAAGAGAGCACATGATAGTCGAGCGGAAATAACACAATCGCTCACGCAAACTCCAGCTTGTGTGAAAACATCAACAACGCCTCAGAGAAAACATGACAAAAATGGCTGTTTATATGAACAGAAGAGCCGCTATCTGTTTTGTTTTGTTTAATTTTACTCTGTTCATCACTCGATATGGCCTTATTTTCATTGCTTTTCATTGCTTACTGTTTTTGAATGCTGCAAAAGCTTGAGCCTGTTCATTCAGGGGGAAAACAGCTGACCGAATAACTATCATGGACTATCATGTGCGTGATCAAACGGGGAAAACTATCATGGACTATCATGGAAAATTTGAACATGTTCAAATCGAATGATAGTTGATGATAGTCCATGATAGTTCATGTTCAAACACGTGTGATAGTTTCAACTATCATCGACTATTATCACCGTCTGACTGGGCCTTTATGCACAGAGTGGACCTGTACACCAGAACATGCAGTGAACATCTCCATGTGTACCATATACACAATTTAAGAAATCATTTACCACTGTGCTTTGCTCCATTTCAGCTGATGATAAATGAGCCAGTATGATTTGTGTCAAGGTTGTTATGTTGTAAGTGCTATATTTTTATAAAAAAAATAGCTAGGACACCTAACTCCCATTTTATATAAAGTTCATAACAGTGCTTGTGTTTTGCCAACTTCCTTTGTATTTTATATCCTCTTCACCCCCAAGTTTGTAATACAAATTCTCCCAATCAGTGAAGAAGTGAGAATTGACAGTTCAATCAGTATTCATAAGTTCTCCTAACTAACCTAACAATTTTTGATGTGTCTGATGAGGTTTAGAAGAGAGAATAATGAGGATCAAAATGAAAATTGTACCAGTATGTCTTTCAGTGTTCACTAAAACAAGAAGCATATTTATACTAATCGACTAATCTTATTAAAAGTATATACATTGCATGACTGAAAATGCAACAAATACTGCCAGAACACGCCTAATACTAGAAAGATAAGCCCCATAACTTCGCTGTATTAAAAGCCTTTTAAGTTGCGAAAGTATCAGAACACATGCATGCATAGCGTTATGGCATTTCACATGCAAAAAGCAGCGTGAAATTGGAAAGAGCGCGCAAACTTTTTCAATGTCTGATTCTTTATGACCTCTTTAGTGAATTGCCTCGTACTACATCGTAAATTAAGTAGGCCCTTGCCACTTGCAGAAGAACGGTTGTGGATGATAAAAAGGCAAACGAAACCACCACCATCATTACGCAATTACAGAACGCCTGAATATAAATTTCCAACCGTAATGATGACACACACATACAAATTAGGGACGCTTAAGTCGTTCCCAATTACTTTGTTAGTATTAAAACTGCTAAACCCATTAACCCTAAAATTTACAGCGAAAATATCTCCCCGAAGCACACTATAATACTATAAGCAGAACTTACCCGTTCTTCCACGCTCAAATCGCTGTACTTTTTCCCAGTCTTCAAGGGATTCCACTCCTGACTTCGCTTGTCAAACTCTTCACTGAGAATTTCTTGCCACGAAGCGATACTGCGTAGAAACGGAAAGGGGAAACGATTATCCCATAACACGTTGTACCGACAAAATGCAAGTGTATCATCGCCAACGAACTTAAAGTTATAAATAGCTTCCAATATATGTATTCTCGTCTCGTACCTGATCTCTTTCCTGCCAAGCAGATTTTGGAGCAAACGAGTAAATATTTCAACTAGTTCCTGGTTTTCGGACTCCAGAAATGCATCTTCGAGTTCCTGTGGTTTGGACAGAAAACCGCCATCACCGTTCACGAGCGAAACCAGCTATAACCAGGGGAATTACACTTTGTGTAATATTGTTCCCTTCCCCAAGAGCAAACAACAACAGGAAATCCCTGAGGTTTCATTGTAACGAGTAAAGTATCCTTCGATAAAACGACGAAGCGATAGCAATGCCGAAGTAATACGAGCAAGGAAGCAGAAAGTCTCATTGAAAGTTCGTACCTCCACCGAGAAGCTCCCGAAGCCAAACTTCCCCTGGAATACCCGCAGGAACTGGGAAACAAAAACAAATTCCCACATCGAACGCATTCCATCCGACGACTGGTGTCCTACAAGACAAAAAGCCGTCAATTACTCGAGTGGAAAGTGCATTTTTCATGGCATAAATTTCTCGACATTCTCGCAAGGTTTTTACAACGTGTGACAAGTGAAATTTGAGGTTCACGCGATGACAAGCTACAATTAGTCACAAGCAGAAACAATCGCGTGATAAGAAGAAACAAAACTAACACAACCACTCACAACTTCAACTTTGTATCTTCAGATAGGAAGCTTTTGATCTGTACCTTGTTGGCCGCGTCTTCTCATCTCTGTGCGCTGCTAGCTGTAAAATTCAACCAAGTTGAGGACATGTTCAACTCCGCCAAGCACTCGGCCTCACTTTCGTTTCCGAAAACAAACGTCATGTTATGGCACGTGATACACATGTCATTCATTTTCTGTTGTCCTGGTAACAAGAGGTGTAGCGGTCGCCATCTTGCGGAGCCACCGCCCTCCACGTTTCCGGTCTTTTATATTGTTTTCTCTTTGCTCCATGAAACTTTTTTTATTTGTCGAGACAGTTTGTACAGAATTGCAATACCCTGGAACTGAATCAACAGAAATTACAATTACAGGCTTCGAATACATTGAAAGGTATAATTACTTTCTGAAAGGCAAACACACATGTTGCCTTCAAGCTAATCACAGAAACCGATCCAAAAGAAAGAAAGCCAATGTGGTTCGGGAGCTATCACGACCTGCGAGGGATGGAGGGAATAAATACATCTCTTCTCTTTGTTGTTTTCTTTTTTCGTTTATTGCGTTTCACGTGACCTCATTTATTTTTAGTCCGAACTTCCTGAAACTGATATTTAATGTATTCATTGCTCTCCATCGCTCTCGCGGATAAACTAATGATTAATTCGCGAAATTTCTTTGAGAAAAATCATGAAACTTTTTTTCGAGCCAAAAAATGGTTCCTTCGAAAGGAAGAGCTTCGGCTCCATTTCCCGCGTGTCTCAAGGCTTGTTTACACGTGAAGCAACTCACAGAGACTTCTTATTTTCTATTTTCTTCAAGCCTCAAAACCGCCGAGAAAATAAGCGAAACCTAGCTTCTTTTCTCTCTCTCTCTCTCTCTCTCTCTCTCTCTCTCTCTCTTTTTTTTTTTTTTTTTTTTTTGCTCTAATTTCTCCTCACGTATTGCGTACTTTCTAGGCTTAACTTGAGTGTTTGCTAACCGGGAAGTAGTAGTTGCGACGCCAGCACGTATTTTTAAAGTAATAATAATAATAGCATAAATGACAATGCAATACATAGCCATCCTCGTTCCTAGGCTTTTTCGCGTCAGCAGCTTCAGCTGACACGATCGGTTTAGACCTCAAAATTTATGAAAACAGAGCCATTTTATTTGTTTCATGACAAACTATCTACACTCTCCCAAATCTGAATTGGAGTAAAAATTTAATTTTCCCAGACAACGTCTTGGATTGTGAATCACTTTTTATTGGCAGTATTGAAAATATTTGGGCCGGAATCGCTTCAAACAAATGGAAGTTTAATGGTACTTCGTAGGCTATTCTGAAATCTTTTGATAGGCGCGTTTCCGTGTGTTATCATAAAATAAACCCCAGAAATCGCCTTGAAACAACCGATAACTAAGGACGGCTAAATATATAGTATGGCCATGGATTTGTTCTTAAACAAACACATAGCCCAGACAACTTGTGATGCGAGGGAGCATTAGGATAATTAAATCAACGCCCATGTCGCTATCGAGCTCTTAATTTCAGGAAGGACTCTTAAATCCTCTCCGGTGCACGCAATCGTACAGGAAGAAGTGAAGTCGAGGATTTCCTGTATCTATACACTAATCTTATCAGAGCATGTAATATATTGTCTTGGTAGAAGTAAAATATTGGAAAACAGTATAGTCAGCGTCCAAGGTTGAAACCACACTGATCATATACCGTAAAATTTCATTCTGTCAAGATTTTGAACACCAACAGTAGCAGAGAACAGTAGGCTGGTTGTGATCGTCCGGGTTAGAGTAGTCTCCAGAAAGACTGTTGTTGGTGACTGACGTTTCAACTACCTGAGTGGAGTCAAGTGAAAGTATTCGTCAGATGGCGGTATATATGTCTCTGGTTGTTGACTTACTTAGAACGGAAACCACTCAACAGATGCCAACAATTACCGGCACCTTACAAACGACTGATAGATGACATCAAACGCAACCGAACGAACAATAGACAAAATCAACAGGACAACAGAACATCAACTGACCAATGACGAAACACAACCAAGCCGACTCGACCAACAATAGGCCGACATAACGGACCAATCACTTCAACAACCAAAGACATATATACCGCCATCTGACGAATACTTTTACTTGACTCTGAAGATGACTTCCGCTCAGGTAGTCGAAACGTCAGTCACCAACAACAGTCTTTCTGGAGACTTCCCTAACCCGGACGATCACAACCAACCTACTGTTCACACTTCTGGGTTCAAACCATTTGCCAAGTAGCAGAGAAACAAGGCAAATGACGCGCATTAGATGCTTGGTGATATACATATGAGTTTTGAACTTAACATTCCACACCCTAACTTTAAATAGTATTTTGTTGACCAAGAATGCAGTACCTTTTGTTGTCAGCTCATTTTATTTTTAAATAAGCCCCCCACTCTGTCTCTTTTAAGCGCGGTAAACGCGGTGTCCGACTCCCAGAAACTTTGGAAGTTTGTCTGCATGAAATGGCATTTCCAGGATACTTTAAAATTTCATACACACCCCGCCACTATCATTCCCCCCCACCTATTTCGACCATAATCAACTGAGTGATTCCCCCCCCTTTCTCCTCCCAAAATCGACTGAACCACCCCTCCTCCTCCCCCCGCCCCCGCCCCCCCCCCCCTGATAAATACTGACAGGTCTCTTCATCAACCGCAATACTTAACTCTAATCGAGATCACAAAAGCACATTGCGTACTCTATCATGAAGCATGATTTATGTTGTCTTATGCGGTATGAATCATCTGAAAAATACTAATTGAAAGTACAAACGTTGTTACTTTCGGGGAGTCAAACAGTTTTGTTTTTGTTTTCTTTTTTCAGTTTCATGCGATAATCTGTACGTAGGCATATACTCGTCAATCTAACGCGGACATCCTCTAATTTGCACGGACAAGGAACTAACGTATATTTTAGCTGTTTCTAGGCGGAATAAGTTACATATGTCTGTTGTGTGGATACTTGACAAACTTACAAAGTGTTCGGCAAATGCGAAGTGTATATGACATCTAACATCCGCTGTAAAGTTGAACAAACAGTGGTTCGGAGTCATTTAAAATGTCGTTTACTAGGCTATCTTTTCTTTACTTCCAATATCCTAACTTGCTAACAGTGTACGAGTAAATGTGTTTAGAGACCATTCCAAGCTGTCTGTTTTCTGCGCTTCAAAGACAAGCCCTAGTGCTAAACTACAATCCTGGTCAAAAGTATGTGGCACACTGAAAAAATGCTATCTTTCACTTCTTGTTCATTACCAAAAGCGGCTCCCCCCTCCCTCCATACAATGTTGCTTAAAAGGAGTGCACTTTGAGCACACTCACTCAACATTGTAGGGGGCGGGCGGGCGGAAGAATGAAAGTGTCATATTTTTCAGATAGCAAAGTGTATGACTTTTGACCAGGATTGTAGTTCTTATGAAAGTGAGTCGCACGTCAATTTTCATGCAAATCGGCAGATTAAAGCCTGGTTTTCACCTTTATAAAGCATACACAATTTACTTAAGTAGCACTCCCCCCCCCCATCCTTCCCAAATGACCACTTTCCAGTAGATTTTTATTTAAATGGTATTACTTGACTAAACATAGGCATGTTTTATATCAAAAAGTTTGTTATTTCTTGTCTGGCTGTTTCTAAAATGTTTGTCATTGATACCAAATATGGCAAACGCTAGTGCACAATCATTGACGTCACAGGTGCATGTTTCATATTGTTTTACTTCAAGGGGCTCGGTCATGAGCCGTGCGCGCGGTAGTTCAGCTCGCAAAACTTGAAAACGTAAGGCTAACGTTTTTAAGTTTGATTAATGGCGGGTGAAGCAAAGCGAAGCTCGACAACAAAGTACAAATTACGCCACGTCGTTTGCCTTAAAACTGAGATACATTATCAGGAAGGAAAAGCAAAGTTCAGTCGGTGAAAATCGAGCAGTCGTCAAGAAAAATGTCACCGTTTCTAAATGAAGTTTGACGAAATGTTTTGCTCGTCACGGGCGCTGCAATGGAAATGATAATTTTCGCAAATTGCATGAGGACTCTTGCATGAGGCTCTTTGTTTCGAAATCATTAAAGACGGCAAGTTATGTTAGCCATATCCTTGTGTGTAATACTTACTCGATCGCTTGAAGGAAATGTAAAAGCCTGCTGTTCTTGTTTATGCTATGGGCCAGTGATTTTTACACGAACCAATGAATCATTTTCTGTCGACAGTTTCAGGTAGCGTGTTCCTTTCAACAGAATCGGAACTTAATCGTATAGTCACATACCCTGGATGCCAGACGTTTCTCGCTCTCGGAAGCTCCGAGCTGCGTGGCCGCGTAGGGCTGGGGGCGAAACCAAGGGCGGCGGAGGGCTGGGGGCGACGCGGAGCCGAGTTCTCTCGCCTTGGCTCCGCCTCGCCCCAGTCCCCCTTTGCCCGTGGTTTCGTCCCCAGCGCTACGCGGCCGCACAGCTCAGAGCTTCCAAGAGCGAGAAACCTCTGGCACCCAAGGTAATAGTTAGACGATTTCTTTTTTCTTTCCAGATTTAAAATTCGTCGGGCTGGAAAGCTGTCTATTCGATAAACATGCTGCGATTTAAGCCGGGGGCGATTTATACAAGAAGAACTGTTGAGAAGCTAAGGTTAAGAATAATTTCTTCAGTAAATAAAAGCTATTCCATTTCCTCACTACAATTCTGATATAAATCAGCCTGAAATTTTTGCTGTCACCTACTTTTATTTTGTCATCCTACCCTATTATTATATTATCCCCGAGTGAAGCGAGGGTAATAATTACGACGCTAATGCAGCAAAATCACCTTATTTGAAGACTCCAAGCGTGTCGCCATCTCGAAATTTAATTTTCGTCTGTCAGTCTGTCGTACGACTTTTTAGGCCAGGTGCCTAAGGCAATGACGTAATAATTATCGATTAGCGTCTCCGCCACTGTTTTTACTGACATTCGGGGAAAAAAAGATTTGAACGAAGCAATAATTGTACGTAACTGCGTTCACAAAAATGAATTTGAAAGCTGGATACCTTGAAACAGAACGGTCTCGCAAAGCTCGTCTTCAAAAGAGAAGGGAACAGGCACGGGCAAGGCGGAATCGTGAAACGATCTAACAGCGCCAAATACGTCTAGAGAAAAGACGACAAACATGTTATAACCGACAGCATCATGAACGGAAGCGTACCGAAGAAACGAAGGGAGCAGCGCTTGAAAG
This sequence comes from Plumapathes pennacea, assembly GCA_964036295.1. Classification (NCBI taxonomy): domain Eukaryota; kingdom Metazoa; phylum Cnidaria; class Anthozoa; order Antipatharia; family Myriopathidae; genus Plumapathes; species Plumapathes pennacea. The sequence goes on along the minus strand of OZ038464.1, from coordinate 10,607,834 downwards.
CAAATCAGGAGCTTCAGACGCCGTTTTGTGTTTGTTACGGGGCTATAACAGACTTTAGAGTTGAAGCTCACTTTTAATACCACTTTAGCGTCGGTGTTCCGTTTTCAAGAACAAGTCTCACTATATCTTACTAGTTTCTTAGCCGACAGCTTTTATGCACCACAAGCGTTAAGTCGTCCCAGTAATTTCCTAATAGTTTTCACACTGGCCGAATTAGAACACAAAGGATAGGAAATGGATTTTCGGTAGGACCAAGTTCAAAGTCACATTCGGAACTCACATTTCCGAATGGACTTTTCCGCTAGGATGTCGTTATCACTCGAGTGGCTCCTCTATTTGATTAATACACTTATTCTAAAATCACACTAACACATTCCAATGGATATGATTGGCTGTAGTTAAAATCTGAAGAAAGAGAAGGTGCTGGCACGCCTACGGCAGTGTGCGCACTTGCTGTTGCTCATTTACTAAAGCAGGATCCGCCCCAGTGTTAATCACAGTAAAAAAACAACGTAAAACTTGATTAAACATCTATTCTAACTCTTCCAATTGTCAACAAAAGAACTCCAATTCACTATAATATATTTGCTTCCAAAACTACGGGAAGATATTCCAATGTTCTGCTATAACATGTTAAACTCAGATACTTATTCAGAAAGGACAAGCAACAAAGGCTAGTCAGTGGAAATCGAACAATCACCTTGAGAAATATATTCTACCTGTATCTTGTAACTCGATCACTTCAAGAATGTATTAAAATCTGTGTGCTGATCATTTTCCCTCGAAGTATTGTTTTAATACGCTTCTGTCGCCAGTTTAGGCTACCGTATTTGCTCACAGCAATCGGAACTTGGAGTCTTGAATGATTTAGTCAGATGTCTTATTTTTTCTTTCAAGACTAAAACTGTAACAAATGCTGTAATCTGACATGCGGTGATTGCAGCGAGAATCGTTCACAAGCCCTTAGAAGTATGACTAGGTCTGAAGCCCGTGTATAATTTGAAGTAAACCGTAATTCTGGGAGAAATCATGCTGTTTTGAGCGGGTTCACATACAAAACAATTCGAGCTAATTAAACATGCATGCCTGAGTCTGGTGCATGCAGTCCAGAGTCGCAAATTGCACAGGAAGCCTATTTAATTGTACTGCCTATGAATTCAAAATTGGAAAATCAGTGTTCCTTTTTTCCCGTACTACGGCCGCCGACCAACTTCAAAATTTGAGTATTAAATTTTGAGAACGTGCTTGGCAGACTGTATGAATTAATTTGACAAAAGTATAACACACACCATTCTTTTTCTCCTTCCTTTGAGTGTAGCACTTGACTTCGAAGAAAAGATTGAGTCAACATTTCAGTAAAACAAAGGCTACTCTTGTTGGGAGTACCAAAGTAAAAGTCCCATCAATGGCAGGAGCGAGAGGGTATCTGCGATTATCGTATTTCTAGTATAGTTGTAATAATAAGGTAGACGTGTGCTTGCTTTTGTGTTGTGTGTAAATGTTTCCCGACCGAGGAATGTAATTTAATTTAATCTATTAATGGACTCCCAGGCATTTTTAGCTATACTAGGTTATTTCTGGGAGTCAGTACCTTTACATTATATACTTCCAGTGTTAAACTGCTGTAGATGTCTTTAAGGTACAAATAAATCATCATTCATTCATTCATTCACAAGCCGTTCGAAGTAAGGTAAGGTCCGTGTCCTTTGAGGTAAACTCGTCAGGTTTTGCTTTGATTTTGAGAGAATTTTATACTGCTTTAGGCTCACACACGAAAAAATTAAATTGATCTTGAAGCTCATTAAATATGCCGCCGTGTTATTTTAAAACGGATGCATGCATAACTCATGACCAAGCCCTTTTGATATTCCTTAGAATTTAGCTTATTGTAACGAAGTCTATGAAAGGGCCCATGGGTGAAACATTTTTAAAACTTTTTAAATTTTAACGATGTGATAAATTTTCACAGTTTACATTAAAAGTTCATAAAAATAGTTTGAAGCAAATTTTCTAAATTCTGAGATATCACTTTGTAGACTCCCATTATCTCTTTCATATGGCATTGGTTTCGTTCCAATCGGTAAAAAATTGAGGGGCATTAAGTTAAAAATATATGAAATATGTGACGTCCCTGATTGCGCAATAGATTCCCCCAAGCTTAACATCCATGGCAACTACTACCGAGCATCAATGTGCTGATTTGCAACAAACGTTATAGATGTGTCTCGTGCTAATGCTTCATGTCTTTTTGTCAAATTAAAAATTTAAAACATGTATGGCATATTTGGGGGGGGGGGGGGGGGTGATTACATACACGTGATACTTTAACATACATAAAAAAGAACACTGTTGTAGTTCAGCACACATCAGAACACTCGGCACACTGTAAGAAACAGTATCTCTTTGACAGTTTACCTCGCATTTTTTTGTGTAGCTTGTTATAAAACTTTCGCGTTGAGTTAAATTCGCGATTCAGGGGCTTCGCTCAGAGGATTAGAAAACCTCTGAGACCAGGGTATATATGCACTTTTCAGAGGTTTTCTAGTCCTCCGAGCGAAGCATAGTGTATATATTTCGCGATTTTATATTAGTGGTCACTTTATTACTTGGTCTGAGCTAAGTCTAGGGATGGCCGGTTTTCGTTTTAGGGTCGAGAAATGGCAATGAAACGCTGATTGGTTGGGCGTCCTTATTTGAACACGAGATTTTTTGCTCCGCGGGGCCCGGTTGTTCAAAGGACGATTAGGCTAATCCTCGATTAGCAACAAACGTTTTGTCATTTTCAAGGCTCATAATTCAGCGTAATTGATAAGTTTTGAGTTAAAAGAAGAGTTTTAGTCGGTCTTTGAACAAAAACTTGCAGTTTGTTGTCCAACAGGACGAAGGAAAAAATTTGGTAGGTGAAGGTTTCGTCCTGCAACGACTTCCATGATACGTTTTTCAGCTAAAAAAGGCTTTTTAATCCATCTTCGAACAAAAGCAGAGAGGTCGAGAGAAAGAATTTCGTTCAACCTGGATTAGTTTAATCGGCCTGCAAACAACCGGGCCCTGATGTATTTCTACTCTGGTTTCATGCCTTGTCGGAGTATATGAGATTTCAGCACAGGACTCTTTAATCGAAAATTCGAAATGAAAACAGTGAAAACATTCAAAATGAAAACAGTGTTCATACATGGAAAAAATCGTAGAAAGTTGCATTTTTTACAGTGTGGCAGCATCGGGTATCAAGGTAAAAACCGTCGACTTCTCTGGGAAAATAACCGCGACCACAAAGCCGCGAGTGGATAATAGTGTTCATGCATAAAGAAAAGCAAACATGTACGTAGTTGAACAGTTTACAGGGCAGCATCGTGCATCGATGTAAAAAATGTCGACTTCCAGTGGCAGCATCGTGCATCAATGTCAGAACCGTCGACTTTCCTCGGCAAATAACCGCGACCATACAGTCGCGAGTGAAAAAATGAATTGTTTGATTGAGATCGCATGTTCTCTAAACATTATAAACTAAGGCCTGGGTTAAACGTCGATCTTAGCATGCGTCGAACTCAATGCAAATTCGCTCAAACAATGGATTTTGCTCATCCAGTATCACTTCACTCGCCACGCAATTCCACGCTAAATACCCTCGCATCGTTAGCCAATCAGAATACGAGTTTTCTTTGATTTATGCGATTCTGCGCACTAGCTGAATTTCACTGTGTAAACACCTTTGAAATTGTTGCGCGCAATGTTGCAGGAGAAGAAGCGACTTCTACTTGAGCAACATCGCACGCAACATTTGCACGGCGTGGCCGCCATCCTGCAACATTGCGTGCAATCCCGCGACAAGACAAACTGACATTAGCCAATCAGATCTTACGCGAACCCTTGTTTACATTTTTGCGTTTGACTGTGCCTTGAATGTTGCGTGTAATACTGCAGCGTGCGTCCAATTCAACCGAACATAATTGCATGCAAAATTGCGCGCAATGTTGCACCGTGCGTACCACAGGCGGCCCAAGCTGATTGACTGTGTGACGTCACGGTCGGGTTTTATAAGCAAATGTATGGGAAATTTTAGTCGATCGATAACTCGAAAAATATTGCGAGAATAAAGCTTAGACTTGCTAGCCTTGTTGTTGTGGTGGTTTTCTTGCTACTGTAGCGATTTCAACGTGTTTCGCTGAATTTTTCCTCTCTAACAGAAAGAATTTCAAGGCTGGCAACTCGGCCGATCTGGCATCCAGAATGGCTCCAGAAAAGTCTCTCAAATGCGGCCTTTCAACCTCCGTATGGCCACAAAACCCAGACATATATCGAGTTGAATCCTTTTCCCATAAGACTGTCGAAAAAACATTTCGAAAACGCCAGTTGAGTCCGAAGAAATTGCCGAAATCGACCGTCAAAATGGTTTCTGACAAGCCGTGTGACCCACTCTTGGTCCAGGGAAAAGCGTTTGAATTTCATGCCGAGCTCTGATTCGCTGCCTCTTTCGCATGCTAATTCAATTTACCGTGACACCGGGGAGGGGCAAGGCTACATTTGTAGTCGGATTTTGAAACGAACCCCGGGCTCCAGGGGAGAATTATTGTCACAACCATTGTCTCGCGCAGGCCAATAGGAGTGATGCCGGCTTTTCACCTAGCCGAGAAATGTTTTTGTTGACGTTTTGAGATGTTTCCGAGCTGTTTCCGAGATGTTTCTTTCAAAGCCTAATTGTCATAGTTCTTCATGCGATACACAAAGGTTAATACAGAAGAATCGAGGATTGCCTCCATGTAAGAAAAAATTACATTTGGTGGACGTTTTGGTAAGTAACAATGTGTTTCGACGTGCTGTAGTTGATAATTAAAATCGCTTACTTGAAAATGTAATCTTTCAGGATGATAACAAATTACGAATATTGCGAAGGTTCTTACACCCAACCCGAAGAAATCATATTACACGCAACAAAGGAGAAGGAAAACAGACCGTCTGACGCGGAACTTTGTGGTACCGTTCTTGGAAAGATCATTAAAGATATTTGGAAGGGGAAGGTCGTAAGAGTGAAAAGATGCTCACGTCATAAAATCAGCCGCACTTACCAGCATTTAAGGAAAAAGGTCCCCAGTACTCGACAAGGGAACGATGAAGATGACAGAATTTGCGACGTTCGACTTCCTGAAGGATGGTCTGTGATGACAGACAGACCAGACCGAGTGTGTAGTTTCTTAAGAAACGAAAAATGGGCAATCAATGATCAGCGGGTGACGACCGAATTTTCTGTCCGGAAAAGCGCTCACGACCACACTTACGTATTTGAAGTTATGTCCCATGGTTGTGCCCTGAACGTTGATGATCTGGGCATCAACTACTTTCTGCCACGTCTGTCTCTAAGCCAGCAGATTGAAAGTATAATTCTACTTTTGGATATTTTAAAGTTATGCAAGGGAATTCACCTTAAAGAGGGAGATTCAATTTTGGCTCTTCTACCTCACATTACGGGTACAGTTCGGGACTGGACTGGAGAGGAAATTTATCAGGAAAGGAGGGCATTTGCAGGTGACTGCCTGATCATGTCCACAATTGCTGGCAGTCACTGCAGCAACTGTTCACACCTTCTAAAATTGAACAATCAAAAAAAGAAGCGGAAACATTCACAAAGAGCAGTCAATCCTGGATGCAATAGAAGATACCTATCCAGAGAAGAAATTGAGCAGCAACTAGATAGTGGGAGGCAAGCTAAAAAGAATGCTCAAATGAAAGCTGACTATTGGAGGGAGAAGTACATGACCGAAACGATTGAGATGGAGGAAGAAGACCACAAAGACCTCAACATCATCTTTAATGAGTTTTGCAGTCAGGGTGACAACAAAATTCCTCAGGACATGACATTACTCTGGGAACAACAGGGGAACCTCCTGAAGTCAAAATCTGCAAAGGGTTACAGATGGCACCCAAAGTAAGATATGCACTCCTATGAATAAGCTGAATATGGCGGTATGTGGAGTAACCCTCCACCCCTTTCCTGGGGTACAATATTGTCTTACCATTGCTATATACAGTTATGCACACTCTTTCCAGACAGCATGATGAATACAATGGATATCAAACTTCTGGTTTTTGATTGACATGCATCCTCTCTCCCCAGTCTGATACTCAGGTAAATTTTTGTGGAAATTAATTTTCTTGTCTTGTCTCATGTTAGAATCATCAGGTTGTGTCTTGATCTTTATTGTAAAAACCCACATGTTCTGGAGCCACTCAGGAGTTTCATCCGACTTCCAAGCAACCGCACAATCAGGTCAGTGATATCAGCTGCATCACAAACAACCTATAAAAAATGTATATGATAAATAATATTTTGAGCAACCTGTTCAACATCACATGTATATTTTAGGACAAATCTGCGTGGATGGGTCCAATGTTGGTGCAGCAGTTTGAAATTAGACTTTGAAACACGCACTAAAACTGCATTTTATTCGATTTGAAAAAATCATTGTCAATAATTTTTCTCGCTTTCTGATTGGTTGACGTTAAGTTTCAAGAAATTTCATTGGCTAAAAAAATGAGTTTGACGTGAGCATTTGAAGCATGAATAAATTAAGAAGGCAAAACTCAGTCAAGAAGAGAGCTCGAGAACACGTGAAATAATTTCTGAGCAATTTTTCAGCTGAGTTGTGGAAGGCCGTTTGATATACACTATATACGATATACTGTAGCTCGCCAAACTTTGCTCATTAGCATGGCCAGAGATGTTCATGATGTGGCGATCTGAAACGCTTGCATCTGACCACAGAGTGATGGCCGTTGCACGAACAGAATTGTTCGTGTAGACCTTGGACAGACCAGCTCCCAAGGAGATCTCTTTCGTAATCGTGGAAAGACGATTAACCCCCAGAGGCTTGCTTTGGAATCAAACAGCATCCGACCACTCGAACTTGGTCTTCGGTTTTTGGAAGAATACTTCCTGTGCGGGGTTCAGTTTAGACAGGTACATTTTCAAGGAAAAAAATGCATCGCCTTCCCTTCCAGTGCTGTACAGATGGGTTTGCCTTTCGTCGCTGGGCCGGTTATTGAATCCTCCCTGGTGATTTTTGTTAGTTCCTCATGTGCCATGGTGGCATATTCAGTTCCGTCTGCTTCCTTCTTAAAGTCAAAACTGAAACTGTGAAGTGAACGCTGTCCTTTGCAACCTCGGGGACACCAGTGACAGTGAACCAAACCTTCCGAAGGAGTCCGTCGGGCGTATTGTGATCCACGAAGGGGCTGTCGTCAGCTTCAGCAGGTCTTCAGACTCAATTACTGGCTTGTGTTTTATGCTTTCCTTCCCCGCTCTGCGTACCCACTCCAATATTTTATTGCTTCGGCTAAAAGCCGGGTTCTTGTTCAGTTTTAAAGACCGCCTACTGACAGTGAAGTGGCGTTCGACTGAGTTTCTGAAACCCAGGAGCGAGGATCTGCTATATTCTTCGCCTGATTTAGTTCTCGCTTCTGCATAAAACCTCCAAAGGTTTTCGTCCAGCTCAGCGACCGTCATGTCGAAAAGGGTTTTTGTGATGCCCCTCTTGCTACACCAATCTGTAAAAACGAGGTACGTAAAAACTTCTAGTTCGTGTGTATGTTCAGAGGAGTTCGCTTGCTCTCCATTATGTAAAACCCTATATATTTACTTACATGAAGGATACTAGAAAGATACTAGAAATACGATAATCGCAGATACCCCCTCGCTCTGCCATTGATTGGACTTTTACTTTCGTACTGCTCAACAAGAGCAGCCTTTGTTTTACCGTAATGTTGACACAATCTTTGCTTCGAAGTCAAGTGCTACACGCAAAGGAAGGAGAAAATAAATGGTGTGTGTTATACTTTTGCGTTGAAAAAAAGTGTCGATTGCGTGACGCCGTACGTATTTCCCACGGTAGGCACGTCAAATTAATTCATACAGTCTGCCAAGCACGTTCTCAAAATTTAATACTTAAATTTTGAAGTTAATCGACCGCCGTAGTACGGGAAAAAAGGAACACTGATTTTCCAATTTTGAATTCATAGGCAGTACAATTAAATGGGCTTCCTGTGTGATTTTTTTTATTCTGGACTGCATGCACAAGACATTTAATGAGCTCGAATTGTTTTGTATGTGAACCCACTCAAAACAGCATAATTTTTCCCAGAATCAAAGCAAAACTTGAACGGTTTACTTCAACACGGGCTTCAGACCTAGTCATACCTCAAAGGGCTTGTGAACGATTCAGCAATTTAGCAATGAACTGGAAGTATGTTATATTTCATTACAAATCATATTGAATGCTGTTGTTAGAATTGTATCCACACCAAAGGTGGAAATGTTTAGTTCCAGTAGTTAAATTGTAGTAAGATTCAGTATTCATGGCTGTGATTAAATTTTTGTTCACCCTTTTCATCAACTTTTTTGCCCATATCATAGACAATGCAATCAGTTGAAGAGCCTAAGCAACTAATGGGCATGAAGTGAGTTCAGCCGCAACATGTGCTATGGCCCTGGTATCAAACAGAGACATTGGAACAACTTGGAGTCAATTTGTTTGCTTTTCAGTCAATTTTGCAATGGTTTCCATGGAAATATTAATTAGCTACGCCATACCACAGATTTAGCTGTGAATGAAGTGTTCATTGAAATAATGTCCTGTTACTTGCAATGGACAATTTTGATGCCAGAGACAGGAAATAAGGTTAGTGGAAATGTGTATTTCCAGAAAATATCTTACCTTACCCATGGGGGATCATGGAAATTTCCAAGGGCAAAGGTTCCAGAAAATGGAAACTGGAAGTTCTGGATGGCTTGGGGGTGCCTTAGTGACATTAAATTTTCATTGGTGGGAGGTTCTGATATTTTGTGGAACTACATAATATTAAGGAGAGAAATACAAATTTACTTCAATGCTGCTACAACTGTAAATGGCCAAATTAGTGACCTCCTTCAAATAAGCCCCTCTGAAGGTAAAAAAGAATAATATTAGCACTCTAGGCACTAATGTGAACACTTGCAGAATATGTACAATAACATTAATGGTTATGAAGTACAAAACTAATGGTCATGATTATTGATTAAATACGAGTCTCAAATGTGGTGTCCATACAAACTGAACAAAACACGTAGTTTACATTTTCTTCCTGCACTGTTTTTAATTTGATTGCAGCTAGGTCTGACCACAAGTTGCTCACCAAATTAAGAGATCCATAGAGCTTATCCACTTACCAAATTTGGCACATTTTGTTTTAGAAATATATAAGCCTCTTTTGCTTTGCTTGATTCCACCTTCGATGGATCAGGCAGAAGCTGTTCACATTCTCTTTTAATTCTGGGCGAAATGCTCTCAGGGACGCATTCGAGCAAACCAGAAAGTTCTGCAACTTCTCTTAGCTGGTCTCGTATGACTGGGATACCACACTGATTTCTTCCATAGTTTTCTGGGAATGAAAACAAGTGGTTTGGCACTCCAGTGGGAAGCAACAGTTTATCTTGTTCTCTAATTCTATGGGAATTCCAGTTCTTGACAAAAATATCAGCTTCTCTTGTAATGATCGGTATGTATACATATGCTAATATATCTCTATCAAGCTGGTTATATGGATCGTACTGCCTTCCTCTCAACAGTTGTGTCAGTTGTTCCTTAAAATACTTTTCTAATCTTTAATGGAGATCACGCCACCATCTCTCGATTATGTTTGTCGTTGAAGGACCATATATGACTGAATCAGCTGGGTCATCCATTAGTTCTGTTTTGTTCGCAAGATAAACATGAGCAGTAGCCATCTTTCCAGTTTCTGTGCCCTTGCCAATTCTTAAATGCCTTGGCATCACTTCTGCCTCGTATAAATATTCAATGTATTGTTTTCCAACAATTATAGGGCTCGAGTTAGAATGACAAACGAACAAGAAGAGAATCTTCCTAGAGAATGTATCAAGGCAACCATAAATAGCCAAAGGAAAAGTCCAGTTTTGATAACCACAAAGCTTATCATGTCACCACTTATCTCCACCAATTGATAAAATACATCCTAATGACTCACTGAAAGACCAAAAATGTATATTTCCAATACAGGAGGCAGGTCATATCAGTGGCTAGATCTGGTAACATAAACATAAAATGTTGAATATAGATTACTAAAGTTGTGCAAAAAGGCAATCAAATTTAAGTTGCTGCCACTACCTAAAAAGGATACCACATGGTTTCAATCTTTTAATATAAGAGCAAGCATTTTGAAAAAAAAAAAAAAAAAAAAAAAAAAAGGTGCGTTGAAGAATAATGGGAGGTCTTTGGCTGACGTGAGTTGGCTTAAAAATGGTAATAGGACTGAGTGGAGTCCGATGTCGGTTTGTAATCATACGAGTGATTACGAAATCGGACGACCGCTCTTCGCGGGAGTCCGATTTCGTAATCACTCGTATGATTACAGACCGACGTCGGACGACACGAAGTCCTCTTACCAATTAATTATCCCCGAGCGAAGCGAGGGAAATAGTCACAACACTCCAAGCGTGTCGCCATCTCGAAATTTA